>CM060929.1:155226408-156476408 GCA_030765085.1 Allium cepa | reverse complement strand
ACTTCTTTTCTTCTGTAGAGAAAGTTCTGAGCATTGTTCAGACTTCCCCTCCTCCAGTTATCCCTCCCCCGTCTCTGCAGGTCACTCCTCCTTCTTCCTCTCAACCGGGATCATAAGAGGAGCAAATAAAAGCTCTCCAAGACTTGGACGATCCCATTGCTTCACAAGAACATAGGGGAGAAGAGACTGAGGTGGGCGAAAAGACTCCGGAACTAACTGGTTCCGACGATACTCCGTTGGCCACACTTTTTACTCCAGGTAGCGGGTCTTCTCCTAAGAAAAGGGGAAAATGTGGAGTCTCGAAGAAGAAAGAAGCTTCAGCTGGCGAGGAAAAAGCAGAGACAAGTCCGATTGTTCCCCTTTCTCCTTCTTCCCCTACTCTTTCAAGCCGGCGCAGGAAGTTGGTCATCCGGCCAGGTACAGGCTCAAAAGGTGGAGGGAAGAAATGATGGCTTTGGTCCTGTGCTTTTTATCTCGCTCTTTGTTTTTTCTTGTATACAAGCTTGTGTTGACTGGAGAATGTGCGGGTAGCAGTCCCCGCTTTCTTTTACTTTGAAACCTGCATATGTATAAAACTCTCATAGTATGGAATAAAATGGTTCTTTTATTTATACAAATTTCTGTCTGTATTTGAGAACACTTTTATTTTCTATTTTAATGCAAGTTTCTTTATCCTCTTTATGTGAAGTTGCAGTAAACCTATGGTATCTTTCTTGAGCATTGTTTTCATTTTAATGATGACTATATTGTATTGCCCCCATACCATGGTTTATTACAATCTCTTTCACATTGGCATAGTTTCGGAGAACAACTCTTCTGTTTCGAGAAGACTTGCGCTCTTTCCTTAGAGAACAACTCTTCCATTTGAAGGAAGTTTGCATTTGTACTTTATAGGATAATATTTCCGTTCTAAGGAAATATCTTTTTAATTTAGTAGAATTCACTTCATGTGGGAGGAGTTTTTCTTCTTCTTTTTTTTGTTGCGATGTTTTTACACTTCACTTTTTGAAAAAAGTCACTTTTTCTTTGGTAAGTGAATTTTACTTCATAGTATAGTGGGTTTTCCGAAAAGGGTTTCAACCTGTTTGAGCCGCCGAAGAGAGTTTTTTGTTTGATTGTGCCTCTGAGAAGAGGTCTTTTTGTTTTGTTGCGCCTCTGGGAAGAGGTCTTTTTGTTTGATTGTGCCTCTGGGAGAGGTCTTTTTGTTTCTGCTCTTTGGAGAGGCTTTTATCCTTTACCTATTCACTGGGAAGCGGGCCTCCGAAGAGGGCTTTTCACATTTCGACTCGTGTGAAGTTTTATTTCAGATCACGGTGAAATGTGTGCCTCTGAGTAGGGATTTTGCCTGGAAGTTTGGAGCTTCTTTCTCTTAGTTGATGGATTCACGGGGCAGACACAAGTGTTCTTGTGCAATCGATCAGTCCGCAACTTTCTGCCGAGAAAGAACTCTCTTTTTCTGGCGAGCCCGCTCGAGATCTTTTAGTATTTAAACTATGGTGAAATGGGCCTCCGAAGAGGGCTTTTCACATTCCAGTACTTGTGAAGTTTTATTTCAAATCTCGGTGGAATGCGTGCCTCCGAGTATACCTGGAAGTTACTTCCTCATGGTTGGCCAGATTCACGGGGCGGATGCAAGTTACTTGGACGCTTATTTGCGCAGATTGTCTCAACTAGTGGACAAGCACCTTGCCTTCCACTTGGAAAGGTGCCTCCGGTCATCGTATAGATTCACGGGGCGGACGCAAGTTACTTGGACGGTTGTCTGTGCAAACTGTCTCAACTAGTGAACAAGCGCCTTGCCTTCCAGTCGGGAAGGTGCTCCCAGTCATTCCATACCAATCTTTTTTGTTGAGAATGTCTTCTGGCATGCCCCGTTTGAGGTCTTTATCCTCCGAAGAGTTGTGCCTCCGAAGATGGCTTGTGCCTTCGAAGAGGTCTTTTGTTGTCTGATGCTTGCTCGCCCATGTCTCTTTGCCATCTATTCACATCGGCGATCCTCGTTATCTTTTCCAAATACACTTCCCTTTTAGTTGCCAACAATTTCCTTTATCCAAAGAAATATACTTCATAGTTAAGCGAGTTGGTGGTGGCAGATACAGGCTATTTAACTGGATGCTCGTTTGTACAAACATCCACAGTTGGTTAGCAAGGGCCCACTTCCAGCAAAATCACTAACTTTTGTTTGAAGCACTTCTTCCATAGGATTTGAGTACGAAAATTTTGAACGGCTTAGCGTTTGCTTGTTGGGTGATGCCGGGGATTGCCGGGTCTTGCGAGGGGTAAGCTTTGTTTTTATGGCCTGCATTATTAAATCGACATTTTAGTAACACAATTAACGTATTTTATATGTCGAAATAAAACAAAGTAGTTTATAATAGTAAAGAACACAAGATTTATAGTGGTTCGGCCAAGAACTGGGCCTACATCCAGTTTATAGTTCTTATTATCCACTTGCACTGGCTTTACATTGGCTTTCAATACAAGAACCATACATTTATCGTTCTTTTACAATATTTCATTAAAGCCTTTGAGTAAAATATGGGCGCAAATGATTGCTGTTCCAAGCTCTTGGAATTGGGGCTCCTTCGACAGTTACAAGTTTGAATGTGCCATCAAGAAGTTTTTGGCCTATAATATACGGCCCTTCCCCGTTTGGTCCAAGCGCACCTGTAGGTGTCATAATTCTTTTTAAGATTAGATCCCGAACTTCAAAGCCGCGTCGGCGAACTTTGGAATTAAATTGCCTCGCTATTCTTTGCTGATGAGCCACAATTCTGAGCTCAGCTTCTTCCCTTTTTTCTTCAAGGAAGTCAAGGGCTTCAAGTTGCAGCTTTTCATTTTCGGTTTGATTGAAATGGATTCTTCTGTGCGAAGGGACTTTTGTTTCCACTGGAATAATTGCTTCCGATCCATATGCCAATGAAAACGGTGTGTGCCCAGTCGCAGTTTTGTGGGTAGTTCTGTCTGCCCATAGTGCTAGTGGCAACTTATCAACCCAACCACCTTTTACTTTTTCTAGCTGCTTTTTGATGGTTGACTTGATAATTTTATTCACTGCTTCCACTTGCCCGTTTGCCTGCCGATGAGCCACTGTTGAGAAACTTTTCTGTATCTTGAATTTCATGCAAAAGTCTTGGTTTCTTTACTTTCAAATTGGGTTCCATTATCTGTGATTATCTTTTGAGGCACACCATACCTGCAAATGATGCTCTTAGTTACAAAGTTTATCATTTTCTTAGAGGTAATAGTAGCTAAGGGTTCGGATTCAGCCCATTTAGTAAAATAATCAACAGCAACTACAGCATTTCTGATTCCGGATTTTGCAGTTGGCAAAGGCCCGATAAGATCTATTCCCCAATAGAAAATGGCCACGGACTGACCATCTGTGTTATTTCAATGGAATGTGCTGTTGGTATTTTTGCTAATCTCTAGCATCGGTCACATTTTCGGGCGTAACTTGTGGCATCACGATTAATATCTGGCCAAAATTATCCATAACAGAGAATTTTCTTTGCTAAAGTTTGACCACCTGAATGATCTGCACACTCTCCTCTGTGTACCTCATTTAGAATTGTCTCAGCTTCTCCATTGGTCACACATCGGAGTAATGGCATTGAGAATCCCCGCCGATACAATCGACAATCTTGAATTACAAATCTGGATGCTTTTCTGATTAATTTCTGCCATTCTTTTGAGTTTTCTGGTAGAGAACCGTCGCGTAAATATTCCAATAACGGAGTCATCCATGATTCCCGCTCCTGTGATATAGTCATGATCCAGTCAATATCCATTTCATCATTGCTTGAAGTTGACCGGACTTCCACAGGAACTATTCCAAATAATTGAGCTTCACCAGTGCTTGCATACTTTGCGAGGGAATCTGCCTTCATGTTTTCTTCCCGAGGTCCTCGAGAAGCTCCCAAGCTCTTGACAAGTAAGCGGGCAGATTTCATCCTTTGGTTTGAAACTCTTTCCTGACTTGACACACAATAAGCTGTGAATCACTGATGATCTGCAATGCCTTGATGTTCAGTTCTTTGGCAATCTTCAGGCCAGCAATGAGAGCTTTGTATTCTGCCTCATTATTAGTCGAAGGAAATTCTAATCTTAATGCATAACACAATGATCGTTCTTCAGGGTTTTCAAGCACAACCCCAGCCCCGGAACAGTAATCTTTTCTCGCACCATCAACATACAGTTTCCATAGAATTGGGGGATTATCAGTTACCATCTCCACACTATCACCTTTGTCTGTACATTCTGCGATGAAGTCTGCCAAAGCTTGTCCATTGATTGCTCTCCGGGGATGATAAGTGATGTCATATTGACTGAGCTCAATATTCCACTTCAAAAGGCGACCCGAAGTCTCAGGACGAAACAGGACTTGCTTCAAGGGCAGATCGGTGAGGACATTGATGGGTTGAGCTTGGAAATACAACATTAGTTTTCTTGATGCAATCAGTAGACAATAGGCGAGCTTTTCGAACCTTGAATGGTTCAATTCTGCCTTAGTGAATCTCTTGCTGATGTAGTAGACCGGGCGCTGAATTTTCGCATCCTCCCGTACCAAAGCTGCATTGAGGGCATGAGACGAGATTGCCAAATATACAAAAAGATCTTCACCATTGTCAGACTTAGAAAGTTTAGGATGCGCTTCCATATGACGAATCAGCTCATCGAAAGCTTTCTGGCATTCAGGAGTCCAGTCAAAGTTTTTTCTACCCTTCTTTAGAGCATCAAAGAATGGAATGCATTTATCAGTAGCCTTGGAATGAACCGACTCAAGGCTGCAACTTTTCCATTGAGACTTTGCAATTCCTTCTTTGTTCTAGGAGCTTTGACTTCTCTTAAGGCAGTCATCTGAGCAGGATTAGCTTCAATGCCCCTGGCGCTCACAATGAAACCCAAAAACTTTCCAGATTCTACCCCAAATGAAAACTTCAATGGATTAAGCTTCATACCATACTTTCGAAGGATTGAGAACATCTCTTCCAAGTGATCCGTGTGGTCCACTGTTTTATTTGATTTTACCAGCATATCATCGACATAAACTTCCATAGTCTTGCCAATCTGCGGTTTAAACATGGCATTGACAAGTCTTTGGTAAGTTGCCCTCGCATTCTTAAGTCCGAAAGGCATGACTCTATAGTAGTAAAGACCAACATCGGTGATAAAGCTCGTGTCCTCCTGATCTGGCTCATGCATCATGATTTGGTTATATCCGGAGTAGGCATCCACAAAAGATAGCAATTCATGCCCCGCCGTTCCATCCACCAACTGGTCAATCCTTGGTAACAGGAAGCAGTCTTTGGGGCAGGCCTTGTTTAGATCTGAAAAATCAATGCACACTCTCCATTTTCCATTAGCTTTTTTAAAAAATATAGGATTTGAGACCCAATTCGGATAAGTAGATTCTCCGATAAAACCATTCTCCATGAGCCGATCAACTTCTTCTTTCAATGCTGCTGACCTTTCAGGACCTTGAGTTCTTCTTTTCTGCTTTATTGGTGTAAACTTTGGATCAATATTCAAGGTATGCACTGCAATTTTTGGAGATATTCCACACATATCGGCATGAGTCCAAGCGAATACATCCAGATTTGCTCTCAAAAATGATATCAAAACATTTTGAACCGTTGCATTAAGCTGCGAACCCACATTCAACACTTTGTTCGGGTCTTTCGGGTCAACAGGTACCTGCATTGTCACTTCAACTGGTACCACTCTATTCTCCCCTGCACTGGTTTTCTGGGATCCATCTCTCTTCGTGCACCGCTATGTTCTCCTTTGCAGGGTCTACCCTGTAATTGCTACAAGGTTGATTCTTTGATGCGGACTGGGGCCGCCGCATCTTTTCCCATTTCTCTCTTCCTCATTTCATGCAACTCTGTAAGATAACACTCTGGTCCAGGATTCTGATCCCCTTTCGCCACACCGATTCCATTATCTGTGGGGAATTTTATGGTCAGAAACCATGGGGCAAGAATAGCTTTAAATGCTGCCAGAGTTGGTCGGCCAAAGAAGGCATTGTAGGCAGAAAATTCTTCAACAATAACAAAGGTCTGTTTTCGGGCCACTTTTCTCTGCCCCTTTCCAAGCTCTACGAACAAATCGATAGTCCCAATTGGCTGTTTCGGCTCCCTAGTAAAACCAGCAATCTTTAGTGATGAAGCTTGAACGTCAGCCATTGGAATCTTCATCTGATCAAAAGTCTTCTTGAAGAGAATGTTGCACGAAGCTCCACAGTCAACCAGAACTCTTTTCACAGTAGCTGGCCCAATGCCAACGGAGATGAACAAAGGATCAATGATAGGAGCTTCAACACCCATCGAATCCCTAGTACTGAATAGAATGTCATCATTAAAAGTTTTCTGCTGCTTCAGGGGTGCAGCATCTTCTATCACAAAGACACTTTCATCTGCCGGTGCGTACTTCAAAGCACGGGCATATCTTTCCATCTCACCCCAACTCCTGCCAGCTAGGTGGGGCCCTCCTATAACCACGTTTATAACAGGCCTCTCTGATTCATGAGCTGCCGCCTTTTCACTTGAGCTAGGACGATGAACAGGAACCTATTGTCCTTGAGTTGACGAAGTTGGGCCATTCTTGTTCCTTTTTACATATTGCTGGAGCTTGTTTTCCTTCAATAGTTCCTCGATTACCTCCTTCAAGTGACGGCACTCGTTAGTATCATGCCCGGGTTGGTTATGGAATCGGCAAAACCTTCCATTCTTCTCAGCTTTCCTATTAACTCTTTGCTTAGTTGGTGCGGGGAATTCAACCGTGTCATTGTTTGCAAAGTAGATGTTTTCCCGGGTATCAATCAGAGGGGTGAAGTTGAAGGGACGACCTTTCTATGCGTCTCCTTGCTTCATCTGGCCATCGTTCCCCCTCTTCTGATTGCCAGATTCCTTCTTATTCAGAACATCATTACTATTTCCAGCCCCTGTCGATACCATCTTAGCCGATGCTTGGAGGCTTTCCAAGCACATGAATTCATCGGCTTTCTTATAAAACTTGTCAAGCGAATTTGGTTCTTTCACTTTCAACCACCTTCCAAATTCACTTGATTTATCAATTGCCCTCATCAAGTATGTCAGGATCATGTGTGGCTCTGCGTTATCCACCTCGGCCAAAGCTATGTTAAAGCGATTCAAGAATGATCTGATAGATTCTCCAGGATTTTGTTCTAGGTTGGAGAGTGATATTATATCCTTTGCCTTTGACGCATACAATCAAAACTGTTCCTTGAACTTCCGAGTCAAATCAGAAAATTTGTCTATCGATCGGACCGGCACCTTTGTGAACCAAAGTAGAGCAACTCCTTCAAGGTATACCGAAAAATATCGGGATTTGATTTCATCAGAGGCTCTGGCACCCGTCATGTGCCAATCATACTTATATAGAAACTCATTAGGATCGCTCGTTCCCTTATAAGCCGGTATGGTAGGAGGAACAAACTTCCTAGGAAATTCAGCTTTCAAAATCCTTTCAATGAATGGAGTCTTGCCCGGAGCAAAGCCCTATTCTTTTTCGTCTTCCGCCCTTTGCATACTTTCCTTCATGATTTGTCGAACCATCCCTGAGAAATATTCCTCATCATTAAGGGCTCAGCAGGACAAGCATCGGCCATCTTTTCAGAAGTTTTCCTTGACAGGCGTTCACGGATAGTTGGCTGTTGTCCCGATCCTCCAACTTGGGGTGGTGTGTCTTTAACCGGGCTGGCTGCCCTTTGAGGAACATCTCTTTCTTGCACATCATGAACATTATCAGCAATGTTTGGTTCGTTATTCACCATTCGACGGTTATCCCCAAGCA
The DNA here is from genome assembly GCA_030765085.1 of Allium cepa. Lineage (NCBI taxonomy): Eukaryota > Viridiplantae > Streptophyta > Magnoliopsida > Asparagales > Amaryllidaceae > Allium > Allium cepa. Next base: position 156,468,590 of record CM060929.1, on the reverse strand, counting down.
AAGTGTTCAACCTTTCCAACATCAGATTGTTTTGGGCTTCCATCTGCTGATATAGTCCAGAAACTGCAGCATCCAATTCTGCTCGCGTTACTCCAACAGTCGGAGTTGTTTGACTTAAAGGAGGAGTAGTGGCAGTAGTCTCGCGAACATCGTCGATCTAACAGACTTGCGCTTTCTTCTAGGAGCCATTATTTCTGACAAACTTCTGGTTTTTAGGGAGGTCCTTTCCATAAATTTCTTGTGAAGCTATGATGACAGTATCCTGAGTTGTGTTCTCAATGAAAGCACCAAAAATGTTAACGTAAAAATCTGACGCTAACACCCCGATGCAAGTAAAGCAAGTGTGAAAGCACCACCCGATGATACGGGAATCAGAAATAAGCAGAAAAATATCAGAAAGACAGTAGAAGACACAGTTTTTATAGGGGTTCGACTTATAGTCAAGCCTATGTCCACTTTATATCTCTTTATTGCTGACTCAAGTACAACTTATACAACTTTCTTCAATTACAACACACTTTAGACTAGTAGATCAAACTTTGATGAAGAATAATCCTTCGAATCTGTGTTGAATGACGTAGATATTCTCTTAAAGTATGTCGTAGTGTCCTTGGTGTTTGGAGTGCTTGAAGTGCTGTGTTAGTTGAGAAAACGACAGGGTATCGGTGCTTCGAGAATGAGCCAAAAGGATCCCCCGAACGTTGAAGCTCACACGGTACTTATACGAGTTTTTTGAAAGGCCTTTAGTCGTGAGCGACTTAAGATAAGTCGTAAGTCGAAGGATACGACTTAACATGAGTCGTAACTCGCCAGCGAGCTAAGGGGATTTGAGTTACGACTTAACTGGTGCGCACCTGGCCATCTGAACGAGCTAGTAGATTCCAGCGACTTAACGGAGAGCGGCAAGGTTCGATAAGTGCTAAGTCGTGAGCGACTTAAACAGGTAATGAAACCACTAGGTCGCTGTCGCTTTATCTCCTTAGGTCATGAAGTATTTAGGTTGTTGAGTCGTGGCTTCCTGTAAGCAGTTTGGTCGTCCCACTCTTTTAGCAGCTAGGTCGCTTATTCCTTAAGTCGTTAGGTCGTCCCATTCCTTTAAGTCGCTAAGTCGCTTCATCCTTTAAGTCGCTAAGTCGCTTCATCCCTTAAGTTGCTAAGTCGCTTTATCCCTTAAGTCGCTAAGTCGCTTCATCCTTTATGTCGCTAAGTCGCTTCATAAAGGGAATTAACATGTTACTATTTATTACACCTGAGACAAAACCATGATTACTCGAGCCAACCTTCCTTTCCTCTATTCTTTCTCCTTGTCTAATTCTAACTGCTGAACTAAGAAAAACACGCCAACAACACACGAATACCCAAGACAATCCATAATTTTTCTTAGCTAAACTTGAGTTATTACCCACACATAAAAATTTAAAACTATTGCCTGCCCTATACCCCACGAGAAAAACATACAAATTTCTCGAGCAAGTCACGAGCCAAACATTCAGATTTCTCGAATTATGTTTTGAAGAAAACTCGCTTACATCAAAACATTTTACATCAGTAAAATACCACTATGCTCGGCCCAGATTTCACGGCCCAAAATCCCCTTCTTCTCCATAATTTGTTCACAGCCAAACTCATCGGCCAACCGTGCTCGTGCACGTGCACAGAACCCTCGGCCACCGCCTATCGTCACCAAGACCATCTACTAGTCAACAATGGCTCCACTACTCCTTTCGATAACCCAGAATCGATGACGGCCATGTCAAACGAAAACGGGCTTCTAGATGGAAACTGGAATGATCACAAACGACAAAAATTTCTCGCCGCCGATGATCACGACAACTGGAGCTCACTGGGTTCGCTCCGAAGCAGCACCACGTCCATATGCCGCTATTGCCTGGACTATGACTAATCCCGGTCTCCCCAAGGTGGCGAAATCATCTCGATACCATCTACGACCCAAAATTAGGTTTAGACACTTCCTCAACCAAATCACGCTACCATGGTGATCTGAACCCGCATCAAATAATTTTCCCGGCCTCCCTGATGGTTGTACTAACCTCGACAAAAACTGCGACTATCAACAGTTCGTTGATGATCAGATAAAGGTCGAAATTCATATTCTGATCAACCATTAATTTCACACAATACACAGTATTAAAAATCAGGATTACCATACAAAAATTCCTAATTCTTGACGTAGATTCAAGCAATATACTCGAAACTATTAATTGTTGAAATCAATTTTGTGACAAAACTCGAGTTTGTTGTAAGTTGAATATTTATGGTTGATGTTCTTCTTAATTCTTTCTTTCAATGTTTAAACAAATTTTATATCTTGAAATCTTAAATAAATCTTGTTTAAACATTACATTATACCATAAATCAGAGAATGAACCAATGATTTTTGTATTATAATACACCCAGAATTTTACAACAGAGTAAATACTTTTCTTTCCTTTCTATTATTTTTAGAAAGTTTGCCCACATAATTTATTAAATAGAGAATCTATATCAGAAACTGCTAACTTGAATCCTTTTTTAAATCTTAGATCAAGTTAAAAATTTTAACTAATTTGTTTGCAGTCCAAGTTTGACAAAGAACATATGAGAATTGAAAATTTGTTTCAAATCATTAAATCCAGTGTTAGGAACACGGTAGCATAGATCATACTCCCATATCTTAATCACACACTTCAAATTTCATTCAGAAAATCATATACATATCCTCAAGCTAGCATCAATCATCACAGAAACTTTCACATGCAACATGCTATAATTTAGTTAAGCTTTTGATTTAAAAGAATAAACTAGAAAGATCACTCACCTGCTATTATTATTTGAGTTGAATTTGAAATCTACTATCTTGATCTCAGTTTGAACCTTGAAAACTCCAGTTTAAATTTCTTTGATTACTGTTTGATAGCTTGTTGTTGATTCTCCGTATTGTGTTGCATGTTCTCAACTAGAAAATTTTGGAGCTGCTGTTGTAAGGGAATTCTGAATTTTGATTGCAGTTTTTGGTTTCTGTTTGTTTTTTTCCTTCAGATTTTAAAAGAGGAAAAGAAACTAGAGATGTTTTAAAAACTGAATCCAAGTTTTCCCTTCACAACAATATTTTTGTTATTTTATTTTCAAGAAAAATTTGCCACTTGTTATCTAAATCAATCCTAGGTGAATGATAAATGTAAAATTCCCTCTTTAACTTATTTCTTATGTTACAAGTGTTAAGAATTCATTATTAAATTAATTTAGTATATTTTTTTACAATTGATTTAAACCTTATTTAATATCCTCCTTAAAACTTATATTTTATATAAATTATGAAATGTATTTATATCTTTATTAAGTATAATTTTTTTTATGTTTTATTTACGTATTTTTAAAATACATATTTCAAAGATAAAATTAAAAGGAAGAAAATTTAAAAGAAATGAACATCTATTTATTGTAAAGTTTAAACTTACGTTATTAAATCTAACATTGATATTATAAACAAATTTTATTTCTGGAGCCAATCTTAAAAGAAACATATTCAACTATTATTATCGGAATTTTACCTATTTAATTGATTGGAATAGTTAATTATTAAATTATCATATGTCCCAAAATCCGGGTTATCATAGGTCCTAACGGCCTAATGGTGCAGCAAGCATTACGACCTAACGAGACACAAGACCTAAAGGATTAGATGGTCCAGCGACCTACGACTCAACGAGTTAACGGCTTATGTAAAGGCACGACCTAACTACTTAAGGGAGTAAGCGATTTAACACATAAAGCGGCTCAGCAAGTTAAATGACCTAGTGGCTAAATGGACTGAGCGACCTAGCGCACCAACAACCTATGGACTATGGTGACCAAGTGACCTAAAGGTATACACGACCTAGCGAGTTGGTAAGGGAAGCGACCTAACAGGGGCAAAATTCAGTAGCGAGCTAAGGCATTATGACCTAACGACCTATCGAGCTATACAAAGCCGAGGTAACTTGTCTTCCTTATGTCGTTCCTATCCTAAGTCGCCCACGATCTATGACTTGTTCGAATGATCACGGGTGCTCCTGTTAGGCCGTAAACCGTGTCTACTAAGTCGCCCACGACCTACGACCTATACCTAAGTCGTTCACAACCCAAGCATACCAAAGGAGCTTCCTATGCCGTTTCCTACCAAGGTCGGCCACGACCTATGACTAGTCAGCTTCTCCAGAACGATCAAGTGTACCATGTATAAGCCGTAAACGACTCCCACTAGGTCGCGAGCGACCCGCGACCTATCCAAGGCCGTTTGTGACCAACGACCTAATGCCGAACTCTCCTATAAATACCCTACCTACTCCAACTAAAAGGGGATCTTTTTGGCTCATTCCTGGAATGCCGATGCTTTGCTGAATTCTCGATTCACTCGACACTTCAAACACGAAAGGCATCTCAACTAACTTCAAGAGGAAATCTAACACAATCAACATGGATTCAAAGAATTCTTCTAGATCGGAGTTCTAGTTATTTGTCTCATCAGTATTGTAATTGGATATTGTTGTAAAGTTGTAATTGATTCGGTAATCAAGAGGATTAAAGTGGACGTAGGCTTAACCTAAAGCCAAATCACTATAAAACTATTGTCTTTTCCTGCTTTCTCTATGACTTTTCTACTTGTTTTTAATTCCTGTGTTCACGGGTGGTGCTTTCACTTAATCTTTACATACACTGGGGTGTTAGCGTTCAATTTTTAACGTTAACATTTTTGGTGCTTTCATTGAGAACCCAACTCAAGCTATCTTCGCCATTGCTTCGCAAAAGTTTGTTGAAAGAGTCTCTCGAAACCAGAAGTCTATCAGAGATAATGGCTCCTGGAAGAAAGCATGGATCCACAAAACCTAGTAGTGTCCATGAAAATCTTGCCACTTCTCCATCGTCAAGTCAAGCAGCACCAAGTGCCGGAATTACATGAGCGGAGTTAGATGCTGCGGTATCTGGATTATACCAGCAGATGGAAACTTAGAATGCTTTAATGCTTGAGAGGATAAATGCATTGCTCAGACCAAACCGTCAACTGGTGGATAACGAAGAAAACCTTACAGATGATATTCGTGATCCCGAGGAAAGGAATATTCCACAAAGAGCAGCTAGCCCCGCCAAAGAAACACCTCCTCAAGCTGGAGGGTCGAGACCACAGCCAACTCTCCGCGAACGTTTGTCCCGACAAACTTCCGAGAAAATGGCCGAAGTCTGTCCTGCAGATCCTTTAAGTGATGAAGAACATCTTTCGGGCATGGTGCGACAAATCATGAAAGAAAGCATGTAGAGAGATGAAGATGAGAAGGAGTGGGGTTTTGCTCCGAGCAAAACTCCATTCACTGAAAAGATTCTAAAGGCGGAATTCCCAAGGAAGTTTGTTCCTCCTACCATCCCGGCCTATAAGGGAACAAGCGACCCCAATCAATTCCTGTATAAGTATGATTGGCACATGACTGGTGCTAGAGCGTCTGATTAGATCAAATGCCGGTACTTTCCGGTATAATTGGAACAAGTGGCTCTGCTCTGGTTCACAAAGCTTCCGGTCCAATCCATAAACTAGTTCGTCGATTTGACTCGGAAGTTTAAAGAGCAATTCATGTTGTATGCTTCAAAGGCAAAGGATATTATGTCACTCTCAAGCCTGGAACAGAATCCTGGGGAATCCATCAGGTATTTCTTGAACCGCTTCAACAAAGCTTTGGCTGAAGTGGACAATGCAGAACCACGGATGGTCTTGACATACTTGAAGAGGGAAATCGACAAATCAATAGAATTTGGGAAGTGGCTGAAGATGAAAGAACCGAATTCGCTTGAGAAATTCTGTAAGAAAGCTGATGAATTCATGCGCTTGGAAAACCATCGAGCACTATATAAAGTGGCATTGACAGAGGTTAAGAATAATAACACTGCTCCAACCAAAAAGGAATCCGAAAGTTAGAAAAGGGAGAATAATGGTGGGAAGAAACAGAAGGATATGAAGAAATCTCGCTTCTTAAAACCTTCAGATTTCACTCCTTTGACTGACACTACGGAGAATATTTTTTTGCTACCAAAGAGGTAGTAGAATATCCTAAACCATCGGAGATGAGAGTTAGCAAAAAAGCTGCTCAAAGTGGGGGATTCTATCGGTTTCATAATCAGCCCAGTTATGATACCAACGAATGTCGCCATCTGAAAAATTTAATTGAAGAACTATTGGGAGATAACAAGTTGCAGCAATATGTTAAGAGAAGTAGAAATGACCCAACTTCATCCACTAAGGGCCAACAACTTCCTGCCCATCCATCTGGCTCGGGTGAGAGGAATACCGTGCATGAATCGAAAAGGCATGTTATCAATGTGATTACAGGAGGTCCTCACCCAACAGGCAGAAGCTGGGGCGAGATGGAAAGATATGCCCGTGCCTTGAACTATGAACCAAAAGAAGAGTGTGTTTTTGTGCTAGAAGACATTGCACCTTTGAAGCAGCAGAAAACTTTCAATGATGATATTGTGTTCAAAGCCAGGGACTCTATGGGTATTGAAGCTCCAACCATGGATCTCTTGGTCACTTCTGTAGGCATTGGGCCGGCTATTGTGAGAAGAGTGCTTGTAGATTTCGGCACTTCTTGCAATATTCTCTTCAAAAATACGTTCGACCAAATGAAAATTCCAATTGCTGATGTTCAAGCCCCATCTTAGAAAATTGTTGGGTTCACTGGGGAACGGAAGCAGCCAATTGGAACTATTGACTTGTTCATCGAGCTTGGAGAGGGGCAGAAAAAGGTGGTTCGAAAACAGACTTTTGTAGTTGTTGATGAATTTTCTGCCTACAACGCCTTCCTAGGCCGACCAACTCTTGCGGCTTTTAAAGCAATTCTCGCCCCGTGGTGCCTCACTATGAAATTTCCTACGGATAATGGCGTTGGAGTTATTAAAGGAGATCAGAATGCTGGGCTAGAATGTTATCTAATAGAGTTGCGTGAAGCGAGGAAGAGAGAGATGGGAAAAGATGCGGCGGCCCCAGTCTGCATCAAAGAACCAGCCTTGTAGCAATTGCAGGGTGGACCCTACACTGGTGAGCATAGAGGGGCACGAAGAGAAATGGATCCCAGGAAAGCTAGTGTAGGGGAGAATAGAGTGGTGCCACTTGAAGTAACGGTGCCAGTACCTGTTGACCCGAAAGATCCGAACAACGTGGTGAATGTGGGTTCACAACTTAGTATGACAGTTCAAAATTCCTTGGTAACATTCTTGAAAGCTAATCTGGACATATTCGCTTGGACTCGTGCTGATATGTGTGGAATATCCCCAGAAATTGCAGTACATAACTTTAACATTGATCTGAAGTTTACACCGGTAAAACAGAAAAGAAGAACCCTAGGTCCCGAAAGGTCAGCTGCTTTGAAAGAAGAGGTTGACCAGCTTATGGAGAATGGTTTCATAAGGGAGTCTACTTATCCGAATTTGGATTTCAAATCCAGTACTGCTTAAGAAAGCTAATGGGAAATGGAGAGTTTGTATTGACTTCTCAGATTTAAACAAAGCCTGCCCCAAAGACTGCTTCACATTACCTAGAATAGTCAGTTGGTGAATGGAACAGCGGGGCACGAATTGTTATCTTTCATGGATGCTTACTCCGGATACAACCAGATTATGATGCATGAGCCGGATCAGGAAGACACAAGCTTCATCACCGATGTTGGTCTCTACTACTATAGAGTCATGCCATTCGGACTTAAGAATGCAAGGGCAACTTACCAAAGGCTTGTCAATGCCATGTTCAAACCACAAATTGGCAAAACAATGGAAGTTTATGTTGAAGATATGTTGGTAAAATCAAAGAAAGCGGTAGACCATATGGACCACTTGGCGGAAATGTTTGAAATCCTCCGAAAGTATGGAATGAAACTTAATCCTCTAAAATGTACATTTGGGGTGGAGTCCGAAAAGTTTCTGGGTTTCATTGTGAGTGCTAGGGGCATTGAAGCTAATCCTACTCTGATTGCTGCCTTAAAAGAAGTAGAAGCTCCTAGAACGAAGAAGGAATTGCAAAGTCTTAATGGAAAAGTCGCTGCCTTAAGTCGATTCATTTCCAAAGCTACTGATAAATGCATTCCATTCTTTGATGCACTGAAGAAAGGGAGGAAGAATTTTGATTGGACTCCTGAATGCCAGAAAGCTTTCGATGAATTGATTCGTCATATGGAAGCGCCTTCAATACTTCCTAAGCTCGATGATGGTGAGGATCTTTTCGTATATTTGGCAATCTCATCTCATGCTCTCAGTGCAGCGTTGGTACGGGATGATGCAATAATTCAGCGTCCGGTTTATTATATCAGCAAGAGGTTCACCGGGACAGAGATGAATTATCCAAAACTGGAAAAGCTCACCTATTGTCTACTGATTGCGTCAAGAAAATTGAGGCCGTATTTCCAAGCTCATCCTATCAAAGTCCTCACTGATCAACCTCTAAAGCAAGTCCTGTTTCGTACTGAGACTTCAGGTCGTCTTCTGAAGTGGAATATTGAACTCAGCCAATACAACATCACTTATCATCCCCAGAGAGCAATCGATGGACAAGCTTTGGCAGATTTCATCGCAGAATGTACAGATAAAGGAAATGGTGAGGAAGCAGTGACTGATAATCCCTCAGTTCGTTGGAAATTATATGTTGATGGTGCAAGAAACGATTACTGTTCCGGAGCTGCGGTTGTGATTGAAACCCCTGAAGGGCGGTCATTATGCTATGGATTGAGATTGGAATTCCCTTCGACAAACAATGAAGCAGAATATGAAGCTCTTATTGCCGGCATGAGAATTGCTAAAGAGTTGAATGTCAAAGTGTTGCAGATCATCAGTGATTCAGAGCTTATTGTATGTCAAGTCAAGAAGAGTTTCAGAACAAAGGAGGAAATCTGCCTGCTTATTTGTCAAGAGCTTGGGACTTCTCGATGATCTTAACCATTATACGATAAATCATATACTCCGGGAAGAGAACATGAAGGCAGATTCTCTCGCAAAGTACGCAAGCACTGGTGAAGCTCAATTATTGGGATTAGTTCCTGTGGAAGTCCTGTCATCTCCAAGCATTGATGAGATGGATATTGACTGGATCATGACTATATCTCAAGAGCAAGAATCATGGATGACTCCGATAATGGAATATCTGCTCAACGGTTCTCTCCCAGAAAGTTCAAAAGAATGACAGAAGTTGCTAAGAAAAGCCTCCAGATACATAATTCAAGATGGCCGATTGTACAGGCGGGGATTCTCAATGCCATTACTCCGATGTGTGACCAAGGAAGAAGCTAAAACAATTCTAGCTGAAGTACACGGAGGAGAGTGTGGAGACCATTCAGGTGGTCAAACTCTAGCAAAGAAAATCCACCGTTATAGGTATTTTTGGCCAGATATTAATCATGATGCTGCAAACTATACTCGAAAATGTGACCGATGCCAGAGATTTGCAAAAATCCCAAGATCACCTTCCACCGAGACAACACAGATGGTCGGTCCGTGGCCATTTGCTGTTTGGGGAATAGATCTCATCCGGCCTTTGCCAACCGCAAAATCCAAAATCAGATATGCTATTGTTGCTGTTGATTATTTTACTAAATGGGTTGAATCTAAACCATTAGCTACTATTACCTCTGAAAAGATGATAAACTTTGTAACTAAGAATATCATTTGAAGGTATGGTGTGCCTCAAAAGATAATGACAGACAATGGAACCCAATTCGAAAGTGAATAGTTCCAAGATTTTTGCAAGCGATTCAAGATCCAGAAAAGCTTCTCAGTAGTGGCTCATCGGCAGGCAAACGGGCAAGTGGAAGCAGTGAACAAAATTATCAAATCAACCATAAAAAACGGCTGAAAAAACCGAAAGTTGGTTGGGTCGATATGCTTCCACTAGCACTATGGGCATATAGAACTGCCTACAAAACTGCAACTGGGCAAACTCCATTTTCATAAGCATATGGATCAGAAGCAATGATTCCGGTGGAAATAGAAGTCCCTTCACAAGAAGAATTCATTTCAACCAGGCTGAAAACGAAGAGCTGCAACTTGAAGCACTTGACTTCCTTGATGAAAAAAGGGAAGAGGCTCAGGTCAGAATTGCAGCCCATTAGCAAAGAATTGCCAGGAATTTCAATTCCAAAGTTCGCCAACGAAGCATTGAGATTGGAGATCTAGTCTTGAAAAGGTCCATGACAACAACATGAGTGTTTGCGCCAAACTGGGAAGGGTCATATGTCATAGGCCAAAAACTTCTTGATGGCACTTTCAAACTGACAACTGTCAAAGGAGATCCAATTCCAAGAGCTTGGAACAACAATCATTTGCGTCCATATTTTACTTAAAAGCTTTGCTTAAGTTTGTAAAAAGAATGGTGAATGTATGATTCTTGTATCGAAAGTCATTGTAAAGCCAGTGCAAGTGAATTATAAGAACTATAAAGTGGATGTAGGCCCAGTTCTTGGCCGAACCACTATAAATCTTGTGTTCTCTACTTCTTGTTTTATTTCGATATATAAAATACTTCTATTGTATTGCTAAAATGTCGATTTAATATTGCAGGCAATTAAAACAAAGCTAACCCATCATAAAACCAAGCGATCCCTGACATCACTCAACAAATGAATATCTAGCCACAAAAATTCCAGATTCAAGTCCTGTATAAGAAGTGCTTCAAGTAAACAGTTAGTGGTTCCGCCAGAAGTAGACCCTTTCTAACTAATTGTGATCGTTTGTGCAAACAAACATTCGATTAATTAGCTTGTGTCTATCCCTACGAACTCATTTAACAATGATGTACACTTCTTTGGATAGAATAAGCTACTTGCAAAAGAAAGGAATGTGCGCTTGGAAACGATAACAGGAAATCGCTGATATGAGCAAATGGCAAGAAGACATGGGCGAGCATGCAGCAAACAGCAAAAGACCTCCTCGGAGGCACAAGCCCTTTACGGAGTCACAACTCTTCGGAGGATAAAGACCTCTAATGGAACTTGCCAGAAAAAGAGAATTCTCTTTCTCGATAGAAAGTTGTGGACTGAACGGTGCTACAGGACACTCGTTAACTAGCTGAGAACGTTTGTGCGAACAAACAATCCAAGTTACTTGTGTCCGCCCTATGAATCCATCCAACCGAGAGAAGGAAACTCCAAACTTCCAGGCAAAGGCCCTACTCGGAGGCACGCATTCCACCGAGATTTGAAATAAAACTTCACAAGTGCTGGAATGTGAAAAGCCCTCTTCGGAGGCCCATTTCACCATAGTTGAAATGATAGAGACCTTTAATGGGACTTGCCAAAAAAAGAGAGTTCTCTTTCTCTATAGAATGTTGTGGACTGACCGGTGGCACAGGACACTCGTTAACTAGCTGAGAACGTTTGTGCAAACAAACAATCCAAGTTACTTGTGTCCGCCGCGTGAATCCATCCAACCGAGAGTAGGAATCTCCAAATTTCCAGGCAAAGGCCATACTCAGAGGCACACATTTCGCCGCGATCTGAAATAAAATTTCACACCAGTCGAAATGTGAAAAGCCGTCTTCGGAGGCCCGCTTCCTAGCGGACATGGAAAAAATAAAAGCCTCTCCCAGAGGCTGAAACAAAAAAGCCCTCTTCCCAGAGGCACAATTAAACAAAAAAGCCCTCTTCCCAGAGGCACAATCAAACAAAAGCCCTGTTCGGAGGCACAAACAGGTCGAAGCCCTTTTTGGGAGGCCCACTGTACCACGAAGGAAAATTCACTTGCCAAAACAAAAGTGACTTTCTACAAAAGTGAAGTGTAAAAACTTCGCGACAAAAAAAAAGAGAAAACTTCTCCAATACGAGGTGCATTCTACTAAATCAGAAAAGTGTTTCCTTAAAACGAAAATATTATCCTATAAAGTACAGATGCAAACCTCCTTCAAGTGGAAAAGTTGTTCTCTAAAGAAAGAGCACAAGTCTTCTCGAAACAGAAGACTTGTTCTCCAAAATTCCGCTAATGTGAAAGAGATTGCAATAAACCATGGTATGGGGGCAATATAATATAGTCACAAAAATAAAAACAATGCTCAAGCAACATACCATAGGTTTACTGCAACATCACACAGGGAAAATAAAGAAACTTGTATAAAATAAAGAATAAGTGCATTCTCAAATACAGAAAGAAGTTTGTACAAGTAAAAGAATCATTTTATTCCATACTATAAAATTTTTATACATGTGCAGGTTTCAAAACAAAAGAAGGCGGGGACAGGTACCCGCACAATCGACGATCAACATATGTCTTTGTATATACAAGAAAAAAAGCGAAAAGCAAGACAAGAAGCATAAGTCTTAAGCCCATCATTTCTTCTTCCTGCCACCTTTCGAGCCTACGCCTGGCCGAATGATCAATTTTTGGGGCCGGCTTGTAAGAGTAGGGGAAGAAAGTGGAAGAGGTGCAATTGGACGTTCTTCTGTTTTTTCCTTGCCAGTAGAAGCTTCTCTATTTTCTTTGAGGCTCCGTGTTTCCCTCTCTTCTTAGAAGAAGATTCACTGCTCGGAGAGAAAAGTGTGGATAATGTTATGTCATCAGAAGCAGTCTGTTCCGAAGTTCTCTCGCCTTCATCAGGTTTTTCGGCCTTCTGTTCTTGAGAAACGAACGGGTAATCCAAGCCTTGAAGAGCTTCTATCTTCTCCTCTTGTGACCCCGGTTGAGAAACCGAAGAGGGAGTAATCTGAAGAGGCGGAGAGGAAACAATTCGAAGAGGGGAAGGCTGAGCAATACTTGGAGCTTTCTCTACAGGAGAAGAAAAGTTAAAGTCAGTATTCCTCATAAAAAGAGGGGATAATGGCTCATCGACACTAAGAAATAAGCAAGAAGCTCATCGAACTCGGTCAAAGCGAACAAGCAGTCCACTTGAGCGAGATCGACGTTGAGGTTACTTGGTGAAGTAGACTTTACTATGTCAACTTCGAAGTCCTGCGCTTCAGCGCTTTCTTGAGTCTCATCTCCAGTGTTGGTAGTGACACTTTCAATAGCGGCTTTAGCAGGAGGAAGAGAATGGGAACTGGAGCTGGCAATATCGATATCGGCCGAAATTGAAGGTAGAACTGGGTTGTTTGAGATTGTCTTTCCTAAATGTTCTACTTCTGTCATTTCAGCTCTCTCTTGGCAAGTTGCTCCTTTCCCCTATCAAGAGTGGCACATGCATCATCATCTAGATATTGCGCCATTAAATCTACTTCGGCATATCCGGCTTCTCCAAACATATCATGTATGGCCTCCCACACTTTGGCCAAAGTGATTTCATATGCCGGCCCCAAAAACTTAAGGCCACCGCGCCCCAGAACGCTATGGATGTAAAACTCGAATAGAGTGGAGCTGAATTCAGCTTTAATTGCCATATGAGATTCATTGGCTATAGCTTTGCCGGCAATAGCTTCATCACGCTCCTTCTCAACTTCAGAAAGTCGAGTTTTAAGCAGTTCAATCTCCAAGTTCTGGGCATTGGTTTTCTCTCGAAGTTGAGCAACATCAACCCGGTAGCTTTCTACAGCTTGCTGCTGCGCTTCAAATTTGGCTTCAACGTCTCTCTGCGCCGCATGAGCGTCTCTCACTTGTTTTGAAGCACTTCCTCTCTCTGAGAGTAGGAAGTGGAAGAAGTGGGTAGCTCTTCCTTAAGTTTTTCAACTTTTGCTTCAAGTTTCTCATTATAAGTGGCTATGCTCGTGATTTCCGCGCCATGCTGCTCAAGAGTTTTCTGCCATTCAGATTTGTCATTTTCCATTGTTAGCATGGCCTCAAGATTTGCACGGTTTACCCTCTGGAGCTCGTCGACAAGCTTTTGCCAACCCGACATTCTCTTAATATCGAGCTTGACGGCATCAAGATTGCGCAGCATAGCCTGCTTGTCAATCGAGACCAAATCAAGGTCAAAGCGCACTCCCTTCAAGCACCAATGCGGAAACCGACTTTGAAGAGTGGCCGGGCCTTGTCCGACCTGATATGAGGGCCTGCTAATAGTTGTTTGAATATCAATACGAGTAAGGGCAGGAGATTGAGAAGGTACAGGAGCACCGGGCCTTTCAGGAAGTTCGGACGTCGGCTTTTCCCGATGTTTGGCCCTTTTACTCGCATCTTCAGGGATGTGGCTTTTCCCTTTATCATCAAGGGATTTCCGTTTATGAGAATCATCTTCCCTCTGGGAAGAGTCATGTCGCTCATCTTTGTCTTTCATGGCGTTCTTCATAGGCGCGCCTTTCACGAGCGTTCCTTGCAGCTCTTTCTTCGTCAGTTTCCCAAGAGGCAGGAAGATACCTTCTGGGGTCATAAGCACCGCGTTTCCTATAACGTTGGAAATCGTCATAGTAGGAGCCACTTCTTCCCATTGGAGAATCTGAAAATGAAGAAATGATAAACTCGAAAATCTTGAAAGCAAGAGAGTTGGATGCATATAAGTGCTGAAAAGTCCTAAGTGTGTGTAACGTGCAAACTACGTGCGTCGAATCACGAACCACTCCTGGGTTGGGAGGTGATGATGGATCTAACAGCCAGTATCAACTCTTGGGCTGATGGAATTTGTTGCAGAACAGATGTCGCTTCGACTACTGGAGAAGTAACTTTAGCAATGATATGATCATCTTTAAAAAGCTCATGTGAAGTAACCATCAGGTCGCTCAACCGCTCAAAAATATCATCACCGCTGTGGCTAGTGGGACTTGTTCTCCCAACTCCTTCGTCGCCAGATTTCCTGGGTTGTTGAGGAGGCTCCTCTTCTTCGAGGACAGGGGCAAGTGCATGTTTGTCGGATGACCCCTCAACATCAATTGAAGTAGAACACTTGACCAAGGAAGCCTCAACAATATGTTCTTTCGTTGTAAGTTCTCCAACAGGAACTGGAGCATCCGATGTTTTTACTGGAGAGTCGGGGACTTCAACAGTTTGTGTAGAATGAGAATGGTGCAAAAGCCCGTATTGGTGCAGAAGTTCATCTTTCAGCAAAAATTTAATACATCTTTCTTCAACTGGCACGACACTTAATCTATCAAAAGTCGTCTTGTGACTGGGATTTCTAGACGGAGGAGGAAGAGCTGTAAAAGAAAAGAGTGAAATTAGCACATAGCAATTCAGATCTCAAAAAGCTTAAACGGAAAGAACGGGGATGAGTAGTCTTACTTCCTATTTTCCAGATGACATAAAATCCTAGGGGGCAGCGTACGAAGAAGAATTGATTCAAAAAACCGTGAGCACTTTCGAGAAGATCAGTGATAAGTTTACGATTTCTGGCACTTCTCACGAGTATAATGGAGGGGTGGTCTTTATTCTTTGTAGATGTGCATAAGTAGCATATTTCTTCGAAGTTAGGAAGACGGTTAAGTGTGCTCCTGAATAAAACACACAATCCCATCAGGATGGCATAGCCATTGGGATGTAGTTGAAAGGGAGAGATAGTTAGTCAGGAAAGGAGTTGATGAAGAAATTCATTGAAAGGAGGAATGGCACCACAAAGGCATATCTGACAGTTGACAGCGACAAAACCGAGAGGTGGCCTGTCGGTAGTATCATTTGGCCCGGGAAGTATAGCATCCACTTCGGTGATCCCAAATTGAATACGTAATTGGTTGAATGCCCGTTGACTCAGGGTTGTTGGAGTTCTCTCCGGAGGATTATCCAATGGGTCGACTATCGGGAACACTCCTTCAGATTGCTCGATTATTTCTTCTTGAGAAGACACTCTACACAAGGAATTGGATATTCAAATATTAAGTTGCACGTTTCCTAAATGTGTGAAGTGTTGTGCAGAACTAATAAAATAACGAGAAAATATAACTGAAATTGAACTAGTTAATGGTTGTCAGTTAAAAAGCTTTAGGGCTTGTTGTTTTAAGTTCAAGTACAGTGTTGAAGAAAATAGATTAGCCTTGGTTGGTTAATTCAGCATTGCTTTAATACTTCACTTGAGTTTGTTGATTCACAGCATTGCATATAATTTCTTTAAGTTGATTATCTTTTATCGACCAATCTGTCATTCGATGTGGGCTGTCAATGGAAGTATATTCGCCCTAGTTTTCTGCAAATGTTGTGCTTAGCAGGTTGTTAGCTTACAAGTGAATATAATCTGTTAAGAAGTATAGCAAGGTCATATAAGTTGTCTTGGCAGTTCAAATGAAGAATTCAAGTTAAAGTGTTGTCAATCAAAGTTCAAACAATTTAAAGTTCAGACAAGTTCAAAGTTCAAGCAGTTCATTCTAGCAGTTCAAATTAGAAGTACAATCAAGTTCTATCAAAATTCTGAACCTTTCAAGTTTTGTCCAAATCCTTAAGTCACAATCCGAGTCAAGAAGTTCTCTAAGTCCTAGGTCGCTCACGACCTAACAGGTTGGGTTGAAATTGGTCTAGGTCGCAAGAAGCCACTCGGTAGTGAAAATTGTTGAAGTCCTAAGTTGTCCACACGACCTAGGCACTAAGCCGTTCACACGACCTAAAAACTAGGTCGCTCACACGGTCTAAAGTTTAAGTCGCATTATTAATAAAGCAAATTTGTCAAAGTTCTAGCTCGGCAGCGACCTACAACCTAGGCCGCACAAAGTTAGGTCGTTGGTCTTATAGGTCGTCCTGCTTGGAGTTCATATGCTATTCTGGCAAGTTAAGACACAGCAAGGTCGCGAGTTACATTAGTCGAACTCTTCTAAGTTACGTTGTTCAAGTCAAGACAGTGGATATTTTGTTAAGTGCTAAGTCGCCTACGCGACCTAAGAGTTAAGTCGCGCCGATTCTTCGAGCCATTTTCCGAGCTTAATCTCATGGTTCCTGTTCAAACAGCTAAGTCCCTAGGCCACTCGTTCCCCCTCAATGTGTTAATTCGCCTAATTCTTAGCTCCTAACCCGTTAACTTCTCCACCAACAAAAACCCTCGTCTCTCCATACTGCCGAATCACCCTAAAGACCAATTTGAATCACCTCGAAATCACTACAAATCTAATGCACTGCCATTTTATCTCAAATCACAACAACAACATGATTGATGGCAGTTGCAGATCAATCAAAAAATGGTTCGTGAAGAAACACGGTACAAAAAGTGGTTTGGAATCGGAAAACGGGAGGTTCAGAAGATTGATGATATGTGTAGTTGAGCAACAACCAGATCCACTTACTTAATGTGACGAGATGTCGATCAAAGCAACGAGTAGATTCGTTTCAAAAAATTTCGAGCTCAAGAGTGGCAATGGCGGCGGAAGTAAGCAGCTGAGTGAGGAGGACGAAACGAGTTAGCAATTTATATGGAACAAAGAGAAGGAGACGAAGGGGTTCGCGAGTTTGCAGAAGTCTTAAGTCGCCCACGACCTAACGGAATTAGATCGAAGCACACGACCTATGACATAGGCCTATACTTCGAGGGGCAAGTGTTAACTCCTCTTTTTGAGCGACCTAGCGACCTAACTTCATAAATGACATAAAGATAGGACGGTCCTAACGACCTAATGGTGCAGCAAGCATTACGACCTAATGAGGTACAGGACCTAAAGGTTTAGATGGTCCAGCGACCTACGACTCAACGAGATAACGGCTTATGTAAAGGCACGACCTAACTACTTAAGGGAGTAAGCGACTTAACACATAAAGCGGCTCAGCAAGTTAAACGACCGAGTGGCTAAATGGACTGAGCGACCTAGCGCACCAACAACCTATGGACTGAGGTGACCTAGCGACCTAAAGGTATACACGAACTAGCGAGTTGGTAAGGGGAGCGACCTAACAGGGGTAAAATTCGACAGCGAGCTAAGGTATTACGACCTAGCGACCTAGCGAGCTAAACAAAGCCGAGGTAACTTGTCTTCCTTATGTTGTTCCTACCCTAAGTCGCCCACGATCTATGATTTGTTCGAATGATCAAGGGTGCTCCTGTTAGGCCGTAAACCGTGTCTACTAAGTTGCCCACGACCTACGACCTATACCTAAGTCGTTCACAACCCAATCATACCAAAGGAGCTTCCTATGCCGCTTCCTACCTAGGTCGGCCACGACCTATGACTTTCTAGCTTCTCCAAAATGATGAAGTGTACCATGTATAAGCCATAAATGACTACAACTAGGTCGTGAGCGACCTACGACCTATCCAAGGTCGTTTGCGACCTAAGACCAAATGTCGAACTCTCCTATAAATACCCCACCTACTCCAACTAAAAGGGGATCTTTCTGGCTCATTCTTGGAATGTCGATACTCTGCTGAGTTCTCGACTCACTCGACACTTCAAACACGAAAGGCGTCTCAACTATCTTCAAGAGAAAATCTAACACAATCAACATGGATTCAAAGAATTCTTCTATATCGGAGTTCTAGTTGTTTGTCTCATCAGTATTGTAATTGGAGATTGTTGTAAAGTTGTAATTGATTCGGTAATAAAGAGGATTAAAGTGGACGTAGGCTTAACCTGAAGTCGAACCACTATAAAACTGTTGTCTTTTCCTGCTTTCTCTTTGACTTTTCTACTTTTTTTTAATTCCCATGTTCACGGGTGGTGCTTTCACTTAGTCTTTACATACATCGGTGTGTTAGCGTTCAATTTTTAGCGTTAACAATTAAAAATAAACAATTCATTAATATTTTCTATCTAAAATAATTAACTTAATTTAATCATTATAAATTAATCATTAATAACCATTTAATTAACCCATAATTATTTAATTAATTAAGTGTTAATTAAAACTTAACTAAATCCATTATTACATGATTAATTAATTATTAATCGTTAATTAAAAACTAATCTTATTTAATCAATTATTCTTAATTAGAAGTTAATTATTCTAAAAATAATTAATCTTAAACCTTTAAGACTAAACCCTTAATTACCATTTTATTAACTTATTAAATAAATTATTTATTAATTTAATTACCCTAATAATTAAATGAAATACAAAACATTAATTTTTTTACTTTAACAAGTTTAAAATCAATCTAAAACCCTCAATTGATAAATAATACTTTTATTATAACAAATCTCTTCTTAAATTAAAAGCATTTAAATTTTACATTATCATTCAAATTTGTTTGAAACACTTAAATTTATAAAACTTAAATTTATTTTAAGCCAAAGACTCAAATCCAAATTTGAATCGAATTTAAACTTGTTTAAACATTACTTTATATTTAAATTTCCAGATTTAAATTCAAATTTATTTAAAACATTTTTAAACAATAAATCCCCTTTAAAGTTATTTTAAACAAATTTGAATTTAAAAACTTATGTATTTCCAGCCAATACAAACTAAAACTTGAATTCATAATTTAAAGTTAGATTTAAAACTTAATTTTAATCTTTATTTAGTATTTAAATTTCAGTTTAAATTTTTTAAAACAATACAACTTCTAAACTTCAATAAACTAGCACGAGCAACCCAAAATAACACGAGTAAACTCGAGTTAACAATTTCATTTGAAATCATCAATTTAAAACTAACAGGTTTACCTAAACCTGTAACAAAAAACTCACCCGGCCACTACAATAACCACTTCGAGTCCACCATCCCATACCTCCGAGTCAATCAACCTAAAGCTTCGAGTCAAAACACAAACTTACCCGATACAAACACAAGCTACCCTTCTTCCCCCAAAACATGTGACGTGCACTGCACCATCGTTGTCGTCACCTCTGACCATTTGCGACCTCTCACGCAAGTCTAAGATCATCATCAAATACCAAATCGATCTTCAAGTCGATGGCAAAACCTCAAAATCGAAAACAAGCATTCGAGTACCCGAAACTGGAAAATGTCGATACCGTAAATCATCAGAATTCTCTCGCAACGATCACCAGAGAAGTATCACCTCCGGCCATAAACTCCAACACACCCTAGCTACCATCATCTCAAATCTGGAAGAACTCGATTGCTTAAAGAAGTTGTGGTGATCGATTTTTCTTGCTCACAGAAAACTAGGGTTTAAAATCTTAAACCCAAATCATAACTGCCTCGATGCTTAGATCCATCTACTATAGTTTTTCCTATAAACTACGATCATCACTCCTTCAACCAGAGTAACATTGGCCACTCCAAACCTCTAAGTTGATAGAACCAACTCCAAATGTGATTTCTTGTTAAACCAGAAATATTAGTTGAATGCAAACTAAAAATTCAAATTATAGTTTTTAAAAATCATGTCATTAATCAAGTAATTGGTTTATAAACTTAAATCAATGAGTCCGGAACATTTAAATATTGTTTACAGAAATTTGCTCTGTTGCATTTTATTTATCCAGAGTCATCATATTTATATCCTCATTTTCATTTTTTATTTTTAAAATAAGATTAAACTTTAACTTATATTACATACATACCTGTTTAAATCTTAAACTACAACAATGAGTTAAATATGAGATCTTGAACTTTGATCAGGATTTATTTTTTAAAACTTGAATTCTAGAAACAGGTTCAAACACACATATTTCACAGGATGCATACATTCATAAAAAAAAACCATACATACATTCAAAGCATTTCATCATATTCATCCATACACTTATTCCAGAGTAAACAAACAACTATTTATACTTAAATTTATTAAATATAAAATGTTACTCACTGATTTATAAAAGTAGAGCACCCATGTTTGATAGGCTTCAGATTTGCTTCTTATTCTTGCTTATGCATTTTGAACTTCAATTTGCCTTTGAACTTAGAACTTTAAATCTAGATTAACAGATGCATGTTTGCCTTTTTAAACTGCAATTGCTTATTAAAACATTCATCTTGCTTGCTGGAATGTTCTGCTCCTTGATGTATGCATGCTTCCAGATTCATTTGCATGTTTGTAGAAAACAATGCAGGTTTTGATGAAGTTTTTCAAAGCAGAAATGCAGGATATTGCAGAATGATTCAGGTTGAGGAAATTGAAGATAGCTTCAGGTTACTTTGATTTGCCAAAATGAATTTCAGGTTAATACTTGCACTTCAGGTCCATGTTCGAATGTTTATTTGGACAGATTTACTGATTTGAAGAAGATTTATTTTTTTGACGGAATTTTGCAGGCATGGTTGATTTAAACAGAAAGGACTGTAGGCTTGATGAATTTGCAGAATTGAATTGCAATTTTGATTTTTCCAGGTTGATAAATTTGAAGGGCTGCAAGTTTGAGGATGTGTAAAAGATTTTCAGGTTAGTTTTTGATCAAAAGTTTCTGTTTTTGCATGTAGATGATTTCAGATTTTAGATCTAAATAATTTTTTAAGTTTTGAAGTAAAGAAGAACGGAAAAAGAATAAGATGAGGAGTAATATGTTTTTATAAGTAAATTTTAAAAATAAAAGAAAAATAAAATTAAATAATACATTTGTTCTAACGTTAACATTTGTCACTTTGATTTATTTAATGGCTTACACATGTCAATTTAGGTGTTAGGAGATTAACACATGTCTTATGAGTATTTTAATTTTATCTAAATTGTTTACAAAACTGTTAAATCTTAATTTACTATTATTATGTTTATATAAATGAGTTTATCTCTTTTTTAAATTGAAAAGAAATGAAAACGAACAAATTAAAAATATAGCTCATTAAAAAATATTGAAGTATTTGTTCTATTAAATTTCAAAACATTAAATTCAAATTTTTAATTAATTTATCGAATCAAAATTTAAAAATCAAGTTATATATATAGATGCATATATAACTCTTGTTAAAATTAAAAATAACAAATCCTATTTCTAAAAACCTATTTATGTTTTATGAAAAACTAAGTATTATCATTGTTATTTAAAAATAACAAATTAAACAATATTAATAATTTATAAAAGAGATTACAAACAAATAATGATCATTTATAATTTGTATTTTAAATTCTTGTATATAAATTTCAAGTAATATTTAAAAATAAAATAAAACAAATTTTTATGCTAATCAAATTAAAATTCACATTTAAGCTAATTAAAATTAAATTTAAAAAAATAAGATTTACTCTAAGTATAAACCATATAATCATTTATTGAATTGTGTTGAAAAGCCAATTGTTAAATCAAATTTCAAATTTACCAAATATAAATTAAAAATAGAAAATTGATTTATTTACTAAATTCAAAATCAAAGTTTATCAATTTACAATTATATATATTATAAACAGAAAACAGTTTATTAGCCTTAAAAGATAAAATCAACCAATTTAAATATTTATTAAATGATGATTATTAGATCAATTCAAAAATTTTATTATCAAAAATTATTAAATCAGTTAAATTTTTAACATGGATTATTAAATTTATATTGCCCAATTTCCGAGATATCACATTCCTCCCTCCTTAAAAGAATTTCGTCCCGGAAATTCAAAAGCAAAGGTAATTTAATAATCTATCTTAAGATTTTATTTTAAAACACAAGCATATATTATCAAACATATGCTACCAACCATAACAACCAATTTATTCAAACAAAACAAATCTAATTATCCAGAAAAATTCTGGATAAAATTTTCACGAGTTTCCCCGGTATAAATATCGGGGTACTCGCTCTATAGAATCCAACAATCGATACTATTAAGCTACCGAGCTCCTATCCAACTAGATCTACAGAACTGGACAGCATATCAAACTACAGACGAGTCTGACTCAACAACTAACCTCTATAACTGCTGGCTCAAAACCAGAGATAGACCGTATACGCACTATCTTAGAGATACGTGAAACATCTCGAATCCCAGTTATCTAAACTGGCAATTCAATCCTGAAAACCAAGCACTGATCCAACCAAAACACAAATGAGATCCAAACATCTCGGAGCTAACTTTCCAGACATACCAAAACTTATAGCTCCTGAATCATAGAAAACTCAAACAACAACGAAGTCTCCAACTTCGCATTTCAAATTCCTCCATCTCTTATCCTCAAAATGTTTTCGGACGATCCTGGACAGCCATCATTCAAACTGATCAGCTCAATCCGTTGCTGATTTCTCTAGAAACAATCAGAACCAAAAACAACCCAACACAATGATCTCCTCAGGATCAATCAAAACAAAAAACATAACTCTACACCATAAACAGCAGAAGACTACAAACTTCTCTTAATCTGGAAAAGACAATCAAAAACACTCCCAAACTGCTTCCGCTGCATAACTCTGATCCGAAGTAGATAAGAATGTTGATGAAGAACACAAGCACCAACTGGACATCACTTCCTAGAAATATGGTTCTACAGATCCATAAAAGAGAACTCAAAAATTCCTCCAAAACTGAGTTGCTTCATCAAATCCTATCTCTAGGAATCATTCTCAACTAAACAGAACCACCGGTTCCCCCTTGGAACACTAGTCAATAAGAAAACTCAATTTCCAGATGATGACAAACCTCTATGTTTCCAGAAGAAATCCAGAAAATATTCAACAATCCAGGAGAACACTCAACTATCGCAAGTCGGTTTTGCGATCAACCCAGATCAATTTCCAAAGAAAACTGTCTTCTCTTTACCAAACAGAATAGCTTACACTGGTCTAGCCAATCCATTGAAGAAACGGATACGCTCTGCTGCTTTTGAATTCCACCTCAAGAAAAACTACTCGGTTAAGACCTCTTTGTCAGCTCACCGAACATTCCGAGCTGCACTGCTGTCACGAATTCCAAACTTCCTAATCCAAAGCTCTTCGAGAAACTCGAACTTCAAAGCTATCCACAACATCCTGCTGAATCCAGCCACAACATCGACGGAGACACATTTCCTTAACCTTGTTCCAAAGAAATATCTTCGGACACATCCATAGTCACTGCATCTCATTATGCAGCTACACTCCTGAAGTATCAAAATACCATCACTTGTTTCTGCCCAACTGACAGATCCAATATCCGACTCACCAAACTCTGCACTTGAAAGATATTTCCGAACCTTAACAGGTTTCCTTTAGAGACCAATGAAATCTTTATCACAACAAAGCTTACTCGAGACGGTATTAGGTCTACAATCTCGAAAATACACTTCCAACCTCAACATACAAACTTCAACCAATTGTAGTAATCGTGTTACGAACACTACTACCTCATCTACCTTTATAACCTATATTGGAAAACCTGAATAGGTAACCTAACAGATAGGTAGAAATAAATATATATATGTAAAATTACAAGTATGCTCTCTCAAGATAGACACCACTCCGGAGCATAGGTATCCACTCAACCTAATACTCTAATACCACCTATGACGACCCGACTTTCTCACTACAGAAAAGTCGTATCATCATGAAGAAAGAAAGGGATAGAAAAGAAAAAAGAAAGAGAAGAAAAAAGAAACAACATCAGAATCTCAACAGCGGAAAGAATAAATTATATAAATAACATAAATATTACATAATATACGACACTAACCATAGTTACATAGAATTTACATTACATTCTTGACAGTTATAAACACTTGTCTAGTTATACAACACAATACAACTCAAAACAAAGAAATACCAACACAGAGAACACACAGCGGAACTATATATAACTACAACGCAGAATCCTCCTCCTCCATTGCTCCTCCATAATTCGTCAAAAGCAAACCTGAATCCCTTGGCTACTCGTAAAAATTTTAGTACCCAAGAGTTTAAGAAACAGAAGAAAAACTCTGGGTCAGACATGGGTCTAGTGTGAGTAACAGGTTAAAGTTCTTAACTTTGAAAATCTTTGAAAAGAAAGGTATCACGTAAGACTTCCCAGACATAAACATGGAAAAGTGTTTACCTTACGCTAACCAAAACATTTGATAGGAAATCCAGTGATATTATAATAGGTCTAGGGTTTTCAATTAAATATGAAATAGCCGAAATTGTTACATTTATTAAATTCCAGCTACTGGCCACAAAAGTGGGTAATACAATCAAAAACGTTGGCACTTATTGGATTTTGGATATCATACAATGGCAGGGCAACTGGGGTACCGGCCGTCACAGTCCGTGGCCTGGATCAACGTACCGAGGAGCCACCATAACTCCCCTGCAAAACAAGACCGAAACCATCCCTTACTGGACAGTCCCAAACAAGACAACCCCGCAGTTGGTGAACATCCAACCGCCCTTACATATGAAATAAAAAGGGCCCTCTAGATAGGGGTAAATCTCGCTCTCTAGTGGGAGCTACCCACGAAGCCTTGCTGCGCCTCCCCTGTCTTAGCCATTCCCGGTTGATGAGGCTTAAGGCTACGATTACCTTTATAGATAACATCTCTTAGAATGCTCATCGTCCACCCAATGATGTACTGATAGCATTCAATCCATACAAGTTCGTTCCGGGTTCGAACGAAACCGAAGGCATTATCTTATTACACTCATTTTGGAATCACCCTCGGAGTTAACAACGATAACCCTTGCACTCTAAATCACCATCTCGAAGCTATAAGAACTAGTTCTGTCAAACTCATCACGGAATCACCCCAGAGTTATATTGACGTATAGTCCTTACATCTTAAGTCTTCACTCTTCGCAAGAGATTCACGACCTATCGTTAATTTGGATCGATGTGGTTTTCGGATATCCAAATATGGAAACCCGATCCCGGTCTCATCGAAATCCAAAGCGTGTCTTTTAAGGCCAAGTTGTTTTAAAGGTTTGAAAAAATTCAATTATCTATATATATACAGATAGATAAATTACAGATTCACAACAGACAATCAATATTATCACAACAGATAACCCATATTATCATTATCCAAAAGGTAATCCAAATCATCATCACAATGCAACCAATGCATCCATATCACTCAACATTATCTATCTCCTATATGAGATCAAACCATTCAAGGCAAACAACATTATCCATCCATATAAGCCATGATTTATAATTACACCAAATATAATTAATTTAAAATGAATTAAATTAATTACATCATTCAAATTAATTTAAAGTAAATTAAATTAATTTCTTCATCAATATCAACTTGCTTATTTCACTATTAATCAATTATCAATCAATTAATTAATCATCAATCAATTATTCATTTTAATTAATCATCCTTGATTAATTAACCTTTAAGTAATTATCCGCTAATTAATTTCTCAAATTAATTATACTTAACCAAATACAGTAAGTAATCTTTAATTACTTTGTTTTTTAATTAACTATGAATTAATTACTTTACTCCTTAATTAATTACATTAATTAATCCCTTCATTTATTAATTATTTCCAAATTAAATATATTCTTAATTACTTCATTAATTATAATAATTAATGATTTTTAATTACATTTCTTATTTAAATTAATTACATTAAGTAATTAATTTACAATTAAACCATAATTGTTAATCACCCTTGATTAACTCCACTCAGTAATTAACTACCCTTAATTACTTGACCAAATAAATTAATTACTCCTTAATTATCTCAAATTAATCCCTTGATTAATTTACCAAGTAATTATACTCAAATTACTTCATCATCAAATCACCTCAATTAATTACATACAGTAATTACCTATCAATTACTTCCCTAAGTAATTCTCTTCATTCAATTACATTAAGTAATTATACTTCACAATCATCAAAGGATTATTTTAAATCAATTAAACTGAATTAATTTACTTAATCTAATCAAATTAACCCCCAATTAATTAAAATAAGTAATTGATTCCTTAATTACTTCCATAAGTAATTATACTTAATAACTTACACAAATGATTATCTTTAAATTAATTAATCTAATTAATAATTAAAATTAATCACGTTAATTAATATTAAATAATCCTTAGTTAATGACTTCATTAACTATTAACAATTCATTAATATTTTCTTTCTAAAATAATTAACTTAATTAATCATTATAAATTCATCATTAATGACCATTTAATTAACCCCTGATTATTTAATTAATTAAGTGTTAATTAAAACTTAATGAAATCTATTATTAGTTGATTAATTAACTATTAATCATTAATTAAAAACTAATCATATTTAATTAATTATACTTAATTGCAAGTTAATTATTCTAAAAATAATTAATCTTAAACCTTTAAGATAAACCCTTAATTACCAACTTATTAACTTATTAAATAAATCAATTATTCATTTAATTACCCTAATAATTAAATGAAATACAAAACATTAATTTTTTTTACTTTAACAAGTTTAAAATCAATCTAAAACCTTTAATTGAAAAATAATACTTTTATATGAAAGAAATTTTACAAAAGTTAAAACAAATTTCTTCTTAAATTAAAACCATTTAAATTTTACATTATCATTCAAATTTGTTTTAAACACTTAAATTTATAAAACTTAAATTTATTTTAAACCAAAGATTCAAATCCAAATTTGAATCAAATTTAAACTTGTTTAAACATTACTTTATATTTAAATTTCCAGATTTAAATTCAAATTTATTTAAAAAAATTTAAACATAAATCCCATTTAAAGTTATTTTATACAAATTTGAATTTAAAAACTTATTTATTTCTAGCAATGATTCAAACAAAAACTTGAATTAACAAAAAGTTAGATTTAAAACTTAATTTAAATCTTTATTTAGTATTTAAATTTCAGTTTAATTTTTTTTAAAACAAGGCAATTTCTAAACTTCAATAAACTAGCTCGAGCAACCCAAAATAACACGAGTAAACTCGAGTTAACAATTTCATTTGAAATCATCAATTTAAAACTAGCAGGTTTACCCAAACCTGTAACAAGAAACTCACCCGGCCACTACAACAACCACTTCGAGTCCACCATCCTACACCTCTGAGTCAAACAACCTAAAGCTTCGAGTCAAAACACAAACTTACCTGATACAAACACAAGCTACCCTTCTTTCCCCAAAATAGCTGACAGGCCATTATCACCATGCCCCTGCACCATCGCTGCCGTCACCTCTGACCGTTCGCGACCTCTAACGCAAGTCAAAGATCATCATCAGATACCAAATCGATCTTCAAGTCGATGGAAAAACCTTAAAATCAAAAACAAGCATTCGAGTACTAAAACTGAAAAATGTCGATACTGTAAATCATCAGAATTCTCTCGCCACCGATCACCAGAGAAGTACCACCTCCGGCCATACACTCCTCCATAGCCCTGCTACCATCATCTCAAATCTGGAAGAACTCGATTGCTTAAAGAAGTTGCGGTGATCAATTTTTCTTGTTCACAAAAAACTAGGGTTTAAAATCTCAAACCCAAATCATAAATGCCTCGATGCTCAGATCCATCTACTATTGTTTTTTCTATAAACTACGATCATCATTCCATCAATCAGAGAAACACTGGCCACTCCAAACCCTTAAGTTGACAGAACCAACTCCAAATGTGATTTCTGGTTAAACCAAAAATACTCAGTCGAATGCAAACTAAAAATTCAAATTATAGTTTTTAAAAATCAAGTCATTAATCTAGTAACTGGTATATAAACTTAAATCAATGAATCTGGAACATTTAAATATTGTTTACCGAAATTTGCTCTGTTGCATTTTATTTATCCAGAGTCATCACAGTTTTATCCTCATTTTCATTTTTTATTTTTAAAATAAGATTATACTTTAACTTATATTACATGCATACCTGTTTAAGTCTTAAACTATAACAATGATTTGAATATGAAATCCTGAACTTGTTCATGATTTTTTTTAAACTTGAATTCTAGAATCAGGTTCAAATGCACATATTCTATAGTAAGCATACATTCATAAAAAATACCATACATACATTCAAAGCATGTCATCATATTCTGCCACACACTTATTCCAGAGTAAACAAACAACTATTTATACTTAAATTTATTGAATACAAAATGTTACTCACTGATTTATTAAAGCAGTGCATCCATGTTTGACAGGCTTCATATTTGCTTCTTATTCTTGCTTATGCATTTTGAACTTCAATTTGCTTTTGGACTTAAAACTTTAATTCCAGATTAACAGATGCATGTTTGCCTTTTAAAACTGCATTTGCTTATTAAAAAATTCATCTTGCTTGCTGGAATGTTCTGCTTCTTGATGTATGCATGCTTCTAAATTCATTTGCATGTTTGCAGAAAACAATGCATGTTTTGATGAAGTTTTTTAAAGCAGAAATGCAGGATATTGCAGAATGATTCAGGTTGAGGAAACTGTAGTAAGCTTTAGGTTACTTTGATTTGCAAAAATGAATCTCAGGTTAATACTTGCATTTTAGGTTGATGTTTGAATATTTATTTGGACAAATTTACTGATTTGAAGAAGATTTATTTTTTTGGGGGAATTTTGCAGGCATGGTTGATTTAAAACAAAAAGGATTGTAGGCTTGATGAATTTCAGAACTGAATTGCAATTTTGATTTTTCCAGGTTGTTAAATTTGAAGGGCTACAGGTTTGAGGATGTGCAAAAGATTTTCAGGTTAGTTTTTGATCAAAAGTTTCTGTTTTTGCATGTAGATTATTTCAGATTTTAGATCTGAATAATTTCTTACGTTTTGAAGAAAAGAAGAATGGAAAAAGAATAAGATGAGGAGTAATATGTTTATATAAGTAAATTTTAAAATAAAAGAAAAATAAAATTAAATAATACACTTGTTCTAACCTTAACATTTGTCACTTTGATTTATTTAATGGCTTACACATGCCAATTTAGGTGTTAGGAGATTAACATATGTCTTATGAGTATTTTAATTTTATCTAAATTGTTTACAAAACTTTTAAATCTTAATTTACTATTCTTATGTATATAAAAATGAGTTTATCTCTTTTTAAATTGAAAAGAAACGAAAACAAACAAATTAAAAATATAGCTTATTCAAAAATATTGAAGTATTTATTCTATTAAATTTCAAAACATTAAATCCAAATTTTAAATTAATCTATCAAATCAAATTTTAAAAATCAAGTTGTATATAGATGCATATATAACTCTTGTTAAATTAAAAATAACAAATCCTATTTCTAAAAATCTATTTATGTTTTACGAAAAACTAGGTATTATCATTGTTATTTAAAAATAACAAATTAAACAACATTAATAATTTATCAAAGAGATTATAAAAAAATTAAGATCATTTATAATTTGTATTTTAAATCCTTATATATAAATTTCAAGTAATATTTAAAAATAAAATAAAAAAAACTTTTTATGCTAATCAAATTTGAATTCACATTTAAGCTAGTTAAAAATATAAATTTAAACAAATAAGATTTACTCTAAGTATAAAACATATAATTATTTATTGAATTGTGTTGAAAATCCAATTGTTAAATCAAATTTCAAATTTACCAAATATAAATTAAAATTAGAAAATTGATTTATTTACTAAATTCAAAATCCAAGTTTATCAATTTACAATACATACAATTATATATATTATAAACAGAAAACTGTTTATTAGCTTTAAAAGATAAAATCTCCCAATTTAAATATTTGTTAAAAGATGATTATTACATCAATCCAAAATTTTATTATCAAAAATTATTAAATCAATTAAATTTTTAACATAGATTATTAAATTTATATTGCCCAATTTCCGGGATATCACATAACACGACTAACATTGTAGTTTACGCGTTCCTTTGAAAATTAAAATTTCAAAATTTTTCAAAAGCAAAATTTCAAAGATAAATCCTTGGGAAAAGAAATCCTTTGGAAATCCTTTTTCCAAAGTCGAATGCATTTCCGAAATATACTTTATAATACTCATAGATTTTAGACTATGGACTTAAGATTAATTATCTAAATAAAAATCTGGTTTGCCATTAAAGAGGTGATCGGTGAATGCACCCAAGCTTACCTTTAGATAGTTGTGACATACAAACTCTACTTTCCTGCCCATCAGGAATAAATATGTGTCTTCGACTATAACTCTTCATTAAAATCCAAAACCACAAGGTAGTTAATATATCAACCATCAACTCGAACACCACCACTCTCTGAGATTCTGCCACATATCATACTCACGCTCTTCATCAACAGCACCTTATGCCAGCCAGCACTTCGTGGGGTACTTCGGAGTCGGCATAAAAATCTTAGATCTAGATATTTTCGACCTATAATTGCTTTGTCCATTCCTTCGGAGTGGAACTGCAATTACTTCTATAGTCGAAATTATTGGAACCTAAAGTAAAAATATAATAATACTAGATAGGAACGTACGAACATGTTCTCTCAGTTTATCCTAACTCATTTGATCTACTAACCTAGGCTTTGATACCAAATGTAACTATCCATACCTTAATGGACCTAAATTTCAACAAAAATCAAAACTCAATTCCATCAAAGCACAAATCGTTGGATTTGGTACTTGCAAATAAGCATGAGCATTATCAGAGATTTGATAGAAATCTAAACACACAGTGGAGACAATAATATGATAAGAATATTGATTATGACTGCTACCTTGGAATTAATGATACTCCTTTGATATCATATTGTCACATCAGCATCGAGCATGAGAGAAAAGAGGACTTCTCCAACATATATACACATTCAGCTCCAGTTACCTATTCCTCTAAATCTATCCTATGGGCTGTAATGAGGAGAGGGTTAGAACAATGTTTTGGTGGCTAAAAAAACTACAAATTGTCCATTACATAAATTTATACCGATTGGTTTTCATATAGTTGTTATGTTTATTAAAGTTAGCAAATCTAATCTAACCTTGCATTGAACACATGATTACATGCCTACCCATTATCAAGGTACAAAATACTGATGTAGCCTTATCAACCACCCAATACTTCCATACCCATTTTCCACTTAATGCTTCTAAATATGAAGCAAGCTTCTACTATCACCACATTATACTTTTTAAAAGAGAAATAGGCAAACTCTGCCATTTAAGATTTAAATCAAGGTACCATCATTTAAGGCCTATTCCCAAGGTGGACTTCTAGCATCGTCGTTATTGATCAATTGGTCCTAGCTACAAAGACCTTTGACCACTATCTATGACCTTATAATTTATAATAGCCATAACACTAGTGGATCTATCGTTATTAAAGCCATAGCAATGTGAGAGACTATACCCTAGCCACTTAATACCTCATTAAAATGGACTAGACGGCTCTGACCATCTAACATCTATTTATAGGTTGGAATTTGCCATTTAGTTCCTAACTGTAGGATCTAGATTAACCCTAGAGGGGGGGTGAATAGGGTTATAGAAAATTTTTGCGAATTAAACACAGAAGCAAACTGCAGAAATAAATATGCTGAAAAATAAATCACACACAGAATTTACCCAGCTTCGGCAACCCCTGCCTACTGCTGCATTCCCAGATTTCTATTAGAATTAAACAGTTTCCCGCTTACAAACACTCTAACAGACTTGCAAACCCTGCTACCGCCTATAGAGTTTTGCAAACTTGCAAACCCTGCTAACTGGACTAACTCTAACTAGACAATCTGACAACACCTAAACCCTAGGTGATAATTTATCATGTTTTGTTTTGAAAAGAACATACAAATAAAGCAAATTATAAAAGCAAGCACTAAATTTTAAAACAATTTAAATTATCTTGCCTTTATAATAAAAATTAAAATACCCTAACCCTAACCAAACAAAAGATATGCCGTCACTTCCCTTTATCTTATTTCACCCGGTCCATTTCTTTTGTTTGTGAAAAAAAAATGGCGGCCCTCTGTTTATTCGATCTGAATTAGGGCTTCTGTTTCTTCCTCGAATTTGGGGCTTCGGCTTCTTCTGTGAGATTTGGGGCTTTGTTCTGATGATTGATTCTTTGACTTGTGTTGATCTTTCTCACGCTCGTTCTCTGATGATTTGATGCTTGTTGCTAGCTCGTTCTCTGATAATCGAGTTTACTGTTGCGGTATGTAATCTTTTTGCTTGTTTGTGCTTTTGTGATTTTCGAACTCGATAGTTCTGTGATGATTTCTTGGGTTTATTTATAGGGTTGAAACCCTAATAACCGCTGTCAGATTTGATTTCTACACGTCTTTGATTATTTTCCTGAAATTGTTCTGGATTTGGAGTATTCCTTTTTTGATTCAATTTCGAACAATTGCTGACCATATTTGAATTCGAGTTTATTAATTCGAAAATTTCTTGCTGTATTTGTTGTATCGGTCCCCATTTGAATTAATACTGACCATATGTGACTTTGAGAAATTTTATGCAGAGATTTCTTTCCAATTTAGATTTTCTTTGACTTAATCAAAGACTTAATCGAAAGATATGAATTTGTTCTTTAACTTCGGCTTGATTTCTGCACTGATTTGTACTTGCCGTTGTCTTTGCATTCCCTACTACACATTCACCTGTTTACTATATATGTGCATATATACAAATGTATGTGTGTATGCATATATTTTCGGGTTTGTACTTGGATTTGAACTGCTTCATATTATGTTGATCTTGATTTTGAGGCTGTCACTGACTTCTTTGTTGTAACTTGAAACAGTTTTGACAATTCGAAATTCACTTGCATACTCCATGTTGCATTATCACTGTGTTGCATTGTAGCTTCATCTTGACCTGAACTTTTTCACTGTATCAGATGCTACACTTGTTCATGTATTCAACTGTTGCACTTGAGTTTGTTTCCACTGCTTCATCAAGTTGTATTCATCCCTTGTATGCTTCAAGGTGCCATGAGTTGAACTTATCTTGGGTTTGACCTTGTTTGTGACTTTTGTGCATTGTGCTATGTTGTTGTATGTGCATTGTGTTACTGATTTTTGGTCGAGACTTTGTTTGTTGCAGTTTGTCACTGTAATTGCTGTTACATTACTTCACAGTGTTGCATTTGTTCATGTAGCTCTGTTGTTGCTGTGTTCCATGAGCATGCTTCACTGCATTATGAAAATGTTGCATTGTACTCTGACCTTGTTGCCTCTGTTCATTTGCCGGTTAGCTTACTCGTTCGGTCTTTACTGCATTGCTTCTAATCATGTTGCACAATTTCTGTTGTTTCCAGTTGCACTTGCTTACTGCTTGATGGTCTTGTGACTCTTGCCATGTCTTTGTGCATTTTAACCTGTAACTTGAACTTCATTGTCCGCTGTAGTTTGAACTGTGCATTTGGACTTGAATCTGTAACCTTCCTCATGTATACACATGCGTATGTATGTGTGTGTGTATGCTTGTGTTGTGGTGCACTTGCCTTGTGATTCTGTTCATTCCTAGTAGGTGCAGTATTCAAGTTTTTGTTGTTCTGGACATTTGTGGGATATTTGACTGTTTCTGGCTCGATGTTGTTAATGCATTCATGACCACTTGATAAAGTGTGACTGATGCTGCACTTGGTCTTTGTTCTTCTCTGTTATGTTGCTTTGAATGAATTTGTGTTTTGTTGTAGTTTATGCACACGAGTTGGCGTGGCAGTGCACACGTATACGAATGTACACGTGTGTACTGTAGCCACTTATAATTGTCTGTCCCTGATAAAATTTACTGATATGCATAGATATTGCACAATCAAAGATGATGACAATAACCCATGTATCTGAGACACAAACAAATTTTATTTTTGCAAATTTAAATTTGTTTGTTTTCAGATTACTGTTGTAGTTGCTAATTATACAGGTACACAGAAAACAGGACGAGAAGTAGAGCTGGACAATGCAGATAGATGCAGATGTGCAGACAGAGTGAAAAAAAACTGAGTGTTGAGTGTTGTAGTGAGAAAAGTAAAATGTATGGACTGATGTATGTATATATATATAGAGAGAGCTGAAAACTTTGTATTGTTTAAGTGTTGTAATAAAATATTATATTGAATAAAAATTAGTAGTTGAATTATATAGATTCTGTGCAATAGGATAATTATTCAATATGAATATTTCTTCCTTTCTGTATATAGTCCAAACTGCAAACACATATATATATTGATATATATATATGTTTGTTATCATCAAACAAAAAATCACATCAAACAATCTCCCCCTTTTGATGATGACAAACATATATATTAAAGATTTTGAAATGCTAATACATGTGTTTGAACATGAAATTTTTAGCTCCCCCTATTTGAATGCTCCCCCTACAACCAAGACCACTCCCTATTTAGAAGATAACAAAAAAATTACAAAAGAATAAAAGAACTAAAGAAAAATTAACTAACAGCATTTAACCAAATTTGTTGAAATAGGTCACAAAATATTTACTTTCTCATCAAAATCTTGTTCTTCTCCCCCTTTTGTCATTATCAAAAGACTGACAAAAAACAATGGAACAGTAGGAACAAAAAATAATATATCATAACGAGATAAAAACTTCCATATTGTAGAGGATGGATCGATGATCGGTTTTAATAAGAAGAGAGATATTTTAACATTAATTTGACATTTAAGCACAAAAACAAAAAAATAAGCACTTACTGACCACGCATAACCATAAGGACTTTTAAATGGGATTAGCAGTTACTTATTAGTCTAAGCATCCAGACTATTAAGTGAGACCAGAATACTTAGTTACCATACTCCATCCATGCATAACCATAAGGACTTTTAAATGAGAATGGAGTAATGATAAAAATAATTCACTCACATGCTCCATCCATGCATAACCATAAGGACTTTTAAATGAGAATGGATGCATGAGAGTTATTATTATTTATTATTAATTTTTTTTTCTTTTTTATTATTTATTTATTTATTTATTATTATTATTATTATTATTATTTTTAATTTAAAAATAATTCACTCTTCTTATTTTATCAAACCATTATGAATGATAGAAAGATGGTAGAAATAGAAATGATCGTGGAATAAGTTACCAAGTTAACTATATTATGTAATATCCAGTACTGATTACCATATTCGAATCAATCTTTGAAAAATATCCAAAACTTGTTTGAATCCTAGAAATTGAAGTTGAAAGTATATATCCAAGAATATTTCAACCTAACAATGAAAAATGGTTAGTCAATTTCTATAATCTCCAAATCCAAACATAATCTAGAAAATCTGTCTTCGGGGAGGGGTTTTGTGAAAATATCAGCAAGTTGAGCCTCAGTTGAAATATATTCAATGCAAATGTCTTCCTTAGCAATGTGATCTCCAAGAAAGTGGTGTCTCACATCAATGTGTTTTGTGCGTGAATGATGAACAGGATTGTTTGATAAGTCTATTGCACTTTTACTGTCACATTTTAATGGAACTTGTTTATAAACTAAGCCAAAATCAGAAAGAGTTTGCATCATCCATAAAATTTGATCACAGCAACTTCCTAAAGCAATATATTCTGCTTCAGTGGTGGATAATGCAACACAATTCTGTTTTCGACTTGACCATGAAACTAATGAATGTCCTAGCATGAAACATGTCCCACTGGTGCTTTTCCTGTCAACCAATGAACCAGCATAATCAGCATCAGAATAACCAACTAAATCAAAGTTTTCACAAGAAGGGTACCATAATCCAAATTTGTGTGTGTGTGAAAGATATCTCAAAATTCGTTTAGTGGCTTTCAAATGAGATTCTTTAGGATTAGATTGAAAACGTGCACACAAACACACAGAAAACATAATATCAGGTCTAGAAGCAGTAAGATAGAGAAGTGAACCAATTATCCCTCGATATTTTTTCTGATCAACAGCACTTCCTTTCTCGTCTTTGTCCAACTTTGTTGATGGGCTCATAGGAGTTCTCAATGGTTTGGAGTTCTCAACTCCAAATTTCTTCAACAGTTCCAACACATACTTGGATTGCGAAATGAAAATGCCATCACTGCTTTGCTTGATTTGAAATCCAAGAAAATATTTCAATTCTCCAACCAAGCTCATCTCGAATTTAGCCTGCATGACTTGTTCAAATTTCTCGCACAAGAGTTCATTAGTAGCACCATAAATGATATCATCCACAAAAATCTGAACAATCAAAAAATCACTTCCTTTATGTAATAGAAACAGTGTCGTGTCAGCACTCTCTTTTTCAAAGCCATTTTCCAAAAGATATGTACAAAGGCAGTCATACCAATCTCTTGGAGCTTGCTTAAGACCATATAATGCTTTTTCAAGTTTATACACATGATTTGGAAAAACATGATTTTCAAAACCGGGGGGTTGTTCAACAAAAACTTCTTCTTTCAGATCACCATTTAGAAATGCACTTTTTACATCCATTTGTTTTAGTTTGAAACCTTTATAACAAGCAAAGCTGAGCAAAATCCTAATGGCTTCTAACCTAGCAATTGGTGCAAATGTCTCATCAAAATCTATGCCTTCTATTTGGTTATATCCTTTTGCGACCAACCTAGCTTTGTTTCTAATTACATTTCCTGATTCATCAAGTTTGTTTTTGAACACCCATTTAGTTCCTACAATTGGATAGTCATTAGGCCTAGGAACTAATTTCCAAACTTTATTTCTCTCAAATTGATTAAGTTCATCTTGCATTGCTAAAACCCAACTTTCATTATTAAGAGCCATTTCAACAGAATCAGGTTCTATTTCAGAGATAAAACCACTATGACAACAAAACGCACACAAATTTTTATCAAATGCAGAGCGAGTGCGTATACCTTCCGTAGGATCTCCTATAACCAATTCAGGAGGATGATTGGATTTGAACTTCAATCTATCAGCATCAACAGTCCTACTTCCATCTTTCTCAGTAGATGTCCCTTCTTTAATGCCTTCATGATCTACCCCATCATCACCTGTTTTTTCAGTCGTCCTTTCCAGATCAGATTCATCAAATTTCACATTGACTGATTCAACAATTGTCTTTGTTCGTTTGTTGTATATCCTGTAAGCCTTGCTCCTTGTTGAATAGCCCATGAAAATTCCCTCATCGGCCTTTGATTCAAATTTTCCAAGTTGATCACCTGTGTTAAGAATGAAACAAGGACATCCAAAAACACGAAAATAAGAGATGTTAGGTTTCCTTTCATGCCACACTTCATAAGCAGTTTTGCCAAGTATTGGTCTAATCATTACTTTATTCATTACGTAGCACGAAGTATTCACCGCCTCTGCCCAAAAAGTTAGAGGTAGTTTATACTCACTCAACATGGATCTAGCCAATTCTTGTAATGTACGATTTTTCCTTTCAACCACCCCATTTTGTTGAGGTGTTAGTGGGGTAGAAAATTCATGTTTTAAACCATTTTCTTCACAAAAGTTTTCAAATTCTGAATTTTCAAATTCGCCTCCATGATCACTTCTCAAAGTTTTAATTGAAACTCCTTTTTCATTTTGAACAAGTTTAGCAAATTTTGAAAAATAATCAAAAGATTCAGCCTTTTTGGCTAAGAAATTAACCCATGTAAATCTAGAATAATCGTCAACCAATACATAACAATAACGTTTTCCATTCAAGCTTGCAATTTCATTTGGTCCAAATAAGTCCATATGAATTAATTCGAGGACCCTTGATGTGCTAACAATGTTTTTAGGGCGAAATGATGATCGACTAAGCTTGCCCAAGGAACATGCTTTACACACTTTGTTATCTTTAAATTTCTGATGTGGTAACCCTCTGACTAATTCTTTCGTTTCAAGATTTCTTAAGAGACTCATGCTAGCATGTCCAAGTCTCCTATGCCATAAAGATGCCTCTTCGTCAGTGGCTACCAAACATCTCGAAAGATTTAGATTGTCAAACGAAAGTGAGTAAACATTTCCTTTTCTTTTGCCCATAAAAACAATGTTATTAGAAGTTTTATCAATGATTTTGCAAGTATCACTATCAAAAACCACATTCATACCTTTGTCACATAGTTGGCTAATAGAAATGAGATTGTGATGCAAATTATCAACGTATAAAACATTAGTCAAGGAAAAAATACCATTACTTACTTCACCTTTCCCAATAATCTTACACTTGCTATTATCTCCCATGATCACATTTCCACCTCTAAACTTCTCTAGGCTAAGGAACTTAGATTTATCACCTGTCATATGTCTAGAACAACCTGAATCTAGAAAGCATTCTTGTTGCTCCTTAGCCCGCCAACAGACCTGCATAAAGAGAGAGGAGGATGACCTAGAGAAACTCTTAGGTCCAATGAAATTAGTAACTGAAGCATTGTGAACAAACAATCCCTTTGGAACCCAAACTTGTTTTGCCCTTTTATTTTTGTTCCTATAGACATGAAATTTATTTGTAGAATTCTTAGGAACCCAAACTTGTATAAATTTTGTGTTCTTGTTCCTATGACTACAATTTTCAACACGATATCCAATTTCACTTCTAACAAAGACACTTTTACCTTTTGCATGATCATCAACCTGTGTTTTCCCAAAACCTAGTCCTTTTCTGTTGTTAGCAAAGAGTTGATTTCCCAATAACATGTTAGACGATTTTTCTCCTCTTGAAAAGTTATTCAGAGATTTCTCAAGATTTTGGACTTTGGTTTTTAGTGTTGTGTTTTCAGTCACAAGTGTGGTGCATCTATTTATAAAATCCTTTTTCCTAGTGTCAATGGTTTCCTTAAGACTCGAGTTTTCTTTTTCAAGATTATCGAAGCTATTCTTAAGTCTTGATATTTCTGAATCTAAAATTTTACATTTTTTACAGTCTAGGTTTTGAATATTTTCAAGTTCAGTTTCTAACCTAGTATTCTCATGAACGAGTTCTCTCCTGTCAGACTTCAATTTTTCAATTTTAGTTTCAAGAGTATCAATTGTATTAGTAAAATCATAACACATCAAAACAAGTTCTTTATAAGAATAGTTACGTACCTCACTGGATTCCTCTGAACTTGTTTCTGAATCTGATTTTGCCATAAGGCACAAGTTAGCCTCTTCTGAGCTATTATCCGAAACTTATTCTCCTTCTTCATCATCCCAAGTTGCTGCAAAGGCCTTCTTCTTCTTTTTCTTTCCTTTGTTGTTCTTGAGAAGTGGACATTTTTGTTTGAAGTGGCCAGGCTTTTTGCAGTTAAAGCATGTTAATTCATTATCGGAATCATCAGAATCTTTTGACTTATTACCACTTGTTTTCTTCTTGTGTGGCCTGAATTTTGACCATTTTCTAAGATTATTGACAGCCATCGCAAGCTCTTCAATTGGATCTTCTTCTTCTTCACCGCTTTCTTCTTTGCTTTTTAAGGCAATCGTCTTCTTTTTTGATTCGGAGTTGTTACGTTCCTCCTTTGCCTTTAGCTCAAGCTTATATGTCATCAAGTTTCCGATCAACTCCTCCATGCTTAGTTTACTCAGATCTTTTGATTCTTGTATTGCAGTGACTTTTGCCTCAAAGTTCATTGGTAAGACTCGTAGTATCTTCCGTACAAGCTCTACTTCAGTGAAGACCTTCCCAAGCGCTCTAGCATTGTACACCAAAGTTGAAAATCGTCCAAACATATCTTTTATGCTCTCGCCCTTTTCCATCACAAAGTTTTCGTATTCATTGCTAAATAGAGCTAGTCGTGACTCCTTGACTTGAGAAGTTCCTTCGTGTGTTACCT
Source organism: Allium cepa (assembly GCA_030765085.1). Taxonomy (NCBI): domain Eukaryota; kingdom Viridiplantae; phylum Streptophyta; class Magnoliopsida; order Asparagales; family Amaryllidaceae; genus Allium; species Allium cepa. The sequence goes on along the minus strand of CM060929.1, from coordinate 156,428,348 downwards.
CCAGAGTGTGCCAAATTTCCTGTGTTGTTGTACAATGAGAAATTCTATTAAATTCATTTTTATCAAGAGCACAGATCAAAGCGTTCATTGCTTTGGCATTTGTAGTTTTTAATTTCTTATCGTTAGCATCCCACCTATCCTTAGGTTTAGGAATCTCAGTATCACCAACAACTATAGTGGGAGATTTATAGCCAGTTTCAATAATATCCCAAACATTATAATCGACAGAACTAAGATAAATACTCATTCTAACTTTCCAATAAGCATAATCATTCCCATTAAACATGGGTGGCCTAGCAATAGATTGCCCCTCAGAAAAAGCATTATTTGGTGGATTCATGACTCTAGAGTTAAAGTAAAATACGTTGCTCTGATACCACTTGTAGGATCTAGATTAACCCTAGAGGGGGGGGGGGGTGAATAGGGTTATAGCAAATTTTTGCGAATTAAACACAGAAGCAAACTGCAGAAATAAATATGCTGAAAAATAAATCACACACAGAATTTACCCAGCTTGGGCAACCCCTGCCTACTGCTGCATTCCCAGATTTCTATTAGAATTAAACAGTTTCCCGCTTACAAACACTCTAACAGACTTGCAAACCCTGCTACCGCCTATAGAGTTTTGCAAACTTGCAAACCCTGCTAACTGGACTAACTCTAACTAGACAATCTGACAACACCTAAATCCTAGGTGATAATTTATCATGTTTTGTTTTGAAAAGAACATACAAATAAAGAAAATTATAAAAGCAAGCACTAAATTTTAAAACAATTTAAATTATCTTGCCTTTATAATAAAAATAAAAATACCCTAACCCTAATCAAACAAAAGATATGCGGTCACTTCCCTTTATCTTATTTCACCCAGTCCATTTTCTTTTGTTTGTGACAAAAAAAAATGGCGGCCCTCTGTTTATTCGATCTGAATTAGGGCTTCTGTTTCTTCCTCGAATTTGGGGCTTCGGCTTCTTCTGTGAGATTTGGGGCTTTGTTCTGATGATTGATTCTTTGACTTGTGTTGATCTTTCTCACGCTCGTTCTTTGATGATTTGATGCTTGTTGCTAGCTCGTTCTCTGATAATCGAGTTTACTGTTGCGGTATGTAATCTTTTTGCTTGTTTGTGGTTTTGTGATTTTCGAACTCGATAGTTCTGTGATGATTTCTTGGGTTTATTTATAGGGTTGAAACCCTAATAACCACTGTTAGATTTGATTTCTACACGTCTTTGATTATTTTCCTGAAATTGTTCTGGATTTGGAGTATTCCTTTTTTTATTCAATTTCGAACAATTGCTGACCATATTTGAATTCGAATTTATTAATTCGAAAATTTCTTGCTGTATTTGTTGTATCGGTCCCCATTTGAATTAATACAGACCATATGTGACTTTGAGAAATTTTATGCAGAGATTTCTTTCCAATTTAGATTTTCTTTGACTTAATCAAAGACTTAATCAAAAGATACCAATATTGTTCTTTAACTTCGGCTTGATTTCTGCACTGATTTGTACTTGCCATTGTCTTTGCATTCCCTACTGCACATTCACCTGTTTACTATATATGTGCATATATACAAATGTATGTGTGTATGCATATATTTTCGGGTTTGTACTTGGATTTGAACTGCTTCATATTATGTTGATCTTGATTTTGAGGCTGTCACTGACTTCTTTGTTGTAACTTGAAACAGTTTTGACAATTCGAAATTCACTTACATACTCCATGTTGCATTATCACTGTGTTGCATTGTAGCTTCATCTTGACCTGAACTTTTTCACTGTATCAGATGCTACACTTGTTCATGTATTCAACTGTTGCACTTGAGTTTGTTTCCACTGCTTCATCAAGTTGTATTCATCCCTTGTATGCTTCAAGTTGCCTTGAGTTGAACTTATCTTAGGTTTGACCTTGTTTGTGACTTTTGTGCATTGTGCTATGTTGTTGTATGTGCATTGTGTTACTGATTTTTGGTCGAGACTTTGTTTGTTGCAGTTTGTCACTGTAATTGCTGTTACATTACTTCACAGTGTTGCATTTGTTCATGTAGCTCTGTTGTTGCTGTGTTCCATGAGCATGCTTCACTGCATTATGAAAATGTTGCATTGTACTCTGACCTTGTTACCTCTGTTCATTTGCCGGTTAGCTTACTCGTTCGGTCTTTACTGCATTGCTTCTGATCATGTTGCACAATTTCTGTTGTTTCCAGTTGCACTTGCTTACTGCTTGATGGTCTTGTGACTCTTTCCATGTCTTTGTGCATTTTAACCTGTAACTTGAACTTCACTGTCCGCTATAGTTTGAACTGTGCATTTGGACTTGAATCTGTAACCTTCCTCATGTATACACATGCGTATGTATGTGTGTGTGTATGCTTGTGTTGTGGTGCACTTGCCTTGTGATTTTGTTCATTCCTAGTTGGTGCAGTATTCAAGTTTTTGTTGATCTGGACATTTGTGGGATATTTGACTGTTTCTGGCTCGATGTTGTTAATGCATTCATGACCACTTGATAAAGTGTGACTGATGCTGCACTTGGTCTTTGTTCTTCTCTGTTATGTTGCTTTGAATGAATTTGTGTTTTGTTGTAGTTTATGCACACGAGTTGGCGTGGCAGTGCACACGTATACGAATGTACACGTGTGTACTGCAGCCACTTATAATTGCCTGTCCCTGATAAAATTTACTGATATGCATAGATATTGCACAATCAAAGATGATGACAATAACCCATGTATCTGAGACACAAACAAATTTTATTTTTGCAAATTTAAATTTGTTTGTTTTCAGATTACTGTTGTAGTTGCTAATTATACAGGTACACAGAAGACAGGACGAGAAGTGGAGCTGGACAATGCAGATAGATGCAGATGTGTAGACAGAGTGAAAAAAAACTGAGTGTTGAGTGTTGTAGTGAGAAAAGTAAAATGTATGGACTGATGTATGTATATATATAGAGAGAGAGCTGAAAACTTTGTATTGTTTAAGTGTTGTAATAAAATATTATATTGAATAAAAATTACTAGTTGAATTATATAGATTCTGTGCAATAGTATAATTATTCAATATGAATATTTCTTCCTTTCTGTATATAGTCAAAACTGCAAACACATATATATATTGATATATATATGTTTGTTATCATCAAACAAAAAATCACATCAAACACTAACCTCTTGGCCTACTATTCAATGGTACTATGAATCTGACATTGCTTAGAAATATCATTGGGCTGCTTAGTACTTCTTTATACGTGTTAACTCTGCTTTTTCAGCAAGGCCGTGATATCAAAAATCGACCGAGAAGCCAATGATAGTTCATCTCGAAGGATGGTCGACTTAACCTCCCAATAAAGCAAGTTCTGTTGATTGAATTTTCAGATAAGATCCCCTACGGAGGGGGGGTCCAGGGGGGGTGCCAACCCCCCAAGGTGGGGGTGCGGGGGCAACGCCACCGCCTACGGTGTTCGACCTAACCGGTCAGGTCGCAGGGGTCCAGGGGGCAGCGCCCCCGGCGGGGTGCGGGGCAGCGCCCCGACCAAAACGGTATACGACTTAAAGAGTGAAGTAAGCCAGCGACTCAACTTATCTGGTTGCCGACTCAATAGCCTTGAGAAGTTACCGACTCAACAGCCTTGAGAAGTTACCGACTTAACGGCCTTGAAGGGTTACGACTCAACGACTCAGGAGGAGTAACGACTCACCGGGTTATAACCTTAGCGACTCATGGGGCAGACCGACTCAACGGGTTAACGACTCATGGAGTTAGCGACTCATGGGGCAGGCCGACTCAACGGGTTAACGACTCATGGAGTTAGCGACTCATGGGGCAGACCGACTCAACGGGTTAACGACTCATGGAGTTAGCGACTCATGGGGCAGACCGACTCAACGGGTTAACGACTCATGGAGTTAGCGACTCATGGGGCAGACCGCCTCAACGGGTTAACGACTCATGGAGTTAGCGACTCATGGGGCAGACCGACCTAAGGATTTCAACGACTCAGGATGACTAACGACCTATCATAAGTCGCTGGCGACTCAAGCGAACAAGGAACAAGCTTAATACCGATACATCTATGCCGCTGCCTGCTGACTCGTGGTATGTGAGTCGGTCACGGCTCATCTTGAGTCGGTCACGGTTCATCCTGAGTCGGTCACGACTTATGACTTGATCAACAATTCCAGCCCAGAAATTTGCCTATAAATACATGGCCACCTCTAACATTCAAGGGACTTTTTTTGGGCTGACTTCCTGGACGCCATTACTCTGCCATTGTCTCGACTTCAAGCAACGTTCAAGCAACACTTCTATCACTCCAATCGCCAAAGACATTTCAACAAATCTCAAGAGGAAATCTAACTCATTCGCCATGCATTCGAAGGATTCTTCTACATCGGGGTTTGAGCTATTTGTCTAAGTGTGTTGTAATCGGAGTTGATTGTAAAGAATTGTAACCAAATCAGCAATAAAGAGCTTTAATGTGGACGTAGGCTAGATATTAAGCCGAACAACTATAAATATTGTGTCTTTTATAGCTTCTTTGTGACTTCTCTGTTTATACTTTGTTCCCGTACCAACGGGTGGTGCTTTCACAATTACCTTCTACACACCGGGGTGTTAGCGTTCAATTTTTAGCGTTAACATTTTTTGGTGCTTTCACTGAGAACCCAACTCAGGAATACTTTCACCATCGCTTCGCGAAAGTTTGTCGAAAGAATCTCTCTAAAGACCAGAAGTTTATCCGAGATAATGGCTACTGGAAGACAGCTCAGATCTGATAGATCCGGTGATGCTCATGAGAATACTACCACTTCTCTTGCTCCAAATGAAGCAGCTCCGAGTGTTGGAATTACACAAGAGGTGTTTGATGCTGCAGTTTCTGGGTTATATCAGCAAATGGAAGCCCAGAACGCTCTATTGCTGGAAAGAATGAATGCTTTACTTGGGGGCAACCGTCAAACAGAAAATAATGAAGAGACCTTTGCAGATGATGCCTATGATTCCCAAGAGAAAGGTATCCCTCAAAGAGCAGTTGGCACCGCCGCAGGGGCACCTTCTCAAGCTGAAGGTTCAAGGCCGCAGCCAATTTTTCGCGAACATTTGCCCAGGCAAACTTCTGAAAGAGCAGCTGACTTCTGCCCGGCAAAGCCTCTGAACGATAAGGAGTACCTATCAGGGATGATTCGCTCAATTATGAAAGAGAGCATGCAGAGGCAAGAGGATGAAAATGATTGGGGGTTTGCTCCAAGTAAGACACCGTTCACCGAAAAGATCTTGAAGGCAGAGTTTCCAAGGAAATTTGTACCTCCTACTATCCCGGCCTATCGAGGCACAAGTGACCCTAATCAGTTCTTGTACAAGTACGATTGGCATATGACCGGGGCAAGAGCAACCGATGAAATAAAGTGCCGATACTTTCCGATATACTTAGAGGGAGTGGCCTTACTTTGGTTCACAAAGCTACCAGTTAGATCCGTGGATCAATTTTCCGACTTAACACGAAAGTTCAAAGATCAGTTCAGGCTATATGCTACAAAGGCCAAGGATATAATGTCACTCTCTAGTCTAGAACAAAATCCTGGGGAGTCTATCAGATCGTTCTTAAACCGCTTCAATATAGCCTTGTCCGAGGTTGATAACGCAGAGCCACGGATGGTTTTGACTTACCTAATGCGGGCTATCGATAAATCGAGTGAATTTGGCAAATGGCTAAAAATGAAGGAGCCAAACTCACTTGAGAAATTCTATAAGAAGGCCGACGAGTTTATGCGCTTGGAAAGCTTTCCTGTGCCAACAAAAGCAGTCGTGACCGAAATTCAGAATGTCAATGTTACTTCTAATAAAGGAGAATCTGGAGGACAGAAAAGGAAGAATGATGATGGGAAAAATCAGGGAAATCCAAAGAAAAACCGCCACTTTGAACCGTCGGATTATACTCCCTTAACTGATACTCCAGAGAACATTTTCTTAGCAACAAAGGATATTGTTGAATATCCTAAACCACAAAAGTTGAGACTTAGGAAAAATGCCACGCAAAGTGAAAGATTCTGTAAATTCCACAATCAACCTGGCCATGAAACTGACGAGTGTCGCCATTTGAAGGATCTGATTGAGAAGCTATTGAAAGAGAATAAACTTCAGCAATATGTCCGGAGAAACAGGAATGGTCCATCCTCATCCACTCAGGGGCAAATACTTCTCACTCATCATTACGGCCCAAACGAAAGAACTGCAACGCAGGGATCTGAGAGGCTTATCATTAATGCTATCATAGGGGGCCCTCACCCAGCGGACAGAAGTGGGGACGAGATGGAAAGATATGCTCGTGCTTTGAGACAAGCCCCGGAGGGAGAGAATATCCTTGTTCTGGAAGATGATGCCTAATGGCCATATTTCACTTGATGGCTTTTGCTTAAAATTCATAGAATAATATTGGATTTATGATTCCTGTATAAAATGCCATTGTAAAAACAGTGCAAATAAATAATAGAAACTATAAATCTTGTGTTCCTTATTATTATTACATGCTTGCTTTATTTTCGATATGAAAAGTACATTAAATGTATTACTGAAATGTCGATTTAAATTTTTGCAGGCAACGAAAACAAAACTTGCACATTACAAGACCAAGTGATCCTTGTTATCATTCAACGAACAAATTCCAAGTCGCAAAATTCCCGAGCTTAAATCCTAGATAAGAAGTGCTTCAATTGAACGGTCAATGATTTCACCGAAAACGGGCTTTAGCTAATAAATTGAGAAGTTTGAACAAACAAACATCCAATTAAGAAGCTTATGTCCGTTCTCGTGAACTGGCCTAGCAATGAAGTACACTTCTTTGGATTAAACAGGCTACTTGTAAGAGAAGGGAGTGCAAGCTTAAAAAAAAAAATATAGGATCACTGACAAGGCATAAGCAAGTGGACAAGGAACAACTAAAGTCCTCTTCGGAGGCACAACTCTTTGGAGGATAAAGACCTCTAACGAAGCATATGCCGTAAAAAAGAAAGTTCTCTACTCAACCAAAAAAGATTGGAGGAGAAATGACCCTCCAACCATGAGAGAGTAACTTCCAGGCAATCTTCGGAGGACATTTCACCAGGAGTTGAAGTGGAACAGCCGCTCTTCGGAATTTCACTTCACCAGAGTTGAAATGCAAACAAAATAAAGACCTCTTCGAAGGCACATTTCACCAGGAGTTGAAGTGTAACAGCCGCTCTTCGGAATTTCACTTCACCAGAGTTGAAATGCAAACAAAACAAAGACCTCTTCGAAGGCACATTTCACCAGGAGTTGAAGTGTAACAGCCGCTCTTCGGAATTTCACTTCACCAGAGTTGAAATGCAAACAAAACAAAGACCTCTTCGGGGGCACATTTCACCGCTGAAGTGCAAACTCTTCGGAGGCCCACTTCTCCAGAGCTGAAATTCCAAATAAAGACCTCTTCGGGGGCACATTTCACCAGAGCTGAAGTGCAAACTCTTCGGAGGCCCACTTCTCCAGAGCTGAAATGTCAAATAAAGACCTCTTCGGGGGCACATTTCACCAGGGCTGAAGTGCAAACTCTTCGGAGGCCCACTTCTCCAGAGCTGAAATGCCAAATAAAGACCTCTTCGGGGGCACATTTCACCAGAGCTGAAGTGCAAACTCTTCGGAGGCCCACTTCTCCAGAGCTGAAATGCCAAATAAAGACCTCTTCGGGGGCACATTTCACCAGAGCTGAAGTGCAAACTCTTCGGAGGCCCACTTCTCCAGAGCTGAAATGCCAAATAAAAACCTCTTCGGGGGGCACATTTCACCAGGGCTGAAGTGAAAACTCTTCGGAGGCCCACTTCTCCAGAGCTGAAATGTCAAATAAAGACCTCTTCGGGGGCACATTTCACCAGAGCTGAAGTGCAAACTCTTCGGAGGCCCACTTCTCCAGAACTGAAATGCCAAATAAAGACCTCTTCGGGGGAACATTTCACCGGAGCTGAAGTGCAATCTCTGTGGAGGCCCACTTCTCCAGAGTTGAAATGTCAAATCAAAGCCCTCCAGCGAGGCGCAACAAAAAAAAAAAAAAGAAGAAAGGCTTCTCCAACACAAGGCGCACTCTACTAAAGCAAGAATAATATTTCCTCAAAAATGGAAAATTATTCTCTAAAGAAAGAGTGCATGCCTTCTCAAAATGGAAGAGTTATTCTCTAAAGAAAGAGTGCATGCCTTCTCAAAATGGAAGAGTTATTCTCTAAAGTAAGAGTACAAGTCTTCTAAAAACAGAAGAATTGTTCTCCAAAATCTCCTCAAAATGGAGAATATTACAATGAGTTGTGGTATGGGGGCAATATAATATTGCTACATTAATAAAAGCAGTACCCAAGCAACGTACCACAAGCTCACTGCAATATCATGCAAAGAGAATAAAGAAACTTGTATGAAAATGAGGAATAAATACATTCTCAAATATAGACAAAAGTTTCTATAAAATTTGTTATGCACGTGCGGGTTTGAAAAGGCAAAACAAGAAGGATGACCCCATACCGTCAAATGGAGTAAAACATTACACCAATAAGGCTTCCGCAATAGGTTCCATTGATGCAAGTTCCTTTGCGAAAGCTGGGGCATCTGAAGTTTCTTCTTGAAAACCAGGGGCATCGTGAAGCTAAGTCAACCAAAAAGAGTGCAAAAGTCCGAATTAGTGCGAAAATCCATCTTTCAGCAAAAAATTTAACGCTCCTTAACCGTCACAGCACTTAGTCTTTTAAAAATTGACTTCTGACTGGAATATTCGGAAAGAGGAAGGAAGTACTGCAAAAGTAAAGAATGAAATTAGTACCGGACAACTCAGATTTTGAAAATCCCAGAAATGGGAAGATCCAGTTTGCCCCACTACTCTTCTTATCGAAAAGACATTCTATATGAAGAACTGAATATTCAAAAGTAAAGGTGCACGTTTTCTAAAAGCGTGTGAAGTGTTGTGCAAAGCTACTAAAATAACAAGTAAATAAAGCAATACTTGAAATAATACTGGTTGGCATATGTCAATTCAGAAGAATTCAAGGCTTGTTATTTGAAAATAAGTGCGCTGTCAATGCAGATAGCAGTTATAACTGTGTAAACTTTGTGTTGATACTTCATCCAAGATAATTGATTCGCAACACTTCATCAAGACCATACTAATTTGCTTACAGTAAAATACCAGTTCTTTGATCTAATCCATCACTCGATATGGGCAATCGGTGATGAGTATATTCGCCCTATTTTTCTGCAAACGGTGCGCTTAACAGGTTGTTAAAATAATTTGTAAAGAGATGCAACAAGTTCAGGTCAAAGTTCCATTGAGTCGCATTGGTCAAGTTTAAAAGGCTTCAGGTCAAAACGAAGCAAAGTTGCCTAAGTACAAGCTCAGCAGCTCAATAAAGCACGAGTTAAGAAGAATCGAAGCACACGACCTAGTCCCTAGGCGTATACTTCGAGGGGCAAGTGTTAACTCTGCTTTTTCAGCAAGGCCGTGATATCAAAAATCGACCGAGAAGCCAATGATAGTTCATCTCGAAGGATGGTCGACTTAACCTCCCAATAAAGCAAGTTCTGTTGATTGAATTTTCAGATAAGATCCCCTACGGAGGGGGGGTCCAGGGGGGGTGCCAACCCCCCAAGGTGGGGGTGCGGGGGCAACGCCACCGCCTACGGTGTTCGACCTAACCGGTCAGGTCGCAGGGGTCCAGGGGGCAGCGCCCCCGGCGGGGTGCGGGGCAGCGCCCCGACCAAAACGGTATACGACTTAAAGAGTGAAGTAAGCCAGCGACTCAACTTATCTGGTTGCCGACTCAATAGCCTTGAGAAGTTACCGACTCAACAGCCTTGAGAAGTTACCGACTTAACGGCCTTGAAGGGTTACGACTCAACGACTCAGGAGGAGTAACGACTCACCGGGTTATAACCTTAGCGACTCATGGGGCAGACCGACTCAACGGGTTAACGACTCATGGAGTTAGCGACTCATGGGGCAGGCCGACTCAACGGGTTAACGACTCATGGAGTTAGCGACTCATGGGGCAGACCGACTCAACGGGTTAACGACTCATGGAGTTAGCGACTCATGGGGCAGACCGACTCAACGGGTTAACGACTCATGGAGTTAGCGACTCATGGGGCAGACCGCCTCAACGGGTTAACGACTCATGGAGTTAGCGACTCATGGGGCAGACCGACCTAAGGATTTCAACGACTCAGGATGACTAACGACCTATCATAAGTCGCTGGCGACTCAAGCGAACAAGGAACAAGCTTAATACCGATACATCTATGCCGCTGCCTGCTGACTCGTGGTATGTGAGTCGGTCACGGCTCATCTTGAGTCGGTCACGGTTCATCCTGAGTCGGTCACGACTTATGACTTGAGCAACAATTCCAGCCCAGAAATTTGCCTATAAATACATGGCCACCTCTAACATTCAAGGGACTTTTTTTGGGCTGACTTCCTGGACGCCATTACTCTGCCATTGTCTCGACTTCAAGCAACGTTCAAGCAACACTTCTATCACTCCAATCGCCAAAGACATTTCAACAAATCTCAAGAGGAAATCTAACTCATTCGCCATGCATTCGAAGGATTCTTCTACATCGGGGTTTGAGCTATTTGTCTAAGTGTGTTGTAATCGGAGTTGATTGTAAAGAATTGTAACCAAATCAGCAATAAAGAGCTTTAAAGTGGACGTAGGCTAGATATTAAGCCGAACCACTATAAATATTGTGTCTTTTATAGCTTCTCTGTGACTTCTCTGTTTATACTTTGTTCCCGTACCAACGGGTGGTGCTTTCACAATTACCTTCTACACACCGGGGTGTTAGCGTTCAATTTTTAGCGTTAACAATACGAGAGTGGCAGACCCTAGATCACTCACTTAGCACCTCAACCCCAAAGCGAATCCTTCTAGAGATGTCCATTATCACTCTCAATTATCAATATGGAATCTCATTAGATTATTTCTTCCAATCGGGAGGTTGGCCATGCAATAGGCACATAATACCTCAACACTAAAGTTAACCTTTTTGGAGACATCTTTATTTATTTGGAATCTTGCTAGGTTACTTAATACTTTCTTTTATGAGAGAACCAGACCCTACAGCCACTTAATACTTCGAAGTAGAAGTGAATCCCTATATAGATGTCTCTCATCGCTCCTAATTCCAAATTTGGACCATTTAATACTTTGTAATTGGGAAAGTGCCGGCCCTCAAACAACCACTTGATACATCTGACCCTAAGCAGATCCTATCACTTGCAAAGTCAAGGGTCCTAGGATTAGTGATATCCTACATCGGCAATAACTGCACCCGACTGCTAGTAGCCTCAAAGTAAAGGGCAATCTTCCGTCGAGTGACTCTACTGACCTCGCATTACTAACCTAAAAAGTCCAATTAACCATTCTAAGTCTTTACGTATACTATATTAGGCTGACATTGGACTAAGCTTATGTAACATCCTGATATTTTCGACCATTCGCATCCACACATGCCAGATTTAAATTTCTCAAAATATACCAGATTATTAATTTATATTTGAAAAAACTCAACATATACAGCAAATAAATAAATCACAGAATCACAGACACAGAGTAATACAACAATAATGCAGCAGAAACAAAAGAATAGTAGTTTACGAAGCCACTATATATAATAGAGTTAAATAAGATACAACAGAAGTCTCAAATATAATAGTCAAATACAAGATAAGAATATCACAGGTGTCAACTGAATAACTGTAAACTGAATAGATAGCTGGATCTCTAAGCGAAGCTCCAACTCCAAAGGCGAGTCTCAAAACTGTGCCACTCAGTCTGACCCGAGCATAAAGAAATAACACAAAACACTCGAGTTAGGATTAACATTCTTATATCAATAAATCCAACTCAAATGAAATAACAACTGAAAAACAAGTAACTCAAAGGCTGTTTGGGATGACCATCCTATAAGGATCCATTAAACTATCTACTATGTAGTAATATACGCTATTATAATAATGTCTAAATTAAAGTAAACTATTTAAAAATAGGATTAAGGCTTTACATTTTCCACGTTAACAAATTTTATAGTGCCAATATTCTATACAGTACCATCGTAACTCCAGATCGGGAGGCTACCATAAATACTCCATAGGTACGACACAAATCAAACTCATATAAAGCACGAAAGGGTAGGTGACACGGCACAACTAGGAAATTCTCTAGTAGATATACCAATTGTAGTTCCGGACTAGTGGTAACGTGTAGCAGCTACTACCGTCCACTTCGATCCACACTACAAAAAAATATATCAAAGGGTGCACCCAATCAATCACATAGTAATAGAATGGAATCGAAGGAGTGTGTGCACTTAGAGGAGCTACCTCCTTGGCCCATCGATTTCTCTTATTTTAGCCACCTTACGCCAACTCATGGGAGTCGAGTCCATGTAATATACCTCATATAGGATCGTCGCCACCATCCTACTTCATTCTCGAATCTCCACCGCGTACACACTTGTTAAAGTGGTTTTTGATATTGGCAGAGAGTACGACAATATCCGATCCTCTCTCTTTAACAACCAATCATTATTATAATGCCGTGGTTATTTCAAAATAGTTTATACTTCAAAAGAAAAATATCATTGTCATTTCAAAACTATATCAATACGATATCATTTCCATTTCAAATATAGCCATTTCCAAAATCATAGCATTTCAAAGTTGTAACACTTTCCAAAACAAAAACACTTGAAATTATAACACTTTCAAACATAATACTTTGAAATTCATAACTTTGAAAATATAACTTTTACCGCTTCACTGGTTTAGGTACTAAAATAGTATATATAGTAAAATAGCTTATTAAGTAAAATAGTTTATATAAATGAGTTATAAGTTAAAATAGTCTATATTAAAATAGTTTATATTAAAAATGATTTATTTAAAATAGTTTATATTAAAATAATTTATAAAGTAAAATATAAGATAGTTTCAAAATAATTTAAAAATACTTTATATAATAAAATAGTTTCCTCAAACATCACAAATTGATTCTAATAAACTTGAATACCAAAATTCAATTTAAATCAAATCTCAATCCATAAATTTCAACTCAATTCAGTTCTCAATAAACCATTTCAAATTACATCGATTTCAAATACAAATTTGAACCACCAAAATAAACCATTTCAATTTCAATATATTTCAAAGCTTTAATATTCCATAATTTCAAAACTAGATTTGTTAAGTTCATATATTTCTTATTTCAATTTACTATTATTTAGTTTTGCAATATTTACCAAATAAATTCAATATCTTTTAAATAAAACTCAACGTGAAATATTCATTTTAAATCGTCTTGAACCAAAAGCAAGTTATAAAATCGTATCCTTAAATCTTCAATATCCAAGGAGTTTCAAATTGATTTTATTTACATATAATTCTTAAATTTTATAATTTCAAAACCAGCTTAAAATTTTAAGATTTTTGAAACATATAAATTTTAAAATCAGGAATTCAAACTTTATAATATATATATACACACACACACACAATATCTTGAAATCAATATTTATTAAACCATATATTTCTTTCCAAACCATTGAAATCATTTCGAATTATTTATACATATAGACCAATGGCGCATATATATAATTCTCTATCCTATGGTCAAGTGATACGGATATTTATCATTTCAATCTGCAATTTAAACTATATACGGGTATATATCATTTCAACCCGCAATCACAAATTCAATCCAATGAAAATCGCTTGGGTCTATCATTTCAACCCATAACAATTTTCTCCTATTCTACAGATCGTTCATGTATGTATCACTTCAACCCATAGGGAATTCTATACTAACAGGGAACTTGTAGAGTGATAACAGATGTGATAATAATATAACATGCATATATTATCAATATAAATAACAGATAATGGTGTTAGATGTCACAGGTGAACTGATATTGATAATAGCATATAAATGACAATGTAAATAACTAACAGTAGCATATTTCAATTGTCGTTTCAATTGAAATAAAATTTAATAAATATAAGAACGTTAATCGCGAGTGATTGCTCATCTTTCGAGGCTAGAGAGATTCGACAATGAGATTGGTTAAAACACAAGCACAACCCAAAATGAAGCAAGATTGGCACGAATCTGACGAACGAAGCTGATAAATATGAATTGACAAAAATCCCATTAGAACAAAATCGATGAAGACAAGTTACCAGCGAATTTATATATAGCTATATAAAATTATATATATATATAAAGTTATACTCTGTAACGACCCGATATTTTCAAAATTCGTATCCATTATGAGTGTATAGGTAGGCACTTATGCCGGAATTGAATTGCTCAAAATACCACATTGTAAATAAAAGTTTGGCAAATCTCAGAATATACATTAAATAATAATCACAGATCACAGACACATAGTATCTAATAATGCAGCAGAAGTAAAAGAGACAGTAGTTCATGAAGCTACTATATAAAATATCAGAGTTACATAAAATAAAACAGAAGAAATAAAGTACAAAGGAAGTCTCATTACATAGAGGTTTAATAATACAAGAGCTGAAAGGAACAACAGACTACAAAGGATAAAACTTGACAAGTAGATAATCTCCAGCGATTCCAATCTCCAGAAATTGGAAATCCAAATCTATGAATAACTCAGACTGAACCAGGCGTAAATAAAAATACAAACACTCGAGTCAGGACATACATATACTTATACAATGTAAACCAACTCAAGTGAACTGTGGTAAAGGTACAAGTAACTTAGAAGATGCTTGGGACCGCCCATCCTCTAATGATCCGTTAAACTATTTACTATGTAGTAATATATGCTATATACAGTAGTGTCTAATCAGTAAAGTATAATCATATAGAAAATAGCGTTAAGGGGATGGTGAACCTTAACGCGGTCAGATCTTTAAAACCTAAATCGTAGTGAGCTCAATATAAGGAGATGACACGGCACGCGAGGCAGTGCCAGGGTGGATACACCGTTTGCACTACCGGCCCGGTGGTGATGGAAAGCCAGCAGCTTTCGCCCACCTCGAACAATACCCCCGAATCAAAGTGGCGCCACATATCGAATCACAAAAGTAATAGAATGGTTTCCGATGGAGCATGCTCGATGAAAGGGTGCGACTCTTTGTGTATCCCGATATAGCTCCTATTTTAGTAATTTATGCCAACTCACGGGAGTTGGGTCCACGTAATATACCTCGAGAACGTTGCCACCATCCTACTTCATTCTAGAATCTCCACCGCTTACACAGTTGTTAAAGTGGTTTTCGGTATTGGCCGACTATAAGACAATATCCGATCCCGGTCTCTTTAACAACCAATCCTTATTATAACCCGTAGTTATAACTTTAAAACAATATTTTATACTTCAAAAATAAAATGTCATTTCAACCCAAACCTTTATCAAAATAAAGATTAAATCATTTCCAAACCATGTCAATATATCATCATACCATATCTTTCAATTCTAATATTTATCAAAATAAATATCAAGTCATTTCTAACCATTTCAATATTTTAAATTATCATATCCTTTAAAAACTTCCTTTCAAATCATTTTAATACATCAAAATATCATATCCTTTCAAAGCTTCATTTTTCAAATCATTTAGTATCAAAATATGATATCTTTCAAAACTTCGTTTCAAATCATTTTAATATATGAAAATATCATATCTTTCAGTACCACATTTCAAATCATTTTAATATATCAAAATATCATATTTTTTCGAAACCACATTTCAAAACATTATTCATTTTATTCAATTTAAAATACCATTTCAAATCATATTTCAAAACAGTTTATATTCCAAAAAAATCATTTTTAATCATAAAAATGAAGTTATTATGTTAAAAATTAAATTATTAAATTTCCAAAATTTTCAACTTCCAAAGTTCATTTATTCACTTACGTTTATCAAACAGGTGAAATTCCACTTTTCGCAGCATTTAGAAAACGCTACGGAAAGTTACATTCAAAACAGTTCAATTTAACAAAAGACAACATTTTAAAATGTTGTAATAGGGTTTACTTAAATTCCAAATAAACTTAGTTAAATTCAAAAATTATAGCACTTACAAAATTGCTATAATAGTTTTTAATTCAATTTAGCTTTTTAGTTCATTATCATCAACTACAGCATTTACAAGTAATGTAATATCATTTCCATTGTAATTAATAGCATTTCAAAAATGCAGTCAATTAACTCCAAATATTCAATATAATTTCTCAACCAATTATATTTTTATTCAAAACATTTTAAATCATAAAATCATACATTTTCACATTTATAAACATCAGTTAATTTTCCTCAAGTTCATGATTTTATAAAGTTAAATTTCCATTCAAAAATCAAGATTTAATAATAATTCACTTATTAAATTGCAACGTTCAATTTTAATTTCCTTGCATTAAATTCAACTTAACACTTAAGTTCAAATTCTCAAATATAACTTTGTTTTATTTTTATTTGCTTAACTAAAAGTTCACTTTTAAGTCAATTTCATAAATTTCCAATTTTAGTTATATTTCAAAATTTCATATTAAATATTCATTCATTTCACATTCAACTTTATCAAAAATCATTTATATGATATGAAATCACTTTAAATTAATTTAAATTCAAAATATCATAAATTTATCATATTTTCAAAGTTAATTTAAATTCCGTTAAAAATTAAATCACAATTTCCAAAATAACTTACATTCATATTTTCTAACTTTTCCATAATTTATTTAACTTATAGATTTCCAGAAAATAAATAATCCTTTACAAAAGTTATATTTTTATTAAATTTCAAATAAAATATTATAATAATTAAATTTCCAAAATATTTTAAAATTTTTAGAAAAACATATTTTAACTACGGGCCTGTATATAATTTTCTACGCTAGGTAAAGTGATACGGGTAAAATATCATTTCAACCCGTAATTTACAAAGAAAATCTGGGTTTTATCATTTCAAACCCGCAATCCCAAGTTAAAATAAATTAAATAAAAACCGTTCAAGCCTATCACTTCAGACCATAACGATTTTTCCCTATTCTAAAGTCCGTTCGGGTATGTATCATTCAACCCATAGTGATTTCTAATCTACAGGGAACTTGCAGTATGATAAACATATATAAATGAACAGTAACAATATGTATATGATAACAGATGATACGACATGAAATTTAACAGGTTTAAGATCATATATAAAAAAATCACATAGCAGTTATAACATCATATTTAATTCTACACATTTAGTAGTTGTTGTTTCACAACTGCATAAGTATAAATGTCATGTGAGCTTTACTCACGTTTTATGGCTGGAGATTGCAATACAAATGGCAGAACGGATTCCAAAAGGCAATAGCACGATTTTTGATTTGAGTGGAGAGCAAATCCAAGCTATAGAAATTGTGTTATAACCCAAAAAAAAAACAAAAAAAAAATTATAATTTAATACAACATTGAATAGGAGTAACATTGAATTGAAAAGCAATATGAATACACAACTTTTTGCCTTACTTTCTACACTCGCTAGCACGGCTTAAGGAATGTTTTGGCTCAGGTTTGGACATACTTTGGTTCCGGTTTGGGTCCTATAAGGCATGGCTACAAGATATTGAAGTGGTGGAGGAGTTACTACGCATGAATATGAAGAGGTTTATGCAAAATAGTGGTTTTTGGTTCATTTTGGGCTTGGCTACATGGATCTATGGCTCGGCTATGGCATATTTCAGATCTGGACAGAGGATGAAGGTGATTGTTAGGGGTGTCAAGGTGGTGGTGGAGCAATAGGAGGTGGCCAAGGTCATCTGTAACGACCCGCAAATCTGTACCCCTTGAGTCACACTATTCTACACATAACGACTCAAGTTGTACAGAAATACGAACCATTTTGGTTAAGAAGAAGAGGTAGAAAGAGAGAAAATAAAAACAACATAAGAATCTAACCATCGCAGCGGAAGAAAATATAATATATAATAACAGATCTTTACACAAATCAAAACTATATCTGTTATATATTACATCATCAGAGTACATCTATCACAACTCAACATCAACAACATACAAATGGATATACAACTACTCAGCACAGCAGAATATATATGTATATATAAACAAGTACGAAAGTACGTATCGTCATCCAGCTCGTCTCCTGAGTTCCACAGCATCAATCCTGTATCCTATAATACTCGGTCTAACCCGAGCATTATAGTTAAATAACACCCGAGTCAGTTTGGAATACCAGCGTGAGAAAATCACACCCAATTGATTATTAAAGTTTCAAAAATCCTTTTGAAAACAAAAGCATCTCGTAAGACCACGCCACAAATAAACATGTCGGGTTTTTACCTTACGATAGCTAAAACAATTTTTGTAGAAATCCTCTGATATTATAATAGGGTCTATTTACAAATACTTATAAAATAACCGAAATTGTTACATTATTAAATTCCAGCTACTAGCCACAGAGTGGGTAATACAAACAAAACTCGTACAAGGCTCGTAGGGAGAATGGATTTCCAACTAATGACTAGGCACTGGGGTACCACCTGTCACAGTACGGGGACTAGATCACCGTACCGAGGATTACTCCCTTCATCCCCTGCAACACAAGGCCGGAACCATCCCTTACTGGACAGTCCCGAGTGAGATCACCCCGCGGCTGGGATCAGCAACCGCACCACTAAGCCGAAAAATAAAAAGGGACATCTAGACTGGAATGACCTCACCCTGCTTGGGTGCTACCCGCCTAACCTTGCTGCATATCCCCTGATTTTCAGTCATTCCCATTTGATGTGGCTTGAGGCTAAGCGTTACCTTTTAGAACGTTTCACTTAGAATGCCCATCGCCCACCTGACGATGTTTCGCAAGCATTCGTCCATACAAGTCTGTCCCGGGTTCGAACGGAACCGAAGGCACTATTCCTACTACATCCATTTTGGAAATATCCTTAGGATTAGTAGCGACTAGCCCTTGCACTTCACTGCTCTATCTTCGACTCCGAACACGTTTTTCGTACGAAACGTACAAACCAGATCGAAGTGGTTTTCGAGAAATAAATCTCGATCCCGGCCTCTTCGAAACGATCAGCGCATTTGGCCATATTGATAGTCGGTTATTTAACTATCAATTTATATTCACAAACATCCATCCATCAATAAATAATTTTCCAAATTATTTATTTAACTCAAAATATCTTTCCAAGATATATTTTCTATTTTCAACCCTTTGAAAACAGTTTCCAAAACCATCTTTCTTTCAGGATAAACTTTCCCAAATATTTTCTATCTCCTCGGAAATTTACCAAGTACAAAACTAGATTTAAATTTTTTTTTTTTAAAACACTTTACTTTGAAATATGTACCCTTAAAAACATTTAAATTAAAACTACTTCAATAATTTGCTAAAAATACCTACTATACGAATATTTGAAAATAATGATTCTTAATAAGATATAGACTAGATTTTCACTTTTGAAAACAAATACTAAGTCACTTTTTAAGAAATTATTACTATAATAGCTTTGAGAAAATACTTACCTTTGAATTTTAAACATTGGAAATAATAAATTTTCCAAAAAACTTGCTTTTTAAAACAACTTTAAAACCCTCTCAACTCATATTTAAAAACTCGCTTTAAAAATGTACTTGGTTATTCAAGGAGAATTTCCAACTTCAATCAATTGAATCAATTTTCCAAATTGATTTCCAACTAATTTCATTTGAAATAAATTTCTTCACTTATTCAGTTCATTTCAAAATTCATTAATTGTTGACTTAATTATAATTGTTATTATTTTCCGTTTGATTTTACATCTTTAACTGAAATATACAAATTTAATATTTTTCCGTTTCTTCTTTATTCTTCTAGAATAATTTAAATCCTAAAGTTGAAATAATTGTTTTATTCTTTTAAACAGTAACATTGGGATTTTAAGTTTTCTTAATTTTCTGTTTAATCAAAAATTCCTTCCCATATACAGGATTCATTAATTAGCATTTTGGAAACACTAATATTCTTACCAATTCATTTTTTAATTTATTTACATTCTTTATAATTATTTTCTTAAAAATTTACTTCTTTTATTATTTCTTTCCAAGAATCCAATGCTATATAATTTATAACTCAGAGTTCGAGAATATATCCAAGCAGCTATAGCACTCAATATTTCAATATGATTCATCACAGAATATCCACAAAGCATATTAGAGAATAACAAACAATATATATATGTTGAGGGACCCAGTTGGATCCCTCCAACCTGTTTTCCCTGCATCCACAGACGTTAGCACAACATAAACATCAATCCAAAATATACCATACTAAAGCACAAAAATCAAATCAACCATTCAAACAATTATTTAAATTTTAATCTTTTAAATTTAAATTAACTGAGTGAGATTAACTCACCTTTGATTTTTGGCAATCCCAATCCAAACCAGCTTGTTTCTTTCAGCTTTCAATCCTTGAATAAACATTATATGATTTATTAATATTCAAACAAATTGAAAAAAAAACATTTACTGTTTAATGAATCTATTTTAAATAAATAATTTACCTTTAAACTAATAGTTTGATTTCAAACAAATTCTTTTCGTTTCTCTCTATTTAGAATCTTTAAAATAAATTTAACAAGTTAATTAACAAATAAATCTCTATTATTTTAAAATCAAACTAGTAAATAAAGTTAGGTGTATATATATATACACACATTTCATTTTTTTTATTATTTTAAATCTCGCTGAAAATAATTCTCTGCATGCACAATATATAAAAATTTGAAAGCTTCATATATATATATATTTCAATCTAGATTAATATAATTTTTAAGTTAAAATTATTATACCTACTGAGAAAAACGAACCCAAGCTACACCTCGTCGTCACCACGAGCAGAGCGCTCTTCCCGATGCCAGAGCTCGAACACGAGCTCCTACCCATGTTCCTCAGCCTTCAACCATTTCCACTGATAGACTCGATCAAGCCCTTGAACCTAGGTGCGACTTCGACCTCAACACTGCCTCGACTTCGATCGTGCTTCCCAGCCTCGACGTTGACGAAGACCTCGACTGAATCGAACGCGAGTCGACGTTTGAACCTATGCGACCGACCAGATGGACGCGATGATAACAAGTTGCCGCGACGAACTCAAGCTCCACTGCCAAGCCACCATCGCAAAAATCGCGAGCTCGTGAGGGTTGAAACTCTAGCCGAGGAATGGAGTTCGCTTAATTACGAGACGAAACTGATTTCGTTTGAGAAGAGGAAGGATTTTGATTTGATTTGAGTTTTGGGAATTCTTCGGCCATTAATTTAGCCTGACTCGAATTTTTTTTATTTTTTTTTATTTTTTGTGAGTGAAGTGAATTTCCGAACAACATAGAAGAAGGAAAGAAAGTTCAGTCTCTGATTCCTTGATTTGATTTTTCACTGAAGATGTGATATTGATAAGAGGGGAAAGGAAGACAAAAAAGTACGAAGGAGAAAGTTGTGAGGCGAGATGTACGTATTGTCGACTAAGAGAAAACAATTATATTTAATTTTAAATCCGAATTCAAAACATCTCGATAAAATTTCCAACGCGTTTTTATAACGTACGCTCACACAACAGCTCCAATTACTACGAAATTTGAAACCCGATAATTAAAAAATATTTCGGATCCAATGGGACTAGTTTCGTCGAATTCCGAGACTGTGCCTCGGAAGGCTATTTTTAAATTCAATTTAAACGATAAATTTTAAAACTGAACAAGTCAGTGTTAAATTCAATTTTAAAACTTCTATTATCTTCAATGTTATCAATATAAATTTCATAAGCCTTCAAATTATTGTTAATAGGCTTATACTCCAGATTCAACAATTTACCCAACTTCAATTTACTTAATTCAATAATTTAATTATCAAATAATTGTGATATTCGTAATTCAAGTTAAAATTACTCTATTGAATATTTAAATTAATTAAATATTCTAATTTTAAATGCTCGAAAATTCTGGGTCGTCACATTCCTCCCCCCTTAAAAGAATTTCGTCCCCGAAATTACTAGTTAGGAAGAATGACCCAATACCCATTTCTAGATTCAAATCCAAACAGTTTTATCAACTTGTCAAAACATATCTTTTTATTAAAGACACACTGACCCTTTTCCTAACTTTCAAAACTTACCCATAAGCCTCGAACCATATTTCTTACGTAACAATTCAAATTTAAATTTTAAACCCAATTTAAATTTTCAAAATTTTCTCAAAAATTTTCTAACTCTCTGAATTTCTGAAAAATTTCGCCAGCGTCTCCTTTGCGCGGCTGACTCAGTACAACTACAAAATGGCTCTACGGCCTCCCAAATCCAAAAAGAAAACAAAAAGCCAAGTGGCTCAATCAAAAACCCAGTCAAATTTCATATAGACATTTTAAACACATACCTTTTTGTCGGGCCATTAAAATTTATCTTCTAGAATTGAAACGGATTTTCCCTTTCCTTTATAATACCTGTGAATCATATTTAGCAATAATATCCAAATACAGCTTCAAAACCATTTTATACATTTCTTTACAAATTTTCAATATTTATTCATTCAAGCCGTACGATGTACATTTATACCATTCGTACGCAATATCAAATTCGATCGCTCGCTCGATCACACAATTTCACTTCCAAACTAGTATCGTCCACCCGACTTCCTAGTGCGGACTCAGATCTGGTCCCTTGATCAGAAACCGTCATTCTCCTTGCATAGTCATAATCTATGATAGAGAGTTTCCAGAGTCAATCAAAACTCCATATCTAGGCTCGCCGTCGAAAATCGAGTGCAAAATCCTAACTCTGATCGATATAACTATCTCGAAATTCTATGCTCGAATTCTGGATCAAATAGTTATGCGAATAAATAATATACGTACATCCCACGTAATAATTTTAATTGATTATCAATTATATCAATCCTCTTTTATTCACATTCATTTTCAGTTTGACTGCTATTCACTTATCCTCAACTACCCCATTTCACAATTTTCAATTGTAATCTTCATTCAATTATTCACTTAGAATAATTTCTTTCAATACCAAATTACTTAAGAATCTCACCCTACGTCCTAAGTTCAATATAAACATTTTATATACTTCTTGAATTTATTTTCACTTCACTATTGAAGTTCATATTCATTACTATTCATTTTGTTCAACAATTCCATTTGAATCCAAATTGGCTTCCATTTTGACTATTGAATTAATTTTACTTACTAATTAATTAATGTAAACCTCAATTCACGGTTTATTCGCAAACTTGCCTTCTTAAGTTCCTTCGGTTTTACTTCACCTTACATTCGCATTTAAAATGAATTTCATTTATTCTGTTTCAACCTTATTTGCTTAACAATTTAAATCATTTACCGTTAGTGAAAATTTCCAAAATTTTCAAAAATTTTCTAACTCCCAAAATTTACGGAAAATTTTGGCAGAGTCTCCCTTGTACGGAGGGACTTCTGCGATATCGCAGGATGCACAAAAACATATATACATCGGCCTCAGGCCGGAAATCAATATACATCGACCCACACGGTCGGAAAACAGAAAAACAGTTCATATTTCCTATTTGTATTGCATAGGCGTACCTTATTTTAGCATTTTTAAGCAAGCGGCGATTTATTTTAGCAAATTGCGCAATCAAATCCAGCCAAACGGCTTCCCTGAACCTATACTTACTCAATTCAAACATGTAAGTGCTATATATATATAATTTCACTTACTTTCAATAGTTAAACACATGCATTACATAACTAATATACATAAACAATTTTCATAAGCAATTTATATGGTTTTAAAGCTAATTCAATTGCTTTCAACAAATTTTCATTCCAAAACCTTTTTATTTAATCTCGACAATCTTCCATGCCTATATACCATTAATTCAACCCAAACTTTTATTTAATGGCTTTTGAAGCCAAGCTTCAATTGGTTACAATCTTAAGTGGTTTTACTTCGATTTATTCAAATTGCATAAGTTAAGTTCATTTCCATTATATTTGATTCTCATCAAATTCTATCCAATTCAAATTGCTAATTCACACTCTCAATTTATCAAAATAATATCTATGCACATATTTAACTTGTTATATTCATATTGGATTTTATTGGCAATTCAAATCATTTCTATTGTAATTCAATTCCAAACAGCTTCACTTCATCTTTAATTTACTTTCAATTCCATGCTGAATGTATATTTATAACTCAAACTTCACTTTCAAATTCTATTATTTATTCACAGTTCATTTTTTTTTTAAATTAACTAATTCGAGTTCCATTTCCATATTCCATTAATTAATTTTGGAACATTCCATATTATTCACGTCGAATATTCATCCCATAATTCATTTACAAACTAAAAATTTTCACCACAAATTGGTACTCAACGTGCATTTACCCAATTCAAGTTACATCTCCATATTTCATTACCAATTAATTATTAATTTGTTTAGACAAGGTGTATTCCCAATATTTGATTTTCATTTCAAAAATCACGATAACTATTTTACTGGAGTTCAATCCATTTTATAGTTTAAGTTTTGGATTTAATTCATTTCCCAAATTAATTTTATTTTGCTTAATTATCCCACTTCTAAATTTTATGAGTCACAAACTTATTTATATTCATTCACTTATCCATTATAATCAATTCTATTCACATTTTACTTTTAACTCGGAATAATACATTTTATTTAGCCAAATATAAATTTATTATCAAACAAACATTTTCACTAAGATTCCAGAGTTTATACAATTTTCAAAATTTCAAAATCACCTTTGAAATAAACCACATCCAAAATCCTTTTGAATTTCAAAACCAAACCCAGTTTTGCAACAACCACCAACCCAAAACACCCAGGTAGCAATTCCTCTTTTGGAAACTCGAAAATGAACAACAATGATGTCGCGATCATCATCGGAATTATTTTCCAGGGACCGAAAGATTTTAGTGCTTTTATCTCTTTAACAACATTTCAAATATTTTTAATTTCCAAATCTCTCCAGATTTCACATTCAACTCAAAAATATTTCTGAAATAATACCATTATTATTTTCTCCAAAACTTTGAAAACCATTTCTAAATCCAAAGGAATTTAGATTTTTCCCAAAAATTCCAAATTGCAATTCCTTTCAATCTATATTCAAATATTCTCTGGAATTTTATCTCATTTCAATTTCAAAATTATAATCACCTTTACAGTTTACATTTACAAATCTCATTAGTATATGAAGTATATTTCAATTTATAAATTACATTTATATCTATATTTCAAATTCCATTTGTTATATAAATTTATTCTCCAAATTTGGTTATAAGTTTTCAATTTCTACTCAATAGTATTAAGAATTTTGTTATTATCATTCCTTAACAATCAAGCATCCAAATACTATAATAATTCTGAAAATTATCTCTTTCATATACAAAAATAATTTGGGTAAAATTATTTCATTTACCCTACTTTAAAACAATACTGTGTCGAATTGTTCTATTCAAGTGTCTAGAGATCCCTATCAATAACGTAAATTACTCGTATTGACCAGAATCCATAAACTACTCAATAAACCAGTCAACACAATATAAATTCATTTTATATTCACTAAAAAATACGCGCTCATATCTATTAATACGCTCAAACTCATTATAGAGTACTATGGACTCTACTTGAGTAATTCCCACCAAAGCCTAGGTTGTCGCCAACCTAAGCTCTGATACCAACTGTAACGACCCGCAAATCTGTACCCTTGAGTCACACTATTCTACACATAACAACTCAAGTTGTACAGAAATACGAACCATTTTGGTTAAAGAAGAAGAGGTAGAAAGAGAGAAAATAAAAACAACATAAGAATCTAACCATCGCAGCGGAATAAAATCTAATATATAATAACAGATCTTTACACAAATCAAAACTATATCTGTTATAAATTACATCATCAGAGTACATCTATCAGAGCTCAACATCAACAACATACAAATGGATATACAACTACTCGGCATAGCAGAATATATATATATATATATATAAACAAGTACGAAAGTACGTATCGTCATCCAGCTCGTCTCCTGAGCTCCACAGCATCAATCCTGTATCCTATAATACTTGGTTTGACTCGAGCATTACAGTTAAATAACACCCGAGTCAGTCTGGAATACCAGCGTGAGAAAATCACACCCAATTGATTATTAAAGTTTCAAAAATCCTTTGAAAACAAAAGCATCTCGTAAGACCACGCCACAAATAAACATGTCGGGTTTTTACCTTACGATAGCTAAAACAATTTTTATAGAAATCCTCTGATATTATAATAGGGTCTATTTACAAATACTTATAAAATAGCCGAAATTGTTACATTATTAAATTCCAGCTACTAGCCACAGAATGGGTAATACAAACAAAACTCGTACAAGGCTCGTAGGGAGAATGGATTTCCAACTAATGACTAAGCACTGGGGTACCACCTGTCATGGTACGGGGCCTAGATCACCGTACCGAGGATTACTACCTTCATCCCCTGCAACACAAGGCCGGAACCATCCCTTACTGGACAGTCCCGAGTGAGATCACCCCGCGGCTGGGATCAGCAACCGCACCACTAAGCCGAAAAATAGAAAGGGACATCTAGACTGGAATGACCTCACCCTGCTTGGGTGCAACCCACCTAACCTTGCTGCATATCCGCTGATTTTCAGTCATTCCCATTTGATGAGGCTTGAGGCTAAGCGTTACCTTTTAGAACGTTTCACGTAGAATGCCCATCGCCCACCTGACGATGTTTCGCAAGCATTCGTCCATACAAGTCTGTCCCGGGTTCGAACGGAACCGAAGGCACTATTCCTACTACATCCATTTTGGAAATATCCTCAGGATTAGTAGCGACTAGCCCTTGCACTTCACTGCTCTATCTTCGACTCCGAACACGTTTTTCGCACGAAACGTACAAACCGGATCGAAGTGGTTTTCGAGAAATAAATCTTGATCCCGCCCCCTTCGAAACGATCAGCGCATATGGCCATATTGATAGTCGGTTATTTAACTATCAATTTATATTCACAAACATCCATCCAACAATAAATAATTTTCCAAATTATTTATTTAACTCAAAATATCTTTCCAAGATATATTTTCTATTTTCAACCCTTTGAAAACAGTTTCCAAAACAATCTTTCTTTCAGGATAAACTTTCCCAAATATTTTCTATCTCCTTTGAAATTTACCAAGTACAAAACTAGATTTAAAAAAATTAATTTTAAAACACTTTACTTTGAAATATGTACCCTTAAAAACATTTAAATTAAAACTACTTCAATAATTTGCTAAAAATACCTACTATATGAATATTTGAAAATAATGATACTTAATAAGATATAGACTAGATTTTCACTTTTGAAAACAAATACTAAGTCACTTTTTAAGAAATTACTACTATAATAGATTTGAGAAAATACTTACCTTTGAATTTTAAACATTGGAATTAATAAATTTTCCAAAAAACTTGCTTTTTAAAACAACTTTAAAACCCTTTTAACTCATATTTAAAAACTCGCTTTTAAAATGTACTTGGTTATTCAAGGAGAATTTCCAACTTCAATCAATTGAATCAATTTTCCAAATTGATTTCCAACTTATTTTATTTGAAATAAATTTCTTCACTTATTCAGTTCATCTCAAAATTCATTAATTGTTGACTTAATTATAATTGTTATTATTTTCCGTTTGATTTTACATCTTCAACTGAAATATACAAATTTAATATTTTTCCCATTTCTTCTTTATTCTTCTAGAATAATTTAAATCCTAAAGTTGAAATAATTGTTTTATTCTTTTAAACAGTAACATTGAGATTTTAAGTTTTCTTAACTTTCTGTTTAATCAAAAATTCCTTCCCATATACAGGATTCGTTAATTAGCATTTTGGAAACACTAATATTCTTATCAATTCATTTTTTAATTTATTTACATTCTTTATAATTATTTTCTTAAAAATTTACTTCTTTTATTATTTCTTTCCAAGAATCCAATGCTATATAATTTATAACTCAGAGTTCAAGAATATATCCAAGCAGCTATAGCATTCAATATTTCAATATGATTCATCACAGAATATCCACAAAGCATATCAGAGAATAACAAACAATATATATATGTTGAGGGACCCAGTTGGATCCCTCCAACCTGTTTTCCCTGCATCCACAGACGTTAGCACAACATAAACATCAATCCAAAATATACCATACTAAAGCACAACAATCAAATCAACCATTCAAACAATTATTTAAATTTTATTCTTTTAAATTTAAATTAACCGAGTGAGATTAACTCACCTTTGATTTTGGCAATCCCAATCCAAACTAGCTTGTTTCTTTCAGCTTTCAATCCTTGAATAAACATATATGATTTATTAATATTCAAACAAATTGAAGAAAAACATTTACTGTTTAATGAATCTATTTTAAATAAATAATTTACCTTTAAACTAATAGTTTGATTTCAAACAAATTCTTTTCTTTTCTCTCTATTTAGAATCTTTAAAATAAATTTAACAAGTCAATTAACACATAAATCTCTATTATTTTAAAATCAAACTAGTAAATAAAGTTAGGTGTATATATATATATACACACATTTCATTTTTTTTATTATTTTAAATCTCGCTGAAAATAATTCTCTGCATGCACAATATATAAAAATTTGAAAGCTTCATATATATATGTATATTTCAATCTAGATTAATATAATTTTTAAGTTAAAATTATTATACCTAATGAGAAAAACGAACCCAAGCTACACCTCGTCGTCACCACGAACAGAGCGCTCTTCCCGATGCCAGAGCTCGAACACGAGCTCCTACCTACGTTCCTCAGCCTTCAACCATTTCCACTGATAGATTCGATCAAGCCCTTCTACCCAGGTGCGACTTCGACCTCAACACTGCCTCGACTTCGACCGTGCTTCCCAGCCTCGACGTTGACGATGACCTCGACTGAATCGAACGCGAGTCGACGTTTGAACCTATGCGACCGACCAGATGGACGCGATGATAACAAGTTGCCGCGACGAACTCAAGCTCCAGTACCAAGCCTCCATCGCAAAAATGGCGAGCTCGTGAGTGTCGAAACTCTAGCCGAGGAATCGAGTTCGCTTAATTACGAGACGAAACTGATTTCGTTTGAGAAGAGGAAGGATTTTGATTTGATTTGAGTTTTGGGAATTCTTCGGCCATTAATTTAGCCTGACTCGATTTTATTTTTATTTTATTTTTATTTTTTTGTGAGTGAAGAGAATTTCCGAGCAACATAGAAGAAGGAAAGAAAGTTTAGTCTCTGATTCCTTGATTTGATTTTTCACTGAAGACGTGATATTGATAAGAGGGGAAAGGAAGACAAAAAAGTACGAAGGAGAAAGTTGTGAGGCGAGATGTACGTATTGTCGACTAAGAGAAAACAATTATATTTAATTTTAAATCCGAATTCAAAACGTCTCGATAAAATTTTCAACGCGTTTTTATAACGTACGCTCACACAACAGCTCCAATTACTACGAAATTTGAAACCCGATAATTAAACAATATTTCGGATCCAATGGGACTAGTTTCGTCGAATTCCGAGACTGTGCCACGGAAGGCTATTTTTAAATTCAATTTAAACGATAAATTTTAAAACTGAACAAGTCAGTGTTAAATTCAATTTTAAAACTTCTATTATCTTCAATGTTATCAATATAAATTTCATAAGCCTTCAAATTATTTTTAATAGGCTTATACTCCAGATTTAATAATTTACCCAACTTCAATTTACTTAATTCAATAATTTAATTATCAAATAATTGTGATATTCGTAATTCAAGTTAAAATTACTCTATTGAATATTTAAATTAATTAAATATTCTAATTTTAAATGCTCGAAAATTCTGGGTCGTCACATCATCTAAGGTGATGGTGATGAAGACTAGGTGGCTAGACATGCTTTTTAAGGAGTTTTAACATAGTTTTTGTGGATTTTGCATCATGCGATGGTCTTGGCATTTGCAGGTCGGAGGAGGAAAGGTTTTGGTCCTGTATAATGTGGGTAAGGAAGTGGTGGGGGTCGGTGGAGGAGATGGTGGAGGTGTTAGGCCAAACAAAGCAAGAGAAGCAAGGCAAAAATCAAGCAAAATAATAGAAAAAGGAAAAAGAAAAGAGAGAAGAGAGGAAGCAATTACCAAGAAAGTTTGAAGAAGCCAAGAGAATGAGAAGTGCTGAGTTGTTTATCATGTGAAAATTGAAGGGAATACATAGCAAATGAAAAAAAATGCACGGCCTAGAGGAGTAATGGGGAGGTTATGGCAAATGAAACGACTTTGGACAATGAAACGTCTAGAAATGAAACGCCTGGAAATGAAACGCATTTCCGTTTTCTAAAGATCAAATAAAAACAAAAATAAATCAGAAAATACCTTAGAAAACCGAACCCAAGTGAAATAATATGAAAATAAATAATTAATTTTAAATAAAATATAAAAAGGATGAAAGAAATTGCTTAAAAATACAAAACAGTGTCCAGAAATTGCAAACAAATCACTACTAGTCTTGGAAAAATATCCACTTCATTTTAAAAATACTATAAAGTGAAAATTTGAAATAAAATAATTTAGTTATCATTTTCCAAATAAAATAAATAATTATATTGGAGAAAAACAGAAAAAGAACTAAAGAAAATGTTTAAAAATTGAAAATAGGGCATGGAAATTACAAGAAAAATACACTAGCCCTAGAAAAATTCCTACCTTGCTTCAAAAATATTAAAAGAGAAAAATATAAATAAAATAACATATTAATACATATTACAATAAAATATGACAAAGAAAATAAATTTTGTACTATTTAAAATAACAAAATTGCAGAATAAACAAATTGCACTCAATATTGAAATATACATAACTTTCACAATTTAAATCCGTTTCCAACGAAACAAAAAGCAGTCTTCTTAAATTTTATGTACTTTCATAATAAAAAATAAAATTTAAATTTTCAAACTTTTAAAATTTTAAATTAAAAGTCAAATTTTGACTATTTTGACCAAAAATTCACTTTTTGGAAAATATTCTTTTTAGTCATGCTTTGGAATGATAATTCATATCAAAACTAAAGTTTATCATTAAAAATAGATAAAATAAGTTTTTAAATCAAAAATTCAATTAAAATAATTAAAATATACACAAAAAAATCACAAAATACAGGGTTGTTACACTCTCCCCCACTCAAAACTTTTCGTCCCCGAAAAGGAATGAGGTACGGGAAAGCACAGAAAAAGATAGAGTGAAACAAGATTAGGACAAGATGACACGGAGATTGAAATTATACATGATGGCTATTGTTATATGTAAGTTTTACAAGGTGGAAATGATCTTTCCAAAATTCTCCAAAATTAAGAACACAAGCACGAAAAGGTGGATTCAAAATGATTAGGAAAGATTATCAAAGATTACAGAAAGATTTCTAAACAGAAAGATTTTAGAAAGATGCCTATACCAGTCTACAGCAAGATAAGGATGATAAGGACAACCAAAAGATAGTCTGAAAAACAAAATAAGGAAATAAATTTGAAAGCATGGAAATTTCAACTTAAATTGAGAATAAATCTTTACACAAGTTAAATAAATCTTAACTATCCAAAATTTCATTATCTTATTATCCAATCGTCTTAAATTGACAATTTTTAAATCCTTGGTTTTGAAAAATAATCATTTATTACACTCACAATGTACTTAATAAATTTTATTCTTCTTTATTCCTAATTAAAATTAAATTTACTCCTCTCAATATATTTATCACTCATGTTAAATATATGTAACTGCTTTCTTTTATTCTTAGTTCTTTTAACATTATTTTATTGTAAGTTATTCAATTACCCTTTATTATATTTACCTCTGTTACTCGTTTTAAAATTTAAGTGTATAACATTTATTATAACTACTCAAATTTTATTTATAAAATCTTTTTATATTGTATATTATCTAATTACATTGTTAACTTCCGAAATTTAGGTAAGTTATATTTGAATGCAATTGTATTATACAAATAAATTTCCAATTAAATCATTTCATTCTTGATATTCATCTAAAATTTTGATTGATTTTTTTTAACTGAAAT
The DNA here is from genome assembly GCA_030765085.1 of Allium cepa. Taxonomy (NCBI): domain Eukaryota; kingdom Viridiplantae; phylum Streptophyta; class Magnoliopsida; order Asparagales; family Amaryllidaceae; genus Allium; species Allium cepa. The sequence continues at coordinate 156,396,163 of CM060929.1, read as the reverse complement.
TATTCTTTAAAATAAAATTTAGGAACTAAATTTCCGATTACATTCAAACCATTTAGAGATAAGTAATAATATATACATAATATGTCAAATCAAATTTCAATCATATATATATATATATATATATATATATATATATTATAATCAAGTCATATTTTAGAAATTCAAATCAATTACATTCCACAAAACAAAGCTGTAGCAAGACTACAGAACAGTCTCTTAACTTCAAAACTCGAAAATGAACGTCGATGATGTCGCGATCATCACCGAAGTTATTTTCCAGCGACAAAGAGAAAAGCACTTTAAAATTCTTTGGAAACAAATTCTATTTGAAAATACTTTATATAATATATCCCTTTTTAAAAATTTAAACCAAAGTTTGAAATAATCGGAATTTAAATTCTCAAATTCTTGTTTTAAATTCATTTCAGTTCCCAAATAAATTTATAAACAACTGCTTATAGATTCATTTGTAGAACAATAAATGATAAATCGAGTACTATCACTTCAAATTATCAATTTAAATCATTTTATTAAGTTCCATAAATTTATATATCAAAATTTTATTTCATTAACCAAATTTTAAAATAATATTGTGTCAGTTTGTTCTGTCAAAGTGTTTTGGAGATCTTATCGATAACGTTGATCAAACGAATCGATCGGAAACCCAAATCAACATCAACAACTCAAACAACACAATATATAAAACATTTTAATTTTAAATATTAGTTTACAAATACACTATACATGAATAGATTTCAAAGAAGGATACAGATTCAAATATGATTAACTCAAATCAAAGGAAATTCTGATTTGAAAATAAGTTAGAAACAAGGATGACAAGATTAAATAATAGAATAGGAAGATGGATAAGCTTATATATATCAGGGGCAACCTTAACCGGGTCAACCGTGACTTAAAGAATAAGATCGATGTGGATTTTCTAGGGTAAATCTACATTCGATCTCAATAGATAAAGTTTGGAATAACAAAAGGTATTTGCACCTAAACCAAGGATAGATATAAATCTCTGGTGAATCGATGCTAATTATAAAGGAGTTTCCCCTTTTTCAATTTAATTTGAAAATGGCGTGACCGCCGACTCACCAAAAAGATCATTCGACGCGGAGTTATGGAATACTCCAGAGTCAAAAGAAGATGAATAGCGAGGGATACGAATGGATTTTGGAACTGTAGGGAACGTTCCAAAATTCAAAGGAATCGAGTCAAAAAGGAAGAGATTCAAACTCGAATGAAAGTGATTCTATAAATACATTCAATCAATATGCAGAGTTTTGCCTAGAGCTACCAAAGCTCCGATACCAACTGTAACGACCCGATATTTTCAACCATTCGCCTCCATTATAAGTGTATAGGTAGACACTTATGCCGGAATTAAATTGCTCAAAATACCATGTTGTAAATAAAAATTTGGCAAATCTCCGAATATACAGTGAATAATAATCACAGATCACAGACACAGAATATTTAATAATGCAGCGGAAGTAAAAGAGACAGTAGTTCATGAAGCTACTATATAAAATATCAGAGTTAAATAAATAAAACAGAAGAAATAAAGTACAAAGGAAGTCTCACTACATAGAGGTTTAATAATACAAGAGCTGAAAGGAACAACAGACTACAAAGGATAAAACTTGACATGTAGATAATCTCCAGCGATTCCAATCTCCAGAAAGTGGAAATCCAAATCTATGAATAACTCAGGCTGACCCGGGCGTAAATAAAAATACAAACACTCGAGTCAGGACATACATACTTATACAATGTAAACCAACTCAGGTGAACTGTAGTAAAGGTACAAGTAACTTAGAAGATGCTTGGGACCGCCCATCCTCTAAGGATCCGTTAAACTATTTACTATGTAGTAATATACGATATATGTTAACGCCGAGCGACTCAAGGGGGCTTACGACTCATAGGAGTTACCGACTCATCAGGGAGCGACTCAATGCTTCCAGCGACCTAAAAATGGGAGCGACTCAATGCTTCCAGCGACTTAAGAAAGGGAGCGACTAAATGGCTTAACGACTTAAGGTGCCTTGTGACTTAACGAGTTAAGATGTTCACGACTCAAGCATATGGAGCGGTTCAACGACTCAGTGGTCTACCGACTCATGGCATACCGACTTAGCGACTCATCATATTAAGCATTGCAAACTGCTTCAACCACAACTCAAAGACGTGATCTACGACTTATCATGAGTCGTTGTCGACATATGCCTCATCCTTCTAAGTCGCGTGCGACCTAGCACTTAGGGAAAAAATGGTGCCGCTTCTTATAAGACGCGGGTTGGTACTCGTGGCCCTGGGAGGAGATAAGGGAAATGCTTAAGTCGTGACTCGTTGACCCGTGACTCGCCAGCAACCTAGTACATGAAATGAGTCGCATGCGACTCATAGGGGGCGGCTCAACTCCGAGAATTCCTATAAATAGGCAGCCACCGCCAACATTCAGGGGACCTTTTTGGCTAATTCTCAACGCACCGTTACTCTGCCATTTTCTCAACTCAAGCAACACTCCAAGCACTCCAAACTCCAAGGACGCTATTACACACTTCAAAGAAGAATCACAATCATTCAAGATGAATTCGGAAGATTATTCTTCATGGGAGTTTGAGCTATTTGTCTGAAGTTAATTGTAATTGAAGAAAGTGATATAAATTGTACTCATATCAGCAATAAAGAGAATCTAAGTGGACGTAGGCCTGATTTTGGGCCGAACCACTATAAAACTTGTGTTTTTACTGCTTTTCTGCAATCTCTTTACTTGTATCTTGTTCCCGTATTTACGGGTGGTGCTTTCACAACAGTCATCTACACACCGGGGTGTTAGCGTTCAAATTTAGGCGTTAACATTTTTGGTGCTTTCACTAAGAATTGAACTCAGGACAGCTGTCATCATTGCTTCGCAGAGATTTGAAGAAAGAATTTCCTTAAAAACCAGAAGTATATCTGAGATTATGGCTCCTGGAAGGAAAAGTAGATCTATCAGGTCTGGGAACATTCAAGAGGGAACCTCCGCTTCCCCTGTGCCTAATCTACCCACTCCGTCTGTTGGAGTTACAAAAGCGGAATTGGATGCTGTGATTCTAGGGCTAAACCAGCAGATAAACGCCCAAAATGCACAACTAGAGGCTCAAAGTGCCCAGAATGCTCTGATTCTGAATAAGTTGAACGACTTACTTGGGGCAAACAATCAACCGGCTGGTAATGAAAGGAACTATGCTGGCAACATTCATGATGTTAATGAAAGGAATGCTCCTGAAAGGCCTACTAGTCCTTTTGAGCAGGCAGTACCTGACGCCGGTGGATCTAGAACTCGGCATGATGAGGAATATCTTTCTGGAATGGTCCGGCAGATCATGAAAGAAAGTATGCAAAGGGTTGAAGATGAGAAGGAATGGGGTTTCGCTTCAAGTAAAACTCCGTTTACTGAAAAAATCTTGAAGGCGGAATTTCCAAGGAAGTTTGTCCCTCCGACTATTCCAGCTTACAAAGGGACGAGTGATCTGAATGAGTTCCTGTATAAATATGACTGGCACATGACAGGTGCCAGGGCCTCCGACGAAATAAAGTGCCGATATTTCCCCGTATACCTGGAAGGCGTGGCTTTACTGTGATTCACCAAGTTACCAGTCCGATCTATCGATCAGTTTTCAGACTTGACCAGAAAATTCAAGGAGCAGTTTAGACTATATGCTTCGAAGGCCAAGGATATTATGTCACTATCGAGTTTAGAGCAGAATCCTGGTGAGTCTATCAGATCCTTCTTGAACCGCTTCAATATAGCACTGGCTGAGGTGGACAATGCTGAACCACGAATGATATTGACTTATCTGATGAGGGCTATCGATAAGTCAAGCGAATTTGGGAAATGGTTAAATATGAAGGAGCCAACCTCTCTCGAAAAGTTCTACAAAAAAGCAGACGAATTCATTCGCTTGGAAAGCCGTCCTTTACCAGTAAAGACAGTGTTGGAAAAAGCAGAAGACAACACTGTCGCTCCACGCAAGAATGAATCGGTGGGGCAAAAAAGGGAGAATAGTAATGGGAAGAAACAGGGTAATCTGAAGAAGCCCCGATCCTTCAAGCCATCAGAATATACTCCATTATCACATACACCGGAGCACATCTACCTCGCCACTAAAGATTCCGTCGATTTCCCTAAACCTATCCCGTTGAGAACTGGGAGAAAAGCCATACAAAGTGGGAAATTCTGCCGCTTCCACAATCAACCAGGTCATGAAACTGATGAGTGCCGCCAGCTGAAAAATCTGATTGAAGAGTTGCTAAGAGAAAACAAGTTGCAGCAATTCGTAAAAAAGAATAGCAACAATCCTGCATCGTCGAGTCAGGGGCAGCGGGCCCCTGTTCATCAGCCTGGGGCAGGAGAGAAAGCTACGGGGCATGAATCTGGAAGGCCCGTTATCAATGTCATTTTAGGAGGACCTCACCCAGCTGGTAAAAGTTGGGGTGAGATGGAGAGATATTCCAGGGCTTTGAAATATGCTCCAGCCGAAGAAAACGTCTTTGTTCTAGAAGACACTACGCCCCTTAAACAACAGAAAACTTTCAGTGATGATATTATTTTCAGAGCCAGAGATTCTACAGGTATTGAAGCTCCTACTTTAGATCCCTTGGTCATCTCGGCTGGTATTGGACCAGCCATTGTCAGAAGAGTCCTCATTGACTGCGGAGCATCATGTAATATTCTCTTCAAGAAGACATTTGACCAGATGAAAATCCCTATGATCGATGTGCAAGCCTCATCACAGAAAATCGTTGGCTTCACTGGGGAGCCAAAGCAACCAGTAGGAACCATCGATCTGTTTGTAGAACTTGGGGAAGGAGAAAGGAAAGTGGTCCGAAAGCAAACCTTTGTGATCGTCGATGAATATTCTGCTTATAATGCTTTTCTTGGCCGTCCAACACTCGCAGCATTCAAAGCTATCCTAGCCCCGTGGTGCCTCACTATTAAATTTCCTACTGACAATGGAGTAGGAGTTATAAAAGGGGATCAAAATGCTGCGTGAGAATGTTATTGGACAGAGCTGCGAGAGTCAAGAAAAAGAGAAATGGGAAAGGATGCGGCAACTCCAGTCCGCATCAAGGAACCAGCTTTGTAGCAATTACAGAGCGGACCCTGCACTGGCGAGCACAGCGGGGCACGGAAAGAAATGGATCCCAGAAAAGCCAGTACAGGGGAGAATAGAGTAGTACCGGTGGAAACGACAATTCCGGTACCTGTTGACCCGAAGGACCCAAATAAGGTGTTGAATGTGGGTTCGCAGCTTAATGTGTCAATTCAGAATGTCTTGATATCTTTCCTGAAAGCAAATCTGGATGTCTTTGCTTGGACTCATGCCGATATGTGTGGGATATCCCCAGAAGTTGCAGTACACGCTCTGAATATTGACCCAAAGTTTACGCCAGTTAAACAGAAAAGAAGAACCCAAGGTCCAGAAAGGTCAGCAGCATTAAAAGAAGAAGTTGATCGACTCATGGAAAATAACTTCATCAAAGAATCTACGTATCCGAATTGGGTTTCAAATCCTGTGTTGGTCAAGAAAGCTAATGGAAAATGGAGAGTATGCATCGACTTTTCTGATCTAAACAAGGCTTGCCCCAAAGATTGCTTCCCATTACCCAGGATCGATCAACTGGTAGACGGAACTGCGGGACATGAATTGTTATCCTTCATGGATGCCTACTCCGGTTATAACCAAATCATGATGCATGAGCCGGATCAGGAGGATACAAGCTTTGTCACAGATGTTGGACTTTATTGCTACAGAGTTATGCCCTTCGGATTGAAAAACGCAGGGGCAACCTACCAAAGACTTGTTAATGCTATGTTCAAACCGCAATTGGGCAAAACTATGGAAGTCTACGTCGACGACATGTTAGTGAAGTCCAGGAAAGCAGTGGATCACATTGAACACTTAGCAGAAATGTTCGCAGTCCTCCGGAAATACAGAATGAAACTTAACCCTCTGAAATGTACATTTGGGGTCGAATCCGGAAAGTTCTTAGGTTTTATCGTCAGTGCTAGGGGCATTGAGGCCAGTCCAGCTCAAATTACCGCCTTAAAAGAAGTTAAAGCTCCTAGAACGAAGAAGGAATTGCAAAGTCTCAACGGAAAGGTCGCCGCTTTGAGTCGGTTCATTTCCAAAGCTACTGATAAATGCATCCCGTTCTTCGATGCCCTGAAAAAAGGAAAGAAGAACTTTGAATGGACTCCCGAATGCCAAAAAGCCTTTGAAGAGTTGATCCGTCATATGGAAACGCCTCCGATACTTTCTAGGCCAGGCAATGGTGAGGATCTTCTTATATACTTGGCAGTATCATCTCATGCTCTAAGTGCAGCGCTGATACGGGAAGACAAAAGGATTCAACATCCAGTTTACTATATCAGCAAAAGACTCACTGGGGCAGAGCTGAATTACTCCAAGTTGGAAAAACTCGCCTATTGCCTACTAGTTGCATCGAGGAAACTGAGGCAATATTTCCAAGCTCATCCTATCAAAGTACTCACTGATCAGCCTCTAAAGCAAGTCCTATTTCGCCCTGAAACTTCGGGTCGTCTTCTAAAATGGAACATTGAACTTAGTCAATATGACATCACCTATCACCCCCGAAAAGCAATCAACGGACAAGCTTTAGCTGATTTCATTGCAGAATTCACAGAGAAAGATAATGGTGAGGAAAAAGCGATCAATGATTCTCCAATCCAGTGGAAGATGTATGTTGATGGCGCAAGAAATGACTACTGTTCAGGAGCCGGAGTGATACTTGAAACTCCTGAAGGTCGATCATTATGTTATGCACTAAGACTGGAATTTCCTTCAACAAACAATGAAGCAGAATATGAAGCTCTTATTGCAGGTCTGAAAATCGCTAAAGAGCTAAACATTCGAGCATTACAAATTTTCAGTGATTCTCAGCTTATTGTATGCCAAGTCAAGAAGGAATTTCAAGCGAAAGGTGGAAACCTGCCTTCCTACTTGTCAAAGGCTTGGGAACTCCTATATAAACTCGATCACTATTCAATAAGCCACATTCCTCGGGAAGAGAATATGAAGGCATATTCCCTCGCAAAGTATTCAAGTTCTGGTGAAGCTCAACTATTGGGATTGGTCCCTGTAGAAGTCCTTTCAGCGCCAAGTATAGACGAGATGGATATGGACTGGATTATGAATGTATCTCAAGAACAAGAGTCATGGATGACTCCAATACTGGATTACCTACTCAGGGGTTCTCTGCCAGAAAACTCGATAGAAAGACGAAAGCTTCTAAGGAAGGCCTCTCGCTATGTAATTCAGGATGGTCGATTGTATAGACGGGGATTCTCAATGCCATTGCTTCGATGTGTATCCCGGGAAGAGTCCAAAATAATCCTAGCTGAAGTGCATGGAGGAGAATGCGGTGATCATTCAGGTGGTCAAACACTAGCAAAGAAAATTCTCCGATACGGATATTTTTGGCCAGAAATTAATCGGGATGCTGCAGATTACTCCCGAAAATGTGACAAGTGCCAAAGATATGCCAAAATTCCTAGAGCACCTTCTACCGAACTCACACAGATGGTCAGTCCATGGCCATTTGCAATTTGGGGAATGGACCTCATTGGGCCGCTACCAACTGCTAAATCAGGGATTAAATACGCTATTGTTGCAGTTGATTATTTTACTAAGTGGGCTGAAGCTGAACCATTGGCTACTATCACTTCTAAGAAAATGATAAGCTTTGTGACCAAGAATATCATTTGCAGATACGGTGTGCCTCGGAAAATAATCACAGACAATGGTACTCAGTTTGAAAGCGAGGAATTCCAGGATTTTTGCAAACGATTCAAAATCCAGAAAAGCTTTTCGGCAGTAGCTCATCCGCAGGCAAACGGGCAAGTGGAAGCAGTGAATAAGATCATCAAATCAACCATCAAAAAGCAACTCGAAAGAGCAAAAGGTGGTTGGGTCGATAAACTACCACTTGCACTATGGGCATACAGGACTACTCACAAAACTGCAACTGGGCATACTCCTTTTTCGTTAGCATACGGATCGGAAGCAATGATCCCGGTTGAAACGGAGGTCCCTTCACACAGAAGAATCCATTTCAATCAAGCAGAAAATGAAAAGTTGCAACTTGAAGCGCTGGATCTCCTTGATGAAAAAAGAGATGAAGCTAACCTCAGAGTGGCAGCTCATCAGCAAAGGATAGCTAGACATTTCAATTCCAAAGTTCGTCAACGCAGCTTTGAAATTGGAGATCTAGTCCTAAAAAGAATTATGACCGCGACAGGTGTGTTTGGGCCAAATTGGGAAGGACCATATGTAATAGGTCAGAAGCTTCTCGACGGCACATTCAAGCTCACCACTGTTGATGGAGATCAAATTCCAAGGGCATGGAACAGCAACCACTTGCGCCCATACTTTACTTGAAAATTTTGTTGAAACATTGTAAAAAGAATTATGAATGTATGATTCTTGTAATTGAAAGCAATTGTGAAACTGATGCAAGTAAATAATGAAAGAATATAAAGTGGATGTAGGCCCAATTTCATGGCCGAACCACTATAAATCTTGTGTTCCTTATTATCATTGTATGTTTGCTTTGTTTTCAATATAAAAATACGTAAAATGTATTGCTGAAATGTCAATTTAAATTTCTGCAGACAATGGAAATAAAGCTTGCGCCTAATAAGACCGAGCGATTCTCACCATCATTCAACAAACAAATTTCAAGTCACAAAGACCCCGAATTCAAATCCTAGATAGGAAATGCTTCAATTGAACGGCTAATGATTTCGATAGAAACGGGCCCTTGCTGATAAATTGAGATTGTTTGAACAGACAAACATCCAATTAGAAAGCTAGTGCCCGTTCTCACGAACTTGCCTGGCAATGAAGTACACTTCCTTGGATTAAACAAGCCACTTGCGAGAAGAGGGGGGTGAAAACTTGAAAAGAAGAAAATGGGATCGCTGAAAAGGCATAAGCAAGTGAACAAAGGAACAACCAAAGCTACCATCAGCAGCACAAGTCCTCTTCGGAGGCGCAACTCTTCGGAGGATAAAAGACCTCTAATGGGTCATACGCCACAAAAAAGAAAGTTCTCTACTCAACAAAAAAGATTGGAGGAGTCATGACCCTCCAACCATGAGAGAGTAACTTCCAGGCGATGAAAACCCTCTCTGAGGCACATTTCACCAGGAGTTGAAGTGTTATAACCGCTCTTCGGGATTTCACTTCACCAGAGTTGAAATGCAAACAAAATAAAAGCCCTCTTCGGAGGCCCATTTCACCAGGAGTTGAAGTGTTATAACCGCTCTTCGGGATTTCACTTCACCAGAGTTGAAATGCAAACAAAATAAAAGCCCTCTTCGGAGGCCCATTTCACCAGGAGTTGAAGTGTTATAACCGCTCTTCGGAATTTCACTTCACCAGAGTTGAAATGTAAACAAAATAAAAGCCCTCTTCGGAGGCCCATTTCACCAGAAGTTGAAGTGTTATAACCGCTCTTCGGAATTTCACTTCACCAGAGTTGAAATGTAAACAAAATAAAAGCCCTCTTCGGAGGCACATTTCGCCAGGAGTTGAAGTGTAGCAACCGCTCTTCGGAATTTCACTTCACCAAAGTTGAGATGCAAAAACAAAGACCTTCTTGAAAGCCCACGTTCCACCAAGATTGAAATAAAACTTCCAAGTGTTGAAGCGTGAAGAGGCTTTCTTCGAAGGCACAACTCTTTGGGGGTACACGTTTCACCGAGATTGAAATAAAACTTCCAAGTGTTGAAACGTGAAAAATCACTCCTTAGAGGTACGACCCCCTCCCGGGGACACAATCAAGAAAAAAGACCTCTTTGGAAGCACACGTTTCACCGAGATTGAAATAAAACTTCCAAGTGTTGAAACGTGAAAAGGCTTTCTTCGAAGGCACAACTCTTTGGGGGTACACGTTTCACCGAGATTGAAATAAAACTTCCAAGTGTTGAAACGTGAAAAATCCCTCCTCAGAGGTACAATTTTGTAAAAAAAAAAAAAATCCTCATCAAAAGCGTACTTCAACTTTCAAATGGAAAATGATCGTAAAAAGAAAGGAAGTTAAAGTACCCTTCAGAGGTCCGCTTTACTACATAGAGGAATTCACTTGGTAAAATATGCACATAAGCAAAAGAGAAAAGTGATTTCTTCGAACGACAAAGCGTAAAAACTTATACGAAGGGAGTTGTACTCAATAAAAATTTTTCTTTAAAGAATAAAATAATTATTCTTTAACAAATAAGAGTGCAAGTCCCCTCGAAGTATAAAATATCGCAACAAGCTTAAGGTATGGGGGCAACATGGTATAGTAGTATAGCTGCCTCAGTAAAGTAATACTCAAGCAACATACCATAAGCCCGCTGCAATACTATATGAACAAACTTGTGCAAAAATAAATAGTAAATGCATTCTCAAATTCAAACAGAAGTTTGTACAAACGAAGAATCATTTTATTCAACTATAATGCAGATACAGGTTTCAAAATAAAAGCGGGGGCCGGTACCCGCACAACTCTCGGCCAGTTCATACAAAAGGCAAAAAGCTAAAATCTTCACTTCTTCTTCCCTCCTTTGGACCCTTTACTCGGTCGAATAACCAGCTTTTCAGGACGGCCAGTGGGTATAAGGGAAGTGGGAGAGGCAGGTGTAACCGGTCCAACTTCCGGCTCCTCTTCAGTGGCGGTGATTTTCTTCCCCCTCCTCTTTGATGTCCCACGCTTCTCTCTCCTCTGTGAGGAAGACTCACTCCCCGGAGTGACAAGTTTTGATAGAACAATGTCGTCAGAAGGAGTCCGTTCCGGGGAAATGTCACCTCCCTCAGGTCTCTCATCTTTCTGCTCTTGCGAAGCGATGGGATCATCCAAGCCGTGAAGAGCCTCTATTTGTTCCTCCTGTGATCCAGGTTGCGAGGCAGAAGGAGGCACCGCCTGAAGAGATGAAGGAAGGATGACCGGAGGAGTAGAAGTTTGAGCAGTGCTTGGTACTTTCTCTACAGAAGAAAAAAGGTTAAAGTCAGTAAAAAGAGGAGATGAGGGTTCACCGATGAAGTCAGTAAAGAGAGGAGATGAAGGCTCGTCAAGGTTGAGAAAATAGCCAAGGAGCTCGTGAAACTCATGTGAAATAAACGAGTAACCAGCTTGAGCAGAATTGACAGTAGCGAGATTAACAGTGAAGTTACCTGGAGAAGCTGGTTTCCTAATATCGACTTCATAAGCTTGCGTATCAGCGCTCTCTTCACCCTCGTCTCCACCTTGTGTGCTTGTAATATCAGCGGTAACTTTGGTGGGAGAAGCGAGATGGGAACTGGAACCAATAATGTCGACTTCAGACGAAGAAGGTGGCTGGACTAGAGTAGTTGAAGTGGTTTTCCCCAGCTGATCCCCTTCCGTCACTTCGGTTCTTAGTTTGGCAAGTTGTTCCTTTCCCCTGGCGAGAGCAGCGCGAGCGTCTTCATCAAAATAATGCCTTTCCAGGGATGACTCGTCATAACCAGCACCTTCAGCACCAAGCATATCGAGGGCGGCCTCCCACACTTCAGCTAAAGTGATCTCATACTTGGGACCAAGAAAGGCGAGGCTTCCACGCCCCAAGACGCTATGCAAGTAGAAGTCGAATAATGTTGAGCCGAAGCTGTTTTTGGTCGCCTCATGAGATTCTTCGGCTGCGATTTTGCCGGCGACAGCCTCATCGCGCTCCCTTTCAGTTCTGGCAAGCTGAAGCTTAAGCATTTGTATCTCCGCCTCCTGGGAGTTGTTTTTCTTTCGAAGCCCAGCAATATCCGAGACATAGCCTTCACTGATTCTTTTTTGCGCCTCGAGCCTATCTTCGGCATCCCTCTGACTGGCATGAGCATCTCTAACTTGTCTAAGAAGCACTTCTTCTTTTTGAGAGTATGAAGTAGAGGAAGCAGCAAGCTCATCTTTCAACTTCTCAACCTTTGCTTCGAGCTCCTCGTTGTAGGAAGTAATGCTCCTCATTTCAGTGTCGTGCTGCTCAAGGACCTTTTGCCACTCAGCCTTATCATTTTCCATGGTGAGCATGGCCTCTAAGTTGGCACGGTTAACTCTTTGAAGCTCATCAACAAGCTTCTGCCAGTTTGACATCCTCTCGATATCGAGCTTGACTGCATCAAGATTGCGCAACATAGCAGACTTGTCAATGGGGACCAAGTCTAGGTCAAATCTCACGCCCTTTAAGCACCATTGTGGAAAACGACTTTGTAAAGTGGCCGGGCCGGGTCCCACTTGAAATTTAGGCCTGCTTATTATTGTCTGGATGTCCTCCTTCCCAAAAGCAGGAGAGTCAGAAGTAATGTCAAGAGGGGCAGGGGCAGTAGGCTTTTCGGGAATAGTGGAAACATGTCTCTCACCATGTCGGGCTCGTTTGCCTGAATCTTCAGCTACATGACCTTTTCCTCGGTCGTCGTGAGATTTCCTTTTGTGCGAGTCATCACTCCTCTGCAGAGAATCATGGTGCTCATCCCTATCCCTTCTGTCATGACGCTCTTCTGCATCCCTCCTTTCACGAGCCTTTCGAGCAGCCCTCTCTTCATCAGACTCTCTATAGGAGGGAAAGTAACGCCGATAATCATATTGACCACGCCCCCCATAGCGTTGGAAATCTTGGTAATATGATCTGCCGCGTGTCATTGAAGAATCTGAAATAAGAAAAGATAAGCTTTAGAAGTCTTTAAAGTACAAGAAGATAAGTGCATAAATGTGCTGGAAAATCCTTAGTTGTGTGTGAAGTGCAAGCTACTCGCGTTGGACTAACGAACCACTCCTCTGTTGGGGGGAAGTGATAGATTTCACTGTTGATGACAATTCTTGAGATGAAGGAGTTAGAGTCTGTTGGAGGGCAGATGTTGCTTCAATCGTCGGAGGTATAGCTTTACCATGAGCAGGGTCTTCTCTAAAAAGCTCCTGCGAAGTCACTATTATGTCGCTCAACCCCTCGTAAACATCGTCACCATCATGCTTGGTGGGACTTGTTTTCTCAATTCCTACATCAGCTAACCCCCCGAGAGGCCGTGAAGGTTCTTCTTCTTCCTCGATCGGGGCAAGCACCGTCTTACTGGATGACCCCATAATGTCGGTAGAAGTGGAACACTTCACCAATGAAGCTTCAATATTAGACTCTTTTGATGCGAGTTGTTCGACAGTAACCGGGGCGTCAGGAGTTTTCGTCGGAGAATCGGGAACTTCTGTTGGAACTTCATGAGCATGCGTAGAACGAGAAGCGTGTAGAAGCCCGTATTGGTGTAAAAATTCATCCTTCAGCAGAAATTTTATGCTCCTTTCTTCCGCAGCCACGGCACTCAACCTCTCGAAAACTTGTTTATGAATCGGATCTCTAGAAGGGAGAGGAAGTGCTAAAAACAGGAAAAGAATGAAATTAGCAGCTGAGAGTTCAGATCTCGAGAAAGTTTCAAAACGGAAAAAGTAGAGACAGGAAATCTTACTTCCCACTCTCCAGATGGCATAAAACCCTGGAGGGCAGCGAACGAAGAAAAACTGATTCAAAAATCCGTGAGCGCTTTCGGAGAGATCAGTAATAAGTTTGCGACACGATGGAGGGATGGTCTTTAGTTTTCGTGAATGAGCAAAAATAGCAGATCTCCTCGAAGCTTGGTAACCGATCCAAAACTCTCCTGGATAGAACACATAACCCCATCAGAATGGCGTAGCCATTGGGGTGTAATTGGAATGGAGAGATAGACAACCGAAGCAGGAACTGTTGGAGAAAGTCGTTAAAAGGAGGAATCGCCCCACTTAAGCACATTTGGCGATTGACTGCAACAAAGCCGTAGGGAGGATTGTCAGCAGTGTCATTTGGCCCCGGAAATAAGATGTCGGCATCATCAATGCTAAACTGGACGCGCAGTTGGTTAAATGCCCGCTGATTCAAAGTTGTGGATGTTCTCTCTGGAGGGTTGTCTATAGGGATGGCTACTGGAAAGACATCTTCAGCCTGGCCCATCGGCTCTTCTTGATGAGAGGTCATTCTACACAAGCAACTGGATGTTCAAATGCGAAGGTACACGTTTCCTAAAAGTGTGAAATGTTGTGCAGAACTAATGAAAATAAACAAGTAAATATAACTGAAGTTAAGCTAGTTGGCAGTTGGTTGACTACCAAATTTCAGGACTTATTAACTTAAAAGTTCAGGTGTGGTGTTAGTGCAAACCGGTCAATTTCAGTTGACTGTTTCAATATTGCTTTAGCATTCTACTTGGATTCGTCAATTTAGAGCACTTCTTTCACACAATTTGTTTAAATTGATTGTCTATTATTAACTAATCTGTCATTCGATGTGGGCAGTCAGTGGCAGTATATTCGTCCCGCTTTTTTGCAAAGGTTATGTTTAAACAGGTTATCAATATTAAAGATCGCATAATCCAGTAACAAAGCATAACAGAGTCATTGGAGTTGTCTCAGCAATTCAAACTTCAAGATGGAAATATAAGCAAGTTCTACCAAAATTTTAAAAAGTTCTCAAAGTTGCTTAAAACCCAGGATGTTCGGATCGAGTTAAGAAACACAAGGCACGGCATTTTGCATCCTAATCTTAAGTCGTTCATGGCCTAACAGGAAGGTCGCTATTACTTAAAGTCGCATTGTATGAGTCAAGGGGCCCCAGTTCAGGGACATGCAAAATTGTCTAAGTCCTATCTCGGCAGCGACTCAGGTTGTCTCGGCCACGACTCATGGTCCCAAGTTGACTCGGCAGCGACTCAAGACCTGATTTGCTAACTCGCATACTTCCTCTCCACGCCACATCTTACAGCCCCCTTATCTTCCTCAACCCTCTAACCCGCTAACGCTCAAGCAACAAAGGTTCACCATCTTCTCAATGAAACCCATTATTTACCCATACCATCAAAATCGCCCAACACCGATTCGAACCACTTCGAGTCTATCATAAATTCAATGCATTGTTATGCTCTCATTAGCCGCCATAGCAACACAGCCAATGGCAAACGAAAACCGACTGCAACATGGCCCGAAAGTGGGATGTGATGTATGGATTTGAGCTGGGATCAAAAGTTGGATGTTCATGGTTTAATGGTGATCGTGAGTTGGATAAAGGTTGAATTCACTTACGCAATATAATAGCAGGAATGAATCGTCGATTGATTAACTCGAATTCGCCTTTGGGAGTTTGGAGTTTCGCTAATGGCAGAGCTGGATATTGAAGTAGTTAAGTGAGGAAGAAGGGGCGACTTAATAGCTTATATACAGGATGGAGGAGAAGAGGAAGGGACTCGCGAGTCATAAGCCGCTTTGAGTCGTTCACGACTCAAGCAGAAAGTCGAAGCACACGACTCATGATCTAAGCGTATACTTCGAGGGGCAATTGTTAACGCCGAGCGACTCAAGGGGGCTTACGACTCATAGGAGTTACCGACTCATCAGGGAGCGACTCAATGCTTCCAGCGACCTAAAAATGGGAGCGACTCAATGCTTCCAGCGACTTAAGAAAGGGAGCGACTAAATGGCTTAACGACTTAAGGTGCCTTGTGACTTAACGAGTTAAGATGTTCACGACTCAAGCATATGGAGCGGTTCAACGACTCAGTGGTCTACCGACTCATGGCATACCGACTTAGCGACTCATCATATTAAGCATTGCAAACTGCTTCAACCACAACTCAAAGACGTGATCTACGACTTATCATGAGTCGTTGTCGACATATGCCCCATCCTTCTAAGTCGCGTGCGACCTAGCACTTAGGGAAAAAATGGTGCCGCTTCTTATAAGACGCGGGTTGGTACTCGTGGCCCTGGGAGGAGATAAGGGAAATGCTTAAGTCGTGACTCGTTGACCCGTGACTCGCCAGCAACCTAGTACATGAAATGAGTCGCATGCGACTCATAGGGGGCGGCTCAACTCCGAGAATTCCTATAAATAGGCAGCCACCGCCAACATTCAGGGGACCTTTTTGGCTAATTCTCAACGCACCGTTACTCTGCCATTTTCTCAACTCAAGCAACACTCCAAGCACTCCAAACTCCAAGGACGCTATTACACACTTCAAAGAAGAATCACAATCATTCAAGATGAATTCGAAAGATTATTCTTCATGGGAGTTTGAGCTATTTGTCTGAAGTTAATTGTAATTGAAGAAAGTGATATAAATTGTACTCATATCAGCAATAAAGAGAATCTAAGTGGACGTAGGCCTGATTTTGGGCCGAACCACTATAAAACTTGTGTTTTTACTGCTTTTCTGCAATCTCTTTACTTGTATCTTGTTCCCGTATTTACGGGTGGTGCTTTCACAACAGTCATCTACACACCGGGGTGTTAGCGTTCAAATTTAGGCGTTAACAATATATATAGTAGTGTCTAATTAGTAAAGTATAATCATATAGAAAATAGCGTTAAGGGACTGGTGACTGTAACAACCCAGTATTTCGTACCGATTAATTATCGTCTTTGGACGATTACTTTTCCTAGCTAATTGCCAATTGAAGTTTTTTTAAACTAAATTTAAATTCTTTTATAAATTGTTAAAAAGATTGATGGGCTTTGAAATTAAATAGTGGCCCATACTTTTAGTTGTGTACCGATGGTTATCAAAGCATAATAAGCAGCCCCCTTTCCTTTTATTCATTCTCGTTCGTGACCTAAAACAAAACGAAAGAAAATTAATGGCGGCCTCTCTCTCTCTCGTTTGTCCAAAATTAGGGCATCGTTGGGATCAAGGATAATGGCTGCTAACTTCGTTCGTTTCCTCGATTGCTTCGGCCTCGTTTCGAATGCTTCAATTCGTCGACAAGGTGAGTAATCAAATTTACTCACATCCAATTCATTCTTATATAGTGTTTCGGCAATTCGATGTTGATTCGATGTTGTTTTGTGAATTTCTTCTGTTCTCGGCCGTTCAATTATTGTTGTTTCATTGTTGATTCCTCCTTGACTTCGGTATTACTTTGAATCTTGTTTTCTGCCCTAATTTGTATACGTTATTCTATGACTTTGGTTTTGATTTTTGGTATTTGATCCATGAATTTCTTTTCTTTGTCATCACCACTTTGATTTTAACTGGCACGTTGTTGACTTAAGACACTTGAAAACTGCTGCTTTGAGTACCTCTGTAGCATACCTGACCGGTTGGATTTCAACTTGCCGTTCCATGATTTTTGATATTGTTCGAACATGCCTTTGAGTTGCTTTAACTTGAATTTTTTTTTCTGCATTAATGTGTTATCACCTGACTTCGGCTTGTGATAATGTTCGACTTTTATGGAACTGGAAATTTTGAATTTGCCGATTCTTTCAGTACAAGACTCTCTTGCTTGGAATCCACACTATTTAGTACAAATATTGTTGTTTGTTCTTGTATTCATTCGTATTACCTTGTTTCACTAGTACATATGCATTTCTCACTCTCTGCTTTGCGTCCTCCTTGATGTCTGTTGCCTATCATATTTGCATCCTCTGTCCCTGCTGTGTTCAGTTGCATTAACACTCGAGTCTGCTGCACATATGTATGATTGCATCTGAATTGCATTATTGATGCAGTCTTCATGTACTGGGTTTTTTTTGTAGTCTCTGTTATTATTACATGAGACAGTTTGCACACTTGTTTTATTTTGCATTTGGGTTTCACTATTTAGTTTCGACGCACTACATGTTAGCATTTGTTTGACTTGACCGCTTGACTATATGCATGCATTCATATAGTAGCTGGATTTGGTCGAGTTGCTTGATTCACTGCAACCATATTATTACAGTATATTTGCTTGGGTCTGGGTCCATTTTGAGCTTGAGTTGCTTTGTTGAGTTCTTGCCCACTGTTCACTGCATACATGTATCAATATATGTATGTTGCGTACTTGATGCTTCTGTTCTCGAGTCATCATGCAAGCTTGTCGCTGGCTTTGTCGTGTTAGTCCTCAAGGTGCATTACCCTTCGTACATATTTAAGACATATGTCGCAGTTGCATTCACTTGTGTTCATGTTGCATAACCACTTGAGTTTGCATTGTTGGTCTTATTGCCTCGAATTTGCATACGTAATGTTACTTGGTTTTGTTTGTTATTTTGAATTGAGTTGCATACTGTGTATGGTACACATTCTTGGTTTGTTGGCACTGTTAAACTTTATGTTGAGGCTGCACTTCCCTGTTTGCGGCTTGACTCGAAGTTTGGCCCTCATGTAGCTTGTCTGCACCTATATCTTTCTTGGTTGTTGTGGCCACCGCCCGTTTCAATTTGCGTACGGTTTTGGGTTAAAGTCTCGACTCTGTCCACTGTTACCTTACGTTATACCTGTGTTGCACTTCTGTACACTTTGCAGTCTCGTCTTGATGTAATACTTGGAGTGGTAGTTGCTCTGTGCATGCCTGTATATGTACAGGAGTCAGATATTTTTGAAGCTTGCATTGTCTAGTTTCACTGTCGCATTCATGTAGTTGTCTTTCCTGTCCACTACTTGACTTAGTGGCCTTCCACTTCGCATTTCAATGATTTCATATAATTCATGTTATGGTGCCGAGGCAGTACACGCATGCGTGTACTGCAACCACACTGTAGTGACATTATTTTATAGCACTTTAGTTGAATCCGGTAACTCGGGTTTGATCTTGTGTTTACTTATTAATTTTCATTTGGTACATCATCATTGTAGTGGCAAGGCAGTGCACGCAAGCGTGAACTGCAGCCACACGGTATTCATTGGGTACATCATCATTGTTGTGGCAAGGCAGTGCACGCAAGCGTGAACTACAGCCACACGGTATCGATTTGATTGATATTTCAATTGTTTGAATTGTTTCGTGTTGCCAATTCATCATATTTTGAAGCGTATTTTGATTTGGTTTAATTTTATCATTTTGTTGTTTAACACTATTATGTGTTATATTTACTGTTATCCGATTTCTTTATTTAAGAATCGGATAGGTAAATTTATTGTGACTGTCATCTATTCGTTATTTAACTATTATTGTTTCTGTCCATTAATAACTGTTTTTGAATTAGACTGACCCGTGCATTATTTTCTTTTGAATTTAATACTCGGGTCAGACGGAGTTATTACAGGTTGTAGATATTCTGCTTTGGGTTGCTGCTAGAGCTATGAAGTCCTTTCATATCTTTTGGAGTAGTCACAATCATTTATAGTAGTCAGTATAATTGTATAGGAAGATATGTATTCATGTATATTATATACGTTAATGTACTTGTATATGTAACTTCCTGAGTCGACTGTTGTAGTTGTATCATATGTACCATGTCAAATGTATTGTAACTGACATCAGTTATTGTATATATGAGACTTTCTGTTTTTATCTGTGTTCCGCATTTATATTATCTGTGTTATTATTATATATTTTGTTCTAAACTATTATGAACCATCGTAGTTCGTTTTATACTGGAATTGGGGTATGTCGATGGGAGTAAATAAATCAGAGATGAAAAATGAAAGAATATATATACCACTCCTATCGAGATAACATGTACTAGTGTAAGGCCTAACTACGGATGGCCGCTCCTCAACAGCCTTATTCTCCGTGCTAGTTGACGCACTACACTGTAGTGTTCTTGGCTAGCATGGGTATAGAGGTGGGGCATCACAGCTTGGTATCAGAGCCTAGGGTTTGTGGACATAATATAAAACATAACTTAGATGGAACATGTGTTACAACTATTTGTCGATGTTTTATCTCTCATCTTTGCCTATGATTATCTTTGATTGTTAGGAATGAATTCCTAACGCTTATTCATGTGCATTTGATTTTGATTCCGTCGAAGTATTTTGGCTTTGGCCTCCATTTGCTTTGCGAACTCAAGTTGGGTTTTTGATGTTGATTCGTTTTGTACTCGACTGTTGCCAATAATTGTTGACTTCGGCATTGACTTGATTTTTTTTCTTGTTGAAGTCATTTATGCGTTTATGCTCGTTTTGATCTGTTTTTCCAATTGTTAATCGATTCTCCATTTTCGATTAGTTGTTATCACTTATGTCGACTTTGATAACTTCTATTTCTGGAATTTTTTAGTATTTCTACTTTGACGGATTTAGAATCGAATTCTTTGGATTTTATTCACGTCTTTGAATGTGAATTTTAGTGAATTGATTTGGTTTCCAAATTTAATCGATTCTTGCTAATTCCCCGATTTGTTGCTATCATTTATTAGCAACTTTGATAACATTTTCTTCGGGATTTTCGTAAACATACCTTTTGAAGAACTTAGTATCGATTTCTTTGGATTCTATTCACATCTTTGTATGTGAATTCTTGTGATTGATTGTTTCTACGATCATTTTTGAGATTGTCACTTCTAAAATATAAAGGTTTTCTATACTAGTAGTAAATATCAAAAATCTTTTCTCCAAACGATTTCAAAACTATTTTACTACAAAGCTCTTTTCCTAAACCGTTTTCTAATCTACTAGTATATACAAACCTTTACCTCACTCGTATGAGAAATTGAATTAAACGGCTTAGTAAAACAAGTGGTATGAAACGCTTGCATTTACTTTGTCAGTTAATTCTTGGACTTGTTCGATTGAATCTCTTGTGACAATTTTCTAGTGGAGATCTACAATTTGTTCGTAAATATTTAAGTTAAGCTAGTGGTTATGGGACATGAAGTTAAGCTCATATATTTACCATTTTATTGAAATTGACACTTCTCGTTAATCATAACGATCATTTTATGATTTAGACTAGCAATTGTGCGATCTCTCTTTGTTGGCTTTCTGGTTAGGCAAGACACCACTTGTGTGATTCCATTCACACATACCTTTTTGCTTTTTGGTTAGCCTAGACACCACTTGTGTGATTCCATTCACATATATCTTTTTGCTTTCTGGTTAGGCTAGACACCACTTGTGTGATTCCATTCACACATACCTTTTTTCTTTTTGGTTAGCCTAGACACCATTTGTGTGATTCCATTCACACATATCTTTTTGCTTTCTGGTTAGGCTAGAAACCACTTGTGTGATTCCATTCACACCTACCTTTTTGCTTTTTAGTTAGCCTAGACACCATTTGTGTGATTCCATTCATGCATATCTTTTTGCTTTCTGGTTAGGCTAGACACCACTTGTGTGATTCCATTCACACATACCTTTTTGCTTTTTGGTTAGCCTAGACACCATTTGTGTGATTCCACTTACACATACCTTTTTGTTTGCGAGGTTAGGCTAGACACCATTTGTGTGATTCCATTCACACATACGTTTTTGCTTTTTGGTTAGCCTAGACCTCATCTGGGTGATTCCGACTCATCCATATGGGGTAGCTCCCCATGGTCTTCGGACGTTATGTGATAGGCCTCTTTCCCTTTTTCTATGATTTTTGGATTTCTTGTGTAGATTTCTAGAACTTGTGTTTTCTGGATTTCGTGTGATGAATTCTAGAATTTGTGCTTCACCAATTTTCGTGATCTCTATTGATAAGTTTTATCAATTTTTATGCATTGGTGAATTCATATATCATTGACTTGGTATGAATACAAGTTTAGGGTATGATATCCCTTTCTATCTCTGAGAAGATTCTTATGACATTTTTGATGAATGAAAATTCATTAGTATTATATTTTGATGCCAATTATTTTGATGAGATTTTGACGTATGAACTTCCTTAACCGTCAATTTTAAAATGGATTTTCAAGCGGTTATCCCGCAATGCTGGTTTTGTTGTCCGTTTTTACAGTATTTTGAGTAGTGCAATTTCCTTATCGTAGTTCCTACTGATGTTGCTGTTTTAATCACGTGTTTTAAAAATTTGCTATCTTCAAAATTGCTTCAAAATTAAAATTAAAATTGCTTTCAAAATTTTATAGTTTACGCTTTCAATAGAATGAGAAAACGATTTAAACGTTTCAGCAAAATCGAGGACTATGACCCCTTTCTTTTACTGATTCGCTTAATTGCGGACTTGTTCGTTTGAGAATGTGAAATACTATTTTCAAAAATACACAATTTTGCACTTTCAAGGAAACGATGAAGTGAATTAAATGATTTAGTAAAGCTCGTGGTTATGGGACATGTGCGTTTGCTATTTCGGTCAATTCCGGACTTGTTAATTGAATATTAGTGATTTCTGATTATCGTTTTTGATAATCGGATGTTTGTGATTTCTGATTACCGTTTTTGATAATCAGATGTTTTTTGTTTCTGATTATCACTTGTGATAATTAAATATTTGTGATTTAATTATCATTTGTGATAATTAAATATTTGTGATTTAAGATTTAATTGAATATTTGTTGATTTGAAATTTGATTTCCGTTGTGGTAATTCCTGATTATCATTTTTGATAGTTAGATATTTGTGACTTGCGTTTTCTAATTATCTTTGTTGATAATTAGATTTGCTGATTTTGCTGTTTTCTAATTATCGTATCGATAATTAGATATTGCTGTTTTGTGATTTATGTATTCTGATTATCTATTTGATAATTAAATTTTGTAGAGAATTTGTGAATTTCTTTTATGAAATTAAAAGATTTCTTTGGTGGTTATATTGTACTACGCCGATGTACCGGCTCAATTTTCTGCTATTCATGACGTCTTCCACGTCTTCCAATTACGGAAATGCCTTAGGGATTTTCGATTTTTATTCTTGAGCAACATTCTATTCACACCATTGCTTTGGAGGTTGATCACCTTCGAAATAAAGATGTTTCTCTTATGGAAATTCTCAATGATTCTCAAATTCTAGGGATTTCTCATTGGAATCCAGAGAATTCATCGTGCAAACATGTTCAGGCTTACTCCTCCATGCTCTTTATGGTGAACTTCCTATTTCAAATTTCTTCATCTTGTGATGATATGCTTTTATGGTTGTTACTTTTTGTCCCTTTATTCCTTATGATTGTGAGGACGCAATTTCTTAAGGAGGGGAGTCTGTAACAACCCGGTATTTCGTACCGATTAATTATCGTCTTTGGACGATTACTTTTCCTAGCTAATTGACAATTGAAGTTTTTTTAAATTTAAATTCTTTTGTAAATTGTTAAAAAGATTGATGAGCTTTGAAATTAAAAAGTGGCCCATACTTTTAATTGTGTACCGATGGTTTTCAAAGCATAATAACCGGCCCGCTTTCCTTTTATTCATTCTCGTTCTTGACCTAAAACAAACCGAAAGAAAATTAATGGCGGCCTCTCTCTCTCTCGTTTTTCCAAAATAAGGGCATCGTTGGGATCAAGGATAATGGCTGCTAACTTCGTTCGTTTCCTCGAGTGCTTCGGCTTCGTTTCGAATGCTTCAATTCGTCAACAAGGTGAGTAATCAAATTTACTCACATCTAATTCATTCTTATATAGTGTTTCGGCAATTCGATGTTGATTCGATCTTGTTTTGTAAATTTCTTCTGTGCTCGGCCATTCAAAATTATTGTTGTTTCATTGTTGATTACTCCTTGACTTCGGTATTACTTTGAATCTTGTTTTCTGTCCTAACTTGTATACGTTATTCTATGACTCTGGTTTTGATTTTTGGTATTTGATCCATGAATTTCTTTTCTTTGTCATCACCACTTTGATTTTTACTGGCACGTTGTTGACTTTAGACACTTGAAAACTGCTGCATTGAGTACCTCTATAGCATACCTGACTGGTTCGATTTCAACTTGCCGTTCCATGATTTTTGATATTGTTCGAACTTGCCTTTGAGTTGCTTTAACTTGAATTTTGTTTTCTACAGTAATGTGTTATCACCCGACTTCGGCTTGTGATAATGTTCGACTTTTATGGAACTGGAAATTTTGAATTTGCTGATTCTTTGAGTAAAGACTCTCTTGCTTGGAATCCACACAATTTAGTACAAACATTGTTGTTTGTTCTTGTATTCTTTGGTATTACCCTGTTTCACTAGTACATATGCATTGCTCACTCTCTGTTTTGCGTCCTCCTTGACGTCTGTTGCATATCATATTTGCATCCTCTGTCCTTGCTGTGTTCAGTTGCATTGAGTATTTGTTCGAGCTTGTAACACTCGGGTCTGCTGCACATATGTATGATTGCATCTGAATTGTATTTTTGATGCAGTCTTCATGTACTTGGTTTCTTTGTAGTCTCTGTTATTATTACATGAGACAGTACGCATACTTGTTTTATTTTGCATTTGGGTTTCACTATTTAGTTTCGACGCACTACATGTTAGCATTGGTTTTGACTTGACCGCTTAACTATATGCATGCATTCATATAGTTGCTGGATTTGGTCGAGTTTCTTGATTCACTGCAACCATATCATTACAGTATATTTGCTTGGGTCTGGGTCCATTTTGAGCTTGAGTTGCTTTGTTGTGTTCTTGCCCACTGTTCCCTTCATACATGTATCAACATATGTATGTTGCGTACTTCATGCTTCTTTTCTCGAGTCATCATGCAAGCTTGTCGCTGGCTTTATCATGTTAGTCCTCACGGTGCATTACCCTTCGTACATATTTAAGACATATGTCGCAGTTGCATTCACTTGTGTTCATGTTGCATAACCACTTGAGTTTGCACTGTTGGTCTTACTGCCTCGAATTTGCATACGTAATGTTACTTGGTTTTGTTTGTTATTTTGAATTGAGTTGCATACTGTGTCTGGTACACATTCTTGGTTTGTTGGCACTGTTAAACTTTATGTTGAGGCTGCACTTCCTTATCTGCGGCTTGACTCGAAGTTTGTCCCTCATGTAGCTTGTCTGCACTTATATCTTTCTTGGTTGTTGTGGCCACTACCCGTTTCAATTTGCGTACGGTTTTGGGTTAAAGTCTCGACTCTGTCCACTGTTACCTTATGTTGTACCTGTGTTGCACTTCTGTACACTTTGCAGACTCGTCTTGATGTAATACTTGGAGTGGTAGTTGCTCTATGCATGCCTGTATATGTACAGGAGTCAGATATTTTTGAAGCTTGCATTGTCTAGTTTCACTGTCGCATTCATGTAGTTGTCTTTCCTGTTCACTGCTTGACTTAGTGGCATTCCACTTCGCATTTCAATGATTTCATATAATTCACGTTATGGTGGTGAGGTAGTACACGCGTGCGTGTACTGCAGCCACACTGTAGTGACATTATTTTATTGCACTTGAGTTGAATCCGGTAACTCGGGTTTGATCTTGTGTTTACTTATTAATTTTCATTGGGTACATCATCACTGTAGTGGCAAGGCAGTGCACGCAAGCGTGAACTGCAGCCACACGGTATTCATTGGGTACATCATCATTGTTGTGGCAAGGTAGTGCACGCAAGCGTGAACTACAGCCACACGGTATCGATTTTGACTGATATTTAAATTGTTTGAATTGTTTCGTGTTGCCAATTCATCATATTTTGAAGCGTATTTTGATTTGCTTTAATTTTATCATTTTGTTGTTTAACACTATTATGTGTTATATTTACTGTTATCCGATTTCTTTATTTAAGAATCGGATAGGTAAATTTATTGTGACTGTCATCTATTCGTTATTTAACTATTATTGTTTCTGTCCATTAATAACTGAGTTTGAATTAGACTGACCCGTGTATTATTTTCTTTTGAATTTAATACTCGGGTCAGACGGAGTTATTACAGGTTGTAGATATTCTGCTTTGGGTTGCTGCTAGAGCTATGAAGTCCTTTCATATCTTTTGGAGTAGTCGTAATCATTTATAGTAGTCAGTATAATTGTATAGGAAGATATGTATTCATGTATATTATATACGTTAATGTACTTGTATATGTAACTTCCTGAGTCGACTGTTGTAGTTGTATCATATGTACCATGTCAAATGTATTGTGACTGACATCAGTTATTGTATATATGAGACTTTCTGTTTTTGTCTGTGTTCCGCATTTATATTATCTGTGTTATTATTATATATTTTGTTCTAAACTATTATGAACTATCGTAGTTTGTTTTATACTCGAATTGGCGTATGTCGATGGGAGTAAATAAATCAGAGATGAAAAATGAAAGAATATTTATACCACTCCTATCGAGATAACCTGTACTAGTGTAAGGCCTAACTACGGATGGCCGCTCCTCAACTGCCTTATTCTCCACGCTAGTTGACAGCACTACACTGTAGTGTTCTTGGCGAGTGTGGGTATAGAGGTGGGGCGTCACAGCGAACCTTAACGCGGTCGGATCTTTAAAACCAAAATCGTAGTGGGCTCGATATAAGGAGTGACACGGCACGCGAGGCAATGCCAGGGTGGATACACCGTTTGCACTCCCGGACCGGTGGTGACAGCAAGCGAGCAGCTTCCGCCCACCTCGAACAATACCCCCGAATCAAAGTGGCGCCACATATCGAATCACAAAAGTAATCGAATGGTTTCCGATGGAGCATGCTCGATGAAAGGGTGTGACATTTTGTGTAGCTCAGTATAGCTTCTGTTTTAGTCATTTATGCCAACTCACGGGAGTTGGGTCCACGTAATATACCTCGAGAACGTCGCCACCATCCTACTTCATTCTAGAATCTCCACCGCGTACACAGTTGTTAAAGTGGTTTTCGGTATTGGCCGACTATAAGACAATATCCGATCCCGGTCTCTTTAACATCCAATCGTTATTATAACCCGTAGTTATAACTTTAAAACAATATTTTATACTTCAAAAATAAAATGTCCTTTCAACCCAAACCTTTATCAAAATAAAGATTAAATCATTTCCAAACCATTTCAATATATCATCATACCATATCTTTCGATTCAAATATTTATCAAAATAAATAACAAGTCATTTCTAACCATTTCAATATTTTAAATTATCATATCCTTTAAAAACTTCCTTTCAAATCATTTTAATACATCAAAATATCATAACCGTTCAAAGCTTCATTTTTCAAATCATTTAATATCAAAATATCATATCTTCCAAAAATTCGTTTCAAATCATTTTAATATATCAAAATATCATATATTTCAGTACCACATTTCATTTTAATATATCAAAATATCATATCTTTTCGAAACCACATTTCAAATCATTATTGATTTTATTCAATTTAAAATACCATTTCAGTTCATATTTCAAAACTGTTTATATTCCAAAAAAATCATTTTTGTCATAAAAATGAAGTTATTATGTTAAAAAATAAATTATTAAATTTCCAAAATTTTCAACTTCCAAAGTTCATTTATTTACTTACGTTTATCAAAACAGTGAAATTCCACTTTTTGCAGCATTTAGATAACGCTACGGAAAGTTACATTCAAAACAGTTCAAATTAACAAAAGACAACATTTTGAAATGTTGTACTAGGGTTTACTTAAATTCCAAATAAACTTAGTTAAATTCAAAAATTATAGCACTTACAAAATTTCTATAATAGTTTTTAATTCAATTTAGCTTTTTAGTTCATTATCATCAACTACAGCATTTACAAATAATGTAATATCATTTACATTGTAATTAATAGCATTTCAAAAATGCAGTCAATTAACTCCAAATATTCAATATAATTTTTTAACCAATTATATTTTTATTTAAAATATTTTTAACTCATAAAATCATACATTTTCACATTTATAAACATCATTTAATTTTCATCAAGTTCATGTTTTTATAAGGTTAAATTTCCATTCAAAAATCAAGATTTAATAATAATTCACTTACTAAATTGCAATGTTCAATTTTAAATTCCTTGCATTAAATTCAACTTAACACTAAAGTTCAAATTCTCAAATATAACTTAGTTTTATTTTTGTTTGCTTAACTAAAAGTTCACTTTTAAGTCAATTTCATAAATTTCCAATTTTAGTTATATTTCAAAATTTCAACTTAAATATTCATTCATTTCACATTCAACTTTATCAAAAATCATTAGTATGATATAAAATCACTTTAAATTAATTTAAATTCAAAATATCATAAATTTACCATATTTTCAAAGTTAATTTAAATTCCACTAAAAATTAAATCACAATTTCCAAAATAACTTACATTCATATTTTCTAACTTTTCCATAATTTATTTAACTTATAGATTTCCGGAAAATAAATAATCCTTTACAAAAGTTATATTTTTATTAAATCAAATCCAATATTATAATTGTTGAATATGCGCTTATATGATTGTTGTTTGATGATAATAAACATATATACGTTCATTTAAATGTATTTGATAATATACTATTTATTTTCACAGGTTAAATAAATATTTGCTGAATAAAATGAATAACACGGAATTTGAATTCAAACGAATATTTTATTCAAACGAATATTTATTACAATTTTGAATAGAACAAATTCAAGCTCTCACTATACATATACAACTTTGATTACAATACATCACAATTTCATATTTACAGTTGACCTCACTACATATCACTCACACTCATATTTATCTTCAACTGCATCCCAGTTTGAATCCAGCATCCGATAAATCTGCAAAAATATTTACTAACGCGGTAAAATTGAAAATAAAATATTTTTGCGATATAAAATAAAACGTGAATTTTGAAAATGATATTTGCCTCAGTTATTTGGGTTGTTCGTCATCATTTAAATTTGAATTCATCATACACGAACAACTTATGACATACACAGTATATTACTGTATATGCCACAAGGCCGTGCACGCCGATATATACACTTGATTGATTTACAGGGACAGGCAAGCACAGGTCAAACCCAAATGAAAAACCGAGTTCAACTCACGTGCAATATATTCAAAATCACGACACGAGCACAAGGTCAAACCCAAGTTTTGAAACTGGGTTCAACACAAGGCAACGTCAAGTCCAGACAATACAGCATGTACAAGCCACAATGAAGTTGTATAAGTACAGTCAAGTCAAATGGAACTCAACAAAGCAGCTCAAGTAACAAAACTCAAGTGCAGCAATGAAACAACATAGTATGACATGAAGCAAATGAACACAGTGAATGCATAAAGGCATAGCATCTACCCCAAGTTAATGTTCACAAATATAATTCATCAACCAGACTATGATCCAAGAAATAACTCAGAGGCACAGCAACTACAAAGACCAGTTACAACTACAGAAACCAGAGAAATGCGCAGTGGAATGAAGTCAAGTGATGCACATATACTTGAAAGCTACAGCATCAAGTAGACCAAGTTCATATGCAATTAGAGGAACATCAAAGACAAGACTAAGTGCAACATCAGTGAAGATAGCTACTTCACAATGAACCAGTGACAACAAAGGTCAAACACAAATGAACACACATGGACAACATGTCATGAATGAACTAGCAAAGGCTAGTCATCAACATAACAGCAACACCAACCAGAAAAGGAGTAAACCAAATATGCAGTGCATTCTCAAGTACACAGTGAAATCGCCACTGTCTCAAACTCGAATGACAGACCGAACCAAGATATCAGCAACAAAACAGTAATGATACAAGGACAATATCATGAAGGAACCAGACCATAAAAAGTGTTTGAAAATGCAGCAAATACCCAATGGACAGAGATGCAACAAAACAGAGTTTCAAATATGCATGGTGATGCAACTTCAAGCTAAGAGCAAGTGATAGTGAATATATACAAGCGCAGTGTTCAAGCATAAACAAGTGCATGCAACAGTGAAACTCGAGACCAAATGCAACAAAGTGAAATGGAGTTCACTGAGAAATGTAATGCAGATGCCAACATTGATGAATGTATATAGTAGCAGAGAAGCAAGTTACAGAATGCATGAAACAGAAAAAAAGAAAAAATTCGTATTTTTTTTGAAATAGTCAGCAATTAAAAAGAGGAAAGTTTCTGCCTTGTTATTCAAGAAGGATTGAAAGTTCTCAAAACAAAGCCGTATGAATCAAGTAAATATCGAACGCATCAGGAAAGTAGTGTGCATCACGAAAGTGAATTTCAGGAAAGTATCGAGTTAATTAGTGTATTCGAATTCATATAAATACGAGTATCCAAGTATCATCATTGGCATGAATGAAAAAGCAATCGAATTCAAGCAATCGAACGTGAAAGCAAAAGATACAAATAACATACCAAGGCGAATTCAATTATCTCGAAGCAACCGAAGTCGAACCCTAATTTCACAAATCAAGAGAAGCAGCCGAGCGCGACTCCAAGATCAATAGAGCGTCAATATCAAACGGCATCCAAAACCCTAATTTTGATCAAAGGACAAAAGCCCTAAATTATGATCGAAGAAGCCGCCATTTTCAAAAGGACCGAATAGAAAAGGAAGCGGGTCTAAATAATAAAAGGGGCCGGCCTTTTTAAATTAGGGTTTTGTTAAGGGCTTTAGTTTTTAAGGGCTTTATCTTATCTTTAGTTTTGAATTTGTTTTTAATTTTTAAATCTCTTTTCAAACCGTTGTATTTGCTAGTCGTGTGACTAGGGGACAAGCTATGTGGCGTAGCTTGAGAATTCGCAACTCAGTGGCTGAGTTGTGGCATGGTTTTGAGCGTAGAGTTAGGTTAGTTAGTAGCGGGTGTCGCGAGTTTACGTGTGTAAGCGTGTGACTATCTAATTTCTAGTAGAAACCTTGGGGGCAGCACATAGGTAGGTTTTTTGCCGAAGGTGGGTAAATTCTGTGTCGTTCTATTTCTGCATTTATTATTCTGCTTTTATCTGTGCTCCTACTATTCTGTGATCTGTGTTGAAATTATTTTTATAAGCTTCCGCAATTAATTTTTTATAATTTATACTATCACCCTATTCACCCCCCTCTAGGGTGAAATCGATCCTACAAGTGGTATCAGAGCAAGGTTTAGAAGTCATTTTTTTCATTTTTTCAAAACTCGGTTTCTGTTTAAAAATTTGAAAAAATGGCTTCTTTTAATAATGCTTTTGCTGAAGGTCAGTCCATAGTTAGACCACCAATGTTCAATGGTGAATATGCCTACTGGAAAAATAGAATGAAAATTTTTCTGAAAACCATTGACGCTTGGAACATTATTGAGATAGGTTATAGATCACCAACTATAATTGTAGACAATCAGGAAATAGATAAACCGATGGACCAATGGACAGAGCTAGAAAATAAATTACAAAATGCTAATGCTAAAGCTATGAATTCTATTATCTGTTCATTGGATCAATTTGAATTTAATCGTGTCTCTCATTGTTTAACTGCGCAGGAAATATGGCACACGCTCGAAGTAACTCACGAAGGAACATCTCAAGTCAAAGAATCTCTCCTAGCCATGTTAAGCAGCGAATACGAGAATTTCACAATGGCAAAAGAAGAAAATGTCAAAGAGATGTACGGACGATTGTCCAATATAGTATACAAATCAAAGGCTCTTGGAAAATCGTACACAGAGTTAGAGATAATTCGGAAAATTCTCAGAGTTCTTCCTCGAAGCTTTGAAGCAAAAGTCACAGCTATTCAAGAGTCAAAGGATTTGAAACAAATCAAGGTGGAAGAGCTCATTGGAAATCTCACCGCCTATGAGCTAGAGCTAAAGTTCAAGGAAGAGCGAGAAGGAGGTGATACTCGAAAGAAGTCAATTGCTCTCAAAGGAACAACTGAAAATGACGATGATGACAATGATGATGGTGAAGCTGAATTAGCACTATTAATAAAGAGATTCAAAAAGTTGAATCGCAAATATGGAAATCCAACCAGAAACCATCAAATTAAAGGCAGAATAAACAAAGCACTAGACATTTCGGAGAAGCAAGAGATCATCTGTCACAAATGTAATAAACCGGGACATATCAAGCCAAATTGTCCTCAAAATCGACCAAACCAAGGAAAGAAACTGAAGAAGAAAAGTTTTGCGGCTACTTGGGATGAAATTGATGAAGATGAAAGTGATAGCACCGAAAGTGAAAGTGAAAGAGCAAATCTATGTCTTCATGGTGAAGTAACTGACAGTGATGATGATGAGCCAAGTGAAGTATCAAAACTTTCTCATTCAGAATTACTTATATATTTTCACGAAGTAAATGGCTGTTTTGAACGACTTAAGGAAAAACATGCCAAACTTGAATCACAAAAGGATTCTTTAATTGATTTAAATAAACAACTTAACCAATTAGTTAAAACCTATCAAAGCAGAATCCCTAAGTGTGAGAAGTGTCCAACATTCGAAGAAGAGGTTAAAAATTCAGAAAACAAAATTAAATCGCTTGAAAATGAAATCCTGTTTTTGAAAGAAATTGAAAACACAAGAATAGAAGACTCTATAAAAAGGTGCACACAACTGATAAAAGAAAATGAATCTCTCAAGACCCAAGTCCTACAACTATCAACAACGTTGGATAAATTCTCAAAAGGAGAAAAATCATTGAATATGCTATTAGGGAAACAAACTCTTAATACGTCTAGGCAAGGACTTGGATATAACAAATTTCAAAAAGATAGAAACCAAATTAATCAAGTCAATTCATTTGGACATAATCAAAATAGTTATTGGTATAAACCCGAACATATGAAGACTGTATCGATTTGGGTTCCAAAAGGCACAAATATAAAATCTCTCAAAGTAAAACAAATTTGGGCGCCAAAAGGAACATGTTTAAATAGTTTTCAGTCTTCTCTAGATTATTTTCCAAAATATCTTGGCACTAACAATTTTGGACCTATGAAAACAAATAGGTCACTAATTTTTTTTTCCGTGTAGGTATGCTGGCAGGCTAAGGAACAATAGCAATGGTATCTGGATTCTGGCTGTTCCAGACACATGACAGGCGATAAATCAAAGTTCCTTAGCCTAGAAAAGTATAAAGGTGGCAGGGTCACAATGGGTAACAATGAAAAGTGTAAAATTGTTGGCAAAGGTAAAGTAGGTAACAATACTTTTACCCTGAATGATGTACCGTATGTTGAAAATCTGCACCACAACTTGATATCAATCAGCCAGCTATGCGATAAAGGTATGAATGTTATTTTTGACTCTGACTTATGCAAAATTGTTGACAATTCATCTAAAGAAATCTTATTTTCAGGTAAGATGAAAGGTAATATATATTCTCTATCTTTTGATGATCTCACCCTTTCAAAATGCTTGGTTGCTAAGGACATAGAAGTTGATTTATGGCATCGACGTTTAGGGCATGCTAGTATGAATTTGCTAAACAAATTAAAAAGGAAAAATTTGGTAAGAGGGTTGCCTTCACATGAGTTTAAAACAGAAAACATTTGTAAAGCATGCACTTTAGGAAAACTTAAAAAATCATCATTTGATGCCAAAAACAGTGTAAGCACTTCTAGAGTACTTGAGCTAGTTCATATGGATCTATTCGGACCTAATGACATTGCTAGCTTAGGAGGTAAAAAATATTGTTTTGTTATAGTTGATGACTACTCAAGATATACATGGGTATATTTTTTAGCCAAGAAATCAGAAACATTTTCATATCTCAAGAATTTCGCAAAATTAGTCCAAAATGAAAAAGAAGTTTCCATTATTTCACTAAGAAGTGATCATGGTGGAGAATTTGAAAATTATGAATTTGAAATTTTTTGTAATTAAAATGGAATCAAACATGAAATCTCTGCACCACGTACTCCACAACAAAATGGGGTAGTTGAGAGAAAGAATCGAACTTTACAAGAGTTGGCTAGATCTATGATAACTGAGTATGAACTACCTTTACATTTTTGGGCAGAAGCAGTAAATACAGCATGTTATGTAATGAATAGAGTTATGATTAGACCGCTTCTCAACAAAACTCCTTGTGAGCTATGGTTCGATAATAAACCAAACATTGCTTACTTTAAAGTATTTGGATGTACTTGCTATATTCTCAATACAGGTGATCAATTATGAAAATTTGAAGCAAAAGCTGATGAGGGTATCTTCATGGGATACTCTTCGAGAAGCAAAGCTTACAGAGTCTACAACAAAAGGACTAAAACAATCGTGGAATCAATCAATGTGAAATTTGATGAAGGCATTGATAATCAGGAAACATCCAAAAGCAATGTTGAAGAGGAGAAATAAAAAGATGAATATGAAGAACCAAAAGAAACTGATGATATCAGAGAAACTGTCATAACTCCAGAAGTCCAAAGGAATCTAGATCCAGCAAAACTGAAATACAAAGCAGACCATCCTCCAGAATTGGTAATTGGAAACCCTATAGCAGGTATACAGACTCGTTCCTCCTTTAGAAATCTATATGATCTGTGCTTATATAGTGGATTTATTTCAGAAATAGAACCAAATAACATAGATTCAGCCCTTAACGATGAAAACTGGGTTATGGCCATGCAAGAAGAGCTAAACCAATTTGAACGAAATAATGTTTGGAGTCTAGCACTTAGACCTAAGGATTATCCAGTTATAGGAACAAAATGGATTTTTAAAAATAAATATGATGAATGTGGAAATGTAATTAGAAATAAAGCTAGACTAGTCGCTAAGGGATACAATCAAATTGAAGGAGTTGACTTTGATGAAACTTTTGCACCTGTAGCTAGACTAGAATCAATTAGAATATTATTAGCTTTTGCTTGCTACAAAGGATTTAAACTAAGACAAATGGACATTAAGAGTGCTTTTCTTAACGGAATTTTAAAAGAAGATGTGTTTGTTGAACAACCAGAAGGTTTTGAAAGTCATGAATATCCAAACCATGTATATAAACTTAAAAAGGCTTTATATGGATTAAAACAAGCCCCTAGAGCCTGGTATGAATGTCTTAGTTCTTATCTTCTTGAAAATGGGTTCAAAAAGGGATGTGTAGACACCACACTATTTCTGTTGCATGAAAACGATGATCTTTTGATTGTTCAAATATATGTTGATGACATCATTTATGGTGCTACTAACAAGTTATTGTATGAGAAATTTGAAAAGGTCATGCAGGAAAAGTTTGAAATGAGCTTGGTTGGAGAGTTAAAATTCTTTTTAGGATTTCAAATCAAACAAAGCGATAAACGAACATTCATTTCTCAAACAAAGTATATTAGGGAACTGGTCAACAAATTTGGATAGAAAGATGCCAAACCAGCAAGAACTCCCATGAATACAACACTTAATGACAAGGATGAAAAAGGTAAGACAGCTGATCAAAAGCAGTACAGAGGTATGATTGGATCACTTCTTTATCTTACCGCTTCTAGACCTGACATCATGTTTTCTGTTTGCCTGTGTGCACGTTTTCAATCTAACCCAAAAGAATCTCATTTAAAAGCTGTTAAAAGAATTATAAGCTATTTGTTGCACACCCCACGGTTTGGTCTTTGGTATCAATCAAACGATAACTTTGAACTAAAAGGTTTTTCAGATGCTGATTACGCTGGAAATTTAGTTGATAGAAAAAGTACTAGTGGAGCATGTTTTATGTTAGGGCATTCATTAGTTGCATGGTCAAGCAGAAAACAAAATTGTATTGCATTATCCACCACAGAAGCAGAGTTTATTGCTCTAAGTGGTTGCTCTGCTCAAATCTTATGGATGATACAGACTTTGAAAGACTATGGTCTAAATTTTAAACGTGTACCACTAATGTGTGATAGTAAAAGCGCAATTGATCTCTCAAATAACCCTGTGCATCACTCACGAACAAAACATATAGATGTTAGATATCATTTTATTCGAGATCATATTTCTAAAGAAAATATCAGCATAAATTTTATTTCAACTGATTCACAATTGGCAGACATCTTTACAAAACCCCTTCCAAAAAACAGTTTTTGCAAACTACGTCTCAGTTTAGGTGTTTTAGAAATTTGAGTGCCTAATTAACAAATCTATCCCCCTCCTCATTATCAAAAAGGTAAATAGTGACTGAAAAATGATAAGGAGTGATATTAATCATACATTTTTCCTCAAGACAGTGTACTTAGTAAATTTCTTTAGAAATTCACACAAGAGTTATAAATTTCTTTGTTTGGCAAAGATTCCATGACCAGTTCTAATTCTATCATAATTCTATCGACCATCGCTTATCAAAAATCCAATATAATTTGTTGATATGTGGTATCATAATCAGGAATCATTAGTTTTTCAGTTTATAAAATAAAATAAAAATCAAAGTATTCACTCTCATTTAAAAGTCCTCACGGTTATGCGTGGGTGAATTACTTGGAATTTGATATGTAGTTCCTTGCTCATTTAAAAGTCCTCACGGTTATGCATGGATGGAATGCATATCAAAATTAATTTATTAAGTAAACAAGTTGATTCTAATCCCATTTAAAAGTCCTCACGGTCATGCGTGGTTAGAAGATACTTGAATTCATTTTTAAATTAAATTTTTTTGAAATACTACTAACCTCATTCAAAAGTCCTAACGGTTATGAATGGTT
The DNA here is from genome assembly GCA_030765085.1 of Allium cepa. Taxonomy (NCBI): domain Eukaryota; kingdom Viridiplantae; phylum Streptophyta; class Magnoliopsida; order Asparagales; family Amaryllidaceae; genus Allium; species Allium cepa. The sequence goes on along the minus strand of CM060929.1, from coordinate 156,359,959 downwards.
AGTAGAAATTCAAATTCCTGATAGACATATACCACAACTCGACATAACTATATGATTTTATGATAACATCATTCCCATCATCTCTAAATTGGAATATGCGCCCAACAAGAATGGTTATGATTTTTGTTTGATTTTCTATTTAAATTACATAGTTATAGTCAATTGAGCTTTAATGTTATATTACTATCTATCACCATATCTCTATTTCATGACACTTTTATTCTTTTGCTGATAACAAAAGGGGGAGAGAAATGTTGGATTTTGGCATTTAAATCTTATACTGATATGCATTTAAATAAGGGGAGTTTCGTAAAGATGAAGCATTTAAATAGGGGGAGCAAGCATTGAAATGGTGAAATTATCAAATACATTTAATATGTTTCAAAATCCTAAGTATATGTTTGTTATCATCAAAAGGGGGAGATTGTTGAATATGGGCTTATATGATTGTTGTTTGATGATAATAAACATATATGCATTTATTTAAATGTATTTGATAATATACTATTTATTTTCACAGATTAAATAAATATTTGCTGAATAAAATGAATAACACGGAATTTGAATTCAAACGAATATTTTATTCAAACAAATATTTATTACAATTTTTAATAGTACAAATTCAAACTCTCACTATACATATACAACTTTGATTACAATACATCACAATTTCATATTTACAGTTGACCTCACTACATATCACTCACACTCATATTTATCTTCAACTGCATCCCAGTTTTAATCCAGCATCCGATAAATCTGCAAAAATATTTACTAACGCAGTAAAATTGAAAATAAAATATTTTTGCGATATAAAATAAAACGTGAATTTTGAAAATGATATTTGCCTCAGTTATTTGGGTTGTTCGTCATCGTTTAAATTTGAATTCATCATACACGAACAACTTGTGACATACACAGTATATTACTGTATATGCCACAAGGCCGTGCACGCCGATATATACACTTGATTGATTTACAGGGACAGGCAAGCACAGGTCAAACCCAAATGAAAAACCGAGTTCAACTCACGTGCAATATATTCAAAATCACGACACGAGCACAAGGTCAAACCCAAGTTTTGAAACTGGGTTCAACACAAGGCAACGTCAAGTCCATACAATACAGCATGTACAAGCCACAATGAAGTTGTACAAGTACAGTCAAGTCAAATGGAACTCAACAAAGCGGCTCAAGTAACAAAACTCAAGTGCAGCAATGAAACAACATGGTATGACATGAAGCAAATGAACACAGTGAAATGCACAAAGGCATAGCATCTGCCCCAAGTTAATGTTCACAAATATAATTCATCAACCAGACTATGATGCAAGAAATAACTCAGAGGCACAGCAACTACAAAGACCAGTTACAACTACAGAAACCGGAGAAATGCGCAGTGGAATGAAGTCAAGTGATGCACATATACTTGAAAGCTACAGCATCAAGTAGACCAAGTTCATATGCAATGAGAGGAACATCAAAGACAAGACTAAGTGCAGCATCAGTGAAGACAGCTACTTCACAATAAACCAGTGACAAAAAAGGTCAAACACAAATGAACACACATGGACAACATGTCATGAATGAACTAGCAAAGGCTAGTCATCAACATAACAGCAACACCAACCAGAAAAGGAGTAAACCAAATATGCAGTGCATTCTCAAGTACAAAGTGAAATCGCCACAGTCTCAAACTCGAATGACAGACCGAACCAAGATATCAGCAACAACAACAGTAATGATACAAGAACAATATCATGAAGGAACCAGACCATAAAAAGTGTTTGAAAATGCAGCAAATACCCAATGGACAGAGATGCAACAAAACAGAGTTTCAAATATGCATGGTGATGCAACTTCAAGCTAAGAGCAAGTGATAGTGAATATATACAAGCGCAGTGTTCAAGCATAAACAAGTGCATGCAACAGTGAAACTCGAGACCAAATGCAACAAAGTGAAATGGAGTTCACTGAGAAATGCAATGCAGATGCCAACATTGATGAATGTATATAGTAGCAGAGAAGCAAGTTACAGAATGCATGAAACGGAAAAAAAGAAAAAATTAGTATTTTTTTTGAAATAGTCAGCAATTAAAAAGAGGAAAGTTTCTGCCTTGTTATTCAAGAAGGATTGAAAGTTCTCAAAACAAAGCCATATGAATCAAGTAAGTATCGAACGCATCAGGAAAGTCGTGTGCATCACGAAAGTGAATTTCAGGAAAGTATCGAGTTAATTAGTGTATTCGAATTCATATAAATACGAGTACTGAATAATCATCATTGGCATGAATGAAAAAGCAATCGAATTCAAGCAATCAAACGTGAAAGCAAAAGATACAAATAACATACCAAGGCGAATTCAATTATCTCGAAGCAACCGAAGCCGAACCCTAATTTCACAAATCAAGAGAAGAAGCCGAGCGCGACTCCAAGATCAATAGAGCGTCAATATCAAACGGCATCCAAAACCCTAATTTTGATCGAAGGACAAAAGCCCTAAATTATGATCGAAGAAGCCGCCATTTTCAAAAGGACCGAATAGAAAAGGAAGCGGGTCTAAATAATAAAAGGGGCCGGCCTTTTTAAATTAGGGTTTTGTTAAGGGCTTTAGTTTTTAAGGGCTTTATCTTATTTTTAGTTTTGAATTTGTTTTTAATTTTTAAATCTCTTTTCGAACCGTTGTATTTGCTAGTCGTGTGACTAGGGGACAAGCTTCATGGCGTAGCTTGAGAATTCGCAACTTAGTGGCTGAGTTGTGGCAGGGTTTTGAGCGTAGAGTTAGGTTAGTCAGTAGCGGGTGTCGCGAGTTTACGTGTGTAAGCGTGTGACTATCTAATTTCTAGTAGAAACCTTGGAGGCAGCACGTAGGCAGGTTTTTTGCCGAAGCAGGGTAAATTCTGTGTCGTACTATTTCTGCATTTATTATTTTGCTTTTATCTGTTCTGCTACTATTCTGTGATCTGTGTTGAAATTATTTTTATAAGCTTCTGCAATTGATTTTTTATAATTTATACTATCACCCTATTCACCCCCCTCTAGGGTGAAATCGATCCTACAATAATAATTAAATTTCTAAAATATTTTAAATTTTTTAGAAAAACATATTTTAACTACGGGCCTGTATATAATTTTATACGCTAGGTAAAGTGATATGGGTAATATACCATTTCAACCCGTAATTTATAAAGAAAATCCAGGTTTTATCATTTCAAACCCACAATCCCAAGTTAAAATAAATTAAATTAAAACCGTTCAAGCCTATCATTTCAGCCCATAATGATTTTTCCCTATTCTAAAGTCTGTTCGGGTATGTATCATTCAACCCATAGTGATTTCTAATCTACAGGGAACTTGCAGTATGATAAACATATATAAATGAACAATAACAACATATATATGATAACAGATGATACGACATGAAATTTTATAGGTTTAACATCATATAAAAAAAATCACATGGCAGTTATAGCATCTTATTTAATTCTACACATTCAGTTGTTGTTTTTTTCACAACTGCATAAGTATAAATGTCGTGTGAGCTTTACTCACCTATTATGGCTGGAGATTGCAATACAAACGGCAAAACGGATTCCAGAAGGCAATAGCATGATTTTTGATTTGAGTGGAGTGGAAATCCAACTATAGAACCTGTGTTATAACCCAAAACAAACAAAATAAAATTATAATTCAATACAATATTGAATAGGAATAACTTTGAATTGAAAAGCAATATGAATACACAACTTTTTGCCTTGCTTTCTACACTTGCTAGCACAGCTTAGGGAATGTTTTGGCTCAAGTTTGGACATACTTTGGTTCAGGTTTGGGTCCTATAAGGCATGGCTACAAGGTATTGAAGTGGTGGAGGAGTTACTACGAATGAATATGAAGAGGTTTATGCAAAATAGTGGTTTTTGCTTCATTTTGGGCTTGGCTACATGGATCTATGGCTCGGCTATGGCATGTTTCAGATCTGGACAGAGGACGAAGGTGATGGTGGAGCAATAGGAGATGGCCAAGGTCATCTAAGGTGATGGTGATGAAGACTAGATGGCTAGACATGGTTTTTAAGGAGTTTTAACATAGTTTTTGTGGTTTTTGCATCATGAGATGGTCATGGCACTTGCAGGTCGGAGGAGGAAGGGTTTTGGTCATATATGATGTGGGGAAGGAAGTGGTGGTGGTCGGTGGAGGAGATGGTGGGGGTGTTAGGCCAAACAAAGCAAGAGAAGCAAGGCAAAAATCAAGCAAAACAATAGAAAAAGGTAGAAGAAAAGAGAGAAGAGAGGAGGCAATTACCAAGGAAATTTGAAGAAGCCATGAGAAGGAAAAGTGCTGAGTTGTTTTTCACGTGAAAATTGAAGGGAATACATAGCAAATGAAAAAAAAAATGCATGGCCCAGAGGAGTAATGAAGAGGTTATGGCAAATGAAACGACTTTGGACAATTAAATGTCTAGAAATGAAACGTTTAGAAATGAAACGCATTTCCGTTTTCTAAAGATCAAATAAAAACAACAATAAATCATAAAATACCTTAGAAAACCGAAACCAAGTGAAATAATATGAAAATAAATAATTAATTTTAAAGAAAATATACAAAGGATGAAAGAAATTGCTTAAAAATACAAAACAGTGTCCAGAAATTGCAAACAAATCACTACTAGTCTTGAAAAAATATCCAGTTCATTTTAAAAATATTATGAAGTGAAAATTTGAAATAAAATAATTTAGTTATCATTTTCAAAATAAAATAAATAATTATATTGGAGAAAAACAGAAAAAGAACTACAGAAAATGTTTAAGAATTGAAAACAGGGCATGGAAATTACAAGAAAAATATTACTAGCTCTAGAAAAATTCCTACCTCACTTCAAAAATACTAAAAGAAAAAATATACATAAAATAACATATTAATACATATTACAATAAAATATGACAAAGAAAATAAAATTTATACTACTTAAAATAACAAAATTGCAGAATAAACAAATTGCACTCAATACTGAAATATACATAACTTTCACAATATAAATCCGTTTCCAACAAAAAAAAGTAGTGTTCTTAAAATTTTATTTACTTTCATAATAAAAAATAAAATTTAAATTTTCAAACTTTTAAAATTTTAAATTAAAAGTCAAAGTTTGACTATTTTGACCAAAAATTCACTTTTTGGAAAATATTCTTTTTAGTCGTGCTTTGGAATGATAATTCATGTCAAAACTAAAGTTTATCATTCAAAATAAATAAAATAAGTTTTTAAATCAAAACTTCAATTAAAATAATTAAAATATACAAAAAAATCACAAAATACAGGGTTGTTACATACTCTAAATTTTAAACATATATTAAATTAATATATACGTATTTAGATATCATTGTTTTAAACTAACACTCATGTAAAAGTCAAACATACACACACATATATATATATATATATGTATAGATTTTGAGTCAATACCTTATAATTTAATAGTTTTATATAAACTAATATGTGTATATATAAAAACAACATAAAACAACCACTTACCAAACTTATAAGTTAATTTATATCCATTTCAAAATATAAAACAACCATATATGTATACAGTTTAAAATCAATGGCTAAAAAAATGCACTACGCAGACAAATAATTTATATATGCATATCAACATAACTAAATATATGAATAGGTTAAACGAAATATACGCAACTATATATGCATTTTCAAACAACTATATGATCCAAAATTCTTAACACACAGGAATCTAATTTTAACACATCAATACAACGAAATAAACAAATGTCATGAATACTAACATTTAAATATACATATATATATATATATATACTTTTAAATCAATGCTTAATAGATGTGTTCTATGTACAACCTATAGAACATATACATACATACATACATACATACATAATATATATATATATATATATATATATATAAAATACGCCACAGCAATAAAATATTTAGCTTATATACAAATATATGTGATCAACAACTTATTTATATATAACAAAACATAATATATAATTGTAAACTCATAAATCCATATAAATATACTAACATATAATATTATATACATAGGAAAATTTATAAACACTATACATATAATAAATAAAATGTCAAAACAGGCTTCAGCATATGTAATATGATATACACAAACAAGACCTATATATAATACAAAGTTAACAAATTGTATATAAAATCTAGTACATATATCGACTTACAAAATGTTATCGGAGCACTTATACCATGTAACATGTTTTAAACTAGCATATACCATATACCCATTGAAACGAACCCAAAGATAAGTATGACCTTACTATAAACTTAAAGGCAGTGTATGTTATATATATATGTGTGTGTGTGTGTGTGTGTGTGTGTGTGTGCGCGCGCGTGTGTGTAAAGTGTATATATAAACTAATATGTACTCCAGCATATTATAAACTATAGGCATATGTATAGTAAATATACAAGCTCGGTTAAATTTATACATATATATAAAACAGGGGTTAAGATAGGAACTAGCATATATATATATATATATATATATATATATATATATATATATATATATATTACTAACGAACAGATTATCTAAAACTCAGAAACACAACAATACCATTTATATCAAAATGTACAACTCTTATAAAATATATAGTATATATATGTATATGCAGACACATGGGAGAAATTTTAAAACAACCCGCATGCAAACAAAAAATATGCTATATATAACTTATAGATACATACAAAAGAACACACAGCTAAAACCTGTAATATAGTATAATAGAATAAGATAAAATTTAGTATAATACACTCCTTTCAATATATAACACACCCTTTCAAAGTTAGGGGAAAAACAGGTCGATAGACGTGAATAGCCAGAGCAATGCGGGAGGCAGGTTGACGATGGTAGGCTGGGAACATGGACCGGACTAAATCGAGCAAATTGGAGCTCGGGTAGATCCAGGATCGGAGATACGACATATGGACCGAGCAGTCTCGATCAACTTAAGGGTGGTTAGGCTATGGCGTAGATTGTCACGGTTTGTTTGTCATGGCATCGGGTTGTGGTGGCTCAGCAAATCTCACAGGTGGAGAAGGTTTCACATTGGTTGTAACATGGAGATCGGTGATGCGGGTGATGGAGGTGAGGCTGCACAACGGCGATGGCTTGGGCATCGCTCGGCTGTCAATATTTTTTTTGCAAGAATAAGAGGAAAGATGGGAAAAAAGATGAGGGAGTAGGTTACAAAAAAATGGGAATGCAAATGGCAGAGAAATCAAGCTTCAGGCAACATAATAGGAATAACAGCTTCGATATACACAAACTATGATATATTACTTTTTTCTTATACGGACAGAATAAATGAAGAAGAAGGACAGAGAAAAACAATGTTATATTTAAAAAAAATGAAAGAAATGGAATAATAGAAATTATAAATTGAATTGATGGAATAGTAAGAGGCTAACGCATGAATTCAAGAATATATTAAAAGCATCGCTATTGGTTTCTCCGGGAACAAATGAAAGGACACAGGATTAAAAAGAAACGAAGTTGGTACCGATACGATTCGTCATTTTATAGATTCCTCCGTATACCGGATTTCAAAACACAGAATTAAATATACCGAAGAGATCAGCACGACGAGACGATCAAAATGGTATATAGATATCAGTGGTACGACCATCCTATCAAAAGTCCAAAATCTTGTACCGAAAATGCTGCAAATCTGCTAGAAATAAGTTAAATAGAGTAATAGCAGTCAAAATTTGAGGAAATAAAAGATGGTGTGTCACCCAGAAGATGATTGAAAATTTATTATGTAAAATTTTCAGGTTTGGGGTGACTTAATTACTCAATGAAGGCAAGCGATCTAGCGGGTTAAGCATTTCAGCAACCTAACAATCCAAAGCCTCCAATGAGTTAACATGGTAACAGCTAGCGACTTAACGACCTAATGAGATAAAGTACAAGCGAGCTAGCGACCTAAACTTGTGACGAGCTAACGACCTAGCAATCAATACAGGACAACAGTACATCGCAACAGAGGAACCTAACGACCTTGCAAGCTAACGACCTAGCAAGCTAACGACCTAGCGAGTTAACGACCGAGCGAGTTAGTGACCTAGTGAATTAACGACCTGGCAAGCTACAAGCCTCATGTCCTTATGTCGCTTGGTTATAGGTCGATCCAGCACTAGGTCGCTGCTACTACTAAACCCAGCCTAGGTCGCTCCACTTGATGCCTAGGCATGTTAAAGTCGCCTACCACTCTCCCATAGGTCGTTACGATCTATCAACCCACTCAGTTGACCAAGTGCAACCATTTTGAGCTGCAGCCCATGTCCTCTATGTAGCTTACGACATACGACCTAGCCCTAGGTCGCTCACGTCCTACGACCAATTTCCAGAATCTCCCTATAAATACCCTTCCTGTTCTAACTGAAAGGGGACTTTTGGATCATTTCTGGAACGCCTATACTTTGCTATTTTCTCAAATCCTTCAACACTTCAAACACCGAAGACGCTTCAATGAACTTTGTAAAAGATCTAACTCATTCAATATGAATTCGAAGAGCCTTTCGACATCGAAGTTCTAGCTACTCGTCTAGATTGTGTTGTAATCAAAGATCATTGTTAAAGTTGTAATCGAATCAGTAAAAAAGAGGACTAAAGTGGACGTAGGCTTGACATTAAGCCGAACCACTATAAAAACTATTGTCTCTTTACTGTTTCTCTATTATTTTTTGCTTATCTCTAGTTCCCGCACCAACGGGTGGTGCTTTCACATTTTCACTACTTACACCGGGGTGTTAGCGTCCAATTTTAGCGTTAACATTTTTGGTGCTTTCACTGAGAAAAATCGAACTCAGGAAGCTCTCATCATTGCTCTGCATAGATTTGTTGAAAGATTTTCTTTAAGAACCAGAAGTTTATCTGAGATCATGGCTCCGGGAAGAAAAGGTAAATCAGCTAGATCTAGAAGCGCTTATGACAGCACTGCTACTTCTCCCGCATCGAACGAATCGGCTCCGAGTGTTGGAGTCACAAGGGCGGAGTTAGATGCTACAGTTTCAGGGTTGTATAAACAGATGGAAGCCCGGAACACTATAATATTGGACAGGATAAATGCTATACTTGGAGTTAACCAACAACCAAGAAATAAGGAAGAAACCTTTGCGGAAGATGCTCATGATTCCCAAGGGAAAATTATTCCTTAAAGGGTAGCTGGCACCGCCCAAGGGTCACCTCCCCATGCTGGAGGTTCAAGGCCGCAACAAACCTTTCATGAACGTTTGCCAAGGCAAAATTCCGAGAAAGTAGCTGACGTCTGTCCCGCGGGGCCTCTGAACGATGAGGAATACCTCTCGGGAATGATTCGACAAATTATGAAAGAAAGCATGCAAATGGAAGAAGACGAGAATGAATGGGGGTTTGCTCCAAGCAAGACTCCTTTCATTGAAAGGATCCTAAAGGCCGAATTTCCAAAGAAGTTTGTTCCTTCCACTATTCCAGCTTATCGGGGAGCAAGCGATCCTAACCAATTCTTATACAAGCACGACTGGCATACTACTGGTGCCAGAGCATCGGATGAAATCAAGTGTAGGTATTTTCCGGTACATTTGGAAGGAGTGGCTCTGCTTTGGTTCACGAAGCTACCAGTTTATTCTGTGGATCAATTCTCTGACTTAACAAGCAAATTCAAAGATCAATTCATGTTATATGCTGCGAAGGCCAAGGATATAATGTCACTATCCAGCCTCGAAAAAACCCTGGAGAGACTCTCTAATCATTTTTAAACCGGTTCAATATAGCCTTAGCCAAAGTTGACAATATGGAGCCTCAATGATTCTCACTTACTTGATGCGAGCTATCGACAAATCTAGTGAATTCGGGAAATGGCTAAAGATGAAAGAGCCAATTCGCTTGAGAAGTTCTACAAGAAGGCCGATGAATTTATGCGCTTAGAAAGCCTTCCTATGTCGATTAAAGCAATCGTGAATCAAGTTGAGAATAACAACGTTGCTTCCAACAAAAAGGAATCTGGTGGTCAGAAGAGGAACTATGACGATGGAAAAAAGCAAAAAGATACAACGAAAACTCGCTACTTTAAACCTTTAGATTTTACTCCTTTAACTGATACTCTAGAAAATATCTTTTTCGTAACCAAGGATGTGGTTGAATACCCTAAACCACCTAAGTTGATGCTTGGGAAAAATGTTGCGCATAATGGAAGATTCGGTTGATTCCACAATCAACCCGGCCATGACACTAATGAATGTCGCCATCTAAAGAGTTTGATTGAGGAGCCGCTGAGCCAGAATAAACTTCAACAATATGTTAAGAGAAACAGAAATGGCCCAACCTCATCTACTCAGGGGCAACAAATTCGTGCTTATCAATCCAGTTCAGGTGAGAGAGCTGCAGTGCAGGAGTCCGAGAGGCCTATCATTAATGTTGTCACAGGGGGTCATCACCCAGCGGGCAGAAGCTAGGGTGAGATGGAAAGATACGCTCACGCTTTGAGATATGCCCCGGATTGTCTTATGCCAAGTCAAGAAAGATTTTCAGACTAAAGGAAGAAATTTTCCTGCTTATTTGTAAAAGGCCAGGGAGCATCATATATCCCGGGAAGAGAACATAAAGGCGGATTCTCTAGCGAAGTATTGAAGCTCAGGCAAAGCTCAATTATTGGGATTGTTCCCTGTGAAAGTATTGTTAGCAAGTACTAATGAGATCCAATTCCGAGAGCCTGAAACAGCGAGCACTTGCATCCATAGTTTACCTAAAAGCAATGCTTAAATTTTCCATTAAAACAAAGCTTACCTCTCATAAAGCCAAGCGATCCCTAAAATCACTCAATAAACAAATGTCAAGCCACAAAAATTCCAGATTCAAATCCCAAGTAAGAAGTGCTTCATGCAAGCAGTTAGTGACACCACCGGATGGGCACCTCCCTAACGTGGAGGTTCCAGGCCCTTGCTAACTAATTGCGATCGTTTGTGCAAACGAACATCCGGTTAGATAGCTTGCATCTGCCCCGTGGACTCGCTTAACAATGAAGTACACTTGTTTGGATGAAACAAACTACTTGCAAAGGAATGGAACATGTGCTTAGAAATGATAACAGGGCATCGCTGATGAGCAAATGACAAACAGACAAGGGCAAGCAAACAAAAAAAACAGCCAAAAAGGAGTCTTCCAAAGCCCTCTTCGGAGGCACAAGCCCTCTTCGGAGGCACAACTCTTCGGAGGATAAAGGCCTCTAACAAGGCACTCCGAAAAATGAAAGTGCTCTTCTCAACCAATAAGGTTGGTGGAATCACTGGAGGGGCACCTTCCCAAGTGGAAGGCACAGGGCCCTTGTTAACTGGTTATTATCGTTTGTGCAAACGAACATCCAATTAAATAACTTGCGTCCGCCCCGTGGATCCATTTAACTATGAGAAAGTAACTTCCAGGCAATCAAATAAAGACCTCTCCGGAGGCAAAAGATCTCTTCGGAGGCAAAAGCCCTCTTCGGAGGCCCACTTCACCAGAGTTGAAGTGCCAAAGCCCTCTTCAGAGTCCCTTTTCTCCTCACAAGGGGAAGAGCCAAAAGCCCTCTTCGGAGGCCGTCTTCTCCTCACAATTGGGGAGAGCCAAAAGCCCTCTTCGAAGGCCCTCTTCTCCTAACAAGGAGGAAGAGCCAAAAGCCCTCTTCGGAGGCACGCTTCCCCACGTACAGGGAAAAACAAAAATCCCTCTCCCGAGGCACAAACAAAAAAGCCCTCTCCCGAGGCACAAACAAAAAGCCCTCTTCGGAGGCACAAACAGATCAAAGCCCTTTTTCGAAGGCCCACTTCACAGCGTAGGGGAATCCACTTCTCAAAAATAAAAGTGACCATCTCCGAAAGTGAAGTGTAAAAAACTTTTTCAAATAAAAGAGAGAGAAGACTTCTCTAATACAAGGCACATTCTACTAAAATAGATTAATATTTCCTCAAAATGGAAAAATTATTCCCTAAAGTAAGAGTGCAAGCCTTCTCAAAATGGAAGAGTTGTTCTGCAATTTAAGAGTACAAGTCTTCTCGAAATAGAAGAATTGTACTCCAAAGTCTTACCAAATGAAAGAAATTGCAATAAGCTGTGCTGTGGGGCAATACAATACAATATAGCTACATTGATAAAAGCAACGCTCAAGCAACATACCACAAACTTATTGCAATATCACACAAGGAAAATGAAAAAACTTTTGCGAAAATAAGGAATAAATGCATTCACAAATACAGTCAAAAAATTGTACAAGTAAAAAGAATAATTTATTCCATACTATGAAAATTTTATACATGTGCAGGTTACAAAAGAGCGGGGACCTGTACCCGTACAATCTCCGGTCAATACAAGCCTTTATATACAAGCAAAAAGCAAAGCAAGAAGGGTAAAGAGAGGCTTGTTATTTCTTCTTCCCTCTACCTTTACAGCCCTCGCCTGGCCTAATGTTGAACTTTGGGAGACGGCTTGAACGAGTCGGGGAAGAAGGAGAAAGAGGTACAACTGGGTCTACTTCTGTTTTCTCTTCACTAGCAGAAGTGCCTTTCTTTTTCTTCTTCGAAGTTGCGCGCTTCCCCTTCTTCCTTGAAGAAGACTCGCTGCCCGGAGTGATATGTTCAGACAGCTTTGTGTCATCATGAAATTTCTCCAGTGTCCTTTCCCTTTCTTCAAGTTCCTCAGCCTTCTGCTCTTGTGAAGCGGCCGGGTCATCCAAGCCTTGAAGAGCTTCTATTAATTCTTCTTGCGATCCCGGTTGAGAAGTAGAAGGAGGAGTAATTTGAAGAGATGGAGGTGGAACAGCTGGAAGGGGAGAATTCCGTGCATCACTTGGTGTTTTCACTACGGAAGAACATAAGTTAAAATAAGTATTCCTCGCAAAGAGAGGAGATAGGGGCGCGTCAAGGCTTATGTAATAATCAAAAAGTTCATCAAGCTCATGTGAAGCGAAAAAGTAGTCCACTTGAGCTAAATCATTGTTGAAGTTACCTGGAGAAGTGGGCTCTATCACGTCGATTTTGAAATCTTGAGTTTTAATGCCTTCCTAGGCCTCGGTGTGGGCGGTTGTAGTTCTTGTCCCGGTTTTGGCTGGACGCAGAGAATGAAAGCTAGGACCGGTAATATCGACACCAACCGAAGCCGAAGGAAGAGTCGTGTCGGTCAAAAGTGCCTCCCCTGAATACTCTCTCTCCACCGCTTCGGCTCGTGCTTGGGCGAGTTGTCTTTCCCTTTGGCAAGGGTGGCTTGACCCTCATCATGTAGATGATACACCTCAAGATCCGCCTCAGTATCGTCGGCACCTCCAAGCATTTCAACCGCCGCTTCCCACACCTCAGCCATAGTAATCTCATACTTCGGGCCCAAAAATGAAAGGCTACCACGCCCTAGGACACTGTGCCGATAAAATTCGAATAAGGTAGAGTTGATGTTGGCTTTAGTTGCCTTAAGAGATTCTTCGGCTGCTGCTTTGCCGACAATGGCTACATCACGCTCTTTTTCAACTTTAGAAAGCCGAGCTTTTAACATTTCAATCTCTGTGCCCTGAGAGCTAGTTTTTTCCCGCAACTGAGCAATATCAGCGCGATAGCTTTCTACAATTTTCTGTTGTACCTCGAGTCTACCCTCAGCGTCTCTTTGACCAGCGTGGGTATCTCTCACTTGTTTTTGAAGCACTTCTTCCTTTTGAGTAAAGGAAGTGGAAGAATTGGCAAGCTCTTCTTTGAATTTTTCAATTTCCGCTTCAAGCTTCTCATTGTAAGCGGTGATGTTCTTCATCTCTGCATCGTGCTGGTCGAGAGTTTTCTTCCACTCGGACTTATCGCTCTCCATGGTTAACATGGCCTCAAGATTTAAGAGATTTACCCTTTGAAGCTCATCGGCTAGCTTTTTCCATCCAGACATTCTCTCAATGTCAAGTTTAACAGCGTCAAGATTCCTTAGCATAGCTGCTTGTCTATGGGAATCGAGTCCAAGTCGAAGCGTACTCCTTTTAAACACCAGTTTGGAAACCGGCTTTGGAGTGCAGGCGGGCATTCTCAATTTGATATGGAGGCCTATTGATGATTATTTGAATATCAGCTCTTTGAAGGGAAGGAGAGCTGTAGGGTGTTAACGCTAAAATGTGAACGCTAACACCCCGGTGTGTGAAGTGTAGTTGTGAAAGCACCACCCGATAGATCGGGAAAGAATTACAAGCAAGTAATAGCGGAAAAGCAGTAAACAACAACAATTTTATAGTGGTTCGGCTTAAGGGTATAGCCTACGTCCACTCTAAGTACTTTTATTAATAATCCCGTTACAAGCTGATACAATTCTTCTCAAGTACAATATACTTCAAGTTACAAGTGATTTGGAACAAGTAGCTTAAGCTTCAATGTCGATTAAAGTCCTTAAATTCATGTTGAAGATGTGTGGTTTCTTTGTGAAGTTCTTTGATGTATTCCTCTAATCTTGAAAGCTCTAAGTGTTGATGAAGTTCTCAATGCAGCAAGGTAACGGTGTATGAAGAGAATGTGCCCCCAAAAGTCCCTTGTATGTTGGAGGTGGTCGCCTATTTATAGTGAATTCTGGGCTGGAATTACTACCAAGGTATAAGTCGTGGCCGACCTAGCATAAGTCGTGGCCGACTTAACGTAAGTCGTGGTCGACTTACCGTGTCAAGTCTTCGGCTTAACAGAAGTAAGCTTGTCTGAACTCATATCATAAGTCTTAGGTCGTTGCCGAGTTAACATGCGCGTGTCAAGTAGCTGTATAGGATTTGCCTTCATTTGCCTGGGTCGTGAACGGCTTAGCATACGTCGTAAGTCGGTTGCGACTTAAGTATAGGTCGTGCACCTTTCCATGTCCTGATCAATTAGGTCGGCAACTTCCTTAGGTAATTAAATCGGTACTTAAGTTAGGTCGGTAGACTTCCTAAGTCGGCATCCTTTAAGGCATTAGGTCGTTATCCATTTAAGGCCTTAGGTCGGGAACTTTGTAAAGGCATTGAGTCGTGAAGTACCTTGAGTCGCTGTCCCTTGTGAGTCATTAAGTCGGTAACCATTGATTCGTCATTCATTTTAGGTCGGCAATGAGCTAAGGCTGTTGGGTCGGTATTTATGTTGAGTCAGTAGCCTCGTTGAAGTGTTAAGTCGGCATAACCCTTAGGCCTTAGGTCGGCACCCCTGTTGAGCCTTAGGTCGGCACCCCCTGTTGAGCCTTAGGTCGGCACCCCCTGTTGAGCTTTAAGTCGGCATGCTTCTAACTGTTAGGTCGGAACCTCTTGATGCACTAGATCGGTGAGTCATGGTCAAGGCGGAGTTAACATTTGCCCCTCGAAGTATACGCCTAAATGTTAGGTCGTGTGCTTCGATAGCCCTTAACCCGTCCCCTCTTAGGTCGGTAGGTCGTATGCGACCTAACAGTTAGACCGTATGTGTTGCTCCAAATTTTCCACTGCAGGGTATAAGTTAACTTTCTTCCTCTTTCTTCGTCACTTACTCTCTTGCCTGATTCCGCCATTAAAGTATTCTCAAATTCCTAGAAGCAATTTCCTTCCAACTAATCACCGATAACCTCTACCATCCATTGCGTAAGTGATTCTATTTCTCTTTCGATCGTAGATTACTCGTCGATTCATGAATCCTGTCGCTCAAACACGAATCGCCTCTTTGTGTGATGCTCCATCAAGAATACCATCGTTTTTGTAATTGATGAAGTTTAGGTTGCTTGAGATGATTGTTGATACAATGAAGGGGGTTTATCGCCTCAGGCTCGATGGTCTTTGATGGCAGGACATCAGATCTGTGACAATTTCAAATTGTTTTATTGGGTTATTGGATTATGTGAATGAAGGCGGCTGCTGATGGAATGGTTATTGGGTTAACGGGTTGAATGTAGTGAGATGTTAGCTCGGAAGCGACTCAGTGAATTTGGGTAGCTTAACATTTGGCCGACCTTACCCTTAGATCGTAGCCAAATTAATTCTTGGGGAAATCTGCCGATTTAACCTTCTACTGATTTAACCTTGAACCACGGCCAAGTTAATCCCTAAGTCGTGGCCGACTTAAACCCTTAAACCGTGACCGAGTTGGCTCTTAAACCGCTGCCGAGTTAACACTTAAGATTTGGGCATGCTGACTTTTTGAGAGCATAGATCCACTTTGAGTTTCTAACTTGAACTGCCAAACTAAGTTGCCTAAATTTTGAACTGCCCCAACTTTAAATTTGCTTGAATCTCATTGTATTATTTCACAGATCGCATTAACTTATAAGCTGCTAACCTGCTGAAAATAACAAACAAAGAAAACCAAGGCGAAAATACTGCCATTGACTGCCCACGTCAGATGACAGATTAGTCAAAACAAGACAAGCAACTTAATTATATTGCATGAAATGTTTGTGAATCAATCAATTAGAGTTAAACATTAATGCAAAGTATCAATAATCTGAACTGATTTATCTGCATCAACATCTTACTTGCATATTTAGGCTTAAAACAATAGTCCCTGAATTTCATAACTAACAAATGCTTGCTAGTTTTCATTCCAGTTATATTTGTTTACTGCTTGATTGATTTTACACAACACTTCACACACTTTAGGAAACGTGCACCTTCATGTTTGAATACCCAGTTGTTTAGGTAGAATGACTTCCCACCGAGAAGAAGAAGTGGTAACTCAAGAGGAAGAAACTTTTCCGACAACTGTTCCCATAGAGAATCCTCTGGAGAGAACCCCGACTATTCTAACTTCGAGAGCGTTTATCCAGCTGCGCACTCAATTTGGCTTTGCTGAAAGTGATGTTCTACTCCCTGGGCCAAGTGATACCGCCGACAATCCTCCCCATGGTTTTGTTGCAGTCAACCGCCAAATGTGCTTAAGTGGGGCGATTCCTCCTTTTAACGACTTCCTTCGAACTCTTCTCCTTCGGTTGACAATCTCTCCGTTTCAACTTCATCCTAATGGCTACGCCATCTTGACGGGGTTGTGTGTTTTGTTCCGAAGAACTCTTGATCGCCTACCGAGTTTTGAAGAAATTCGTTATCTGTGCTCGTTTGCAAAGAGTAAAGATCATCCTTCCCTCATTATTGTGAGAAGTGCCAGAAACCGCAAGCTCATTTCCGATCTTACTGAAAGTGTTCATAGATTTTTGAATCAGTTTTTCTTTGCTCGCTGTCCCCCAGGGTTTTATGCCATCTGGAGAGTAGGAAGTAAGATTAGTGTTTCTATTTTTTCCGTTTTGAAACCTTTTCGAGATCCGAACTTTCAGTTGCTAATTTCATTCTTTGTTCCTTTCAGCACTTCCTCTCCCTTCTAGAGATCCAATTCATAAGCAAGTTTTTGAGAGGTTGAGTGCCGTGGCCGCAGAAGAGAGGAGCATAAAATTTCTATTGAGGGATGAATTTTTACATCAACATGGGCTTCTACACGCTTCTCGCTCTATGCATGCTCATGAAGTTCCAACGGAAGTCCCTGATTCTCCGATAAAGACCCCTGAGTCTTCGCTAGCGAAGTGCTCCACTTCTGTTGATGTTGCGGGGCCATCTGATAAACTTGCCCCGGTTATCGAAGAGGAAGAACCCCTTCGATCTACTAGTGAAAGAGTTAAGAAAGAAAGCTCCAAAAAACAAGATGGGGATGATGTTTTTGAGGGGTTGAGCGATTTAATTGTGACATCTCAAGAACTTTTCAAAGATGATGTTTCTAAAACTATCTCTTCTGTAATCGAGGCGACATCTTCTTTTCAACAGATGTCAACTCCTCCTACTCAAGTTGTCACTACCTCTATTCCACAGAGTGGTTTGTAACTTGATGCGCGTAGTTTACACGTTACACGACACTTTGGATTTCTCATCACTTCTATGCACTTATCTTCTTGTACTTTAAAGATTTCTAAAGCTTATTATTTTAATTCCAGATTCTCCTATGGGGCGCAGCGGCTCGTACTATGATGATTTCCAGCGCTACGGGAGGCGTAGCCAGTATGATTACAGGCGTTACCTTCCTTCTTACAGAGAGTCGGATGAAGAGAGGGCCATTAGGAAAGCCGACGAGAGACGAGCATATGAAGAACGTCGCTGAAGGGAACAAGAAAGACATGATCTTCCCCACAGAGATGATGATACCCAAAAGAGAAAAGCTCATGATGAGAGAGGAAAGAGTCACATAGACGATTCTTCTAGCAAGCGGGCTAGACTTACTGAAGAAACAACTCCTTCAGCTTCTGAACATGTCCCTGCTCAATCTCCTGCTCCAGCTCGCTCCGACATTCAAGCAATCATCAACCGGCCCGCATACCAAGTCGGGCAAGGTCCTCCCACTCTTCAAAGTCGATTTCCTCAGTGGTGCCTGAGAGGGGTTCGATTTGATCTCGACTTGGTTCCTCTCGACAAACCGGCTATGCTGCGAAATCTTGATACTGTCAGGACCGATATCGAAAGAATGTCGAACTGCCAAAAACTCGTCGACGAACTTCAGAGGGTTAACCGAGCCAATCTCGAGGCCATGCTAACAATGGAGAATGATAAGGCTGAGTGGCAGAAGACTCTCGAACAGTATGACGCCGAAATGAGAAGTATTGCTTCCTACAATGAAAAGCTGGAAGCGGAAGTAGAAAAACTTAAGGAAGAATTAGCTACTTCATCTACTTTCCATTCACAAAAGGAGAGCATGCTTCAGCAACAAGTACGAGATGCGCATGCCAGTCAAAGAGCAGTCGAAGATAAGCTTGCATACAAGGAAAAGGTCATAGAAGAATATCGTGCTGAAACTGTACAACTGCGAGAACAGACCGGCTCTCAAAGCTTGGAGATAGAGTTGTTAAAAACTCGACTTGCTATGGCCGAAAAGGAGCGCGACGAGGCTGTTGCTGGTAAACTTGCGGCCGAAGAGGCTCATCAAGCAACCAAAGCTGACATTAGCTCCACATTATTCGATTTTTATCTGCACAGCATTTTGGGACGTGGCAGCCTTGCCTTTCTAGGCCCCAAGTATGAAATCACACTGGCTGAAGTTTGGGAGGCAGCACTTGATATGCTCGGTGGTAAAGGTGCTGGATATGCTGAGTTAGCCCTTGAAGAGCATTATCTTGATGATGAAGCCCGTGCCGCTCTTGCCAAGGGAAAGGAGCAGCTTCCCAGAGCGCGGGCCGGGATGGCGGAAGAGGAGCGTTCTGAAAAAGAAGTACCGCCTACTACCTCTGAACGTCCTCTAGTTTCTCCCGAGGTGGACATTACAGGCTCTAGTGCTCATTCGCCGCCTCCTACAAGAACCGGGGTAATTACCCCTACTGATGAAGAGGCTTTGGAGGACATTGGGGCTCAGAATTATGAGATTGAACTGACGAAGCCAACATCTTCAGGTAATTTCGACATTGGTCCGATTCAGGTGGATTACCTGCTTATTCCTCAAAAATTTGATGAGCTTCTCGATTACCTCTTGAATCTCGATGAACCCATATCTCCCTTCTTTCGGGAAGATACTAACATTTTCAATTTTTCTTCTTCTGCAGTTGAAACAACAAGTGCCATGCAGACTTCGCCTTCTCTGGTTATTCCTCCTCCATCTCTTCAGGTGACTCCTCCTTCTGCTTCACAACCTGGGTCACAAGAGGAGAAAATTGAGGCTCTTCATGGTTTGGATGACCCTGTTGCTTCGCAGGAGCAAAAAGATGAGGGACTCGAAGGAGGCGAGATCTCTCCGGAGCGGACTCCTTCTGACGACGTAGTTTTGTCCGCTCTTGTTACTCCGGGGAGTGAGTCTTCTTCGAAGAAAAGAAAGAAGCATGGGACATCGAAGAGGAGGGGGAAGAAAATTATCACCACTGAAGAGGAACCGGAAATTGCACCAGTTGCACCTCCCTCCCCTTCTTCCCTTATGCCTTCAGACCAACCCGAAAGGCCTGAAAAGCTAACCACTCGGCCGGGTAAAGGGTCTAAAGGCGGCAAGAAGAAATGAAGAGTTGAACTTTTTGATTCCTTTTTTATGTAATGGTCGGATGTTGTGCAGGCACCGGCCCCTGCTTTTTATTTTGAAACCTGTATCTGCAATATCTGCAATTGAATAAAATGATTCTTTATTTGTACAGACTTTTGTTTGAATTTGAGAATGCATTTATTATTCATTTTTGCACAAGTTTATTTATACGATGTTGCGGTGAGCTTGTGGTATGTTGTTTGAGCGTACTTTACCGACATAGTTATACCGCTTTGTATGTAACTATACCATGTTGCCCCTATACCATGAGCTTACTGCAATATCGTATACTTTGAAGGGACTTGCACTCTCGTTTTCTAAAGAATAATTACTTCATTCTCGAAGAGAATTTTCGTAGAGTGCAACTTCCTTCATATAAGTTTCTACGCTTTGTCCTTCGAAGAAATCACTTTTTCCTTTTGCGTATGTATATATTTTGCCAAGTGAATTCTTCTATGTGGTAAAGCGGACCTCTGAATGTACTTTAACTTTCTTCCCCCTTCTATTTTTTTTAGAATAGGTAAAGTCATCAAGTACGCTCTTGACGAGGATTTTTCTCATTCTTCTTTTTTAATAAAAATTTGTGCCTCTGAGGAGAGATTTTTTCACGTTTCAACACTTGGAAGTTTTATTTCAATCTCGGTGAAACGTGGGCTTCTGAAGAGGTCTTTCTTTTTAATTGTGTCCCCGGGAGGGGGTTGTACCTCTGAGGAGGGATTTCTCACGTTTCAACACTTGGAAGTTTTATTTCAATCTTAGCGAAACGTGTACCTCGAAAGAGTTGTGCCTTCGAGGAAAGCCTTTTCACGTTTCGACACTTGGAAGTTTTATTTCAACCTCGGTGAAACATGGGCTTCCAGGAAGGTCTTTACCTTGTTTTGCATTTCAACTTTTGGTGAAGTGAAATTCCGAAGAGCGGTTACAACACTTCAACTCCTGGTGAAATGTGCCTCCGAATAGGGCTTTTATTTTGTTTGCATTTCAACTCTGGTGAAGTGTAATTCCGAAGAGCGGTCATAACACTTCAACTCCTGGTGAAATGGGCCTCCGAAGAGGGCTTTTATTTTGTTTGCATTTCAACTTTGGTGAAGTGTAATTCCGAAGAGCGGTCATAACACTTCAACTCCTGGTGAAATGGTCCTCCGAAGAGGGCTTTTATTTTGTTTGCATTTCAACTTTGGTGAAGTGTAATTCCGAAGAGCGGTCGTAACACTTCAACTCCTGGTGAAATGGGCCTCAGAGAGGGTTTTCATCGCCTGGAAGTTACTCTCTCATGGTTGGAGGGTCATGACTCCTCCAATCTTTTTTGTTGAGTAGAGAACTTTCTTTTTTGTGGCGTATGACCCATTAGAGGTCTTTATTCTCCGAAGGGTCGTGCCTCCGAAGAGGACTTGTGCTGCCGACGATAGCTTTGGTTGTTCCTCTGTTCACTTGCTTATGCCTTTTCAATGATCCTCTGCCCACTTTTTTTTTTTTTTTTTTTTTTTTTTACAAGTAACTTGTTTAATCCAAGGAAGTGTGCTTCATTGTCAGGCAATTTCGTGAGAACGAGCACTAGCTTTTTAATTGGATATTTGTTTGTTCAAACGATCTCAATTTATTAGCAAAGACCCGTTTCTGTCGAAATCATAGGCTGTTCAATTGAAGTACTTCCTATCTAGGATTTGAATTCGGGGCTCTTGTGACTTGAAATTTGGCGAGAATCACTTGGTCTTTTTATGTGCAAGTTTCACTTCCATTGTCTGCAAAAATTCAAATCGACATTTCAGCAATACATTCTATGTACCTTTTATATCGAGAATAAAGCAAACATGTAATAATAATAAGGAGCACAAGATTTATAGTGGTTCGGCCATGAAATTGGGCCTACATCCACTTTATATTCTTTCATTATTTACTTGCATCAGTTTTACAATTGCTTTCAATTACAAGAATCATACATTCATAATTCTTTTTACAATGTTTCAACAAAATTTTCATGTAAAGTATGGACGCAAATGGTTGCTGTTCCATGCCCTTGGAATTTGATCTCCATCAACAGTGGTGAGTTTGAATGTGCCGTCAAGAAGCTTCTGACCTATTACATACGGTCCTTCCCAATTTGGCCCAAACACACCTGTCGCTGTCATAATTCTCTTCAGGACTAGGTCTCCAATCTCAAAGCTGCGTTGGCGAACTTTGGAATTAAAATGTCTGGCTATTCTTTGCTGATGAGCTGCAATTCTGAGATTGGCCTCATCTCTTTTTTCATCAAGGAAATCTAGCGCTTCAAGCTGTAGCCTTTCATTTTCTGCTTGGTTGAAAAGGATCCTTCTGTGTGAAGGAACCTCTGTTTCTATCGGGATCATTGCTTCCGACCCATATGCTAATGAGAAAGGAGTGTGCCCAGTCGCAGTTTTGTGAGTGGTTCTGTATGCCCATAGTGCAAGTGGTAGCTTATCGACCCAACCACCTTTTGCCCTTTCGAGTTGCTTTTTGATGGTTGATTTGATGATCTTGTTTACTGCTTCCACTTGCCCGTTTGCCTGCGGATGAGCAACTGCTGAAAAGCTTTTCTGGATTTTGAATCGCCTGCAAAAATCTTGGAATTCCTCGCTTTCAAACTGAGTACCATTGTCTGTGATTATTTTCTGAGGCACACCATACCTGCAAATGATATTCTTGGTCACGAAACTTATCATCTTCTTAGAGGTGATAGTAGCCAATGGTTCAGCTTCAGCCCATTTCGTAAAATAATCAACTGCAACAATAGCATATCTAATCCCTGATTTGGCAGTCGGTAGCGGCCCAATGAGATCCATTCCCCAAATTGCAAATGGCCATGGACTGATCATTTGTGTGAGTTCAGTTGAAGGTGCTCTAGGAATTTTGGCAAATCTTTGGCATTTGTCACACTTTCGGGAATAGCTTGCAGCGTCATGATTAATTTCTGGCCAAAAATATCCGTATCGGAGAATTTTCTTTGCTAATGTTTGACCACCTGAATGATCACCACATTCTCCTCCATGCACCTCAGCTAGGATTGTTTTGGACTCTTCCCGGGATACACATCGAAGCAATGGCATTGAAAATCCCCGTCTGTACAATCGGCCATCCTGAATTACATAGCGAGAGGCTTTCCTTAGTAGCTTTCGTCTTTCTATCGAATTTTCTGGCAGAGAACCTCTGAGTAGGTAGTCCAGTATTGGAGTCATCCATGACTCTTGTTCTTGAGATACATTCATAATCCAGTCAATATCCATCTCGTCTATACTTGGTGCTGAAAGGACTTCTACAGGGACCAATCCCAATAGTTGAGCTTCACCAGAACTTGAATACTTTGCGAGGGAATCTGCCTTCATATTCTCTTCCCGAGGAATGTGGCTTATTGAATAGTGATCGAGTTCACATAGGAGTTCCCAAGCCTTTGACAAGTAGGAAGGCAAGTTTCCACCTTTTGTTTGAAATTCCTTCTTGACTTGGCATACAATAAGCTGAGAATCACTGAAGATCTGTAATGCTCGAATGTTTAGCCCTTTAGCGATTTTCAGACCTGCAATAAGAGCTTCATATTCTGCTTCATTGTTTGTTGAAGGAAATTCCAATCTTAGTGCATAACATAATGATCGACCTTCAGGAGTTTCAAGTACCACTCCGGCTCCAGAACAATAGTCATTTCTTGCGCCATCAACATACATCTTCCACTGGATTGGGGAATCATTGATCGCTTCTTCCTCACCATTATCTTTCTCTGTGAATTCTGCAATGAAATCAGCTAAAGCTTGTCCGTTGATTGCTTTTCGGGGGTGATAAGTGATGTCATATTGACTGAGTTCAATGTTCCATTTTAGAAGGCGACCCGAAGTTTCAGGGCGAAATAGGACCTGCTTTAGAGGTTGATCAGTGAGTACTCTGATAGGATGAGCTTGGAAATATTGCCTCAGTTTCCTTGATGCAACTAGTAGGCAATAGGCGAGTTTTTCCAACTTGGAGTAATTCAGCTCTGCCCCGGTGAGTCTTTTGCTGATATAGTAAACCGGATGTTGAATCCTTTTGTCTTCCCGTATCAGCGCTGCACTTAGAGCATGAGATGATACTGCCAAGTATATAAGAAGATCCTCACCATTGCCTGGCCTAGAAAGTATTGGAGGCATTTCCATATGACGGATCAACTCATCGAAGGCTTTTTGGCATTCGGAAGTCCATTCAAAATTCTTCTTTCCTTTCTTCAGGGCGTCAAATAATGGGATGCATTTATTAGTGGCTTTGGAAATGAACCGACTCAGGGCGGCGACCTTTCCGTTGAGACTCTGCAATTCCTTCTTCGTTCTAGGAGCTTTAACTTCTTTCAAGGCAGTAATTTGAGCTGGACTAGCCTCAATGCCCCTAGCACTGACGATGAAACCTAAGAACTTTCCGGACTCGACCCCAAATGTACATTTCAGAGGGTTAAGTTTCATTCTGTATTTCCGAAGGACTGCGAACATTTCTGCTAAGTGTTCAATGTGATCCGCTGCTTTCCTGGACTTCACTAACATGTCGTCGACGTAGACTTCCATAGTTTTTCCCAATTGCGGTTTGAACATAGCATTAACAAGTCTTTAGTAGGTTGCCCCTGCATTTTTCAATCCGAAGGGCATAACTCTGTAGCAATAAAGTCCAACATCTGTGATAAAGCTTGTATCCTCCTGATCCGGCTCGTACATCATGATTTGGTTATAACCGGAGTAGGCATCCATGAAAGATAACAATTCATGTCCCGCAGTTCCGTCTACCAGTTGATCGATCCTGGGTAACGGGAAGCAATCTTTGGGGCAAGCCTTGTTTAGATCAGAAAAATCGATGCACACTCTCCATTTTCCATTAGCTTTCTTGACCAGCACAGGATTTGAAACCCAATTCGGATATGTAGATTCTTTGATGAAGTTATTTTCCATGAGTCGATCAACTTCTTCTTTTAATGCTGCTGACCTTTCTGGACCTTGGATTCTTCTTTTCTGTTTAACTGGCGTAAACTTTGGGTCAATATTCAGAGCGTGTACTGCAACTTCTGGAGATATTCCACACATATCGGCATGAGTCCAAGCAAAGACATCCAGATTTGCTTTCAGGAAAGATATCAAGATATTCTGAATTGACACATTAAGCTGTGAACCCACATTCAACACCTTATTTGGGTCCTTCGGGTCAACAGGTACCGGAACTGTCGTTTCCACCGGTATCACTCTATTCTCCCCTGCACTGGCTTTTCTGGGATCCATTTCTTTCCGTGCCCCGCCGTGCTCGCCAGTGCAGGGTCTGCCCCGTAATTGCTACAAGGCTGGTTCCTTGATGCGGACTGGGGTTGCCGCATCCTTTCCCATTTCTCTTTTTCTTGACTCTCGCAGCTCTGTCAAATAGCACTCTCGCGCAGCATTTTGATCCCCTTTTATAACTCCTACTCCATTGTCAGTAGGGAATTTAATAGTGAGGCACCACGGGGCTAGGATAGCTTTGAATGCTGCGAATGTTGGACGGCCAAGAAAAGCATTATAAGAAGAAAACTCATCGACAATCACAAATGTTTGCTTGCGGACCACTTTCCTTTCTGCTTCCCCAAGTTCTACAAGCAGATCGATGGTCCCAATTGGTTGCTTTGGCTCCCCAGTGAAGCCAGCGATCTTCTGTGATGAGGCTTGTACATCGATCATAGGGATTTTCATCTGGTCAAATGTCTTCTTGAAGAGGATATTACATGATGCTCCGCAGTCAATGAGGACTCTTCTGACAATGGCCGGTCCAATACCAGCCGAGATGACCAGGGGATCTAGGGTAGGAGCTTCTATACCTGTGGAATCTCTGGCTCTGAAAACAATATCATCGCTGAAAGTTTTCGGTTGTTTCAGGGGCGTAGTGTCTTCTAAAACAAAGACGTCTTCTTCGGCTGGAGCATATTTCAAAGCCCTGGAATATCTCTCCATCTCTCCCCAGCTCTTGCCAGCTGGGTGAGGCCTTCCTGTAATGACATTGATAATGGGCCTTCCAGATTCATGTCCCGTAGCTTTCTCACCTATCCTAGGCTGATGAACAGGAGCCTGTTGCCCCTGACTTGACGATGCAGGATTGTTGCTATTCTTTTTCACAAATTGCTGCAGCTTGTTTTCTCTTAGCAATTCTTCAATCAGATTTTTCAACTGGCGGCACTCATCAGTCTCATGACCGGGTTGATTATGGAAGCGGCAGAACTTCCCACTTTGTATAGCCTTTTTTCCGGTCCTCAAAGGGATAGTTTTAGGGAGGTCAACAGAATCTTTAATGGCAAGGAAGATATGCTCCGGCGTGTCTGATAAAGGAGTATACTCTGATGGCTTGAAGGATCGGGGCTTCTTCAGATTACTCTGTTTCTTCCCATTGTTATTTTCCCTTTTTTGCCCTACAGATTCAATCTTGCGTGGTGCAACAGTGTTATCTTCAGCTTTTTCTGACACTTCCTTCACCGGTACAGGACGGCTTTCCAGGCGTATGAATTCGTCTGACTTTTTGTAGAACTTTTCGAGGGAGGTTGGCTCCTTCATGTTTAACCATTTCCCAAATTCGCTCGACTTATCAATAGCCCTCATTAGATAAGTCAATATCATTCGCGGTTCAGCATTGTCCACCTCTGCCAGCGCTATATTAAAGCGGTTCAAGAAAGATCTGATAGATTCACCAGGATTCTGTTCTATACTTGACAATGACATGATGTCTTTGGCCTTTGAAGCATATAGTATAAACTGTTCCTTGAACTTTCGGGTCAAGTCTGAAAACTGATCAATAGATCGGACTGGCAACTTGGTGAACCACGGTAGAGCCACACCTTTAAGGTATACGGGGAAATATCGGCACTTTATCTCGTCTGAGGCCCTGGCACCTGTCATGTGCCAATCATATTTATACAAGAATTCATTCGGATCACTTGTCCCTTTGTAAGCTGGGATAGTTGGAGGGACAAACTTCCTTGGAAACTCCGCCTTTAAGATTTTCTCAGTAAATGGAGTTTTACTTGGGGCGAAACCCCATTCTTTCTCATCTTCAACCCTTTGCATACTTTCTCTCATGATTTGCCGGACCATTCCAGAAAGATACTCCTCATCATGTCGAGTTCCAAATCCACCAACCTCAGGAAGCGTTTGCTCAAAGGGACTGGCAGCCCTTTCTGGAGCATTCCTCTCATTAGCATCATGAATGTTGCTAGTACAATTCCTTCCATTACCAGCCGGTTGATTATTTGCCCCGAGCAAATCATTCAACTTATTCAGAATTAGAGCATTTTGGGCACTCTGAGCTTCTAATTGTGCATTCTGGGCGTTTATCTGCTGGTTCAGTCCTAATATTACAGCATCCAACTCTGCTTTCGTAACCCCAGCAGACGGAATGGGTTGATTAGGTACAGGGGAAGCGGAGGTTCCCTCTTGAATATTCCCAGATCTACTCTTCCTTCCAGGAGCCATTATCTCGGATAGACTTCTGGTTTTCAGGGAAATTCTCTCTACAAACCTCTGTGAAGCAATGATGATAACTTCCCTGAGTTCAGTTCTCAGTGAAAGCACCAAAAATGTTAACGCTAAAATGTGAACGCTAACACCCCGGTGTGTGAAGTGTAGTTGTGAAAGCACCACCCGATAGATCGGGAAAGAATTACAAGCAAGTAATAGCGGAAAAGCAGTAAACAACAACAATTTTATAGTGGTTCGGCTTAAGGGTATAGCCTACGTCCACTCTAAGTACTTTTATTAATAATCCCGTTACAAGCTGATACAATTCTTCTCAAGTACAATATACTTCAAGTTACAAGTGATTTGGAACAAGTAGCTTAAGCTTCAATGTCGATTAAAGTCCTTAAATTCATGTTGAAGATGTGTGGTTTCTTTGTGAAGTTCTTTGATGTATTCCTCTAATCTTGAAAGCTCTAAGTGTTGATGAAGTTCTCAATGCAGCAAGGTAACGGTGTATGAAGAGAATGTGCCCCCAAAAGTCCCTTGTATGTTGGAGGTGGTCGCCTATTTATAGTGAATTCTGGGCTGGAATTACTACCAAGGTATAAGTCGTGGCCGACCTAGCATAAGTCGTGGCCGACTTAACGTAAGTCGTGGTCGACTTACCGTGTCAAGTCTTCGGCTTAACAGAAGTAAGCTTGTCTGAACTCATATCATAAGTCTTAGGTCGTTGCCGAGTTAACATGCGCGTGTCAAGTAGCTGTATAGGATTTGCCTTCATTTGCCTGGGTCGTGAACGGCTTAGCATACGTCGTAAGTCGGTTGCGACTTAAGTATAGGTCGTGCACCTTTCCATGTCCTGATCAATTAGGTCGGCAACTTCCTTAGGTAATTAAATCGGTACTTAAGTTAGGTCGGTAGACTTCCTAAGTCGGCATCCTTTAAGGCATTAGGTCGTTATCCATTTAAGGCCTTAGGTCGGGAACTTTGTAAAGGCATTGAGTCGTGAAGTACCTTGAGTCGCTGTCCCTTCTGAGTCATTAAGTCGGTAACCATTGAGTCGTCACTCATTTTAGGTCGGCAATGAGCTAAGGCTGTTGGGTCGGTATTTATGTTAAGTCAGTAGCCTCGTTGAAGTGTTAAGTCGGCATAACCCTTAGGCCTTAGGTCGGCACCCCTGTTGAGCCTTAGGTCGGCACCCCCTGTTGAGCCTTAGGTCGGCACCCCCTGTTGAGCTTTAAGTCGGCATGCTTCTAACTGTTAGGTCGGAACCTCTTGATGCACTAGATCGGTGAGTCATGGTCAAGGCGGAGTTAACATAGGGGATTTCCAAAGAGATGGGAGCAGCGGGCTTTTCAGAAATTGCAGACGCAGGCATTTCACTAAACTTGGCCCGCTTGCTTGGATCTCCAGCGATATAACCTTTCCCTTTGTCATCATGAGATTTTGTTTTGTGGGAATCGTCATCTCTGGGAAGAAGCAGGTCGTTCATCCCTTCTCCCATAACGCTCATCATAAGCCTGCCTCTCGCGAGTTTTTCTTGTGGCTCTTTCTTCATTAGTTTCCCTCGGGGCAGGACAATACCACCTAGGATCATAAGAGTCGCGTCTTCCATAGCGCTGAAAATCGTCATAGTATGAGCCGCTACGTCCTATTGGAGAACCTGAAAGTGAAAAGGAGACTAGTTTAGAAATCGTCAAAGTAAAGAAACTAAGTGCATATAATTGCCGAAAATCCTAAGTGCATGTAATGTGCGGACTGCACGCGTCGAGCTACAAACTACTCTTCAGCTTGGGAGTAATGTCGACTTTTGCAAAAGGCGTCAACTCTTGGGTCGACAAAGTTGGTCGTAAGGTGAATGTCACTTCGACAGGTGGAGAAACGAGTTTAGAAGTAGTGGTTCGTCTTTGAAGAGCTCATGTGAAGTCACAGCTTGATCGCTCAGCCCTCCGTAAATGTCACCACCATCATGCCTAGCAGAACTCTCTTTCTCAACTCCCTCATCGACAGCCTTCCCGGAATGTTGAGGAAGTTCCTCTTCTTCGATAACCGAGGGAAGTGTAAACTTGCCAGATGACTCCGCACCGTCAACAGGAGTAGAACATTTCACCAATGAGGCCTCTGCAACAGGTTCCTTCCATGTAAGTTCTTTTGCGGAAACCGGGGCATCTGGTGTAACGACCTGTATTTTACGTGTCGATAAATCGTAGAGTAATTGTCTTTAGGTCGTTGTTATTGTTTAAGTCAACCTAAGCTTACCTTGTCCAGGATCTTAAGTCGTGTGGAAGTTAGCGGTTTAAGGGTTCTAACGACCTAGTGGGGAGTGACCTATGTTTGCTAAGTATAGTTTGGTCGGAACCGACCTAAGAAGTGTGGACGACATAGGGAGTTGGTGGCTTTAGTATTCGACTTAAGATGGTTAGCGGGATAAGGAGATGGGCCGACCTAAGAGCTAACGACTTAAGAGATTGACCGACTCATAGGGTAAGTGACTTATAAGAGTTAATGACCTAAGTGTTGGACCGATTTATAGGATGGAACGACCTAAGGGTTAGTGGCTTAGGGGAGTTAACGCCTTAACATGATTATTGGGTTCGGCTATGTGTTAGGTCGGCTACATAGTTAAGTCGTAAGTCGTTGATACCCTGTGTATAGCGTTAGGTCGCTGCCGACTTATGTTTGGTGTGTGTGTGATTTAGGTCGTAGGCCGGGGTAGTTGAGTCGTTAGGTCGTAAGTCGGCTAGGGTTAGGTCGGCGACGACTTAAGGAGGGGCGGCCGACTCATGGGATTTCTGCCTATAAATACACCTGGTTGCTTCACTTATTGGCATCAGATTTTGAAGCAACGAAGTGCTGCCATTTTGAGAGCTCGACTACAACACTTCTTCACTTCTTTTCTCCACTTTAATCTTGTGCTTCCATCCATCTAAATTGAAGATCAAGATCGAAGATCTAAGAGCCAAAGTTGAAGATCTACATTCTTCGAAGAGAGATTTCACCGTTTGAAGCGGAATCTTGTCGGATCAAGCTAGATCCTTTGCTGTCCAGATCTGGAGTTAGTAGCTTTTGAAGTGTTTAGGTGATTCGGTGAGTGGTGGTTCTCTCTCACACGGACCCAAAGGAGTATATTGGATCGGTGGCTTGTTTCTATGTTAAAGATAGTGATTTCATGCATTTTCCTTAAGTCTGCATGTAGATCCATCATTCATAAAGTTTGATATCCATTTTACTACATGTTAACCTATGCTAGTTCATTCATCAAGATATTACTCAAAATTCATGCTTGTTAGATTTGGACTCTTTATTTACGAAATTGCCATTATGGTTATAACTGTTTATTTAGATCTTGTTTGAATGATTGATTACTTGGATTAATGATTGATTTGATTGATTGCTATAAGTTAGTTAATTGATGATTTGATTTGGACAAGTTGGTCGATGATGATTCAAAAGCTAAGTGGAAAGGCTCTTGAATAAGGAAAGTTGTTTGTGGCATATGAAGCGGATGAGAAAGCTCATATGGATAGATTTGATGATGATGTTGAGATGGGACTTTGCTATGATACGAAGAAGCAAAGCATGATGTGAGATAGCCTTGGTTTAATCCAGACGGGATCATCCCATGCATGTTGATAACTCCCATATTATCTGATGAAAATTTACCAGCTACAATGTTTAAGAATATGTATTCCAAATATTATATTTTTATATCAAAATATAATTATTTAAAATTCCCTAAAAATTCGGTTAATTAAACAAATAGAACAACTAAAATTTACGAGTCGTTACAGCTTACTAATTACCTTTTTATTTTAACCAATAAGATTTTCCTTAAATACTTATCTATCCATAAATCCCCTTTTAATATTCTAAATGTCAATCCATAAAATCCTAATGGACATTTCCTAAGACATTTATGTATGATTACTAATTTTAAATTAGTAACCCTTTTATGTCTATTCCATTTTATCAGTCCCACTAATCCACTTGTTCCTATCAAGTGTAACTTCCAAATTTGTTTCCATTAATTGCCCGTTAACTGGACTTTCTGTCTTTTCTTCCAAGTAATTATTAGTAATTCTTAATATATTGCCCATTAATAGGAATTACTACATTTCCTAATTCTACCTATTTGCTTCCCTAAGTATAATAATAACTAAGGATGTTATGCATAAATAACGCACAAATAAATGTTGTTCCTCATTATTAACGCAATAAACACATATAAATTACCTAATAAAACTACTTATTCCTATACAAATATATTATAATCATAATCTTTAACTAGAATATGCTTTCAATATTTAATGTGCTGGAGTTAAATTCCTTAGGAAGATTTTATGATTAGATTTTCATAAATTAGTTTAATAAAAAAGAAAAGATTAACTCCGTTTGAAATACAAGGAATGGATAATTTCTTTTTATTTAGAATAACAGTGTAAACTACAGAGAATAAATTTGTACTTTACACATCTCTTCCTTTTTTGTGGAAACTCCTCGAATGAAAAGAGGAAAAAGTAGACAAATTTATATAAATCAAATGGTTGTTCTTCCCACAAATTAAACAATGAGAAATCTACAACATAGCACCAATTTGACAATAATTCAAAAATCCTTTTTTACATCCAACTGTGGATCTAGAATAAAAATGTACAACGCTCAAATTCTAAAATCTTTGGAGCTGATTTCCAGATGTAGGTGTAAACATATTTCAAATTAGATCTAAAAAAAGAATATGTAGGCAATAGTTCTCTAACTAATTTCAGCCTACAATTCAAAATAAAATGAATTTGGGCATAAAATCAAACATGTGCCAACGGAATAGATATAAAATCATAAACAATATATAAAATTCTACTCACCTTTAAAAGCGATCCAGATCTTGTAACAACCCTAGATTTTGACTATATATTTAAATTTGACTTTATTTCATTTTGAAATTATTTTAAATTTTTTTTATTTGTGTGATATCATTTCTAAACATTTTTAAAATGATAATATAATTTTTCCAAAATTTACTGTATTTATTTCCTATTTTTAAAGGCTGTTTTCTAATTTTCTGCCATTTTCTTCATTTTTAAATTTCTTTATTTTATTTTAAATTTGTTTTATTTGTGAAAATTCATCTCTAAATATTTTTAAAATAATAATAGAATTTTTCTAAAAATTACTGTGTTGATTTCCTATTTTTAAGTGCTGTTTTCCCATTTTCTGCTATTTTCTGCATTATAATTTTATATTTAAATTAAATTTTAAATATTTATTTTGTGAATATATTTGTATTTTATGTTTAAAAATACTTTACAAGCTTATATGAATTTTCTAAAAATTATTTCATTTAACTTCAAATTTTGCTAGTCTAGTTCACTGTTTTAACTATTTTCCTTAATTTTACTTTACATAATTGATAAATATTATATATATTTGTATATTGGTTGAAAATTTCGAAATATTGTCTGATATTATTATTATTTCAGCTACATAAATTTATATAAATAATAAAAGGTAAATTGAAAGGGTTTGTGACCTTTTGTTTCCTATGGCTTTTGATTTTCCCACCTTTTCACATTTTAACGTTTCTTTTCACTCAAATGGCCATATCTCTTCATTCTTTCAGCTGCCACCCTCATTTATCATTCACGTACATCATTTTTTCTCTCATTTCCTCAAAAAATTTCGGCCATAGCTTTTAAAGAAAGTTTGGTAAACTTTATTTCCTTTTTCCATTTGTTTATGCTTGAATTCATGGTTTTTGCACTTGTTCTTCTTCATCATAGGTTCGGCCTTGCTCCTCCACCACCATAGCCGCCTCCACCATCACCACATCAGGTCACCATCTCCTACATCCCACTAACCAAGCCATGCCATGGTCAGCTATGACTAGATCCACCAAAGTTTATGCAAACACTCCACTTGTTCAGCCTAGCCGAACCATTTATGCACATACCCTTCATTTTTCACCTAAACCACCTCCTTGGCCGCCACCACCAGTCCCTCCACCACCTTTGGCCGACACTCCAGACCCCACCCGACCTTCACCTTGTAGGGGCCGAGCCCAATGGTCCTTTGGTTGAGCCATGGTTGCACAAAAGCCACTTATTTGCCTTAAACCCTTTGTATTCACACCTTGTAACTTCCACCACTTCACCACACCCTTAGCCGGCCTTTGCACCACCTTCTCCAGCTCATACCTAAACCAAAACCACTGCCACACCATCTCCTAGCCTCCAGCAGGTCTGGCCATGCCATTTGTAGCCTTGCCCGATGCTTGAAATTGCACGAAAATCCACTTGTTTGCCTTGTACTTGTATTTTCATACATAGCAACTTCCATAGCTTCACTACCCTTGCTAGGCCGACCTATATGACCCATACCTGACCAAATACACCCCGTGGCAGTACCTTATCACCCTATGGGCTGAGCATAGTGATGGTGGAAGAAAGTGCAAGTGTTTGATTAATTGTTGTTCCTTAATTTCTAGCATCGTTTATCGTATTTTTGGTCTGAAACCTTATAATTATTATATTGTTTGTTTGATTTGTATTCAAGGGAATTAATCCTTGGCTCCTCCATTTCGTATCTATATCGTGCTTTTGTGCTTGTGTAGATCCCGTTGTGCAATTCGTCGTTGTGTCATCAGCTCAAAACAGTGAGTAAATCTCACCAGACTAATATGTACTTATGTAGTGATAAACTGACATCACCTGAATCTGTAAATGCGTATCATCCTGTTATAACTGCTATATTACATTCATATGAAGTTCACACCTATATTTACACTTGTTATACCATATGTTACTGTTATTTCATGCTATTCTTTATTTTCATCAGTTTATCACACTGCAAGTTCCCGGTAGACTAGAATCACTATGGGTTGAAATGATACATACCCGAACGGAATTTAGAATAGGAGAAAATCGTTATGGGCTGAAATGATAGGCCTGAATGATATTTAATTATTTTCTTTTACTTGGGATTGCGGGTTTGAAATGATCAAACCCAGTTTTCTTTGTAAATTACGGGTTGAAATGATATATTACCCGTATCACTTCATCTAGGCTAGAAAATGAAATACAGACCCGTTGTTAAAATATGTTTTTCTAAAATTTTTAATTATTTTAGAAATATAAATATTATAATATTTTGATTTGAATTTGATTAAAAATGATTTTTGTAAAGCATTATTGATTTTCTGAAAATTTATAAGTGAAATAAATAAATGGTAAAGTTAGAAAATCTGGAATGTAAGTTATTTTGGAAACTAGAATTTGGTGATAAATGGAATTTTAATTAAATATGAAAATATGATAAATTTATGATATTTTGAATTAAATGAATTTAAAATGATTTTATAATATGTCAATGATTTTTGAATAAAGTTAAAATGTGAAATGAATGAATATTTAGGTTGAAATTTGGAAATATAACTAAAATTGGAAATTTGTGAATTTGTCTTAAAAGTAATTTTAAGTTAAGTAAATAAAAATGAAATTAAGTTATATTTGAAAATTTTAAACTTAAGTGTTAAATTAAATTAAATTTAATGAATTTGAAATTTAATGTTGGAATTTAATAAGTGAATTATTATTTAATTTTGATTTTTGAATGGAGATTTAACTTTATAAAATCATGAATATAAGGGTATTTGAATGACTGTTTTAAAAGTGAAATTATATGATTTTATAAGCTAAAAATGATTTAAATAAAAATATAATTGTTTGTGAAATTATATTGAATACTTGAAGTTAATTAACTGCTTTTCTGAAATGCTATTAATTCTAATGTAAATGATAATACAACATTTGTAAATGCTGTAGTTGATAATAATGAACCAAATGGCTAAGTTTAATTAAAGGTTATTATAGCATTTTTGTAAATGCTATAATTATTGAATTTAACTAAGTTTTATTTGAAACTAATGTAACCATATTACAACCTTTTAAATGCTATCTTTTATTAAATTGAACTGTTTTGAATGTAACTTTCCGTAGCAATTTCTACATACTACGAAAGTTGAATTTTCATCTGTTTTAATAAATTAAGTGGATAAATGGATTTTGAAAGACTAAAATTTCGTAAATTTAATAATTTAATTATTAAATATAATAGCTTCATTTTATGATTTAAAATGAAGTAATTTGTTTCGAAATATAAACTATTTTGAAATGTGTTTTGTAATGGTATTTAAATTAAATAAAAATGAATGTGGTTTGGAAGATATGATATTTTGAATGATATTGAATTTTGAAATTACATTTGATTTTGAAGTATAAAATACCATTTTGAAATTTTAACCACGGGATGTAATTAATTTATAGTTTAACTGATTCTTAAAAGATGGGTGATCCCAAGCATCCTTTAAGTTATTGCGCATTTCTACTACAGTTCACTTGAGTTGGTTTACATTATATAAGTATATATTGTCCCGACTCGAGTGTTTTGTGTTTTACTTTATGCTCGGGTCAGCCTGAGTATTCACAGCTTTGGATTCTCTTTCTGGAGCTGGTCTTTGCTGGAGTTTCTGCTTATCTACACTTATATCTACTTTCTGTTTCAGCTATTCTAGTTTATCTCATGTATTAGTGAATTTCTATGTATTTCGGATTTCTATTATGTTGTTTTCAGACTGTATTATGTATTTGGTTTGAGACTCTACCGTAGTAGCTTCATGAACTACTATGTATTTTATATTCCGCTGCGAGGTATTCTGTTTATTCTATGTCTGTGATTCTGTGATTGTATTTCATTTGCTCCAAATTTATTTACAACGCGGTATTTTGAGCAATTCAAGTCCGACATGTGCGGATGCGAATGGCTGAAAAATATCGGGTTGTTACAGTTGGTATCAGAGCTTAGGTTTTTAGGCAAACCTTAGCCTGCGGAGCACAAACTCATTAGAGATAGGGTAGAAATACCCTAGAATGAGTGAAATCAATCTCAGGATCCTTTCTTTGTGAGAGAACGTATTTTCGAAGTATAAAATGATTTTTAAAAAGATTTTTAAAAGATTTTTCAAAGATTATTTTGGTATAAAAATGTTCTTATTTCGAAATCAAGATTTTCTAAACTTCATCTCTTCGTTATCCACCTTGTTAGAAATCTTTTGGTTAAGATTCTTATCGACTGGGATTCCTTGAACTTTGGAACACTCCCACTTGTTCTGGAATCCAGTCTTGTTTTCCCCATTTTTCCTTTTAATTTTGGAGCATTTGTAACTCTACTTTGGAATGACCTCTCTAAAAAGTGATGATTCCGTAAATCTTTAAATGATTTGTAAAGGGGTGAAACTCCTTTACAATTGGCATTGATTCACTGAAGATTTTTTTATCCTCGGATGTCGATGCTATCTATCTCCCGCTCTACCCGGATTCTATTCTCTGGCGATCGAAGGTCGATTTGCCTTAGATTTCCCTATTGAATATATTCCTAAAGTCTCGGGTGACCGGTTAAGTTCGCCCGCGATTTATATGGGCTTATCTATCCTCTATTTGGTAATTAAATTATCTCATCTTCGTTTGAGTTTATCTTCGAACTAGAATTCTATTTGATTAGAGTCCCTCTAATTTTGAATCTTTGTTTGTTTGAAATCCTTCCCTGAATCATCCTTTGGAAATTTGTATTTGGTTGTATTTTGAAATTGTGCATACATCGAAATTATTAAGGATGGCCATATTTTTATATATAAAAGTGAAATGTTTTCGATAAGGATTATATACCTTTCAAAAATGAAAATTTGAAATTTTGAAAGAATTTGAAATTTTGAAAATTTTATAAGAACTTGATTTATACAAAAATGATTTATAACTGAAGGGTTTTGAATTTGAATTTCGAGGAATCGAATTCCGGGATTTTGAAATCGGTTTTAAGATTTTGGAAAATATATATAGTAATATGATTTAAAGATATATATATATAAATATATATGTATATATATTTCAAATAAGAAATGTTTCAAATGTATTTGAATGAATTTCAATGATTTCGAAGGAATTTCAAAGAAGCTGTTCAAAGTTAATTGAAGTCCAGAACTCACTTATGTCGCTGGAAAATAATTTCGGTGATGAATGCATGCTTCATCGACATTGATTTTCGAGTTTCTGAGTGAGAGAGAGGCCACTCTAGTAGCTTTGCTCTGCGAGTGATTTTTTGAAACCAATTTTGATTTCGGATTTCGAAGTATGGTTTGATATTCGAAAGATAGATCCGTATATATATATTTGAAAAGATTTAAAGTAAGCCGGTGTTCAGTTCTCGAGTTTCAGATTTTGAAACCTAACTTTTGAAATTGATTTACTGATTTAGTGTTGATTTTCAACTCTTGGATTGAAAATATGACTTGTTCGACTATTTTAAGATTCGAGCACTTCCAAATCAAGGTTAATTTTTTCAAAGCTAATTTTTTTTTGAAAGGTATAAGGTATTTGATAAAGAATATAAGTTTAGTTTGTATGTTTCAAGTATGAAACAATATGGTTTTTTATAAGTTGAAACTGTTTTGTTTAGTAAATAAATAAGACTATTTTGAATTATACTAATATGAAATTTAGTTTTCTAATGTTTTGGATAAAAATTAGTCTTCAAATGTTTGAGAAAATTTTGGTTTTAAATGTTTTAACTTAGTAACATCTTTATAAAACTATTTGTTTAACAAGTTGGAATAGATACATAAGTTGTACGTACGTTGTTTTATTCGCATAATTAATTTGATCCAAGTTTGAGTACACAAATTCGAGGTGAATTACACCATTTCATGTTAGGATTTTTCATTTGATTCTTGATTGCGAACATTTGATATGGATTTTGGGCTTGATTCTAGAATTCTCTATCAAAGTATATGGCCATGCAAGGAGACTGATGGCTTCTAGTCAAGAAACCATATCGAAGTCCACATTAGGGAAGTCGAATGGACAATACTAGTTCGAAAGCGAACTTGTGTGATCAAGCGAGCGATCGAATGTAATGTTGCGAAATAATGACATATGTAAGTAATAATGAAGTAAAATTTAGGATATATGAAATTATGAAATTTAGTTTTGAAATATGGTATATTTAAGCCTTGAAACATATTTAAGATTTAATAGTTTATTTTGTAAATCAAATCTGTATTTGAAATTGATAATATTTGAAATGGTTTTGTTGGAAAACTAAATTGAAAATGATGGTTTGAATTGAATTAAAATTGGAAATTTTAGATTTTGGTTTAATTGAAAAAAATTGAAATGAAAAGAATTAAAGGCACGTTTTATGATTTCAAATGCATGATGTCTAAATGTTATGATTTTCAAAGTGTAATGATTTCAAGTATTTTAGTTTCGAAAGATTCATAACTTTGAAAGTATAATGACTTTTGAAGTGAATACACGTTTGAAATGGAAATGGATTTATTTGACTTAAATTTTGTTGATTTGGAAATTTGGATTATTTTCTAAACCTATTGTTTTAAGAAATTTTGAAACTGAATATGTATAACTTGAAAGAAATGATTTGGTGGCATCATATATAGTTTTAAAAATTTATTTGATATCGAAATGGTTTGAAATTTAGAACCTTGTTTTATTAAATACTTGATTTGGGAGCTATCGAACTTATATAAAAATGATTTGTATAAGTAAACTGTTGAATTGGAACTGTTGATTTGAAAGGGTACCCAAATTTTGAAAAGTGAAATCTTATATAATCGAAATCTATATAAGTGTGATTTGATATACTAGTATTTTGAAAAGTATTTGATTTGAAATGAAATCTTATATAAAATGGACTTTATATAAGTATGATATTTGAAAGTGATTTTGAAGGGTACTATATGATACATATTTTCGAAGTAAAGATATGAAAAGTG
The DNA here is from genome assembly GCA_030765085.1 of Allium cepa. Classification (NCBI taxonomy): domain Eukaryota; kingdom Viridiplantae; phylum Streptophyta; class Magnoliopsida; order Asparagales; family Amaryllidaceae; genus Allium; species Allium cepa. The sequence continues at coordinate 156,320,698 of CM060929.1, read as the reverse complement.
CATTCTGCTTGATATCCTCTTTGTGGCCATACTGTGGATTCATTCTATCGATATTATTCTCTCACTTTGATTTGGGTTTTCCGGATATGATACCCGAGTGTCCATCGAATTCCACGGCGATCCCCGTGGTCTTATGATCGCGACTACATAGCGCAACTGCCTGGCTGAGTCTTGCCTAGGGGTACAGATTGTTTCCTGGGGGATCCAAGCGTAACCATTGTGTATCCTGCAATCTGTGTAGGTCGCGAAGAGTAGCGCAAGTGCGTGGCTGAGTCTTGCCTAGGGGTACGGTTGTTTCCTGGGGGATCCAGGCGTAACCATTGTGTATCCTGCATTCTACTCGTCATCATGGCGTAACTCGCAGGGCTGAGAAAGCTTACGGATACAGATTGTTTCTTGGGGGATCCAGGCGTAACCATTGTGTATCTGCGATCCATGGTTAGACAACTATTTCGGTTTGGTTGATTTGTTTGGATTGTACTTTCCATATCTGTTTTTAAAAGTGTTTTCATTATTTTCACTGGGTGTTGAAACAAGTATACTAAGTACTTGGAGAATTCTAGCTTTGCGCCTGATCAACGCATAGCCAGAGTCTGCAGGAACGAAAGTAAACTTGTTAAGACATCGAGTTATAAAAGTATTTTGATAAAGTACTATATAAAGAATATTTTGATCAGTTATTTTCCCTTCTAAAAATTTAAAATGTTTTAAATATTGTTTACTTTGAACCATTAGGTTTGAATCAAATGACTATTCATCATAAAAAAAAAAATTGAAATGTATAATGGTTCAAATAATGGTTCATCCATTGTCTTTCAACCTGCTTTACCTCCTAGCTATCTTTTTTTCCCTACCTTCTTTCGTGGATGCATTCCAACCTATTTCTCTTTCTTGTTGTTTCTCCGCTTCCTTCCTTTTCGAGGGCGAAAAGATTTGAGTGGGGGAGAGTGTAACAACCCTAGATTTTGACTATATATTTAAATTTGACTTTATTTCATTTTGAAATTATTTTAATTTTTTTTATTTGTGTGATATCATTTCTAAACATTTTTAAAATGATAACATAACTTTTCCAAAATTTACTGTATTTATTTCCTATTTTTAAAGGCTGTTTTCTAATTTTCTGCCATTTTCTTCATTTTTAAATTTCTTTATTTTATTTTAAATTTGTTTTATTTGTGAAAATTCATGTCTAAATATTTTTAAAATAATAATAGAATTTTTCCAAAAATTACTGTGTTGATTTCCTATTTTTAAGGGCTGTTTTCCCATTTACTGCTATTTTCTGCATTATAATTTTATATTTAAATTAAATTTTAAATATTTATTTTGTGAATATATTTGTATTTTATGTTTAAAAATACTTTACAAGCTTATATGAATTTTCTAAAAATTATTTCATTTAACTTCAAATTTTGCTAGTCTAGTTCACTGTTTTAACTATTTTCCTTAATTTTACTTTACATAATTGATAAATATTATATATATTTTTATATTGGTTGAAAATTTCAAAATATTATCTGATATTATTATTATTTCAGCTACATAAATTTATATAAATAATAAAAGGTAAATTGAAAGGATTTGTGCCCTTTTGTTTCCTATGGCTTTTGATTTTCCCACCTTTTCACATTTTAACGTTTCTTTTCACTCAAATGGCCATATCTCTTCATTCTTTCAGCTGCCACCCTCATTTCTCATTCACGTACTTCATTTTTTCTCTCATTTCCTCAAAAAATTTCGGCCATAGCTGTTAAAGAAAGTTTGGTAAACTTTATTTCCTTTTTCCATTTGTTTATGCTTGAATTCATGGTTTTTGCATTTGTTCTTCTTCATCATAGGTTCGGCCTTGCTCCTCCACCACCATAGCCGCCTCCACCATCACCACATCAGGTCACCATCTCCTCCAGCCCACTGACCAAGCCATGCCGTGGTCATCTATGACTAGATCCACCAAAGTTTATGCAAACACTCCACTTGTTCAGCCTAGCCGAACCATTTATGCACATACCCTTCATTTTTCACCTAAACCACCTCCTTCGCCGCTACCACCAGTCCCTCCACCACCTTTGGCCGACACTCCAGACCCCACCCGACCTTCACCTTGTAGGGGACGAGCCCAATGGTCCTTTGGTTGAGCCATGGTTGCACAAAAGCCACTTATTTGCCTTAAACCCTTTGTACTCACTCCTTGTAACTTCCACCACTTCACCACACCCTTAGCCGGCCTTTGCACCACCTTCTCCAGCTCATACCCGAACCAAAACCACTGCCACACCATCTCCTAGCCTCCAGCAGGTCTGGCCATGCCATTTGTAGCCTTGCCCGATGCTTGAAATTGCACGAAAATCCACTTGTTTGCCTTGTACTTGTATTTCCATACATAGCAACTTCCATACCTTCACTACCCTTGCTAGGCCGACCATATATGACCCATACCTGACCAAATACACCCCATGGCAGTACCTTATCACCCTATAGGCTGAGCATAGTGATGGTGGAAGCAAGTGCAAGTGTTTGATTAATTGTTGTTCCTTAATTTCTAGCATCGTTTATCGTATTTTTGGTCTGAAACCTTATAATTATTATATTGTTTGTTTGATTTGTATTCAAGGGAATTAATCCTTGGCTCCTCCATTTCGTATCTGTATCGTGCTTTTTTGCTTGTGTAGATCCCGTTGTGTAATTTGTCGTTGTGTCATCAGCTCAAAACAGTGAGTAAATCTCACCAGACTAATATGTACTTATGTAGTGATAAACTGACATCACCTGAATCTGTAAATGCATATCATCCTGTTATAACTGCTATATTACATTCATATGAAGTTCACACCTATATTTACACTTGTTATACCATATGTTACTGTTATTTCATGCTATTCTTTATTTTCATCAGTTTATCACACTGCAAGTTCCCTGTAGACTAGAATCACTATGGGTTGAAATGATACATACCCGAACGGAATTTAGAATAGGAGAAAATCGTTATGGGCTGAAATGATAGGCCTGAATGATTTTTAATTATTTTCTTTTACTTGGGATTGCGTGTTTGAAATGATCAAACCCGGTTTTCTTTGTAAATTACGGGTTGAAATGATATATTACCCGTATCACTTCATCTAGGCTAGAAAATTAAATACAGACCCGTTGTTAAAATATGTTTTTCTAAAATTTTTAATTACTTTAGAAATGTAAATATTATAATATTTTGATTTAAATTTGATTAAAAATTATTTTTGTAAAGCATTATTGATTTTCTGAAAATTTATAAGTGAAATAAATAAATGGTAAAGTTAGAAAATCTGAAATGTCAGTTATTTTGGAAACTAGAATTTGGTGATAAATGGAATTTTAATTAAATATGAAAATATGATAAATTTATGATATTTTGAATAAAATGAATTTAAAATGATTTTATAATATATCAATGATTTTTGAATAAAGTTAAAATGTGAAATGAATGAATATTTAGGTTGAAATTTGAAAATATAACTAAAATTGGAAATTTGTGAATTTGTCTTAAAAGTGAATTTTAAGTTAAGTAAATAAAAATGAAATTAAGTTATATTTGAAAATTTTAATCTTAAGTGTTAAATTAAATTAAATTTAATGAATTTGAAATTTTATGTTGGAATTTAATAAGTGAATTATTATTAAATTTTGATTTTTGAATGGAGATTTAACTTTATAAAATCATGAATATAAGGGTATTTGAATGACTGTTTTAAAAGTGAAATTATATGATTTTATAAGCTAAAAATGATTTAAATAAAAATATAATTGTTTGTGAAATTATATTGAATACTTGAAGTTAATTAACTGCATTTCTGAAATGCTATTAATTCTAATGTAAATGATAATACAACATTTGTAAATGCTGTAGTTGATAATAATGAACCCAATGGCTAAGTTTAATTAAAGGTTATTATAGCATTTTTGTAAATGCTATAATTATTGAATTTAACTAAGTTTTATTTGAAACTAATGTAACCATATTACAACCTTTTTAAATGCTATCTTTTATTAAAATGAACTGTTTTGAATGTAACTTTCCGTAGCAATTTCTAAATGCTACGAAAGTTGAATTTTCATCTGTTTTAATAAATTAAGTGGATAAATGGATTTTGAAAGACTAAAATTTTGTAAATTTAATAATTTAATTATTAAATATAATAACTTCATTTTATGATTTAAAACGAAGAAATTTGTTTTGAAATATAAACTATTTTGAAATGTGTTTTGTAATGGTATTTAAATTAAATAAAAATGAATGTGGTTTGGAAGATATGATATTTTGAATGATATTGAATTTTGAAATTACATTTGATTTTGAAGTATAAAATACCATTTTGAAATTTTAACCACGGGATGTAATTAATTTATAGTTTAACTGATTCTTAAAAGATGGGTGATCCCAAGCATCCTTTAAGTTATTGTGCATTTCTACTACAGTTCACTTGAGTTAGTTTACATTATATAAGTATATATTGTCCTGACTCGAGTGTTTTGTGTTTTACTTTACGCTCGGGTCAGCCTGAGTATTCACAGCTTTGGATTCTCTTTCTGGAGCTGGTCTTTCCTGGAGTTTCTACTTATCTACATTTATATCTACTTTCTGTTTTAGCTATTCTAGTTTATCTCATGTATTAGTGAATTTCTATGTATTTCGGATTTCTATTATGTTCTTTTCAGACTGTATTATGTATTTGGTTTGAGACTCTGCCGTAGTAGCTTCATGAACTACTATGTATTTTATATTCCGCTGCGAGGTATTCTGTTTGTTCTATGTCTGTGATTCTGTGATTGTATTTCATTTGCTCCAAATTTATTTACGACGCGGTATTTTGAGCAATTCAACTCCGACATGTGCGGATGCGAATGGCTGAAAAATATCGGGTTGTTACAGATCTGAAGTAGAATCTAAAGTTCATCTCAAAATCCTTTTTAATCCAAGGAATGTGTATAAAAAGGATATATAAATACATTAGAATTACAAATCGAAAAAGAGATTTGGGATTGGAAAGAAAATAGATACAAATATATATATATATATATAAGTATGTAAATTACCTCAAATACGCATATAGTTGATTCTCTTCTCCTTTTTAGTAGATTTCCATTTTTCTCTAATTTGTATGAATATAGATGTAAATATCTTATTTTTATAATTTAGAAAGATAGTGAAGAAGAATAAGTGGTACTGTTTCATTACTGCCTCAGAAAAATATGAGAAGTGAGGGAAGGGTTAGGCCTAAATTTAAGGGCGTTAGAATCAACTAGAACCATTATACCGTAATATATTAAATCCGAGTCATTGGGCCAAGGCTAACTCTAGCCACCACATAAGGAGGGGTCGACTGGCCCCTATCAAGGTGTCAACCACACATATTGGCGGATCAACTTGTGTGCCTAGATTAATTAATATAAAATATTAATTTTTCTATTCAAATGATTTCCATTTCAAATTCATTTTCGTCCGCAACTTCTTTGTTTAGACTCGATTGCAAAACTCCAAATATGAATGTTGCTCAGAATTTTACAACAAATTTAATGGTGCAAGTTTCATGGTTAAATTCCATCATTTGCACAAATTTCATTTTTTGAGCATAATTAACGAACTATCTAACTAATAACTAACGCCAAATTACGGGAGTAATATTTTTCCCCCTTAAAAAGGAATTTCATCCTCGAAATTTCTCTCATGACCAAGTCATGGTTTTAGCCCCTAATTATCGTAAACTACAAAATCAATGAGTGTACAACCAATTTTTCAACCAACGTGTACAAGTGCATAGTGTATTACCATATCATTATATAGAAAATTTGTATGATGAATGATTTAAAATCATATCCTCCTATATGAATGCGTTTCTTTTAAAACATTTTTGAAAAATGTGATGCAAACAATTTATATAGATATTGGAAGATCTTTATGTACACAACTTTTTGAAAAATCTTTTCAACCAAAAACCCCATACCTTTTATGAATAGAAGTATGAAGAAACCAATTTTGCATTCAATTCATACAACTCAAAAATCTAATGCGTCGAAAAGTCGCTTCCTAAACTTTACTATTGTGCTTGGAAAAGGAACTTAGATGGAGAATTTAACATTCTTACCACTCTATAATATTCATATTCCGTAATACAGTGGAAATTTCCTTGTTGTTCGGCTTTACTCCAAATTTTCCGTGCAAAACGCATAAGAAAGATTATTTTCAAGCGTTAAAATGGAACTAAGTCTAAAAATAGACTCGTGCGTGTAATCGACAAAGTATGAAAATAGAAATTCCAAGGTTAAAACAGCTTTTTCCTTATTATCGCTTACATGTATCACGTCGTCGATCTTAATTCACCACTAAATCTACATATTCTGACTCTATTTATCTTCCCTATGTTTAACATGTAGCCTTCGAAATCATATATTTGACAAAAACCTTTCTCAGTCTTCAAATTTGTAAGTCATTTGAAAATTAAAATACAAAAATATTTAAACACACATTTACCATTGAAATCAAATTTTTGGATAAAATCTCTAAAAATAATTCAAAAGCCAAAAATAACTAAAACCTAAAACTCTATTTTTTCTTCCAAAAGAGGAGCTTTTCAAAATATTTTCTTCTTAAAAATTTTGATAATTCAAACCACAGTTTAAAATATTTCGTTTTCAAATATGTAGTTGGAAGTAATTTATATGCTAAAATAAAAATAATCTTTTTACTTTACAGAAAACATTAATTTCCAAGCTACATCCATAGCGACTTTCGCTATATGGATCATAACTTTTTAAAACTTGTTTTGTAAACCAAAATACTTTTAAACCCTTTCTTGCTACAATTTAAAACACTTTAGTAACTTCGTAAAAAGGTTTGAAAATAAAAGTCAAGTTCCGAAACTATTTCAAAACACTTTAGAAAACAAAGAGGTAAATTGCTTTAAAGCGGGCATGGGATTTCAACGTTGCAATAAAACCAACAAGTAAGTTAACTATAACTAAGCAACATTTACTTTATGTATGCACAAACATTTACGTAACTAATAATATTTACTTTTTGTGTACAAAAACATTTACGTAACTAATAATACAAGTAAATAAAACTCAATAATGTGTGGAATCATTCAGGATCCCTGTAAAAAAATTCCATCCTTCGAAGTGCTTTTGTAGCTATCTATTTACGACAAAGACACTTCGACTTCCATTCACCTTGCTATTGTCCTCTAAAGCACAATGGTTATTTATGTCGTCCGCTTCTAAACTGAAATCAACAACAAATATATATGCAAATACATCACAATTACATGCATACAAAATTATAAGCTAGCACTAAATTATTACAACATTTTTTCAATTTTAAAACAACTTAAACTGAGGTATCTCACTTTAAAACAACCACCAACACAAACTAAAGGCTACAATGACCACCCCCAACTTAGAATCCAAATAAGATCGTTCCTTCCACCTTGCTGGGCTCGACCAAAACCCTCTCCAAACCACTTAAAGCTCACGGCCCATGGCCAAAGTGGAGAATTGACACAAAATTTTGCGTCTTTGGGTAGGTGCTGGTGTTAGATATGTTACCACAAGGTTGTATTTGAATTGCTAGAAGGAAAGGAGGTGTATTGGCATGGTTTAACTTATAAAATTTAAGTGGAAAAGGATAACTTATAAAATTTAAGTGGAAAAAGAAATGGAAGAGGTTAAAAAAAGTGGTATTGAAAAAAACGAATTTGTGAATGTGTGATGTGTATTTATAAACTAGAGAAAAAATGGAAAAAGACACCAAATACCCCTTTATTAGATGATTCTACTGCCCTTCACTACCCTTGCAACCCATGTGTTAAGTACATTCCATTAAGTCACCAAAAAGAACATTTAAATCCATGTACTTTAGAACTATACACTTAGAATAAGAAAGAAAGGTCTTTTGCATACTTTATTTCTTTAGTTAGTTACCTTTTTAAATCCTTTAAGTATACTTACTTCTACTAATCCTTTTAAATTTATTAAATCCCTTATTATATATATAAACGTATGTTACAAAAGTGTACATATGTATGCAACTACATTGCAGCAACATTCATTTGGTAAATGTCCAAAATCCAAAAAATCAATTTAAAAGTTATCTTAACATACTACCTTCATAATTCAAGAGTTATATAAATCCATCGCTACATTTTTGAGAAAATTCCAAGCTTTAAATTCCATAATGGTCCAAATGTTTTAGACTATCAGAATTCGAAGAAAGATCCATTTCGATCCAACAAATGAAAATTACTAACCAAACACATCAAACATGATCAATCTGTAAACTATCCTAATTCATAGGATATATATGTCAATAAAATAACTTATCAAAGTTTCACTTATTTATAGACGTCCCTTTACTATAAAGGAAAAACAAGAAAAGGTTTAATCAATATTAGGGCTATGCCACTACCACTCGAGCTCCCTACATGGTATACAAATAAATGCTTTTTATGCACAAAGATCTCATCAAAATCTGATTTACCAAACCCACTCTATGTGAAACTACTATGCATTTTGTCTAAAATTTCTTCGAATTAAACATTCAAAAATAAACACCTAAGTTTTATATCTAACCATTTGAAAATAATAATATATACATATACCTTTTGTATACCAAATCATTCTCTCAGGATTAAAATTAAAAATCATTTTCAGAGCAGTATCAAATACTTCATAAAATCATACTAAGCATCATGATCTTAATTTATAAACCAATTTCCCAAATATTAACTTTAAAATATATAGAAAATATATGCATAGCTTGAGTAAACAAAAACGATACCATGGAAATGGGTCCTACCAATAACACAACCCCTTATTGCAAAGGTAAATGCTTATGAGGAGTGCTTACAACCTTAACACATATCTTGCTTACTGAGCCACTAGAACTGTCTAATCATAAAAATATTTTGTTCCCGAATTGACTGGCTGATTCTGAGAGCAACCTTGATTGAACAAATCTTAAATTCTTTTAAAAATGTTAATACTCATAAATATTTTTAAATAAACTATTATTATTTTCTCTAAAATCTTAAAACAATTTTCAAAGACATCGGAATTTAAGCTCTCAAAATATCAATTTAATTCCTCTTCATTTATAAACCATACTATTGTAAAGTCGCTTTCTTAGAAAATTTATATTAAACTTCTTTTGTTAAAGTAAACTTTTAACCGAACATCATGGCTAAATGTCTTACAGTCAAATTGTGAAATTAAATTTATAAGGTATTAGTTTTATTGCACCCACAATCACTATCTACCTAACCTATGCAATAACAACTAAACTACTCATAAACAGGTTGAGAACAAATAATAATCGGTAAACAATAATCAAAGCTCATAAATTGGAAGACCATAACAAATAAATCCACATGGTTACATGATATATAACTAAGCAGCAGTGTCAAATAAAATGCATACAGAAAAGCTATAAACAAACAGTTTAACTTCACGAAACTACTTCCCATTTGTAGTAGAAAAATGGAAGATGTTGTGGCAAGAGCGAAAACCTGCGGCTATTGTCTTTTTTGAAGCATTGGACAATCTCTAACCATATGACCTAGCTTGTGGCTGTTATAACTACTTCTCGGTGCAAATGATCCTTTGGATATCTATGGCTCAAGTCCGGCATCCTTGCAATCGATGCTTCTACACTTTTCGCCCTCCACCCATCTTACAATTCCTATCAAGATGTCCTTTCAATCCGCACCGATAGCAACCTAAATTGAAAACATCCTTTGGTGACTTGAACTTGCACTTGCAGTTTTTATTTGCGACTGGTGTTGATGCAGACGGCCTTGGAGCCAAAATCTCGAGCCATAAACCCATGCTAATCAGATTCACAAACCATCCGTAGATATGATTTTTCATGCCCTTACATAACCTGTAACACAATCTAAGCTAAGTTTGGACTTCAATGATTGTCTCAATGTCATTGAATCTCTTTGTGCCCATATATCAAAGTCACAACACAACGAAGCAAAGTCTTTCCGCGGTTGAACTTTTAGCACTTCTCCTACTACATATGTAACGACATGTAAATTTTCAATAATTTAATTTGTTAATTTAATAAGATTTAGTGATTTTGTAACGACCCGGCTTCCTACGCCCAAGAAGACGTATCGTTTTTAAGAAAGAAAAGGGTGAGAAAATAGAAAAGATAGAGAAGGAAGAACAACAACATCAGAATCTCACGGCGGAACGAATAAATTATATTAATCACATAAGTATTTACATAACATATAACATCAATCAGAGTTATACAGATAATACATCACATACTAGACAGTTATATACACCTGTCTAGTTATACAACTCAATACACAATACAAGACAGAGATACCAACGCAGCAGAACACTATATCTACAAACGCTGAAGCCTCCTGCTCCGTTGCTCCTCCAGAATTCATCAAAGAAAACCTGAATCCCTTGGCTACTCATAAAAATTTGAGTACCCGAGAGTTTAAGAAAACAGAAATAAACTCTGGGTCAGACATGGGTCTGGTGTGAGTAATAGGTTAAAGTTGCTTAATTTTGAAAAACCTTTGAAAAGAAAGGTATCACGTAAGACTACCCACACATAAACATGTAAAAGTTTTTACCTTACGCTAACCAAAACATTTGATAGGAAATCCAGTGATATTATAACAGGTCTAGGGTTTTCAAGTAAATAGAAAATAGCCGAAATTGTTACATCTATTAAATTCAGCTACTAGCCACAAAAGTGGGTAATACAATCAAAACCGTTGGCACTTATTGGATTGTGGATTCCGTACAATGGCATGGCTACTGGGGTACCGACCATCACAGTACTTGGCCTAGATCAACGTACCAAGGATCACTCCTGATCCCCTGCAACACGAGGCCCGTACCATTCCTTACTGAACAGTCCCGAACAAGATAACCCCGCAGTTGGCTGCAGACCAACTGCCCACACAGCCGAATAAAAAGGGACATCTAGACTGGGGAAAATCTTGTCCTGCTTGGGCATGACCCACCTAACCTTGCTGCACCTCCCCTGTTTTAGTCATTCCCGGTTGATGAGGCTTGAGGTTACGATTACCTTTATAGTACATATCTCTTAGAATGCTCATCGCCCACCTGACGATGTGTTGAAAGCATTCAATCCATGCAAGTTCGTTTCGGATTCGAACGAAACCGAAGGCATCATCTCGTTACACCCGTTTTGGAATCACCCTTAGAGTTAACGATGATAATCCTTGCATTCTGAATCTTCATCTTCACTTCAGATTCACGACCTATCGTTAATTTGGATCGATGTGGTTTTCGGACGTCCAAATTTGGAAATTCCGATCCCCGTCTCATCGAAATCCAAAACGTATCTTTTAAGGCCAAGTTGTCTATTCAATCTTAACAGTTAATTCAGTATCATTAATATACACACATAGATAATTCACATCTCATAATAGGTAATCACATTATCATCATAAATAGATAAATAATATCATCATCTAAATAGATAATTAATTATTATCATACTTAAACCATACATCCATATCACATAGATATTACTCATCTCATATCTGAGATCACAATCAATCAATGAAATATCAGTATCATCCATAAGCAATGATTTATGAATCACAATCAATAATTAATTTAAACGAATTAAATCAACTACTTCTATCTTTAATTAATTTAAAATAAATTAAATTAATTACTCATTCCATAAATCCTACTCATACACCATTGATCAATTATAAATCAGGTTATTTGATCATTCTTTAATTAAAATAAGTAATTTAGTCTTTAATTAATTTGTCAAATAAATTATTCTAAATCATTCATAGTAGTTAACATTTAATTTCTCCCTTATTAATTCTCCTTAATTAAACAATTTTTAATTACATCATTAATTATATTAATTAATGATCTCCATTATATTAAATTACTTTATTTAAATTACATTAAGCGATTAATCTTTAATTAAACACAATTATTGATCACCTTCAATTAATAACAAACCAGCATTTAACTACCCTTAATTACTTATTAACAAATTAATCATCCCATGATTAATTATTCCCATAAATTAATTCTTTGATTAATTAGAAAAGAAATTTCCCAATTTACTTCACATACAAATCATCTTGTATTATTTACATCAAGTAATTATCATCTAATTACTTTCCTAAGTAATTATATTCCATTAATTACACTAAGTAATTACACATACCAAATCATCAAATGATTTCTTAAATTAATTAAAATTAATTAACTTAATTTAAATCTTATCATCAGTTACTTATATATTCCCATATAATCATCTTTGATTTAAATAACTTTTGCAACATTCCAGTAGTTTCCTTTAATTTATTTACAGAGATTAATCTTTGAATAATTTCATAGATTATCTATTTATAATCTATTCCATTACATTGTAATTACCTTATTGATTTATTATTCTCAAATTAATCAATTACTAATTACATCATTAATTTTAATATTAATGATCTCTAATCAGTTATTTTATTAATTAATTATATAAAGAAAAACTTAACTTTCAAATCACGTATATTAATCGCCTCTAATTAATGCCATATAGTAATTAACCATCCTTAATTAAATACTCCCTAATAACAAATTTAATTAATCCCTCGATTAATTTCAAGTAATTATACTCCAATTACTTCCACTTACAACATCATCAAATTAATTTCATCCAGTTATTATCCATCAATTACTTCTCTAAGTATTTACACTTCCAAAATATCAATTGATTAATCCTAATTAATTAAACTAAATTAATTAACTCAAATTAAATCAATTTACTCAATTAAAAAGTAATTAATTTCTTAATTACTTTCCAAATAAATAATTACATTTAAACTATTAAAATGATTGTTATTAAATTAATTCATCTAATTAATTATTAAAAACCAATCACATTAATTAATTATAAAATAATTTAGTTAATGATCTTCATTTACACTTATTTAATTATTTTTCTAAAATAATTAACTTACATTAAACACTATTAATTATAAGTTTGATTAACCATTAAAATTTATTAATTTAAATAAAAATCTAACCTATGGTTCTTAATTACATATTAATTACTTAATTCATTATGTAAACTTTAATTAATACATTTAAACTTATAATTGCTAATTTAATTAATATCAATCATTAATTATTCATACTTAATTAACTTAATGGTTATGAGTATAAATTCTAAATCTTTATTACTTAAAGTAAACTATTCTTATTATTTATTAAATTTTCATTTCCAATATGTTTAAAACATTTATTTCAAATTATTTCCTAAATAAATTCCAATTTATCCTTAATAAAGTTTAAAACTAATTTTTCGAAACCATTTTAAACCCACATGTTTAATAGCATATTTTAACACTTAAAACTTCTTTGAATCAATTTAAATTATAAAACTTTATTTTATTTCCCAATCGAGAATTTCAAATCTAAGTCCTGATTTCAATTTAGGAGTTAACTTCGTTTAAATCTTCCCTTAACAATTTATATTTCATTTTTGAATTCAACTCTTTTTGGACACATTTAAATATTAAGCACCTTAAAGTTATTAAAATAATTTAAATTATGTAACTTTATCATTTCGAACTCTGTTTCAAAACCAACTTGAATTCACTATTAAACTTTGATTTAGAACTTGGTTTAACCTTGATCTTAATTAAAAACAAAATATAAAAAAAAACTGTTAAAATTGTTACAGGCTTAAAACCCTGAACTACAACCCGAGCCCCCCTTGTTTACTACGAGTAAACACATGAAGTTTCCATGAGAAAATAACATTCTGCTTCGAGTTTCCCCCATTCGCGCGAAATCGAATTTGAGAAAAACAAAACCTAGAAACAAACGACCCCACTTCCCCTCAAACCTGGCAACGTCACGCGTTCGATGCTCCGACCACCGTAGGACACCAAGCTCCGGCCGCAGCATCGTCCATCTCCCATCCACCTCCACTCAAAACCGCGTGACACTCGAATGCCTTAACTGGCCGTGGTAATCAATACTCAATGCACAGTGAAAATAAGGTTTAAAAATATTAAACCTATGCTGCCGCTTTCACGACCCACTACGCTGCCGCCCACCATTTTTACCTGACCCACGATAGACTCCTCCACCACCAGACCAAAACCCAACCTTCCCAATCAACGTGATCGCTCACGGCGACTCGAAATGCTCCAAACAGAAAAACACAAGCTGCTCTCCTATCACACCGTTAAAAATCCTCAAACCTACCTTAAAAATCATCATTTCCAGTATAGATTCTTGTTAGATTCCTGAATCAATGATCGGTGAAAGTCGAAATTTGGTCAATCTTGAGTTTGTTCAGAGATTTGGGTTTCCAGAGAAAATTTTTAAGTTGTTTTTATCTTAACTAAATTTTTAAACTTAGTTTAAAATGATACAAACATCTTTTGTTCGAATCTTAAGTTCAATCATCAATTAGAAAGAGAGTAGATGATTTTTGAATCCAACAGTTGAGTTTTTGAAACTTAGAACAGACATATTTTAAAACCACAGCCTGTAACACTACATCCAATTTCAAAATATACACAAAGAGGACCAACAGATATACATACATGATTATTCACCAATAAGCATTCAGCAGATTTATTCATTTGCTTTTAAAAGTTACTCACCAGATATGTGAAAGAACAGAGGCAACAAATTTGAACAGGTCCTTAAATTTGAAATCTGAAGCAACTGAAAACCTCCTCTGTTTAATCCCCTGGTTTGCTAAGTTGTTGTTGGATGTTTGTTTTGGTTTTTAATGAAGTTTATTTTATATTTTTGCTCAGCTCGAACTGAGTAAGGTGAAGCTGATTTATAAACAAGTTTTACAGGGCATATGCAGACAGGTTGATTATAAATACAGTGTATATTATTGTACAAGACTATGTACACTATGTACCATATCAGAGAATAATTACTATTGTTTAATTGATTAAATAGATTTTTTCCCTGTTTTTGGAGGCTGAGATAAGAAACAATGCGGCTTGCATTTAATGTTTAAGTACTTTATGTTTTAACTTACTTTGTTAATTATCTCACCTTAACTTGCATGCATACCATACAACCTACAACTTATCTCACTTTACTTTGCTTTTGTTTGTTCAAGAATATCTAATGTTGTCTTCCTTAGCAAGCCTTCACATATTTTATTTTTTTATTATTATTTTTTAGCCTGCACACATTTGATTTGCTTCTAAATTTTATTTGTTGCCTAGTTATTTTGTTTGTTTCTACTTACCTATTCATGTGTTATGAATAAATATGTTACTTGTCTTATAATTTTATTTCCTTTTTGAAATCTCAGCCTGCACACATATTCATCCTTGTTTGTTCTAAACTTGTATATGCTGCAATTTTCTTATGTTAGTTTACAACTTGAAGATTATTTGTTTCTAGTTTAATTGTTGTCTTGTTACTATTTTGTGAAGTTCTATATCTAGCTTTATAATCTATAAATTTATCCTACATGTTTACTTCTTATTTTAACATATTACATACAGTATTTTAACTTGTAATCTATAGCTTCATGTATATTTTGTTTTATTTCTACGTTTAACTTATTACTTAAAATCTTTTATCCCTATACGTACATTCTTATTTTATTTATATTATAAAACACATTTATCAATTTGAAATGATAGATAAAATAAATTATCTTTTGATTATAAACTGCTTATTTTATTAATGACAAAATTGCATTAAAACTCATATAAAATATTAGACCCATATTTTTATCAAGCTACACTAAAAAACCAAATCTTTTTGTCAATAAATTTAAATATAAACTTAAGCTAAAATAAGTTTTAAACTATTTAACATTTATCTTATGTATTTAAAATCATATATTTATTTATTTGATAGCTTTGAAAAGCTTATATTAAATAAAACATAATTCCTAATTCACTAAAATGTATATATATACAAATTTGAAAATATAATTTATTAGTTAAATTTTTAAAACAAAGCTTCCCTATTTACAATGTATACAAATATATACATATATAAATATAAAACGATCAATTTATTTTTAACAGATAAAATTTACCAATTAGATATTTATTAATAGAAAAAGTATCAATTCAGATCTTATTAACAAAGATACATCAAATCAATTTAATTTTTGATGCAAATTATTAAATTGATATTGCTCGAAAATTCCGGGTTGTCACATTCCTCCCTCCTAAAGGAATTTCGTCCCCGAAATTTAAAAGCAAAGGTAATTAAATACTCTATTTAAGATTTTAATTAATTTTAAATCATAAGCATATATCAATCACATGCTAACAATCATCATAACCAATCTACTTAATCAACAAAGCTAACTATCCAGACAAAATTCTGGATAGAGCTCCCTAGAGTTTTCCCAGTAATACCGGAATACTCAATCTATAGAATCCAACAGTCTATACTACTAAGCAATAGAACTTCTACTCATCAAGATCTATAAAACTACATAGATATCAGACTATAGACGAGTCTGACTCAACAACCAAAACTCGCCGAACTGCTAGTTCCAAAACAAGAAATGGATCTTACACGTACTCCCTCAGAGATACGTGGAACACAACGGATCCCAGCTATTCAAACTAGCAATTCACTACCGAAGATCAAACACTTAACCTCTCTAGAACACCGAGAAAATTCAAAGCACCTCGGAGCTAGTTTCTCAAACATACCAAATTATATCGCTCCTTTGGATCAGAGAAAATTCATCCAAAATCAAATCTCCGACTTCGAAATCCAAATTCCTCCATCTCTTATCCACCGACTTCTTTTGATGATCCAGAGCTGCCTTCATCCCTACTGATTAGACCCAACCCTCCTGATGCTTCTCAGGCAAACTGAACCCAGAACAATCCAGAAGAATGATCTTCCCGAAATCAACCAAAACCAAGAACTCAACCTTTACTATCATCAGTAGAAAACAACCTCTCCCTTCCAGAAAAGAAAAATAGATGCACTTCTAACTGCTTCCGCTGCACAACTCTGATCTGGGGTAGATGAAAATATTGATGATGCACATGAGCATAAACTGGACAACGCATTGCAAAAAATATGATTCAAGGATCCAAAATAAAACTCGAAAGTCCCTCCAAAACCTGAACCGCTTTACCAAATCCTCTCTCTAGAAACCATTTTATTACTAAGCTGAACCATCGGTACCACTTCTGGAATCCAGTCGATACCAAACTCAACTCCGGATGTAAGGGCAACCCGATGATCTCTTCAAAGATATCTAGAAAAAGATTTTTGATAAACCAAGAGAATGCCCAACTATCGCAAGTCACTTTTGCTATCAACCTAAGCTAATATCCAAAGAAAACTGCTCTCTCCTTACCAATCTGAATAGCTAAAGCTTATCTAGCCAAATCATTGAAGAAATGGATCCACAAAACTACCTCTGAACTTCACCTCTAAAGAACTGCTGACAGATGACTTCCTCGTGCGTCAGCAGAACAATCTGAGCTGCAACACTGCTACTGATGCCAAAACTCCTTAATCCTAAACTCCTTGAAAAACTCGGGCCTCAAAGCCCAAACACAACATTAAGCTGAATTCAGCCTCAAAACTAATGTAGACACACTTCCTTATCCAAAGATCCTTGAGAACTTCTTCGGAAACAATCAATCGCTACTGCATCTCAACGCCCAACTACTACTTCTTGAGTTATCAAGATAATATTTCTAGCTTCTGCTCAACTGACAAAATGAAAATTCTACTCATCCAAACTTGTACTACAAAAATGGACTCCAAATCTTAACAGGTTTCCTCCAGAGATTTGGTGAAATCCTTACATCACAAATTTACTCGAGATGGTATTAGGTCAACAGTCTCGTCAGATATACTTCTAACCGCAGGTAGTTGTGTTGCACACACCACTACCCAATCTACCCTTATACTTATATTGGAAAACCCGAACAGGTAACCCATCAAATAGATAGAAATGAATGTGTGTGTGTCAAAATTAGAAATACGCTCTCTCAGGAAAGAAATCACTCAAGAGCCTAGGTATTCACTCAATCTAGTGCTCTGATACCACTGTAACGACCCGGCTTCCTACGCCTAGGAAGACGTATCGTTTTTAAGAAAGAAAAAGGTGAGAAAATAGAAAAGATAGAGAAGGAAGAACAACAACATCAGAATCTCACAGCGGAACGTATAAATTATATTAATCACATAAGTATTTACATAACATATAACATCAATCAAAGTTATACAGATAATACATCACATACTAGACAGTTATATACACCTGTCTAGTTATACAACTCAATACACAATACAACACAGAGATACCAACACAGAGAAACACTATATCTACAAACGTTGAAGCCTCCTGCTCCATTGCTCCTCCAGAATTCATCAAAGCAAACCTGAGTCCTTGGGTACTCGTAAAAATTTGAGTACTCGAGAGTTAAAGAAAACAGAAATAAACTCTGGGTCAGACATGGGTCTGGTGTGAGTAACAGGTTAAAGTTGCTTAATTTTGAAAAACCTTTGAAAAGTAAGGTATCATGTAAGACTTCCCACGCATAAACATGGGAAAGTTTTTACCTTACTCTAACCAAAACATTTGATAGGAAATCCAGTGATATTATAATAGGTCTAGGGTTTTCAAGTAAATAGAAAATAGCCGAAATTGTTACATCTATTAAATTCCAGCTACTAGCCACAAAAGTGGGTAATACAATCAAAACCATTGGCACTTATTGGATTGTGGATTCCATACAATGGCAGGGCTACTGAGGTACCGCCCGTCATAGTACGTGGCCCAGATCAACGTACCGAGGGTCACTCCCGACCCCCTGCAACACAAGGCTAGAACCATTCCTTACTGAACAGTCCCGAACAAGATAACACAGCAGTTGGCTGCAGACCAACTGCCCACACAGCCGAATAAAAAGGGACATCTAGACTGGGGTAAATCTTGTCCTGCTTGGGCATGACACACCTAACCTTGCTGCATCTCCCCTGTTTTAGCCATTCCCGGTTGATGAGGCTTGAGGTTACGATTACCTTTATAGAACATATCTCTTAGAATGCTCATCGCCCACCTGATGATGTGTTGAAAGCATTCAATCCATACAAGTTCGTTCCGGGTTTGAACGAAACCGAAGGCATCATCTCATTACACTCGTTTTGGAATCATCCTCAGAGTTAACGACGATAGTCCATGCATTCTGAATTTTCATCTTCACTTCAGATCCACGACCTATCGTTAATTTGGATCGATGTGGTTTTCGGACGTCCAAATATGGAAAATCCGATCCCGGTCTCATCGAAATCCAAAACGTATCTTTTAAGGCCAAGTTGTCTATTTAATCTTAACAGTCAATCCAATATCATTAATATACACAGATACATAATTCACATCTCATAATAGATAATCACATTATCATCATAAACAGATAAATAATATCATCATCCAAACATATAATTAAATACTATCATACTTAAACCATACATCCATATCACATAGATATTACTCATCTCATACCCGAGATCACAATTAATCAATGAAATATCAATATCATCCATAAGCAATGATTTACGAATCAGAATCAATAATTAATTTAAAATGAATTAAATCAACTACTTCTATCTTTAATTAATTTAAAATAAATTAAATTAATTACTCATTCCATAAATCCTACTCATACACCATTGATCAATTATAAATCAGGTTATTTAATCATTCTTTAATTAAAATAAGTAATTTAGTCTTTAATTAAATTCTCAAATGAATTATTCTAAATCATTCATAGCAGTTAACATTTAATTTCTCCCTTACTAATTATTCCTTAATTAAACAATTTTTAGATACATCATTAATTATATTAATTAATGATCTCCAATTTATATTAAATTGCTTTACTTAAATTACATTAAGTGATTAATCTTTAATTAAACACGATTATTAATCACCCTTGATTAATAACAAACCAGTAATTAACTACCCTTAATTACTTATTAACAAATTAATCATCCCATGATTAATTATTCCCATAAATTAATTCTTTGATTAATTACAAAAGAAATTACCCAAATTACTTCACTTACAAAGCATCTTGTATTATTTACATCAAGTAATTATCATCGAATTGCTTTCCTAAGTAATTATACTCCATTAATTACACTGAGTAGTTACACATACCAAATCATCAAATGATTTCTTAAATTAATTAAAATTAATTAACTTAATTTAAATCTTATCATCAGTTACTTATATATTCCCATTTAATCATCTTTGATTTAAATAACTTTTGCTACATTCTAGTAGTTTCCTTTAATTTATTTACAGAGATTAATCTTTGAATAATTTAATAGATTATCAATTTATAATCTATTCCATTACACTGTAATTACCTTATTGATTTATTATTCTCAAATTAATCAATTACTAATTACATCATTAATTTTAATATTAATGATCTCTAATCAGTTATTTTATTAATTAACTATATAAAGAAAAACTTAACCTTCAAATCACGTATATTAATCGCCTCTGATTAATACCATATAGTAATTAACCGTCCTTAATTAATTACTCCCTAATAAAAAATTTAATTAATCCCTCGATTAATCTCAAGTAATTATATTCCAATTACTTCCATTTACAACATCATCCAATTAATTTCATCCAGTCATTATCCATCAATTACTTCTTGTTAACGCTCAAATTTAAACGCTAACACCCTGGTGTATAAGATGTGATTGTGAAAGCACCACCCGTTCGTACGGGAAACAGAAATAAGCAGAAAGTATGCAGAAAAACAGTAAGAGACACAGTATTTATAGTGGTTCGGCTTATAATCCAGCCTACGTCCACTTTAATCTTTTTATCACTAGTTTGATTACAATTCTTTACAAGATCTTTCAATTACAACACACTTCAAGTGATAGGATATGTGAAACAAGTAGCTCAAGCTTTGATGTTGACAATCATCTTCAAATCCATGGCGAATGTGGATGATTCCTTCATGGAGTTCCTTTAGAAGTTTGTTGGATCTAAAAAGCTTTGAAGTAGTCTGGAATTCGGCAGAGTAATGGTGCTTGAAGAGAATGAGCCAAAAAGTCCTTTGCATGTTGGAGATGGTTTCATATTTATAGAGAGTTCTGGGCGGAAAAAGTGCTAAGTCCTAACTCGTGGCCGACTTAAGATAAGTCGTGTTCGACTTAAGGTAAGTCGTCCCCGGGTCACTGAGCCGAGTCTATGGCAGTTCCCCTTTTTTGAACCCATCCCTAAGTTCTAAGTCGTGTGCGAGTTATCTGGCTGCAATTGCTAATTTCCTTTCTTAAGTCGTATACGACTCTTTTTATGTCGTAAGTCGTAGTCGACTTAACTAATTGCAACTGGTTTAAAGCAAGTCTTAACTCGTAGACGAGTTAAGAGGTGTGTCTTTAGGTCGTATCCTCCTTAAGTCGTATAACTTCTTTAAGTCGTAAGGGTCTTAAGTCGTACAAACTGCAGTTATCATTAAGTCGTAGGCCATCAATTTCCTTAAGTCGTAAAGACCTTAAGTCGTTAGCTTTTCTTAACTCGTATGCCTGCTAACTCGTAGAAGATCTTAACTCGCAGAGGATTAACTCGTAGAGGCTTAACTCGTGGAGGATTAACTTGTGGAAGATCTTAACTCGTACACTTGCTAATTTGTAGATATGCTAACTCGTAAAGGCTTATCTCGCAAGTAGCTTAACTCGGGTACTCCTTAACTCGTAGGCTGCTTATCTCGTAAGCTTGCTAACTCGTAGAGGTCTTTAAGTTGTAGGAAGTTGCTGACTCATGTATCCTTTAACTCGTACATGCCTTGAGTCGTACATGCCTTGAGTCGTACATGCCTTAACTCGTGGACCTGTTAACTTGTGAACGAGTTAGGGTTAACATTTGCCCCTCGAAGCACACGCTTAAATCGTAAGTCGTGTGCTTCGACTTATCATAACTCGGTCATGTCGTTTCAAATCCCAATCTTTCCAGATATAAAAGCCTGAGTCGTCCTTCTTCTCATCACTTAACCTTTTAAACTGCTTTCTGCCATTAACGCATCTTCAAGCTCTCCGAGGCGATTTCGACCCGATTCATCTCTGATTCTTTCTAGCATCAAACAATCTTAAGAGATCTTGCTTCAAACTTCGACCGTTAACCATTGTTACTTTATGTATTCAGTTCATCATCTTTGGTTTGCCCCATTCAAACCCTGCGAATTCTATTCGAATTGATTACCGATGAACTAAAATTCATCTGATTTGGCCTATGGTGATTCGCGCTTTGGGGCGATTCATAGTGTAACGGGTTAAGGTTGTCGCTGCTGAAGAAGCCAAGGATGAACAGGTTAAGAGATTTGAAAGGGAGGCGAGTTGGTCGAATAGGTTGATTGAAAATAACAAGGGATCGTCTCATATATGACTCGGCTTCTTCCATGTGACTTAGCGATTTCCATGAGCCGTAGCCGGGTTAAGACTTGGAGGATTTCTAGTTGTTTTGGATCAGAGCCTTTCTCCTGTTCCCCGAGTTACGACTTAGGACTTAGAGGATAAGCAGCTTGATGTGTTTGATGGCTGAGGATAGGAACGACTCATCCCTTGAGTCGGTTGCGACTTAGTACTTGAGTCGGTTTTGACTTAGCACTTGAGTCCGATACGACTTAGCACTTGTGTTCGATACGACTTAGCACTTGTGTTTTTTTAGGATCTGCTTAAACCTTGAATTGTTGCAGTGATGTTGAACTGTTGAACTTTGATGCCTTCTTTTACAAATTACTTTGACTCGCAAGTTAACAACCTGTCCAATACAACATTTACAGAAAAACCGGGGCGAATATACTGCCATTGATCGCCCTCTTCGAATGACAGATTAGCTAATAACAGTCATTAAACTTAAACAGATTGTGTGAATGAAGTGCTCAACTTATTAACTTCAAGTAAAATACTAAAGCAATACTGAAATAGTCAATTAAAATTGACCAGCTCGCATTAATATTATACTTGAACTAAAGACTAACAAGTTCTGAAATTTTTGTAATCGATCAATCGTCGACTAGTCTTATTTCAGTTATATTTACTTGTTATTTTTTTTATTAGTTTTTTGCACAACACTTCACACTTTTTTAGGAAACGTGCACCTTCATATTTGAATATCCAGTTGTTTGTGTAGAATGACTTCTCAGGAAGGTGATGCAACAGTTCGGACTGGAGAGGTAACTGTTCTTCCGGCTCCACTGGTTAATCCTCCCGAAAGAGCTCCTACTTCACTATCATACAAAGTTTTTCGCCAGTTGTGTGCTCAGTTTGGTATCGTTGAATCAGATGCCATTCTTCCCGAAAGAAATAACACTGCCGATATAGCTCCTTCTGGCTTTGTGACAATTAACCGGCAAATGTGCCTAAGTGGAGGCATTCCTCCTTTCAACGACTTTTTCCAACAACTTCTCCGTCAACTGGCCATTGCTCCATCCCAGTTACACCCCAATGGCTATGCCATTCTAATGGGGTTGTGTGTGCTTTTTAGGAGAACACTTGATCGACTTCCAAGCTTTGGTGAAGTTTGTTATCTATGCTCTTTTACTCGGACTAAGGATCATCCTTCCATTACTGTTGTGAGGAGCGCCCGAAACCGCAAACTGATTGTTGGCCTCCCTGATACTGCTCACGGGTTTTTAACCCAATTCTTCTATGTTCGTTGCCCTCCGGGGTTTTATGGTGTGTGGAGAGTTGGAAGTAAGGGCGTTCAGCTTTATTCCTGACACATGTTTTCCTTATAAAATCTTTTCATAGCCTGAGTAGTTAGATGTTAATTTCCCTTTTTACTTTTCAGCGCTTCCACCTCCTTCTAGAGACCCAGGCTATAAGCAAATTTTTGAAAGATTGAATGCTGTGCCAGTAGAAGAGAGGAGTATAAAGTTTTTGCTGAGAGATGACTTTTTACATCAATACGGGCTTCTTCACTCTTCTCGCTATACTCAGCCTCATGAAGCCCCGACTGAAGTTCCCGATTCCCCGACTGAAGCATCGGATGCCCCCGTTACTATCGAACAACCTTCATCAAAAGAGTCTAACATCGAAGCTTCATTGGTGAAATGTTCCACCCCTACCGACATTATGGGGTCATCTAGTAAGACGGCACTTGCCCCGATTGAGGAAGAAGAAGAACCTTCACAGCCTCTCGGGGGATTAGCTGATGTAGGAACTGAGAAAACAAGTCTCACCGAGCATGATGGTGACGATGTTTATGATGGGTTGAGCGACATAATAGTGACCTCACAGGAGCTTTTTAGAGATGACGTGTCTAAAACTATCTCTCCTATAATTGAGGCGACGTCCCTTCTTCGACTAACACCAACACAAACACCAACTCCTCATACCCAAGCTATCATCACCTCTACACCAATGAGTGGTTTGTAGCTTAATGCGCGTAGCTTGCACATCACACAACACTTAGGATTTTTTTGGCATTTGTTCACATTTAACTTCTTTTCTCCGGAAGTTTCTAAGACTTGCTATTTTTGCCTTTTCAGATTCCTCTATGGGGCGCAGCGGCAGCGGTTCTTATTACAAAGACTTTCGACGCTATGGAGGGCGTGGCAGCTATGATTACAAGCAATACTATACCGATCCCAGAGAGACCAATGAGCAGAGAGCTGCGCGAAAGGCTGAAGAGAGGAGAAGGTATGAAGAACGTCATGAGGGAGCGGGCACGCGACATGAATCCTTCCCAAGGGATGATGATTCCCATAAACGTAAAACGCACGACGATAGGGGGAAGAGCCATATTGAGGATTCGAGAAAGCGGACCAAACTTGGCGAGGAGCACGTGCCCGTGACATCTGAGAGACCTGGTGCCTCAGTTTCTATTGACATCCCTTCCAAATCTCCTGCTCTTGAAGGAAGTGCCATCCAAACACTTCTCAACAGGCCTTCATACCATGTTGAAAGGGGCCCCCCGACTTTGCAGAGCCGATTCCCGAACTGGTGTTTGAGGGGGGTACGCTTCGACCTTGATTTGGTCCCCATCGACAAAGAAGCTATGTACAGAAATCTCGATGCTGTCAAGCTTGATATCGATAGAATGTCTGGATGGCAAAAGCTGGTTGATGAACTTCAAAGAGTTAATCGGGCTAACATCGAAGCAATGCTGACCATGGAAAATGACAAATCAGAATGGCAGAAGATTCTTGATCAACACAACGCTGAGATGAAGGAGATAGCCGAATACAATGAAAAACTCGAAGCTGAAGTAAAGCAGCTCAAAGATGATCTTGCCTCTTCTACTAATACTTACACCCAAAGAGAAGAGGTATTGCAAAAACAAGTGCGAGATGCGCACGCCAGCCAGAGGGACGCTGAAGCTAAAGCTGAGAGGTTGGAACAAGCTGTAGAGAACCACCGCACTGATGTCACCCAGCTGCAGAATAAACTGAGCGCCCGGGACATGGAGATTGAAGCGCTAAAAGCCCAACTTGCTCAGACCGAAAAAGATCGAGATGAGGCCATGGCTGGCAAAATTGCAGCCGAAGAAACTGCTCAGACCATGGAAAACGATATCAATTCGACTTTATTCGATTTTTATTTACATTGTGTCTTGGGACGCGGCAGCCTCTCTTTTCTTGGTCCTAAGTATGAAATCACCCTGGCCGAGGTGTGGGAAGCTGCTCTTAACATGTTTAAAGACGCCGGGTATGGCGATGAAGATTTTGAGGCGCGTTACCTGGATGAGGGAGCTCGCGCTGCTCTTGCGAAGGGGCGAGAACAACTTGCCAGGATGAGAACTGGAATGGCGGAAGAGGAACGTTCTGGAAAGGAATTAACGCTTACTTCCTCTGTCCAACCTCCAGTTTCTCCTGTGGTTGACATCACGGGTTCAAGCTCCTCTACTCCGCCTGCAACTAAGACAGTAACTGAAACTACAAGTGCACAAGGCGGGGATGAAGGTGGTGAAAGCAACGAAGCACAGCGATATGAAATCAGCCTCAGAGATCCAACTGCCCCAGGTAAACTTGACACCGGACCAGCCCAAGTGGTGAACTGCTCGTTCGCTCCTTGTGAACTTGACGATCTTCTTGATTATTTTTCAAATGTCAATGAATTCCCGACTTTTGATTATTCCTCAAATGTTAATGAATTCCCGACTTTTGACGAGCCGTCATCCCCTCTCTTTTCGAAAGATACTGATATTTTAAGTTTTTTCTCCTTTGTAGAGAAAGCACCGAGTCAAACTCAAGCTTCTTCTCCCCCGGTGATCCTTCCTCCATCTCTTCAAGTGGTGCCTCCTTCTGCCTCGCAACCTGGGTCACAAGAAGAACAAATAGAAGCTCTCCATGGCCTGGATGATCCCATTGCTTCGCAAGAGCAAAAAGATGAGGGACTTGAGGGAGGTGACATATCTCCGGAGCGGACTCCTTCTGACGATATAACTTTATCTAAACTTGTCACTCCAGGAAGTGAGTCTTCCTCAAAGAGGAGAAGGAAGCAAGGAGCATCAAGGAGGAGAGGGAAGATAATCACTGCCACTGAAGAGGAGCCAGAAGTTGGGCCAGCTGCGCCTACCTCTCCTTCCTCCCTTATACCCACTGGCCGACCTGAAAAGCTGGTCATTCGGTCGGGTAAAGGGTCCAAAGGCAGTAAAAAGAAGTGAAGACTTTAGCTTTTTGTCTTTTGTATGAACTGGCCGAGAGTTGTGCGGGTATCGGCCCCCGCTTTTATTTTGAGAACCTGTATCTGCATTATAGTTGAATAAAATGATTCTTCGTTTGTACAAACTTCTGTTTGAATTTGAGAATGCATTTACTATTTATTTTTGCACAAGTTTGTTTATATAGTGTTGCAGCGGGCTTATGGTATGTTGCTTGAGTATTACTCTACTGATGCATCTATACTACTATACCATGTTGCCCCCATACCTTAAGCTTGCTGCAATATTTTATACTTCGAGGGGACTTGCACTCTTATTTGCTAAAGAATAATTATTTTATTCTTTAAAGAAAATTTTTATAGAGTACAACTCCCTTCGTATAAGTTTTTACGCTTGGTCGTTCGAAGAAATCACTTTTTTCTTTTGCTTATGTGCATATTTCATCAAGTGAATTCCTCTATGTGGTAAAGCGGACCTCTGAAGGGTACTTTAACTTCTTTTCTTTTTACGATCATTTCCCATAGTAGGCAAATTACTTTTCCTTTGAAAGTCAAAGTACGCTTTTGATGAGGATTTTTTTTTTTATAGAAAGTTGTACCTCTGAGGAGGGATTTTTTCACGTTTCAACACTTGGAAGTTTTATTTCAATCTCGGTGAAACGTGTACCTCCAAAGAGTTATGCTTTAGAAATCCTTTTCACGTTTCAACACTTGGAAGTTTTATTTCAATCTCGGTGAAACGTGGGTTTCCAAAGAGGTCTTTCTTCTTAATTGTGTTCCCGGGAGGGGGTTGTACCTCTGAGGAGGGATTTCTCACGTTCCAACACTTGGAAGTTTTATTTCAATCTTGGTGAAACGTGTACCCCCAAAGAGTTGTGCCTTTGAAGAAAGCCTTTTCACGTTTCAACACTTGGAAGTTTTATTTCAATCTCGGTGAAACGTGTGCTTTCAAGAAGGTCTTTGTTTTTGCATTTCAACTTTGGTGAAGTGAAATTCCGAAGAGCGGTTGCTACACTTCAACTCCTGGCGAAATGGGCCTCCGAAGAGGGCTTTTATTTTGTTTACATTCCAACTCTGGTGAAGTGAAATCCCGAAGAGCGGTTATAACACTTCAACTCCTGGTGAAATGGGCCTCCGAAGAGGGCTTTTATTTTGTTTACATTTCAACTCTGGTGAAGTGAAATCCCGAAGAGCGGTTATAACACTTCAACTCCTGGTGAAATGGGCCTCCGAAGAGGGCTTTCATCGCCTGGAAGTTACTCTCTCATGGTTGGAGGGTCATGACTCCTCCAATCTTTTTTGTTGAGTAGAGAACTTTCTTTTTTGTGGCGTATGACCCATTAGAGGTCTTTTTATCCTCCGAAGAGTTGCGCCTCCGAAGAGGACTTGTGCCGCTGATGGTAGCTTTGGTTGTTCCTCTGTTCACTTGCTTATGCCTTTTCAGCGATCCTCTTTTTTTTTTTTTTTTTTTTTTTTTCTTTTCAAGTTTTCATTCCCCTTTCTCTCACAAGTGGCTTGTTTAATCCAAGGAAGTGTACTTCATTGTCAGGCAAGTTCGTGAGAACGGGCACTAGCTTCCTAATTGGATGTTTGTTCGTTCAAACAATCTCAATTTATTAACAAGGGCTCGTTTCTATCGAAATCATAAGCCGTTCAATTGAAGCATTTCCTATCTAGGATTTGAATTCGGGGCCTTTATGACTTGAAATTTGTTTGCTGAATGATGGTGAGAATCACTCGGTCTTATTATGCGCAAGTTTCATTTCCATTGTCTGCAAAAATTTAAATTGACATTTCAGCAATACATTTTATGTATTTTTATATCGAAAACAAAGCAAACATATAATGATAATAAGGAACACAAGATTTATAGTGGTTCGGCCATGAAATTGGGCCTACATCCACTTTATATTCTTTCATTATTTACTTGCATCAGTTTCACAATTGCTTTCAATTACAAGAATCATACATTCATGATTCTTTTTACAATGTTTCAACAAAATTTTCAAGTAAAGTATGGACGCAAGTGGTTGCTGTTCCATGCCCTTGGAATTTGATCTCCATCAACAGTGGTGAGCTTGAATGTGCCGTCGAGAAGCTTCTGACCTATTACATATGGTCCTTCCCAATTTGGTCCAAACACACCTGTCGCGGTCATAATTCTTTTCAGGACTAGATCTCCAATTTCAAAGCTGCGTTGACGAACTTTGGAATTGAAATGCCTGGCTATCCTTTGCTGATGAGCTGCAATTCTGAGGTTAGCTTCATTTCTTTTTTCATCAAGGAGATCCAGCGCTTCAAGTTGCAGCTTTTCATTTTCTGCTTGATTGAAATGGATTCTTCTGTGTGAAGGGACCTCTGTTTCAACCGGGATCATTGCTTCCGATCCGTATGCTAACGAAAAAGGAGTATGCCCAGTTGCAGTTTTGTGAGTAGTTCTGTATGCCCATAGTGCAAGTGGTAGTTTATCGACCCAACCACCTTTTGCTCTTTCGAGTTGCTTTTTGATGGTTGATTTGATGATCTTGTTCACTGCTTCCACTTGCCCGTTTGCCTGCGGATGAGCTACTGCCGAAAAGCTTTTCTGGATTTTGAATCGTTTGCAAAAATCCTGGAATTCCTCACTTTCAAACTGAGTACCATTGTCTGTGATTATTTTCTGAGGCACACCGTATCTGCAAATGATATTCTTAGTCACAAAATTTATCATCTTTTTGGAGGTGATGGTTGCCAATGGTTCAGCTTCAGCCCATTTAGTGAAATAATCTACAGCAACAATGGCATATTTGATTCCAGATTTGGCGGTTGGTAATGGTCCGATCAAATCTATTCCCCAAATTGCAAACGGCCACGGACTGATCATTTGTGTGAGTTCAGTAGAAGGTGCTCTAGGAATTTTGGCAAATCTTTGACATCTGTCACATTTTCGAGAGTAATCTGCAGCATCTCGATTAATTTCTGGCCAAAAATATCCATATCGGAGAATTTTCTTTGCTAAAGTTTGACCACCTGAATGATCCCCACATTCTCCTCCATGTACCTCTGATAGGATTATTTTGGCTTCTTCTTTGGATACACATCGAAGTAGTGGCATTGAGAATCCTCGTCTGTATAATTGACCATCCTGGATTATATATCGAGAAGCTTTTCTCAGTAGCTTTTGTCGTTCTTTAGAGTTTTCTGGTAAAGAGCCATTGAGTAGATACTTTGTTATTGGAGTCATCCATGATTCTTGCTCTTGCGACATACTCATAACCCAATCGATATCCATTTCATCAATGCTTGGATTTGACAAAACTTCCACTGGAACTAACCCTAAGGATTGGGCTTCGCCAGAACTTGAGTATTTTGCGAGAGAATCTGCTTTCATGTTTTCTTCTCGAGGAATATGACTTATCGTGTAATGGTCGAATTCACATAAAAGTTCCCAAGCCTTTGACACATAAGCGGGCAGATTTCCTCCTTTCGTTTGAAACTCCTTCTTGACTTGGCATACTATAAGCTGAGAATCACTGAAGATCTGTAACGCTCGAATGTTTAGTTCTTTAGCAATTTTCAAACCAGCAATCAGAGCTTCATATTCTGCTTCATTGTTTGTTGAAGGAAATTCTAATCTTAGCGCATAGCATAATGACCGGCCTTCAGGAGTTTCAAGAACAATTCCAGCACCTGAACAGTAATCATTTCTTGCGCCATCTATAAATAACTTCCATTGGATTGGGGAGTTCTCGATTGTTTCTTCCTCGCTGTTACCCTTGTCTGTAAATTCTGCAATAAAATCTGCCAAAGCTTGTCCGTTGATCGCTTTTCTAGGATGATAAGTGATGTCATATTGGCTCAATTCAATATTCCACTTTAAAAGGCGGCCCGAAGTCTCGGGGCGAAACAAGACTTGCTTTAAAGGTTGATCAGTGAGGACTTTGATAGGATGAGCCTGGAAATATTGCCTCAACTTTCTTGAGGCAATCAATAGACAATAGGCGAGTTTTTCCAACTTGGAGTAATTCATTTCTGCCCCAGTGAGTCTTTTGCTGATATAGTAAACTGGATGTTGAATCCTTTTGTCTTCCCGTACCAGCGCTGCACTTAAAGCATGAGATGAAACTGCCAAGTATATAAGAAGATCCTCGCCATCGCCGGGCCTAGAAAGTATTGGAGGCGTTTCCATATGTTGAATCAATTCTTCAAAGGCTTTCTGGCATTCGGGAGTCCAGTCAAAGTTTTTCTTTCCTTTCTTTAGAGCGTCGAAGAATGGAATGCATTTATTAGTAGCTTTGGATATGAACCGACTTAAGGCGGCAATTTTTCCATTGAGACTTTGCAATTCCCTCTTTGTTTTAGGAGCTTTGACTTCTTTTAAAGCAGTGATTTGAGCTGGACTAGCTTCAATGCCCCTAGCGCTCACGATGAAACCCAAGAACTTCCCAGATTCTACCCCGAAAGAACATTTTAAAGGGTTAAGCTTCATTCCGTATCTTCGGAGAATTGCGAACATTTCTGCTAAGTGTTCGATGTGATCCACTGCTTTCTTAGATTTTACTAGCATGTCATCAACGTAAACTTCCATAGTCTTTCCCAACTGCGGTTTGAACATAGCATTGACCAGTCTTTGGTATGTTGCCCCCGCATTCTTCAACCCAAAGGGCATAACTCTGTAACAGTAAAGACCGACATCGGTGATAAAGCTTGTGTCCTCCTGATCTGGCTCATGCATCATGATCTGATTATATCCGGAGTAGGCATCCATAAAAGACAACAATTCATGACCCGCTGTTCCATCTACCAGTTGATCGATCCTGGGTAATGGGAAGCAGTCTTTGGGATAGGCCTTGTTTAGATCTGAAAAGTCGATGCACACTCTCCATTTACCATTGGCTTTCTTAACCAGCACTGGATTTGAAACCCAATTTGGATAGGTAGATTCTCTGATGAAATTATTCTCCATGAGCCGGTCAACTTCCTCTTTCAATGCTGTCGACCTTTCTGGACCTTGGATTCTTCTTTTCTGCTTTACTGGCGTGAACTTTGGGTCAATATTCAGAGCATGTACCGCAACTTCTGGGGATATTCCGCACATATCGGCATGGGTCCAAGCAAAAACATCCAGGTTTGCTTTCAAAAAAGATATCAAGGCATTCTGAACTGACACATTAAGTTGTGAACCCACATTCAGCACCTTGTTTGGGTCCTTCAGATCAACGGGCACCGGTATCGTTGTTTCTGCTGGTACCACCATACTCTCCCCCGCACTGGCCTTTCTAGGATCCGTCACTTTTCGTGCCCCGCTATGCTCGCCAGTGCAGGGTCCGCCCTGTAGTTGCTATAGGGTTGGTGTTTTGATGCGGATTGGGGTTGCCGCATCTTTTCCCATTTCTCGCTTCCTTGTTTCTCGCAGCTCTGTCATATAACATTCTCGCCCAGCGTTCTGGTCTCCTTTAATAACTCCTACCCCATTGTCTGTAGGGAATTTAATAGTAAGACACCATGGGGCAAGGACAGCTTTGAATGCAGCAAGAATAGGTCGACCAAAGAAAGCATTATAAGCAGAAAATTCATCTACTATCACAAAAGTCTGCTTGCGAACTACTTTTCTTTCTCCTTCTCCGAGTTCCACAAGCAAGTCAATGGTTCCTACTGGTTGCTTTGGCTCCCCTGCGAAGCCAGCAATTTTTTGCAATGATGCCTGCACTTCAACCATAGGAATCTTCATCTGGTCGAAGGTTTTCTTAAAGAGGATATTACAGGATGCGCCGCTGTCGATAAGAATCCTTCTGACAATGGCTGGCCCAATGCCAGCCGAGATGACCAAAGGATCCAAGGTTGGGGCTTCAATACCGATGGAATCCCTGGCTTTGAATACAATGTCATCATTGAATGTCTTTCGTTGCTTCAAAGGCGTAGTGTCTTCTAGAACAAAAACATTTTCTTCCTCCGGTGCATATTTCAGGGCCCGGGAATACCTTTCCATCTCACCCCAGCTTCTGCCCGCTGGGTGAGGTCCGCCTGTAATGATATTGATAACAGGCCTTCCAGACTCAAAACCTGCATCTTTGCCATTAGTCCCAGATTGACGAGCAGGAGTTTGCTGTCCTTGGTTTGACGAAGCAGGATTATTATTATCATTCTTCTTCACAAATTGTTGTAGTTTATTTTCCCTTAACAATTCTTCAATTAGATTCTTCAATTGACGGCAGTCATCAGTATCATGACCGGGCTGATTATGGAAGCGACAGAACCTCCCACTTTGCACAGCTTTTTTCCCGGTTCTCAAGACTGGGGGTTTAGGATAATTGACAGAATCTTTGGTAGCCAGGTAGATTCGTTCTGGAGTATCTGACAAAGGTGTGTATTCTGATGGCTTGAAGGATCTAAGCTTCTTCTGATTATTCTGTTGTTTTCCATTATTGTTCTCCCTCTTCTGTCCCACAGACTCATTTTTGCATGGAGCATTGGCGTTAGCTTCAACCTTTTCCAATGCTGCTTTTGTCGATACAGGGCGACTTTCCAGACGCATGAACTCGTCTGCTTTCTTGTAGAACTTTTCGAGAGAGCTTGGTTCCTTCATATTCAACCATCTTCCAAACTCACTAGATTTATCTATGGCCCTCATCAAATAGGTCAAGACCATGCGAGGTTCCGCATTATCAACCTCAGCTAACGCTATATTGAAGCGATTTAAGAAAGACTTGATAGTTTCCCCCGGATTCTGCTCCAAACCGGATAACGACATGATGTCTTTTGCCTTTGAAGCATATAGCCTGAATTGCTCTTTAAATTTCCTGGTTAGGTCCGAAAACTGATCGATGGACCGGACAGGTAGCTTTGTGAACCAAAGCAGAGCTACGCCTTCCAAATATACGGGGAAGTATCTGCATTTTACTTCATCTGAGGCTCGGGCACCCGTCATATGCCAATCATATTTATACAGAAATTCGTTTGGATCACTTGTCCCCCTATAAGCTGGGATAGTTGGAGGAGCAAATTTTCGTGGGAATTCAGCCTTTAGAATTTTTTCAGTAAATGGAGTCTTGCTCGGAGCAAAGCCCCATTCTTTCTCATCTTCGACTCTTTGCATGCTCTCCTTCATAATTTGGCGAACCATTCCAGAGAGATATTCTTCATCATTACGAGCCCTAGATCCGCCTACCTCAGGAAGTATTTGCTCAGCGGGGTTAGTATCCCTTTCGGAAACATTCCTTTCTTCAGTTTCATGAATATTACCAGCGAAATTCCTTTCATTAGCTGTTGATTGACGGTTTGCCCCGAGCAAATCGTTCAACTTATTCAGGATTAAGGCATTTTGGGCATTCTGGGCTTCCATTTGCACATTTTGAGCATGTATCTGTCTGTTCAACCCCAAAATTGCGGCATCCAACTCTGCTTTCGTAACCCCGACAGTTGGAGTGGCTTGATTTGGTGTTGGGGAAGCGGAGGTTCCCTCTTGAATGTTTGCAGATCTCACAGATTTACTTTTCCTTCCAGGAGCCATGATTTCGGATAGACTTCTGGTTCTTAAAGAAACTTTATCTACAAATCTTTCTGAAGCAATGATGATAGATGTCCTGAGTTCGATTCTCAGTGAAGGCACCAAAATGTTAACCCTCAAATTTAAACGCTAACACCCTGGTGTATAAGATGTGATTGTGAAAGCACCACCCGTTCGTACGGGAAACAGAAATAAGCAGAAAGTATGCAGAAAAACAGTAAGAGACACAGTATTTATAGTGGTTCGGCTTATAATCCAGCCTACGTCCACTTTAATCTTTTTATCACTAGTTTGATTACAATTCTTTACAAGATCTTTCAATTACAACACACTTCAAGTGATAGGATATGTGAAACAAGTAGCTCAAGCTTTGATGTTGACAATCATCTTCAAATCCATGGCGAATGTGGATGATTCCTTCATGGAGTTCCTTTAGAAGTTTGTTGGATCTAAAAAGCTTTGAAGTAGTCTGGAATTCGGCAGAGTAATGGTGCTTGAAGAGAATGAGCCAAAAAGTCCTTTGCATGTTGGAGATGGTTTCATATTTATAGAGAGTTCTGGGCGGAAAAAGTGCTAAGTCCTAACTCGTGGCCGACTTAAGATAAGTCGTGTTCGACTTAAGGTAAGTCGTCCCCGGGTCACTGAGCCGAGTCTATGGCAGTTCCCCTTTTTTGAACCCATCCCTAAGTTCTAAGTCGTGTGCGAGTTATCTGGCTGCAATTGCTAATTTCCTTTCTTAAGTCGTATACGACTCTTTTTATGTCGTAAGTCGTAGTCGACTTAACTAATTGCAACTGGTTTAAAGCAAGTCTTAACTCGTAGACGAGTTAAGAGGTGTGTCTTTAGGTCGTATCCTCCTTAAGTCGTATAACTTCTTTAAGTCGTAAGGGTCTTAAGTCGTACAAACTGCAGTTATCATTAAGTCGTAGGCCATCAATTTCCTTAAGTCGTAAAGACCTTAAGTCGTTAGCTTTTCTTAACTCGTATGCCTGCTAACTCGTAGAAGATCTTAACTCGCAGAGGATTAACTCGTAGAGGCTTAACTCGTGGAGGATTAACTTGTGGAAGATCTTAACTCGTACACTTGCTAATTTGTAGATATGCTAACTCGTAAAGGCTTATCTCGCAAGTAGCTTAACTCGGGTACTCCTTAACTCGTAGGCTGCTTATCTCGTAAGCTTGCTAACTCGTAGAGGTCTTTAAGTTGTAGGAAGTTGCTGACTCATGTATCCTTTAACTCGTACATGCCTTGAGTCGTACATGCCTTGAGTCGTACATGCCTTAACTCGTGGACCTGTTAACTTGTGAACGAGTTAGGGTTAACACTTCTCTAAGTATTTACACTTCCAAAATATCGAATGGTTAATCCAAATTAATTAACTCAAATTAAATCAATTACTCAATTAATAAGTAATTAATTTCTTAATTACTTTCCAAATAAATAATTGCATTTAAACTATTAAAATGATTGTTATTAAACTAATTAATCTAATTAATTATTAAAAATCAATCACATTAATTAATTATAAATAGTTAATGATCTTCATTAACACTTATTTAATTATTTTTCTAAAATAATTAACTTAAATTAAACATTATTAATTATAAGTTTGATTAACCATTAAAATTTATTAATTTAAATACAGTGTATATTATTCTACAAGACCGTGTACATTTTGTACCATATCAGAGAATAATTACTACTGTTTGATTGATCAAATAGATTTGTTCCCTGTTTTTGGAAGCTGAGATAAGAAACAATGAAGCTTGCATTTAATGTTTAAGTACTTTATGTTTTAACTTACTTTGTTAATTATCTCACCTTAACTTGCCTGCATACCATACAACCTACAACTTATCTCACTTTACTTTGCTTTGTTTGTTCAATAATATCTAATGTTGTCTTCCTTAGCAAGCCTTCACATATTTTATTTTATTGTTATTATTTTTTTAGACTGCACACATTTGATTTGCTTCTAGATTTTATTTGTTGCCTAATTATTTTGTTTGTTTCTACTTACCTATTCATGTGTTATGAATAAATGTGTTACTTGTCTTGTATTTTTATTTCCTTTTTGAGATCTCAACCTGCACACATATTCATCCTTGTTTGTTCTAAACTTGTATATGCTGTAGTTTTCTTACGTTAGTTTACAACTTGAAGATTATTTGTTTCTAGTTTAATTGTTGCCTTTTTACTATTTTTTGAAGTTCTATATCTAGCTTTATAATCTATAAATTTATCCTACATGTTTACTTCTTATTTTAACATATTACATACAGTATTTTAACTTATAATCTATAGCTTCATGTATATATTGTTTTATTTCTATGTTTAACTTATTACTTAAAATCTTGTATCCCTATACGTACATTCTTATTCTATTTATATTGTAAAACACATTTATCAATTTGAAATGATAGATAAAATAAATTATCTTTTGATTATAAACTGCTTATTAATGAAAAAATTGCATTAAAACTCATATAAAATTTTAAATCCATATTTTTATCAAGCTATACTAAAAAGAATACAAAACAAATCTTTTTGTTAATAAATTCAAATCTAAACTTAAGCTAAAATAAGTTTTAAACTATTTAAACATTTATCTTATGTATTTAAAATCACATATTTATTTATTTAATAGCTTTGAAAAGCTTATTTAAATAAAACATAGTTCCTAATTCACTAAAATGTATATATATGAATTTGAAAACATAATTTATTAGTTAAATTTAAAAAAAAAGCTTCCTTATTCACAATGTATACAAATATATAGATATATAAATAGAAAATAATAAATTAATTTTTAACAGATAAATTTACCAATTAGATATTTATTAATATAAAAAGTATCAATTTAGATCTTATTAACAAAGATATATCAAATCAATTTAATTTTTAATGCAGATTATTAAACTGATATTGCTCGAAAATTACGGGTTGTCACATATTTAATATTGAAGAAAATAAAAATTAGTGAATTGTTAATGGAAATAATAACTAGAATGAAGTATAGCAAAATAAATGTAAGTTAATTGTTAATAACTTGAATGAAGTTCTAGTGAATGAAATAATGTAGATATTGTACTTGGATATAAATTGATATAAGTAGACAAATGTAAACATTGAATTAATATACGAAATTAAATACTAGGTTCACTGAAATTAGAATGAATTGGGAAATATTAATGAAGTAAATATAAAAAATGATAATTATACCTATATGGTAACAATTGATTGAATAACTGGATTTAGGTCAATTAAATGGAGATATGTGAAATAGAATTGATAATCTTTGAATTCATAGGAATTGAAATTAAACATTGAAATTGATGGATTACTCAACTTTAATTTGACATCTATTTTTTTAAATAATTGTAATTGTTTAAGAAATAAAAAATGATAAGATTTGTTAATTATGGAACCGGAATTGAAAATTTGATTTAATTAATTTAATATTAATTTATTAACTAACCGGAAAATAGCCATTTTGGCCACTGACTCACATTTCGACGAAACTAGTTTCACCTGATCCGTAACGGTGAATTATTGTTGGATTTTAAGTTTCATAGCGATCAGACTGGCCGTTTAATCATGCATACTCAAAATGCCTAGCAATCAATTTAATTGAAATCAATTTAAAATAACTTGATTTTTGCGTAACATCTTCATACGATGGAATTTGGATTTGAAACCTATTCCATTAATTTTAAAACATTTTAAAACATCTATTTTCATATATGGGTTGACTTATTTCTATTATGGAGTCGAAACGGTCTTTCCGGGCCATGTTGTTCTACTTTCCAAACCCAATTGAGCCCATTCAATTCTATTTTGTTCTGCCTATATATATTGTTAACCTCGTTTTGAAATAATCTCACGACCTAAGGTATGGGACGACTTAACTGCTTAAGGGAGTAGGCGACCTAACACATGAAGCGACTTAACGACCTAAAGGTGGAACGACCTAAAAGGTGTAACGACTTAGAGAAGTGGACAACCTAACGGCTTACAGGAAGCCACGACTCAGTGACCTAAAAGACCTGGTGGCTTAGCGACCTAAAGTAAGAAGAGAGTTAGCGACCTAACAGGCAGCGACCTACCGACCTAAGAGGTCCGCGACCTAGCGACCTAAAATCACAAGCGACCTAATGACCTAATGGGCTATGCGACATAGTGGGTTAACGAGTTAGCTTAGGTCGCTACATCGGATATCTTAGCGCTATAAGGTTGCCAACCATTCTCCTAAGTCGTCCACGACCTAATACTTCATCCCGAAGAGACCAGTGTTACCAGGAAGGGCCGAAGCTTCCCTCTGTTAGGTCGCTCACATGTGGTCTACGACCTACCTTAAGTCGTTGTCTCCGACCTACGACGTATCTATCAGCGACCTAACTCCGAAGAACCCTATAAACACAGCTTGAACTACGACATTTGGAGGGATCTTTTGGCTCATTCTCGAAGCGTCGATACTCTGCCATTTTCTAAACTTGAACAACACTTCAAGCACTCCGAACACCAAGGACACTACGACAAACTTAAAGAGAAAATTTACATCATTCAACATGGATTCGAAAGATTATTCTCCATCAAAGTTTGAACTACTAGTCTAAAGTGTGTTGTAATTGAAGAAAGTTGTATAAGTTGTACTTGATTCAGCAATAAAGAGATATAAAGTGGACGTAGGCTTGACTATTAGCCGAACCACTATAAAAACTGTGTCTTTTACTGTCTTTTTGATATTTTCCCGCTTATTTCTGATTCTCGTATCATCGGGTGGTGCTTTCACACTTGCTTTACTTGCACCGGGGTGTTAGCGTCTGATTTTTACGTTAACATTTTTGGTGCTTTCACTCAGAAACCAACTCAGGATACTGTCATCATAGCTTCGCAGAAATTTGTGGAAAGGATCTCTCTAAAAACTAGAAGTTTGTCAGAAATAATAGCTCCTGGAAGAAAGCGCAAGTCTGTTAGATCCGACGATGTTCGCAAGACTACTGCCACTTCTTCTCCTTTAAGTCAAACAACTCCAACTGTTGGAGTAACACAAGCAGAATTGGATGCTGCTGTTTCTGGGCTATATCAGCAGATGGAAGCCCAAAACAATCTGATGTTGGAATGGTTGAACACTTTGCTTGGGGCTAACCGTCAGCCGGTGAACAATGAACCAAACTTTGCTGATAATGTTCATGATGTGGAAGAAAGAGATGTTCCTTAAAGGGCAGCTAGCCCAGTTAAAGACACACCTTCCCAAGTTGGAGGATCGGGACAACAGCCAACTATCTGTAAACGCCTGTCAAGGCAAACTTTTGAGAAGATGGCTGATGCCTGTTCTGCTGAGCCCCTTAATGATGAGGAATATTTCTCAGGGATGGTCCGACAAATCATGAAGGAAAGTATGCAAAGGAAGGAAGACGAAAAAGAAATGGGGTTCGCTCCGAGCAAGAGTCCATTCACTGGAAGGATTTTGAAAGCATAATTTCCTAGAAAGTTTGTTCCTCCTACCATACCGGCTTATAAGGGACCAGTGACCCTAATGAATTTCTATACAAGTATGATTGGCACACGACTGGTGCTAGAGCTTCAGATGAGATCAAATGCCGATATTTCCCGGTGTACCTAGAAGGAGTTGCTCTACTCTGGTTCACAAAACTACCGGTCCGGTCAATAGACCAATTTTCTGATTTGACTCGAAAGTTTAATGAACAGTTCAGATTGTACGCTTCGAAGGCGAAAGACATAATGTCGTTATCATGCTTGGAGCAGAATCCTGGAGAATCCATTAGAGCTTTCTTGAATCGCTTCAATTTAGCTCTGGCTGAAGTAGACAACGCAGAGCCGAGAATGATTTTGACGTACCTGATGAAGGCTATTGATAAGACAAGTGAGTTCGGAAGGTGGTTGAAAATGAAAGAACCGAATTCGCTTGACAAGTTTTATAAGAAAGCCGATGAATTCATGCGCCTGGAAAGCCTCCAAGCACCGGCTAAGGCGGTGTCGACAGGAGCTGAAAATAGTAATGCTGTTCCAAAGGAAGGAATCTGGCAATCAGAAGAGGGGAAATGATGGTCAGAGGAAGCAAGGAGATGCAAAGAAAAGTTGTCCCTTCAACTTCACCCCTCTGACAGATACCTCGGAAAACATCTACTTTGCAAACAAAGACACGGTCTAGTTCCCCACACTAGCTAAGCAAAGGGTTAATAAGAAAGCCGAGAAGAATGGAAGGTTTTGCCGGTTCCACAACCAACCTGGGCATGATACCAATGAGTGCCGTCACTTGAAGGAGTTGATTGAGGAACTATTGAAAGAAAATAAGCTCCATCAATATGTAAGGAGGAATAAGAATGGCCCAACTTCGCCAACTCATGGACAACAGGCTCCTGTTTATCGTCCTAGCTCAAATGAAAGGCAGCGGATCATGAATCTGGGAGGCCCGTTATTAATGTGATTACAGGAGGACCTCACCCAGCTAGCAGAAGCTAGGGTGAGATGGAACGGTACGCTCGTGCATTGAAATATACCCCAACAGAGGAGAATGTTTTTGTGTTGGAAGATGTTGCACCTCTGAAGCAGCATAAAACTTTTAATGATGACATTATCTTCAAAGTTAGGGATTCTATGGGTGTTGAAGCCCCTACCATAGATCCCTTGGTTATTTCTGCTGCCATTGGGCCAGCTATTGTAAGAAGAGTACTTGTTGATTGTGGTGCTTCTTCCAATATTCTTTTCAAGAAGACTTTTTATCAGATGAAGATCCCAATGACTGATGTGCAAGCCTCATCGCAAAAGATCGTTGGGTTTACTGGGGAACCCAGGCAGCCGGTTGGGACTATTGATCTGTTCGTGGAACTTGGCGAGGGGCAGAAGAAGGTCGTTCGAAGGTAGACTTTTGTAATTGTTGATGAATTTTCTACTTACAACGCCTTCCTAGGCCTTCCAACTCTTGCAGCCTTTAAAGCAATCCTTGCCCCGTGGTGCCTTACCATGAAATTCCCCACAGATAATGGAGTTGTTGTTGTTAAAGGGGATCAGAATGCGGGGTGGGAATGTTATTTGATAGAACTATGTGAAGCAAGAAAGAGGGAGATGGGAAAGGATGCGGCAGCCCCAGTCTACATCAAAGAATCAACCTTGTAGCAATTACAGGGCAGACCCTGTACTGGCGAATGTAGTGAAGCACGAGGAAAAATGGATCCCAGGAAAGCCAGTGCAGGGGAGAATCGAGTGGTGCCAGTGGAAGTAACAGCACCAGTACCTGTTGACCCAAAAGACCCAAACAAGGTGCTGAATGTGAGTTCACAACTTAGTGCGGCAGTTCATAATATTTTAATATCATTCCTAAAAGCAAATCTGAATGTATTCGCTTGGACCCATGCTGATATGTGTGGAATATCACCTGAAGTTGCAGTACATACTTTGAATATTGATCCGAAGTTTACACCTGTGAAGCAGAAAAGAAGAACCCAGGGTCCTTAGAGGTCAGCAGCATTGAAAGAAGAGGAGGATCGGCTCATGGAGAATGACTTTATAAGAGAATCAACTTATCCGAATTGGGTTTCAAATCCAGTACTGGTTAAGAAAGCTAATGGAAAGTGGAGAGTGTGCATCGACTTTTCAGATTTAAACAAAGCCTACCCAAAGACTGTTTTCCGCTTCCCCGGATTGACTAGTTGGTTGACGGAACAGCGGGACATGAATTATTATCTTTTATGGATGCTTACTCCGGATATAACCAGATCATGATGCATGAGCCAGGTCAGGAGGACATCAGTTTCATAACCGATGTTGGTCTATACTTCTACAAAGTCATGCCTTTCAGACTGAAGAATGCAGGGGCAACTTACCAATGGTTTGTTAATGCGATGTTCAAGCCACAGATTGGAAAGACCATGGAAGTTTATGTTGACGATATGCTGGTTAAATCAAAGAAAGCGGTAGACCATACCGACCACTTAGCGGAAATGTTCGCCGTCCTACGAAAGTATGGAATGAAGCTTAATCCTTTGAAGTGTTCATTTGGGGTGGAGTCCGGAAAGTTCTTGGGTTTCATTGTGAGCGCTAGGGGCATTGAGGCTAATCCTGCTCAGATCACTGCCTTAAGATAAGTCAAAGCTCCTAGAATGAAGAAGGAACTGCAAAATCTCAATGGAAAAGTCGTTGCTTTAAGACGATTCATTTCCAAAGCTACTGATAAATGCATTCCATTCTTTGATGCTCTGAAGAAAGGAAGGAAAAACTTTGACTGGACTCCAGAATGCCAGAAAGTCTTCGATGAGTTAATTCATCATATGGAAACTACTCCGATACTTTCTAAGCCCGACGATGGTGAAGATCTCTTTGTATACTTGGCGATCTCAGCTCATGCTCTTAGTGTGGCACTGGTACGAGAAGATGCCAAAATTCAGCACCCAGTCTACTATATTAGCAAAAGGTTTACTGGGGCAGAAATGAATTGTTCAAAGTTGGAGAAGCTTGCCTATTGTCTACTGATCGCATCAAGAAATTGAGGCCATATTTTCAAGCCCATCCAATCAAAGTCCTCACTGATCAGCCACTGAAGCAAGTCCTCTTTCGCCCTGAGACTTCGGGTCGCCTTTTGAAGTGGAATATTGAACTCAGTCAATATGACATCACTTATCATCCCCGATGTTAACGCTAATATTTGAACGCTAACACCCCGGTGTGTAAAGTGTAGTTGTGAAAGCACCACCCGATGATTCGGGAACAAAGTATAAGCAGAAAACCACAGAAAAAAGCAGTAAATAACAACGATTTTATAGTGGTTCGGCTCAATAGTTTGCCTACGTCCACTCTAAATATCTTTATTGAAGATTTAGTTACAAGTTGATACAATTCTTCCCAAGTACAATACACTTTGAACTACTAAACACTTTGAATGAGTACCTTAAACTTCAATGTAGGTGAAAGTCCTCAAATCCATGTCGGATGCATGAGATTTCTTCTTAAAGTTGTTGATAGCGTTCTACGTGTCTTGAAAGCTTTGAGTGTTGAGTTGGTTTGGAATGTAGCAGAGTATCGGTGCTTGGAAAGAATGAGCCAAAAGTCCCTTGAATGTTGGAGATGGCCATGTATTTATAGGAAAATTTCTGGGCTGGAATTGTCGCCGAAGTCATAGGTCGTGACCGACTCAGGATGAGTCGTAAGTCGTGACCGACTTAAATATCACGAGTCAGCAGGCAGCGACATAAGTGAAGCGGCATTGAGTTTACTTATTGTTTGCTTAGGTCGCCAGCGACTTATAATAGGTCATTAGACATCTTAAGTTACTTGGGTCATTGGAAAACTTAAGTCGGTCTGCCACATGAGTTGTTAACTCCATGAGTCGTTAACCCGTTCAGTCGGCCGGCACCTTTAAGTCGCTAAGGTTATAACCCGGTGAGTCGCTATCCCTCCTGAGTCGTTGAGTGGTAACCCTTCAAGGCCGTTGAGTCGGTAACTCCTTAAGGCTGTTGAGTCGGACTATTCTCTTAAGCCGCTAAGGTTACTAAGTCGTTAGCCTGTTGAGTCGTAACTAGATAGGTCGTTGATTCGGTCCATATGTTAGGTCGGTAATCAGTTGAGTCGGTAATCATTGTGAGTCGTGAGCATTTCTTGAGTCGCTTGAGCAGAGGGGTTAACAATTGCCCCTCGAAGTACACGCTTAAGTCATGAGCCGTGTGCTTCGACCCAGTGCCTGAGTCTTAAACGACTCAAAGAGACTCATGACTCGTTAGTCCTTCCATCTTCCCCCCTGCATCGTATATAAGCCGTTGAGTCGGCCCTTCCTCCTCACTTTATTGCTTATCTGTTTTATTCAATCCTGCCATTAATGATCCTTCAAGTTTCCAGAGACGCATCCAAGCTAATCAGTCGTCAACTCATCTTTACCTTTTTATTGTGTAAGTGAATTCACTTTCTGTTCAATCCACGATCGCCGTTGACTCACGAATCTGGACTCCCCATTTTCTGACTCCAATTCACTTTTGTGTCGTGTTCCATTGCGAGCCATGTTTTTGATCGATTTGCGACTACCATCAATCATATTGTTGTTATCGTTCATGAATCATAGTAGTGCATCAGATTCGTCGCACGCTTGAAGCGATTCGAATTGGTTTTTGGGTGATTTCCGATGATGTGAGGAGAAGATAATGAATTACAGTGTCTCGAATTAGCTGGTCTATGGGTTTGGAGGAGATGAGAAATTTCTTAGGGGGTTAATGGGTTAGAAAGGAGTTAACTGGTTGTGGAGACGACCTAAAATTCTCACGATATAGTTGGTTTTTTGGATCTACCGATTTAGGAAGGCCTTGCAATCTCATCCGTCCATGACCTAATTTTTGGGTCGTGTTGACTTCCTGATGATTTAGAACTTAGGTCGTACGAGCAACTCAACCCTTTAGATCCTTACCACAACTTATCCTTTAGACCGTGAACGTCTCAAGCCCTAAGTCGTGAATGACGTAGCGCTTAGGCTATTTTCCATACCGAGTAGCTTCTTGTGGCTTAACCCCTGACC
Source organism: Allium cepa (assembly GCA_030765085.1). Lineage (NCBI taxonomy): Eukaryota > Viridiplantae > Streptophyta > Magnoliopsida > Asparagales > Amaryllidaceae > Allium > Allium cepa. The sequence goes on along the minus strand of CM060929.1, from coordinate 156,276,022 downwards.
GACTCAAGTAGATGGGACCTAGGCTTTGAGTCGTTGGCGAGTCAGGACTTGTGTGAATTTTTTTCGTGCTTTGAACCGTTGCATGGACTTTGAACTGTTGAACTTTATTGCATTCATTCATAGGTTACTTTAACTTGCATGCTAACAATCTGTCCAATACAACATTTACAGAAAATTGGGACGAATATACTGCCATCGACTTCCCACATCAAATGACAGATTAGTTAATAACAGATAATTAACTTAAATAAATTGTGTGAACGAAGTGCTTTCAACTCATCAATTTCAAGTAAAATATTAAAGCAATACTGAAATAGTCAATTGAAACCGACCAGCTTGCACTAATATTATGCTTGAACTTTAGATTAACAAGTTCTGAAATTTTGTAGTTGATCAATCGTCGACTAGTTTAACTCCAGTTATATTTACTTGCTATTTTTATTAGTTTTGCACGACACTTCACACTTTTAGGAATAGTGCACCTTCACATTTGAATATCCAGTTGTTTGTGTAGAATGACTTCTCAGGAAGAAGATACAATGGTTCAGACCGGAGAGGCCACTGTAATTCCTGCGCCTCTGGTTAGTCCTCCCGAAAGAGCCTCTTCTACTTTATCGTACAGAGTTTTCCGCCAATTGTGCGCTCAGTTTGGCATTGCTGAATCAGATGCCATTCTTCCCGAGAGAAGTAACACTGCTGACATAGCGCCCCCTGGCTTTGTAACGGTCAATCGACAAATGTTCCTGAGTGGGGGCGTTCCTCCTTTCAATGACTTTTTCCAACAACTTCTTCGTCAATTGGCCATCGCCCCATCCCAATTACACCCCAATGGTTATGCCATTTTAATGGGGTTGTGTGTACTGTTTAGGAGGACGCTTGATCGATTCCCAAGCTTTGACGAGATTTGCTTCCTATGCTCTTTCACCAGGACTAAAGATCACCCCTCTATTACTGTCATGAGAAGTGCTCGAAATCGTAAATTTTTCATCGGTCTTCCTGACAGCGCTCATGGGTTTTTGACCCAATTTTTCTATGTCCGTTGCCCCCCGGGGTTTTATGCTGTGTGGAGAGAAGGAAGTAAGATCATCTACCTTTACCTCCTTTATATTCTGAGTCTTTTGAAGTTCGAATTGCCAAGTGTTAACTTCATCATCATTTCTTTTCTTTCTTTATTTCAGCACTTCCCCCTCCTTGTAGAGATCCCAGTCACAAGCCAACTCTGGAGAGGCTTGCAGCAGTACCGGTTGAAGAACGGGATATGAAATTTTTGCTGAACGACGAATTCCTTCACCAGTTCGGACTTCTTCACCCTTTTCGCTCGACACACCCCTGCGAGATTCCAGACTCCCCACCTAAAGCATCAGATGCCCTGGTTTCTACAGACACATCCATACCAAAAGGACCTGCTCCTGAGGCTTCTCTAGTCAAGTGCTCCACTTCTGTTGATGTTGAGGGGCCATCTGTCGAACTTGCCCCGGTTATTGAGGAAGAAGAGCCCCAGGGATCTCCCCGACTGTCACAGAAATCTGGCGAAGAGGCCGGAAAAACTAGCCTTGCCAAGCAGAGCAGGGACGATACTTTCGAAGGGCTGAGCGACCTCTTTGCCACCTCGCAAGAGATCTTTAAAGATGATCCTATCACTACCGGGGTTTCTTCTTCATTAGTTGAAGAGACTTCTATCCTGCAACAGACTCCGTCGACTCAAGAATTGACGCTAACTATTACACCCACAACCACTCCTCAATTAAAGAGTGGTTCGTAGTTTTATGCGCGTAGTTTGCACGTCACACACACTTAGAATTTTTTCGGCACATTTTATGCTTCTGACTTTTTGTACTTTGAAGAATTCTAAGATTTAGCTTCTTTTTTATTTCAGATCCTTCGATGGGGCGCAGCGGATCCTACTGTGATGATTTCCAGCGCTACGGGAGGCGTAGCCAATATGATTACAGGCGTTACCTCCCCTCTTACAGAGAATCTGATGAAGAAAGATCCGCTTGAAAGGCTCAAGAAAAGAGGGCTCAAGAGGAGTGTTATGAAAGAAGAGAGAGGGAAGAGCGCCACGATTCTTCGCTGAGAGGCGACGATTCCCATAAAAGAAAATCCCATGATGACAGAGGAAAAAGTCATATGGTTAAAGATTCGAGCAAGCGAGCCCGACATGGTGAGAAGCACACCTCTACAACTCCTGAAAAGGTTACTGCCCCTGCCTCGCTTGACATTCCTTCCGGCTCTCCCGCTCTCGGGAAGACAAACATCCAAACAATAATTAGCAGGCCCAAATTCCAAGTCGAACCAGGTCCAGCCACTTTGCAGAGTCGGTTTCCACAGTGGTTTCTGAAGGGAGTAAGGTTTGACCTTGACTTGGTCCCCATTAACAAGTCTGCTATGTTACGAAACCTCGATGCCGTCAAGCTTGATATTGAGAGGACGTCGAACTGGCAAAAACTTGTTGACGAGCTCCAAAGGGTTAATCGTGCGAACATAGAGGCCATGCTCACTATGGAAAACGATAAAGCCGAGTGGCAAAAAGTTCTTGAGCAACATGACACTAAGATGAGGAGCATTACTTCTTACAACGAAGAGCTTGAAGCAAAAGTTGAAGAACTGAAACAAGAGCTTGCTGCTTCCTCTACTTCCTATTCTCAAAAAGAAGAAGTGCTCCTAAAACAAGTGAGAGACGCTCATGCCAGCCAAAGGGTTGCCGAAGACAGGCTTGAAGTGCAGAAAAGAATTAGTGAGGGCTATGTTGCTGATATTGAGGAGCTTCGGAAGAAAAACAGCTCCAAAGAGGCGGAGATTCAAATGCTTAAGCTTCAACTTTCTAAAGCTGAAATGGAGCGCGATGAGGCCGTTGCCGGCAAAATTGCAGCTGAAAAATCTCACGAGGCGACGAGTACCAACACCAGCTCAACGTTATATGATTTCTACCTGCATAGCATCTTGGGGCGCGGTAGCCTCGCCATTCTAGGCCCCAAGTATGAAATTACTCTGGCTGAAGTTTGGGAGGCCGCACTCGATATGCTCGGTGGTAACGGCGCTGGCTATGCCGAGTCAGCTCTTGAGGAGCATTATCTTGATGATGATGCTCGTGCCGCTCTCGCCGGGGGAGAGAACAGCTTGCAAAATTAAGTGCCGAAACAGCGGCAGGAGAATATTCAGGAAAAATCATCTCAACCGCTCCAATTCAACCTTCTCCTTCAGCCGAAATTGACATTATCGGTTCTAGTTCTCATTCCCCATCTCCTACTAAAGTTACCACCGAGATCACAAGCATACAAGGTGGATATGAAGGTGGCGAGAGTGCTGAGGCACAATCTTACGAAGTTGACATTAGGGAACCGACTTCTGCAGGTAACCCTACTGACAATCTTGCCCAAGTAGATTGCTCATCTGTTTCTTACGAGCTTGATGAGCTTTTTGACTACTTCTTGAATCTCGACGAGCCATTGTCTCCTCTTTTTATGGGAATTACTGACATTTTTGACTTTTCCTTTTGTAGAGAAAGCGCCGAGCGTCATTCAAACTTCTTCACCTCCAGCTACTGTTCCTCTGCATTCCCCAATCACTCCTACTCCTCACCCGGGATCACAGGAAGAAATAATAGGTGCCCTCCGGGGCTTGGACGATCCAGCTGCTTCATAAGAGCAAAAGGACGAAGGATTTGAGGGAGGTGAGATATCCCCGGAGCGGACTCCTTCTGATGACCTAATTTTGTCTAAACTTGTTACTCCAGGAAGTGAATCTTCTTCAAAGAGGAGAAAGAAGCACGGAACATCAAAGAGGAGGAGGAAGAGTATTACTGCTACTGAAGAGGAACCGGAAGTTGAACCAGTTGTACCTCCCTCACGTTCTTCCCTTATGCCTATAGATCGACCCGAGAAACTAACCATCCGGCCGGGTAAAGGGTCCAAGGGTGGCAAGAAGAAATGAAGATTCCAGTTTTTAGCTTTTTTGTTTTTTGGATGTATTGGTCGGGGATTGTGCGGGTACCGGCCCCCAGCTTTTCTTTTGCTTTTTACTTTGGAACCTTTACCTGTATAAAATTCTAATAGTGTTGAATAAAATGATTCCTTTTCTTTGTACAAACTTCTGTCTGTATCTGAGAATGCATTTATTATTCATTTTTGTACAAGTTTCTTTGTACGATATTGCAGTGAGCTTGTGGTATATATTGTTCGAGCGCAATTTTACCGATGTAGTTATACCATGCTGCCCCTATACCATAAGCCCATTGTAATATTTTATTTTATGAGGAACTTGTGCTTTTATTTTTTAGAGAATAATTATTCCGCATTTGGAGGAATATTATTTCATTAAAAAATAGAGCACAAATAAGTTTCTACGCTTCATCCTTCGAAGATATCACTTTTTATTTTGTGCATATACACATTTTACTGAATGAAATCTTCTATGTGGTAAAGCGGGTATTTGCAAGGTACTTCAACTTCTTTTTGAGGAAGATAATTTTCTAGAATAAGTAATTCATTCTTCCTTTGAAAGTTAAAGTGTGCTTTTGATGAGGATTTTTTTTTTACTTGCCACAGTAAAGCGCTTCTTGATTTTTGTTTCTTTGAAAAGTTGCACCTTCGGGGAAGAATTTTTCACGTTTCAACGCCTGGAAGTATTTCAATCTTGGTGAAACGTGTGCCTCCGAAGAGGTCTTTCTGCTTGATTGTGCCTCCGGGAGGAGGTATTTCATTTCTACCTCCGGGAAGAGGTCTTTCTGTCTTATTGTGCCTCTGGGAAGAGTTTTTTTTTGAAACGGGCCTCTGAAGAGGGCTTTTATTTTCTTTTTCATTTCAACTCTGGTGAAGTGAAATTCCAAAGAGCGACTGTTGCACTTCAACTCCTAGTGAAATGGGCCTCCGAAGAGGGCTTTTATTTTGTTTTGCATTTCAACTCTGGTGAAGTGAAACTCCGAAGAGCGGTTGTCACACTTCAACTCCTGCTGAAATAGGCCTCCGAAGAGGGCTTTTATTTTGTTTTTCATTTCAACTCTTGTGAAGTGAAACTCCGGAGAGCGGTTGTCACACTTCAACTCCCGGTGAAATGGGCCTCCGAAGTGGGCTTTTATTTTGTTTTGCATTTCAACTCTGGTGAAGTGAAACTCCGGAGAGCGGTTGTCACACTTCAACTCCTGGTGAAATGGGCCTCCGAAGAGGGCTTTTATTTTGTTTTGCATTTCAACTCTGGTGAAGTGAAACTCCGAAGAGCGGTTGTCACACTTCAACTCCTGGTGAAATGTGCCTCCGAGGATTGCCTGGAAGTTACTCTCTCATGGTTGGAGGGTCATGACTCCTCCAATCTTTTTTGGTTGAGTAGAGAACTTTCTTTTTTGCGGCATATGCCTCCTTAGAGGTCTTTATCCTCCGAAGAGTTGTGCCTCCGAAGAGGACTTGTGCCTCCGAAGAGGGCTTTAGTTGTTCCTTGTCCACTTGCTTATGCCTTTTCAGCGATCCTCTATTTTTTCTTTTCAAGCTCGCACTCCCTTCTCTTACAAGTAGTTTGCTTAATCCAAAGAAGTGTACTTCATTGCTAGGACAGTTCGCGAGAACGGGCTTAGGCTTCTTAATTGGATGTTTGTTTGTTCAAACTTCTCAATTTATTAGCTAAAGCCCGTTTTTGGCGAAATCATTGGCCGTTCAATTGAAGCACTTCTTATCTAGGATTTAAATTCGGGGCTTTTGTGACTTGGAATTTGTTTGTTGGATGATAACAAGAATCACTTGGTCTTGTAATGTGCAAGTTTTATTTTCGTTGCCTGCAAAAATTTAAATCGACATTTGAGCAATACATTTAATGTACTTTTCATATCGAAAATAAAGCAAACATGTAATAATAATAAGGAACACAAGATTTATAGTGGTTCGGCCAAGAATTTGGGCCTACATCCACTTTATAGTCTTTCATTATTCACTTGCATCGGTTTTACAATCGCTTTCAATTACAGGAATCATACATTCATAATTCTTTTTACAATATTTCAACAAAGCTATCAAGTAAAGTATGGGTGCAAGTGATTGCTGTTCCAAGCCCTTGGAATTTGATCTCCTTCGATAGTAGTGAGTTTGAATGTGCCGTCAAGAAGCTTCTGACCTATGACATATGGTCCTTCCTAATTTGGCCCAAACACACATGTCGCCGTCATAATTCTCTTTAGGACAAGATCTCCAATCTCAAAGCTGCGTTGGCGAACTTTGGAATTGAAATGTCTGGCTATCCTTTGCTGATGAGCTGCGATTCTGAGCTCAGCCTTTTCTCTTTTTTCATCAAGGAGATCTAGTGCCTCGAGCTGTAGTTTTTCATTCTCCGCTTGATTGAAATGGATTCTTCTATGTGAAGGGACCTCTATTTCTACCGGAATCATTGCTTCTGGCCCGTATGCCAATGAAAACGGAGTATGCCCAGTTGCAGTTTTGTGGGTAGTTCTGTATGCCTATAGTGCTAGTGGTAGCTTATCGACCCAACCACCTTTTGCTCTTTCGAGTTGCTTCTTGATGGTTGACTTGATAATTTTATTTACTGCTTCCACCTGCCCGTTTGCCTGCGGATGAGCTACTGCTGAGAAGCTTTTTCGGATTTTGAATCGTTTGCAAAAACCATGGAATTCTTCACTTTCGAACTGAGTACCATTGTCTGTAATTATCTTTTGAGGCACACCATACCTACAAATGATACTTTTAGTCACAAAACTTATCATCTTTTTAGAGGTGATAGTAGCCAGGGGTTCAGCTTCTGCCCATTTAGTAAAATAATCTACAGCAACAATGGCATATTTGATTCCAGATTTGGCAGTTGGTAACGGTCCCACAAGGTCTATCCCCTATATTGCAAACGGCCATGGACTAACCATCTGTGTGAGTTCAGTGGTAGGTGCTCTAGGAATTTTGGCGAATCTTTGGCATCTGTCACATTTTCGTGAATAGTCTGCTGCGTATCGATTAATTTCTGGCCAAAAATATCCGTATCGGAGAATCTTCTTTGTTAAAGTTTGACCACCTAAATGATCACCACATTCTCCCCCATGCACCTCAGCTAGGATTGTTTTGGACTCTTCCCTGGATACACATCGAAGTAACGGCATTGAGAATCCCCGTATGTATAATTGGCCATCCTGGACTATATAGCGAGAGGCTTTCCTTAGTAGCTTCTGTCGTTCTTTTGAATTTTCCGATAGAGAGCCATTAGGCAGATATTCTGTTATTGGAGTCATCCATGATTCTTGCTCTTGAGACACGCTCATGATCCGGTCAATATCCATCTCATCAATGCTTGGAGCCGATAGGACTTCTACTGGAGTCAACCCTAGGAATTGAGCTTCGCCCGTGCTAGAGTATTTTGCGAGAGAATCTGCTTTCTTGTTTTCTTCTCGAGGAATATGACTTATCGTGTAATGATCAAAGTCACACAGGAGTTCCCAAGCCTTTAACAAGTAGGCAGGCAGATTTCCCCCTTTCGCTTGGAATTCCTTTTTGACTTGGCATACAATAAGCTGAGAATCACTGAAGATCTGTAATGCTCGGATGTTTAGTTCCTTAGCAATTCTCAAGCCAGCGATAAGAGCTTCGTATTCTACTTCATTGTTCGTTGAAGGAAATTCCAACCTCAGTGCATAGCATAATGACCGACCTTCAGGGGTTTCAAGTACAACTCCGGCTCCAGAACAGTAGTCATTTCTCGCGCCATCAACATATAACTTCCATTGGATTGGGGAATCATCGATCGTATCCTCCTTACTGTTACCCTTATCTGTGAATTCTGCGATGAAATCCGCTAAAGCTTGTCCATTGATTGCTTTTCTAGGATGATAAGTGATGTCATATTGACTGAGTTCAATGTTCCACTTTAGAAGACGAGCCGAGGTCTCAGGGCGAAACAGGACTTGCTTTAAAGGTTGATCAGTGAGGACTCTGATAGGATGAGCTTGGAAATATTGCCTCAACTTCCTTTATGAAATCAGTAGGCAATAGGCGAGTTTTTCCAACTTGGAGTAATTCATCTCTGCCCTAGTGAGTCTTTTGCTGATATAGTAAAATGGATGTTGATTCCTCTTGTCTTCTCGTATCAGCGCTGCACTTAAAGCACGAGATGATACTGCCAGGTATATAAGAAGATCCTCACCATCGCCAGGCCTAGAAAGTATTGGAGGCGTTTCCATATGGCGAATCAATTCATCAAAGGCTTTTTGCTATTCGGGAGTCCAGTCGAAGCTTTTCTTTCCTTTCTTTAGAGCGTCAAAGAATGGGATGCATTTATCAGTAGCTTTGGAAATGAACCGACTCAAGGCGGCGACTTTTCCGTTGAGACTTTGCAATTCCTTCTTCGTTCTAGGAGCTTTGACTTCTTTTAAGGCGGTAGTTTGTGTTGGACTAGCTTCAATGCCTCTAGCGCTCATGATGAAACCTAGGAACTTTCCGGACTCCACCCCAAATGAACATTTTAAAGGGTTAAGCTTCATTCCGTATTTTTGGAGGACTGCGAACATTTCTGCTAAGTGTTCTATGTGATCCACTGCTTTCTTAGACTTTACTAACATGTCGTCGACGTAGACTTCCATAGTCTTGCCCAATTGCGGTATGAACATAGCATTAACAAGTCTTTGGTAGGTTGCCCCCGCATTCTTCAGCCCGAAGGGAATAACTCTGTAGCAGTAAAGACCAACATCGGTGATAAAGCTCGTGTCCTCCTGATCTGGCTCATGCATCATGATCTTGTTATATCCGGAGTAGGCATCCATAAAAGATAACAGTTCATGTCCCGCTGTTCCGTCTACCAGTTGATCGATCCTGGGTAACGGGAAGCAGTCTTTGGGGCAGGCCTTGTTTAGATCTGAAAAATCGATGCACACTCTCCATTTTCCATTGGCTTTCTTAACCAGCACTGGATTTGAAACCCAATTCGGATAGGTAGATTCTTTGATAAAGTTATTCTCCATGAGCCGATTAACTTCTTCTTTTAATGCTGCTGACCTTTCTGGACCTTGAGTTCTCCTTTTCTGTTTCACAGGTGTAAATTTGGATCAATATTCAGAGAGTGTACTGCAACTTCTGGGGATATTCCGCACATATCGGCATGAGTCCAAGCAAAAACATCCAAATTTGCTTTTAAAAAAGATATTAAGATATTCTGAACTGACACATTAAGTTGTGATCCCACATTCAACACCTTGTTTGGGTCCTTTGGGTCAACAGGTACTGGTACTGTCGTTTCCACTGGTACCACTCTATTCTCCCCTGCACTGGCTTTTCTAGGATCCATCTCTTTCCGTGCTCCGCTGTGCTCGCCAGTGCAGGGTCTGCCCTGTAAATGCTACAAGGCTGGTTCTTTGATGCGGACTGGGGTTGCCGCATCCTTTCCCATTTCTCTTTTCCTTGCTTCTCGCAGCTCTGTCAGATAACACTCCCGCCCAGCATTTTGATCCCTTTTTATAAATCCTACTCCATTGTCAGTGGGGAATTTAATGGTGAGGCACCATGGGGCCAGAATAGCTTTGAACGCTGCAAGAGTTGGACGGCCAAGGAAAGCATTATAAGCAGAAAATTCGTCAACAATCACAAAAGTTTGCTTGCGGACTACTTTTCTTTCTCCCTCTTCGAGTTCTACAAGCAAATCAATGGTTCCTATTGGCTGCTTTGGCTCCCCAGTGAAGCCAGCTATTTTTTGTGACGAGGCTTGCACATTAGCCATAGGGATCTTCATTTGGTCGAATGTTTTCTTGAAGAGGATATTACAGGATGCGCCACAATCAATGAGAACTCTTCTGACAATAGCTGGCCTGATACCAGCCGAGATGACTAAGGGATCTAAGGTAGGAGCTTCAACACCTGTGGAATACCTGGCTCTGAACACAATATCATCATTGAAAGTTCTTTGTTGTTTCAGGGGCGTAGCATCATCCAAAACAAAGACATCTTCTTCGGCCGGTGCATATTTCAAAGCCCGGGTGTACCTTTCCATCTCACCCCAGCTCCTGCCTGCTGGGTGAGGTCCTCCCATAATGAAATTGATAACGGGCCTTCCGGATTCATGCCCTGCAGCCTTCTCACTTGTCCTGGGTTGATGAACAGGAGCTTGTTGCCCCTGGCTAGACGAAGCAGGATTGCTGCTATTCTTTTCCACAAATTGCTGCAGCTTTTTTTCCCTTATCAACTCTTCAATCAAAATTTTCAATTGGCGGCATTCATCGGTATCATGACCGGGTTGATTATGGAAGCGGCAAAACTTCCCACTTTGTACAGCTTTTTTCCCGGTTCTCAGAACGGGAGGTTTAGGATAATGAACAGAATCTTTAGTGGCAAGGTAAATACGCTCCGGCGTATCTGATAAAGGAGTATAATCCGATGGCTTGAAGGAACGAGGCTTCTTCAGATTTTTCTGTTTCTTCCCATCGTTATTTTTCCTTTTCTGTCCTACAGATTCATTCTTGCGTGGAGCAGCAACGTTATCTTCAGCTTTTTCCAATACTGCCTTTACCGGTACAGGTCGGCTTTCCAGGCGTATGAACTCATCTGCTTTCTTGTAGAATTTTTCAAGGGAATTTGCTTCCTTTATGTTAAGCCATTTTCCAAATTCGCTCGACTTGTCGATGGCCCTCATCAGATAGGTCAAGATCATCCGTGGTTCTGCATTGTCTACCTCGGCCAGCGCTATATTAAAGCGATTCAAGAAAGATCTGATAGTCTCCCCTGGATTCTGTTCTGAACTTGACAACGACATGATATCTTTGGCTTTTGAAGCATATAGTCTGAACTGCTCCTTGAATTTCCGGGTTAGGTCAGAAAACTGATCTATAGACCGAATTGGTAGCTTGGTGAACCAAAGCAGAGCTACACCTTCCAAATATACAGGAAAATATCGACACTTTATTTCATCAGAAGCTCTGGCACCTGTCATGTGCCAATCATACTTATACAAGAATTCGTTCGGATCACTTGTTCCCTTGTAAGCTGGGATAGTTGGAGGGACGAACTTCCTTGGGAACTCAGCCTTTAAGATCCTTTCGGTAAACGGGGTTTTACTTGGAGCGAAACCCCATTCCTTCTCGTCTCCATTCCTTTGCATGCTTTCTTTCATGATTTGTCGAACCATTTCAGACAGATACCCCTCATCATTTCGAGCTTTAGATCCACCAACTTCAGGAAATGTCTGCTCAAAGGGGCTGGCAGCCCTCTCAGGAATGTTTCTTTCTTCAGCATCATGAATGTTGCCAGCAAAGTTCCTTTCATTACCCGTTGGTTGACGGTTTACCCAAGCAAATCGTTCAACTTATTCAAAATTAGGGCATTTTGGGCATTCTCAGCCTCCAATTGTGCACTTTGGGCATTTATCTGCTGGTTCAGCCCTAAGATTACAGCATCCAACTCCGCCTTTGTAACCCCAACAGGTGGAGTGGCTTGATTAGGTACCGGGGAAGCGGAGGTTCCCTCTTGAACATTTCCAGATCTAACAGATCTACTCCTTCTCCCCAGAGCCATGATTTCAGATAAAATTCTAGTCTTCAGAGAGATTACTTCAACAAACTTTCGTGGAGCAATGATGATAATTCGCCTGAGTTTGATTTTCTCAGTGAAAGCACCAAAAATGTTAACGCTAAAATTTGAACGCTAACACCTCGGTGTGTAAAGTGTAGTTGTGAAAGCACCACCCGATGATTCGGGAATAGAGTATAAGCAGAAAACCACAGAAAAAAGCAGTAAATAACAACGATTTTATAGTGGTTCGGCTTAATAGTTTGCCTACGTCCACTCTGAATATCTTTATTGATGATTTCGTTACAAGTTGATACAATTCTTCCCAAGTACAATACACTTTGAACTACTAAACACTTTGAACGAGTAGCTTAAACTTCAATGTAAGTGAAAGTCCTCAAATCCATGTCGGATGCATGAGATTTCTTCTTGAAGTTGTTGATAGCGTTCTACGTGTCTTGAAAGCTTTGAGTGTTGAGTTGGTTTGGAATGTAGCAGAGTATCGGTGCTTGGAAAGAATGAGCCAAAAGTCCCTTGAATGTTGGAGATGGCCATGTATTTATAGGCAAATTTCTGGGCTGGAATTGTCGCCGAAGTCATAGGTCGTGACCGACTCAGGATGAGTCGTAAGTCGTGACCGACTTAAATATCACGAGTCAGCAGGCAGCGACATAAGTGAAGCGGCATTGAGTTTGCTTACTGTTTACTTAGGTCGCCAACGACTTATAATAGGTCACTAGACATCTTAAGTTACTTGGGTCGTTGGAAAACTTAAGTCGGTCTGCCACATGAGTTGTTAACTCCATGAGTCATTAACCCGTTGTGTCGGCCGGCACCTTTAAGTCGCTAAGGTTATAACCCGGTGAGTTGCTGTCCCTCCTGAGTCGTTGAGTCGTAACCCTTCAAGGCCGTTGAGTCGGTAACTCCTTAAGGCTGTTGAGTCGGACTATTCTCTTAAGCCGCTAAGGTTACTAAGTCGTTAGCCTGTTGAGTCGTAACTAGATAGGTCGTTGATTCGGTCCATATGTTAGGTCGGTTATCAGTTGAGTCGGTAATCATTGTGAGTCGTGAGCCTTTCTTGAGTCGCTTGAGCAGAGGGGTTAACACCCGAAGAGCAATCAATGGACAAGCTTTGGCAGATTTCATCGCAGAATGTACAGGCAAAGGTGATAGTGGGGATGTGGTGACTGGTAATTCCCCAATTCTATGGAAATTGTATGTTGAAGGCACAAGAAACGATTACTGTTCCGGGGCTGGGGTTGTGCTTGAAACCCCTGAAGGGCGGTTATTGTGTTATGCTTTAAAATTTGAATTCCCTTCGACAAACAATGAAGCAGAGTATGAAGCTCTTATTGCCTGTTTGAGAATTGCTAAGGAGTTGAATGTCAAAATGTTGCAGATCTTTAGTGATTCACAGCTTATTGTGTGTCAAGTCAAGAAAGAGTTTCAAACCAAAGGAGGAAATCTGCCCGCTTACTTGTCAAGAGCCTGGGAGCTTCTCGATGACCTGGACCATTATACGATAAACCATATACCTCGGGAAGAAAACATGAAGGCGGATTCCCTCGCAAAGTATGCAAGCACTAGTGAAGCTCAATTATTCGGATTAGTTCCTTTGAAGTCCAGTCAACTCCAAGCATTGACGAATGGATATTGACTGGATCATGACTATATCACAGGAGCCAGAATCATGGATGACACCGATATTGGAATATCTGTGCGATGGTTCTCTACCAGAAAACTAAAAAAAAGGGCAGAAGTTGTTAAGTAAAGCATCCAGATATGTAATTCAAGATGGCCGATTGTATAGGCGGGGATTCTTAATGCCATTACTCCGATGTGTGACCAAGCAAGAAGCTGAGACAATTCTAACTGAGGTACAAGGAGGAGAGTGTGGAGATCACTCAGGTGGTCAAACATTGGCAAAGAAAATTCTCCGTTGTGGATATTTTTGGCCAGATATTAATCATGATGCCGCAAGTTACGCCCGAAAATGTGACCGATGCTAGAAATTTTAAGAAATCCCAAGAGCACCTTCCATTGAGATAACACAGATGGTCAGTCTGTGGCCATTTTCTATTTGGGGAATATATCTCATTGGGCCTTTGCCAACTGCAAAATCCGGAATCAGCTATGCTATTGTTGCTGTTGATTATTTTACTAAATGTGCTAAATCTGAAACCTTAGCTACTATTACCTCTAAGAAAATGATAAACTTTGTAACTAAGAACGTCATTTGTCGGTATGGTAAGTGAATATAGGATTTGTTGATTTTGGAATAAACTTGAGTAAAGTAAGAGAAAACTTTAAAATGGGATTTAATTAAGAGAATCTATAAGTGTTTTGAAATAGAAAATTAGAAGGAGAATGAGACTATGAAATTTATAAATGGGGTCTATAAATAAAGTGAAATAAATATCAGTGGATATTTTGGATTTTAAATTCACGATGGAAACTTATAAGGAAAAGGTAATTCGTTTTAAAAATAAAACGGTGGGTTTATTTTTCAAAGTATGGAAAAGTAAATTTACGAGATTGAGACGTAAATTAAATTGGGATAAATCGAGAAGGATTTATGAATGATTAGATGGCCATGTTGGAATGAAAAGTGTATTTTCCTGGAAAGCCAAGTATAATTTCAAAGGAAATTGTTGAGTATAAATTAGAATTTTTAAAAGTGGATTAGGAAGAATGTTTTAGAAAAATTATTATTTAATTGTTTTAAAATTGTTAAAGTAAATATTTATTAAGTTAATTAGTAGTAATTATTTTTAATGGTTAAACTAGTATTTTGATGCAAAGGATAATTATCAAATATTATACCTTATATTATAGTTTTATTTTAAAAGTAGTTTTGGCTAAAGCTTTTCTTAGGAAATTATTTTAGAATTTCATAACGATTATTTTGAGTAAAGTGATTTAAGTAGGTTTATTTTAAATGGTTTAAATGTATATTTTTTTTGGATAAAGTGATATAAATTATTTAAAAGCTAAATTTAATAAGGCTTTGTACTTTTCATGGAAAATAAAATAATCGGTGGAATGATTATTTAATTTGATAGCTAAATAATCAAATATCAATATTTTGGCCAATGCGCTGATTGTTTTGAAGAGACGCAGATCAGGTTTAATTATTTGAAAACCACTTCGATCCGGTTTGAACGTTTGCGAATAAAGACCGTGAAGATGATGAAGGCGTTGATTCAGTTTGTCCAAACACAGGGCAACTTGTATGGACGAATGCTATCAGACCACACAACACTAGAAAGGCAATTTCCTCATTCTTATAAGCATGACAAAACAAATTTGTTACCGTTATAACCATGAAAATAGGTACCGTGGGCAAATTCAGTTTTGTTTTTGCTTACGGTTATAACCATGACAGAACAATATGTACTCACGGTTATAATCATGACAAAATGGATAATTACTAACGCTTATAATCGTGGGAAATTCAGATAGTATCACACTTATAACCGTGATAGAACATTAGTTTCTAACATTTATAATCATTACCAAAAAGAAAACTCTAACACTTATAACCATGACAAATGCAAATTATATCACAGTTATAACCATTACGAAAGGTTATTTTCTAACGGTTATAACCGTTGGGAATCTTGGTAATTCCCAATGGTTATAACCGTTGGAAATTACTTCAAATTCCCTTTGACAGTAACTGCCATGAAACAAGATGAAGTTCAAACTAGCTTGAAAAATTAGGCAGTGAATAGAATATGAACAGAAACCTGCAAGCTCAAATTGAAGTCTAGACAAGTGCACAAAATCAGACCGTGATTCAAAATATAATTCGATATACACCGTTCTAGTTCAAACACATCATTTTAGATACATCTTTACAATCGAACCTTAATATGCCCGTCACAACACACAAATTATAAAGCAGAATTAAGAAGAAATGGAGACTCGTCGGATCTGAAGTAGTAAGTTCAGACGCAGGCACAATAACACATAATTCGGGTGCAAATGCAGCGATAGTTCCTCAGCAGTCTGTTAAGTATTTCACCAAATTGCCTTTGAACTCAACAAGTAAAAGTAGGAAAGTCATTGCAAAGACCAGAAGAAAAATGAAGCAAAGACTGACCTAGTAATAAGCAGAGATAATGACGACAATGTATGTAATGAAAAAGCAGATAATGCATATATTCCGAACACTAACCTGAAGACACGGAACTGAGGGAAATGCTTTTGAATTCAAAGCCACTTAAAGCGAAGTTATCGAAAATCCAACATGGTCCAACCTAGTTTCACAATTAAAATGAATAGCATGTAAGAGCAGGCGTAGTAAAGTGAGTGGATCCCTTAGAAGCTCTAAAACTAAGAGAAATGCAAATACTGAAAATTAAACGACATTCCTTATATGGTACGTAAGGGAAGTTAATTCCCCTACAAGGAAATACGATGTTGTAGAGCATATAAATAGACTCTAACCTTCTTTTGTTGGTTTACTTGAGCATAAATTGGATGAGATTGTCATTCGTTCATTTATCAAAAACATTAAACCATAGTAGGCATATGCATACACCAAAGATGAAAACAATAAGAGAAATAATTATTCTTTGGGACCCTATCATATGGAATGGAACAGTATTATTTTAATCATCATGTCACTACTTCAAAATAAAGGGGAAATGGGCATTGTCATAACAGTGGTGAATGGACTTCACACTCATGTGCAAAGACATAAATCTGGCCTTATTTAAAGGATCGATGCATCTACTAAAATAAACAATTAAATTACGGTGAGGATTTCCATGAAACTGTTGCAACTACAGGGCTGCAAGAATCTCAGTACGTTGGCAACTATTTCACATGGAAAGGTGGAAATTATTTCTTCGACGCACAGCAAAATAGATAGAATTTTTTCAACTTTGAATTTCAATGTAAATTTCCAAACTCTACAACTAAAGTTATTTATCATATCTCAAGTGACCACTCACATATGCTAATTGCATTCAAAGTAGATGAAGATATTCAGAAAAAACATTCCATTCAAATTCAACAATGCATGCATAAAAATGAATGGGCATGATGGCAAAATTCAAAGCTCATGGAAAACAGCAGTAAATGGAAACCAAAACTTTTACAAAAAAATTCAAGGCCTATTTTATGCAGTGTATGGAAACAAAACATTTACAAATTGATCTACAGATTCTAGTATATATGCAGCAATAGGAACTGCTATTGATATGTCATAAACGATTAGCTAACGGTAAAGAAAAAACCATTTAACTTTGTGCCTTAAGTTCATATAGTCAAACTTTATTTCTTTTTTCACAAATAGTGAGGAGATGGGAGAAAAGAACCATGAAAATTACCTAACAAGCCATACTTATGCAAGATGGAGAATGAGGTTGCAGCATTCCAGTCATACTGATGCTTTGTATGCTCTTATGGTTTTGGTTCGATCAGAAATTACCTAGAGAAAAATAATGGATTCATAAACATTTTCACCATCCAAAAGAACCACAATTTTGATGATTAAATTTATTTCATATCCACATTCTGCAACATGAAATGCAATACAATTAAATCCAATCTTCTTTTTGTATTCAACAGCAGATTGAAGAAATTTGGCCTAGAATTAAAATTTTATAATTAGCTACCATTGATAGTAACAAAAGAAAAAACACACCACAAGCTAATGTGCATACCAAGTGGTCAAGTTCTCTTTTCATATCAGTATTTAAAAGAGTTTAGTCGACCACCCTAGAAAACAAATTTCTCTCCTCCAAGATAGTGTGTAACCGATTGAAATAAAATGACGATCATAAGCAGAAAACTAGCATTAGAACCGAGGTCTTATATAAATGTCATGCACAAACAAACCTCCATGGCTTTCTTGACTTGAGCTGCAGCATAAGCATACACTCCTACCTCAGAGCTGATGAAGATGCCACGTGAGTTACTAAGTCGTATGATAGAAAAAATTTTATCATAATAAAATTAGTAAAAGATTATACCTAGTGGTTGTGCCATGCATGCAACGAGGATGCAAAAACAATTGAGCAGTGCCCCATAGTGGTCTGATTTTAGACCTCTTGGAACAATAAAAATTTAAAACATTTAATAAAGCCACTAAGAAGAAGAATATGAACTACTATGATCACTGTTGTTTCTAAAGCAAATTTATACCTGAAGTTCCTTTGCAAGTTTAACCACTTCATCCAAATTTGCATTCGACTCCTGCAACATTTTATAAATGTTTCACGCACAATGAACATTTCAATTGATTGTAGATGCTATTTGAGCTTTAGCCTCCTATAAAAATTAAATGTCACAAAAATATGAATTTAAAATAATAAATATTAAACAGAAGTATGATAAGGGTGTTAACGCTAAAATTTGAACGCTAACACCCCGGTGTATGAGTTGTAGTTGTGAAAGCACCACCCGATTACTCGGGAACGGGTTACAAGCAGATAATAGCAGAAAAGCGGTAAACAACAACAATTTTATAGTGGTTCGGCTTAAGGGTATAGCCTACGTCCACTTTACGTACTTTTATTAATAATCTCGTTACAAGCTGATACAATTCTTCCCAAGTACAATACACTTTGAATTACAAGAGACTTAGAACACGTAGCCTAAACTCCGATGAAGATGAGAGTTTTCGAATCCATGTTGGATGTATGTGATCTCCCCTTGAAGTTGTTTGTAGCGTTCTTAGTGTCTTGAGAGCTTCAAGTGTTAAATTGGTTCGGAATGCAGCAGAGTATCGGCGCTTGAAGAGAGTGAGCCAAAAGTCCCCTTTCTGTTGGAGTTATGGGCGTATTTATAGGCATCTTCGGAGTTAGGTCATAACTCGTATACGACTCACGATGAGTCGTAACTTGTGTACGCCTCATGATGAGTCGTAACTTGTATACGACTCATGGTAGGTCGCGGCTGATTTACTGGGTTCATGGCTTGGCCCAGAGTTATGCACCCATCTGAATGAATGATACAAGTTCTAAGTCGTTCATGAGTTAACCAAATGAAGTTTCCTTTATGCTAGCATGAGTCGTACACGACTCATCATAGGTCGTAAGTCGTCAGCGATTCTTCTTACTATAGCGTGGTGTTGAACTTGTCTCCAAGTCTTAGGTCGTGAACAACTTATCTTTTGAGCCGTAGACTTCCTGTCGTGCCATCTTCTAACTCGTAAGATTGTTATCTCGTAGACTCTTTAACTCGTGGAGGCCTTAAGCCGTAGATCCTTATCTCGTAGACCTTTTAACTCGTAGAGTCTTTAACTCATAGTGGCCTTAACTCGTAAATCTTTTAACTCGTAGATCGTTCAACCCTTGAATGGTTAGGTCGTGAAGACCTTGAGTCGCACAGTTCTTGAGTCGTTGATCCACTGAGTCGGCCTGTCTCATGAACCGTTAACCCTCTTGAGTCGCTCCATTCCTCTAAGTCGCCTTGAACCTTAACTCGTTAAGTCGTGGCACTTCTTAGGTCGTCCAATCCTTGAGTCGTTAAGCTTATTGAGTCGGCAACCTTGTTAAGTCGGCAACCTTGTTAAGTCGGTAAGTCGAACACCGTAGGCGGTGGCGTTGCCCCCGCACCCCCACCTTGGGGGGTTGGCACCCCCCCTGGACCCCCCCTCCGTAGGGGATCTTATCTGAAAATTCATTCAACAGAACTTGCTTTATTGGGAGGTTAAATCGACCATCCTTCGAGATGAACTATCATTGGCTTCTCGGTCGATTTTTGATGTCACGGCCTTGCTGAAAAAGCAGAGTTAACACTTGCCCCTCGAAGTATACGCCTAGGGACTAGGTCGTGTGCTTCTATTCTTCTTAACTCGTGCTTTATTGAGCTGCTGAGCTTGTACTTAGGCAGCTTTACTTTGTTTTGTCCTAAAGCCTTTTGAACTTGACCAGAACTTGTTGCATCTCTTTATAGATTATTTTAACAACCTATTAAATGCAACATTTGCGGAAAAATGGGGCGAATATACTCATCACCGATTGCCCATATCGAGTGATGGATTAGATCAAAGAACTGATATTTTACGGTAAGTAAATTAGTATGGATTTGATGAAGTGTTGCGAATCAACTATCTTGAATGAAGTATCAACAAAAAATTTACACAGTTATAACTGCTATTTGCATTGATACTGCACTTATTTTCAAATAACAAGCCTCGAATTTTTCTGAATTGAGATATTTGCCAACCAGTATTATTTCGAGTATTACTTTATTAGCTTGTTATTCAAGTAGCTTTGCACAACACTTCACACGCTTTTAGGAAGCGTGCACCTTTATTTTTCGAATACTCAGTTCTTTATGTCGAATGTCTTCTTGATAAGAAGAAATAGTGGAGCAAGCTGGATTTTTTCACTTCTGAGATTTTCAGAATTCGAGTTGTTGAGTGCTAATTTCGTTCTTTACTTTGTAGCATCCCTTCTCTTTCCGAATATTTCAGTCATAAGTCAATTTTTAAAAGACTAAATGCTGTGGCGGTTAAAGAGAGGAGTGTTAAATTTCTGCTAAAAGACGAATTTTTGCACTTAATTCGGACCTTTTTCCCTCTTTTGATTGACTTGGCCTTATGATGCCCCTGATTTTCAAGCAGAGACTTCAGGTGCCCCAGCTTTCGCAGAGGAACTTGCATCTAGGAGACCTGCAAATGTGAATTTTTTTTTTTTTTAGTATGGAATGAGATGATTCTTCCTACTTGTACAGAATTTTGTCTGTATTTGAGAATGCAATTATTGCTCATTTTCATATAAGTTTTTCATTTTCTTTGCATAATACTGTGGTGAGCTTGTGGTCTTTTGCTTGGGTATTGCTTTGACTAATATAGCGATATTTTATTGTCCCTATACCATAGCTTATTGTAATATTCTCCATTTTTGCGGAGATTTTGGAGGACAATTCTTCTGTTTTGAGCAGACTTGTACTCTTACTTTAGAGAATAACTCTTCCATTTTGAGAAAGCATGCACTCTTTCTTTAGAGAATAATTTTCCATTTTTGAGGAAATATTATTCTTGCTCTGGTAGAGTGCGCCTTGTATTGGAAAAGCCTTTTCTCCTTTTTTTTTTTTTGTTGCGCCTCGTTGGAGGGCTTTGATTTGACATTTCAACTCTGGAGGAGTGGGCCTCCACAGAGATTGCACTTCATCTCCGGTGAAATGTGCCCCCGAAGAGGTCTTTATCCTCTGAAGGGTTGTGCCTTTGAGTACGGCTTTAGTTTAAGCTTCAAACATGGGAAGCGTGCCTCATTGGAGGACTTTAGTTTGTGCTTCAAACTTGGGAAGTGTGCCTCATTGGAGGACTTTAGTTTGCGCTTCAAACATGGGAAGCGTGCCTCATTGGAGGACTTTAGTGTGTACTTCAAACTTGGGAAGTGTGCCTCATTGGAGGACTTTAGTTTGCGCTTCAAACATGGGAAGCGTGCCTCATTGGAGGACTTGAGTTTGTACTTCAAACTTGGGAAGTGTGCCTCATTGGAGGACTTTAGTTTGCGCTTCAAACATGGGAAGCGTGCCTCATTGGAGGACTTGAGTTTGTACTTTAAACTTGGGAAGTGTGCCTCATTGGAGGACTTTAGTTTGCGCTTCAAACATGGGAAGCGTCCCTCATTGGAGGACTTGTGCCTCCGAAGAGGGCTTGTGTGTTTTCTGTCTGCTTGCCCATGCCTCTTCAACATCTGCTCCTTAGTGATTCCTCGTTATCATTTCCACAGCCATGTTCTTTTCTTTGCCAGTTATTTGTCTCTTTTCCAGAGAAATGCTCCTCATTGTTAAGTGAATCCGTAGGGCAAACCCAAACTACCCGACTAGATGTATGTTTGCACAAACGATCTTTGTCGGTTAGCGAGGGCCTGAAACCTCCGCGTTGGGAAGGTGCCCTTTTGGTTGTATCAACTGTTCGTGAGGAACATTTCTTATGCAGGAATTCAATTTGGAACCTTTTTGGCTTGACATTTATTTGCTCAATGACTTATAGGAATCGCTTTGCTTTGCGATGTGCTGACTAGGTAAGCTTTGCTTTGATTGCCTGCAATATTAAATCGACATTTTAGCAATATATTCAAGATATTTGGCATATCGAAATGAAACAGGTCTTTTATAGTAATAGAAAACACAAGATTTATAGTTCCTATATTTCATTTGCAATGTTTTTACAACGACTTTTAATATGAGAATGATAAATCCATTATTCTTTTACAAATTTGTAACAAAGCCTTAAAGTAAAACATGGATGCAATTCCATGCTATCCCAAGCTTCTCGGGATCGAATCTCCGGTGTGAGAACAGGAACATTCTCTCCCTTCTGGACTTTTCTTAGAGCATGAGCGTATCCTTCCATCCTATCATGATTCCTGTCTGCCGGGTGAGGGGCTCCCCTGAGTGGATGAGGATGGGTCATTCCTGTCTCCTTTGACATATTGCTGGAGTTTATTTTGTCTCAATAGTTCTTCAATCAAATTCCTTAAATGACGACATTCGTTGGTGTCATGACCAGGTTGGTTGTGGAATTGACAGAACCTCCCATTATGCATAGCATTTTTCCCAACCTTCAACTCAGGTGGCTTAGGATAATCAAAAGCATCCTTGGTTGCGAGAAAGATGTTCTCCAGAGTATCAGTTAAGAGAGTAAAGTCTGAAGGTTTAAAGCGGCGAGCTTTCTTCAAGTCTCTTTGCTTTTTTCCACCATCTTTCTTCCTCTTCTGTCCTCTAGATTCTCTTTTATCAGAAGTAACACCGACATTCAAAATTTCGGCCTCGATTGCTCTTGAAGTCGCAGGAAAGCTTTCCAAACGCATAAATTCATCAGCCTTCTTACAGAATTTCTCAAGTGAGTTTGGCTCCTTCATTTTTAGCCATTTACCAAATTCACTCGATTTATCGATAGCCCGCATTAGATAAGTCAAAACCATCCTTGGCTCTGCGTTCTCGACTTCAACTAGGGCTATATTGAAACGATTTAAGAATGATCTGGTAGATTCTCCGGGGTTTTGTTCTAGACTAGAGAGAGACATTATATCCTTGGCTTTTGTAGCATATAGCCTGAACTGATCCTTGAACTTTCGTGCTAAGTCAGAGAATTGATCCACGGATCTAACTGGCAGCTTTGTGAACCAAAGTAAAGCCACTCCCTCTAAGTATACCGAAAAGTAACGGCACTTGATCTCATCTGTTGCTCTTGCCCCGGTCATATGCCAATCGTACTTGTAAAGGAATTGGTTAGGGTCACTTGTCCTTCGATAAGCTGGGATGGTAGGAGGTACAAATTTCTTGGGAAACTCTGCCTTTAAGTTTTTTTCGGTGAACGGTGTCTTACTCGGGGCAAATCCCCAATCATTTTCATCCTCTTGCCTTTGCATGCTTTCTTTCATAATTTGTCGGACCATTCTAGAAAGATACTCCTCATCATGTCGAGTCCTAGATCCACCAACCTCTGGAAGTGTTCGTTCAAAGGGGCTAGCAGCTCTTTCAGGAGCATTTCTTTCTTCAGCATCACGAATGTTGCCAGCCAAATTCCTTTCATTATCTGCCGGTTGGCGGTTTGCCCCAAGCAAATCGTTCAACCTATTCAGAATTAGGACATTCTGGGCATTCTGAGCCTCAAATTGTGCATTTTGGGCATTGATTTGTTGGTTCAGCCCTAAAATTACAGCATCCAGCTCTGGCTTTGTAACTCCGACAGCTGGAGTGGCTTGATTCGATATAGGGGAAGCAGAGGTTCCCTCTTGAATATTCCCAGATCTGATAGATCTACTCTTCCTTCCAGGAGCCATAATCTCGGATAGACTTCTGGTTTTCAAGGAAACTCTCTCTACAAACCTCTGTGAAGCAATGATGATAACTCGCCTGAGTTCAGTTCTCGGTGAAAGCACCAAAAATGTTAACGCTAAAATTTGAACGCTAACACCCCGGTGTATGAGTTGTAGTTGTGAAAGCGCCACCCGACTACTCGGGAACGGGTTACAAGCAGATAATAGCAGAAAAGCGGTAAACAACAACAATTTTATAGTGGTTCGGCTTAAGGGTATAGCCTACGTCCACTTTAAGTACTTTTATTAATAATCTCGTTACAAGCTGATACAATTCTTCCCAAGTACAATACACTTTGAATTACAAGAGACTTAGAACAAGTAGCCTAAACTCCGATGAAGATGAGAGTTTTCGAATCCATGTTGGATGTATGTGATCTCTCCTTGAAGTTGTTTGTAGCGTTCTTAGTGTCTTGAGAGCTTCAAGTGTTAAATTGGTTCGGAATGCAGCAGAGTATCGGCGCTTGAAGAGAGTGAGCCAAAAGTCCCCTTTCTGTTGGAGTTATGGGCGTATTTATAGGCATCTTCGGAGTTAGGTCGTAACTCGTATACGACTCACGATGAGTCGTAACTTGTGTACGCCTCATGATGAGTCGTAACTTGTATACGACTCATGGTAGGTCGCGGCTGATTTACTGGGTTCATGGCTTGGGCCAGAGTTATGCACCCATCTGAATGAATGATACAAGTTCTAAGTCGTTCACGAGTTAACCAAATGCAGTTTCCTTTATGCTAGCATGAGTCGTACACGACTCATCATAGGTCGTAAGTCGTCAGCGATTCTTCTTACTATAGCGTGGTGTTGAACTTGTCTCCAAGTCTTAGGTCGTGAACAACTTATCTTTTGAGCCGTAGACTTCCTGTCGCGCCATCTTCTAACTCGTAAGATTGTTATCTCGTAGACTCTTTAACTCGTGGAGGCCTTAAGCCGTAGATCCTTATCTCGTAGACCTTTTAACTCGTAGAGTCTTTAACTCGTAGTGGCCTTAACTCGTAGATCTTTTAACTCGTAGATCGTTCAACCCTTGAATGGTTAGGTCGTGAAGACCTTGAGTCGCACAGTTCTTGAGTCGTTGATCCACTGAGTCGGCATGTCTCATGAACCGTTAACCCTCTTGAGTCGCTCCATTCCTCTAAGTCGCCTTGAACCTTAACTCGTTAAGTCGTGGCACTTCTTAGGTCGTCCAATCCTTGAGTCGTTAAGCTTATTGAGTCGGCAACCTTGTTAAGTCGGCAACCTTGTTAAGTCGGTAAGTCGTATACCGTTTTGGTCGGGGCGCTGCCCCGCATCCCGCCGGGGGCGCTGCCCCCGGACCCCTACGACCTGACCGGTCAGGTCGAACACCGTAGGCGGTGGCGTTGCCCCCGCATCCCCACCTTGGGGGGTTGGCACCCCCCTGGACCCCCCCTCCGTAGGGTATCTTATCTGAAAATTCATTCAACGGAACTTGCTTTATTGGGAGGTTAAATCGACCATCCTTCGAGATGAACTATCATTGGCTTCTCGGTCGATTTTTGATGCCACGGCCTTGCTGAAAAAGCAGAGTTAACAAAGGGGCCAGTACTGTTTAGGCTGGAGTAGCCATTTCATGATTACTATTTTTTGTATCAATTTGTGCCTTGACCTTCTCAACTTTGTCCTCCAATCTTACAATGTCATATTGTAACCTACATAGAAGTTTATCTCGGTTCACAATGAAATAACTGATTCAATAAATAAAAATAAATAAATGAATTTCTAGTTTGGTTGTAAAAATATGAAAAAATATTCACATAGAAGATCTGAAATATAAATACATCCTTCAGATTTAAAGAAGAACATTCATACCAATTGGAGCACCAATTAGTTCAAAGTTATTTGGACATTTCTTTCCATTTTATATATGTATCGATGTGTCATATATTTCATGATAATGTAATTTTACCTTAGTAATGCAACTTAGTAAAATCATAATCCGACAAGGTTGTAAGTATAGTAACAGTGGTTTAAAATTATAAGAACCTCAAAATACATTAGACTATCATATGGGAAATAACCTCATGCAACTCATGCTCCCCACAACCAATTGGACAGTTTAATTAGTCTTGCGAGCAAATTTTTTATTTTTATTTCTACACCGCACTAAACATAAAGAAATAATTTTTTTTACTTTTCATATTCTTTTTTGACACGGTTACCTTGTTAAGAGAATTAGATTTCTTTTGAAGATATTATTAACCCATAAAGATAAAGTAAAAGTGATTTGTCATCTTCTGTGAAGAGTTCTGATTTTGTTTCAAAGTTTTTCTCTTTCTTAATTTTGCATTTACATGAATTTTTTGGATTGTTTTGATTATTATTTTCTTTCAGAATAATATTATGGTTATTTTGTAAAAAAAAACCTTCATTTCGAATTTTCAAATTGCATGAAATTTAGGCTTTAGAAAGCTAAATTAAGAATGGTTTATATTTTCCTCCTAAAATTTATTTAAAATGTAAAGAATATGCTAATTTAGTGGAGAAATACAAGGTTGATGTTCTAAAATCAATTTTAGATCGATCTCTACATAAATGTTAAAATCAGTAGGCTAAATTGGTAAAATCTCTGTATTATAGTTTCAGATGTCTTACATTCAATCTGGAAACATTCGCTATATGAATTCATAATTTAGGAATAAGCATCTTATTATGGTGATAGTGAAAGCAAAATTTTAAAATCTGAGGAAAATGGCCACCTTTAAACAATCAGGATATCATTTAACTTGAATCAACCATTCTAAAGTATATCATAAATAAATTGATGATTATGACCTAATTTTTTTAGTTTATACTTAATTATGGAACACCATTATTATGATTTAAATCAAATGAAAATTTGGTCAGAATTAGAGTAATAAAGTACAATATTTTAATTTGAGATTAATCTTGACAAGAATGAACTCCGCGCTTAATAGACTTCCAACCATTTCTCACCATATACTAGTTTACTAATTCTTTTAATATGGAAAATAGAAATAACAGTCACACACAAAATTTCATCTAAGCATGTTTAGAACGGTTCAAAATCCATAAATAAAGAATATGTATTAGTAGTAACGTTAGAACTGTGTACTATCCTACCATAATATTCAATTATTCCATTCCAATACCTATTCAAGATTTTGGTGCAATATGAGTTAATAGGCGCTGGGAAAAATATAATATCACTGCCAAATGTAAAAGTGTAGAGCTTATGGATGTGTTAAAAAGAATGTTAACTACAGTAAATACCTTTCAAATGCATTTTGCCTTCCATTGCTTCTTTTTTCTCGAGGCAACTACGGCAAAGTAGGGGACCGTCCTAAGGCCTCGGTCTTCCTGCTTGTGATGATTTAGCATGCACTGAATCTAACCTGCACTTTTTTCAGGTATTTGTTCATAGGTTAGTATAAAATAGTGTTTCAACACTGACTATTCATATCAGATTAAAATTAAATTATCACCTTTCAACAAGAACAGCAGATCCATCCTCAAATATTTCTTTCACTACGTCAATCTCGTAATAGTCTCTTTCTGGATATGATGTCGATTCAGTCAACCCAGTATTACTGAATTAGTTTTACAAATTAGTAAATTAGTTTAGTAAATGATGTAAATTACAATTAAAAATTACTGAATTACTTTTAGTAAATAACGTAAATTATAGTATAATGTAAATTAGGTTTACAAATTACTGAGTTAGTACTAGCACGTTTGATTCAAGCTTCAACTGAGATGGAGGACGAGCCTGTTGGCTGCTTATGCGGCTATGACTTTGTAGCCGACTATTTAAATCATGATGGAGGAGCATACTACCATGCGCTTTCCTGTGACCTAGTTGCCGAGATGAAGCTGGCCTGTAGAAGAGACGGAGCCGCCTATATGGGTCGCCGTCGTTGTCTTTCTGGTTCGTGAATAACAAATTCGCGATCGATATTTAGGTTTCTTCTAATGCGTGCTATAACCTTAAAAAGGAAAATGAAGGAGGGATTGACAGGAGGTTCATGCTCTATGGCAATACATCTAGCGATGGAAGTTAGATCAACGGTTGCGTTGGTGAGGTCAGATTTGATCGTAGCTACGAATTTAGGGAGAAACCCTAGTTTCAAAACTGTGGCTGTTGACTAAACTACCTATATCTAAAGCAAGTAAGCAAGGAAGAGCGATCCATAAGGTGGAGAGAGAGGATGGACGAGTATGGAGGAGCAAGGGCGAAGTGGAGATGAGGAATAACTTAGGTGGCGGTATGATCCCAAATTCTAGGGTTTCTGGAACAACCCGCATATTTGTCGATTTTATATTTAAATATTTTATTTAAATATTTCATCGTTAGTCGGATTTTAGGCCGAAAATCTACTTTTTGCATACGGTCGAATTAAGACTCGGGACCACTCCCATTGAGTTTAAAATGCCGTTTGCGACCTTTTTGAGTATAAGCTTCGATATGTTTGGAAAAAGTTGATTTTTGCTACTTTTCACTTTGGGTTTGGTTTGGGCTCAGCCCTATGTTAACTTATGCTCAAATCTGAGCCACTCTTCCCCACTCACCCTCATTCTCTTCTCTTTTCAGTTTTTAGAGTATTAATGGTGGGAGAGATTGGAAATTCAAACTCCAAAACCCTAGTTTCTTTTGCAACTTCAAATCCTTAGCTCCAAATTCAAGAGAACCCATTGGTAAGCATTCTCTTCATCTTCTCCAACTTATTCTCTTACCAATTTCAGAAATTCCTAAACCTAATTTTGGGAATGTTCTTGTTTTTGAGCTTAGATTCAAGCTCAATTTGGTTGTGTTGAAGAGAGGTTGATTCTCCATTTGCTTTCAAGCTTCTTCTGTTCGATTTTGTGAAAAGGTGAGATTTTTATCTCACATCTATGCTTTTATTTACCTTCGATTGTTAGGTATGAATTCCTAACATTTGTTCGTGTGCAATTGCTTTTGGTTTGGATTGATTTGGTGAATGTTCCAAATTTTGGTGTTTTGGGTTCAATCCTTTAAAAATCATAACTTTGAGGTTCAAATGTGTTTTTGGTGATGCATCGAGGAGCCAATAGGGCCGGGTAGCCGTTAGGCATAATTCCCTAGCGTCCGTGCTCGTTCGGATGCGAATTGGTGGAGGTTGCATATCAATTTATGGGCATCATTGGGCAGAGCATCAGGTTCGGCCGACCGACCCCCCTTGTCCGGTCGACCGACCTGCTAGTTAAAATTTGCCTCTGTTTCTGGTTCGACCGACCGAACCCCCTGGCTCGATCGACCGACCTGATGCCGAGAAGTTTTTTAAAAAATAAGGTCTGGTCGACCGAGCCCTGCAGCCGGCTGACCGACCTGTGCAATTTTGCCTATTTTCGCCTAATTGCTTGAATTTCCAACTCTAATCGATTTGTGTTGTTTCTCTATTTGTTGTTATCATTTGTTATTGACTTTGATGACTTATTTTCTTTGGGAATTCTTGGAATATCCATTTCGACGGATTCGGTATCGAATTCTTTGGATTTTATCCACGTATTCGAATGTGAATCTTAGTGATTGATTGTTCCTACAATCTTCTTTGTGATTTGTCACTTTAAAAATATAAAGGTTTTCTATACTAGTAGTAAATATCAAAACTCTTTCCTCAAACGATTTTAATACTATTTTAATACCAAATTCGTTTATAAAACCGTTTCTCCAATATATTAGTATATATAAACCTTTACCTCACTCGTATGAGAAATCTAATTAAACGACTTAGTAAAACAAGTGGTATGAAATGCTTGCGTTCACTTTGTCGGTTAATTCTTGGACTTGTTCGATTGAATCTCTTGTGACAATTTTATAGTGGAGATCTACAGTTTGTTCGTAAATATTTAAGTTAAGCAAGTGGTTATGGGACATGAAGCTAAACTCATATATTTACTAGCTTAGTGTAACTGACACTTCTCTTTGATCATGATGATCATCATTGTGATTTAGACTAGCAATGTGCGATGTCTCTTTGTCTGCGAGGGAGACTAAACCCCGTTTTGTGGAGTTTGGACTCAATTTGGTGGGGTAGCAACCCATGGTCTTCGGGCCGTTTGTGGAGCTTCGGCTTAATTTGTGATGGTTAGCAACCATGGAATTAGCGTTCCGTTTGTGATACACATGTTGGCGAGCTTTATGCTCCCGTTTGTGATAGGCCTCCCCCCTTTGTGATTTCTGGATTTCTTGAGATGATTTCTAGAATTTTTGTTTCACCAATTTTCGTGATTTCCATTGATAAGTTTTATCAATATTTGTGCATTGGTGAATTAGTGCGTCATTGAATTTTGTGATTGACATTGATATTATTGTCAATATTTGTGCATTGGTGAATTTGTGTGTCACTGACTTTAGTGATTGACATTGATATAATCGTCAATATTTGTGGTTTGATGAACGAAATAAGGAGTATGGCATTTCTTTGATTCTTGTGTAGATTTGGTGATATTGATTAATCTCTCGTTGATTTTCAATTACTTATATATATCATAGCTTGGAATTGTGATTATTATGTGTTAGTCATATCTCTTATTCTATGTCGTTTCATCTGATATCTATAGTTAGACTGATCCGTTTATTATTTTCTTATTAAATAATACTCGGGTCAGACCGAGATGTTACAGGTGCTTCAGCTTGACCTCTCACTTGGGATTGATTTCTCTGACTTTTGGCTTACTACTTAGATTAGTAGTTTATTTTGGTGTATACATTCGAGATATAGACTCTATAATGTATACTTATTCTTTTGTGTAGTTCATGTAACTATTCTTTTGTGATATTGTGGATCTTTTTAGACCATTACTCTGATGTACACTTCCTAGTGTAATATTCATATCTACTTCCGCCTTTGTGATATGAATTGTCTGTGACTGATTTATGTTATTTTTATTTTTATTTTTGTTTCCGAAGATATTATAGCCACTGTGTAGTAGCTTTGAGTTTGTGTCGGTATGTCGGCTTTCCCTCTTGATAAAGAAATGCATGTTATACTATCTGACATATCGATGCTCGCACAAAGCAATTACACGGATGGTCGCTCCTCAACAGCGTTATTCTCCGTGCTAGTTGACAGCATTACTCCGTAGTGTTCTTGGCTAGCGTGGGTATAGAGGTGGGGCGTCACAGCTTGGTATCAGAGCCAAACTTCGGAACAATATGGAATATTATAACAAGGATTATCGTCCTAAGTCCATCTTAGGAGTCGTGCTTTAGGATTTAATTCGAGTCTTCGAACCGATTCATCCTATTTTCCTTATGATTCCTTGTTTATCTATCAAGATTACTTGATATTCAATTTGGTGAATAATCTTCTTCTTGTTCTTCTTTATTTGAAAAGGAGGAGAAATGTCTAGACCAGGCCATCCCAGAGCCGTACCGTCTAGCATTCCACCCCAAGATGGAGTTTTTATGGCTGCTCAACAGCTTCTTGATTTAGTGACAAATGCTCAAGCAGCTGGAGCTAACCCAGAACCTACTCACCCAAAGTCGGGATTTACACGCTTGTGTAGAGATTACACTAATTTGGGTGGGGAGCCATTCAAAGGTTCCGAAACTGTTATTGAAGTACAGGCTTGGTTAAGGTCATGCGATCAAATCTTTTCTCGCATGAATCTTATTGACCTTTACCGAGTTCAGGTGGCCTCTAGTATGCTCCGAGAAAGAGCATTGGACTGGTACGAACTTCTTATTTTTGAAACTAATGAAGCGGATCTCACCTGGGAGAAATTCCGAGAGCGCTTCGAGTTAAAGTTCGTACCAGAAGCTGAGAAAGTGACATTGGCTCGATGATTTATAGACCTTGTTCAAGGTGAGTCCTCCGTGACTGATTACGTCGCCTCCTTCGAGTCGCTTTCCAAATATGGGTTTGAATATATCAACACCCCTTTAAAGAAGAACCATAGATTCGTCTATGGCTTAAACAAAAATCTCAAGAAGCCATTACTTCTAAAATTAGAAGTTGACCAACTCGTTGATATCGCTCTTCGTCTTGAAGAGGCGGATAGGGAGAATGATGTTGAAGTGGTGGGTTCCAAACCAAACTTCAACAACAATAAGAGGCCAAATAAATTCAAAGGACCTTATCCCAATAAGAAAGGGAAGCAAGAAACCTCCATGGCAAAGACTTCTTCCTTTGGCCGTGGGGAATGGTATAATTGTGGTTCGAAGGACCATTATGCGAACAAGTGCCCAAGGTCTCTCTCTTGTCGCTACTGCAAAGTTCCCGGTCATGTTATATCTTCATGCCCCAAGCTTCAGGGCAGGAAGGAGGGAAAACTTAATGTTGCTCGAGCCCCTGGCAACACATCTCGTGGCCAAGGTATTTCTCATTCTATTCTGGATGGAATTATTTTATTTTGTGATCATCCTATTCGAGTTCTTTTTGATACGGGTGCGTCCCATTCTTTTATATCAAAAGAACTTGTAGTTTAATGACTTCTTTGAGAATTGCGAATCCAGTTGGTGGATCCGCGACAATCAGTTTATTGTGTAAAGATGTCGAGATTATTTTGTGTGATTTTTCTTTCCGAGCCGATTTGCATGTCATGCGTTATTTAGGCTTTGGAATGATTTTGGGAATGGATTGGCTTAATCGTTATGAAGCCCATATCCTATGTCCTGAGCGAACTATTCATCTTCGACATCCTCAATCTGTTAAGCCGATTTCTATTATTCTGAAAGATTCGGATTCCGCTTTGGTTGCATCTTTATATTCTTTAAATCCTCGTGATGACGACGATGATGATGAGGGTGATATTATTTCTCTTATTCACGTCGTTCGTGAATTTTCCGACATATTCGAACCCGTTTTAGGATTACCACCTAAGCCGGCAATTGAGTTCAGAATTAATCTTATTCCTGGAGCTCAACCTATCACTCGTCCTCCATATTGTATGTCCAATAAAGAAAACGAGGAGATGCGTAAACAATTATCCGAATTGGAGACGAAGAAATTTATTCGCCCTAGTTCCTCGCCTTGGGGATCTTCGGCTATTTTTGTGAAGAAATCTGATGGTACACTTAGGCTTTGCGTTGACTACCGCAAGCTTAATGATATTACTATCAAAAATAAATATCCTTTGCCTCGGATTGATGATCTATTCGATCAGCTTAGTGGTGCTAAGGTCTTTTCACAATTAGACTTAGCTACTGGATTTCATCAGCTTCGTATTGCAGAGGATAGTATTCCATTGACCTCGTTTCGTACTCGTTATGGATCTTATGAATGGCTTGTCATGCCATTTGGTTTGACGAATGCTCTGGCGTATTTCGTTGACCTTATGAATAGAGTTTTCAAAGATTTTCTCGATCGGTTTGTTCTTATCTTTATCGATGATATTCTTGTGTATTCTAAAACCGAGGAGGAGCATAAAAAACATCTTCGGATTGTGTTGGAAACTCTTAGGAGTAATCAATTGAAGGCAAAATTTTCTAAATGCCACTTTTGGCAATCTCGTGTGAAGTTTCTCGGTCATATTATTTTCGAATCCGGAATTTTCGTGGATCCTTCAAGGATTGAAGCGATTCAAGATTGGAAGAGACCGGAGAGTGTGACAGAGATCCGTAGTTTTCTCGGATTGGCGGGCTATTACCGTCGTTTTATCAAAGACTTTTCTAAGATTGCCATGCCTCTCACTAGCTTAACGAAGAAAGGTATTAAATACATTTGGTCGGACAAATGTGAAACTTCTTTTTAGAGACTAAAAGAACTCCTTTCTGATGCTCCAATTCTTGTTATTCCCGAGGGGAATCAAGATTTCGTTGTTTATACCGATGCTAGTCGCGTTGGTTTGGGTACCGTTCTTATGTAAAGAGAACGTGTTATTGCTTATGCTTCTAGGCAATTAAAGCCTGCCGAGACTAGATATGCCACTCATGATTTAGAACTCACGGCTATTGTTTTTGCTCTCCGTATTTGGCGTCATTATCTTTTAGGAGGGAAATTTGTTCTTTATACCGATCATAAGTCTTTGAAATATTTATTTTCTCAAAAGGAACTTAATTTGCGTCAACAACGTTGGCTCGAGTTCCTTGCTCCTTATGATCTTGATATTCTTTATACACCTGGTAAGGGTAATCGTGTCGCCGATGCTCTTAGCCGTAAACAACAAGCTGTTGTTTCTATGATGATATCCGAATGGAACGATTTCGAGATCTTGTCCACTTGTGAGATTCGAGACCGTCTCTCCGATTTATGTTCATCACTTGTGTTATGTAGCCTTGAGGCTCACCCCTCTCTTTTAGACCGCATTCTTGAAGCTCAAAGGCTAGATCCCGAAATGGCTCTTCTTGGCCAAAATATTAGGGATAAAATTGATATTGAGGGTTTGAAAGAATTTGATATCGATTCTCGTGGCGGCATTCGGAAATTTGGTAGACATATCGTGCCAAATATTAGTGATCTTCGTAAAGATATTTTAGAAGATTCTCATCGTTCTAAATTTACCATTCATCCCGGAAGTAGTAAAATGTACGCGGTTATGAAGCGACTATATTATTGGGAGGGAATGAAATTTGATATTGCTAACTTTGTTAAGTGTTGCATGACTTGTCAACTCGTTAAGGCCGAGCATCAAAGGCCCGGTGGGTTATTGCAGCCTTTAGAAATTCCAATTTGGAAGTGGGACAGTATTTCCATGGATTTTATTGATGGCCTTCCCCGTTCTCGTTCGGGTCATGATAGCTTATGGGCGATTGTTGATAGACTTACTAAATCCGCCCATTTTATTCCCGTTCGGTCTAACCGAACCGTTCCTCTTTTGGCCAAGCTCTTTATCAAAGAGATTGTTAAATTGCATGGAGTTCCTACTTCTATTGTTAGTGATCGTGATCCATTGTTTACTAGTGGATTTTGGAAGAGTCTTCAAAAAGCTTTGGGAATGAAGCTTAATTTTAGCACCGCTTATCATCCTCAGTCCGATGGACAAACCGAGCGTGCGAATCAAACTCTTGAAGATCTTCTTCGTGCATGTGTGCTTCAATTTGGTGGAAGTTGGGAGGATCATATTTCACTTGTTGAATTTTCCTATAATAATAGCTTCCAATCTAGTATTGGTATGGTACCTTTCGAGGCACTCTATGGAAGGCCATGCCGATCTCCTTCTTGTTGGCTTGAGGCCGGTGAGAAGCTGGTTTTAGGTCCAGATTTTATTCGTGATTCCACAGAAAAGATTGATCTTATTCGTCATAGGATGAAAGAAGCCCAGAGTAGACAAAAATCCTATGCGATAACCGGAGAAGGAAGTTAGAATTTTCTATGGGAGATCTTGTGTTCATTCGTGTTTCACCTATGAAAGGTGTTGTACGTTTCAGTCGATCGGGAAAATTGGCGCCCGATATATTGGGTCATTTCCTATCACCGAACG
Organism: Allium cepa; assembly: GCA_030765085.1. NCBI lineage: Eukaryota > Viridiplantae > Streptophyta > Magnoliopsida > Asparagales > Amaryllidaceae > Allium > Allium cepa. Next base: position 156,241,397 of record CM060929.1, on the reverse strand, counting down.
TATTGGTTCCATGGCTTATCGCCTTTTATTACTGGCTCAATTTTCTGCTATCCATGACGTGTTTCACGTTTCTCAACTACGGAAGTGCCTTCGAAATTCTGATTCTGTTCTTGAGCCCGGTGTTGTGGAAGAGATTGACGTTTTGCCTAATTTAACTTATGAGCAACATCCTACTCGTATCATTGCTTCGGAGGTCAAACGACTTCGAAATAAAGATGTTCCGCTTGTTAAAGTTCAATGGTCTTCAAATCCTAAGAATTGTTCTTGGGAATCTAGAGAGTACATCGAGCGAACACATCCGGACTCACTTTCTCGTGCTCTTTGAGGTGAACTTCTTATTTCAAACTTCTTTTGTGTTGAATATGCTTTTATGGTTGTTACTACATACCTTCTTCTTAAAATACTGCGAGGACGCAATTTCTTTAAGCAGGGTAGTCTGTAACAACCCGCATATTTGTTGATTTTATATTTAAATATTTTATTTAAATATTTCATCGTTAGTCGGATTTTAGTCCGAAAGCTACTTTTTGCATACGGTGGAATTAAGACTCGGGACCACTCCCATTGAGTTTAAAATGCCGTTTGCGACCTTTTTGAGTATAAGTTTCGATATGTTTGGAGAAAGTTGATTTTTGCTACTTTTCACTTTGGGTTTGGTTTGGGCTCAGCCCTATGTTAACTTATGCTCAAATCTGAGCCACTCTTCCCCACTCACCCTCATTCTCTTCTCTTTTCAGTTTTTAGAGTATTAATGGTGGGAGAGATTGGAAATTAAAACTCCAAAACCCTAGTTCCTTTGCAACTTCAAATCCTTAGCTCCAAATTCAAGAGAACCCATTGGTAAGCATTCTCTTCATCTTCACCAACTTATTCTCTTACCAATTTCAGAAATTCCTAAACCTAATTTTGGGATGTTCTTGTTTTTTAGCTTAGATTCAAGCTCAATTTGGTTGTGTTGAAGAGAGGTTGATTCTCCATTTGCTTTCAAGCTTCTTCTTGTTCGATTTTGTGAAAAGGTGAGATTTTTATCTCACATCTATGCTTATATTTATCTTCGATTGTTAGGTATGAATTCCTAACACTTGTTCGTGTGTAATTGCTTTTGGTTTGGATTGATTTGGTGAATATTCCAATTTTTGGTGTTTTGGGTTCAATCCTTTTAAAATCATAACTTTGAGGTTCAAATGCGTTTTTTGGTGATGCATCGAGGAGCCAATAGGGCCGGGTAACCGTTAGGCATAATTCCCTAGCGTCCGTGCTCTTTCGGATGCGAATTGGTGGAGGTTGCATATCAATTTATGGGCATCATTGGGTAGAGCATCAGGTTCGGCCGACCGACCCCCTGGTCCGGTCGATCGACCGGCTAGTTAAAATTTGCCTCTGTTTCTGGTTCGGCCGACCGACCCCCTGGCTCGGTCGACCGACCTGATGCCGAGAAGTTTTTTTAAAAACAAAGTCCGGTCGACCGAGCCCTGCAGCCAGCCGACCGACCTGTGCAATTTTGCCTATTTTCGCCTAATTGCTTGAATTTCCAACTCTAATCGATTTGTGTTGTTTCCCTATTTGTTGTTATCATTTGTTATTGACTTTGATGACTTATTTTCTTTGGGAATTCCTGGAATATCCATTTCGATGGATTCGGTATCGTTTTCTTTGGATTTTATTCACGTTTTCGAATGTGAATCTTAGTGATTGATTGTTCCTACAATCTTCTTTGTGATTTGTCACTTTAAAAATATAAAGGTTTTCTATACTAGTAGTAAATATCAAAACTCTTTCCTCAAACGATTTCAATACTATTTTAATACCAAATTCGTTTATAAAACCGTTTCTCCAATCTATTAGTGTATATATAAACCTTTACCTCACTCGTATGAGAAATCTAATTAAACGACTTAGTAAAACAAGTGGTATGAAACGCTAGCGTTCACTTTGTCGGTTAATTCTTGGACTTGTTCGATTGAATCTCTTGTGACAATTTTATAGTGGAGATCTACAGTTTGTTCGTAAATATTTAAGTTAAGCAAGTGGTTATGGGACATGAAGCTAAACTCATATATTTACTAGCTTAGTGTAATTGACACTTCTCGTTGATCATGATGATCATCTTTGTGATTTAGACTAGCAATGTGCGATGTCTCTTTGTCTGCGAGGGAGACTAAACCCCGTTTTGTGGAGTTTCGACTCAATTTGGTGGGGTAGCAACCCATGGTCTTCGGGCCGTTTGTGGAGCTTCGGCTCAATTTTGATGGTTAGCAACCATGGAATTAGCGTTCCGTTTGTGATACACGTATTGGCGAGCTTTATGCTCCCGTTTGTGATAGGCCTCCCCCCTTTGTGATTTCTGGATTTCTTGAGATGATTTCTAGAATTTGTGTTTCACCAATTTTCGTGATTTCCATTGATAAGTTTTATCAATATTTGTGCATTGGTGAATTTGTGCGTCATTGACTTTTGTGATTGACATTGATATTATTGTCAATATTTGTGCACTGGTAAATTTGTGTGTCACTGACTTTTGTGATTGAAATTGATATAATCGTCAATATTTGTGTTTTGATGAACGAAATAAGGAGTATGGCATTTCTTTGATTCTTGTGCCGAGTAGCTGCGTTGAACTTGTCTTCCTTTACTTGAGTCGTGAACGAATTAACATTGGTCCTAGACTGGCTGTGACTTAGGTCGGCAACCATTTTAGGTCGGTAGCTTGGCAAAGCATTAGATCGGTAGCTTGGTTAAGTCATTAAGTCGGCATCCTCTGAGACTTAGGCCAGTACCCACGTTAGGTCGGTAGCTACCTTATTTTAGACAGTTGGGTCGGCAACCTTGCTAAAGCGTTAGGTCGGCAGCTGTTTACCCTTAAGTCAGTATCCCTCTTAGGCCTTAGGTCGGCTTCCAAATATGATCGGTAACCCACCTTAGCCTTAAGTCGGTATCCTTTTGGGTCTTAGGTCGGCACTCTTTTACGGCGGTTAGGTCGGTATGCCTCTCAAACCTGCTAGGTCGGTAACTCTTTAAAGCCGTAGGACGGCATCCCTTTGAGTTGCTAAGTCGAAACCGAGAAGGAGTTAACAATTGACCCTCGAAGTATACGCCTACTGGTTAGGTCGTGTGCTTTGATATCCTCTAACTCGTCCACTCTTTAAGTCGGTAGGTCATACGCGACCTAACAGTTGAGTCATACATACCGCTCCATATCCCTTCGCTACAGGGTATAAGTCACACCTCCTTCTTCCTTCTCATTACCTACTCCTTTGATTCTGCCATTAAAATTTTCCCGAGCTCCAAAAGGCGATTTAACACCAATCAACTACTAACAGCCTCTTCTATTCATTGCGTAAGTAAACCCTCTTCTTTGATCACTACTGGCTCATGAATTTCGTCACTTAAACCGCTTCCTTGCATGATCCTTCATCACGAATCCTATTACACTCATGGCTGATGGAGCTTAGATTGCTCGGTTTGGCTTTAACTGACCGATGAGACGATAAAGATGATTTACTGATTCAGGCTAGTTGATTTTGATTCGCGCTAGGATTGCATGGCGTTAAATTTGCAGTGGTTTCGAAATGGTGTATTGGATGATCTGATAGCATGAAATAGCATAAATGAAATGAGGGTTTTTTGGTTAAGGGAGTGACTAATGGGTTAACGGGTTGAGTGGGGCGAGGTATTGATTTAGATGCGACCCGGTGATTTTAAGTGACTTAGCTTTTGGCCGACCCAATCCTTAAATCGTGGCCGTGTTAGCACTTGGGGGAAATCTGCCGACCTATTTTTCTGCCGATCTAAGCCTTATACCGTGGCCGAGTTAATCCTTAAGCCGTGGCCGAGTAAACCTTCAAACCGTGGCCGAGTTAACCCCTAGGGAATTTCACACCACTTTTTGAACCAGAGCTTTCCTTCTTACTACTCTTCATGACTCGATTTACTGGACTGAACTGCTTAAATCCTGGATTGTTTCAACTTTGCTGTCTTATTTTGCATACCACATTAACGCATAGGCTAGCAACCTGATGAAAACAGCAATCACAAAAAAAAAACAAGGCGAATATACTGTCATTAACTGCCCACATCAAATGACAGATTAGTCGATATAAAGCAATCAACTTAAACACATTGTATGAAATGCTGTGAACCAATCAACTAAAGTGAAGCATTAATGCAAAGCATCGTTAACTTGAACTGATTTATTTGCATTAACATTACACTTGAATATTAAAACAACGTACCTTAGACTTTACAACTGATAAATATTTGCTATTTATTATATTTTTTATTCCAGTTGCATTTGCTTGTTGCTTGATTGATTTTACACAACACTTCACACACTTTAGGAAACGTGCACCTTCATGTTTGAATATCCAGTTGTTTGTGTAGAAGGACTTCCCATCAAGAAGAAATGGCAGCTCAAGAGGAAGAAACTTTTCCGGTAGCTCTACCTATAGAGAACCCTCCAGAGAGAACTCCAACCATTCTAACCCCGAGAGCATTTACTCAGCTGCGCACTCAATTTGGTTTTACTGAGTGTGATGTCCTGCTCCCTGGGTCGGGTGATACTGCCGACAATCCTCCCCGTGGCTTTATTGCAATCAATCGTCAAATGTGTTTAAGCGGAGCAATCCCTCCTTTTAACGACTTTCTTCGAATTCTTCTCCTTCGGTTGTCAATCTCTCCGTCCCAACTTCATCTTAATGGTTATGCCATCTTGATGGGGTTGTGCGTTTTATTCAGAAGAACTTTTGATCGCTTACCAAGTTTTGAAGAAATTCGTTACTTATGCTCGTTTGCAAAGAGTAGAGATCATCCTTCCCTTATAATTGTGAGGAGTGCTAGAAACCGCAAACTTATTTCTGAGCTTACCGAAAGCGTTCATGGATTTCTGAACCAATTTTTCTTTGCTCGCTGCCCCCCAGGGTTTTATGCCGATTGGAGAGTAGGAAGTAAGATTATATGTCTCCATTTTTAAACTTTCTCGAGATCCGAATAACCAATTGCTAATTTCATTCTTTGCTCTTTTCAGCACTTCCTCTTCCCTCTAGAGATCCGGTCCATAAGCAGACTTTTGATAGATTGAGTGCCGTGGCCGTAGCAGAGAGAAGCATCAAGTTTTTGTTGGGGGATGAATTTTTGCACCAATACGGGCTTTTACATACTTCTCGTTCTACACATCCTCATGAAATTCCAGACTCCCCGGCTAGAGCATTGGATGCCCCAGTTTCTACAGATACATCCAAACCGAAAGGACCTGCTCCTGAGGCTTTGCTAGTGAAATGTTCCACTTCTGTTGATGTTGCGGGGCCATCTGACGAACCTGCCCCGGTTATTGAGGAAGAAGAGCCTTAGGGATCTCCCCGACTGTCACAGAAATCTGGCGAAGAAGCCGAAAAAACTAGCCTTGCCAAGTAGAGCAGGGAAGATACTTTCGAAGGGCTAAGCGACCTCTTCGCCACCTCGCAAGAGATCTTTAAAGATGATCCTATCACTACTGGGGTTTCTTCTTCAGTAGTTGAAGCAACTTATGTCCTGCAGCAGACTCCGTCAACTCAGGAGTTGACGCTGACTATTACACCCACAACCACTTCTCAATTAAAGAGTGGTTTGTAGTTTGATGCGCGTAATTTGCACGCCACACACACTTAGAATTTCTTTTCGGCACTTTTATGTTTCTCACTTTTTGTACTTTGAAGACCTCTAAAACTTATCTCTTTTTATTTCAGATTCTTCGAAGGGGCGCCGCAGCTCATACTACGATGATTTCCAGCGCTACGGGAGGCGTAGCCAATATGATTATAGGCGTTACCTCCCCTCTTACAGAGAATCCGATGAAGAAAGAGCCGCCCGAAAGGCTCAAGAGAAGAGGGCTAAAGAGGAGCGCTATGAAAGAAGAGAGAGGGAAGAGCGCCATGATTCTTCACAGAGAGGTGACGATTCCCATAAAAGAAAAACCCATGATGACAGAGGAAAAAGACATGTGGTTGATGATTCGAGCAAGCGAGCCCTACATGGTGAGAAGCACACCACTACAACTCCTGAAAAGGTTACTGCCCCTGCCTCGCTTGATATTCCTTCCGGCTCTCCCGCTCTCGGGAAGTCAGACATCCAGACTATAATTAGCAGACCCAAATTCCAAGTTGGACCGGGTCCTGCCACTTTGCAAAGTCGGTTTTCTCAGTGGTGTCTGAAGGGAGTAAGGTTTGACCTTGACTTGGTCCCCATTGACAAGTCTGCCATGTTACGAAACCTTGACGCCGTCAAGCTTGATATTGAGAGGATGTCGAACTGGCAGAAACTTGTTGACGAGTTTCAGAGGGTTAATCGTGCAAACATAGAGGCCATGCTCACCATGGAAAATGATAAAGCCGAATGGCAAAAGGTGGTTAAGCAACATGACACCGAAATGAGAAGCATTGCTTCTTACAATGAGGAGCTTGAAGCAAAAGTTGAAGAACTGAAACAAGAGCTTGTTGCTTCCTCTACTTCTTATTCTCAAAAAGAAGAAGTACTCCTAAAACAAGTGAGAGATGCTCATGCTAGCCAAAGGGATGCCGAAGACAGGCTCGAAGTGTAGAAAAGAATTAGCGAGGGCTATGTCGCTGACATTGAAGAGCTTCGGAAGAAGAATAACTCCCAAGAGGAGGAGATCCAAATGCTTAAGCTTCAACTTTCTAAAGCTGAAATGGAGCGTGATGAGGCCATTGCCGGAAAAATTGCAGCTGAGGATTCTCACGAGGCAACGAGGGCCAACATCAGCTCAACATTATTTGATTTCTATCCGCACAGCATTTTGGGGCGTGGTAGCCTCGCTTTTCTAGGCCCCAAGTATGAAATTACTCTGGCTGAAGTTTGGGAGGCTGCACTCGATATGCTTGGTGGTAAAGGCGCTGGCTACACTGAGTCAGCTCTTGAAGAGATTATCTTGATGATGATGCTCGCGCCGCTCTTGCCAAGGGGAGAGAACAGCTTGCAAAATTAAGGGCCGAAATGGCGACAGGAGAATATTCAGGAAAAATCACCTCAACTACTCCAATTCAACCTTCTCCTTCAGCCGAAATTGACATTATCGGTTCTAGTTCTCATTCCCCATCTCCTACTAAAGTCACCACTGATATTACAAGCATACAAGGTGGAGATGAGGGCGGCGAGAGTGCCGAGGCACAGGCTTACGGAGTTGACATCAGGGAACCGACTTCTGCAGGTAACCCTAGTGACAATCTTGCCCAAGTAGACTGCTCATCCGTTTCTTATGAACTTGATGGGCTTTTTGACTACTTCTTGAATCTCAGCGAACCTTTATCTCCGCTTTTTGCTGACTTAAACTTATTTTCTTCTGCAGAGAAAACGTCGGGCAATGTTCAGGCTTCTCCTTCTCCCATTATTCCTTCTCCGCCTCCTAAGGTCACTCCTCCTTTTGCCTCGCAACCCGGGTCACAGGAAGAGCAAATAGAAGCCCTTCATGGCTTAGATGATCCCGTTGCTTCTCAAGATCCGAAAGGAGAAGAAACTGAAGGAAGCGAGAGGACGCCAGAACCCACTGGCTCCGACGCTGAACCGTTATCCAAACTTCTTTCTCCAAGGAGTGGGCCTTCCTCCAAGAAAAGAGGGAAGCAGGGAGTTTCCAAGAAGAAGAATAAGAAGGAATCTTTAACTGGCAGAGAAGAGACGGAAGAAAGTCCGATCGAGCCCCTTTCTCCTTCATCCCCTACCCTTACAAGCCGACCTAAAAAGTTGGTCATTCGGCCAGGTGCGGGCTTAAAAGGTGGGCAGAAGAAGAAATGATGGCTCTGGTTCTGTGGCTTTCATATCGCTTTTTTGCCTTTTTTGCATGCAATGACCGGAAATTGTGCGGGTACCGGCCCCCCGCTTTTCTTTTGTTGGAACCTGTACCTGTATATAAAATAGTGTTGAATAAAATGATTCTTTTTCTTTGTATAAACTTCTGTTTATATCTGAGAATGCATTTACTATTCATTTTTGTACAAGTTTTTTTGTACGATATTGTAGTGAGCTTGTGGTATATATTGATCGAGCGCAATTTTACCGATGTAGTTACGCCATGCTGCCCCTATACCGTAAGCCCATTGTAATATTTTATTTTTTGAGGAACTTGTGCTTTTATTTTTTAGAGAATAATTATTCCACATTTGGAGGAATATGATTTCATTAAAAAATAGAGCACAAATAAGTTTCTACGCTTCAACTTTCGAAGATATCACTCTTTATTTTGTGCATGTACACATTTTATTGAATGAAATCTTCTATGTGGTAAAGCGGGTATTTGTAAAGTACTTCAACTTCTTTTTGAGGAAGAGAATTTTCTAGAACAAGTAATTCACTCTTTCTTTGAAAGTTAAAGTGTGCTCTTAATGAGGATTTTTTTTTTTTTTTTTACTTGCCACAGTAAAGGGCTTCTTGATTTTTGTTTCTTTGAAAAGTTGCACCTCTGAGGAAGACTTTTTCATGTTTCAACACTTGGAAGTTTTACTTCAATCTTTGTGAAACGTGTGCCTCCGAAGAGGTCTTTTCTGCTTGATTGTGCCTCCGGGAGGAGGTCTTTTCATTTCTGCCTCTGGGAAGAGGTCTTTCTGTCTTATTGTGCCTCTGGGAAGAGGTCTTTCTGTTTCTGCCCCTTGGGAGAGGCTTTCTTTTTTTTTTTCATTTCATCTCCGGTGAAGTGAAACTCCGAAGAACGGTTGTTACACTTCAACTCCTGGCGAAATGGGCCTCCGAAGAGGGCTTTTATTTTTTTTTACATTTCAACTCTGGTGAAGTGAAATTCCGAAGAGCGGTTGTAACACTTCAACTCCTAGCGAAATGGGCCTCCGAAGAGGGCTTTTATTTTGTTTTACATTTCAACTTTGGTGAAGTGAAATTCCGAAGAGTGGTTGTAACACTTCAACTCCTGGTGAAATGGGCCTCCGAAGAGGGCTTTTATTTTGTTTTACATTTCAACTTTGGTGAAGTGAAATTCCGAAGAGCGGTTGTAACACTTCAACTCCTGGTGAAATGGGCCTCCGAAGAGGGCTTTTATTTTGTTTTACATTTCATCTCTGGCGAAGTGAAATTCCGAAGAGCGGTTGTAACACTTCAACTCCTGGTGAAATGGGCCTTTGAAGAGGGCTTTTATTTTTTTTTACATTTCAACTCTGGTGAAGTGAAATTCCGAAGAGCGGTTGTTACACTTCAACTCCTGGTGAAATGGGCCTCCGAAGATTGCCTGGAAGTTACTCTCTCATGGTTGGAGGGTCATGACTCCTCCAATCTTTTTTGGTTGAGTAGAGAATTTTCTTTTTTTTGCGGCATATGCTCCGTTAGAGGTCTTTATCCTCCGAAGAGTTGTGCCTCCGAAGAGGATTTGTGCCTCCGAAGAGGGCTTTAGTTGTTCCTTGTCCACTTGCTTATGCCTTTTCAGTGATCCTCTATTTTTTTTTTCCTTTTCAAGCTTGCACTCTCTTCTCTTACAAGTAGTTTGTTTAATCCAAAGAAGTGTACTTCATCGCTAGGCCAGTTCATGAGAACGGACCAAAGCTTCTTAATCGGATGTTTGTTTGTTCAAGCTTCTCAATTTATTAGCTAAAGCCCGTTTTCGACGAAATCATTGACCGTTCAATTGAAGCACTTCTTATCTAGGATTTAAGCTCGGGAATTTTGTGACTTGGAATTTGTTTGTTGAATGATAACAAGAATCACTTGGTCTTGTAATGTGCAAGTTTTGTTTTCGTTGCCTGCAAAAATTTAAATCGACATTTCAGTAATACATTTAATGTACTTTTCATATCGAAAATAAAGCAAACATGTAATAATAATAAGGAACACAAGATTTATAGTGGTTCGGCCAAGAATTTGGGCCTACATCCACTTTATAGTCTTTCATTATTCACTTGCATCGGTTTTACAATCGCTTTCAATTACAGGAATCCTACATTCATAATTCTTTTTACAATATTTCAACAAAGCTATCAAGTAAAGTATGGACGCAAGTGATTGCTGTTCCAAGCTCTTGGAATTTGATCCCCTTCGACAGTAGTGAGTTTGAATGTGCCGTCAAGAAGCTTCTGACCTATGACATATGGTCCTTCCCAATTTGGCCCAAACACACCTGTCGCTGTCATAATTCTCTTTAGGACTAGATCTCCAATTTCAAAGCTGCGTTGGCGAACTTTGGAATTGAAATGTCTGGCTATCCTTTGCTGATGAGATGCGATTCTGAGCTCAGCCTCATCTCTTTTTTCATCAAGGAGATCTAGTGTCTCAAGCTGTAGTTTTTCATTCTCCGCTTGATTAAAATGGATTCTTCTATGTGAAGGGACCTCTGTTTCTACCGGAATCATTGCCTCTGACCCGTATGCCAATGAAAACGGAGTATGCCCAGTCGCAGTTTTGTGGGTAGTTCTGTATGCCCATAGTGCTAGTGGTATCTTATCGACCCAACCACCTTTCGCTCTTTCAAGCTGCTTCTTGATGGTTGACTTGATAATTTTATTTACTGCTTCCACCTGCCCGTTTGCCTGCGGATGAGCTACTGCTGAGAAGCTTTTTCGGATTTTGAATCGTTTGCAAAAGTCTTGGAATTCTTCACTTTCGAACTGAGTACCATTGTCTGTAATTATTTTTTGAGGCACACCATATCTGCAAATGACACTTTTAGTCACAAAACTTATCATCTTTTTTGAGGTGATTGTAGCCAGTGGTTCAGCTTCTGCCCACTTAGTAAAATAATCTACAGCAACAATGGCATATTTAATTCCAGATTTGGCAATTGGTAACGGTCCTACAAGGTCTATCCCCCATATTGCAAACGGCCATGGACTGACCATCTGTGTGAGTTCAATGGAAGGAGCTCTAGGAATTTTGGCGAACCTTTGGCATCTGTCACATTTTCGGGAATAGTCTGCTGCATCTCGATTAATTTCTGGCCAAAAATATCCGTATCGGAGAATCTTTTTCGCTAAAGTTTGACCACCTAAATGATCACCACATTCTCCCCCATGCACCTCAGCTAGGATTGTTTTGGACTCTTCCCTGGATACACATCGAAGTAACGGCATTGAGAATCCCCGTCTGTATAACTGGCCATCCTGGACTATATAGCGAGAGGCTTTCCTCAGTAGCTTCTTTCGTTCTTTTGAATTTTCCAGTAAAGAGCCATTGAGCAGATATTCTATTATTGGAGTCATCCATGATTCTTGCTCTTGAGACACACTCATGATCCAATCAATATCCATCTCATCAATGCTCGGAGTCGACAGGACCTCCACTGGAGTTAACCCCAGAAATTGAGCTTCGCCTGTGCTAGAGTACTTTGCGAGAGAATCTGCTTTCATGTTTTCTTCTCGAGAAATATGACTTATCATGTAATGATCGAAATCACCCAGGAGTTCCCAAGCCTTTGACAAGTAGGCGGGCAGATTTCCCCCTTTCGCTTGGAATTCCTTCTTGACTTGGCATACAATAAGCTGAGAATCACTGAAGATCTGTAATGCTTGGATGTTTAGTTCTTTAGCAATCCTTAAGCCAGCGATAAGGGCTTCGTATTCTGCTTCATTATTTGTTGAAGGAAATTCCAATCTTAGTGCATAGCATAATGATCGACCTTCATGGGTCTCAAGTACAACTTCGGCTCCAGAACAATAGTCGTTTCTTGCGCCATCGACATATAACTTCCATTGGATTGGGGAATCGTCGATCGTTTCCTCCTCACTGTTACCCTTATTTGTGAATTCTGCGATGAAATCCGCTAAAGCTTGTCCGTTGATTGCTTTTCGGGGATGATAAGTGATGTCATACTGACCGAGTTCAATATTCCACTTTAGAAGACGGCCCGAAGTCTCAGGGCGAAACAGGACTTGCTTTAAAGGTTGATCAGTGAGGACTCTGATAGGATGAGCTTGGAAATATTGCCTGAACTTCCTGGATGCAATCAGTAGGCAATAGGCGAGTTTTTCCAACTTAGAGTAATTCATCTCTGCCCCAGTGAGTCTTTTGCTGATATAGTAAACTGGATGTTGAATCCTCTTGTCTTCTCGTATCAGCGCTGCACTTAAAGCATGAGATGATACTGCCAAGTATATAAGAAAATCCTCGCCATCCCCAGGCCTAGAAAGTATTGGAGGCGTTTCCATATGGCGAATTAATTCATCAAAGGCTTTTTGGCATTCGGGAGTCCAATCGAGGTTTTTCTTTCCTTTCTTTAGGGCGTCAATGAATGGGATGCATTTATCTGTGGCTTTGGAAATGAACCGACTCAAGGCGGCGACTTTTCCATTGAGACTTTGCAATTCCTTCTTCGTTCTAGGAGCTTTGACTTCCTTTAAGGCAGTAATTTGAGCTGGACTAGCCTCAATGCCCCTAGCGCTCACGATGAAACCTAAAAACTTTCCGGATTCCACTCCAAATGAACATTTTAAAGGGTTGAGCTTCATTCCGTATTTTCGGAGGACTGCGAACATGTCTGCTAAGTGTTCTATGTGATCCACTGCTTTCTTAGACTTTACTAACATGTCATCGACGTAGACTTCCATAATCTTGCCCAATTGCGGTTTGAACATAGCATTAACAAGTCTTTGGTATGTGGCCCCTGCATTCTTCAGACCGAAGGGCATAACTCTGTAGCAGTAAAGACCAACGTCGGTGATAAAGCTCGTGTCCTCCTGATCTGGCTCATGCATCATGACCTGGTTATATACAGAGTAGGCATCAATAAAAGATAACAATTCGTGTCCCGCTGTTCCGTCTACCAGTTGATCGATCCTGTGTAATGGGAAGCAGTCTTTGGGGCAAACCTTGTTTAGATCTGAAAAATCGATGCACACTTTCCATTTTCCGTTAGCTTTCTTAACCAGCACTGTATTTGAAACCCAATTCGGATAGGTAGATTCTTTGATAAAGTTATTCTCCATGAGCCGATCAACTTCTTCTTTTAACGCTGCTGACCTTTCTGGACCTTGAGTTCTCCTTTTCTGCTTCACAGGTGTAAATTTTGGATCAATATTCAGGGCGTGTACTGCAAATTCTGGGGATATTCCGCACATATTGGCATGAGTCCAAGCAAAAACATCCAAATTTTGCTTTAAAAAAGATATTAAGATATTCTGAATTGACACATTAAGTTGTGAACCCACATTCAACACCTTGTTTAGGTCCTTTGGGTCAGCAGGTACTGGTATTGTCGTTTCCACTGGTATCACTCTATTCTCCCCTGCACTGGCTTTCCTAGGATCCATCTCTTTCCGTGCTCCGCTGTGCTCGCCAGTGCAGGGTCCGCCCTGTAATTGCTACAAGGCTGGTTCTTTGATGCGGACTGGGGTTGCCGCATCCTTTCCCTTTTCTCTTTTCCTTGTTTCTCGTAGCTCTGTCAGATAACACTCCCTCCCAACATTCTGATCCCCTTTTATAACTCCCACTCCATTATCTGTGGGAAATTTAATGGTGAGGCACCATGGGGCCAGAACAGCTTTGAATGCTGCGAGAGTTGGACGGCCAAGGAAAGCATTATAAGCAGAAAATTCGTCGACAATCACAAAAGTTTGCTTGCGGACCACTTTTCTTTCTCCCTCTCCAAGTTCTACAAGCAAATCAACGGTTCCTATCGGCTGTTTTGGCTCCCCAGTGAAGCCAGCGATTTTCTGCGATGAGGCTTGCACATCAGCCGTAGGGATCTTCATTTGGTCGAATGTTTTCTTGAAGAGGATATTGCAGGACGCGCCACAATCAATGAGAACTCTTCTGACAATAGCTGGCCCGATACCAGCCGAGATGACTAAGGGATCCAAGGTAGGAGCTTCAATACCTGTGGAGTCCCTGGCTCTGAACACAATATCATCATTGAAAGTTTTTTGTTGCTTCAGGGGCATAGCACCTTCCAAAACAAATACATCTACCTCGGTCGGTACATACTTCAAAGCTCGGGTATACCTTTCCATCTCACCCCAGCTCCTGCCTGCTGGGTGAGGTCCTCCCGTAATGACATTGATAACAGGCCTTTCGGATTCATGCCCTACAGTCTTCTCACCTGTCCTGGGTTGATGAGCAGGAGCTCGTTGCCCCTGACTAGACGAAGTGGGATTGTTGCTATTCTTTTCCACAAATTGCTGCAGCTTGTTTTCTCTTATCAATTCTTCAATCAAAATTTTCAATTGGCGGCATTCATCGGTATCATGACCGGGTTGATTATGGAAGCGGAAAACTTTCCGCTTTGTACAGCTTTTTTCCTGGTTCTCAGAACGGGAGGTTTAGGATAATCAACAGAATCTTTAGTTGCAAGGTAAATACGCTCCGGCGTATCCAATAAAGGAGTATATTCCGATGGCTTGAAGGAACGAGGCTTCTTCAGATTTTTCTGTTTCTTCCCATCGTTATTTTCCCTTTTCTGTCCTACAGATTCACTCTTGCGTGGAGCAACAATGTTATTTTCATCTTTTTCCAATGCTGCCTTTACCGGTACAGGACGGCTTTCCAGGCGTATGAACTCATCTGCTTTCTTGTAGAATTTTTCAAGGGAATTTGGTTCCTTCATGTTAAGCCATTTTCCAAATTCGCTCGACTTGTCGATGGCCCTCATCTGATAGGTCAAGATCATCCGTGGTTCTGCATTGTCTACCTCGGCCAACGCTATATTAAAGCGATTCAAGAAAGATCTGATAGTTTTCCCTGGATTCTGCTCTAAACTTGACAACGACATGATATCTTTGGCTTTTGAAGCGTATAGTCTGAACTGCTCCTTGAATTTCCGGGTTAGGTCAGAAACCGATCTATGGACCGAATTGGTAGCTTGGTGAACCAAAGCAGAGCTACACCTTCCAAATATACAGGAAAATATCGACACTTTATTTCATCAGAAGCTCTGGCACCTGTCATGTGCCAATCATACTTATACAAGAATTCGTTCGGATCACTTGTTCCTTTGTAAGCTGGGATAGTTGGAGGGACGAACTTCCTTGGGAACTCAGCCTTTAAGATTCTTTCGGTAAACGGGGTTTTACTTGGAGCGAACCCCATTCCTTCTCTTCTTCATTCCATTGCATGCTTTCTTTCATGATTTGTCGAACCATTTCAGAAAGATACCCCTCATCATTTCGAGCTTTAGATCCACCAACTTCAGGAAATGTCCGCTCAAGGGGGCTGGCATCCCTCTCAGGAATGTTTCTTTCTTCATTCTCATGAATGTTGCCGGCAAAGTTCCTTTCATTACCCGTTGGTTGACGGTTTACTCCAAGCAAGTAATTCAACTTATTCAAAATTAGGGCATTTTGGGCATTCTGAGCCTCCAATTGTGCACTTTGGGCACGTATCTGCTGGTTCAGCCCTAAGATTACAGCATCCAACTCCGCTTTTGTAACCCCAACAGGTGGAGTGGCTTGATTAGGTGCTGGGGAAGCGGAGGTTCCCTCTTGAACATTTCCAGATCTAACAGATCTACTTTTTCTCCCCGGAGCCATGATTTCAGATAAACTTCTAGTCTTCAGTGAGGTTACTTCAACAAACTTTCGTGGAGCAATGATGATAATTGTCCTGAGTTCAATTCTCAGTGAAAGCACCAAAAATGTTAACGCTAAAAATTGAACGCTAACACCCCGGTGTATAAAATGTAGTTGTGAAAGCACCACCCGATGATTCGGGAACAGAGTATAAGTAGAAAATCACAGAAAAAGCAGTGAATAACAACGATTTTATAGTGGTTCGGCTCAAGGCAAGCCTACGTCCACTTTAATTCTCTTTATTGCTAAACCGATTACAACTTTACAACAATCTTCAATTACAATTATGACGAGACAAACAACTAGAACTTTGGTAGAGAAGAATTCTTCGAATCCATGTAGACTGCGTTAGATTTTCCCTTGAAGTTAGTTGAGATGCCTTTCGAACTTGAAGTGTCGGGTGAGTTGAGAATTCAGCAGAGTATTGGCGCTTGAAATGATTGGCCAAAAAGTCCCTTGAATGTTGGAGGTGGTCGCGCATTTATAGGGAAAATCCCACCCCTTAGGTCGTAAGCCGTGAACCGTCCAAGGTTAGTTGTTGCCGGTCTAAGGCAAATCGTGGCCGACTCATCTGACCCCTCCATGGTTTCACCTAGGCTCATTTGTACAAGTCCCAGGTCGCCCCCGAGTCAATACAGCCTTATCTCAGTAACACGGCATCGGGCTTGCATTTAGTAGCTTTAGGTCGTTGACGACTCAAGTTAGGTCGTGAACGTGTTAACTGGCAACTGGATCGTGCACGAGTTAAAAGGCTACTGTGCCGAGTAGCTGCGTTGAACTTGTCTTCCTTTACTTGAGTCGTGAACGAGTTAACATTGGTCCTAGGTTGGCTGTGACTTAGGTCGGCAACTATTTTAGGTCGGTAGCTTGGCAAAGCATTAGATCGGTAGCTTGGTTAAGTCATTAAGTCGGCATCCTCTGAGACTTAGGCCAGTACCCACGTTAGGTCGGTAGCTACCTTATTTTAGACAGTTGGGTCGGCAACCTTGCAAAAGCGTTAGGTCGGCAGCTGTTTACCCTTAAGTCAGTATCCCTCTTAGGCCTTAGGTCGGCTTCCATATATGATCGGTAACCCACCTTAGCCTTAAGTCGGTATCCATTTGGGTCTTAGGTCGGCACTCTTTTAAGGTGGTTAGGTCGGTATGCCTCTCAAACCTGTTAGGTCGGTAACTCTTTTAAGCCGTAGGTCGGCATCCCTTTGAGTTGCTAAGTCGAAACCGAGAAGGAGTTAACAACTCTGATGTACACTTCCTAGTGTAATATTCATATCTATTTCCGCCTTTGTGATATGAATTGTCTGTGACTGATTTATGTTATGTTTATTTCTATATTTGTTTCCGAAGATATTATAGCCACTGTGTAGTAGCTTTGAGTTTGTGTCGGTATGTCGGATTTCCCTCTTGATAAAGAAATGCATGTTATACTATCTGACATATCGATGCTCGCACAAAGCAATTACATGGATGGTCGCTCCTCAACAGCCTTATTCTCCGTGCTAGTTGACAGCATTACTTCGTAGTGTTCTTGGCTAGCGTGGGTATAGAGGTGGGGCGTCATAGTTTCGCTGTTTACTAAAGAAAAAAACTTGATAAGGTTTGTTCTAAACGTGCTCGTAAAAGATAAAATTACTAAGCACTCCCGTGCAGTTTATTTTATTTACGATATTACCAACTTTTATAACGATCATAACCGTTGGAATGTTTTATCACGGTAATAACCGTTAGTAATTTTTAATGGATATAACCGTTACAAACTGAGATGGGAATAATGTTACAAAATGGATTGTTTGGTGTAGTGCCATCGTCAGGAAGATGATGGGCATTCTAGGTGAAATGTGTTCTAAAAAGGTAACGCATAGCCTCAAGTCTCATCAAATGGGAATGACTAAAATATGGGAGGTGCAGCAAGACTAAGTAGGTAGCACCCAAGAAGGGTAAGGTCATCCCTATCTAGATGTCCCTTTTTGATCTTGGCTTAGTGGGCAGTTGCTGATCCCAACCACGGGGTGTCTTATTCGGACTACCCAGTAAGGGGTAGTTCCGGTCTTGTATTGCAGGGGATCGAGAGTGGTCCTCGGTATTCTGATCTAGATCAGGTACTGTGATGGACGGTACCCCAGTAACCTTGCCATTGTATGGAATCCACTCTCCAATAGGCGCCCATACGGTTTGGGTTGTACAAAACTATGCTAGAATGTGAGATGCAAGCATTTCAGCTATATTTTATTTTACTTTCTATAGAGACTATTATAATATCAGACGGACTTGATAAAAATATTTTAGCTTCTCGTAAGGTAAAACCCCGACATGTTTATTTATGGCGTGGTCTTACGAGATACCTTTGATTTCAAAGGATTTTGAAAACTTTAGTAATCCAATTGAGTGTGTTTTCTTGCGCTGTTTTTCCAGACTGACTCGGATGTTATTTTATTATAATCCTCAGGTCAGACCGAGTATTACTGATGTAGGATAGGATTATGTGGAGTTTAGGAGACGAGTTGGATGGGGAGACGTATAACATGTATCTGATGTATATTCCGCTGTGTATGGTGAGCTGTATAGTCAGCTTTTGTAAGGACAAGTCATTATAACTGTCCAGTGTGTGTCATTGATTGTTTTGTGCTCTGATGGTTGTAAGAATTAAACAGTACAGATTCTTTTGTATAAAAATCTGTTGTTATATATTATATTTTGTTCCACTGCGAATGTGAAATTCTGATGTTGTTTTCTATTTCTTCTTCTACCTCTTTCTTCTTTAACGTTAATAGTATGTATTTCTGTCCAATTTGAGTTTTATTGATGGAGAATATTGTCCACTCAAAGGGGTACGGATTTGTGGACCATTTCACAATTGTACAAAAAATTTAACATAAGTATTTAAATTAAATTCAAGGAATTGTAAATAACTTAACACACACACACATATATATATATAATCCATAAACATTTGAACAAGTAAATATTATCTCATAATATATATAAAAATCATTCGAAGTCAATTTTTAATTTCATAACTATCTATAATAAAATAAAAGAAATCTGACCAAGGTAAGCATGCGTAAATTTGTGATGAGAAATTACAGATCCAAACAACACAGGCAACGATGACAATTTAACAGAAGTAATATGAGATTCAAAACATGTCGATTTATCATAAATATGCGTTAAAAGGAAATGATAAACAAACATTGATTAAAATAATAATACAATAAACAAGTAAATATCAAATTCTACGCATGCATAATTTCCCTAGGATGAAGCATTTAGAAACACCTTGAATGATAGAAGAATATCTGATTGATCACTCTCTGGATCCGATAAACCTTGACCTTCATCGCCCCTTAATTTGTAGCTTCTCCTTAGACTTCAAAATCACCATCCCACTTTGCAAAAGAAGAGTGAAAAACCCATTTTCATTTAGTTTAGTGTTGGTTTGAGTTTTTTTTTTTATGTTTTTTTCTTTTGGATGAAGTTTCAGTCATGGATGTATGATAGAGAAGGGGAAGAAAAAGAGAACAAAAATTGAAAGTCACGTTCTGTTCTCTATACTTTCAAAAATATGAAGGTTTTTTTAATAGCATTAAAGGAACCTTTTACTATTCTCATATTAGAATTTCCTTCTTTATTTCCTCTTTTTTAATTTCAATGAATCTCATTAATTGATTTCCTCCACATACTATTATACGGCTAATCCAAGCACATTCCAAATATGAAACTTTTCCAAGTAAAAGAAAACAACCTTTATGTAATTATTTTATTATTTAAAAAAATGTTTAAAATTTTACCAACATCGCATATCGATATATGCCAATATCACTTTTATATGTGCATTAAAATAATTGACAACAACATTCAAAACATCAAATATGTTAACAATAATTAATATTTCATAAATATTAACAAATTTAAATAGTGAAACATTTTACAAACTAATTAAAATGTGCGGTTCTCGAGGAAATTACAAATGCGGTGGTGCGACTCAGAGGTGTGAATTCAGTCGGCGACTAATATTGAAAATTTGAAATATTAATGTTCACATGTCACTTGAAGGTGGTGTGATAATTTGGCTGAATTCGTCGCTTACAAATCTTTTTAGAAAAATCAAATTTTACGTAATATAAGTGGTATCTGATAGTGACAATTACTTACACCAATTTTCTTCGTCAAAATTATATCATATTAAGATATATGGAATTCGGTAATGGTTAAAATTCCAATAACGTCCACATTCAACTTTATAGTACAAACTCAAAGTCTTTAGTTTAGTAATAGCAATTGTTATTAAGAAAAATGCTCTGGCCAGAGACTTTGATTTGACTTGAGTTGACTAGGATAAATAACCCTATATAACCGAGGAGACGAATCCTCTCTTAAATAGTGCTTCACTTCCACTACATCCACTGGGTCCAACTATTGCCTCTCGATGAAATGCCATACCATAATTTGATTATAATCGAAGTAGAGCTCTCATATTGAAGATCCATGGTATTCTTAAGTCGAGAGAACTATGTAAATCGGGAACATCGATATATTTTTTTGACCTTAGCTATAATATCTAATAGAAAACTATCAAGTGAGTCGTTCCATGATTATTCAATAAGTATCAGTATGTAACCCCTAGGTTCCCCCAACAGTCATGAGTAATACACCACCCAACATTTAGAGAACGTTACATACTCTAGTCTAAGTGGATACATGTATCCAGTCTCGATCCGTCTTGACTAGGAACATTTAAAATGGTATACCTATTTTATTGTGATAAATTACTCATGGTTCAACAATTTGTAACTACTATCACAAAATACGTCATTTATGGATTTTCTATTAAATATACATTTAATTAATTGATTAACTAATTACTATAACCGCATTATATAGAGTATACAATAGAGTGAAACACCTTTATTATGAACAAGATTGTTCAATGAGTTAAATATATGTACAAAATCACATAATTATCCCTAGGGCAAACCCCTGAATTAATCAATCTCCCACTTGCACTTGGGGTCAATTATGGAATCTTATTCTAGCTTCTCCAATCGGTTTCTCAAAGCCAGTTGGGTCAGTCCTCTTGTGAATAGGTATGCTATTATGTTTCAACTATCTACTCTATCACTCTCTTCGATGATGATAAACTTCTTTATCATGTGGAATATTCGGAGCATCTCACTCGACCTCTAATGAGCTCTAAGTTCTACTACAAACCATATCATGGCATTGTTATCATATAACAATTTTATGAGATTCTCAACATTTGGAATCAGCTCAGTTACAAATTTGTGCACTTATAATTTGTAAACATTATTTTTACTGCGGCAATATTCAAGGCGATGTATGTAGCCTTTTTTCATTGAATAAGCCACAGTCTTTTATTTGGAACATTTCCAACTTAAAAAATCCTTTACTTGAATTTATTATTGACATACTACACTCAATATGACTTATGAAGTTTGAGTTTGAACACTCCTTCATAAGGAGTTTTTGTTTCTATAAACAATTCTCTAATACTTCTTAAATACATGAGAACACTTCGAACAACCATTTAGTGATATCAATTTGGTTTTGATATTTTTTTCATGTATCAAATACATAACAAATCATTATATCGTAGACAACACAATATTTATGGTAATTACTTTTGCCAGTGCAAAAGAATCAATCTTACATATTCCATATTAAACATTTTAATAAGGTGTCCTTGAATATCGTTTCGAACACTCCCGACATCTTTTATACTTGCTATAAAAGACATCATTTATTAATCCAATATCATTTATTAAAACTACTACGGCCGATTTTAACACAATTACGTTTTTAAAATCAACAATGTGTTGTTTACTTATAGTTTAGAAATATCAATGTACCTTTAAACATTCTTTCATATGAACACATGCCTCCTATGCACTTTGATTGAAAATCAACTATTTGATATTTCTGTCAAAATACTTATTCAATCTTGATGCTTATAAAATGATAATTTCGTATCATTTATTGGATCATATCCAAAGACTCTTAAATTCAATATCACACCTACTAACTTGGAGACATTTTTGGTTAATATGCATAAACAGCTTACTCTGTATCGTTATTTAGAAATTTCTTGTTTCGATACATATATACTAAAACACTAGGATTTATCAAACGATAATTTTGTGAGTAAATCTGAATTGACTTAAACATATTAAATAGCTAATATATTATGCTAATTTCAATAAATGAAATTTGTGATATTATTCTTATCAACATTGCTCATTTAATTCCAATTACATTAGTCTTACTCATAAAGGCACAGTCGTGGTCGATGGATCATATCCCTTCAGTTAGGACAACCAAAATCTATATTTTATAGCATACTTGGAATTCTTTCAGATTTACGCATCATACCATATAGAGTCAACACTCTCAATGGTTTAACTGCACAATCTAGGATTATATATTTTCGACATTAATAAGAAACTCACGGTTTCTCTTCGATGTGCGATAATATTAACCAGATATTCTAATGCTATAAGTTCGTTTAGGCTAGTTAATTTCATTTCATCTCATATAATTAGTTCTATCTATGGATCGTATCCACTTCCATTTTACTACCAATAATTCATCAAAGAAATTTCATCACAAAGAAGTTGGTATATCTCTAAACAACAATTGTTTCTCAGTGCAATAGAATAGGTATCATAAATGTTTTATGAATTTTTTTTATTTATAAAACTAATTTGGTTTTAGTTTACAAAAATTATGCTCGAAACATAAATATTGTAACAACCTACAAATCCGTACCCCTTGAATCAACACTATTCTACATCGATCAACTCAAGTTGAGCAAAAATATGAACCGTTTGGGTTAAAGAAGAAAAGGGAGAAGAAGAGAAAACAGAAAACAACAACAGAATCAAACCAACGCAGTGGAATAAAATATAATATATAATAACAGATCTTTACACAAATGAAAACTATAATTGTTTATACATACATCATCAGAGTACATCATCAGAGTTCCACATCAATAACATAAAACTATATACACAGCGGAATAATAACCAAATATGGAAGTACGTATCGCCATCCAGCTCATCTCCTAAGCTCCACAACATCCTTCCTGTATCCTTTATTACTCGGTCCGACCCGAGCATTATAGTTAAATAACACCCGAGTCAGTCTGGAATACCAGAGTGAGAAAACCACACTCAAATTGATTATTAAAGTTCTAAAATCCTTTTGAAAACAAAAGCATCACGTAAGACCGCGCCACAAATAAACATGTCGGGTTTTTACCTTACGATAGCTAAAACATTTTCTTATAAAATCCTCTGATATTATAATAGGGTCTATATACAAATACTTATTAAAATAGCCGAAATTGTTACATTATTAAATTCTAGCTACTATCCATAGAGTGGGTAATAAAAACAAAACTCGTAAAAGGCGCGTAGGGAGAATGGATTTCCAACTAATGACTAGGAACTAGGGTGCCACCTGTCACGGTACGTGGCCTAGATCACCGTACTGAGGATCACTCCCGACCCCCTACAACACAAGACCGGGACTACCCCTTAGTGGATAATCCCGAGTAAGATCACCCCACAGTTGGGATCAGTAACCGCACCACTAAGCCGAAATATAAGGGAAATCTAGACAGGGATGACCTCACCCTGAACGGGTGCTACCCACCGAGCCTTGCTGCATAACCCCTGATTTTCAGTCATTCCTGGCTGATGAGCCTTGAGGCTAAGCGTTACCTTTTAGAACATATCCCTTAGAATGCTCATCGCCCACCTGAGGATGCTCCGAAAGCATTCATCCATACAAGTCCGTCCCGGGTTCGAACTGTGACGACCCGGAATTTTCAAGCATTTAAAATCGGAATATTTAATTAATATTAAATATCCAATATAATAATTTTAACTGGAATTACAAATATCGCTATTTGTTTGATAATTAAATAATAGAATTTAGTTATTAGAAGTTGAGTAAATTGTTGAATCTCGAATTTTAAGCCTGTTAAAAATAATTTGAAGGTTTGTAAAATTTATATTGATAACACTGAAAATGTTAAAAGTTGTAAAATTGAAATTAACAGTGGTTTGTTCATTTTTAAAATTTTATTCGTTTAAATTGAATTTAAAAATAGCCTTCCGAGGCACAGTCTCGGAATTAGACGAAACCAGTTCCATTGGGTCCGTAATATTGAGTTATTACGGGATTTCAAATTTCATATTGATCGGAGTTGTTGTGTGCTTATTCGTTAAGTAAACGCGTTGGAAATTTAATCTAGGTTTATATATATATATATATATATATATATATATATAATATAAATAATATAATATAGTTAAATCAATAGCCAAGCTTCTTCTGCACGCCTATTTTCTTATCTCTTTAAGCCGAGCCTTTTAATGAAACCTCGCACCTTCTTCTCTTCTTCTACTCGACGTACATCAGAAGAAGAAAAAAATTGAAATGATAATATAATAATGGCCGAAGCCTTATCTTTCCCTTTCTCGTTTACTTATTTCCCCTCTTTCAAACATGAGGCAATTCGATCCTTATAAAAAAAATATAAATGGCGGAATGGGGGGGGGACTCGCGTGAACACGCGAGGAAATCGCGTCGTCTCCACATCGAATCGAACTGGGGAGGGGGCTCGTGCTAGGCGACGGGCCTATGGAAGATTTTTGGGGGAGGGGCGACTCGAGCTTTAGGGTTGTTCGCGAGCAAAGTCGCTAGGTGAGGACGGCGATCGAGCGACGCAGTCGCGATCTGGGGTCGCGAGGCAACCGCGTACGAGGGGGAAATCGGGGCGGCGACCGCGATGGGCAAGCTAGGCTTGATGGTGATGCGTGCGTGGAGTTTGGGCCATGAGTTTTCAACAGCAGTAAGGTCAAAATCTGATAGAAGCTAGCCAGGTTGGATCGAATTGCAAAAAAATATGAAAGGTGAGTTAATCTCACTCAGTTTAAATTTAAATTTAAATTTGAATGAATAAATCTAAATAATTGTTTGAATGATTGGATTGATCGATGTACTATAGTATGGTATATTTGGAATGGTATATTATGTATGCTAACGTCTGTGGATGCAGGGAAAACAGGTTGGAGGGATCCAACTGGACCCCTCAACTTTTATTTAAATTGTTTAATATTTTCTGTTCTGGTTATTTGATATTCTATGATGAATTATGTGGAAGTATTGAATGCTATGGCTTGGTTGGGTATAATGAATTACCAAAAATATAAATTTGATTGTTGAAATGAAAATCAAAGAAGTGAAATTGCAAGTAAAATAATTATAGAAAATTTTAAAGAATGACTTGGAAAAGAAATAAAATGACTTAAAAATTCTAATAAATGAATCTTGAAAATGGAAAGGAAAATTTTAATAAATAGAAAGTTAATGAATTTTACAATGCTGTATTATTAATTAAAAAGAACAAATATTTATTTAGGATTTAAGATTTGAAATATTGAAAGAGTAAAGAAGAAATTAGAAATAATAATAATAAAGCCCATAACTACTGAATTTGGAAATGAACTAATAAGTAAAAGAATTTATTTCAAATAAAATAAATTGGAAATCCATTTGAGGAGAATTGATTTAAGTGATTGAAGTTGAAATTTTCTATGGATAGCCAAGTACATGTTTTTTTTAGGTAAATTTTTAAATAAAAAATTAAATGTTTTAAAGTGTTTTTAAAGAAAGCAAGTTTTGTAAAATTTATTATTTCTAATATTTTAAGTCTAAAGTAAGTGTTTTCCTTTAATCTATTTAGTAGTAATTGTTAAAGAGTAATTTAGTATTTTTTTTAAAGTAGAAATCTAGTTTTATATTTTATTAAGTAACTTTATTTTCAAATGTTTATATAGTATGAATTTTTAGTAAATTATTGAAGTTGTTTTAACTTCAATGTTTAAAAGTAAATTCCAAAGCAAGTATTTTGTTTAATCTATTATTATAATAATTATCTAAAGATTGCTTTGATATTTTGTTCAAAGTATTATTATAAATTAAGTACTAAAGTAAATTTTTATAAATTAAATGTTAAATATACTTTAAAATAAAGTGTTTTTAAATTATTTTGAAAACCTAGAGTTTTGTACTTGGTGATTCCAGAAGAAACAAAAATACTTGAAATTTATTCTGGGAAGGCAGATAGTCTTGAAAACTGTTTTAAAAAGGGGAATTTGAAAAGTAAACACATATCATGGGAAGATATTTTTGAGATAAATAAATAACGTGGAAAATTATTTATCGTGTGATGGGTGTTTTGTGAATGTTAATTGATAGCTAAATAACCGACTATCAATATTGGCCAAATGCGTTGATCGTTTCGAAGAGTCCGGGATCGAGATTTATTTCTCGAAAACCACTTCGATCCGGTTTGTACGTTTCGTGAAAATGATTTTGGATTCCAAGATGGCGCAGTGAAGTGCAAGGGCAGTCGCTACTAATCCTGAGGATATTTCCAAAATGGATGTAGTAGGAATAGTGCCTTCGGTTCCGTTCGAACCCGGGACGGACTTGTATGGATGAATGCTTGCGAAACATCATCAGGTGGACGATGAGCATTCTAAGGAAGATGTTCTAAAAGGTAATGCTTAGCCTCAAGCCTCATCAAATGGGAATGAATGAAAATCAGGGGTTATGCAGCAAGGCTAGGTGGGTAGCACCCAAGCAGTGTGAGGTCATTTCAGTCTAGATGTCCCTTTTTATTTCGGCTTAGTGGGCGGTTGCTGATCCCAACAGCGGAGTGATCTCACTCGGGATTATCCAGTAAGGGGTAGTCCCGGCCTTGTGTTGCAGGGGAGCGGGCGTACTCCTCGATACGGTGATCTAGGCCCCGTACTGTGACAGGTGGTACCCCAGTGCCTAGTCATTAGTTGGAAATCCATTCTCCCTACGAGCCTTGTACGAGTTTTGTTTGTATTACCCACTCTGTGGCTAGTAGCTGGAGCAGCTGTGACGATCCGGATTCCTAAGCCTAGGAAGATGTGTCATCAATAAGAAAGAAAGGGATAGAAATAGAAAAGAATAGAAAGAAATAATAACAACATCAGAATCTCACAGCGTAATGGAATAAAATATAATATATCAACATAACTATTACATAGTTATATATACATCAGAGTTATACAATATCATACAACATGACTATCATATACATATCTGTCAGAACATACATCTCAAACATCATAAACTAACTAACACAGCGGAACTATATAGATAACTACATACGTCTGGTCTTCTACTCCAACTCCTCCAGAAAACTCTATACTCCGAATACCTATCACTTGGCTACTCATAAAAATTTGTGTACCCAAGAGTTTATGAAAAACAAAATATAAACTCCGGGTCAGACATGGGTCTGGTATGAGTAAACGGTTAAAGTTGTTTAACTTTGAAAATCATTTGAAATAAAGGTATCATGTAAGACTTCCCACACGTAAATACGGGTAAGTTTTTACCTTACGCTAACCAAAACATTTTATAGGAAATTCAATGATATTATAATAGTGTCAAGGGTTTTCAAGTAAAATTCAGAAATAGCTGAAATGCTTACATCTCACATTCCAACGTAGTTGGGCACAATCAAAACGTACGACGCTTATTGGAGATTGGATCCCATACAATGGCAGGGCTACTGGAGTACCGCCCGTCACAGTACGTGGCCTAGATCACAGTACCGAGGAGCCACCCTAACTCCCCTGCAACACAAGGCCGGAACCATTCCTTACTGAACAGTCCCGAACAAGATAACCCTGCAGTTCGCTACAGACCAACCGCCCACACAGCCGAATAAAAGGGACATCTAGATAGGGGTATACCTCGTCCTGCTTGGGCATAACCCACCTAACCTAGCTGCACATCCCCTGTATTAGCCATTCCCGGTTGATGAGGCTTGAGGCTGTGTTTACCTTTTTAGAATATATTTCTTAGAATGCTCATCATCCGCCTGACGATGTGCTGAAAGCATTCAATCCATACAAGTTCGTTCCGGGTTCGAACAAATCCGAAGGCATTATCTCGTTACACTCATTTTGGAATCACCCTCAGAGTTAACGACGATAACCCTTGCATTCTGAAAACACCATCTCGACCTTCGCTTGAGATTACACGACCTAACGTTTAATTTGGATCAATGTGGTTTTCGGAATATTATTTCGATACCCGATCCCGGTCTCATCGAAATCCAAACGCCATTTTAAAGGCCAAGTTGTCCAATTAACTTAACAATTTAAATTCAACAATTGAATTCATAAAGCAATTTAACACAGATAAATAACATCAGATAAATCATATAACAGTTTAATACATATAAATCATACACAATCATCCCAGATATATCCAGAATATCATAGAACATCACAGGATATAAATAAACATCAGAGGCAATCAAATAGAATTATCGATTCGTATCAACAAGTTTGATTTGTTTTAAACTTAATTTCATACTCAAGAGTAAATTATATTTTGTTATTGCTTAATTAGTTACTAATTAATTAACTTATTTCAATTCATTAATTACTTAGTTAATCATTCTCTTAATTAATTAATTATTCTTAATTATTAATCAATAACCTTAATTATTGTTTGTAAAACTCAATTTCACAATTAATTATTATTAATTGCTTAATTAATTATTGATTATTAATTAACTTAATCGTTTAATCATAAATCAATTATTTAATCAGTTAACTTTGATTTGTTAAGTTATTAACTTATAATGATTAATGAAATTCTTAATTACCAATGGGATTACACAAGATCATTAAAATCTTTAATTACTAATTCAATTAGATCTTGAATTACTTATTAAATTACAATTATCAATTTTGTTACATTCTTAATTATCCTAGATTTAAATTAATTACTTGTTTTATTTTCTGTAAAACTTCCTTCATAAGTTTAATCACAGCCTAAACAATTTGACAACATTAATAACATAATTGATACTTAACTTCCTAACTCTTCAACATAATATTATAGTTAGCAAAATTCAAGAAATTCAAAATCGAAGAGAACACGCAGTATTCTCGGGTTGAACTCGAGATAACTCGGAACTTTCTCGCGTCACTCCCTGCCTCTCTTCTCTTCCTCCCTGTTCCATCTTCTTCTGTTTTTTTTCCAGGCTTCAGTTTCTTTCCGAGGCAAAGTAAAACTGAAACTATATCATAATTCGTATATAAAATACTTATCTTCAATTAGTGATTTAACAAAATAAATTAGTTTCATAAACTCTTGGGTACTCAAATTTTTACGAGTAGCCAAGTGATAGGTATTCGGAGCATAGAGTTTTCTGGAGAAGATTGGAGCAGAAGACTAGACGTATGTAGCTATCTATATAGTTCCGCTGTGTTAGTTAGTTTATGATGTTTGAGATGTATGTTCTGACAGATATGTATATGATAGTCATGTTGTATGATATTGTATAACTCTGATGTATATATAACTATGTAATAGTTATGTTGATATATTATATTTTATTCCATTCCGCTGTGAGATTCTGATGTTGTTATTCTTTCTTTCTGTTCTTTTCTATTTCTATCCCTTTCTTTCTTTTGATGACACGTCTTCCTGGGCTTAGGAAGTCGGGTCGTCACATCAACTGTAACGACCAGCAAATACGTACCCCTTGAGTCAACACTATTCTACAACAATCAGCTCAAGTTGCACAGAAATGTGAACCATTTTGGTTAAAGAAGAAGAGGTAGAAGAAAATAGAAAACAACAACAGCATCTAACCATCGCAGCGGAATAAAATATAATAGATAATAAATGATCTTTGCTCAAATCATATATATCTGTTTATATATTACCTCATCAGAGTACATCAATCAACAGCTTAACAACAACAACATACAAATGGATACACAACAACTCAACACAGCGGAATATATATATAAACAAGTATGGAAGTACCTATCGTCATCCAGCTCGTCTCCTGAGCTCCACAGCATTCCCTGTATTCTATAATACTCGGTCTGACCCGGGCATTACAGTTAAATAACACCCGAGTCAGTCTGGATAACCAGCGTGAGAAAATCACATCCAATTGATTCTTAAGTTTCAAAAATCCTTTGAAAACGAAAGCATCTCGGAAGACCACGCCACAAATAAACATGTCGGGTTTTCACCTTACGATAGCTAAAACAATTTTTATAGAAATCCTCTGATATTATAATAGGGTCTATATACAAATACTTATAAAATAGCCGAAATTGTTACATCTATCAAATTCCAGCTACTAGCCACAGAGTTGGTAATACAGACAAAACTCGTACAAGGCTCGTAGGGAGAATGGATTCCCAACTAATGACTAGGCACTGGGGTACCACCTGTCACAGTACGGGGCTTAGATCACCGTACCGAGGAGTAAGCCCGCTCCCCTGCAACACAAGGCCGGGACTACCCCTTACTGGATAATCCCGAGTGAGATCACCCCGCGGTTGGGATCAGCAACCGCCCATTAAGCCGAAATAAAAAGGGACATCTAGACTGAAATGATCTCACCCTGCTAGGGTGCTACCCACCTAGCCTTGCTGCATAACCCCTGATTTTCAATCATTCCCATTTGATGAGGCTTGAGGCTAAGCGTTACCTTTTTAGAATATATCCCTTAGAATGCCCATCGTCCACCTGACGATGTTTTCGCAAGCATTCATCCATACAAGTCCGTCCCAGGTTCGAATGGAACCGAAGGCACTATTCCTACTACATCCATTTTTGAAATATCCTCAGGATTAGTAGCGACTAGCCCTTGCACTTCACTGCTCCATCTTCGAATCCAAACTCGTTTCACGAAACGAACAAACCGGATCGAAGTTGTTTTCGAGAAATAAATCTCGATCCTGGTCTCTTCGAAACGATCAGCGCATTTGTCCAATATTGATAGTCGGTGATTTAACTATCAATTAATATCCACAAACAACCATCCAACCAATAAATAATTTCCCAAATTATTTATTTATCTTAAAATATCTTTACAAGGTATATTATCACTTTCAAACCCTTTTGAAAATAGTTTTCAAACTACCTTCCTTTTTCTCAGAATAAATTCCGAGTATTTCATTCCCACTGGAATCACCAAGCACAAACTTTAAATTTTAAAATAATTTAAAAAAATACTTTATTGTAAAATATATTTAACACTTAATTTAGGAAAATTTCCGTTAATTCTTAATTTATAATAATACTTTAAACAAAAGACCAAATCATTCTTTAGATAATTATTATGATAATAGATTAAACAAAAATACTTACTTGGAATTTACCTTTAAAATAATTAAGTTAAAACTACTTCAATAATCGATTAAAGATATACACTATATGAATATTTGAAAATAAGGTTACTTTACAAATATATAAACCTGATTCTCGCCTTTACAACAGAATCACTAAGTCACTTTTTATAAATTATTATTACGGTATTAGATTTGAATAAATATTTACTTTAGAATTTAAACAATCAGAAATAATAAATTTCCAAGAACATACTTTATAAAACAACATTAAAATCTTTATTTCATTTTAAAACTTACTTTGAAAACGTACTTGGCTATCCAGAGAAATATACTTCTCTTCACATTCTTCAAAAATAAATTCCTATTTATTTTTAAACAATTTTTCTCATACCATTGATAAATTCCCACCTTGAATTTATTTTTCCAAATATCCAATTTCAAAATCTTAAATCAATTTCCAGATTGATTTCCAATTTACTTCTTTTATTCCAAAATCCTTTAATTTCAGATCTCATTCCTTACTTATGATTTAAAATACTTTTAACTGAAAATTCAAGTTTTTGGTTCCTCAAATTTCTTCTAAATCCTTCTAAATAAATTTAAACTTTGAAATTTAAAATAATTCTTTATTTTTATAATTGATATCACTTAGGTGTACTATTTATTAATTTTTGCTAATTCAAATCCTTTATCCTCCATATTCGACGTTACTTATTAGTACTTTAATTTCATTTCCATTTCTTCCCAATTCATTCTTAATTTTTTTAAATTCACTATTATTATTTCACTTACAAATTCTCTTCATTTTATTTCCAAAATTCAATTCTATATATCTTGATAACTAGTGCACCGGAATGTATTCGGGTAAAGCATAACAACCAATATGCCAATGTAATTCATCATAGGATATCAAATAATTACACAGAGAATATTAAATAATTTAAATTAAATGTTGAGGGGTCCAGTTGGATCCCTCCAACCCATTTCCCTGCGTCCACAGACATTAGCATCACATAATATGCCAATTCAAATTATACTATACTATATTACATCAATTGATTCAACCATACAATCAATTATTTAAATTAATCACTTAAATTTAAATTTAAACCGAGTGAGATTAACTCATCTTTGACTTTTAATTTGCAATCCAAGTCCATCTCGATCATTATCTCCCAATTTTGACCTTGAATAAACATTGGATGATTTTTTTACTAACATTCGAATAAATCGACCATAAAATTTTCGTATATGAATTTAATTATCCAATGCTTTTATCCCAGACTAGTAATTTAATTTTAAGCTGATTTCCTTTTTATAAAATATTTTTAGTACCCTAAAGAATTTAATAAGTTAATATCTTCATCATATATTATTAACAATAAACTAGTTAGTGAAGACATGTGTATATATGTATATAAAATTTAAGTTCTAAATTTATTATGAATCCTACAACATTTAAAATTCCTTTATCCAACCCTTTCTATGCATATACATATATATATATATATAAATATATTTTAATAAAATTCTAATTTTACATAAACTTTAAACATTATAACATTCGTTAAATTTCCTTAAAACATCATATACATTTTAAGTTAGACCAGACATGTTTACCTTTACGGTGTTATATATTTTCTTTACTGTATTTGTAAACACTAATCACTTAATTAAATTAAAACATCTCGATACCATAAACGCGAACAGGAGTTCACCAACGCCAAGCTTCTGCTCGTATCCCAAAACGTGCTTGGCCGAGCTCACTGCACTGCAAAACCCTAGCCTCGCGCCATCCTCTCCACGTCGCCGTTGATGAAGTCATAAATGAGGTGCTCAGGTCTTCACAAACTCGCGACATCTCCATGCAAATCGAAGTGCCGCCCCCATCGACCCTCATCACACGCGAAACCCTAACTACTACCATCTGCGATCATGATTCAACCTTGAGTTCGAGCATCCAATTCGCCGTGAATTGAAGAGGTGGAGAGGGACTTGCATTCGAAAAGGAAGAAAGGGGGTTAAGAGTAGAAGGGATGTCTGCCATTTTCGTTATCTTCTTTAATTTTATTTTTTTATTTTTTTATTTTTTTTTATAAAGAATGATCGGCTGCCAACAGTGGAGAGAAAGCACGCTTATAACCCTTCGTCCATTAGCTTACGAACAAAGCTATCCTTTATTTTATTATTATTTTTATTTTTATTTTTGTATTTCTCGATGGAATAATCTCCTTTATCAAATGACGAAGCGTAAAATGAAAGTAACACGAGCCTTTTGAATTCAATCACTATTAAATTTCCAATTTGGATTTAAGCGCGTTTTTACAAAAAAATCGAACGCTCACACATAATTTCAGTCGCCACAAAATTTGAAATCCAATAATAATACGATACCACGGATCCAATGGAACTGATTTCGTTAACTTCCGAGACTGTGCCTCGGAAGGCTATTTTTAAATTCAATTTAAACAATATTAATTTTAAAACTGAACAAACCACTGTTAATTTCAATTCTATTACTTCTATTATCTTCAATGTTATCAATATAAATTCTACAAGCCTTCAAATTATTTTTAACAGGTTTAAAATCCTAGGTTTCATATATTATCAAATTTTCTAATTATTACGAATAAATAGTGATATTTGAATTCAAGTTAAAAGATTTACTTTTAATTATTTCAAATCAATTAAATATTCCAATCTAATTTGCTTAAAAATTCCGGGTCGTCACATTCCTTCCCACCTTAAAAGAATTTCGTCCCCGAAATTACTAATTAGGAAGAATGGTCCAATACCCGTTTACTTACCTCCAAAACCAAACAATTAAACATCTTACTAACTATCTTTTTATAAAAGACCCATTATCATTCTTATTAACTTCTCAACTCTCCCATAGTTTCAAACTATACTATTTGTTTAATCATTCGAGTTTTCAATTTAAAACCAAATTTTGAATTATCAAAATTTTCTCAAAAATTTTCTAACTCCCTAAATTTCCGAAATTTTTTGCCAGCGTCTCGTTTGCATGGCTAACTCGGTACAACTACAAAATGGCTCTACGGCCTCCCAAGTCCAAAAAGAAAACAAAAACCAAGTGGCTATATCCAAAAACCCAATGAAATTTCATACCAAAATTTAAATACATACCTTTTTGTCGGGCAATTCGAATTTATCTTTTGAAATCAAAACCAATTCTTTTTTCCCTTTATATTACCTGCATATCCTGTTTAGCACCAATATCCAATCACAATATTCCCAAACTTTTTATCGACTTTCTTACAAATGTCAATATTCATTCATTCAAATATCAACTTAGAATATATTTGCAATATTAGTTTCCAATTAAGAATTTATCATTCCTTACTTAAGTTAACATAAGCATTTTATATGTTTCTTATCTTTATTTTCACTTTACGACTTTTAGTTTATACCTATTTGTATTCAAATCAATTCTTTCATTTCCATATGAATTCAATTTATCTTAACTCTACATATATAAATTTTATTTTTCATTTATTACTAATTCATATCATTGTTTCAATTAGTTTCATTTACTAACTTGTTTTAGTTTCCAATTTGAATTTGTTTGTCGTTAACAAAATTTTCCAAAAATTTCAAAAATTTCTAACTCCCAAAATTTCGGGAAAATTTTGGCAGAGTCTCCTTTGTACGGAGGAGCTTTTGCAATTTGACAAAAGAGATAAATATATATACATCGATCCACACGGTCGAAAAAACCAAAAACAGTTCATATTTCCTATTTTTATTGCGTAGGCATACCTTATTTAGCATTTTAAGCAAGCGGCTTATTTATTAGCAGTTAGAGTGCCCAAAATCCAGCCACACGGCTTCCCGGTACCGGTACTTACTCAATTTAAACATGTAAGTGCGATATAAATGAAGTTTAACAATATTTCACTTATTTGCAATAGTTAAACACATGACTTCTAAAAGGAAATTTACACCAAACATCTTTCCGTAAGCAATTTATATAGTTTCCATGTTAATTCAACTGTTTTCAATTTATTTATAACCATTTTCATTCAATTCGAATGGTTTAAAACTCAATTGCTTACATTTAATTTGTTTTTAAGCAAACCGAACTCATATTTAATCCAGTTATTCTCAAAATCAATTTATTTTACTCCTATCCATCCATGGCATTTTAATAACTTCCATTTACATTCAATAACAATTTATTCTTTGCAATTTGACGAGATCTATGTGAATAAATAAGTATTTGAGTTTTATAATCAATTTAAATTGACTCTGACTCAACTTACACTTAATTCTATTCCATTTTGAGTTTATTCACAATCTGTATATTCTCATTTTCATTGCACTTAAAGTTGAATCCATTCACTTACATTTTATTTTATTAGCCAACTAGTTCATTCAAAACCATTAACAATTTAGGTTCATCTCCATTACCAATTAAATTTTTTTTTAATTTTTTTTAAATTCATTCACGACCATTTATTTAGCTCGACACATTCCACTCATTTACGTTTCATTCCATATTTGTTGTTAAAGCTAAAATGTGAACGCTAAAACCCCGGTGTGTGAAGTGTAGTTGTGAAAGCACCACCCGATAGATCGGGAAAGAATTACAAGCAAGTAATAGCAGAAAAGCAGTAAACAACAACAATTTTATAGTGGTTCGGCTTAAGGGTATAGCCTACGTCCACTCTAAGTACTTTTATTAATAATCCCGTTACAAGCTGATACAATTCTTCTCAAGTACAATATACTTCAAGTTACAAGTGATTTGGAACAAGTCTTAAGCTTCAATGTCGATTAAAGTCCTTAAATTCATGTTGAAGATGTGTGGTTTCTTCGTGAATTTCTTTGATGAATTCCTCTAATCTTGAAAGCTTTAAGTGTTGATGAAGTTCTCAATGCAGCAAGGTAACGGTGTATGAAGAGAATGTGCCCAAAAGTCCTTTGAATGTTGGAGGTGGTCGCCTATTTATAGAGAGTTCTGGTCTGGAATTATTGCCAAGTCCTAAGTCGTGGCCGACTTAAGATAAGTCGTAGCCGGTTTAAGATAAGTCGTGGCCGGTTTAAGGTGAGTCGTGGCTGATTCACCTGGCCCCTTCACGGCTTCGCGAGAGTTCATTTGTACAAGTCCTAGGTCACCTCCGAGTCAACACACCTCTTCTCAATAATATGGCATCGGACTTATATTCAGTGGCCTTGGGTCGTGAACGACTTAACATAGGTCATAGGTCGGTCGCGACTTAGGTGTAGTTCATGATCTTGCCCCTGTTCTAAGTGGTTAGATCGGTAAATTCTCTGGATGGTTAGGTCGTCTTCTGTCTTAGGTCGGTAGCCATCTTGTTAAGTTTTAGGTCGGCAACTGTTTAGCCCTAAGTCGGTATCCATTTGGGCCTTAAGTCGGCATCTCCTTAGCCTGTTAGGTCGGCACCTCTTCGAGTCTTAAGTCGGAATGCTACTCAAGCTCCTTAGGTCGGTATCCCTTCGTGCCTTAGGTCGGTCTCCCTGATAAGGCAGTTAGGTCGGCAACCAGTTGAGTCGGTAGCCTTGTTAAAGTATTAGGTCGTCACACTTGTTGAACTGTTAGGTCGGCAACCCCCCTTTTAAGCTGTAGGTCGGCATCCTTTCGAGTTGCTAAGTCGACACCGGGGCAGAGTTAACAATTGCCCCTCGAAGTATACGCCTACCGGTTAGGTCGTGTGCTTCGATATCCTCTAACTCGGTCGTTCTTTAAGTTGGTAGGTCGTACGCGACCTAACAGTTGAGTCGTAACATACCGCTTCATATCCCTTTACTGCAAGGTATAAATCACATCTCCTTCTTCCTTCTCACTACCTATTTCTCTGATTCTGCCATTAAAAATCTTCCGAGCTCAAAAAGGCGATTTAATTCCAATTATCCACCGACAACCTCTGTTATTCATTGCGTAAGTAAACCCTCTTCTTCGATTATAGATCATTCGTTGGCTCATGAATTCTGTTACTTAAACCGTTTGCTTGCGCGATGTTCCACCGCAAATCTTATTACACCAATGGCTGATGGAGTTTAGGTTGCTCGGTTCGATTTCGACTGATCGATGGGACGATGAAGATGGTTTACTGATTTAAGCTAGCTGATTTTGATTCGTGCTAGGATTGCAAGGCGCTGACTTTGCAGAGGTTTCGAATTGATGTCTTGGATGATCCGTATGCATGAAATAGGATAAATGAAGTGAGAATTTTTTGGTTGAGGGAGTAGCTAACGGGTTAACAGGTTGAGCGGGGCGAGGTATTGATTTAGATACGACCTGGTGATTTTAGGGGGCTTGGCTTTTGGCTGACCCAATCCTTAAATCGTGGTCGTGCTAGCACTTGAGGGAGATCTACCGACCTAACCTTCTGCCGATCTAAGCCTTAAAACTGTGGCCGAGTTAAACCCTTAAACCGTGACCGAGTTGGCTCTTAAACCGCTGCCGAGTTAACACTTAAGCTTTGGGCATGCTGACTTTTTGAGAGCATAGATCCACTTTGAGTTTCTAATTTGAACTGCCAAACTAAGTTGCCTAAATTTTGAACTGCCCCAACTTTAAATTTGCTTGAATCTCATTGTATTATTTCACAGATCGCATTAACTTATAAGCTGCTAACCTGCTGAAAATAACAAACAAAGAAAACCAAGGCGACTGCCATTGACTGCCTATGTCAGATGACAGATTAGTCAAGACAAGACAAGCAACTTAATTATATTGCATGAAATGTTTGTGAATCAATCAATTAAAGTTAAACATTAATGCAAAGTATCAATAATCTGAACTGATTTATCTGCATCAACATCTTACTTGCATATTTAGGCTTAAAACAATAGTCCCTGAATTTCATAACTAACAAATGCTTGCTAGTTTTCATTCCAGTTATATTTGTTCACTGCTTGATTGATTTTACACAACACTTCAGTTGAAACAACAAGTGCCGTGCAGACTTCGCCTTCTCTGGTTATTCCTTCTCCATCTCTTCAGGTGACTCCTCCTTCTGCTTCACAACCTGGGTCACAAGAGGAGAAAATTGAGGCTCTTCATGGTTTGGATGACCCTGTTGCCTCGCAGGAGCAAAAAGATGAGGGACTCGAAGGAGGCGAGATCTCTCCGGAGCGGACTCCTTCTGACGACGTAGTTTTGTCCGCTCTCGTTACTCCGGGGAGTGAGTCTTCTTCGCAGAGAAGAAAGAAGCATGGGACATCGAAAAGGAGGGGGAAGAAAATTATCACCACTGAAGAGGAACCGGAAATTGCGTCAGTTGCACCTCCCTCCCCTTCTTCCCTTATGCCTTCAGACCAACCTGAAAGACCCGAAAAGCTAACCACTCGGCCGGGTAAAGGGTCTAAAGGCGGCAAGAAGAAATGAAGAGTTGAGCTTTTTGATTCCTTTTTTGTGTAATGGTCGGATGTTGTGCAGGCACCGGCCCCTGCTTTTTTATTTTGAAACCTGTATCTGCAATATCTGCATTGAATAAAGTGATTCTTTATTTGCACAGACTTTTGTTTGAATTTGAGAATGCATTTATTATTCATTTTTGCACAAGTTTTATTTATACGATGTTGCGGTGAGCTTGTGGTATGTTGTTTGAGCGTACTTTACCGACATAGTTATACCGCTTTGTATGTAACTATACCATGTTGCCCCTATACCATGAGCTTACTGCAATATCGTATACTTTGAGTGGACTTGCACTCTCGTTTTCTAAAGAATAATTACTTCATTCTCGAAGAGAATTTTCGTAGAGTGCAACTTCCTTCATATAAGTTTCTACGCTTTGTCCTTCGAAGAAATCACTTTCTCCTTTTGCGTATGTATATATTTTGCCAAGTGAATTCTTCTATGTGGCAAAGCGGACCTCTGAATGTACTTTAACTTTCTTCCCCCTTCTTCTTTTTTTTTTTTTTTTTTTTAGAATAGGTAAATCGCTCTTCCTTTGAAAGTTAAAGTACGCTCTTGATGAGGATTTTTCTTTTTTCATTTTAATAAAAATTTGTGCCTCTGAGGAGAGATTTTTTTTTACGTTTCAACACTTGGAAGTTTTATTTCAATCTTGGTGAAACGTGTTCCTCCAAAGAGTTGTGCCTTTGAAGAAAGCCTTTTCACGTTTCAGCACTTGGAAGTTTTATTTCAATATCGGTGAAACGTGGGCTTCTGAAGAGGTCTTTCTTTTTAATTGTGTCCCCGGGAGGGGGTTGTACCTCTGAGGAGGGATTTCTCACGTTTCAACACTTGGAAGTTTTATTTCAATCTTGGTGAAACGTGTACCTCCAAAGAGTTGTGCCTTCGAAGAAAGCCTTTTCACGTTTCAACACTTGGAAGTTTTATTTCAATCTCGGTGAAACGTGGGCTTCCAGGAAGGTCTTTATCTTGTTTTGCATTTCAACTTTGGTGAAGTGAAATTCCGAAGAGCGGTTACGACACTTCAACTCCTGGTGAAATGGGCCTCCGAAGAGGGCTTTTATTTTGTTTGCATTTCAACTCTGGTGAAGTGTAATTCCGAAGAGCGGTCATAACACTTCAACTCCTGGTGAAATGGGCCTCCGAAGAGGGCTTTTATTTTGTTTGCATTTCAACTCTGGTGAAGTGAAATTCCGAAGAGCGGTCATAACACTTCAACTCCTGGTGAAATGTGCCTCAAAGAGGGTTTTCATCGCCTGGAAGTTACTCTCTCATGGTTGGAGGGTCATGACTCCTCCAATCTTTTTTGTTGAGTAGAGAACTTTCTTTTTTGTCGCGTATGACCCATTAGAGGTCTTTATCCTCCGAAGAGTCGTGCCTCCGAAGAGGACTTGTGCCGCCAATGATGGTTTTTGGTTGTATTCTTGTCTTCTTGCTTATGCCTTTTCAGCGATCCTTTTTTTTTCTTTTCAAGTTTTCATTCCCCTTTTCTCGCAAGTAGCTTGTTTAATCCAAGGAAGTGTACTTCATTGTCAGGCAAGTTCGTGAGAACGGGCACTAGCTTCCTAATTGGATGTTTGTTCGTTCAAACAATCTCAATTTATTAGCAAGGGCTCGTTTCTATCGAAATCATAAGCCGTTCAATTGAAGTATTTCCTATCTAGGATTTGAATTCGGGGCCTTTATGACTTGAAATTTGTTTGTTGAATGATGGTGAGAATCACTCGGTCTTATTATGCGCAAGTTTTATTTCCATTGTCTGCAAAAATTTAAATCGACATTTCAGCAATACATTTTATGTACTTTTATATCGAAAATAAAGCAAACATGTAATAATAATAAGGAACACAAGATTTATAGTGGTTCGGCCAGAAATTTGGGCCTACATCCACTTTATATTCATTCATTATTCACTTGCATCAGTTTTACAATTGCTCTCAATTACAAGAATCATACATTCATAATTCTTTTTACAATGTTTCAACAAAATTTTCAAGTAAAGTATGGACGCAAATGGTTGCTGTTCCATGCCCTTGGAATTTGATCTCCATCAACAGTGGTGAGTTTGAATGTGCCGTCAAGAAGCTTCTGACCTATTACATACGGTCCTTCCCAATTTGGCCCAAACACACCTGTCGCTGTCATAATTCTCTTCAGGACTAGGTCTCCAATCTCAAAGCTGCGTTGGCGAACTTTGGAATTGAAATGTCTGGCTATCCTTTGCTGATGAGCTGCAACCCTGAGATTAGCTTCATCTCTTTTTTCATCAAGGATATCTAGCGCTTCAAGTTGTAGCTTTTCATTTTCTGCTTGATTGAAATGGATTCTTTTGTGTGAAGGGACCTCTGTTTCAACCGGGATCATTGCTTCCGATCCGTATGCTAACAAAAAAGGAGTATGCCCAGTCGCAGTTTTGTGAGTAGTTCTGTATGCCCATAGTGCAAGTGGTAGCTTATCGACCCAACCACCTTTTGCTCTTTCGAGTTGCTTTTTGATGGTTGATTTGATGATCTTGTTTACTGCTTCCACTTGCCCGTTTGCCTGCGGGTGAGCAACTGCTGAAAAGCTTTTCTGGATTTTGAATCGCCTGCAAAAATCTTGGAATTCCTCGCTTTCAAACTGAGTACCATTGTCTGTGATTATTTTCTGAGGCACACCATACCTGCAAATGATATTCTTGGTCACGAAACTTATCATCTTCTTAGAGGTGATAGTAGCCAATGGTTCAGCTTCAACCCATTTCGTAAAATAATCAACTGCAACAATAGCATATCTAATCCCTGATTTGGCAGTCGGTAGCGGCCCAATGAGATCCATTCCCCAAATTGCAAATGGCCATGGACTGACCATTTGTGTGAGTTCAGTTGAAGGTGCTCTAGGAATTTTGGCAAATCTTTGGCATTTGTCACACTTTCGGGAATAGCTTGCAGCATCATGATTAATTTCTGGCCAAAAGTATCTGTATCGGAGAATTTTCTTTGCTAATGTTTGACCACCTGAATGATCACCACATTCTCCTCCATGCACCTCAGCTAGGATTGTTTTGGACTCTTCCCGGGATACACATCGAAGCAATGGCATTGAGAATCCCCGTCTGTACAATCGGCCATCCTGAATTACATAGCGAGAGGCTTTCCTTAGTAGCTTTCGTCTTTCTATCGAATTTTCTGGCAGAGAACCTCTGAGTAGGTAGTCCAGTATTGGAGTCATCCATGACTTTTGTTCTTGAGATACATTCATAATCCAGTCAATATCCATCTCGTCTATACTTGGTGCTGAAAGGACTTCTACAGGGACCAATCCCAATAGTTGAGCTTCACCAGAACTTGAATACTTTGCGAGGGAATCTGCCTTCATATTCTCTTCCCGAGGAATGTGGCTTATTGAATAGTGATCGAGTTCACATAGGAGTTCCCAAGCCTTTGACAAGTAGGAAGGCAAGTTTCCACCTTTTGTTTGAAATTCCTTCTTGACTTGGCATACAATAAGCTGAGAATCACTAAAGATCTGTAATGCTCGAATGTTTAGCTCTTTAGCGATTTTCAGACCTGCAATAAGAGCTTCATATTCTGCTTCATTGTTTGTTGAAGGAAATTCCAATCTTAGTGCATAACATAATGATCGACCTTCAGGAGTTTCAAGTACCACTCCGGCTCCAGAACAGTAGTCATTTCTTGCGCCATCAACATACATCTTCCACTGGATTGGGGAATCATTGATCGCTTCATCCTCACCATTATCCTTCTCTGTAAATTCTGCAATGAAATCAGCTAAAGCTTGTCCGTTGATTGCTTTTCGGGGGTGATAAGTGATGTCATATTGACTGAGTTCAATGTTCCATTTTAGAAGGCGACCCGAAGTTTCAGGGCGAAATAGGACTTGCTTTAGAGGTTGATCAGTGAGTACTCTGATAGGATGAGCTTGGAAATATTGCCTCAGTTTCCTTGATGCAACTAGTAGGCAATAGGTGAGTTTTTCCAACTTGGAGTAATTCAGCTCCGCCCCAGTGAGTCTTTTGCTGATATAGTAAACCGGATGTTGAATCCTTTTGTCTTCCCGTATCAGCGCTGCACTTAGAGCATGAGATGATACTGCCAAGTATATAAGAAGATCCTCGCCATTGCCTGGCCTAGAAAGTATTGGAGGCGTTTCCATATGACGGATCAACTCATCGAAGGCTTTTTGGCATTCTGAAGTCCATTCAAAATTCTTCTTTCCTTTCTTCAGGGCGTCAAAGAATGGGATGCATTTATCAGTGGCTTTGGAAATGAACCGACTCAGGGCGGCGACCTTTCCGTTGAGACTCTGCAATTCCTTCTTCGTTCTAGGAGCTTTAACTTCTTTCAAGGCAGTAATTTGAGCTGGACTAGCCTCAATGCCCCTAGCACTGACGATGAAACCTAAGAACTTTCCGGACTCGACCCCAAATGTACATTTCAGAGGGTTAAGTTTCATTCTGTATTTCCGAAGGACTGCGAACATTTCTGCTAAGTGTTTAATGTGATCTGCTGCTTTCCTGGACTTCACTAACATGTCGTCGACGTAGACTTCCATAGTTTTGCCCAATTGCGGTTTGAACATAGCATTAACAAGTCTTTGGTAGGTTGCCCCTGCATTTTTCAATCCGAAGGGCATAACTCTGTAGCAATAAAGTCCAACATCTGTGATAAAGCTTGTATCCTCCTGATCCGGCTCGTGCATCATGATTTGGTTATAACCGGAGTAGGCATCCATGAAAGATAACAATTCATGTCCCGTAGTTCCGTCTACCAGTTGATCGATCCTGGGTAACGGGAAGCAATCTTTGGGGCAAGCCTTGTTTAGATCAGAAAAATCGATGCACACTCTCCATTTTCCATTAGCTTTCTTGACCAGCACAGGATTTGAAACCCAATTCGGATATGTAGATTCTTTGATGAAGTTATTTTCCATGAGTCGATCAACTTCTTCTTTTAATGCTGCTGACCTTTCTGGACCTTGGGTTCTTCTTTTCTGTTTAACTGGCGTAAACTTTGGGTCAATATGCAGAGCGTGTACTGCAACTTCTGGAGATATTCCACACATATCAGCATTAGTCCAAGCAAAGACATCCAGATTTGCTTTCAGGAAAGATATCAAGATATTCTGAATTGACACATTAAGCTGTGAACCCACATTCAACACCTTATTTGGGTCCTTCGGGTCAACAGGTACCGGAACTGTCGTTTCCACCGGTACCACTCTATTCTCCCCTGCACTGGCTTTTCTGGGATCCATTTCTTTCCGTGCCCCGCTGTGCTCTCCAGTGCAGGGTCCGTCCCGTAATTGCTACAAGGCTGGTTCCTTGATGCGGACTGGGGTTGCCGCATCCTTTCCCATTTCTCTTTTTCTTGACTCTCGCAGCTCTGTCAAATAGCACTCTCGCGCAGCATTTTGATCCCCTTTTATAACTCCAACTCCATTGTCAGTAGGGAATTTAATAGTGAGGCACCACGGGGCTAGGATAGCTTTGAATGCTGCGAGTGTTGGACGGCCAAGA
This sequence comes from Allium cepa, assembly GCA_030765085.1. Lineage (NCBI taxonomy): Eukaryota > Viridiplantae > Streptophyta > Magnoliopsida > Asparagales > Amaryllidaceae > Allium > Allium cepa. The sequence continues at coordinate 156,197,757 of CM060929.1, read as the reverse complement.
AAAGCATTATAAGCAAAAAACTCATCGACAATCACAAATGTTTGCTTGCGGACCACTTTCCTTTCTGCTTCCCCAAGTTCTACAAGCAGATCGATGGTCCCAATTGGTTGCTTTGGCTCCCCAGTGAAGCCAGCGATCTTCTGTGATGAGGCTTGTACATCGATCATGGGGATTTTCATCTGGTCAAATGTCTTCTTGAAGAGGATATTACATGATGCTCCGCAGTCGATGAGGACTCTTCTGACAATGGCCGGTCCAATACCAGCCGAGATGACCAAGGGATCTAGGGTAGGAGCTTCTATACCTGTGGAATCTCTGGCTCTGAAAACAATATCATCGCTGAAAGTTTTCTGTTGTTTCAGGGGCGTAGTGTCTTCTAAAACAAAGACGTCTTCTTCGGCTGGAGCATATTTCAAAGCCCTGGAATATCTCTCCATCTCACCCCAGCTCTTGCCAGCTGGGTGAGGCCCTCCTGTAATGACATTGATAACGGGACTTCCAGATTCATGTCCCGTAGCTTTCTCACCTGTCCTAGGCTGATGAACAGGAACCTGTTGCCCCTGACTTGACGATGCAGGATTGTTGCTATTCTTCTTCACAAATTGCTGCAGTTTGTTTTCTCTTAGCAACTCTTCAATCAGATTTTTCAACTGGCGGCATTCATCAGTCTCATGACCGGGTTGATTGTGGAAGCGGCAGAATTTCCCACTCTGTATGGCTTTTTTCCCGGTTCTCAAAGGGATAGGTTTAGGGAAATCGACGGAATCTTTAGTGGCAAGGTAGATGTGCTCCGGCGTATGTGATAATGGAGTATATTCTGATGGCTTGAAGGATCGGGGCTTCTTCAGATTACCCTGTTTCTTCCCATTATTATTCTCCCTTTTTTGCCCCACCGATTCATTCTTGCGTGGAGCGACAGTGTTGTCTTGTGCTTTCTCCAACACTGTCTTTACTGGTAAAGGACGGCTTTCCAAGCGAATGAATTCATCTGCTTTTTTGTAGAACTTTTCGACAGAGGTTGGCTCCTTCATATTTAACCATTTCCCAAATTCGCTTGACTTATCAATAGCCCTCATCAGATAAGTCAATATCATTCGTGGTTCAGCATTGTCCACCTCAGCCAGCGCTATATTAAAGCGGTTCAAGAAAGATCTGATAGACTCACCAGGATTGTGCTCTAAACTCGACAGTGACATAATGTCCTTGGCCTTCGAAGCATATAGTCTAAACTGCTCCTTGAATTTTCCGGTCAAGTCTGAAAACTGATCGATAGATCGGACTGGCAACTTGGTGAACCATAGTAGAGCCACACCTTCCAGGTATACGGGGAAATATCGACACTTTATTTCGTCAGAGGCTCTGGCACCTGTCATGTGCCAATCATATTTATACAAGAATTCATTCGGATCACTTGTCCCTTTGTAAGCTGGGATAGTTGGAGGGACAAACTTCCTTGGAAACTCCGCCTTTAAGATTTTCTCAGTAAATGGAGTTTTACTTGGGGCGAAACCCCATTCTTTCTCATCTTCAACCCTTTGCATACTTTCTCTCATGATTTGCCGGACCATTCCAGAAAGATATTCCTCATCATGTCGAGTTCCAGATCCACCAACCTCAGAAAGCGTTTGCTCAAAGGGACTAGCAGCCCTTTCAGGAGCATTCCTTTCGTTAGCATTATGAATGTTTCCAGCATAATTCCTTTCATTACCAGCCGGTTGATTGTTTGCCCCGAGCAAATCATTCAACTTATTCAGAATTAGAGCATTTTGGGCACTCTGAGCCTCTAATTGTGCATTTTGGGCGTTTATCTGATGGTTTAGCCCTAGAATCACAGCATCCAACTCCGCTTTCGTAACTCCAACAGACGGAGTGGGTTGATTAGGTACAGGGGAAGCGGAGGTTCCCTCTTGAATGTTTCCAGATCTGACAGATCTACTTTTCCTTCCAGGAGCCATAATCTCAGATAGACTTCTGGTTTTTAAGGAAATTCTTTCTTCAAATCTCTGTGAAGCAATGATGACAGTTTTCCTGAGTTGGATTCTCAGTGAAAGCACCAAAAATGTTAACGCTAAAATGTGAACGCTAACACACCGGTGTGTGAAGTGTAGTTGTGAAAGCACCACCCGATAGATCGGGAAAGAATTACATGCAAGTAATAGCAGAAAAGCAGTAAACAACAACAATTTTATAGTGGTTCGGCTTAAGGGTATAGCCTACGTCCACTCTAAGTACTTTTATTAATAATCCCGTTACAAGCTGATACAATTCTTCTCAAGTACAATATACTTCAAGTTACAAGTGATTTGGAACAAGTCTTAAGCTTCAATGTCGATTAAAGTCCTTAAATTCATGTTGAAGATGTGTGGTTTCTTCGTGAATTTCTTTGATGAATTCCTCTAATCTTGAAATCTTTAAGTGTTGATGAAGTTCTCAATGCAGCAAGGTAACGGTGTATGAAGAGAATGTGCCCAAAAGTCCTTTGAATGTTGGAGGTGGTCGCCTATTTATAGAGAGTTCTGGTCTGGAATTATTGCCAAGTCCTAAGTCGTGGCCGACTTAAGATAAGTCGTAGCCGGTTTAAGATAAGTCGTGGCCGGTTTAAGGTGAGTCGTGGCTGATTCACCTGGCCCCTTCACGGCTTCGCGAGAGTTCATTTGTACAAGTCCTAGGTCACCTCCGAGTCAACACACCTCTTCTCAATAATATGGCATCGGACTTATATTCAGTGGCCTTGGGTCGTGAACGACTTAACATAGGTCATAGGTCGGTCGCGACTTAGGTGTAGTTCATGATCTTGCCCCTGTTCTAAGTGGTTAGATCGGTAAATTCTCTGGATGGTTAGGTCGTCTTCTATCTTAGGTCGGTAGCCATCTTGTTAAGTTTTAGGTCGGCAACTGTTTAGCCCTAAGTCGGTATCCATTTGGGCCTTAAGTCGGCATCTCCTTAGCCTGTTAGGTCGGCACCTCTTCGAGTCTTAAGTCGGCATGCTACTCAAGCTCCTTAGGTCGGTATCCCTTCGTGCCTTAGGTCGGTCTCCCTGATAAGGCAGTTAGGTCGGCAACCAGTTGAGTCGGTAGCCTTGTTAAAGTATTAGGTCGTCACACTTGTTGAACTGTTAGGTCGGCAACCCCCCTTTTAAGCTGTAGGTCGGCATCCTTTCGAGTTGCTAAGTCGACACCGGGGCAGAGTTAACATTTGTTTATGCCAAACTATTTTATTTAGCTCCAAAACAAATCAGGCTTTTTCATTCAATAATCACTCCCAACACATTTAAACCACACTTCATTTTGAGTTTGGTTTTTATTCAACACTTAAGTCGATAATCTAAGTTCATTTCCATATGATTCTTATTTATCCCACCCATTATTTATTCAATATAATTAGTTTATCCACTCAATCCATTTGAATTTTCATTTCCTTGAATATTATTTATAACCCACCAAATTCTATTTCGATTCAAATTTGTTTCACTTGATTTAAAACCAACCCAATATCATTACACTTAGTTTAAGTTGAATTTTAATCCAACACTTCCATTTGTTTAGCTTAAGTCAATTTACTTCATTTTATACTTAAGCTCGTTTTCATTTTTCAAGTAAATTTTCTTTTCTATTCAACTCAATTCTATTACAATTAAATTTCATTTTAAACGTGCAATTTCCTTTATTGGTTATTATAAAATTTAACTCCAGATTCACTCATTCAATTTATTACAAGGCCGTTTCCAATTTATTTCCACTTATTTGGATTTTATTTGCAGTTCTAACCGTTACTAGTTTAATCTATTTCATTTTGTATTCGTTTCCGATTATATTTAATTTGCAAACACTTCAAGTCAAATTTTAATTAATAATACAAGTTCTGATTCCACCATTCACCTTTAACTTACCATCAAATTTTGTTAACTCACAATTCAACTTCATTCACTATTTATTTAATTAATTGCAAGACCGCTTTCAATTGTATTTTCTTCACTAATGATTCAAGTCGAATTTGATTTGTAACTTGAGTTTTATTTCCAAACTTCAATATTGACTCACTAATTCAGCTTTATTTGACATTTCATTAACCAATTTATTAACAAATTAGTTCTTCCCTAATTTCTAATCCCACACTTGAATTTTAATCTCAAAATCTCTTCATTTAATTTTCCTTAAGTTCAATTTATTTTATAATTCAAGTTTGGATTTTCTTTTCATTTTATTATCCAAAACATCAAACAATATTTATTTTGGATTTTCTATTTCACTTTAAAATTTTATAAGTCACAACTTATTATTTACAAAATTCCATCCATTATAGGCTTGAATATATTATTCTTTTATTTTAACTCAAGCCTTATGCTAATTTATAACCCAAGCATATTTTTATTCCATGCAATTTAATTCGGATTCTTTTATAAGCTATTCTAATTTATTTACTTCAGTTCTAATCCTTATTCAATTTATTTCGCATTCGTTCAGGTAAGAATTTATTTCCATTCATTAATTCAATTGAATTCTCATCCCAATTCAATTTTACTTTAACTCAGATTTATTTAACTCAATTTGATTCAACTTGATTCGAATACAACTGGATATTATTTTCAGCCTATTCAATCAATTTCAATCCAGTTAAATTTTATTCTCCGACCCAAGTTAATTTCATTTTTAACTTTTCACTTTAAATTTAAATTCCCGGCATTCAATGCTTGTATTTCCTTCCTGATTTAAAGATCATCTCAATTTATAAACTTACAACTATCTCATCAGGATTTTTTTTCTTTTAAACTCCTGGCTTTTGGTTTCAACTTATTTTGAAATTTTCAACATCTCAAATCATATTTCTCAAAAATTAAACCAATCCTGGTTTTATCCCAACAAATTTCCTTTGAAATTTTCAAAAATAACTAGGTTTTTTGAACAAATCAGTTTTTGACAGTAATCCGTCAATTAGAAATTAGAAAATGAATATTGATGATGCGGCCGTCATCATCAGAATTACTTTCCAATAATCCAAGTGATTTCAATGCTATATCACTTCCAAAATCCATTTAAAACAAATTCCTTTCAGAAATATCTCCAGAACAATAATTCTATTATTTATCATTAAAACACTTCCAAAGTCTCCGGGATTTTAAATTTTTAAAGCCTGCTTAAATAAATTTTAACTATAATTCCTTTGCACAGCTTATCCTCATTCAAATTCTCATTTGATTACATTTCAATTTATAAATTACATTTACAATTCACATTTATAAATTTCATTTTATAATGAATTTATTGCCTTAAATTTTAGTTATATTTCAATTTCAAGTTAAATTGTCGCCTAACAATGATAATAAATTAATATTATCATTTCTAACATCCAAGCAACCATATATTAGCTAAATAGTTTTCAAAACTTTTATTTATAACAAAATATATTTTGGGTTAAATTATTTCATTTACCCACATTTAAAACAATACCGTGTCGATTGTTCTCTTCAAGTGTTTAGAAACCCCTTCGATACAGTTGTCCAGACTGTGCCGATGAAGGTTCATATGCCACTCAATAAACCAATCAACGCAATATTAAAACAATTTATATTCACTAACAAATACGCGCTCATATTTATTAATACGCTCAAACTCATTATAGAGTACTACGGACTCTATTTTAAATGAGTAATTCCCACCAGAGCCAAGGTTATAGTACTCTAAAATGAGTTTAAGCGTATTAATAAATATGAGCGCGTATTTGTTAGTGAATATAAACTTTTTTAATATTGTGTTGATTGGTTTATTGAGTGGCATATGAACCTTCGTCGACATAGTCTGCGCAACTGTATTGAAGGGGTTTCTAAACACTTGAATAGAACAATCGACACGATATTGTTTTAAATATGGGTAAATGAAATAATTTTACCCAAAAACATATTTGATATAATGAATAGTTTTTGAAAACTATTTAGCTAATATATGGTTGCTGTAACGACCCGACTTCCTACGCCCATGAAGATGTATCGTTTTTAAGAAAAGAAAGAGATGAGAAAGTAGAAACGATAGAGAAGAAGAAGAAACAACAACAGAATCTCAACGGCGGAACGAATAAAATATAATATATCACATAAGAGAATACATAGTATCATATACAGCAGAGTTACACAGACAATACAACACCTACTAGGCAGTTATAAACACCTGTCTAGTTAATACAACAAAATACTCCATACATCACAAAGATACCACACAGCGGAACTATATATATATCTATAACGCTGAAGCCTCCTGCTCCATTGCTCCTCCAGAATTCGTCAAAGCTAAACCTGAATCCCTTGGCTTCCCGTAAAAATTTGGGTACCCGAGAGTTTATGAAAACAAAAATAAACTTCGGGTCAGACATGGGTCTGGTATGAGTAACAGGTTAAAGTTGCTTAACTTTGAAAATCCTTTGAAAACAAAAGGGTATCACGTAAGACTCCCCACACATAAACATGGAAAAGTTTTTACCTTAAGCTAACCAAAACATTTGATAGGAAATTCTGTGATATTATAATAGGTCTAGGGTTTTCAAGTAAATAGAAAATAGCCGAAATTGTTACATGATTAAATTCCAACTACTAGCCACAAAAGTGGGTAATACAATCAAAACCGTTGGCACTTATTGGATTTTGGATTCCATACAATGGCAGGACTACTGGGGTACTGCCCGTCACAGTACATGGCCTAGATCAACGTACCGAGGATCACTCCCGACCCCCTGCAACACAAGGCCGGAACCATTCCTTACTGAATAGTCCTGAACAAGATAAACCTCGGCAGTTGTCATGATCAACCGCCCACACAACCGAAAATAAGGGACATCTAGACAGGGGAATATCCTTGTCCTGCTTGGGCATGACCCACCTAACCTTGCTGCACCTCCCCTGTTTTAGCCATTCCCGGTTGATGAGGCTTGAGGTTACGATTACCTTTAGAGAACATAATTCTTAGAATGCTCATCGCCCACCTGACGATGTGTTGAAAGCATTCAATCCATACAAGTTCGTTCCGGGTTCGAACGAAACCGAAGGCATTATCTCGTTACACTCATTCTGGAATCACCCTCAGAGTTAACGACGATAACCCTTGCATTCTGAATCTTCATCTTCGCTTTAGATTCACGACCTATTGGTAATTTGGAATCGATGTGGTTTTCGGACTTCCAAATATGGACAACCTGATCCCGGTCTCATCGAAATCCAAAACGTGTCTTTTAGGGCCAAGTTGTCTATTTAGTCTTAACCGTTTAATTCAAATAATTCAATACACACACAGATACATAACTCATGATATTATAATAGATAGTCAACATTAACATAAACAGATAATCAATACTATCACTATAAACAGATAATGCATATTATCATCATAACAGATAATTCATATCATCATCATATTTAAATCAAAGCATCCATATCACATAGCATCAATTTTCATAACCGTGATCTTAAATCATTCAAGGTAAACAATTTCATCCATTCATACATAAACAATCTTATAAGCTATAATTAATTTAAAATGAATTAAATTAATTATATCATCTCTAATTAATTTAAAGTAAATTAAAATTAATTACTTTACCATTTAAATCTTGCTTATACAATTATTAATCAATCTCCAATCAATTATTGAATCATTCATTAATTATTCGTTTCAATTTATCATACTAGATTTATTATCATTTAATTTATTTAAGTAATCATCCTTTAATTATTTTCTAAATTAATTATCTTATCTAAATCTAGAAATTAACCTTGAATTACAAACATTACATTACTTCTTAATTACACTAATTAATTACTTTTTAATTTCTTATTATTGATTAATTAATCTAAATTTATCATCCCATCATTAATTATATCAACTGATGATTTCTAATTACATTTTTAATTAATTCCTTTTTTAAAATTAACTACTTTAAGTAATTAATCTTCAATTAAACCACATTTATTAATCACCTATGATTAATATCATTCAGTAATTAACTACATTTAATTACTCATCAAATAAATTAATTACATCTTGATTAATTTCTCCAATTAATCCCTTGATTAATTATACAAGTAATTATATTCCAATTACTTTCATTATTAAATCACCCTAAGTTAATCACATCCAGTAAATATCTTCAATTACTTCCCTAAGTGATTATACTCATCACGTCCTCAAATGGTTGTCTAAATTAATTAAACTTAATTAATTAACATAAACAATTCATAGAATTAATTACAATGAGTAATTAATTCCTTAATTATTTCCGTTAAGTAATTATACTTAACAATTCACAGTTGCTTATCTTAAATAAATAATTTAATTAATTATAAAAAATAGTCCCATTAATTGATTATCTCATAATTTTAGTTAATGACCTTCATTAACTAATTATAATCCTTTAATTACTTTCCTAAAGTAATTAACTTACATTTTAAGTTAGTCTTAATAACTCATTAATTAATTCTTTATTAATTCATTAATTTATTACTAATCATTAATTTTAAATTAAACTAATGATTTCTTAATTACCAATTAATCTACCTTTAACTTATATCTTATTTAAATAAATTTAACTTTTAATATCTGAGTTAATTAATTCTAGTCATTCATTATCCAATTAGTTAATTTGATAATTACAAGCCTTAAGTTTTAAAATCCCTTTTTCTATTAATGACCAATTTATCATTTATAAGCTATTTAATCAATTTAATTTAAATTTACCTTTAAATTCATTTTAAATTTAAGATTTAAAATGAATCAAATTAATCTTATCAATTTCAACCTCCCTTTTTATTTTACAACTTAAAGAATATTTATCTTAAAATAGAACATTAAAAGAATTTAAACATGGTTTCATTTTGAATTTAAATCAAATTTAAAAATTCTCTTTATCATTCAAATTTGTTTAAAACAAATTTTAAATTTAAAAATCTTTATTTATTTAAAACTGGAATTCAAATTTACTTAAACCAAATTTAAACTTGAACTTAAACTCTTTTTAAAACTTACTTTCCATTTAGAACTAGCTTTTAACTTTTATTTTTTAAAAAAACAAACTAGAAACAGGTTTGTTGTAAAACCTGATGCAAACTAGACAACCCGAGACACACCCCAGTTGACTTCGAGTCCAATGCCTTAGTTACCCGAGAAAAATTACTATCTACTTCGGGTTCAACACTATAAAACTCGAGTCCAAAATCAAAAAGAAAATTCTATTTTAACCAAGATTCAAACTTCCTTGAAACCCAACTTAACTTTGATTAAAATACATATTTCCAATATCTATATTTCATTTTAAAACCCAGGTTAAAGAAAATTTAAGCTTTACAGTTTTTTTTGGTTTTTCTTTTTCTTTCCAGGTTTTTAAAACCTGTTACAAGCCTACCCAGTTTCCCCCCTACACTACTCCGAGTCAAGCACGATTCCGCTTCGAGTTCGCGTGCAGTAATTCCTGAGTCAATCTCTTACAAACTCGAGTACCCCTACCTCACAAAACAATCCAGGTACAACATAGTGCACCGTGCATATGCACGGTGCCGATGGTCGACGCAGACCATCGTTGACGATCTCTCCACACCATCTATCACCTCGACACCCCCTCGCAACCATCAACATGACCAATCCAACCTAAAATCAAAAAGGAAGGTTCGAGCTCCCACCTGAAAACACAGACAACCCAAATCCAAACCTGGAAGTACGCCGCTCTCGCCTCCTTGTCCACCAGAGATGCTAAAATTCTGGCCATCACCATGTCTACATCCCCTCCACCTCCCCTCAAAAACACGTAACACTCTCGCACCAATAGGGAGAACGAGACGAAATTTCCAACATGACAAAAACTAGGGCTACAGGGAAGAAGACATCGCCGGCGCCACCACGTCCATCTGCCAGACCTCACACCATTTTTCCCCACTTCGATGATCGGTCCTACATCTCTAGAAAAGTTTACGAGCTCACCCATCCTCTTGATCACGAGATAAACCCAGAAAAACACTACCAGTAAAAACTCAAAACCCAACGTCATTCCTAAACTATAAATCCTAATTCTTATATTAAAAATCATACTTTGTGTGAGATTTTCGATTTGTGATACTGGAATCATAATTTAAATAGTTTGAGTTTTCATCTATATTTGGTATATTAAGTTGTTTTTATTATTTACAGAAACAAACATCAGGATTTCAATCATCTTAGAATTTAAACACTTATTCAACTTGGAATCAACATTATTAGTTGACAACCAGATCCTATCATGGACAAGATTATGTGAAAATAAATTTAAATAAGAAAGCATGAGCCTGGGAACATTGCAGAGCACCACTAAGTCATAGTGCTGCAAATATACATATATTCAGAAACCAATGTATACATAAACATCACAACACAAACTCATAGATAAGTATGCAAAAGAAATTTATAAATTTAAACTATTTAATTTGTATGTTACTCACAGTTTTGAGAGGATGAACAGAGCACCAAAATTTGAAGTGGCCCTTTGGAAGCTTTCAAAACTGAAGTGCCTTATCCTTTATAATTTTGATTTAAAACTTGAGTGCTTCCTGTTTAAATTTGTATGCAGGCTTGATTTAAAACTTGGGTTAAGGATGAATGCATCAAGTTTTTGATTTAAGCTTGCTTGTAGGCTTTGGAAAATGCAGGCAAGTTTTATTATTGATAAAATTTGTAAAAATGGAAAAGCTTACTTATGTTCAGGTTTGCTAAGTTTTGAGAACAGCCGAACTAAGAACATGTCTATATATAGAAAGATAAGTTTGTAAAGGTGTAGGCTTTTACTGGTGCAAGCTCTTCTTTATTTTGTTTTATCAGGCAAGATATTTTATTTATTTTGGAGGCTGTACAATTCGAATTAACTTAAGTTTGTATGCTGAGATGATGTTATTAAATGCTTATAAGTACTTATGTTTACAACTTATCCTTTTTGTGTAAGTAAATGTTTCCTTTGCTTGCCTGCATATCTATTTGCAGGCTACATACATTATATTTTTTTTTTTTACCTAATCTTGCATTTATTACTTACAGGCAACTTAATCATCACTTTGCCTGGTTATGTTTTCAATCTTTATCTTACTTTGTTCTTGCCTGCATACTTATCTTTAATTTCTGTACATGAATACTTATATTGTTGTCTTGTTCATGAAGGCATTTATACTTATTATCTATTTTTATCTGATATGTAGATATGTTTTTTGGATGTTGATAGATCTCTTTTGCTTGCTTATACTACAGGTTGTATATATATATCATAAAATTGTTTCAATCCTTGTTATAAATTTTAACTTAAGTATTTAGTTCTATTGCTTATTTTTATTTTCTCTTTTATTTTTAAACTTTAACTATCAAATATTTAATTTGCTGATTATTAATTTATTTTCGTTCTTATGCTAATATCATAGATGTTTATTTATTTATACTCATTCTAATACCATACATTTAATTTATGTTTGTGTTTAATATATTTTAAGATTTGTTTTATTCAAAATATGTTTGAAAGATTTTATTTCAAATTTACAATCATAGCTTCTCATGTTTATGTATTCAAATAAATTTTGAAATAGTAGTTTCTATCTATATTAAAATCCATTTGTAAGAATATTACATTATTAATATTGTCAAATATAACTCATGATTAAATTAAAATAATTCACAAATAATTTGTCTTCTTATTCAATACATTACTTATATATATATAAAAACAAAACAAACTTTTTTTATTTAAATTTAAACTTAAACTAAAATCAATTTAAATAATTAAGTTTTTAGTTTGGGTATTAAAATCATATGGTTATTTATTTAGTAGCTTAATATCAAATTGAATCCAATTTTAAATTATCAAAAATGTTAGAATAAGAAAACATTCCTATGTATATTAAAATTTAAACAAAGATTTATCTAGTTATAATATATACAGATATGTATACATTACAAATATTAAATAATTTATTAGCCTTTAAAATAGATTATCAGTTTAAATATTTATTTTAAAGAAGATTATTACATTTAATTCAAATTAATTGTTAACAATATGATCAAATCAATTAAATTTTGACATAAATTATTAAATTGTTATTGTCAAAATTTCCGGGATATCACATTCCTCCCCCCTTAAAAGAATTTCGTCCTCGAAATTTAAAAAAAAAGGTAATATTATAATTTAATTACAGATTTAATATTGAAACACAAGCATATATCAATCATAGCAACCAATTCATCTAAACAAATCTAATTGTCCAGAAAAAAAAAACTTCTAACTAGAATTTTCTCGAGTTTCCCCAAATATAATATTGGAATACTCGTTCTATAGAATCCAAACAAAACAATATTACTAAGCTACTGAGTTTTTACTCATCTGGATGTACAAAACAAAACAGGATATCAGACTACTGATAAGTCTGACTCAACAATCAAAACTCTCTGAACTACTGACTTTTCAATCAAAGATAGCTCTTACACATACTCCCTCAGAGATACGTGAAACACACCGAATTCCAGTTATCCAAACTGGCAATACATTCCTGAAACCAAACACTTATCAAATCTCCAATTACGGACTCCAAATTCCTCCGTCTCTTATTCACAAAACTCTTCGGACGATCCTGGGCTGCCTACATCCTTCCCGATCAGCTCAACACTTGCTGATTCTCCTTAGAAACAAATTGATCCAAAAATAATCCAACATAATGAACTTTCCAAGATTGACTAAAACTCAGAACACAAACTCAATTCCAAAATCAAGAGACCGATCTTCTTCTTCTCATATGGAAAGGTAGTACAGATGCATTCCAATCTGATCTTAAGATCCCGAAAAAATTTCCAGTAGAAACTCTCTAATCCAAAACACTGCAAAATCTAGTTGTTTCCACACCTAACATCTGCCACCATGCTTCCACTGTGCAACTCTGAACAGAGCTAGTGAAAATGCTGATGATGATCACGAGGACAAACTGGACAACACATCTTAGAACTATGGTTCAACGGATCCTTAAAAGAAACTCAGAAGTTCCTCCAAAACTCTAGCTGCTTCACCAACTCATTTTCCAAAAATCACCTTACTGAACCATCGGTACCCCTCCTGGAATCCAGTCGATACCAAATTCAATTTCTAGATACGGACAAAATTATGACTTCCTGAAGACATCCAGAAAAATCAGGTAACCCAAGAGAACACTCAGCAATCGCAAGTCACTTTTGCGATCAATCTAGCCCACTACCAAAGAAAAACTGTCCTCTCTTTACCAAACAGAACAGCCTTTGCTTATTTAGCCAATTTATCAAAGAGATGAAACTATACTGCTGCTTCTGAACTCCACTGCTAATACATAAGTTAAAAACTTCCTTGCCAACACACCAATTGCCAAGAAATTCCTAATCCAGTGCTCTTCGAGAAACTCGGACCTCAAACCAATAGAAACACTCTACAAAACTCAGCCCCAACATCGAAGCAGACACTCTTCCTTAACTTGTCCCAAAGAAACATCTTCGGAGACATCCATAGTCACTGTGTCTCATTACACAGCTACTACACCTTGATGTATCAAGATATTAGGACTTGCTTTTGTCCAACCAACAGATCCAAACTCTAGCTCGACCAAACTCTTACACTTCAAAAATGAACTCCGAACCTTAATAGATCTCCTTCAGAGATTAATGAAATCCTTACACTATCCACAGCTTACTTGAGACGGTATTAGGTCTACAGTCTCGACAAATACACTTCCAACCTCAAATATTCATATTACAACCATTGGTAGTCGTGTTACATACACCACTACTCCATCTACCTTTATAACTTATATTGGATAACCCGGACAGGTAACCCAACAAATAGGTAGAAATAAATATATATTTATATATTAAAATTACAAATACGCTCTCTCAAGATAGAAATCACTCAAGAGCCTAGGTATTCACTCAACCTAGCGCTCTGATACCACATGTAACGACCCGACTTCCTACGCCCAGGAAGATGTATCGTTTTTAAGAAAAGAAAGAGATGAGAATGTAGAAACGGTAGAGAAGAAGAAGAAACAACAACAGAATCTCAACAGCGGAACGAACAAAATATAATATATCACATAAGAGAATACATAGTATCATATACAGCAGAGTTACACAGACAATACAACACCTACTAGGCAGTTGTAAACACCTGTCTAGTTAATACAACACAATACTCCATACATCACAGAGATACCACACAGCGGAACTATATATATATATATCTATAACGCTGAAGCCTCCTCCTCCATTGCTCCTCCATAATTCGTCAAAGCTAAACCTGAATCCCTTGGCTACCCATAAAAATTTGGGTACCCGAGAGTTTATGAAAACAAAAATAAACTTCGGGTCAGACATGGGACTGGTATGAGTAACAGGTTAAAGTTGCTTAACTTTGAAAATCCTTTGAAAACAAAAGGGTATCACGTAAGACTCCCCACATACAAACATGGAAAAGTTTTTACCTTACGCTAACCAAAACATTTGATAGGAAATTCTGTGATATTATAATAGGTCTAGGGTTTTCAAGTAAATAGAAAATAGCCGAAATTGTTACATGATTAAATTCCAGCTACTATCCACAAAAGTAGGTAATACAATCAAAACCGTTGGCACTTATTGGATTTTGGATTCCATACAATGGCAGGGCTACTGGGGTACCGCCCGTCACAGTACGTGGCCTAGATCAACGTACCGAGGATCACTCCCGACCCCCTGCAACACAAGGCCGGAACCATTCCTTACTGAACAGCCCCGAACAAGATAAACCCCAGTAGTTGTCATGATCAACCGCCCACACATCCGAAAATAAGGGACATCTAGACAGGGGAATAACCTTGTCCTGCTTGGGCATGACCCACCTAACCTTGCTGCACCTCCCCTGTTTTAGCCATTCCCGGTTGATGAGGCTTGAGGTTACGATTACCTTTAGAGAACATAATTCTTAGAATGCTCATCGCCCACCTGACGATGTGTTGAAAGCATTCAATCCATACAAGTTCGTTCCGGGTTCGAATGAAACCGAAGGCATTATCTCGTTACACTCATTTTGGAATCACCCTCAGAGTTAAGGATGATAACCCTTGCATTCTGAATCTTCATCTTCACTTCAGATTCACGACCTATCGTTAATTTGGAATCGATGTGGTTTTCGGACTTTCAAATATGGACAACCCGATCCCGGTCTCATCGAAATCCAAAACGTGTCTTTTAGGGCCAAGTTGTCTATTTAGTCTTAACGGTTTAATTCAAATAATTCAATACACACACAGATAGATAACTCACAATATTATAATAGATAGTCAACATTAACATAAACAGATAATCAATACTATCACTATAAACTGATAATGCATATTATCATCATAACAGATAATTCATATCATCATCATATTTAAATCAAAGCATCCATATCACATAGCATCAATTTTCATAACCGAGATCTTAAACCATTCAAGGTAAACAATTTCATCCATTCATACATAAACAATCATATAGGCTATAATTAATTTCAAATGAATTAAATTAATTATATCATCTCTAGTTAATTTAAAGTAAATTAATTTAATTACTTTACCATTTAAATCTTGCTTATACAATTATTAATCAATCTCCAATCAATTATTAAATCATTCATTAATTATTCGTTTCAATTTATCATACTAGATTTATTAACATTTAATTATATTTAAGTAATCATCCTTTAATTATTTTCCAAATTAATTATCTTATCTAAATATAGAAATTAACCTTAAATTACAAACATTACATTACTTCTTAATTACACTAATTAATTACTTTTTAATTTCTTATTATTGATTAATTAATCTAAATTTATCATCCCATCACTAATTATATCAACTGATGATTTCTAATTACATTTTTAATTAATTCCTTGTTTAAAATAAATTACTTTAAGTAATTAATCTTCAATTAAACCACATTTATTAATCACCTATGATTAATATCATTCAGTAATTAACTACATTTAATTACTCATCAAATAAATTAATTACTTCTTGATTAATTTCTCTAATTAATCCCTTGATTAATTATACAAGTAATTGTATTCTAATTACTTTCATTATTAAACCACCCTCAGTTAATCACATCCAGTAAATATCTTCAATTACTTCCCTAAGTGATTATACTCATCACATCCTCAAATGGTTGCCTAAATTAATTAAACTTAATTAATTAACTTAAACAATTCATAGAATTAATTACAATGAGTAATTAATTCCTTAATTATTTCCGTTAAGTAATTATACTTAACAATTCATAGTTGCTTATCTTAAATAAATAATTTAATTAATTATTAAAAATAGTCCCATTAATTAATTATCTCATAATTTTAGTTAATGACCTTCATTAACTAATTATAATCCTTTAATTACTTTCCTAAAGTAATTAACTTACATTTTAAGTTAGTCTTAATAACTCATTAATTAATTCTTTATTAATTCATTAATTTATTACTAATCATTAATTTTAAATTAAACCAATGATTTCCTAATTACCAATTAATCTACCTTTAACTTATATCTTATTTAAATAAATTTAACTTTTAATATCTGAGTTAATTAATTCTAGTCATTCATTATCCAATTAGTTAATTTGATAATTACAAGCCTTAAGTTTTAAAATCCCTTTTTCTATTTAATGACCAATTTATCATTTATAAGCTATTTAATCAATTTAATTTAAATTTACCTTTAAATTCATGATTTAAAATAAATCAAATTAATCTTATCAATTTCAACCTCCCTTTTTATTTTACAACTTAAAGATTATTTATCTTAAAATAGAAGATTAAAAGAATTTAAACATGGTTTCATTTTGAATTTAAATCAAATTTAAAAATTCTCTTTATCATTCAAATTTGTTTAAAACAAATTTTAAATTTAAAAATCTTTATTTATTTAAAACTGGAATTCAAATTTACTTGAACCAAATTTAAACTTGAAATTAAACTCTTTTTAAAACTTACTTTCCATTTACAACTAGCTTTTAACATTTATTTTAAAAAAAAACAAACTAGAAACAGGTTTGTTGTAAAACCTGATGCAAACTAGACAACCAGAGACACACCCCAGTTGACTTCGAGTCCAATGCCTTAGTTACCCAAGAAAAATTACTATCTACTTCGGGTTCAACACTATAAAACTCGAGTCCAAAATCAAAAAGAAAATTCTATTTTAACTGAGGTTCAAACTTCCTTGAAACCCAACTTAACTTTGATTAAAATACCTATTTCCAATATCTATATTTCATTTTAAAACCCAGGTTAAAGAAAATTTAAGCTTTACAGTTTTTTTTTTGTTTTTTCTTTTTCTTTCCAGGTTTTTAAAACCTGTTACTAGCCTACCCAGTTTCCTCCCCTACACTACTCCGAGTCAAGCACGATTCCGCTTCGAGTTCGCGTGCAGTAATTCCTGAGTCAATCTCTTACAAACTCGAGTACCCCTACCTCACAAAACAATCCAGGTACAACATAGTGCACCGTGCATATGCACGGTGCCGATGTTCGACGCAGACCATCGTTGACGATCTCTCCACACCATCTATCACCCCGACACCCCCTCGCAACCATCAACATGACCAATCCAACCTGAAATCAAAAAGGAAGGTTCGAGCTCCCACCTGAAAACACAGACAACCCAAATCCAAACCTGGAAGTACGCCGCTCTCGCCACCTTGTCCACCAGAGATGCTAAAATTCTGGCCATCACCATGTCTACGTCCCCTCCACCTCCCCTCAAAAACACGTAACACTCTCGCACCAATAGGGAAACGAGACGAAATTCCCAACATGACAAAAACTAGGGCCACAGGGAAGAAGACATCGTCGGCGCCACCACGTCCATCTGCCAGACCTCATACCATTTTTCCCCACTTCGATGATCGGTCCTACATCTCTAGAAAAGTTTACGAGCTCACCCATCCTCTTGATCACGAGATAAACCCAGAAACACACTACCAGTAAAAACTCAAAACCCAACTTCATTCCTAAACTATAAATCCTAATTCTTATATTAAAAATCATACTTTGTGTGAGATTTTCGATTTGTGATACTGGAATCATAATTTAAATAGTTTGAGTTTTCATCTATATTTGGTATATTAAGTTGTTTTTATTATTTACAGAAACAAACATCAGGATTTCAATCATCTTAGAATTTAAACACTTATTCAACTAGGAATCAACATTAATAGTTGACAACCAGATCCTATCATGGACAAGATTATGTGAAAATAAATTTAAATAAGAAAGCATGAGGCTGGGAACATTGCAGAGCACCACTAAGTCATAGTGCTGCAAATATACATATATTCAGAAACCAATGTATACATAAACATCACAACATAAGCTCATAGATAAGTATGAAAAAGAAATTTATAAATTTAAACTATTTAATTTGTATGTTACTCACAGTTTTGAGAGGATGAACAGAGCACCAAAATTTGAAGTGGCCCTTTGGAAACTTTCAAAACTGAAATGCCTTATCCTTTATAATTTTGATTTAAAACTTGAGTGCTTGCTGTTTAAATTTGTATGCAGGCTTGATTTAAAACTTGGGTTGAGGATGAATGCATCAAGTTTTTGATTTAAGCTTGCTTGTAGGCTTTGGAAAATGCAGGCAAGTTTTATTATTGATAAAATTTGTAAAAATGGAAAAGCTTACTTATGTTCAGGTTTGCTAAGTTTTGAGAACAGCCGAACTAAGAACATGTCGATATATAGAAAGATAAGTTTGTAAAGGTGTAGGCTTTTACTGGTGCAAGCTCTTCTTTATTTTGTTTTATCAGGCAAGATATTTTATTTATTTTGGAGGCTGTACAATTCGAATTTACTTAAGTTTGTATGCTGAGATGATGTTATTAAATGCTTATAAGTACTTATGTTTACAACTTATCCTTTTTGTGTAAGTAAATGTTTCCTTTGCTTGCCTGCATATCTATTTGAAGGCTACATACATTATATATTTTTTTTTTACCTAATCTTGCATTTATTACTTACAGGCAACATAATCATCACTTTGCCCGGTTATGTTTTCAATCTTTATCTTACTTTGTTCTTGACTGCATACTTATCTTTAATTTATGTACATGAATACTTATATTGTTGTCTTGTTCATGAAGGTATTTATACTTATTATCTATTTTTATCTGATATGTAGATATGTTATTTGGATGTTGATAGATTTCTTTTGCTTGCTTATACTACAAGTTGTATATATATCATAAAATTGTTTCAATCCTTGTTATAAATTTTAACTTAAGTATTTAGTTCTATTGCTTATTTTTATTTTCTCTTTTATTTTTAAACTTTAACTATCAAATACTTTATTTGCTGATTATTAATTTATTTTCATACTTATGCTAATATCATAGATGTTTATGTATTTATACTCATTCTAATACCATACATTTAATTTATGTTTGTGTTTAATATATTTTAAAATTTGTTTTATTCAAAATATGTTGAAAGATTTTATTTCAAATTTACAATCATAGCTTCTCATGTTTATGTATTCAAATAAATTTTGAAATAGTAGTTTCTATCTATATTAAAATCCATTTGTAAGAATATTACATTATTAATATTGTTAAATATAACTCATGATTAAATTAAAATAATTCACAAATGAATTTGTCTTCTTATTCAATACTTTACTTATATATATAAAAACAAAACAAACTTTTTTTATTTAAATTTAAACTTAAACTAAAATCAATTTAAATAATTAAGTTTTTAGTTTGGGTATTAAAATCATATGGTTATTTATTTAGTAGCTTAATATCAAACTGAATCCAATTTTAAATTATCAAAAATGTTAGAATAAGAAAACATTCCTATGTATATTAAATTTTAAACAAAGATTTATCTAGTTATAATATATACAGATATGTATACATTACAAATATTAAATAATTTATTAGCCTTTAAAATAGATTATCAGTTTAAATATTTATTTTAAAGAAGATTATTACATTTAATTCAAATTAATTGTTAACAATATGATCAAATCAATTAAATTTTGACATAAATTATTAAATTGTTATTGTCAAAATTTCCGGGATATCACAGTTGCTTGGATGTTAGAAATGATAATATTAAAGTAATATCATTGTTAAGTAAAAATTTAAATAGAAATTGAAATATAACTCAAATTTAGGGGAATAAATTCATTATGAAATGAAATTTATAAATATGAATTATAAATGTAATTTATAAATTGAAATACAATCAAATGGAAATTTGTATAAGCATATGTTAACACCTCTTCGTTAGCGACCTAAAACCTAAAGATATGGAGCGACCTAACTACAGGAATGGCCTAGCGACCTATAGAAAGTCGCAACCTAACGGCTTAATTGGTAGGCGACCTATCAAACTCAATGGTCTAGTTCACGACCTAACCAGATAAGCAAGCAAGCGACCTAACGAGTCAAAGGATTTAATGACCTAAAGTCTTTATGCGACCTAGTACCTTCAGTCCTTAGCGACCTAAGAGATGGAGCGGTCTAGCGACTTAACTGATCGAGTGACCTAAGAGTAGCTGCGACCTAAGGGAAGCTGCGACCTAACAAAGTGCTTCGACCTAAGGAAGGCCGCGACCTAAGGGATTCAGCGACCTAAGACCTCGAGCTATGATAACAGGAAGATACTCACGACCTAAGATAGGTCGCTCACGACCTAAGGACATTGCATTAGAAGGTCGCCTTCTCTAGGCCGCTACTGGTAAGATCGCTTACGACCTAGAACTTGTTGAAACGAGCTTGCATGTTCTTATGGAAGGGGGGCCATTGCTTCTTAGGTCGGCTACGACCTACGACCTTACTTAGGTCGGTCACGACCTACGACCTAACTCCGAGCAAAGCCTATAAATACACCCCGAATTTCAACTAGAAGGGGACTTTTTTGGCTCATTCATTTCAAGCGCCGTTACTCTGCTGCGTTCTGAACCACTTCAACACCTTCAAGGAACTTCACGAAGAAATCAAACATGTCTAACATGTGTTCAAAGATTTGGATCGACATTGAAGTTTAGGCTACTTGTTCTAAGTCACTTGAAACTCAAAGTGTGTTGTAATCAAAGTGTAACTGCATTGACTTGTAATCAAATCGTCAATAAAGATATTCAAAGTGGACGTAGGCTCTCTCTTAAGCCGAACCACTATAAAATTGTTGTTGTTTACTGCTTTTTCACCATTATCTGCTTATAATCTGTTCCCGAGCTATCGGGTGGTGCTTTCACAATTTCACTTCATACACCGGGGTGTTAGCGTTCAAATTTTAGCGTTAACATTTTTGGTGCTTTCACTGAGAATCGAACTCAGGCTAGACATCATCATTGCTTCACAGAGGTTTGTGGAGAGAATTTCCTTGAAAACTAGAAGTCTATCCGAGATTATGGCTCCTGGAAGGAAAAGTAGATCTGTCAGATCTGGGAATATTCAAGAGGGAACCTCCGCTTCCCCTATATCGAATCAAGCCACTCCAGCTGTCGGAGTTACAAAGGCAGAGCTGGATGCTGCAATCTTAGGGCTGAACCAACAGATAAATGCCCAAAATGCACAATTCGAGGCTCAGAATGCCCAAAATGCCCTAATTCTGAATAGGTTGAACGATTTGCTTGGGGCAAACCGCCAACCGGCAGGTAATGAAAGGAACTTTGTTGGCAACATTCATGATGCTGAAGAAAGGAATGCTCCTGAAAGGGCTGCTAGCCCCTTTGAACAAACACTTCCTGAAGTTGGCGGATCTAGAACTCGACATGATGAGGTGTATCTTTCTGGGATGGTCCGACAAATCATGAAAGAGAGTATGCAGAGGGTTGAGGACGAGAAAGAATGGGGTTTTGCCCCAAGTAAAACTCCATTTACTGAGAAAATCTTAAAGGCTGAATTCCCAAGGAAGTTTGCCCCTCCAACCATTCCAGCTTACAAAGGAACAAGTGATCCGAATGAATTTTTGTATAAGTATGATTGGCACATGACAGGTGCTAGGGCTTCTGATGAAATAAAGTGCCGATATTTTCCTGTGTACTTGGAAGGTGTAGCTCTGCTTTGGTTCACCAAGCTGCCGGTCCGATCCATCGATCAGTTTTCTGACTTAACCCGGAAGTTCAAGGAGCAGTTCAGACTATACGCTTCAAAAGCCAAAGATATTATGTCGTTGTCAAGTTTAGAACAGAATCCAGGTGAAACTATCAGATCTTTCTTGAATCGCTTTAATATAGCGTTGGCCGAGGTAGACAATGCAGAACCACGGATGATCTTAACCTATCTGATGAGGGCCATCGACAAGTCGAGCGAATTTGGGAAATGGCTGAACATGAAGGAACCAAATTCCCTTGAAAAATTCTATAAAAAAGCAGATGAATTCATAGGCTTGGAAAGCCGTCCCGTACCGGTAAAGGCAGTGTTGGAAAAAGCTGAAGATAACACTGTTGCTCCACGTAAGAATGAATCTGTAGGGCAAAAAAGAGAAAATAACAATGGGAAGAAACAGAGTAATCTGAAGAAGCCCCGATCCTTCAAGACATCAGAGTATACTCCTTTATCAGACACGCCGTAGCGTATCTACCTTGCCACTAAAGATTCTATTGACTTTCCTAAACCTCCTCCTCTAAGGACCGGGAAAAAGGCTATACAGAGTGGGAAGTTCTGCCGCTTCCATAATCAACCCGGTCACGAGACCGACGAATGCCGCCAGTTGAAAAATCTAATTGAAGAGTTGCTAAGGGAAAACAAACTGCAGCAATTTGTGAAAAAGAATAGCAACAATCCTGCTTCGTCTAGTCAGGGGCAACAAGCTCCTACTCATCAGCCTAGGACGAGTGAGAAGGCTGCAGGGCATGAATCTGGAAGGCCCATTATCAATGTCATTACAGGAGGACCTCACCCAGCAGGCAGAAGCTGGGGTGAGATGGAAAGGTATACCCGAGCTTTGAAGTATGTACCGACCGAGGAAGATGTATTCGTTTTGGAAGGTGCTATGCCCCTGAAGCAACAAAGAACTTTTGATGATGATATTGTGTTCAAAGCTAGGGATTCCGCAGGTATTGAAGCTCCTACCTTGGATCCCTTAGTCATCTCGGCTGGTATCGGGCCAGCTATTGTCAGAAGAGTTCTCATTGATTGTGGCGCATCCTGCAATATCCTCTTCAAGAAAACATTCGACCAAATGAGGATCCCTATGGCTGATGTGCAAGCCTCATCGCAGATAATTGCTGGTTTCACTAGGGAGCCAAAGCAGCCGGTAGGAACCATTGGTTTGTTTGGGGAACTTGGAGAAGGAGAGAGAAAAGTGGTCCGCAAGCAAACTTTTGTGATTGTCGACGAATTTTCTGCTTACAATGCTTTCCTTGGTCGTCCAACTCTGGCAGCGTTCAAAGCTATTCTTGCCCCGTGGTGCCTCACTATTAAATTCCCTACAGACAATGGAGTAGGAGTTATAAAAGGGGATCAAAATGCTGGGCGAGAATGTTATCTAACAGAGCTACGAGAAACCAGAAAAGGAGAAATGGGAAAGAATGCGGCAGCCCCAGTCCGCATCAAAGAACCAGCCTTGTAGCAATTATAGGGCGGACCCTTCACTGGCGAGCACAGCGGGGCAAGGAAAGAGATGGATCCTAGAAAAGTCAGTGCAGGGGAAAATAGAGTGGTACCAGTGGAAACGACAATACCAATACC
The DNA here is from genome assembly GCA_030765085.1 of Allium cepa. Classification (NCBI taxonomy): domain Eukaryota; kingdom Viridiplantae; phylum Streptophyta; class Magnoliopsida; order Asparagales; family Amaryllidaceae; genus Allium; species Allium cepa. Next base: position 156,174,043 of record CM060929.1, on the reverse strand, counting down.
TGTTGACCCAAAGGACCCAAACAAGGTATTGAATGTGGGTTCGCAACTTAATGCGTCAATTCAGAATATCTTAATATCTTTTTTAAAGGCAAATTTGGATGTTTTTGCTTGGACTCATGCCGATATGTGCGGAATATCCCCAGAAGTCGCAGTACACGCTCTAAATATTGATCTAAAATTTACACCTGTGAAGCAGAAAAGGAGAACCCAAGGTCCAGAAAGGTCGGCAGCATTAAAAGAAGAAGTTGATCGGCTCATGGAGAATAACTTTATCAAAGAATCTACCTATCCGAATTGGGTTTCAAATCCAGTGCTGGTTAAGAAAGCCAACGGAAAATGGAGAGTATGCATCGATTTTTCAGATCTAAACAAGGCCTGCCCCAAAGACTGCTTCCCATTACCCAGAATCGATCAACTGGTAGACGGAACAGTGGGACACGAATTGTTATCTTTTATGGATGCTTACTCCGGATATAACCAGATCATGATGCATGAGCCAGATCAGGAGGACACAAGCTTTATCACCGACACTGGTCTTTACTGCTATAAAGTTATGCCCTTCGGGCTGAAGAATGCAGGGGCAACATACCAAAGACTTGTTAATGCTATGTTCAAACCGCAATTGGGCAAGACTATGGAAGTCTACGTCGATGACAGGTTAGTAAAGTCTAAAAAAGCAGTGGATCACATAGAACACTTGGCAGACATGTTCGCAGTCCTCCGAAAATACAGAATGAAGCTCAATCCTTTAAAATGTTTATTTGGAGTGGAATCCGGCAAGTTTTTAGGTTTTATCGTGAGCACTGGGGGCATTGAGGCTAGTCCAGCTCAAATTACTGCATTAAAGGAAGTCAAAGCTCCTAGAACAAAGAAGGAATTGCAAAGTCTCAATGGAAAAGTCGCCGCCATGAGTCGGTTCATTTCCAAAGCCACAGATAAATGCATCTCATTCTTTGACGCCCTAAAGAAAGGAAAGAAAAACTTCAATTGGAGTCCCGAATGCCAAAAAGCCTTTGATGGATTGATTCGCCATATGGAAACGCCTCCAATACTTTCTAGGCCTGGCGATGGCGAGGATCTTCTTATATACTTGGCAGTATCATCTCATGCTTTAAGTGCAGCGCTGATACGAGAAGACAAGAGGATTCAACATCCAGTTTACTATATCAGCAAAAGACTCACTGGGGCAGGGATGAATTACTCTAAGTTGGAAAAGCTCGCCTATTGCCTACTAATTGCATCTAGGAAGTTGAGGCAATATTTTCAAGCTCATCCTATCAGAGTCCTCACTAATCAACCTTTAAAGTAAGTCCTGTTTCTCCCTGAGACTTCAGGTCGTCTTCTAAAGTGGAATATTGAACTCAGTCAATATGACATCACTTATCATCCCCGAAAAGCAATCAACGGACAAGCTTTAGCGGATTTCATCGCAGAATTAACAGATAAGGGTAACAGTGAGGAGGAAACGGTCGACGATTCCCCAATCCAATGGAAGTTATATGTCGATGGTGCGAGCAACGACTACTGTTCTGGAGCCGGGGTTGTACTTGAGACCCCTGAAGGCCGATCATTATGCTATGCACTAAGATTGGAATTTCCTTAAACAAACAATGAAGCAGAATATGAAGTCCTTATCGCTGGCTTAAGGATTGCCTGCTTAAAAATGTTAACGCTAAAATTTGAACGCTAACACCCCGGTGTATGAAGTGAGATTGTGAAAGCACCACCCGATAGCTCGGGAACAAATTATAAGCAGATAATAGTGAAAAACCAGTAAACAACAGCAATTTTATAGTGGTTAAACTCCCAAAAATATCAACTCCAAGATCAACGTTCTTATCAGTATGAGGAAGGGACTCCTCTTCTTCAGTTATGGGGGCAAGTGCAGGCTTTTCGGACGGCTCCGCATCATCCCTTGGAGTGGAACATTTTACTAGTGAAGTTTCTATAGAGGTTCCTCCCCGCATGTGCTCTTTAAGAGAGACCGGGGCATCAGGAGTTTTCATCGGAGAATCAGGAACTTCAGTCGGAACTTCATGAAGTTGAGTAGAACGAGAAGAATGTAACAGCTCAAACCGATGAAGAAGTTCATCTGTCAATAGAAATTTTGCGCTCCTCTCTTCAGCAGCCACAATGCTTAGCCTTTCAAAGACTGGCTTATGACTGGAATCTCTAGAAGGAGGAGGAAGTGCTGTAAAAATAAGGATTGCTAAAGAATTAAACATCCGAGCGTTACAGATATTCAGTGATTCTCAGCTTATTGTATGCCAAGTCAAAAAGGAATTCCAAGCAAAAGGGGGGAATCTGCCCGCCTACTTGTCAAAGGCTTGGAAACTCCTGAGTGATTTCGATCATTACATGATAAGTCACATTCCTCGAGAAGAAAACATGAAAGAAGATTCTCTCGCAAAGTACTCTAGCACAAGCGAAGCTCAATTTCTGGGGTTAACTCCAGTGGAGGTCCTGTCGTCTCCAAGCATTGATGAGATGGAAATTGATTGGATCATGAGCACGTCTCAAGAGCAAGAATCATGGATGACTCCGATAACAGAATATCTTCTCAACGGATCTTTACCAGGGAACTCAAAAGAACGACAAAAGCTACTAAGAAAAGCCTCTCGATATATAATCCAAGATGGCCGATTATACAAACGGGGATTCTCAATGCCATTACTTCGATGTGTATCCAAGGAAGAGTCCAAAACAATCCTAGCAGAGTTACATGGAGGAGAATGTGGTGATCATTCAGGTGGCCAAACATTAGCAAAGAAAATTCTCCGATACGGATATTTCTGGCCAGAAATTAATCGAGATGCAGCAGAGTATTCCCGAAAATGTGACAGATGCCAAAGATTCGCCAAAATTCCTAGAGCTCCTTCCACTGAACTCACACAGATGGTCAGTCCATGGCCGTTTGCAATATGGGGGATAGACCTTGTAGGACCGTTACCAACTGCCAAATCTGGAATTAAATATGCCATTGTTGCTGTAGATTATTTTACTAAGTGGGCAGAAGCTGAACCACTGGCTACTATCACCTCAAAGAAGATGATAAGTTTTGTGACTAAAAACATCATTTGCAGATACGGTGTGCCTCAAAAAATAATTACAGACAATGGTACTCAGTTTGAAAGTGAAGAATTCCAAGATTTTTGCAAGCGATTCAAAATCCGAAAAAGCTTCTCAGCAGTGGCGCATCCGTAGGCAAACGGGCAAGTGGAAGCCGTGAATAAAATTATTAAGTCAACCATCAAAAAGCAACTTGAAAGAGCAAAAGGTGGTTGGGTCGATAAGCTACCACTGGCACTATTTGCATACAGAACCACTTACAAAAATACGACTGGGCACACCCCGTTTTCATTAGCATACGGGTCAGAGGCAATGATTCCGGTAGAAATAGAGGTCCCTTCACATAGACGAATCCATTTCAATCAAGCAGAAAACGAAAAGCTACAGCTTGAAGCGCTAGATCTCCTTGATGAAAAAAGAGATGAGGCTAATCTCAGAATTGCAGCTCATCAGCAAAGGATAGCCAAACATTTCAATTCCAAAGTTTGCCAACGCAGCTTTGAGATTGGAGACCTACTCCTGAAGAGAATTATGACAGCGACAGGTGTGTTTGGGCCAAATTGGGAAGGACCATATGTCATAGGTCAGAAGCTTCTTGACGGCACATTCAAACTCACTACTGTTGAAGGAGATCAAATTCCAAGGGCATGGAACAACAATCATTTGCGTCCATACTTTACTTGAAAATTTTGTTGAAATATTGTAAAAAGAATTATGAATGTATGATTCTTGTAATTGAAGGCAATTGTAAAACTGATGCAAGTAAATAATGAAAAAATATAAAGTGGATGTAGGCCCAATGTCCTGGCCGAACCACTATAAATCTTGTGTTCCTTATTATTATTACATGTTTGCTTTATTTTCGATATAAAAAGTACATAGAATGTATTGCTGAAATGTTGATTTAAATTTTTGCAGACAATGGAAGTGAAACTTGCACATAATAAGACCAAGTGATTCTCGCCAAATTTCAAGTCACAAAAGCTCCGAATTCAAATCCTAGATAGGAAGTACTTCAATTGAACGGCCTATGATTTCGACAGAAACGGGCCTTTGCTAATAAAGTGAGGTCGTTTGAACAAACAAACATCCAATTAAGAAGTTGATGCTCGTTCTCACGAACTTGCCTGACAATGAAGTACACTTCCTTGGATTAAACAAGTTACTTGTAAGAAAAGGGAATGAAAGCTTTAAAAAAAAAGGATCGCTGAAAAGGCATAAGCAAGTGGACAAGGGAACAACCAAAGCCATCACCGGCAGCACAAGTCCTCTTCGGAGGCACAACTCTTCGGAGGATAAAGACCTCTAATGGGTCATACGCCACAAAAAAGAAAGTTCTCTACTCAACAAAAAAGATTGGAGGAGTCATGACCCTCCAACCATGAGAGAGTAACTTCCAGGCGATGAAAACCCTCTCCGAGGCACATTTCACCAGGAGTTGAAGTGTAACAACCGCTCTTCGGAATTTCACTTCACCAGAGTTGAAATGCAAAAAAAATAAAAGCCCTCTTCGGAGGCCCATTTCACCAGGAGTTGAAGTGTAACAACCGCTCTTCGGAATTTCACTTCACCAGAGTTGAAATGCAAAAAAAATAAAGACCTCTTCGGGGGCACATTTCACCAGGAGTTGAAGTGTAACAGCCGCTCTTCGGAATTTCACTTCACCAAAGTTGAAATGCAAAACAAAATAAAGACCTCTTCGGAAGCCCACGTTTCACCGAGATTGAAATAAAACTTCCAAGTGTTGAAACGTGAAAAGGCTTTCTTCAAAGGCACAACTCTTTGGAGGTACACGTTTCACCAAGATTGAAATAAAACTTCCAAGTGTTGAAACGTGGAAAATCCCTCCTCAGATGTACAACCCCCTCCCGGAGACACAATCAAGAAGAAAGACCTCTTCGGAAGCCCACGTTTCACCGAGATTGAAATAAAACTTCCAAGTATTGAAACGTGAAAAGGCTTTCTTCAAAGGCACAACTCTTTGGAGGTACACGTTTCACGAAGATTGAAATAAAACTTCCAAATGTTGAAACGTGAAAAATCCCTCCTCAGAGGTACAAATTTCTATTAAAAAAAAAATCCACATCAAGAGCATACTTTAACTTTCAAAGGAAGAGTGATTTACCTATTCTAGAAAATAACCTTCCTCAAAAAAAAAAGGAAGAGTGTTAAAGTACCCTTCAGAGGCCCGCTTTACCACATAGAAGAATTCACTTGGCAAAATGCGTACATAAGCAACAAAAAAAAAAGTGATTTCTTCGAAGGACAATGCGTAAAAACTTATATGAAGGAAGTTGTGCTCTACGAAAAATTTCTTCAAGAATGAAGTAATTATTCTTCAGAAAATAAGAGTGCGAGTCCCCTCAAAGTATAAAATATTGCAGCAAGCTTATGGTATGGGGGCAACATGGTATAGTTACATACAAAATGGTATAGTTACATCGGTAAAGTACGCTCAAACAACATACCACAAGCTCACCGCAATATCATATAAATAAACTTGTGCAAAAATGAATAATAAATGCATTCTCAAATTCAAACAACAGTCTGTACAAATAAAGGATCATTTTATTCAATTGCAGATACAAGTTTCAAAATAAAAAAAGCAGGGGCCGGTGCCTGCACAACATCCGACCATTACACAAAAAAGGAATCAAAAAGCCCGAAGCCCGACTCTTCACTTCTTCTTACCACCTTTGGACCCTTTGCCCGGCCAAATGATTAGCTTTTCAGGTCTATCTATAGGCATAAGGGAAGAAGGAGAGGGAGGTGCAACCGGTGAAACTTCCGGTTCCTCTTCAGTAGCAATGATTTTCTTCCCCCTCCTCTTCGACATTCCGTGCTTCTTTCTCCTCTTCGAAGAAGACTCACTCCCTGGAGTAGCAAGAGCAGACAAAATTATGTCATCAGAAGGAGTCCGCTCCGGAGATATCTCACCTCCCTCAAGTCCTTCGTCTTTCTGCTCTTGCGAAGTGATAGGGTCATCTAAGCCATGAAGAGCCTCTATTTGCTCCTCTTGTGACCCGGGCTGCGAAGCAGAAGGAGGGGCCACCTGAAGAGACGGTGGAAGGATAACCGGAGTTGACGAAGTTTGCACAGCACTCGATGTTTCAACTGCAGAAGAAGAGAAATTAAAAATATTAGTATCTCCCGAAAAGAAGGGAGATATGGGTTCATCAAGATTCAAGAAGTAATCGAGAAGCTCATCAAACTTTTGAGGAACAAGCAGGAAATCCACCTGAATCGGACCAATGTCAAAGTTACCTGAAGATATTTGCTTCGTTAGTTCAATTTCATAATCCTGGGCTTCGGTGCTTTCCTGAGGCTTCTCTACAGCATGGGGAGTTGTAACTCCGAGATTAGTTTTATCTTGAGGAATAGAAGGTGAGCTAGGGCCAGCTATATCAACATCAGCTGAAACCAAAGGAGGAATAGGGGCATTTACAAGCGTTTCCTTCTCTGAGCACCCCTCCCCTGTCGTTCCAGCTCGAAATTTAGCAAGCTGCTCTTTTCCCCTAGCTAATGCTTCCCGAGTTGCCTCATCAAAATAATATTCTTGAAGATGATCTTCGGAGTAACCAGCGCCTCCAAGCATATCTACGGCATCCTCCCATACTTCAGCCAATGTAATCTCATATTTGGGACCCAGAAATGAAAGGCTGCCGCGCCCCAAGATACACTGAAGATAAAAATCAAATAGTGTGGAGCCAATGTCAGCTTTGGTTGCTTGATGGGCCTCTTCGGCCGCGAGTTTACCGGCAACAGCCTCGTCACGCTCCTTTTCGGCCATTGCAAGTCGAGTTTTTAACAACTCTATCTCTAAGCTTTGAGAGCCGGTCTGTTCTCGCAGCTGTAAAGTTTTAGCGCGATATTCTTCTATGACCTTCTCTTTGTACGCAAGCTTGTCTTCGACTGCCCTTTGAATGGCATGCGCATCTCGTACTTGTTGCTGAAGCATGCTCTCCTTTTGAGAATAGGAAGTAAATGAAGTAGCTAATTCTTCCTTAAGCTTTTCTACTTCCGCTTCCAGCTTTTCGTTATAGGAAGCAATACTTCTCATTTCGGCGTCATGCTGCTCGAGAGTCTTTTGCCACTCAGTCTTATCGTTCTCCATTGTGAGCATGGCCTCGAGATTGGCTCGGTTAACCCTCTGAAGTTCGTCGACAAGTTTTTGCCAGTTCGACATTCTTTTAATATCCGTCCTGACAGTATCAAGATTTCGCAGCATAGCCAATTTGTCGAGAGGAACCAAGTCGAGATCAAATCGAACCCCTTTCAGACACCACTGAGGGAATCGACTTTGAAGAGTGGGAGGACCTTGCCCAACTTGGTATGCGGGCCGGTTGATAATTGTTTGAATGTCGGAACGAACGGGGGCAGGAGATTGAATAGGAACATTTTCAGAAACTGTCGGCATTGTTTCTTCAGTAAGTTTAGCCCGCTTGCTAGAAGAATCGTCCATGTGACCTTTACCTCTCTCATCGTGAGTCTTTTGTTTTTGGATATCATCATCTCTGTGAGGAGGGTCATGTCTTTCCTGTTCTCTTCGGTGACGTTCTTCGTATGCTCGTCTCTCATTTGCTTTTCTGATGGCCCTCTCTTCATCGGTTTCTCTTCGAGGGGGGAGATGATGTCTATAGTCGAATTGGCTGCGTCTCCCGTATTGTTTAAATTCGTCATAATAAGAGCCACTCCGCCCCATTGGAGAACCTAAAATTAAAAACAAGGTTTGAGAATCTACCAGGAATAAGAAGGTCAAGTGCATCCTAAGTGCGTGTGACGTGTAAAACTACTCGCGGCAAACTAGACTACAAACCAGTCATCGACTGAGGGGTAGTGGTAGTTATTGTGGAAAATTGCACTTCCGGGGCTGTGGAAGTATGCTTGAGAGTAGAAGTTGCTTCAATAGCTGGAGATGTGACTTTGGTAATGGCAGGATCATCCCTAAAAAGTTCTTGAGAAGCGACTATTATGTCACTTAAACTCCCAAAAATATCAACTCCAAGATCAACGTTCTTATCTGTATGAGGAAGGGACTCCTCTTCTTCAGTTATGGGGGCAAGTGCAGGCTTTTCGGACGGCTCCGCATCATCCCTTGGAGTGGAACATTTTACTAGTGAAGTTTCTATAGAGGTTCATCCCCGCATGTGCTCTTTAAGAGAGACCGGGGCATCAGGAGTTTTCATCGGAGAATCAGGAACTTCAGTCGGAACTTCATGAATTTGAGTAGAACAAGAAGAATGTAAAAGCTCAAACCGATGAAGAAGTTCATCTGTCAATAGAAATTTTGCGCTCCTCTCTTCAGCAGCCACAATGCTTAGCCTTTCAAAGACTGGCTTATGACTGGAATCTCTAGAAGGGGGAGGAAGTGCTGTAAAAATAAGGAATGGAATCAGCATCTAGCAATGCGAACCATGAAAAACTTAGAATAAAATTGAAGAAAGAAGGGAAAGAAGATCTCACTTCCTATTCTCCAGTGTGCGTAAAATCCTGCGCGGCAACGAATGTAGAAGAATTGATTCAAAAAACCATGTGCACTCTCCGGAAAATCCAAAATTAGTTTGCGGTTGCTCGCACCTCTTACAAGTACAACTGAAGGGTGGTCCTTGTTCTTCGCAAAAGTGCACAAGTAACAGATTTCCTCAAAACTCGGAAAACGGTCAAGAGTTCTCCTGAACAGAATGCACAATCCCATCAAAATGGCATAGCTATTGGGATGCAGTTGGAAAGGAGAGATCGTTAGTCGAAGAAGGATTTGTTGAAGAAATTCATTAGAGGGAGGAATTACTCCACTTGAGCAAATTTGGCGATTAATGGCTACAAAACCGGAAGGTGGTCTATCAGCAAAATCATTTGGTCCATGGAGTAAAACTTCTGCCTCGGCAATGCCAAATTGAACGCATAATTGATTAAGCACCCGCTGTTTCAGAAGGGTAGGAGTTCTTTCCGGAGGGTTCTCTAGTGGAATAGCAATCGGGAAAGCCCCTTCGACGTGTTCTATCATCTCTTCTTGTTGAGACGTCATTCTACATGAGTAACTGGATGTTTAGATGTGAAGGTGCACGTTTCCTAAAAGCGTGAAGTGTTGTGCAAAACTAATAAAAATAACAAGCAAAATAACTGAAATTAAACTAATTGACAACTGATCGATTATGAGATTTCAGGACTTGTTAATTTAAAACTCAAGCGCAGTGTTAATTCAAACAAAATTTTAGCTTTGCTTTAACACTTCCTTTGAGTCGGTTGATTCACAGCATTTCACTCACACAGTTCATTTAAGTTGATTATTCTTTATCGACTAATCTGTCATTCGATGTGGGCGGTCAGTGACAGTATATTCGTCCCATTTTTCTGCAAATGTTATGTTTAAACAGGTTGTTAGATTAAAAGTTAGAGCAATCTGCAAAGGAATGTAATGAATTTCAAACGATTCAAGTCCAAGCAGTTCAATCAAATTCTCTCAAAAATTTCACAAGTCCTAGGTCGTCCAACGACCTAGTATAGGTCAGAGCTCTTTTAGGTCGCACTGTGCAAATTAAAGAGGTCTAAAGCAATGCAAATTTATTCAAGTTCTAACTCGGCTGCGACCTAAAAACCTATGCTGCAGAAATTAGGTCGTGCAAGTTTTAAGTCGTTCAGCTATCAGTGGGTCGTATGACATTTTGGTTATGCAAGCTTTAGGTCGTTCAGCGACCTAACATAGGTCGAAAATTTTCTTTAGGTCTCAAGGGCACTAAGGTCGTGAAGCATCTTTTGTCACTCAAATTCGTTAGGTCGCCAACTTCCTCTCTGCACCAGACCCGATAACCCGCCATCAACTACCCGAAGGGATTCATCATCCTCACCATGAAATTCACCATCCCTTCATACCACCAGATCATTCTAAAAGCTAACCAAAAAATCCCCGATCCATCATAGATTCAACGCATTGCCATGACTTCCTAAATCAACCAAATAACGACCGAAAATCGATTGCAACAATCACTCGAAATAAAGCGTGATACATGGAGTTGAACTAAGGTTGGAAAGTGGGAATTTATAATTCAACGGCGATTATGATGGGATGAAGACCAGATTCACTTACGAGACGTAATGATAAAAATGAATCGATGACTGGATGGGTTGAATTCGCCTTTGGAAGCTCAGAGAATCGTTAATGGCGGTAGGAGATTAGAGCAATGGAATGAGGAAGAGGTAGCGACCTAACAGATTTATATAAGGCAAAAATGGGAAGACAAATAGGCACGCGTATTGGCACAAGTGTTAGGTCGCTCACGACCTAGCCAAGTCAGGTTGAAGCACGCGACCTATGTCATAGGCCCGTACTTCGAGGGGCGAATGTTAACACCTCTTCGTTAGCGACCTAAAACCTAAAGATATGGAGCAACCTAACTACAGGAATGGCCTAGCGACCTATAGAAAGTCGCAACCTAACGGCTCAATTGGTAGGCGACCTATCAAACTCAATGGTCTAGTTCAGGACCTAACCAGATAAGCAAGCAAGCGACCTAACGAGTCAAAGGATTTAACGACCTAAAGTCTTTATGCGACCTAGTACTTTCAGTCCTTAGCGACCTAAGAGATGGAGCGGTCTAGCGACTTAACTGATCGAGTGACCTAAGAGTAGCTGTGACCTAAGGGAAGCTGCGACCTAACAAAGTGCTTCGACCAAAGGAAGGCCGCGACCTAAGGGATTCAGCGACCTAAGACCTCGAGCTATGATAACAGGAAGATACTCACGACCTAAGATAGGTCGCTCACGACCTAAGGACATTGCATTAGAAGGCCGCCTTCTCTAGGCCGCTACTGGTAAGATCGCTTACGACCTAGAACTTGTTGAAACGAGCTTGCATGTTCTTATGGAAGGGGGGCCAGTGCTTCTTAGGTCGGCTACGACCTACGACCTTACTTAGGTCGGTCACGACCTACGACCTAACTCCGAGCAAAGCCTATAAATACACCCCGAATTCCAACTAGAAGGGGACTTTTTTGGCTCATTCATTTCAAGCGCCGTTACTCTGCTGCGTTCAGAACCACTTCAACACCTTCAAGGAACTTCACGAAGAAATCAAACATGTCTAACATGTGTTCAAAGATTTGGATCGACATTGAAGTTTAAGCTACTTGTTCTAAGTCACTTGAAACTCAAAGTGCGTTGTAATCAAAGTGTAACTGCATTGACTTGTAATCAAATCGTCAATAAAGATATTCAAAGTGGACGTAGGCTCTCTCTTAAGCCGAACCACTATAAAATTGCTGTTGTTTACTGCTTTTTCACTATTATCTGCTTATAATCTGTTTCCGAGCTATCGGGTGGTGCTTTCACAATCTCACTTCATACACCGGGGTGTTAGCGTTCAAATTTTAGCGTTAACAGCATAAATTGTACAAATGAATTATAGTTAAAATTTATTTAAGCAGGATTTGGCAATTCAAAATTTCAGAGATTTGGGGAATGTTTGTCGAAGTGTTTTGAAGATAAATGATAACATTATTGTTTTAGAGGTGTTTTGGGTGGAAATTTTTTTAAATGGATTTTGAAATTGATATAGCATTGAAATCACTTGGATTATTGGAAAATAATTCTGATGATGATTTTCGAATTTCTAAGTGACGGATGGTTGCCAAGAATTGATTTGTTCACAAAAGTTGGTTGTTTTTGGCAATCTCAAGGGAAATTTGTTAGAATTAAAACCATAATTGGTTTGACTTTTGAGAAATGTGATTTGAGAAGTTGAAGATTTCAAAATAAATTTGAAACCAAAGCCGGGTGTTTAAAAATCCTGATAAGATGGGTTGTAAGCTTATAAATTGAGATGATTTTTAAGTCAGGAAGTGAATATAAGCTTTGAATGCTGGAATTTAAAGGAAAAGTTAAAAATGGAATTAATTTGGATGGGAAATAAAAATTTGACTAGATTGAAATTAATTGGATAGGCTGAAATAATATCCAGTTGTATTCAAATTTAGTTGAAATTGGATTGAGTTGAATAAATCTGAGTTAACGTAAAACTGAACTGGAATGAGAATTCAATTAATTAATTAATAAAATTAAATTCTTACCTGAACAAATGGAAAATAAGTTGGATAAGAATTGGAATTGAAATAAATAAATAAGAATAACTTATATAAGAATCAGAATTAGAAATCCATGGAATAAAATATTCTTGGGTTATAAATAAGCATAAGGCTTGAGATAAAATAAAAGAAGGATATATTCAAGCCTATGATGAATGGAAATGTGTGGAAAAAATAAGTCGTGACTTATAAAATTTAAAAAAAAAGTTGGATAGAAACCCAAAATAAATATTTTTGATGAATTGAAAATAAAATAAAAATCAAAACTTGGATTATAAAATAAATTTGAACCTAAGAAAAATTAAATGAAGAGATTTTGGGGTTAAAATTAAGTTCTGGATTATAAGTTGGAGAAAAAAACTAATTAGATAATAAATTAGTTAATGAAATTGAATTGTGAGTTTATGATGAAGTTTGGAAATAAAACTCAAGTTATAAATTGAATTCGACTTAAAATGGTTGGTGAAGAAAATGTAATTGAACCGTGAGTTCATAAAATTAGGTGGTAATTTGAAAATGGATAGTGAATTCAGAACTTGAGTTTTAAAATTAAAATTTAACGTGAAGTGTTAACAAATTAAATATAATTGGAAAGGTATCGAATAAACTTGAAATTGGATTAAAATAATAATGGTTTGTACTGAGAATAAAATGCAGATATGTGGGAATAAATTGGATATGGCCTTGGAATCAATCGAGTTAAGTTGAGTAATAAAAGAGAAAAATTTACTTGTAAAATGAAAATGAGCTTATGTATAACATTTGGAGTAAATTGAAGTAAATTGACTTAAGCTGAATATATGGAAGAGGGTTGAATTTAATTCAAATTAAACTAAGCTTAATGATATTGGGTTGGATTTAAATCAAGTGAAAATAAATTTAAATTGAAAGAAAATGGTAGGTTATTAGTAATATTTAACGAAATGAAAATTCCTAATGTATTGTGTGGATAAACTAATTATGTTGAATAAATAAATGGTTATGGAATGCAATAGCTTGGATTGTCTTCGAGCTAAATATAATAGTTTGGAATAAACAAATTTAGAATGGGATGTAAACAAATGGATTGTGAATAAAATTGAAATGGAATGTGTCGAGTTAAATAAATGGTCGTGAATAAATTCAAATAAAAAGGAAATTCAAATTGGTAATGAAGATGAACCACCCTTGTTGATGGTTTTGAATAGACTGGTTTGGTTAATAAAATGAAATGCAAGTGAATGTATTAAAAATTTAAAATGCAATGTAAATGAGAATATATGGATTGTGAATAAATTGAAAATGGAATAGATTGTCATTGGATGAAAATGGAAGTAATTAAAATTCTATGTATTGATAAGAGTAAAATATATTGATTTTGAGAGGAATTGAATTAAATATAAGTTCAGTTTGCGTAAAAATAAAGTAAATGTAAGTTTGTGTGTTGTTAACCATTCAGATTAAGTGAAACAATATGTGATTGGTTGTAAACAATTAAAATTAACGTTGGAATATTTAAATTGCTTATAAAAGTGTTTAATGGGCATTTCTTTTAGAATCCATATGTTTAACTATTGCAACTAAGTGAAATATTGATAAAACTGCATATATTTGGCACTTACATGTTTAAATTGAGTAAGTACAGGTACCGGGAAGCCGTGTGGCTGGATTTTGGGCACGCTAACTGCTAAATTAATAAGTTGTTTGCTTAGAGTGCTAAATAAGGTACTCCTACGCAATAAAAATAGGAAATATGAACTGTTTTTTGTTTTTCCGACCGGGTGGGTCGATGTATATATATTTATTTCTTTTGTCAAATTGTAAAAGCTCCTCCGTACAAAGGTGACTCTGCCAAAAAAATTCATAAATTTTGGGAGTTAGAAAATTTTTGAAAATTTTGGGAAATTTTGTTAACGACAAACAAATTCAAAATTGGAAACTAAAATAAATTAGTAAAGGAAACCAACTTAAAGTAATGATATGAATTAGTTTTTAAAGGGAAATAAAGTTTAAAATTTTAGAATTAAAGATAAATTGAATTCATATGGAAATGAAAGAATCGATTTAAATAGAAATAGATATAAACTAAAGTGGTAAGGTGAAAATGAATATAAGGAACATATTTCATGCATATACTAACTTAAGAAGGAATGATGAATTCTTAAATCAAAGATTGATCCTAAAAATATAATCTAAGATAATATTTGAATTTAAGGATATTGACATTTGTAAGAAAGTCGATAAAATGTCTTTGAATATTGTGGTGGGCCATTTTGTTGTGTAAGATGTGCAGGTAATATAAAGGAAAAGTGAATTGGTTTTGACTTCATAAGGACAAAATTGAGTTGCCCGACTAAAAAGGTATGTGTTTAAATTTCTGTGAAATTTGATTGGGATTTTGGATTAAGCCACTTGGCCTTTTGTTTTCTTTTTGAATTTGGGAGGCCATAGAGCTATTTTGTAGTTGTACCGAGCTAGCCGCGCAAAGGAGAGGCTGGCGAAATTTTTCGGGAATTTAGGGAGTTAGAAAAATTTGAATTTTTTTTTATCGATAACTCAAAATTTAGTTTTGAATTATAATTTGAATATTTGAATAAATAAAGTTGATTGGGAACTATGGAAAGTTTAGAAAGTTAATAAGAATAATAATGGGTCTTTTACAAAAAGATAGTTGGTAAGATGTTGAATTGTTAGAAACTGTTTGGTTTTGGGAAAAGGGAACGGGTTTTGGACCATTCTTCCTAACTGTAAATTTTGGGGATGAAATTCTTTTAAGGGGGGAGGAATGTGACGACCCGGAATTTCCAAGCATTTAAAAATCAGAATATTTAATAGATTTTAATTATTTTAAGGTTAATTATTAACTTAAATTATGAATATCATAGTTTATTTGACAATTAAATTGTTGATTAAATAATTTGAAGTTGGATAAAATACTGAATCTGGAATTCTAAGCTTATTAAAAATAATTTTAAGGCTTGTAAAATTTATTTCAATTGTACTGAGGATAACAGAAGTTATAAAATTGGATTTAAAAGTGGTTTGTTAGGTTTGAAATTTGTATCGTTTAAATTGAATTTTAAAATATCCAAGGCACAGTCTCGGAATTCGACGAAACCAGTTCCATTGGGTCCGTAATATTGAATTATTATTGGAATTCAATTTTCGTAGTGATTGGAGTTGTTATGTGAGCATTCGATATATAAACGCGTTGGAATTAAAATCTATAATTTAATATTTTAAATCGATTTATAAAGCTAACTTTCACATACGATTAAATTAGCTTCTGAAACACGTTCCATTGTGTTTGGAATACCGGTAAAGCCTTATAAACGCCTGTTGGCGGGTCTGATTTGGAATTAGAGGTTTCGAGTTATGTTATTCGAGATATTTTGAAAATTTAATAATATTAAATATATAAAAATCAAAATACAGCTACCCTATATCGTACATCAGCCACCCTATCTTCTAATTGTGCAGAGATATTTTCCCTTTTATCGTTTTGATCACGCTTCCCTCTTTAATAATTTCAACCGAGCTTTCTTCTAAAACATTCGTTTAAATTATAATCATGGCCCCCTCAATTTTTTTCCCATCCTAGTTACAAACTGTGCCCTTCATTTCTCATCCCCCTTTCAAATCGAATTCCCCTCTTCGCCTTTTCGATTCACGAAGGCATGTTAAATCCCGATTTCATGAAATACAAATGAAATAAACGAGCCGCATCCTCTTCAGTTCAATTTTTTTTAATCGAAATCGTTTGCAGAACAGAACGAGTTGAATCGTGATGCTTTGGCATCTTCGAGTGCGGCGCTCGTGTGGTCGATTCAGGGGAATAGTTTGCGTTTGTTGGGGTTATGGTGAATTCTCAGAGGGGAGTTCGCGAATGGAGAAGAGGCCGGGATTGAGAAGCAACTAGCGTTTGGGTTTCGACACAGGCAAAGTCGCGAGGTCGGCCGGTGAGCACCCGCACATCTGGGTGAAGCGAAGGTGAAGAATGGTGGCGCCTTGAAGCTCGAAGCAGCAAGGTGAGTCGGTTTTGGATTGTGAGAAGGTGCGGTTTTCGAGGCAAACCCGCACGGAATCACGATGCTTGGTGTTGGCAAGGGCTTGAACGATAGTGAGGTCGAGATGTTTTTCTGGTAATTCTTTAACTTGAAATATTTTTGCTTAATAATAATAGTTATATTTTGTAAGGTGTATATATATAAGAAGTTTGAATCCAAATTTTTACAAACGTATGTATATATTACAAAATTTAAACAATAAACAGAATTAATGTGTTTATATACAATAAAGAGAAGGATTTGTACATGTTAAGCAGTTTTAAATCTTGAGTCAATCCTAGTTTAATTTGAACATATATAGGTAAAATCAGTAGAACAGTAATAACATATATATAGGATCTTGAAAATATATGAGAGTTTAAAGTTATGCAAAACTAGATTTATTTAATAATTTTTTTAAAAAAAGAAGAAAAGTCGATGGAGATTATTTTGGAAATAAAATAAATTATACATATATACATTTTTAAAATTTATTAGCCTTTTTTTAACAAGGTATTTTGGACGATAAATTTGTTTTATTAACCTAGTAAACTAATTTTACGGAAGGATTGAAAAAGGGGAGGCAATTAATTAAATCATTAGTTAAGTAATTTTTAAAATGGGATAAATTGTTCAATTAGTGCAAATATTAATGAATCGTATAAACGTTATTCAAGGTCAATAATCATGAAGAAAATAAGTCGGTTTGGATTGGAATGCAATTAAACTCAAAGGTGAGTTAATCTCACTCAGTTAATTTCAATTTAAATTTTTAATGATATAAATTTAAATAATTGTTTGAATGGTTGAAATTGATTGATGTGCTATATGTTATTATTCTGGAATTGGCACATTATTGTGCTAACATCTTTGGATGCGGGGAAAACAGGTTGGAGGGATCCAACTAGACCCCTCGAAATTATTTAGATTATTTAATATTCTGTGTTCTGAATATTGATATCCTGTGATGATTTTATGAATAATTGAAGTATTGAATGGTATGGTTGGATTGAATATCTCAGCAAAATAAATTATCAAATCTCTAGAATTGTATTTTCGAAAGAAATAAAAGAGTAAATTTTTAAGTAAAATAATTCTAGTGAATTGGAATAAATTAATAATGGATTGAAAATAAAATGAATAAAAATGATTGCAAAACTTTAACAAATTTGGAATAAGGGGAATTTGAATTATTAGGGGTAATAATAAATTGTAAAGCTTAAGTGATATTATTTGAATGAATAAAGAATTTATTTTAAATGAGATTTTAAAAATTTTAAACTGGGATATGAGGTAAAATAAAATATCGGTGGGTATTTTAAATATAAATTCAAAGTGGAAATTTATAAAGGAATGGAAATTCGTTTAAAAATAAATAGTAATTCGTCTTTAAAGATGTGAAAGAAAAGAGTGTTTCCCTGGATAACCAAGTACGATTTTCAAGCAATTTTAAATATAAGTTAAAGGTTTTAATGTTATTTTAAAAAGCATATCTTAGGAAACTTATTATTTAAAAATGTTTAAATTCTAAAATAAATATTTTTCAAAACTATTATCGTGGTAATTTTTAAATGACTTGGTATTTGTTTTAAAGAAAAATGTAGTCTTATATTTTATAAAAGTAGCCTTATTTATTAAATATTCCTAAAGTATATATTTTAATTAAGTATTAAAGTAGTTTTAAATTTTAAGGCTATGAAGTATATTTTATAACTAAGTTCTTTTAAATAATTTTAAAATCCAAAAGTATTTTACACTTAGCGGTTCAGTGGAGATAAATATTGGAAAATTATTCCGGGAAAGGAATATGTTTGAAAACTATTTTCAAAGGAAATTCGAAAAGTGAAAATATATCTTGTGAAGATATTTTTGAGATAAATAAATAATTTGGGAAGTTATTTATTGTTTGATGGATGTTTGTGAATATAAATTGATAGTTAAATAACCGATTATCAATATAGGACGAATACGTTGATCGTTTCGAAGAGACCGGGATCGAGATTAATTTCTCGAAAACCTCTTCGATCCGGTTTGTACGCTTTTGTGAAAAACGATTTTTGGATATGAAGATGGAGCAGTGAAGCGCAAGGGCAAGTCGCTACTAATCCTGAGGATATTTCCAAATGGATGTAGTAGGAATAGTGCCTTCGGTTCCGTTTGAACCCGGGACGGACTTGTATGGATGAATGCTTGCGAAAAACATCGTTAGGAGGACGATGGGCATTCTAATGAATATATGTTCTAAAAAGGTAACGCTTAGCCTCAAGCCTCATCAAATGGGAATGACTGAAAATCAGGGGTTATGCAGCAAGGCTAGGTGGGTAGCACCCAAGCAGGGTGAGGTCATTCCAGTCTAGATGTCCCTTTTTATTTCGGCTTAGTGGGCGGTTGCTGATCCCAACCGTGAGGTGATCTCACTCGGAATTATCCAGTAAGGGTAGTCCCGGCCTTGTGTTGCAGGGGAGCGGGCGTACTCCTCGGTATAGTGATCTAGGCCCCATACTGTGACAGGTGGTACCCTAGTGCCTAGTCATTAGTTGGAAATCCATCCTCCCTACGAGCCTTGTACGAATTTTGTTTGTATTACCCACTCTGTGGCTAGAAGCTGGAATTTAATAGATGTAACAATTTTGGCTATTTTATAAATATTTATATATAGACCCCATTATAATATCAGAGGATTTCTATAAAAATTGTTTTAGCTATCATAAGGTAAAAACCCGACATGTTTATTTGTGGCGTGGTCTTACGAGATGCTTTTGTTTTCAAAGGATTTTTGAAACTTTAATAATCAATTGGGTGTGGTTTCTCACGCTGGTATTCCACACTGACTCGGCTGTTATTAACTGTAATGCTCGGGTCAGACCGAGTATTATTGGGTACAGGATATGATGCTGTGGAGCTCAGGAGACGAGCTGGATGATGATACGTACTCTTGTACTTGTTTATATATACATATATATCCCGCTGTGTTAAGTTGTTGTGTACCCATTTGTATGAATATTGATTTTGAACTGTGATTGATGTACTCTGATGATGTAATATATGTAAACAGATATATTTGATTTTGAGTAAAGATTATTTATTATCTATTATATTTTATTCCGCTGCGATGGTTAGATTCTGTTGTTGTTTTCCATTTTCTTCTTCTACCTCATCTTCTTTAACCTAAATGGTTCGTAATTCTGTACAACTTGAGTTGATTGTTGTAGAATAGTGTTGACTCAAGGGGTACTACATCCATTTTGGGAATATCCTCAAGATTAGTAGGGACTAGCCCTTGCACTTCACTGCTCCATCTTCGAATCGAAAATCGTTTTCACGAACGTACAAACCGGATCAAAGTGTTTTCGAGAAATAAATCTTGATCCCGTTCTCTTCGAAACGATCAACGCATTTGGTCAAATATTGATAGTCGGTTATTTAACTATCAATTAATATTCACAAAACACCCATCACACAATAAATAATTTTCCGCATTATTTATTTATCTCAAAAATATCTTCCCAAGATATGTGTTTACTTTTCAAATTCCCCTTTTTGAAACAGTTTTCAAGACTATCTACCTTCTCAGAATAAATTTCAAGTATTTTTATTTTTTCTGGAATCACCAAGTGCAAAACTCTAGGTTTCTAAAATAATTTAAAAACACTTTATTGTAAAGTATATTTAACATTTAATTTAGAAAAATTTACTTTAATACTTAATTTATAATAATACTTTGAAAAAAATATCAAAGCAATCTTTAGATAATTATTACGATAATAGATTAAGCAAAATACGTGCTTTGGAATTTACTTTTAAACATTGAAGTTAAAACTACTTCAATAATTTACTAAAAATTCGTACTATATAAACATTTTAAAATAAAGTTACTTAATAAAATATAAAACTAGATTTCTACTTTTAAAACAAAATACTAAATTACTCCATAATATTACTACTAAATAGATTAAAGGAAAACACGTACTTTAGACTTAAAATATTACAAATAATAAATTTTACAAAACTTGCTTTCTTTAAAAACACTTTAAAACATTTAATTTTTTATTTAAAAATTTACCTAAAAAAAACATGTACTTGGCTATCCAGAGAAAATTTCAACTTCAATCACTTAAATCAATTCTCCTCAAATTGATTTCTAATTTATTTTACTTGAAATAAATTCTTTTACTTATTAGTTCATTTCCAAATTCAGTAGTTATGGGCTTTATTATTATTATTTCTAATTTCTTCTTTGCTCCCTAAATAAATATTTGTTCTTTTTAATTAATAATACAACATTATAAAATTCATTAACTTTCTGTTTATTCAAATTTTCCTTTCCATTTTCAAGATTCATTTATTAGAATTTTTAAGTCACTTTATTTCTTTTCCAAGTCATTCTTTAAAATTTTCTATAATTATTTTACTTACAATTTCACTTCTTTTATTTTCATTTCAACAATCAAATCTATATTTTTGGTAATTCATTATAACTAACCAAGCCATAGCATTCAATACTTCTACATAATTCATCATAGAATATCAAATAACTAGAACAGAAAATATTAAACAATTTAAATAAAAGTGGAGGGGTCCAGTTAGATCCCTCCAACCTGTTTTCCCTGCATCCACAGACGTTAGCATACATAATATACCAATTCCAAATATACCATACTATAGTACATCAATCAATCCAATCATTCAAACAATTATTTAGATTTAATCATTCAAATTTAAATTTAATTTTAAACCGAGTGAGATTAACTCACCTTTCATTTTGTTTTGCAATTCGATCCAACCTGGCTAGCTTCTATCAGATTTTGACCTTGAATAACAATCATACGATTATTATTATTTGAACTAATCGAACAATTTATTACCGTTTATTAATTTAACCAACTAAAAAGTTTACTTGAACTAATACACCTTTACTTGAACTAATACTCCTTTACATAAATTATTTTTAATGCCTAAAATAATTGAATAATCTAATTAAATAAGTTTACCAACTTAATACTTATTTAAAACTAAACAGTAAGATAAAAATGTGTATGTGTACCCCCTTTAAATTATTTTTCTAACCAACAAATTTAATTTAAACTTTTGTTCTTTAATACATTATCTTCCGTAACCAAAGTAATTGAACCAGTTGATTAACAAGTAAATCATCGTGACCCATGCTTTAAAAATTTAATAGTAAGTTTACTGCATATATAAGTATCTTTTTCCTGATTACTCTCATATTTGATTACTATTCTATCAATTCCTGAATAAACTAATTATAATTTAAACTCAGCTAAAATTTTAATTTTTATAAAAACTCCTTAAACATTTAAAAATCCCCATTATCTTCCCAAAGTCTTTTATGCATGTAATTTAATTTTTTTTTTGTTTCTCATATATATATATGCTCATATGAATATATTACTCATTAAACTTTAATAAACTGAAATTGCTTATACCTTACTGCCGTTGAAAAGGTGCGGCCCAAACTCCACGCATGCATCACCATCAAGCCTAGCATGCCCATCGCGGTCGCCGCCCCGATTTCCACCTCGTACGCGGTCGCCTTGCGACCCCAAATCGCGACTGCGTCGCTCGATCGCCGTCCTCACCTCGCGACATTGCTCGCGAACAACCCTAAAGCTCGAGTTGCCCCTCCCGCAAAAATCGTGCATCGGCCCGTCGCCTAGCACGAGCCCCCTCCCCAGTCCGATTCCATGTGGAGACAACGTGATTTCCTCGCGTGTTCACGCGAGTCCCCCTCCCTCCCTCCCCCCCCTCCCCCCGTTCCGCCAATTTTTTTTTATAAGGATCGAATTGCCTCAAGTTTGAAAGAGGGGAAATAAGTAAACGAGAAAGGGAAAGATAAGGCTTCGGCCATTATTATATTATCATTTCATTTTTTTTCCTGATGTACGTCGAGTAGAAGAAGAGAAGAAGGTGTAATGTTTCATTAGAAGGCTCGGCTTAAAGAGATAAGAAAATAGGCGTGCAGAAGAAGCTTGCCTACTGATTTAACTATATTATATATTTATATATATATATATATATATATATATATATATATATATATATATATATAAACCTCGATTAAATTTCCAATGCATTTACTTAACGAATAAGCACACAACAACTCCGATCAATATGAAATTTGAAATCCGGTAATAACTCAATATTACGGACCCAATGGAACTGGTATCATCTCATTCCGAGACTGTGCCTCGGAAGGCTATTTTTAAATTCAATTTAAACGACAAAATTTTAAAACTGAACAACACTGTTAATTTCAATTTTACAACTTCTATCATTTTCAGTGTTATCAATATAAATTTTCCAAAGCTTCAAATTATTTTTAACAGGCTTAAAATTCGAGATTCAACAATTTACTCAACTTCTAATAACTAAATTCTATTATTTAATTATCAAACAAATAGCGATATTTGTAATTCCAGTTAAAATTATTATATCGAATATTTAAAATTAATTAAATATTCCTATTTTAAATGCTTGAAAATTCCGGGTCATCACATTGACTGTAACAACCCGCAAATCCGTACCCCTTGAGTCAACACTATTCTACCAAAATCAACTCAAGTTGTACAGAAATACGAACCATTCGGGTTAAAGAAGAAGAGGTAGAAGAAGAAAATAGAAAACAACAACAGAATCTAACCATCGCAGCGGAATAAAATATAATAGATAATAAATGATCTTTACTCAAAAATCAAATATCTTTGTTTATAAATTACATAATCAGAGTACATCAATCACAGCTGAACATCAATGTCATACAAATGGATACACAACAATTCAACACAGCGGAAATACACACACACACACACACATATACAAGTACGAGAGTACGTATCGTCATCCAGCTCGTCTCTTGAGCTCCACAACATCAAAACCTGTATTCCATAATACTCGGTTTGACCCGAGAATTACAGTTAAATAACACCCGAGTCAGTCTGGAATACCAGCATGAGAAAATCACACTCAATTGATTATTAAAGTTTCAAAATCCTTTGAAAACAAAAGCATCTCGTAAGACCACGCCACGAATAAACATGTCGGGTTTTTACCTTGCGATAGCTAAAACAATTTTTATAGAAATCCTCTTATATTATAATAGGGTCTATTTACAAATACTTATAAAATAGCCATAATTGTTACATCTATTAAATTCCAGCTACTAGCCACAGAGTGGGTAATACAAACAAAACTCGTACAAGGCTCGTAGGGAGAATGGATTTCCAACTAAAGACTAGGCACTGGGGTACCACCTATCACAGTACAGGGCCTAGATCACCGTACCGAGGAGTACGCCCGCTCCCCTGCAACACAAGCCCAGGCCTCCCCCTTACTGGATAATCCCGAGTGAGATCACCCCGCGGTTGGGATCAGCAACTACCCACTAAGTCGAAATAAAAAGGGACATCTAGACTGGAATGACCTCACCCTGCTTGGGTGCTACCCACCTGGCCTTGCTGCATATCCCCTGATTTTCAGTCATTCCCATTTGATGAGGCTTGAGGCTAAGCGTTACCTTTGTAGAACAAATTCCTTTGAATGCCCGCCGTCTACCTGACGATGTTTCGCAAGCATTCATCCATACAAGTCCGTCCCGTGTTCGAACGGAACCGAAGGCACTATTCCTACTACATCCATTTTGGAGATATACTCAGGATTAGTAGCGACTAGCCCTTGCACTTCACTGCTCCATCTTCGAATCCAAAAATCGTTTTTACGAAACGTACAAATCGGATCGAAGTGGTTTTCGAGAAATAATTCTCGATCTCAGTCTCTTCGAAATGATCAGCGTGTTTGTCCAATATTGATAGTCGGTTATTTAACTATCAATTAATATTCACAAACATCCATCGAACAATAAATAAATTTTCCCAAATTATTTATTTATCTAAAAAATATCTTCACAAGATATATTTCTATTTTCAATCCTTTGAAAACAGTTTCAAAACCATCTTTCTTTTCAGAATAAACTTTCCTAAATATTTCCTATCTCCTCTGGAATCACCAAGCACAAAACTAGAATTTTAAAATAATTTAAAACAATTTACTTAGAAATATACTTTATAACATTTAAGTTAAAACTCCTTCAATGATTTTTTAAAAATACATACTATATGAATATTTGAAAATAATGTTATTAAATAAAATATAAAACTAGATTTCACTTTTAAAAATAAAATACAAAGTCACTCTTTAAATAATTATTTCTATAATCGATTAAAATAATTATTTCTATAATAGACTAAAATAATTATTGCTATAATAGATTAAAATAATTACTGGTATAATAGATTAAAAGGAAATACTTACTTTAGAATTTAAATATTTAGAAATAGTAAATTTTTCAAAACATACTTCTTAAAACAACTTTTACTTTTTAATTTATATTTAAAAATTTACTTTAAAAACGTACTTGGTTATTCAGAGAGAAATTTCCAATCTCAATCACATAAATCAATTTTCCAAATTGATTCCCAAATTATTCCATTTGAAATAAATTTCTTTACTTATCAGTTCATTTCAAAATTCATTAATTATGGACTTTATTATTATTTTCAGTTTGATTTTTAAATCCTTTAGCAGAAATATACAAAATTTCAGGTTATTCCCAATTTCTTCTTTATTCTACTTAAATAATTTAAATCCTAAATTTAAAATAAATGTTTTGTTCCTTTAAACAATGACATTGAAGTTTAAGTTTCATTAACTTTCTTTTTATATAAATTTTCCTTTCCATACTCAAGATTTATTTATTAAAATTTTAAAGTCACTTTATTTCCTTTCCCGTTCATTCATAAATTTATTCAACTTTTCCATAATTATTTTTCTTACAATTTCACTACTTTTGTTTTCATTCCCAAACTCAAATTATATATTTGGTAAATCATTATTGCCCAACTATAACATTTAATATTTCCACATAATTCATTACAGAATATCAAATATTCCGAACAGAGAATATTAAATAATTAAATAAAGTTGAGGGATCCAGTTGGATCCCTCAAACCTGTTTTCCCTGCATCCACAGATGTTAGCACAATATAAAATGAAAATTCCAAATATATACCACAATACAGCACATAAATCAATTCAACCATTTCAAACAATTATTTAAATTTAACCATTTAAACTAAGTGAGATTAACTCACCTTAAATTTTATTTTGCCATCCATCCTGCCTGACTTGATTTTTTTTCTCATGACTTCAGACCTTGGATAACAATTACACAGTTTATTAATATTTGAATTAATCGACCATCCAATCTTATTTTAATTTAATCAACTAATATTTTAGTTTTAAACAAATTTTCCTTCCATAACTATTTTAACAATTTGGTAACTAAAATATGTATATGTACATTTGTTTTAGGTTTAGTTTTGAAATCAATCTACAAATAAATTTTCCATTTTATTAACTAACATTAAATTCTAATAAAGTAAATTTCTTGAACCCTAAATATATATATTGAATTAAAAAAACACATTTGTTATATTTATATCTACTGCAAATTTAACTCTCATCCATATATACATACATACATACATATATATATATATATATTTGAAAACATAAAACTTGGTTCATACATATCATCACTGTTGTTATTATTAAAATAAAAACTTTATCTTGTTGATGAAAAATATTTTCCTATTTTCATAACATATTTATGTTTATCTATTTATTTCTAAATCTAAAATATCTATTGGTTTTATACATATACAAATCTAAAACTATTCCTCTTCTCTGTTAAGAAGCATATGTATATATTCATTGGGGAAAGGAAGAAAATAAACAACAATACCTCACCGCAGAACCTCTCTAGGTTCGAACCACCACCTCATCGGAAAGTCGCGACCATTCCACCATGCTAATGGCCGCCCAAATACTGAGCTTCGCGACCCTTTTTACGAGACTCAAAACCCTCAACGCCGTGCCCTAACGCGAATCCACTCGCACGACCTCTACCTGAACGTCGCCCCCCCCCCCCCCCCACTTTGACGTTTGCCAAAATCCCTCATGCGTCTTCCTTCGCGTCTTTGATTTTGATTCGGAATTGAAGCAAAAGGGAGATGGAGATTATTACTCTCGGCCATTATTTTTTCTCTGACAAAGTTCTGCTCGATTTCGTTAGAGAAAAAGGGAAAATGGATTGAAATGCGAGGGAGAAAGAACTAGGTAATTTCCAACAGAATGAAAAGGAACATGATAATTGAGCTCGGCCATTATTAATTTTCGATTCAGAAGAGAAGGAATCGTGGCATAACATTTATTTATTATTTTTTTCTTTATAGACGAAAGGGACGGCATGATGGAAGAGATAAGGGGACAACGTTGTTTTCTTGTCTGCCAAAAATGTGAATATTCGAAAAGGAAGTGTACTAAATGGAGACAATGAGGCGTGTTGGGGACGGAACAACTACAGTGCTCTTAAATGAAATGAAAAATATATTGAGAGAAAGTAGGCTGCTTGTTGAAATAGTTTGACCAGAATATGCATTTTGAATTAAATTTTTGATGTAACTTCGGCACGTTTATATAACGTACACTCACACACTAACTCTGATCAATACGAAATTTGAAATCCGATAATAATTCAATATTACGGACCTAATGAAATTGGTTTCGTCGAATTCCGAGACTGTGCCTCGGAAGGCTATTTTTAAATTCAATTTAAACCATAAAATTTTAAAACTAAACAGATCAGTGTTAAATTCAATTTTACACTTCTATTATATTCAATGTTATCAATATAAATTTTATAAGTCTTCAAATTATTATTATTATTATTATTTTAACAGGCTTAAAATTCCATATTTCACATTTTACCCAATTTTCAATAATTAAATTCAACAATTAATTATCCACTAAAAAAATGATATTTTAAATTAAAGTTAAAATTTTAACTTTTTAATATTCCAAATCAATTAAACATTCCAATTTAAATTGCTTAAAAATTCGGGTCGCCACATTCTTCCCTCCTTAAAAGAATTTCGCCCCGAAATTACTAGTTAGGAAGAATGGTCCAATACCCGTTTATTATTTCCCTAAAATCAAACAGTTTCTAACAATTCAACATCTAACCAACTATCTTTTTATAAAAGACCCATTATCATTCTTATTAACTTCTCAACTCTCCCATAGTTTCAACTATACTATTTGTTTAATCATTTGAGTTTCCATTTAAAACCAAATTTTGAATTATCAAAAATTTGCTCGAAATTTTTCTAACTCCCTAAATTCCTGAAAAATTTCGCCAGCGTCTCCTTTGCGCGGCTGACTCGGTACAGCTACAAAATGGCTCTACGGCCTCCCAAATTAAAAAAGAAAACAAAAAGCCAAGTGGCTGAATCCAAAATCCCAATCAAAATTCACATCAAATTCAAATACATGCCCTTTTGTCGAGCATTTTAAATTTTTATCGTTTGAAATCAAGCCAATTCTCTTTTCCCTTTAGATTACCTGCATATCCTGCTTAGCACTAATATCTAATCACAATATTCCAAAAATATTTTACCGTCTTCCTCACAAAATGCCAATATCTATTCATTCCAACATTAACTTGGAATATATTTATATTATCAATTTCCAATTAAGAAATTCACCATTCCTTACCTAAGTTAACATAAACAATTATATGCTTCATACATTTATTTTCACTTTACCATTTTAATTTATATCCATTTCTATTCAAATCGATTCTTTCATTTCCGTATGAATTTAATTTATCTTTAACTCTGAATATTTAAATTTTATTTTTCATTAATAACTAATTCATATCATTACTTCAAATTGGTTTCCTTTACTAATTTATTTTAGTTTCCAATTTGGATTCGATAGTCAACACAATTTTCCAAAATTTCCAAAAATTTTCTAACTCCCAAGATTCTTGAAAATTTTTCGCACAGTCCCCTTTGTACGAAGGAGCTTTTGCAATTTGACAAAACAGACAAATATATATATATCGACCCACACGGTCGGAAAAACCAAAAATATTTCATATTTCCTATTTTGTTACGCAGGCGTACCTTATTTAGCATTTTAAGCAAGCGGCTTTATTATTTTTAGCAAATAGCACAACCAAATCCAGCCACACGGCTTCCAGCCACTTGTACTTACTCAATTTAAACATGTAAGTGCCAAATATACGCAGTTTCTATATTTCACTTAGTTGCAATGGTTAAATCGTATGAATTTTACAGAAATGCACATCCAACATTTTCCGTAAGCAATTTTTACAACTTTCATACTAATTCAACTGTTTTAATTAATTTACAAACCATTTTCATTCAATTTGAATGGTCTAAAACTCAATCGCTTACATTTAATTTATTCTTAAGCAAACTGAACTCATATTTAATTCAGTTGCTTTGAAAATCAATTTATTTTACTTCTATCAACTCATATAATTTTAATCACTTCCACTTACATCGAATGACAATTTATTCCATGCAATTTGGCGAGATCTATGCGAATAAATAAGTATTTATGTTTATAACCAATTTAAATTGATTTCAACTCAATTTATACTTAATTTTATTCCATTTTTAAATTTATTCACAATTCATATATTCTCATTTTCATTGCATTTCAGATTTGAATTCATTCACTTGCATTTCATTTTATTAACCAAACTAGTTCATTCAAAACCATTAACAATTTAGGTTCATCGTCATTACCAATTTAAATTTCCTTTTTATTTTAGTTCATTCACGACCATTTATTTAGCTCGACCAATTCTAAGCACGCACATTACTACCCATTCCCGAATTAATTCAAACCAAGCTTTAATATAATGGTCTTCCAATTTTACTCGTAGTCGAGCTTCTAATTATTCTCAACTTAAGTTAATTTACTCAATTTATTTCACTTCAAACTTTAGTTCACTTCCGTTTGATTCTTATTTGTCCCATCCATTTATTTATTCAATATAATTAGTTTATCCACTCAATCCATTTTGAATTTTCATTTCCTTAAATATTATTTATAATCCACCAAATTCTATTTCGATTCAAATTTATTATCACTTGATTTAAATCCAACCCAATATCATCACACTTAGTTTTTAAGTTGAATTCAATTCAACTCTCCTTAATCTATTCAGCTTAAGTTCATCTACTTCAATTTATTCAAATTTTATACTTAAGCTCATTTTCATTTCACAAATAAATTTTTCTCTTTCATACACAACTTAACTCAATTGATTCCAAGGTCATATCCAATTTATTTCCACATATTTGGATTTTATTTGCAATTCATACCATTACTATTTTAATCCATCCAATTTTATTAACTCACAATGCAATTTCTATTTAACTACAATAGGTTTCCATTGCTTATTTAATTATCTAATTTATTATCTAATTAGTTCTTTCCATATTTATAATTCAGTACTTGATTTTAAATCTCAAAATCTGTTCATTTAATTTTCTTAAGTCCAATTTATTTATAAATTCAAGTTTGGATCTTTGTTTTATTTCCAAAACCCCAAACAATATAAATTTTGGGTTTTCTAACTCACTCTATTCAATTTTATAAGTCACAACATATTATTTTACACATTCCATTCATTCTAGGTTTGAATAAATTCATCTTTTATTTTTAACTCGAAATTTACACTTATTTATAACTTAAGCATATTTATTCTATGGATTTTTAATTCTTTTACAAGTCATTCTAATTTATTTATTTCAATCCAATCCTTAACCAATTTATTTCTTATCTAACTTATTTCTTACCCATTAAAATAGGAATCCAATTTCATTCAATAACTCGCTGAACTTTTACTTCAATTCAATTTTACTTAAGCTCAGATTTATTTAACTTAATTCGATTTCAACTTAATTCGAATACAACTTGATATTATTTCTCATCCTATCCAACTAATTTCAATCCAGTTAAATTTTTATTTCCTCAATCCAAGCTTATTTCATTTTTTTAACTTTTCACTTTAAATTTAAATTTCAACATTCAAAGCTTATATTTCCTTCTTGATTTAAAAAAAAATCATCTCAATTTATAAGCTGACAACTAACTCATCAGGATTTTTAAACGCCCAACTCTTGGGTTCAAATCATTTTGAAATCTCTAACATCTCAAGTCACATTTCTCAAAAGTCATATCATTCCTGGTTTATCCCCAACAAATTTCCTTTGAAATTTTCAAAAACAACTTGCTTTTCTAAACAAATCAATTTGGTAGCAATTCTTCACTTAGAAATTCGAAAATGAATACTGATGATGCGGTCGTCATCATCAGAATTATTTTCCAATAATCTAAGTGATTTCAATGCTGTTACACTTCCAAAACCAATTTAAAACAATTTCCTTTCAGAAATACCCCCAATACAATTATACTATCATTTATCATCAAAACATTTCGACAAATTCTTCCAAAATCTTCGGGATTTTAAAGTTTCAATTTCTGTTTTAATTCAAATTTTAAATATATTGCATTTGTATAGTTTATGCTTATACAAATTCCCATTTAATTATATTTCAATTTATAATTTACATTTATAATTCATATTTATAAATTTCATTTATAATGAATTTATTTCCTTAAACTTTGGTTGTATTTTCATTTTCTAGTTAAATTTTTACATAATGATGATAATAGTTTAATATTATCATTTATATCATCCAAGCAACCATATATTAGCTAAATAGTTTACAAAAACTTCCTTTATATCAAAAATATATTTTTGAGTAAAATTTATTTCATTTACCCACATTTAAAACAATATTGTGTCAAACTGTTCTATTCAAGTGTTTAGAAACCCCTTCGATACAGTTGTCCAGACTGTGCCGACAAAGGTTCATATGCCACTCAATAAACCAATCAACACAATATTAAAAAAATTTATATTCACTAACAAATACGCGCTCATATTTATAAATACGCTCAACCTCATTATAGAGTACTACGGACTCTATTTTAAATGAGTAATTCCCACCAGAGCCAAGGTTATCACCAACCTAAGCTCTGATACCAACTGTAACAACCCGCAAATCCGTACCCCTTAAGTCAACACTATTCTACCTAAATCAACTCAAGTTAATATGAACCATTTGGGTTAAAGAAGAAGAGGTAGAAGAAGAAAATAGAAAACAACAACAGAATCTAACCATCGCAGAGGAATATAATATAATAGATAATAAATGATCTTTACTCAAAAATCAAATATCTTTGTTTATAAATTACATCATCAGAGTACATCAATCACAGCTCAACATCAATGTCATACAAATGGATACACAACAACTCAACATAGCGGAAATATATATATATATATATACACTAGTACGAGAGTACGTATCGTCATCTAGCTCCTCTCCTGAGCTCCACAACATCAAAACCTGTATTCTACAATACTCGGTCTGACTCGAGCATTACAGTTAAATAACACCCGAGTCAGTCTGTAATACCAGCGTGAGAAAATCACACTCAATTGATTATTAAAGTTTCAAAATCCTTTGAAAACAAAAGCATCTCGTAAGACCACGCCACAAATAAACATGCCGGGTTTTTACCTTACGATAGCTAAAACAATTTTTATAGAAATCCTCTGATATTATAGTAAGGTCTATTTACAAATACTTATAAAATAGCCAAAATTGTTACATCTATTAAATTCCAACTACTAGCCACGGAGTGGGTAATACAAACAAAACTCGTACAAGGCTCGTAGGGAGAATGGATTTCCAACTAATGACTAGGCACTGGGGTACCACCTGTCAGAGTACGGGGCCTAGATCACCGTACCATGGAGTACGTCCGCTCCCCTGCAACACAAGGCCGGGCCTCTCTATTACCGGATAATCCCGAGTGAGATCACCCCGTAGTTAGGATCAGCAACCGCCCACTAAGCCGAAATAAAAAGGGACACCTAGACTGGAATGACCTCACCCTGCTTGGGTGCTACCCACCTAGCCTTGCTGCATATCCGCTGATTTTCAGTCATTCCCGTTTGATGAGGCTTGAGGCTAAGCATTACCTTTATAGAACAAATTCCTTTGAATGCCCATCGTCCACCTGACGATGTTTCGAAAGCATTCATCCATAAAAGTCCGTCCCGGGTTCGAACGGAACCGAAGGCACTATTCCTACTACATCCATTTTGGAGATATACTTAGGATTAGTAGCGACTAGCCCTTGCACTTCACTGCTCCATCTTCGAATCCAAAAATCGCTTTTACAAAACGTACAAACCGGATCGAAGTGGTTTTTGAGGAATAATTCTCGATCCCGGTCTCTTCGAAACGATCAGCGTGTTTGTCCAATATTGATAGTCGGTTATTTAACTATCAATTAATATTCACAAATATCCATCAAACAATAAATAATTTTTCCCAAATTATTTGTTTATCTCAAAAATATCTTCACAATATATATTTCTATTTTCAATCCTTTGAAAACAATTTCAAAACCATCTTTCTTTTCAGAATAAATTTTCCCAAATATTTCCTATCTCCTCTGGAATAACCAAGCACAAAACTAGATTTTTAAAATAATTTAAAACACTTTACTTAGAAATATACTTTATAACATTTAAGTTAAAACTCCTTCAGTGATTTGTTAAAAATACATACTATATGAATATTTGAAAATAATGTTACTAAATAAAATATAAAACTAGATTTCACTTTTAAAAATAAAATACTAAGTCACTCTTTAAATAATTATTGCTATAATCGATTAAAATAATTATTACTATAATAGACTAAAATAATTATTACTATAATAGATTAAAATATTTATTGCTATAATAGATTAAAATGAAATACTTTAGAATTTAAATATTTAGAAATAGTAAATTTTTCAAAACATACTTCTTAAAACAACTTTTACTTTTTAATTTATATTTAAAAATTTACTTTGAAAACGTACTTGGTTATTCAGAGAGAAACTTCCAATCTCAATCACTTAAATCAATTTTCCAAATTGATTCCCAATTTATTCCATTTGAAATAAATTTCTTTACTTATCAGTTCATTTCAAAATTCACTAATTGTGGACTTTATTTTTATGTTCCGTTTGATTTTTAAATCCTTTAGCTGAAATATACAAAATTTCAGGTTATTCCCAATTTCTTCTTTATTCTTCTTAAATAATTTCAATCCTAAATTTAAAATAAATGTTTTGTTCCTTTAAACAATGACATTGAAGTTTAAGTTTCATTAACTTTCTGTTTATTTAAATTTTCCTTTTCATACTCAAGATTTATTTATTAAAATTTTAAAGTCACTTTATTTCCTTTCCAGTTCATTCATAAATTTATTCAACTTCTCTATAATTATTTTACTTACAATTTCACTACTTTTATTCTCATTCCCAAACTCAAATTATATATTTGGTAATTCATTATTTCCATATTATAACAATCAAGACATAACATTCAATATTTCCACATAATTCATTACAGAATATCAAATATTCCGAACAGAGAATATTAAATAATTAAATAAAGTTGAGGGGTCCAGTTGGATCCCTCCAACCTGTTTTCCCGGCATCCAAAGATGTTAGCACAATATAAAATGCAAAATCCAAATATATACCACACTATAGCACATAAATCAATTCAACCATTTCAAACAATTATTTAAATTTAACCATTTAAACTGAGTGAGATTAACTCACCTTAAATTTTATTTTGCCATCCATCCTGCCTGACTTAATATTTTCTCATCACTTCAGACCTTGGATAACAATTACACAGTTTATTAATATTTGAATTAATTGACCAGCCAATCTTATTTAAATTTAATCAACTAATATTTTAGTTTTAAACAAATTTTCCTTCCATAACTATTTTAACAATTTGGTAACTAAAATATGTATATGTACATTTATTTTAGGTTTAGTTTTGAAATCAATCTACAAATAAATTTTCCATTTTATTAACTAACATTAAATTCTAATAAAGTAAATTTCTTGAACCCTTAATATGTATATTGAATTAAAAAAACATATTTGTTATATTTATATCTACTGCAAATTTAACTCTCATTTATATATATATATTTGTAAACATAAAACTTGGTTCATACATATCATCACTGTTATTATTATCAAAATAAAAACTTTATCTTGCTGATGAAAAATATTTTCCTATTTTCATAACATATTTATGTTTATCTATTTATTTCTAAATCTAAAATAGCTATTGATTTTACACATATACAAATCTAAAACTATTCCTCTTCTCTGTTAAGAAGCATATGTATATATTCATCGGGGAAAGAAAGAAAATAAACAACAATACCTCACCGCAGAACATCCCTGGGTTCGAACCACCACCTCATCGGAAAGTCGCGACCATTCCACCACGCTAACGGCCGCCCAAATCCTGAGCCTCGCGACCCTTTTTACGCGACTCAAAACCCTCAGTGCCGTGCCCTAACGCGAATCCACTCGCACGACCTCCACCTGAACGACGCCCCCCCCCCCCCCCCACGTTGACGTTTGCCGAAATCCCTCGCGCCTCTTCCTTCGCGTCTTTGATTTTGATTCGGAATTGAAGCAAAAGGGAGATGGCGATTATTACTCTCGGCCATTTTTTTCTCTGACAAAGTTCTGCGCGATTTCGTTAGAGAAAAAGGGAAAATGGATTGAAATGTGAGGGAGAAAGAACTAGGTAATTTCGAACAGAAAGAAAAGGAACACGATAATTGAGCTCGGCCATTATTAATTTTCGATTCAGAAGAGAAGGAATTGGGGCATAACAATTTTTTTTTCTTTATAGACGAAGAGGGACGGCATGATGGAAGAGATAAGGGGACAACGTTGTTTTCTTGTCTGCCAAAAATGTGAATATTCGAAAAGGAAGTGTGCTAAATGGAGACAATGAGGCATGTTGGGGAAGGAACAACTACAGTGCTCTTAAATGAAATGAAAAATATATTGAGAGAAAGTAGGCTGCTTGTTGAAATAGTTTGACCGGAATATGTATTTTGAATTAAATTTTCGATGTAACTTCGGCGCGTTTATATAACGTACACTCACACACTAACTCTGATCAATACAAAATTTGAAATCCGATAATAATTCAATATTATGAACCCAATGGAACCGGTTTCGTCGAATTCTGAGACTGTGCCTCGGAAGGCTATTTTTAAATTCAATTTAAACCATAAAATTTTAAAACTAAACAAATCAGTGTTAAATTCAATTTTACACATCTATTATATTCAACGTTATCAATATAAATTTTATAAGTCTTCAAATTATTATTATTATTATTATTATTATTATTTTAACAGGCTTAAAATTCCATATTTCACATTTTACCCAATTTTCAATAATTAAATTCAACAATTAATTATCCAATAAATATTGATATTTGAAATTCAAGTTAAAATTTTAACTTTTTAATATTCCAAATCAATTAAACATTCCAATTTAAATTGCTTAAAAATTCGAGTCGTCACATTCTTCCCTCCTTAAAAGAATTTCATCCCCGAAATTACTAGTTAGGAAGAATGGTCCAATACCCGTTTATTATTTCCCTAAAATCAAACAGTTTCTAACAATTCAACATCTAACCAACTATCTTTTTATAAAAGACCCATTATCATTCTTATTAACTTCTCAACTCTCCCATAGTTTCAACTATACTGTTTGATTAATCATTTGAGTTTCCATTTAAAACCAAATTTTGAATTATCTAAAATTTGCTCGAAATTTTTCTAACTCCCTAAATTCCCGAAAAATTTCGCCAGCATCTCCTTTGCACGGCTGACTCGGTTCAGCTACAAAATGGCTCTAAGGCCTCCCAAATTCAAAAAGAAAACAAAAAAGCCAAGTGGCTCAATCCGAAATCCCAATCAAAGTTCACATCAAATTCAAATACATAACCTTTTGTCGAGCATTTCAAATTTTTATCGTTTGAAATCAAGCCAATTCTCTTTTCTCTTTAGATTTCCTGCATATCCTACTTAGCACTAATATCTAATCACAATATTCCAAAAACATTTTATTGTCTTCCTCACAAAATGCCAATATCTATTATTCCAACATTAACTTGGAATATATTTATATTATCAATTTCCAATAAAGAAATTCACCATTCCTTACCTAAGTTAACATAAGCATTTTATATGCTTCTTACATTTATTTTCACTTTACCATTTTAATTTATATCCATTTCTATTCAAATCGATTCTTTCATTTCCAAATGAATTCAATATATCTTTAACTCTGAATATTTAAATTTTATTTTTCATTAATAACTAATTCATATCATTACTTCAAATTGGTTTCCTTTACTAATTTATTTTAGTTTCCAATTTGGATTCGATAGTCGTTAACACAATTTTCCAAAATTTCCGAAAAATTTCTAACTCCCAAAATTTCTGGAAATTTTTGGCAGAGTCCCCTTTGTACGGAGGAGCTTTTGCAATTTGACAAAAGAGACAAATATATATATATATATATATATATATATATATATATATATATCGACCACACGGTCGGAAAAACCAAAAAAGTTCATATTTCCTATTTTTATTGCGTAGGCGTACCTTATTTAACATTTTAAGCAAGCGGCTTTATTATTTTGAGTAAATAGCACAACCAAATCCAGCCACACGGCTTCCAGCCACCTGTACTTACTCAATTTAAACATGTAAGTGCCAAATATATGCAGTTTCTATATTTCACTTAGCTGCAATGGTTAAATCATATGAATTTTAAAGAAATGCACATCCAACATTTTCCGTAAGCAATTTTTACAACTTTCATACTAATTCAACTGTTTTAATTAATTTACAAACCATTTTCTTTCAATTTGAATGGTTTAAAACTCAATCGCTTACATTTAATTTATTCTTAAGCAAACTGAACTCATATTAAATTCAGTTGCTTTCAAAATCAATTTATTTTACTTCTATCAACTCATATAATTTTAATCACTTCCACTTACGTCGAATGACAATTTATTCCATGCAATTTGATGAGATCTATGTGAATAAATAAGTATTTATGTTTATAACCAATTTAAATTGATTTCAACTACATTTATACTTAATTCTATTCCATTTTTAAATTTATTCACGATTCATATATTCTCATTTTCATTGCATTTCAAATTTGAATTCCTTCACTTGCATTTCATTTTATTAACCAAACTAGTTCATTCAAAACCATTAACAATTTAGGTTCATCTTCATTACCAATTTAAATTTCCTTTTTATTTTAATTCATTCACGACCATTTATTTAGCTCGACCAATTCTAAGCTTGCACATTACTACCGATTCCCGAATTAATTCAAACCAAGCTTTAATATAATGGTCTTCCAATTTTACTCGTAGTCAAGCTTCTAATTATTCTCAACTTAAGTTAATTTACTCAATTTATTTCACTTCAAACTTAAGTTCACTTCCATTTGATTCTTATTTATCCCATCCATTTATTTATTCAATATAATTAGTTTGTCCACTCAATCCATTTTGAATTTTCATTTCCTTAAATATTATTTATAACCCACCAAATTCTATTTCGATTCAAATTTATTGTCACTTGATTTAAATCCTACCCAATATCATCACACTTAGTTTTTAAGTTGAATTCAATTCAACTCTCCTTAATCTATTCAGCTTAAGTTCATCTACTTCAATTTATTCAAATTTTATACTTAAGCTCATTTTCATTTCACAAGTAAATTTTTATCTTTTATACACAACTTAACTCAATTGATTCCAAGGCCATATCCAATTTATTTCCACATATCTGGATTTTATTTGCAATTCATACCATTACTATTTTAATCCATCCAATTTTATTAACTCACAATGCAATTTCTATATAACTACAATAGGTTTCCATTACATATTTAATTATCTAATTTATTATCTAATTAGTCCTTTCCCTATTTATAATTCAATACTTGATTTTAAATCTCAAAATCTCTTCATTTAATTTTCTTAAGTCCAATTTATTTATGAATTCAAGTTTGGATCTTTGTTTTATTTCCAAAACCCCAAACAATATAAATTTTCGGTTTTCTAACTCACTCTTTTCAATTTTATAAGTCACAACATATTATTTTACACATTCCATTCATTCTAGGTTTGAATAAATTCATCTTTTATTTTTAACTCGAAATTTACACTTATTTATAACTTAAGCATATTTATTCTATGGATTTTTAATTCTTTTACAAGTCATCCTAATTTATTTATTTCAATCCAATCCTTAACCAATTTATTTCTTATCTAACTTATTTCTTACCCGTTAAAATAAGAATCCAATTTCATTCAATAACTCGCTGAACTTTTACTTCAATTCAATTTTATTTAAGCTCGGATTTATTTAACTTAATTCGATTTCAACTTAATTCGAATACAACTGAATATTATTTCTCAGCCTATCCAACTAATTTCAATCCAGTTAAATTTTTATTTCCTCAATCCAAGCTTATTTCATTTTTTTACCTTTTCACTTTAAATTTAAATTTCAACATTAAAAGCTTATATTTCCTTCCCGATTTAAAAAAATCATCTCAATTTATAAGCTGACAACTAACTCATCATGATTTTTAAACACCTGACGTAGTGGATTAATCAAAAATTAACTTCAATCGGTGAAAGTAGCAATCGCTGGATTGATGAATACCAAAATGCCCAAATTCGTTGATCCGAAGATACCGAATTCTAGCTATCTCTAACACGTTGATCGTGCACGATACCGTGAAAGAAGATCTTCAATTCTTCAAGCGTTGATCTAGCGCACTTGATTCCGCGAATCGGCTTCAACAATCGTTGATTCAAGCGCACTCGAATAACCGAAGGTGGAGATAGGAGATTACTCTCAACTACCAATTTAACAAGAAAGCACACAGCAATCAACAAGAATTTTATTCAAAAATCGACCAAGTTACAAATGACAACACACATCCCCTATTTATAGCTTTTCACAACCGGCTCCTTAAGTCGTTGCCGACTCATGCCCCATGGTACACGACTCACGACTCAACAATTATTAGCGACTTAACAACCCCTCATAACACTACATACCAGTACTCATATACACCACATACGACTTAGATAAGGTCGTGTCCGACCTAATGACATCACGATACCTACCGACTCAACTTAAGTCGGCAACGACTTAACTCACGCGGCTTTACAACACAATGCCGACACAACAACATACCGACCTACGGTTTACAATGACCCAATACAATGACTCAAAGCTTCACCGACTCAGCACTTTACATCACTCAGGTCGTATACGACCTAATTACATACGACATAAGAACAAATAACAAACGAGTTAATCCTACAACGACTTATCATTCTTCGGCACAAAGATCAGCGGTTTAGCATAGGTCGTTAAGTCGTACGTGACTTATCATGGGTCGTTAAGTCGTACGCGACTTATCTTAGGTCGTGACTACGAGTTAAGGAGTCTACGAGATAAGGATCTACGACTTAAGGCCTCTACGAGTTAAGGGATCTACGACTTAAGGGCTCTACGAGTTAAGGAGTCTACGAGATAAGGATTTACGACTTAAGGCCTTCACAACCTAAGAACATTACGGCCTAACGACCTAAGGTCTGCACAATCTTACTAGTTAAGGATGGCACGACATAAGGAAGTTTACGACTTAAGAAATTACAACCTAAATGACCCAAGGGAGTAACGGTCCAACAACCTAAAGGGACTATGACTTAACGACTCAAGGGACGAGGAGTTAAGACGACTACACCTAAGTCGTGACGGACTTACGACCTTTGCTAGATCGTTCACGACCTAAGGCTACAGAGGCAAATTCAATACTGCACCATGACTCGTTAACTCCAGATAAGCCACAAGCCGAGAATCAGTTTAGGTCGGTCACGACCTACGACATATGGTAAGTCGTACACGACTTAAGACTACGAAGTTAAGGTTCAATGCCGCATCGCTTATGAGAGGACCGGTTGACTCATTTGCGACTTAGGACTTGTGATATATCCAGGGTTCAGCAAGGATGCCTTTAAGAAGTCTCGACCCAGCATTTAAGTGGCAACTGACCCACGACTTAGTTTAAGTCGTCCACGACCCAACTTAGGTCGGTTACGACTTAGGACTTGGTAATGTTTCCTGCCTAGAATTCTCTATAAATATATTGCCATATCCAACTTTCAAAGGACTTTTGGCTCATTCCCTTCAAGCACCGTTACTCTGCTGCATTCCAAACCAATCCCATCCAACACTTGAAGATCTCAAGACATTAAGAACGCTACAAACAACTTCAAGAAGAGATCACATACATCCAACATGGATTCGAAAACTCTCATCTTCATCGAAGTTTAAGCTACTTGTTCTAAGTCTCTTGTAATTCAAAGTGTATTGTATTTGGGAAGAATTGTATCAACTTGTAACGAAATTATTAATAAAAGTACTTAAAGTGGACGTAGGCTATACCCTTAAGCCGAACCACTATAAAATTGTTGTTGTTTACCGCTTTTCTGCTATTATCTGCTTGTAATCTCTTCCCGAGTCGTCGGGTGGTGCTTTCACAACTACAACTCATACACCGGGGTGTTAGCGTTCAAATTTTAGCGTTAACATTTTTGGTGCTTTCACTGAGAACTCGAACTCAGGCAAGTTTTCATCATTGCTTCACAGAGGTTTGTAGAGAGAATTTCCCTGAAAACCAGAAGTCTATCCGAGATAATGGCTCCTGGAAGAAAGAGTAGATCTGTCAGATCTGGGAATATTCAAGAGGGAACCTCCGCTTCTCCTGTACCTAATCAACCCACTCCGTCTGCTGGGGTTACGAAAGCGGAGTTGGATGCTGTAATATTAGGGCTGAACCAGCAGATAAACGCCCAGAATGCACAATTAGAGGCTCAGAGTGCCCAAAATGCTCTAATTCTGAATAAGTTGAATGATTTGCTCGGGGCAAACAATCAGCCGGCTGGTAATGGAAGGAATTATGCTGGCAACATTCATGATGCTAATGAAGGGAATGCTCCAGAAAGGGCTGCCAGTCCCTTTGAGCAAACGCTTCCTGAGGTTGGTGGATCTGGAACTCGACATGATGAGGAGTATCTTTCTGGAATGGTCCGGCAAATCATGAGAGAAAGTATGCAAAGTGTTGAAGATGAGAAAGAATGGGGTTTCGCCTCAAGTAAAACTCCATTTACTGAGAAAATCTTAAAGGCGGATTTCCAAGGAAGTTTGTCCCTCCAACTATCCCAGCTTACAAAGGGACAAGTGATCCGAATGAATTCTTGTATAAATATGATTGGCACATTACAGGTGCCAGAGCCTCAGACGAGATAAAGTGCCGGTATTTCCCCGTATACCTTGAAGGTGTGGCTCTACTGTGGTTCACCAAGTTGCCAGTCCGATCTATTGATCAGTTTTCAGACTTGACCCGAAAGTTCAAGGAACAGTTTAGACTATATGCTTCAAAGGCCAAGGACATCATGTCGTTGTCAAGTATAGAACAGAATCCTGGTGAATCTATCAGATCTTTCTTGAACCGCTTTAATATAGCACTGGCAGAGGTGGACAATGCTGAACCGCGAATGATATTGACTTATCTGATGAGGGCTATTGATAAGTCAAGCGAATTTGGGAAATGGCTAAACATGAAGGAGCCAACCTCCCTCGAAAAGTTCTACAAAAAGGCAGATGAATTCATACGCCTGGAAAGCCGTCCTGTACCGGTGAAGGCAGTGTCGGAAAAAGCTGAAGATAATACTGTTGCTCCACGCAAGAATGAATCTGTAGGGCAAAAAAGGGAAAATAACAATGGGAAGAAACAGAGTAATCTGAAGAAGCCCCGATCCTTCAAGCCATCAGAGTATACTCCTTTATCAGACACGCCGGAGCATATCTACCTTGCCATTAAAGATTCTGTTGACCTCCCTAAATCTATCCCTTTGAGGACCGGAAAAAAGGCTATACAAAGTGGGAAGTTCTGCCGCTTCCATAATCAACCCGGTCATGAGACCGATGAATGCCGCCAGTTGAAAAATCTGATTGAAGAATTGCTAAGAGAAAACAAGCTGCAGCAATTCGTGAAAAAGAATAGCAACAATCCTGCATCGTCAAGTCAGGGGCAACAGGCTCCTGTTCATCAGCCTAGGATAGGTGAGAGAGCTACGGGGCATGAATCTGGAAGGCCCATTATCAATGTCATTACAGGAGGGCCTCACCCAGCTGGCAAGAGCTGGGGAGAGATGGAGAGATATACCAGGGCTTTGAAATATGTTCCAGCCGAAGAAGACGTCTTTGTTTTAGAAGACACTACGCCCCTGAAACAACAGAAAACTTTCAGTGATGATATTATTTTTAGAGCCAGAGATTCCTTAGGTATCGAAGCTCCTACCCTAGATCCCTTGGTCATCTCAGCTGGTATCGGACCGGCCATTGTCAGAAGAGTTCTCATTGACTGCGGAGCATCATGTAATATCCTCTTCAAGAAGACATTCGACCAAATGAAAATCCCTATGGTCGATGTACAAGCCTCATCGCAGAAGATCGCTGGCTTCACCGGGGAGCCAAAGCAACCAATAGGAACCATCGATCTGCTAGTAGAACTTGGGGAAGGAGAAAGGAAAGTAGTCCGCAAGCAAACATTTGTGATTGTCGATGAATTTTCTGCTTATAATGCTTTCCTTGGCCGTCCAACGCTCGCAGCGTTCAAAGCTATCCTAGCCCCGTGGTGCCTCACTATT
Source organism: Allium cepa (assembly GCA_030765085.1). Taxonomy (NCBI): domain Eukaryota; kingdom Viridiplantae; phylum Streptophyta; class Magnoliopsida; order Asparagales; family Amaryllidaceae; genus Allium; species Allium cepa. Next base: position 156,131,176 of record CM060929.1, on the reverse strand, counting down.
AAATTCCCTACAGACAATGGAGTAGGAGTTATAAAAGGGGATCAAAATGCTGCGCGAGAGTGCTATCTGACAGAGTTGCGAGAGTCAAGAAAAAGGGAAATGGGAAAGGATGCGGCTACCCCGGTCCGCATCAAAGAGCCAGCCTTGTAGCAATTACGGGGCGGACCCTGCACTGGCGAGCATAGCGGGGCACGGAAAGAGATGGATCCCAGAAAAGCCAGTGCAGGGGAGAATAGAGTAGTGCCGGTTGAAACGACGGTACCGGTACCTGTTGACCCGAAGGACCCAAATAAGGTGTTGAATGTGGGTTCACAACTTAATGTGTCAATTCAGAATATCTTGATATCATTCCTGAAAGCAATTCTGGATGTCTTCGCTTGGACTCATGCTGATATGTGTGGAATATCTCCAGAAGTTGCAGTACACGCTCTGAATATTGACCCAAAGTTTACACCAGTAAAACAGAAAAGAAGAACCCAAGGTCCAGAAAGGTCAGCAGCATTAAAAGAGGAAATTGATCGACTCATGGAAAATAACTTCATCAAAGAATCTACATATCCGAATTGGGTTTCAAATCCTGTGTTGGTTAAGAAAGCTAATGGAAAATGGAGAGTGTGCATCGATTTTTCAGATCTGAACAAGGCCTGCCCCAAAGATTGCTTTCCTTTACCCAGGATCGATCAACTGGTAGATGGAACAGCGGGACATGAATTGTTATCTTTCATGGATGCCTACTCCGGATATAACCAGATCATGATGCATGAACCGGATCAGGAGGACACGAGCTTTATCACCGATGTTGGTCTTTATTGCTACAGAGTTATGCCCTTCGGATTGAAGAATGCAGGGGCAACCTACCAAAGACTTGTTAATGCTATGTTCAAACCGCAATTGGGCAAAACTATGGAAGTCTACGTCGACGACATGTTAGTAAAGTCTAAGAAAGCAGCGGATCACATTGAACAATTGGCAGAAATGTTCGCAGTCCTCCGGAAATACAGAATGAAGCTTAGCCCTCTGAAATGCACGTTTGGGGTCGAGTCCGGAAAGTTCTTAGGGTTTATCGTCAGCGCTAGGGGCATTGAGGCTAGTCCAGCTCAAATTACTGCCTTGAAAGAAGTCAAAGCTCCTAGAACAAAGAAGGAATTGCAAAGTCTCAATGGAAAAGTTGCCGCCTTGAGTCGGTTCATTTCCAAAGCCACAGATAAATGCATCCCATTCTTTGACGCCCTAAAGAAAGGAAAGAAAAACTTCAATTGGACTCCCGAATGCCAAAAAGCCTTTGATGAATTGATTCGCCATATGGAGACGCCACCAATACTTTCTAGGCCTGGCGATGGCGAGGATCTTCTTATATACTTGGCAGTATCATCACACGCTTTAAGTGCAGCGCTGATACGGGAAGACAAAAGGATTTAACATCCAGTTTACTATATCAGCAAAAGACTCACTAGGGCAGAGATGAATTACTCTAAGTTGGAAAAACTCGCCTATTGCTTACTAATTGCGTCTAGGAAATTGAGGCAATATTTTCAAGCTCATCCTATCAGAGTCCTCACTGATCAACCCTTAAAGCAAGTCCTGTTTCGCCCTGAAACTTCGGGTCGTCTTCTAAAGTGGAATATTGAACTCAGTCAGTATGACATCACTTATCATCCCCGGAAAGCAATCAATGGACAAGCTTTAGCGGATTTCATTGCAGAATTTACAGATAAAGGTAACAGTGAGGAAGAAACGTTCGACAGTTCCCCTATCCAATGGAAGTTATATGTCGATGGTGCAAGAAATGATTACTGTTCTGGAGCCGGAGTTGTACTTGAGACTCCTGAAGGTCGGTCATTATGCTATGCACTAAGATTGGAATTTCCTTCAACAAACAATGAAGCCGAATATGAAGCTCTTATCGCAGGACTGAAAATCGCTAAAGAACTAAACATACGAGCATTACAGATCTTTAGCGATTCTCAGCTTATTGTATGCCAAGTCAAGAAGGAATTTCAAACGAAAGGGGGAAACCTGCCCGCTTACTTGTCAAAGGCTTGGGAACTTCTGTGTGAGCTCGATCACTATTCAATAAGCCACATTCCTCGGGAAGAGAATATGAAGGCAGATTCCCTCGCAAAGTATTCAAGTTCTGGTGAAGCTCAACTATTGGGATTGGTCCTCGTAGAAGTCCTTTCAGCACCAAGTATAGACGAGATGGATATTGACTGGATTATGAATGTATCTCAAGAACAAGAGTCATGGATGACTCTAATACTGGACTACCTACTCAGAGGTTATCTGCCAGAAAATTCGATAGAGAGACGGAAGCTACTAAGGAAAGCCTCTCGCTATGTAATTCAGGATGGCCGATTATATAGACGGGGATTCTCAATGCCATTTCTTCGATGTGTATCCAGGGAAGAGTCCAAAACAATCCTAGCTGAGGTACATGGAGGAGAATGTGGTGATCATTCAGGTGGTCAAACATTAGCAAAGAAAATTCTCCGATACGGATATCTTTGGCCAGAAATTAATCATGATGCTGCAAGCTATTCCCGAAAGTGTGACAGATGCCAAAGATTTGCCAAAATTCCCAGAGCGCCTTCAACTGAACTCACACAAATGGTCAGTCCATGGCCATTTGCAATTTGGGGAATGGATCTCATTGGGCCTCTATCGACTGCCAAATCCGGGATTAAATATGCTATTGTTGCAGTTGATTATTTTACTAAATGGGCTGAAGCTGAACCATTGGCTACTATCACCTCTAAGAAGATTATAAGTTTCGTGACCAAGAATATCATTTGCAGGTATGGTGTGCCTCAGAAAATAATCACAGACAATGGTACTCGGTTTGAAAGCGAGGAATTCCAAGATTTTTGCAGGCGATTCAAAATCCAGAAAGGCTTTTCAGCAGTTGCTCATCCGCAGGCAAACGGGCAAGTGGAAGCAGTAAACAAGATCATCAAATCAACCATCAAAAAGCAACTTGAAAAAGCAAAAGGTGGTTGGGTCGATAAGCTACCACTTGCACTATGGGCATACAGAACCACTCACAAAACTGCGACTGGACACACTCCTTTCTCATTAGCATACGGGTCGGAAGCAATGATCCCGGTAGAAACAGAGGTTCCTTCACACAGAAGGATCCATTTCAACCAAGCAGAGAACGAAAGGCTACAGCTTGAAGCGCTAGACTTCCTTGATGAAAAAAGAGATGAGGCTAATCTCAGAATTGCAGCTCATCAGCAAAGAATAGCCAGACATTTTAATTCCAAAGTTCGCCAACGCAGCTTTGAGATTGGAGACCTAGTCCTGAAGAGAATTATGACAGCGACAGGTGTGTTTGGGCCAAATTGGGAAGGACCGTATGTAATAGGTCAGAAGCTTCTTGACGGCACATTCAAACTCACTACTGTTGATGGAGATCAAATTCCAAGGGCATGGAACAGCAACCATTTGCGTCCATACTTTACTTGAAAATTTTGTTGAAATATTGTAAAAAGAATTATGAATGTATGATTCTTGTAATTGAAAGCAATTGTAAAACTGATGCAAGTAAATAATGAAAGAATATAAAGTGGATGTAGGCCCAATTTCCTGGCCGAACCACTATAAATCTTTTGTTCCTTATTATTATTACATGTTTGCTTTATTTGAGATATGAAAAGTACATAGAATGTATTGCTGAAATGTCGATTTAAATTTTTGCAGACAGTGGAAATGAAACTTGCACATAAAAAGACCGAGTGATTCTCGCCAAATTTCAAGTCACAAAAGCCCCGAATTCAAATCCTAGATAGGAAGTACTTCAATTGAACGGCCTATGATTTCGACAGAAACGGGTCTTTGCTAATAAATTGAGATCGTTTGAACAAACAAACGTCCAATTAAGAAGCTAGTGCTCGTTCTCACGAAATTGCCTGACAATGAAGCGCACTTCCTTGGATTAAACAAGTTACTTAAAAAGAAAAAAAAAGAGGAGGCAGAGGATCATTGAAAAGGCATAAGCAAGTGAACAGAGGAACAACCAAAGCCATCATCGGCAGCACAAGTCCTCTTCGGAGACACAACTCTTCGGAAAATAAAGACCTCTAATGGGTCATACGCCACAAAAAAGAAAGTTCTCTACTCAACAAAAAAGATTGGAGGAGTCATGACCCTCCAACCATGAGAGAGTAACTTCCAGGCGATGAAAACCCTCTCTGAGGCACATTTCACCAGGAGTTGAAGTGTTATGACCGCTCTTCGAGATTTCACTTCACCAGAGTTGAAATGCAAACAAAAATAAAAGCCCTCTTCGGAGGCCCATTTCACCAGGAGTTGAAGTGTTATAACCGCTCTTCGAGATTTCACTTCACCAGAGTTGAAATGTAAACAAAATAAAAGCCCTCTTCGGAGGCACATTTCACCAGGAGTTGAAGTGTTATAACCGCTCTTCGAGATTTCACTTCACCAGAGTTGAAATGTAAACAAAATAAAAGCCCTCTTCGGAGGCACATTTCGCCAGGAGTTGAAGTGTAACAACCACTCTTCGCAATTTCACTTCACCAAAGTTGAAATGCAGAGACAAAATAAAGACCTTCCTGAAAGCCCACGTTTCACCGAGATTGAAATAAAACTTCCAAGTGTTGAAACGTGAAAAGGCTTTCTTCGAAGGCACAACTCTTTGGAGGTACACGTTTCACCAAGATTGAAATAAAACTTCCAGGTGTTGAAACGTGAAAAATCCCTCCTTAGAGGTACAACCCCCTCCCGGGGACACAATTCAAAGGAAAGACCTCTTCAAGGGCACAATCAAGAAGAAAGACCTCTTCGGAAGCCCACGTTTCACCAAGATTGAAATAAAACTTCCAAGTGTTGAAACGTGAAAAGGCTTTCTTCAAAGGCACAACTCTTTGGAGGTACACGTTTCACCGAGATTGAAATAAAACTTCCAAGTGTTGAAACGTGAAAAATCCCTCCTCAGAGGTACAACTTTGTATATATATAAAAAAAAAAAGTTAAAGTGCCCTTCAGAGGTCCGCTTTACCACATAGAAGAATTCACTTGGTAAAATATGCACATAAGTAAAAGAAAAAAGTGATTTCTTCGAACGACAAAGCGTAGAAACTTATACGAAGGGAGTTGTACTCTACAAAAATTTTCTTTAAAAAGAATAAAATAATTATTCTTTAGCAAATAAGAGTGCAAGTCCCCTCGAAGTATAAAATATTGCAGCAAGCTTAAGGTATGGGGGCAACATGGTATAATAGTATAGCTGCATCATTAAAGTAATACTCAAACAACATACCATAAGCCCGCTGCAATATCATATAAATAAACTTGTGCAAAAATGAATAATAAATGCATTCAAACAGAAGTCTGTACAAACAAAGGATCATTTTATTCAATTGAAATGCAGGTACAGGTTTCAAAATAAAGAAAAGCGGGGGCCGGTACCCGCACAATTCTCGACCAGTACATACAAAAGGCAAAAAGCTAAAATGTTCACTTCTTTTTACTACCTTTGGACCCTTTTCCCGGCCGAATGATTAGCTTTTCAGGCCGGTCAGTTGGCACAAGGGAAGAAGGAGGGGTAGGTGCAGCTGGTCCAACTTCTGGCTCCCCTTCAGTAATAGTGATTATCTTCCCCCTCCTCTTTGACGTTCCGTGCTCTTTCCTCCTCTTTGAGGAAGACTCACTTCCCGGAGTGGCAAGTTTAGACAAAGTTATGTCATCAGAAGGGGTCCGCTCCGGAGATATCTCACCTCCCTCAAGTCCCTCGTCTCTATGCTCTTGCGAAGCGATGGGATCGTCTAAACCGTGAAGGGCTTCTATTTGTTCCTCTTGCGACCCGGGCTGAGAAGCAGAAGGAGGAGCCACCTGGAGAGACGGAGGAGGGATAACCGGAGGAGGAGAAATCTGAGCGGTGCTTGATACTTTCTCTGTAGAAGAAAAGAGGTTAAAGTCAGTAAAGAGAGGAGATGAAGGCTCATCAAGGTTGAGAAAATAGTCAAGAAGCTCATTAAACCCATGTGAAATAAATGAGCAATCCACTTGAGCGAAATTTGCAGTGGAATTACCTGCAGAAGTTGTCTTTATTACGTCAATTTCATAGTCCGGGGCTTCAGCACTCTCTTGCGATTCATCTGTAACTTGAGTAATTTTGGCCCCGGTATCAGTTTGAGCAGGGATCGGTACATAAGAGCTAGAACCAATAATTCCAGCATCGGCCGAAGTTGAAGGAGGGACAGGAACAGTCAAATTTGTTTCTTTTTCTTGATGCTCTTCCCCCACTATTTCAACCCGCGATCTGGCGAGTTGCTCCTTCCCTCTGGCAAGGGCTGCGCGAGCCTCAAAGTCTAAGTAGTGCACCTCCAACTCCTCTTCAGTGTACCCGGCCCCTTTAAACATATCTAGTGCGGCCTCCCACACTTCGGCCAGAGTAATCTCATACTTGGGGCCCAGGAATGCAAGACTGCCACGCCCTAATATATATTGCAAGTAGAAATCAAATAGTGTCGAGCCAATATCAGCTTTGGTAGCTTCATGGGCCTCTTCAGCTGTAATTCTACCCGCAACAGCCTCATCCCGCTCTCTCTCGACTTTGGATAACTGGGCTTTCAATTTTTCAATCTCTGCAACCTGAAGGCCAGTTTGTCCTCGTAACTGAGTAATATCAGTACGGTTGCCCTCTATAATCTGCTCCAACTCATCAGCCTTGGCCTCAGCATCCCTTTGCACGGCATGAGCATCCCACACCTGTTGAAGAAGCACACTCTCCCTTTGAGAATAAGAAGTGGAAGAAGTAGCAAGCTCCTCTTTAAGTTTCCCAACTTCTGCCTCAAGTTTCTCATTATAATCGGCGATACTCCTCATTTCTGCATCATGCTGTTTAAGGATATTTTGCCATTCAGTTTTGTCGTTCTCCATGGTAAGCATAGCTTCGAGATTGGCCCTATTCACCCTTTGGAGCTCATCAACAAGTTTCTGCCAAGATGACATCCTCTCAATATCGGTTCTGACTGCATCAAGGTTCCGTAGCATAGCACCTTTATCTATGGGAACCAGATCGAGGTCAAAGCGAACTCCTTTTAAACACCAATTAGGAAATCGGCGTTGAAGAGTGGCAGGAGCTGGTCCAACTTGGTAAGATGGCCTATTGATGATTGCTTGGATATCGGTAGGGGAAGGGGCAGGAGATTGAGAAGAAGTAGGAGCGGTAATCTTCTCTGAAGGCACAGGCATTGGCTCCTCAATAACTTTGGCTCGTTTGCTCGAGTCATCAGTTGTGTGACTCTTCCCTCTATCATCATGAGATTTGCGTTTAAGCGAGTCACTCTCTCTGTGGGAGGAATCATGTCGACTATCTAGTCTTCCAAAGCGTTCTTCATAATCACGTCTTTCCCGAGCCTTCCGGGCTGCCCTTTCTTCATCAGTCTCTCTATGAACAGGAGGATAGGATTGATAGCCATACTGGCTGCGTTTCCCATATCGCTTAAAGTCATCATAGTACGAGCTGCATCGCCTCATTGGTAAACCTAAAATTTAAAAAGAAGAAATAAAACTTGAGAATCCTTCAAACGTTTAAAAAAAAAGAGAGCATAAAAGCGCCAGGAATTCTAAGTGTGTGTGATGTGCAAACTACGCGCATCAATCTACGAACCACTCTTTAATTGGGGAGTAGTTGTGGGTGTAATAGATAGCGTCAACTCTTGAGTCGACGGCGACTGTTGCAAAGTAGAAGTAGCTTCAACTACTGAAGAAGAAATCCCGGCAGTGATAGGATCTTCTTTAAAGATCTCTTGAGAAGTAGCAAAAAGGTCGCTCAGTCCTTCGAAAGTATCGTCCTTGCTCTGCTTAACAGGACTGGATTTCTCAGCTTTTTCACCAGATTCTTGTGAATGATGGGAAGATCCCTGAGGCTCTTCTTCCTCGATAACCGGGGCAAGTTTGTCAGATGGCCCCGCAGCATCAACAGAAGTGGAACACTTCACTAGCGAAGCCTCAGGAGCAGGTCCTTTAGATATGGATATGCTAGTAGAAACTGAGGCATCCAACACTCTAGCTGGGGAGTCTGGAATTTCATGAGGACGCGTAGAACGAGAAGTATGCAAAAGTCCGTACTGATGCAAAAATTAATCTTTCAACAGAAATTGAATATCTCTCTCCTCAACCGGCACGGCCTTAAGCCTCTCAAAAGTCGACTTGTGACTGGGATTCCTAGAGGGAGGAGGCAGCGCTAAAAATAAAAAGAAGCAGAGTTAACACTTAGCAGGTCAGTCTCACAAAGGCCAGATAACAAACGAAGCAAGGATGGGTGATCTTACTTCCTTCCCTCCACAGAGCATAAAACCCCGGGGGGCAACGAACGAAGAAGAACTGGGTTAGAAACCCGTGAGCAGTGTCAGGAAGGCCAACAATTAATTTGCGGTTTCGGGCGCTTCTCACAACAGTAATAGAAGGATGATCTTTGGTCCGGGTAAAGGAGCATAAGTAACAAATTTCATCAAAGCTCGGAAGTCGATCAAGTGTTCTCCTAAATAGCACACACAACCCCATTAGAATGGCATAGCCATTGGGGTGTAGTTGGGATGAAGCAATGGCCAATTGATGAAGAAGTTGTTGGAAAAAGTCATTGAAAGGAGGAACGCCCCCACTTAGGCACATTTGTCGGTTAACTGTCACAAAGCCAGAAGGTGCTATGTCAGCAGTGTTACTTCTCTCAGGAAGAATGGCTTCTGATTCAGCAATGCCAAACTGAGCACACAGCTGGCGAAAAACTTTATATGATAGTGTAGTAGGAACTCTTTCAGGAGGATTAACTAGTGGAGCTGGAAGAACAGTTGCCTCTCCCGTCTGAACTGTTGCATCTTCTTCCTGAGAAGTCATTCTACACAAGCAACTGGATATTCAAATATGAAGGTGCACGTTTCCTAAAAGTGTGAAGTGTCGTGCAAAACTGATAAAAATAACAAGTAAATATAACTGGAATTAAACTGGTCGACGATTGATCGACTACGGTAATTTCAGAACTTGTTAATTTAAAGTTCAAGCATAATATTAGTGCAGGCTGGTCAGTTTCAATTGACTATTTCAGTGTTGCTTTAATATTCTACTTGAAATCGGTAGCACTTCGTTCACACAATTTATTTAAGTTAATTATCCGTTATTAACTAATCTGTCATTTGATGTGGGCGGTCGATGGCAGTATATTCGTCCCAATTTTCTGTAAATATCATATTAAACAGATTGTTAACCCACAAGTTAAAGTAATCTGTAAAAGAATGCAGCAAAGTTCAACAGTTCAAAATCCATGCAATAGTTCAAGGTCTAAGCAGAGTTTAAAAATGCAAGTGCTGAGTCGTAGACGACTCAAGAGCTAAGTCGTACACGACTCAAGTGATAACTCGGCAACAACTTAAGTGCTAACTCGTCTACGAGTTAAGAATTTTTCCTTCGGGTTAAGTTAAGTCGTTGGTTCTCTGGTTGACTCGTCCACGACCTAAAGGACTATGAGGAGAGACAGGATAGGTCGCTTCGCTTTTGAGTCGTTGATGCCTTGAGTCGGTAGTCCTTTGAATCGTGAGTCATAAGAGAGAGACAAGACTTCAAGTCAGAAAGATACGAATTCTTCTAAGTCTTAACTCAGTTACGACCTAAAACTCTTGCCTCAACTAGTCAACTAACCTTATCTCCACTCCTAAACCCATAAACCGTCTCACCCCTAAACCGATGAACCCACTAACTATTATCTCATCTTCTCCAAACCCCTAACAGCCTAAAAAATAATAATAATATAATATATTGAAACCCGCTATCTTCTCCTCGCGAATTATCCAAAACCTAATCAAACTTCCTCGAGCTCACCAGCAATCGATCGTGGCAATAATCGTGATGAAGCGTGGTATAAGGAACTGGATTAAAGTTGTCAATGAGGAGTCCAGATTCGCAAGTTAATGGCTATCGCGAAATCAAATGAACTGCGGATTTACTTACGCGATGCGATGATGAGGATTATAGGGACTGAATCAACGGTAGGATGAACTGGTTGAATTTGTTTTCGAAAGCTCGAGGACGTGTTAATGGCAGAAATAGCTCAGGGGTAAGTAATGAGAAGAAGGAAATAGGAGGAACGACCCAAGCATTTTATACCTCAGGGAAGTGGAACTCGAATCGACACACCCGGGTTATGATGAGTCGAAGCACACGACTTACGACTTAAGGCATGTGCTTCGAGGGGCAAGTGTTAACCCAGTTTCCTCTACGAGTTAAGGAGTCTACGAGATAAGGATCTACGACTTAAGGCCTCTACGAGTTAAGGGATCTACGACTTAAGGGCTCTACGAGTTAAGGAGTCTACGAGATAAGGATCTACGACTTAAGGCCTTCACAACCTAAGAACATTACGGCCTAACGACCTAAGGTCTACACAATCTTACTAGTTAAGGATGGCACGACTTAAGGAAGATTACGACTTAAGAAATTACAACCTAAATGACCCAAGGGAGTAACGGTCCAACAACCTAAAGGGACTATGACTTAACGACTCAAGGGACGAGGAGTTAAGACGACTACACCTAAGTCGTGACGGACTTACGACCTTTGCTAGATCGTTCACGACCTAAGGCTACAGAGGCAAATTCAATACTGCACCATGACTCGTTAACTCCAGATAAGCCACAAGCCGAGAATCAGTTTAGGTTGGTCACGACCTACGACATATGGTAAGTCGTACACGACTTAAGACTACGAAGTTAAGGTTCAATGCCGCATCGCTTATGAGAGGACCGGTTGACTCATTTGCGACTTAGGACTTGTGATATATCCAAGGTTCAGCAAGGATGCCTTTAAGAAGTCTCGACCCAGCATTTAAGTGGCAACTGACCCACGACTTAGTTTAAGTCGTCCACGACCCAACTTAGGTCGGTTACGACTTAGGACTTGGTAATGTTTCCTGCCTAGAATTCTCTATAAATATATTGCCATATCCAACTTTCAAAGGACTTTTGGCTCATTCCCTTCAAGCACCGTTACTCTGCTGCATTACAAACCAATCCCATCCAACACTTGAAGCTCTCAAGACATTAAGAACGCTACAAACAACTTCAAGAAGAGATCACATACATCCAACATGGATTCGAAAACTCTCATCTTCATCGAAGTTTAAGCTACTTGTTCTAAGTCTCTTGTAATTCAAAGTGTATTGTATTTGGGAAGAATTGTATCAGCTTGTAACGAAATTATTAATAAAAGTACTTAAAGTGGACGTAGGCTATACCCTTAAGCCGAACCACTATAAAATTGTTGTTGTTTACCGCTTTTCTGCTATTATCTGCTTGTAATCTGTTCCCGAGTCGTCGGGTGGTGTTTTCACAACTACAACTCATACACCGGGGTGTTAGCGTTCAAATTTTAGCGTTAACAAATTCCCTATCCACTTGCTTGTCAGGTCATAGCCGATCCAAGCCCTTATCCCTTGCTCTCCCTTAGCTCCTATGGCTATAAGTCGTGAACGACTCATAGTACTCGAACGAATTAAGCCCAATGAACCCTTAGGTCGTGCTGCACCATCTGAACGACTCATAGTACTCGAACGACTTAAGCCCAATGAACCCTTAGGTCGTGCTGGACCATCCTCCTCGGGTTGAGAAAAATTCGTCCTCGAATTTGTTAATTCTTCCGCATCCGATTGTTCATCTCCATAGTATGGCACAAGATGCTTAACATTGAACACGTCAGAAGTGTATACATCCTCCGGCAGCTTCAACTTATAAGCATTTTCATTAATCCATTTCACAACTTCGACAGGACCAATTTTTCTAGCTTTCAACTTGTTATAAGCGCCCACTGGAAAACGATCCTTTGTTAACACAGCATACACCAAATCACCTTCATTAAATCCAACATTTCTTCGTTTCAAATCTGCAAATTTCTTATATTTTTCACTTGACTTTTGCAATCGTTCCTAAACGATCTTATGACATTCCTTCAATCCTTCAACAAAATCAACAGCTCGTCTAACTGTCCCCTTCGGTTGTGGCACTACTGCTAAGTCCAATGGTCCCCTGGGTAGATTTGAATATACAATCTGAAATGGACTAAATCCCGTACTACGATTCAATGCATGATTATGTGCAAATTCTGCCTGGCATAACTTCATGTCCCAACTCTTCAGATTATCTTTCACAAGACATCGTAATAAATTTCCCAACGATCTGTTAACAACTTCTGTCTGTCCGTCTGTTTGCGGATGATAAGCGCTGCTAAATTTCAACTTCGTTCCCACCATCTTCCACAAACTAAGCCAAAAATGGCTTAAAAATCTAGTATCCCGATCAGAAACAATAGATTCTAGTAAACCATGCAATCGATACACCTCCTTAAAGAATAATTGTGCCACTCGAACTGCATCCGCTGTCTTCTTGCAGGCAATAAAATGTGCCATTTTCGAAAATCTATCCACCACAACAAATATAGAATCATTTCCCCTTTGAGTTCTAGGCAAGCCCAAAACGAAATCGATGCTGATATCAACCCACGGTTTAGTCGGTACAGGTAACGGCATATACAATCCCGCATTTGTCGTCGTTCCCTTCGAAACCTGACATATATGACATCTCTCCACAAACCTTTCAACCTCTTTCCTCATCGACGGCCAAAAGTAAGATTGAGAAATCAAATGTAATGTACGATCACAGCCCATATGTCCTTCCTCGTGCAACTCTTTCATAATCTTCAATCTCAAACTGCTCTCTGGAATACATAATCGATTTCCCTTAAACAAGAATCCGTCCACTAACATAAATTCTTCAGTATCTCCATCCTTAACTTTCTCAACGAACTTTGGAAAGTAAGGATCTTCCTCAAACAATTCTGGCAATACTTCGAATCCCGTTACTTCAATCTTCAATGTTGTCAACAAATGACTTCTCCTACTCAAAGCATCAGCCACACGATTCGTCACCCCAGATTTGTGCTTAACAACAAAGGTAAATTGTTGTAAATATGCAATCCACGATGCATGTCTCGCTGAAATCTTATCCTGCCCCTGTAAATGCTTCAAAGCTTCATGGTCTGTGTAAAGAACAAACTCTTTCTGAAATAGATAATGCCTCCAATGTTTAACAGCTTGCACAACAGCATAAAACTTAACATCGTAGGTACTGTATCTCATCTTTGCCCTTGATAGCTTTTCACTGAAATAAGCAACTGGCTTCCCACTCTGACTCAACACTCCTCCAATCCCAACCTTTGATGCATCAGTGTGTAGCTCAAACAACAACTGAAAATCTGGTAATACAAGAATTGGTGCTGTCATCAAAAGTTCTTTGGTTCGTTCAAAGGCAACCCCCGCTTCCTTCGACCAAGAAAACTGCTTCCCTTTCATACAATCAGTAACCGGTGCCATCACGCTACCTAGGTGAGGAATAATCCTTCGGTAGAATGATGCCAATCCATGAAAACTTCTAACTTCAGTGATAGTTCTCGGCTGTGGCCAATTTCTAATAGCTTCAACTTTACTCTGGTCCACCTGGATTCCCTTCTCAGATACAACATATCCCAAAAATAATACACTTCGAGTCATGAACACACATTTCTTCGTAGCTGCATAAAATTGTTCCTCACGAAGAATAATTAACACCTTTCTCAAATGCTTTACATGCTCCTCTGTGCTCGCACTATAGATTAGAATATCATCAAAGTAAACTACAACAAACTTCCCAATGTACGACCTGAAAATTTGATTCATCACCCTCATAAATGTACTCGGTGCATTCGATAGACCAAACGGCATAACCAAACATTCATACAATCCTTCCCTTGTCTTGAACGCAGTCTTCCATTCGTCTCCCAGTCTAATTCGAATCTGATGATATCCACTCTTCAAATCAATCTTTGAAAAGATAGTAGCCCCACTCAACTGATCTAGAAAGTCATCCAACCTTGGCATAGGAAATCTGTAGCGAACAGTAATCTTGTTCAAAGCTCTACTATCGGTACACATTCTCCATGTTCCATCCTTCTTGGGTACCAACAAAGCTGGTACTGCACAAGGACTCAAGCTTTCCTGAACACGTCCCTGTTCTAACAACTCTTCCACTTGCCTTCGCAACTCCTCATGTTCCTTCGGACTCATTCGATAATGTGGTCGATGTGGTAAAACTGCTCCCGGAACAAGATCAATCTGATGTTGAATGTCTCTTAATGGCGGTAACTCCTTAAGCAACTCTTCTGGAAATACGTCTTCAAATTCTTTCAAAACTGGCTTTGCTTCTTCTGGAATTTCAACCTCTTCACTACAATCTCGTCCAATCAGCAAATAGACTTCAGGCTCCTCTTCAACCTCCCTGACAAACTCCTTCAAAGATAGCAAAGTTTTCAGTTCTTCGATCTCCTCTAGCTTGCTTTCCTTCTGCTGTTGCTTCTTAGGAACTAATGTGATTTTAGTACCTTCAAACATAAAACTGTAACTATTAGCACGACCATCATGTTGAACTGCTCTATCAAACTGCCATGGTCTGCCCAACAACAGATGACACACATCCATGTCTACAACATCACACCAAATTTCGTCTTTGTACTTCTTCCCAATAGAAAAATAAACACAAGCCCTTCGACACACCTTCACTTCGCCACCCTTCCTCAACCATGCTAACTTGTATGGTTTAGGATGCTTCTCAGTTTTCAAGTTCAACTTCTTTACTGCTTCAGTAGAGATAATATTATCACAGCTTCTAGCATCAATAACGAACTTGCAAACATTCCCTAGAATAGTGCATGTCGACTGAAAAATATTGCTCCTCAACCAACTAGAATCCTCTTCTTGCTTTGGTGTAAGACATGACCTCCTCATCATAAGATTACAACCTTCATCTCCAGACAATTCTTCTTCCTCCTCAACATAAGGTGCATTTGAACATTCTGCCTCCTCACCATCTTCCTCTTCAACTTCTGCGACCATGTTTCTCTTCTTTGGCTTCGGACATTCATTGCTTTTATGACCCAACTCCTGGCAATTGTAACATTTGAAACGACTGCTAACCTTTGCCTTCTTAGCCTCCTTCACCACTGGTTTTGTAACAGGTTTAGGAACATTAGAACTTCCACTAACACCCGTCGCTTGATTATTGGAATTAGTGAACACACCACCTCCACGCCTTCCTTGCTTCTCCCAAGCCAACGCTTTCTGATGTGCCTCTGCCACTGACCTAGGATCAAACATATTAACCATATCATGGATCTGCATTCTCAATCCCCCAATGAATCTACCTGTTAGCTGTTCTTCCGTTTCCATAATATCATTCCTGGCAATGAGTTGGTAAAATTCATCAGCATAATCACTAACAGACTTCGTCCCTTGCCTCAGATTCTGCAACCTCTGGTAAATAAGTGATTGATAGTTGTAAGGTAAGAAAGTAGCTCTCATCAACTTCTTCATCTTATCCCAAGATTCAATCTTTGACTTTCCCATTCTCTCCCTTGTAAGTTTAGTTTGTTGCCACCATGCCAAAGCTCTCCCCCTCAACCTAGTAGCAACCAACTTCACTCTTCTATGCTCAGGAACCTCCTTGAAATCAAAGATCTCTTCAACATTTGACAACCAATCAAAAAATTCTTCAGCTACCATTCCACCCTTGAACTCTGGAATTTCCATCTTCATACCCGACTCCCATCGACGATCATCATCTACCTCCCGATATGAATTTCGAACTAGGTCTCGATCTCGATAATGAGTACTTTCTCTATCACCCTCTTCATTAAAATCAAATGTACGTCTATATCGATCTCGACCATTATCATCCCTTCGTTCATGCATGCTTCTTCGACTATGTCTCTCTTCATCTCTATACGCCTCATTTTCAAATTCACGTTGACTTCTTCTCTCTTCATGTCCATAGTCATGATGATCTCTCCGTGATGAAATTGATGTTTCTCTTCTATCTCTGAAAGAATGCGGTGATACCCTCCTCGCTTCCGTAACCGATGGCGAAACTCGGTTTCCTCCATGGTTCAAGTTTGGTGATCTCCTCCTTTGAGTTTGATTCAAATCATTCATCAACTTCTCTAACTTTCCAATGCCTTCATCAAATTTCTCATTAATACGTTGTTCCATAAGCTCGGCTTCTTCTCTTCTATACAAAGCTTCAACGTTTTGATGTCGATTAGCTCTCCTTGGTGGCATGACTGAAAACTTCTCAAAAACTCAAACACTTCAACAATTACTTCCAAAAAAATCTTCAAACTTCCACACAAACTTGATCAACAAGTCACGGCTTCACACTAGCTCGCACAACTCCTTAGCTCGGTTCAACACTAACTCGGCTCGGCTTCTTCCAGCTCGCACACTTGCTTCAACCCAAAGTTAGCTCGGCTATACCACTTCACGACTTAACTTGGCTCGCACACTTCAAAAATTTGGCACGCAAAGATCTCGCGACCAAACTCAAACACTCTTCAAAGCTTGATCCAAAATGAAACGGATCAAAATCTTCAACTCGTTGCAACTTCAAGATGAACACGATGAACAACAACTTCAAACTTCAACTTCAAAATTTGGCTCCAAGACTCGGCTTAGCTATGATTGGCTAAGTCTAGCTCTGATACCAAAAAACTGACGCAGCAGATTAATCAAAAATAAACTTCAATCGGTGAATGTAGCAATCGGTGGATTGATGAATACCAAAATGCCCAAATTCATTGATCCGAAGATACCGAATTCTAGCTATCTCTAACACATTGATCGCGCACGATACCGTGAAAGAAGATCTTCAATTCTTCAAGCGTGGATCAAGCGCTCTTGATTCCGCGAATCGGCTTCAACAATCGTTGATTCGAGCGCACTCGAATAACCGAAGGTGGAGATAGGAGATTACAGTCAACTACCAATTTAAGAAGAAAGCACACCACAATCAACAAGAATTTTATTCAAAAATCGACCAAGTTACAAATGACAACACAAATCCCCTATTTATAGCTTTTCACAACCGGCTCCTTAAGTCGTTGCCGACTCATGCCCCATGGTACACGACTCACGACTCAACAATTATTAACGACTTAACAACCTCTCATAACACTACATACCAGTACTCATATCACCACATACGACTTAGATAAGGTCGTGTCCGACCCAATGACATCACGATACCTACCGACTCAACTTAAATCGGCAGCGACTTAACTCACGCGGCTTTACAACACAATGCCGACACAACAACATACCGACCTGCGGTTTACAATGACCCAATACAATGACTCAAAGCTTCACCGACTCAACACTTTACATCACTCAGGTCGTATACGACCTAATTACATACGACATAAGAACAAATAACAAACGACTTAATCCTACAACGACTTATCATTCTTCGGCACAAAGATCAGCGGTTTAGCATAGGTCGTTAAGTCGTACGCGACTTATCATGGGTCGTTAAGTTGTACGCGACTTATCTTAGGTCGTGAATTCCCTATCCACTTGCTTCTCAGGTCGTAGCCGATCCAAGCCCTTATCCCTTGCTCTCCCTTAGCTCCTATGGCTATAAGTTGTGAACGACTAATAGTACTCGAACGACTTAAGCCCAATGAACCCTTAGGTCGTGCTGCACCATCTAAACGACTCATAGTAATCGAACGACTTAAGCCCAATGAACCCTTAAGTCGTGCTGCACCAACACCCGACTTTTGGGTTCAAATCATTTTGAAATCTCCAACATCTCAAGTCACATTTCTCAAAAATCATATCATTCCTGGTTTATCCCCAACAAATTTCCTTTGAAATTTTCAAAAACAACTTGCTTTTCTAAACAAATCAATTTGGTAGCAATTCTTCACTTAGAAATTCGAAAATGAATACTGATGATGCGGCCGTCATCATCAGAATTATTTTCCAACAATCCAAGTGATTTCAATGCTGTTACACTTCCAAAATCCATTTAAAACAATTTCCTTTTAGAAATACCTCCAAAACAATAATATTATCATTTATCATCAAAACATTTCGACAAATTCTTCCAAAATCTTCGGGATTTTAAAGTTTCAATTTCTGTTTTAATTCAAATTTTGACTATATTGCATTTGTATAGTTTATGCTTATACAAATTCCCATTTAATTATATTTCAATTTATAATTTACATTTATAATTCACATTTATAAATTTCATTTATAATGAATTTATTTCCCTAAACTTTGGTTATATTTTCATTTTCTAGTTAAATTTTTACACAATGATGACAATAGTTTAATATTATCATTTATATCATCCAAGCAACCATATATTAGCTAAATAGTTTACAAAAAATTCCTTTATATCGAAAATATATTTTTGAGTAAAATTTATTTCATTTACCCACATTTAAAACAATACTGTGTCAAAATGTTCTATTCAAGTGTTTAGAAACCCCTTCGATATAGTTGTCCAGACTGTGCCGACGAAGGTTCATATGCCACTCAATAAACCAATCAACACAATATTAAAACAATTTATATTCACTAAAAATACGCGCTCGTATTTATTAATACGCTCAAACTCATTATAGAGTACTACAGACTCTATTTTAGATGAGTAATTCCCACCAGAGCTAAGGTTATCACCAACCAAAGCTCTGATACCAACTGTAACAACCCGCAAATCCGTACCCCTTAAGTCAACACTATTCTACCTAAATCAACTCAAGTTGTACAGAAATACGAACCATTTGGGTTAAAGAAGAAGAGGTAGAAGAAGAAAATAGAAAACAACAACAGAATCTAACCATCGCAGCGGAATAAAATATAATAGATAATAAATGATCTTTACTCAAAAAATAAATATCTTTGTTTATAAATTACATCATCAGAGTACATCAATCACAGCTCAACATCAATGTCATACAAATGGATGCACAACAACTCAACACAGCGGATATATATATATATATATACAAGTACGAGAGTACGTATCGTCATCCAGCTCATCTCCTGAGCTCCACAGCATCAAAACATGTACTCTACAATACTCGGTCTGACTCGAGCATTACAATTAAATAACACCCGAGTCAGTTTGGAATACTAGGGTGAGAAAATCGCACTGAATTGATTATTAAAGTTTCAAAATCCTTTGAAAACAAAAGAATCTCGTAAGACCACGCCACAAATAAACATGTCGGGTTTTTACCTTACGATAGCTAAAACAATTTTTATAGAAATCCTCTGATATTATAATTGGGTCTATTTACAAATACTTATAAAATAGCCAAAATTGTTACATCTATTAAATTGCAGCTACTAGACACAGAGTGGGTAATACAAACAAAACTCATACAAGGCTCATAGGGAGAATGGATTTCCAACTAATGACTAGGCACCGGGGTACCACCTGTCACAGTACAGGGCCTAGATCACCGTACCGAGGAGTGTGCCCGCTCCCCTGCAACACAAGGCCGGCCACCCCCTTACTGGATAATACCGAGTGAGATCACCCCGCGGTTGGGATCAGCAACCGCCCACTAAGCCGAAATACAAAGGGACATCTAGACTGGAATGACCTCACCCTACTTGGGTGCTACCCGCCTAGCCTTGCTGCATATCCCCTGATTTTCAGTCATTCCCATTTGATGAGGTTTGAGGCTAAGCGTTACCTTTATAGAACAAATTCCTTTGAATGCCCATCGTCCACCTAACGATGTTTCGGAAGCATTCATCCATACAAGTCCGTCCCGGGTTCGAACGGAACCGAAGGCCCTTTTCCTACTACATCCATTTTGGAGATATACTTAGGATTAGTAGCGACTAGACCTTGCACTTCACTTCTCCATCTTCGAATCCAAAAATCGTTTTTACGAAACTTACAAACTGGATCGAAGCGGTTTTCGAGAAATAATTCTCGATCCCGGTCTCTTTGAAACGATCAGCGTGTTTGTCCAATATTGATAGTTGGTTATTTAACTATCAATTAATATTCACAAACATCCATCAAACAATAAATAAGTTTTCCCAAATTATATATTTATCTCAAAAATATCTTCACAAGATATATTTCTATTGTCAATCCTTTGAAAACAGTTTCAAAACCATCTTTCTTTTCAGAATAAACTTTCCTAAATATTTCCTATCTCCCCTGGAATCACCAAGCACAAAACTAGATTTTTAAAATAATTTAAAACACTTTACTTAGAAATATACTTTATAACACTTAAGTTAAAACTCCTTCAACGATTTGTTAAAAATACATACTATATGAATATTTGAAAATAATGTTATTAAATAAAATATAAAACTAGATTTCACTTTTAAAAATAAAATACTAAGTCACTCTTCAAATAATTATTGCTATAATCGATTAAAATAATTATTACTATAATAGACTAAAATAATTATTGCTATAATAGACTAAAATAATTATTGCTATAATAGATTAAAATAATTATTGCTATAATAGATTAAAAGGAAATACTTACTTCAGAATTTAAATATTTAGAAATAGTAAATTTTTCTAAACATACTTCTTAAAACAACTTTAACCTTTTAATTTATATTTAAAAATTTACTTTGAAAACGTACTTGGTTATTCAGAGATAAATTTCTAATCTCAATCAATTAAATCAATTTTCCAAATTGATTCCCAATTTATTCCATTTGAAATAAATTTCTTTACTTATCAGTTCATTTCAAAATTCATTAATTGTGGACTTTATTATTATTTTCAGTTTGATTTTTAAATCCTTTAGCAGAAATATACAAAATTTCAGGTTATTCCCAATTTCTTCTTTATTCTTCTTACTGTAACGATCCGCAAATCCGTACCCCTTGAGTCAACACTATTCTACAACAATCAGCTCAAGTTGCACAGAATACGAACCATTTGGGTTAAAGAAGAAGAGGTAGAAGAAGAAAATAGAAAACAACAACAGAATCTAACCATCGCAGTGGAATAAAATGTAATAGATAATAAATGATCTTTGCTCAAATCATATATATATATATCTGTTTATATATTACATCATCAGAGTACATCAATCAATAACTTAACAACAACAACATACAAATGGATACACAATAACTCAACACAGCGGAATATATATATAAACAAGTATGGAAGTACATATCGTCATCCAGCTTGTCTCCTGAGCTCCACACCATTCCGTGTATTCTATAATACTCGGTCTGACCCGAGCATTACAGTTAAATAACACCCGAGTCAGTCTGGATTACCAGCGTGAGAAAATTACACCCAATTGATTCTTAAGTTTCAAAAATCCTTTGAAAACGAAAGCATCTCGTAAGACCACGCCACCAATAAACATGTCGGGTTTTTACCTTACGATAGCTAAAATAATTTTTATTGAAATCCTCAGATATTATAATAGTGTCAATATACAAATACTTATAAAATAGCCAAAATTGTTACATCTATTAAATTCCAACAACTAACCACAGAGTGGGTAATACAAACAAAACTCGTACAAGGCTCGTAGGGAGAATGGATTTCCAACTAATGACTAGGCACTGGGGTACCACCTGTCATAGTACAGGGCCTAGATCACCGTACCGAGGAGTACGCCCGCTCCCTTGCAACACAAGGCCGGGACTACCCCTTACTGGATAATCCCGAGTGAGATCACCCCACGGTTGGGATCAGCAACCGCCCACTAGACCGAAATAAAAAAGGGACATCTAGACTGGAATGACCTCACCCTGCTTGGGTGCTACCCACCTAGCCTTGCTGCGTATCCCTTGATTTTCAGTTATTCCCATTTGATGAGGCTTGAGGCTAAGCGTTACCTTTATAGAAAAAATTCCTTTGAAAGCCCATCGTCCACCTGACGATGTTTCGCAAGCATTCAACCATACAAGTACGCCCCGGGTTCGAACGGAACCGAAGGCACTATTCCTACTACATCCATTTTGGAGATATACTCAGGATTAGTAGCGACTAGCCCTTGCACTTAACTGCTCCATCTTCGAATCCAAAAATCGTTTTTACGAAATGTACAAACCGGATCGAAGTGGTTTTCGAGAAATAAATCTCGATCCCGGTCTCTTCGAAATGGTCAGCGCATTTGTCCAATACTGATAGTCGGTGATTTAACTATCAATTAATATTCACAAACAACCATCCAACCAATAAATAATTTCCCAAATTATTTATTTATCTCAAAATATCTTTACAAGGTATATTCTCACTTTCAAACCCTTTTGAAAACAGTTTTCAAACTACCTTCCTTTTTCTCAGAATAAATTCCGAGTATTTCATTCCCACTGGAATCACTAAGCACAAACTTTAGATTTTAAAATAATTTAAAAAAAACTTTATTGTAAAATATATATAACACTTAATTTAGGAAAATTTACGTTAATGCTTAATTTATAATAATACTTTAAACAAAAGACCAAATCATTCTTTAGATAATTATTATGATAATAGATTAAACAAAAATACTTACTTGGAATTTACCTTTAAAATAATTAGGTTAAAACTACTTCAATAATCGATTAAAGATATATACTATATGAATATTTGAAAATAAGGTTACTTTATAAATATATCAACCTGATTCTCGCCTTTAAAACAGAATCACTAAGTCACTTTGAAAACATACTTGGCTATTCAGAGAAATATACTTCTCTTCGCATTCTTTAAAAATAAATTCCTATTTATTTTTAAACAATTTTTCTCATACCATTGATAAATTCCCACCTTGAATTTATTTTTCCAAATATCCAATTTCAAACTCTTAAATCAATTTCCAGATTGATTTCCAATTTACTTCTTTTATTCCAAAATCCTTTAATTTCAGATCTCATTCCTTACTTATGATTTAAAATACTTTTAACTGAAAATTCAAGTTTTTGGTTCCTCAAATTTCTTCTAAATCCTTTTAAATAAATTTAAATTTTGAAATTTAAAATAATGCTTTATTTTTTAATTGATATCACTTAGGTTTACTATTTATTAATTTTTGCTAATTCAAATCCTTTATCCTCCATATTCGACATTATTTATTAATACTTTAATTTCATTTCCATTTCTTTCCAATTCATTCTTAATTTGTTTTAAATTCACTATTATTATTTCACTTACAAATTCTCTTCATTTTATTTCCAAAATTCAATTCTATATATCTTGATAACTTAGTGCACCCGAATGTATTCTAGTAAACCATAACAACCAATATGCCAGTGTAATTCATCACAGGATATCAAATAATTACACAGAGAATATTAAATAATTTAAATTAAATGTTGAGGGCTCTAGTTGGAATGTATTCTAGTAAACCATAACAACCAATATGCCTGTGTAATTCATTACAGGATATCAAATAATTACACAGAGAATATTAAATAATTTAAATTAAATGTTGAGGGCTCCAGTTGGATCCCTCCAACCTGTTTCCCTACATCCACAGACATTAGCATCACATAATATGCCAATTCAAATTATACTATACTATATTACATCAATTGATTCAACCGTACAATCAATTATTTAAATTAATCAATTAAATTTAAATTTAAACTGAGTGAGATTAACTCACCTTTGACTTTTAATTTGTAATCCAAGTCCATCTTGATCATTATCTCCCAATTTTGACCTTGAATAATGTAACGACCCAGAAATTTTAGTAATTAAAATTTGAATATTTAATTAATTTTAAATATTAATAAGTGAAATTTATAAGTCGAATAAATTTTATTTCGAATAATTGGATTTAATTGAATAATTAAATCGATAATTTAATATGTTAAATTATGGAAATAATTGAAAATTGAGTTAAATATGATTGAAAATGATTTGTAAAATTTTATTTTATCATGTTGGAGTTAGAATGATATTTTAGAACTTTTAAAATCGAATTAAAAGTTAATTTGTGAAAATTGAATATTTTAATATTAAATCGACTAGTGAAAATAGTCAATTTTTGAACAGTCTCAGAATTGGACGAAACTAGTTTCATTGGATCCGTAATAGTTAGTTATTACCGGATTTCAATTTTCGTAGCAATCGGAGTTGTCGTTTGATCGTAGCAGATCGAAACGCATCGAAATTGTTTTTAATATTAATTTGGCGAGTTAAAATAGCCATTTTTCAAAAAGTGTCGGATTTCGACGAAACCAGTTTCATCGGATCTGCAATGTGATATTATTGTATGGTTTAAAACTTCGTGTCAATCGGATTTACCGTTTGTCCGGTACAAATTAAAACGCCTAGAAAATCGTTTAAATTGGTTTAATTTAAATTGAACGTTTATTGCCATAACTCGCACAGATATCCGAATTAGCTTCCGAAACCTGTTCCATTGTGTCCGGAACGCGGGGTAAACCCTAGAAACGATGGTTACGGCGCGTGAATCGGAGTTTAGAAAACCCGGATGAATAGTGTCGTTTTATTCCCTATAAATAGCCCTTGTTCATCACAAAATAAAAAATAAAAAAAACTAAAACCCTAATTCTAAACGCAGCCGCCACCCCCTCAACCCACGGCCAAAAACAACCCACCTTCCTCCCTCCAAATCTTCAAATCCAAGCCTCGTTTCAAGAATTCTTCAACGACAAAATGGAAGAGCTTCGCGAGCTCTACGATGTGAACGGTCAAGATCAAGTTTCAAGCTACGGATTGATGGCAATTGGAGCTCGAATGGCCGAAGTTGCGCACGAATTTCGAGGAGGAGGGGGGAGCCGAGTGCCACCATGTTGCGGCCGGTGGTAGAGGGTGCGAAGGCGAGTCGAATGGCGCCGGTCTGATGAACTCTCGACGTCGTTGGTGGTTGCAATATCAAAACCTAATATTGGAGCTATGGGTTTGGTTGCGTGAACGTTATCTGGAGAAGAGAACGAGAGGGAAGAAGAAGGGGAGGGGGGCGTTGGATCTGAGATGAACGGCAGTGATCAACTTAGGTTAAAAAAAATTATATTATGTTGTAAATAATTGATTATTAAAATTGTGTAACTTCATAACATCAATATCTTTTTCATACGAGGTCGAAAACGCGCGAAACCAGTTGCGTTGGATTCGTATGGACGAGCACTACGCGATGGAATTGGATTGGAGTCGTTTGGAGTTAGTGAGAATTTTGGGTAAAATTAAACGTCCATTCGAAATAAATCGCTAAAACGGAATTGAAATCAAGGTGAGAACTTCTCACTCAATCGAATCAGTTTCGATATTATTTTAAATAGTTAGATTTAAAATATTTGAATGCATGTTTGAATGATGATTGATATCTATTGATTGTTAAAATAGACATTATGAGCCGTTAGTAAGCGGATGTTATTTATTAAAAACATATACCGCGAATATTTCATAAACAGTGAAATTGGTATTATATATAATAGCAATATATATATATTGGCATATGTATATATTGGAGTTATTGATTTCCCGCATTTGTATAGCGGATGAGACCCTATTGTGCCGTCTATTAAGCGGATAATATTTTAAATCCCATATACCGCGATAATTCCGTACTGGATCGAAATTGGTATTGTGCTAATGTTTGTGGATGCAGGAAAACAGGTTGGAGGGATCCAACTGGATTCCTCAACATTATTTATTTGAATTCAGATATTTTGATATTTGATGGATTATCATATCGATATATGATATCGTTGTTGTCGTGATTGACTATTTGGTATGTAGCATCATTGGACCAAATTTTGTAATTTTAAAAGGGATTTCAAAGTGATTTTTGAAAGTATACATTTATAAAATATTTTTGGGAATTTATCCATTTTAAATAAATAAAAGTATAATTTTTAATGTTATAAAAATTATGATTTTTGAGAAATATAGTTAAAAGTTGATTTTTGAAAATATGAGGCTAATGATTTTATAAAATAGTTTTATCGGGATTTTTGAAATTATTATAAAGAGTTGAAAATATAGGATTTATAAAATTTAATTATTTTATGAATCAAAATGATGAAATTAAAAAGGAGATTAAAGATGTTTTAAAAGAATAATATAAATTGATTTATATAAAAAGATTTATAAATTGATAATTTATAAATGAAAATAATTGAATTATAAAACGAGTTTTTATAAGTGTTTGAATGAAGTGAAAATGGATTGCATAAGTGAATGAAATTTATAGAATTATAAACGGTGAAGTTATAAATGGAATTTTATAAGCAGTAGGTTTATAAAATTTATAAAGTTATTAAAAGAATGGTTTTGGATAAATAATTGAATCTTATAAGTTATAAGATTTATAATTATGAAGTTCAAAGGAACGATTTTGCAAACAAATAAATTATAAGTATTTAACTTATAACATGAACTTTTGTTTTATAATTGAGTTATAAATTGAATAGATATAAAGGAATTTATAAAGGAAGTTGTGGTAAAATAAATAGAAATGGAATTTATAAACGTTGTTTTATAAATCCGCAAACGACTTATTTTGATAAGTAAATTGTTGAAACCTATTAATGGAGTTATATTCACATTTTTGAACTGTGAATATGAAATAAAATGAATAAAAGGATGAAATTTGTTAACGTAGTATACTCACGTTGTTGAATAGTGAATAATATGTTAAAGAAAATGTTTAGAAGGTGATATTTTAAATAGTATTAAAACGATCTAACGATGTTTTAAAATGTGTTGAGGTTCGAAACCATATATTTCAACATTTATTGTTGAAATAGACGTTTTCGAGAAATAGAAGGAAATTGTGGACTATAACACAGTTGTTATAGTAAATGATTTCCGAAAGGAAATGTTTTGTATAGTATTGGGATTTATATATCTATTTTAATTTCTTGGGTTGTCGTAACGATGTTTTACGCAACATTCGTTTTGGCCCAAATAAATATGTTTAAGAGAATGATTTCCTTAAAGAATGAAATATGTACTTAATCTCGATTTAAGTATATTGAATATTTTCCATGTGTTGAAAATAAATAAAATTTGTGAATTACTTATGAATAAATAAGTATGGAAATGTTTTTCCAATGCAAAGTGAATAAGTTGAGAATTTATCCTTTTGAAGATAAATTGAAAATGAATAATTAAAATCGTATATTCATAGATATTGTGAAATATAAATTCATTATGGAATTTATAAAAGGAAAGGGAAATTTGTTTAAAAAAATAAATATTGATTTATTTTTGAAGTGTGAAAATTATATATCTAGTAAAGATATTTTTGGGAAATAAATAATTTGGAAAATTATTTGGAATCTGGTGATGTGTGCATATCCATCGATAGTTCAATAACCGACTATCAATATTTACCTTTGAAAGGTATTTGTTGTGATTTGCTGAATTTGAATGCCACACTTGTTTTTAAATTATTGCGCTCGTTATTCGGATTACCCATTCCGAATAGTGATACGACGCAATGGATAGCATTGAAGATCGGTGTTGAAGACCCGGTATTTGCGAGAGCGATAGGATGACCTGTCGATTGACTCTGCACCGAGTTGCTCCGGTATAGAGTTCTCCATATGTGATGGGAAATCCGATTAGGATTGTGGGTATCTGGATTGCAAGGACTTCTTTGTAAGTGCCTTCAGTTCTGTTCGAGCCCGGAACAGACTTGTATGGATTGTATGTCTGACATTACAAATTGAGATATAAAGCCGATTTCTTTCAAATATATTTCTGTTGGTGGCGGAGAATTTATTCTTTTAGCTTAACACCCTTCTCTGAGACGTATGAGCTCAGAGGTTATGTAGTTGAAGGTTATCAGCAATGTATTCCCAATTTGGTAATGTGACATGCTGAGTGTTGCTGTGAAATGATCATTGTGTTGATTATTTGTGATAGGATCATTTATTCGATCGTCTATCTTGGTGATCATTTCTATGATCATTTGTCGACCCAAAGCATGGCTTTTGAATAAAGTATGTTTTTGTGGACGAGACTTCGTCGAGCCTCACACCCCGGGAATGGTCAAAACAAGAAAGATGCAGCAAGGTTATGAGGGGTAGCGCCCTTTAGGGTATGTGCATTTCCTTCTGGAAAAGGGTGGTATCATGGTATGGAGCCCAGATACTTACTCATGTTGAAAACACTTTATGATTGTGTGAATTGATTGCGAGTGCTCGGTTAAAGGTCCCAAAGGACCGGGGGATGACATATTAGGTCAGTTGTTACTCAGTTAGGGGTAACCCGGCCTTGTGTTGGCAGAGATCCGGTTTGGTTCTCGGGGATGTCCTTCCAGAGGCATTCTCATGTGGCAATGGGAAGTTCCTTGGCCTGATCATTCGTTGGAAATCCAAAGAAACAATACAATCCTTGTACGGTTTTAGTTGTATAACCTGCCATGGAATGTGGCGGTAACCTGCTATTGAACATGGTAGCTATAGTAGGCGTAAGTGCGGAATGTCTATGCTGGCTAAGATTTATATCTTTATTTTCGAAATGAATTTTTCTCTACACTATGAACTAGTAATAATATCAAACGTTCTTTTTAATGCGTATCAAGCATCTTTGACTATCATAAGGAGAAATCTCCTTCGATCCTGCGTTTGCATTGTGTGTGTGTGCGGGAGGCCTTATGGTAGTCTCATTTTTAAAAGCATTGCGAATTGACTTTAAAGATATTCCTCTATTTTGATTTTAAAGATAAATAAACTGTTTTGAGTTCCCACATCAGTCACATGACTGACTCGGAGTTTATTGTTTTCCTTCCTAAACTCTGGGTGCCCACCAATTTCTACACGAGCAGTCACGAGTTAAGGTTTATCAGGATATTCTGGAGGCAAGCTGGATGGCATGGCGTATTACTTATATAGTATTTCTTTTCCGCTGTTTGTTGTTGTTGTTGTACACTCTGGTGATGATGAAATGTAATGTATGAAATGTAATAACTGATATAGTTCTTTGATTAAAGATTATTCATTTATCTATTATATGTTGTTCCGCTGCGAATTATGAGATTCTGTTGTTGTTCTATT
The DNA here is from genome assembly GCA_030765085.1 of Allium cepa. Classification (NCBI taxonomy): domain Eukaryota; kingdom Viridiplantae; phylum Streptophyta; class Magnoliopsida; order Asparagales; family Amaryllidaceae; genus Allium; species Allium cepa. The sequence goes on along the minus strand of CM060929.1, from coordinate 156,102,327 downwards.
CCGTTCTATTTTCTATTTTCTTTTCTCTCTATTTTCTATCTTCTTCTCTCTTCTTCTACCTTTTCTTCTTTCTTAAAACCCTAACATTTCAGATTTTCAGCAACGAAAAATCACAATCGTTACATTTGGTATCAGAGCATATGGTTAAGCGACAACCATGGTTCTGTTGGGTATTACTCATTAGAGATAGAGTCAGTAGTACTCTAGAATGAGTTGAGTGTAATAATAGCTATGAGAGCGTATTTGTTAGTGAATATATAAAATTGTTTTATATTGTGATGATTGGTTTGTTGAGTGGTATATAGATTCTGGTTAATACGAGTAATTAACGTTGTTGATAGGGATCTCTAAAAACTTGTACAGAACAATTCGACATAATATTGTTTTAAATTGGGTAAATGAAATAATTTTACCTTGATTATATTTTATATATAAAGGAATAATTTTTCAGAATTATTAAAGTGTATATAAGTTGATTGTTTAGTTGTTTGAATAATCTAAATTGAAGAATAATTGTATAAGCAAAAGAATTATAAGAATTGAATTATAATTAAAGTGATTTACAATTGTGAAATAAACTTATATATATGAGAAGTGAAACTATATGAATATATTTATAAATATGAGTTGAAATAAAAATGAATTTAAAGTTAAATGGAAATTTACTTTAGAATTTGGAATCTGAATTTATTTATAAGTAGGAATTTAAGTTTTGTAAAACAAAGTGATGTTTGTAAAATGAAATATAACTTAAGAGATGTTGAATGAAGTTGATATTGGTATCAAAGTAAATTAATAAAGTTAAGTGATAGATATGAACTTCAGTTATATAAATAAAATTCAACTTTTGTAATTGAATTGAATTAATGGATTGAATGATAATCAATTGAATGTGAGTTAAGTTGATATGGAATAATGAATGTAAGTGTTAATTCATTAAATTCTAATGTTATTGGAAGTTGAATAAGTGAATGAAAATCAATTTAATTAAACCAATTGAAATTAAAGGTGTTAAACCAAATTGAATGAATATAAGCAAAGGAATTTGGTTGTAATTAATATACATTGGTTGATATTTGATTGTTAGTTGATTGTATATAATTCATTAAGTATTAGTGAAATTGGAAGCTAAAGTAATTGGAAATTCAATTGGAAATTAAGTGAATCTTAAGTAAAATTGAATTTGATTTGGATGTGAACCAACTTGAATATGAATTAGTGAATATAAACTAATTGAAAATGAATGTTAGTAAACATCCACTGTTAATAAATCAAATGTGATTAAATTGAAAACCTATTTCATTGAATATTAATGAGAATATGAATGAATATACCTTGGTTATGAATTTGTTGGATGATAGTTGGTTGATGTTTGCATTTGTTGTTTGTTTTGCATTTGCTATGTTGGCATATATAGTTATTATGTGGCTATATGTTGTATATTGATACTATTGTCTATATACATGTTTCTCATCTATTTGTTGAGTGTTTAGTAGGTGCGGATCGCGTTTGCTTCGCGTTTGGAGCTCGCTTTCGCGTTATATTAGCCGTATATGCTTGCTAATAAAATATAAGGTACATATCTCGGATTACATACCGTACTTTTATACTTTTTCCCTTCGGGATGCCTCATTACTTGATGAGATGTATATTTGTGATATATATACTGTCATTTTTTTTCGGATCGAGCCGCGCAAAGGAGACTATGGCGAATTTTTCCGGAAATTTAAGGCGTTAGAAAAAATTTGAGAAAATTGGAAAATTTTGAAAACTTAGACTTTGATTTGGAATTGAAAGTTAAACAATAGTAGTTGTTTTTGAAAAGATAACTAAGTATGATTTGAAAACTTAGTAAAGTTGTTATAAGAAGTTTAATTATGAATTTTTGGAAAGTTAATAGATTCTGTAACTTTTCTTACTTGTTTATTTCGAGGACGAAATTCTTTTAAGGGGGGAAGATTGTAACGACCCAGAAATTTTATTAATTAAAATTTGAATATTTAATTAATTTTAAATATTAATAAGTGAAATTTATAAGTCGAATAAATTTTGTTTCGAATAATTGGATTTAATTGAATAATTAAATCGATAATTTAATATGTTAAATTATGGAAATAATTGAAAATTGAGTTAAATATGACTGAAAATGATTTGTAAAATTTTATTTTATCATGTTGGAGTTAGAACGATATTTTAGAACTGTTAAAATCGAATTAAAAGTTAATTTGTGAAAATTGAATATTTTAATATTAAATCGACTAGTGAAAATAGTCAATTTTTGAACAGTCTCAGAATTAGACGAAACTAGTTTCATTGGATCCATAATAGTTAGTTATTACCGGATTTCAATTTTCGTAGCAATTGGAGTTGTCGTTTGATCGTAGCAGCTCGAAACGCATCGAAATTGTTTTTAATATTAATTTGGCGAGTTAAAATAGCCATTTTTCAAAAAGTGTCGGATTTCGACGAAACCAACTTCATCTGATCCGTAATGTGATATTATTGTATGGTTTAAAATTTCGTGTCAATCGGATTTACCGTTTGTCCGGTACAAATTAAAACGCCTAGATATTCGTTTAAATCAGTTTAATTTAAATTGAACGTTTATTGCCATAACTCGCACAGATGTCCGAATTAGCTTCCGAAACCTATTCCATTGTGTCCGGAACGTAGGGTAAACCCTAGAAACGCTGGTTACGGCACGTGAATCGGAGTGTAGAAAACCCGGATGAATAGTGTCATTTTATTCCCTATAAATAGCCCTTGTTCATCACAAAATAAAAAAAAAAAACTAAAACCCTAATTCTAAACGCAGCCGCCACCCCCTCAACCCACGGCCGAAAACAACCCACCTTCCTCCCTCCAAATCTTCAAATCCAAGCCTCGTTTCAAGAATTCTTCAACTACAAAATGGAAGAGCTTCGCGAGCTCTACGATGTGAACGGTCAAGATCAAGTTTCAAGCTACGGATTGATGGCAATTGCAGCTCGAATGGCCGAAGTTGCGCACGAATTTCGAGGAGGAGGGGGGAGCCGAGTGCCACCATGTTGCGGCCGGTGGTAGAGGGTGCGAAGGCGAGTCGAATGGCGCCGGTCTGATGAACTCTCGACGTCGTTGGTGGTTGCAATATCAAAACCTAATATTGGAGCTATGGTTTTGGTTGCGTGAACGTTATCTAGAGAAGATAACGAGAGGGAAGAAGAAGGGGGGGGCGTTGGATCTGAGATGAATGGCAGTGATCAACTTAGGTTAAAAAAAAATTATATTATGTTGTAAATAATTGATTATTAAAATCGTGTAACTTCATAATATCAATATCTTTTTCATACGAGGTCGAAAACGCGCGAAACCAGTTGCGTTGGAATCGTATGGACGAGCACTACGCGATGGAATTGGATTGCAGTCGTTGGGAGTTAGTGAGAATTTTGGGTAAAATTAAACGTCCGTTTAATTTTATTCGAAATAAATCGCTAAAACGGAATTGAAATCAAGGTGAGAACTTCTCACTCAATCGAATCAGTTACGATTTTATTTTAAATAGTTAGATTTAAAATATTTGAATGCATGTTTGAATGATGATTGATATCTATTGATTGTTAAAATAGACATTATGCGCCGTTAGTAAGCGGATGTTATTTATTAAAAACATATACCGCGAATATTTCATAAACAGTGAAATTGGTATTATATATAATAGCAATATATATATATTGGCATATGTATATATTGGAGTTATTGATTTCTCGCATTTGTATAGCGGATGAGACCCTATTGCGCCGTCTATTAAGCGGATAATATTTTAAATCCCATATACCGCGATAATTCCGTACTGGAGCGAAATTGGTATTGTGCTAATGTTTGTGGATGTAGGAAAATAGGTTGGAGGGATCCAACTGGATTCCTCAACAGTATTTATTTGAATTCAGATATTTTGATATTTGATGGATTATCATATCGATATATGATATCGTTGTTGTCGTGATTGACTATTTGGTATGTAGCATCATTGGACCAAATTTTGGAATTTTAAAAGGGATTTCAAAGTGATTTTTGAAAGTATACGTTTATAAAATATTTTTGGGAATTTATCCATTTTAAATAAATAAACGTATAATTTTTAATGTTATAAAAATTATGATTTTTGAGAAATATAGTTAAAAGTTGATTATTGAAAATATGAGGCTAATGATTTTATAAAATAGTTTAATCGGGATTTTTGAAATTATTATAAAGAGTTGAAAATATAGGATTTATAAAATTTAATTATTTTACGAATCAAAATGATGAAATTAAAAAGGAGATTAAAGATGTTTTAAAAGAATAATATAAATTGATTTATATAAAAAGATTTATAAATTGATAATTTATAAATGAAAATATTTGAATTATAAAACGAGTTTTTATAAGTGTTTGAATGAAGTGAAAATGGATTGCATAAGTGAATGAAATTTATAGAATTATAAACGGTGAAGTTATAAATGGAATTTTATAAGCAGTAGGTTTATAAAATTTATAAAGTTATTAAAAGAATGGTTTTGGATGAATAATTGAATCTTATAAGTTATAAGATTTATAATTATGAAGTTCAAAGGAACGATTTTGCAAACAAATAAATTATAAGTATTTAACTTATAACATGAACTTTTGTTTTATAATTGAGTTATAAATTGAATAGATATAAAGGAATTTATAAAGGAAGTTATGGTAAAATAAATAGAAATGGAATTTATAAACGTTGTTTTATAAATCCGCAAACGACTTATTTTGATAAGTAAATTGTTGAAACCTATTAATGGAGTTATATTCACATTTTTGAACTGTGAATAATCCTTTGAAATAAAATGAATAAAAGGATGAAATTTGTTAACGTAGTATATTCACGTTTTTGAATAGTGAATAATATGTTAAAGAGAATGTTTAGAAGGTGATATTTTAAATAGAATTAAAACGATCTAACGATGTTTTAAAATGTGTTGAGATTCGAAACCATAGATTTCAACATTTATTGTTGAAATAGACGTTTTCGAGAAATAGAAGGAAATGGTGGACTATAACACTGTTGTTATAGTAAATGATTTCCGAAAGGAAATGTTTTGTATAGTATTGGGATTTATATATCTATTTTAATTTCGAATCCCTATACTAGTGATTTTGGGTTGTCGTAACGATGTTTTACGCAACATTCGTTTTGGACCAAATAAATATGTTTAAGAGAATGATTTCCTTAAAGAATGAAATATGTACTTAATCTCGATTTAAGTATATTGAATATTTTCCAAGTGTTGAAAATAAATAAAATTTGTGAATTACTTATGAATAAATAAGTATGGAAATGTTTTTCCAATGCAAAGTGAATAAGTTGAGAATTTATCCTTTTGAAGATAAATTGAAAATGAATAATTAAAATCGTATATTCATAGATATTGTGAAATATAAATTCATTATGGAATTTATAAAAGGAAAGGGAAATTTGTTTTAAAAAATAAACATTGATTTATTTTTGAAGTGTGAAAACTATATATCTAGTAAAGATATTTTTGGGAAATAAATAATTTGGAAAATTATTTGGAATCTGGTGATGTGTGCATATCCATTGATAGTTCAACAACCAACTATCAATATTTACCTTTGAAAGGTATTTCTTGTGATTTGCTGAATTTGAATGCCACACTTGTTTTTAAATTATTGCGCTCGTTATTCGGATTACCCATTCCGAATAGTGATACGACGTAATGGATAGCATTAAAGATCGGTGTTGAAGACCCGGTATTTGCGAGAGCGATAGGATGACCTGTCGATTGACTCTGCACCGAGTTGCTCCGGTATAGAGTTCTCCATATGCGATGGGAAATCCGATCAGGATTGTGGATATCCGGATTGCAAGGACTTCTTTGTAAGTGCCTTCGGTTCTGTTCGAGCCCGGAACAGACTTGTATGGATTGTATGTCTGACATTACAAATTGAGATATAAAGCCGATTTCTTTCAAATATATTTCTGTTGGTGGCGGAGAATTTATTCTTTTAGCTTAACACCCTTCTCTGAGACGTACGAGCTCAGAGGTTATGTAGTTGAAGGTTATTAGCAATATATTCCCAATTTGGTAATGTGACATGCTGAGTGTTGCTGTGAAATGATCATTGTGGTGATTATTTGTGATAGGATCATTTATTTGATCGTCTATCTTGGTGATCATTTCTATGATCATTTGTTGACCCAAAGCATGGCTTTTGAATAAAGTATGTTTTTGTGGACGAGACTTCGTCGAGCCTCACACCCCGGTAATGGTCAAAACAGGAAAGATGCAGCAAGGTTATGAGGGGTAGCGCCCTTTAGGGTATGTGCATTTCCTTCTGGAAAAGGGTGGTATCATGGTATGGAGCCCAGATACTTACTCATGTTGAAAACACTTTATGATTGTGTGAATTGATTGCGAGCGCTCGGTTAAAGGTCCCAAAGGACCGGGGGATGACATATTCGGTCAGTTGTTAATCAGTTAGGGGTAACCCAGCCTTGTGTTGGCAGAGATCCGGTTTGGTTCTCGGGGATGTCCTTCCAGAGGCATTCTCATGTGGCAATGGAAAGTTCCTTGGCCTGATCATTCGTTGGAAATCCAAAGAAACAATACAATCCTTGTACGGTTTTAGTTGTATAACCTGCCATGGAATGTGGCGGTAACCTGTTATTGAACATGGAACCTATAGTAGGCATAAGTGCGGAATGTCTATGCTGGCCAAGATTTATATCTTTATTTTCGAAATGAATTTTTCTCGACACTATGAACTAGTAATAATATCAAATGTTCTTTTTAATGCGTATCAAGCATCTTTGACTATCATAAGGAGAAATCTCCTCCGATTCCGCGTTTGCATTGTGTGTGTGTGCGGGAGGCCTTATGGTAGTCTTATTTTTAAAAGCATTGCGAATTGACTTTAAAAATATTCCTCTATTTTGATTTTAAAGATAAATAAACTGTTTTGAGTTCCCACACCAGTCACATGACTGACTCGGAGTTTATTGTTTTCCTTCCTACACTCTGGGTGCCCACCAATTTCTACACGAGTAGTCACGAGTTAAGGTTTATCAGGATATTCTGGAGGCAAGCTGGATGGCATGGCGTATTACTTATATAGTATTTCTTTTCCGCTGTTTGTTGTTGTTGTTGTACACTCTGGTGATGATGAAATGTAATGTATGAAATGTAATAACTGATATAGTTCTTTGTTTAAAGATTATTCATTTATCTATTATATGTTGTTCCGCTGCGAATTGTGAGATTCTGTTGTTGTTCTGTTGTTTTCTATTCCGTTCTATTTTCTATTTTCTTTTCTCTCTATTTTCTATCTTCTTCTCTCTTCTTCTACCTTTTCTTCTTTCTTAAAACCCTAACATTTTGGTTTTTCAGCAACGAAAAATCGCAATCGTTACAAATAAACATTGGATGATTTTTTTACTAACATTCGAATAAATCGACCATAAAATTTTCGTATATGAATTTAATTATCCAATGCTTTTATCCCAGGATAGTAATCTAATTATAAGTTGATTTCTTTTTTATAAAATATTTTTAGTACCCTAAAGTATTTAATAAGTTAATATCTTCATAATATATTATTAACAATAAACTAGTTAGTGAAGACATGCATATATATGTATATAAAATTTAAGTTCTAAATTTATTATAAACCCTACAACATTTAAAATTCCTTTATCCAACCCTTTCTATACATACATACATATATATATATATATTTATATATATATTAATAAAATTTTAATTTTACATAAAATTTAAACATTATAACATTCGTAAAATTTCCATAAAACATCATATACATTTTAAGTTAGACCAGACATGTTGACCTTTACGGTGTTATATATTTTCTTTACTTTATTTGTAAACACTAATCACTTAATTAAATTAAAACATCTCGTTACCTTAAACGCGAACAGGAGTTTACCAACGCCGAGCTTCTGCTCGTATCCCAAAACGTGCTTGGCCGAGCTCACTGCACTGTAAAACCCTAGCGTCGCGCCATCCTCTTCACGTCGCTGTTGATGATGTCACAAATGGGGTGCTCAGGTCTTCACAAACTCGCGACGCCTACAAGCAAATCAAAGTGCCGCCCCCATTGACCCTCATCGCATGAGAAACCCTAACTACTACCATCTGCGATCATGATTCAACCTCGAGTTCGAGCATCCAATTCGCCGTGAATTGAAGAGGAGGAGAGGGACTTGCGTTCGAAAAGGAGGAAAGGGGGTTACGAGTAGAAGGGGTGTCTGCCATTTTCGTTACCTTCTTTTATTTTTATTTTTATTTTTTTTATAAAGAATGATCGGCTTCCAACAAAAGAGAGAAAGCACGCTTATAACCCTTCGTCCATTAGCTTATGAACAAAGCTATCCTTTATTTTATTATTATTTTTTATATTTCTCGAACGAATAATCTCCTTTATCAAACGACGAAGCATAAAAAGAAAGTAACACGATCTTTTTGAATTCAATCACTATTAAATTTCCAATTTGGATTTAAGCGCGTTTTTAAAAAAAAATCGAACGGTCACACACAATTTCAGACGCCACAAAATTTGAAATCCAATAATAATACGATACCACGGATCCAATGGAACTGATTTCGTTAATTCCGAGACTGTGCCTCGGAAGGCTATTTTTTAAATTCAATTTAAACGATATTAATTTTAAAACTGAACAAACCACTGTTAATTTCAATTCTGTTACTTTTATTATCTCCAATGTTATCAATATAAATTCTACAAGCCTTTAAATTATTTTTAACAGGTTTAAAATCCTAGATTTCATATATTATCAAATTTTCTAATTATTACGAATAAATAGTTGGAACAATTAGTACCTAATACGCTTTGAATGTTGGGATTTAAATTTAAAGGGAAAGGTTAAAAATGGGATTTACTTGGATTGATGAATAAAATTGAATTGAATTAAATTAAATAAATCTGAGTTAAAATAGAATGGAATTGGAATAAAATGTCAGTTGAGTTATTGAATGGAATTAAATTGTTACCTGAATAAATGGAAAATAAGTTGGATAAGAATTGGATTGAAGTAAATAAATTAGAATGACTTGTAAAAGAATTAAAAATCCATAGAATAAAAAATGCTTGGGCTATAAATAAGCATAAGGCTTGAATTTAAAATAAAAGTTGAACATATTTAAGGCTAGAACGAATGTAATTGTATAAAACAATAAGTTGTGACTTATTAAATTGAAAATGGAATACAAAGCCCAAAATTCATATTTGATGAATTGGAAAATGAAAAGAAAACCCAAACTTGAATTATAAAATAAATTTGAACTTAAGAAATTAAATGAATATATTTTGAGATTAAAAATCAAGTGTTGAATTTTGTCCAGGGGAAGAATTAATTAGATAATAAATTAGTTAATGTAATTGAATGGTGAGTTTATGATGAAGTTTGGAAATAAACTCAAGTTATAAATTAATTAGACTTAAATTGTTGATGAAATGAAAGTCCTTGAGAATGAAGTTGAATTGTGAGTTCATGAAATTGGTGGAAAATTGAAAATGGATAGTAGATTCAGAACTTGAGTTATAAACTAAAATTTGACTTGAAGTTTTAACAGATTAAATATAATTGAAATGCACCGAATAAAAATGAAATTGGATTGAAATAATAATGGTTTAAATTGCAAATAAAATCCAAATAAATGGAAATAAATTGGAAATCGCCTTGAAATAAATTGAATGAGCTGAATCTAAAAGGTTAAAATGTATAAAAACTAGTCAAATAAATTTGTAGTTTGAAAGGAGATTGGATTGAAATAGAATCAAGTTAAATTAAAAAGAGAACTTTACTTGAAAAAAAAATGAGCTTAAAAATTTGAATATAATGAAGCAAATTAACTTAAACTAAACAAATGGAAAAGTTGAGTTGAACTCAACTTAAAATTAAGTTTAATAATAGTGGATTGGATTTAAATCAAGTAAAAATGGATTTTTAATTGAAATAAAATTCGGTGAGTTGCCGATAATATTTAATGGAATGAAGAATTCTTAAATAAATAATTGTAAACCATTTAAAATGTTAAGGAATTGAAATAACTTGGAGACAACATTAACAATCGAATGTTTTCAAGTTTAATAGAATAGTTTTAAATGAAACACTAATGATTAGGTTGAGAATAAAATTTAATTGGAACGGGTCGAGCTAAATAAATGGTCAGGAATGAATTAAAAAAAAATTAATTGGTAATGAAGATGAACCTAAGTTGTTAATGGTTTGAATGATCTAGTTTGGTTACTAAAATGGAATGCAAGTGAATGGATTCAGGTCTGAAATGCATTGAAAATGAGAATATATGGATCGTGAATAAATTTAAAAATGGAATAGAATTAAGTATAAATTGAGTTGAAATCCATTTAAATTGGTTATAAAACATAAGTACTTATTTATTCACATAGACCGCGCCAAATTGCATAGAATAATTTGACATTTTATATAAATGGAAGTAATTAAAATTCTACGAATCGGTATGGGTAAAATAAATTGATTTTGAGATCAACTGGGTTATATATGAGTTCAGTTGGCTTAATAACAAATTCAATGTAAGTTTGTGAGTTGTTAACCAATCAGATTTAGTGGAACGATATATGAATTGGTTGTCAACAATTAAGAATTATGTTGGAACATTGGAAATGAAACATAATAAAGTATAAATTGAATTGGCATCGATTTTAAGTAGTTATAAAATAGAATGGATGTTCTATTAAGTGAACATCATTGAATTTTCATAAAAATGATCGTCGTTGACGCAAATGATATTGTATAAAATCTATGAGTTAATATAAGCAATGAAATTGATTTTTGAATCAATTGAGATAAATATGTGTTCGTTTGGATTAAAATGAATAGAATGTAAGAAATGAAGTGTAAACCATTTAAATGGAATGAAATTGATGGGTGATTTAGTTGTAAACAACTAAATTTGTATCGGAACCTTATTAATTTGCTTTTGGAAGTGTTTAGTGCATATTGTTTATATTATACATGTGCTTAACTACTGAAAGTAAGTGAAATGCTATAAACTTTGTATATTTGTCACTTACATGTTTAAATTGAGTAAGTAATGGTTTTTGAAAGCCATGTGGCTGGATTTGGGTTGCATTAACTGCTAAATAGATAAGCCGCTTGCTTAAAATGCTAAATAAGGTACACCTACGCAAAAAAAAGGAAATATGAACTGTTTTTTATTTTTCCGACCGTGTGGGTCGATGTATATATATTTATCTCTTTTTTAAAATTGCAAAAGCTCCTCCGTACAATGGGGACTCTGCCAAAAAAAATCAAAAATTTTGGGAGTTAGAAAATTTTGAAGAGATTTTGTTAACGACAAAACGGTTTAAACTGGAAAATTGATATAAATTAGTAAATGAAACTAATTAAAATAATGACATGAATTAATTATAAATGGAAACTAAAATTCAATATTTAAAGTTAAAGATAAATTGAATTCATATGAAAATGAAAAACAAATCGATTTGAATAGAAATGGATATAAACTAAAGTGGTAAGATGAAAATAAATATAAGAATCATATAAAATGCTTATGTTAACTTAAGTAAGGAATGGTCAATTCTTAATTGGAAATTGGATATTTCAAATATATTCTAAGTTGATATTTAGATAAATATTGACATCTGGTAAGGAAGTCGATAAAATGTTTTGGAATGTTATGATTGGATATTAGTGCTAAGCAGGATATGCAGGTATTATAAAGAAAAAAGGAGAATTGATTTTGATTTCATAAAGATAAATATGAATTGCCCGACAAAAGGTATGTATTTAAATTTGGTGTAGAATTTGATTGGGATTTGGATTGAGCCACTTGGCCTTTTGTTTTCTTTTTGGATTTGGGAGGCCGTATAGCCATTTTGTAGTTGTACCGAGCTAGCCGCGCAAAGGAGACGCTGGCAAAAATTTTCGAAAATTTAAAGAGTTAGAAAATTTTTGAGAAAATTTTGATAGTTCAAATTTTGTTTTAAAATTAAAACTTGAATGTTTGAGCAAATAGGATTGTTTGCAAACTATGAAAGGTTTTGGAAAAGTTTGGAAAGTTAATAAGAATAATAATGGTCTTTTGAAAAAAAATAGTTGGTTGGATGTCGAATTGTTTGGTTTTGAGGATAAGTAAACGGGTATTGGACCATTCTTCCCAACTAGTAATTTCGGGGCGAAATTCTTTTAAGGGGGGAGGAATGTGACGACCCGGAATTTTTGAGCATTTAAAATCGGAATATTTAATTGATTTTAAGTATTCAATAGAGCAATCTTAACTTGAATTGCGGACCTGAATTGCGGATATCACAATTTATTCGATAATTTAATTATTGAATTAAATAATTTGAAGTTGGGAAAATTTATTGAATCTAGAATTTGAAGCTGATTAAAAATAATTAGAAGACTTATAAAATTTATATTGATAATACTGAAGATAATAGAAGTTTTAAAATTAAATTTTATGGTGATTTATTCATTTTTGAAATTTCATTGTTTAAAATTGAATTTAAAAATAGCCTTCCAAGGCGCAGTCTCGAAACTCGACGAAACCAGTTCCATTGGATCCGTAAAATTGAATCATTATCGGATTTCAAATTTCGTTTTGTTTGGAGCTAGTGTGTTAGTGTACGAGATATAAACGTGCTGGAAATTTAAATTGATGAATAATCTAATGAAATTTAATTTAAAAGAAAATCGAGCCTTCTTGTATATGCCTCCTTACTTTATTTCTAATCACGTTGCTCCTTTCTTTTCAGCCGAAAATTTTGAAAAATATAAAATAAAATAAATGATAATAGCTTCGTTCAGAAGGAACGAACGAAAAGAGAATTAAAGGGGCATGCTTCTCATCCTTCTGTTAAAAACAAATTCTCGGCTAAAAAATATATTATATAGACGATATAGAACCTTCAGCACCGAGCCCTCCCTTATTCAATTCTTAACCTATTCGATTCAAATCAAGTTCATGGCCGCTCGCGGGAGAAGAATTCGCGAGTATGTGGGGAAAGGCGGTTTCAGGCAAGGCGATCGACTAGGGTTGGGGCACGAAGGGCTAGGTCTTGTGAAGCATATTGGTTTGGTTCGTCTTCGCCGTCTCTCGAGGCGATGGAGGGGAAACGTGCGAGCTTGTACGCTTGCGCGCGCGAGATCTGAAGTTGTTCGTTCACGCGGTTTTGGGAGGAGTTAGGCAACGGCGGTGTCTGGCTTTAGATGGTGGCTGCGATTTGGAAGCTTGCGTTGGGTGGTTCGAGACCGGTCAAGCTCGATGCGATGGGTTCGCATGGGTTTTGGATTGTAAATCGAGCTGTGTGGGTTGGGGTTTTTTTTAGGCAGTAAAGTATGTAATAATTCCATTTTTATTTATATATTCACTCATACATATTTGAATACAAAACAGCAATTGTAAAAAAAAATTGATTTCAAAGCATTTTTTTTTCGTTAAAAAAATTTATTATATATATATATATATATATATATATATGTGTGTTTGGGTATAAATCCTTAAATTAACTTATTGAATGGTCAATGTAAAGAAAATAATGTGTTTAACTGGATAATCAATAATTTGATTTATTAATGGAAATCTATTAAAGGAAATCAGTTTAAACCAAATAAATTGTCAATCAAATATTAAATTGGGAATTTATCGTTCGAGTTATTTCGAATATTGATAAAACATACAATGTCTATACAAGGTTTAATACTTTGGGGAAACAAGTCAGGATGGGATGGATGGCTAAACTAAAATCAAAGGTGTAATCTCACTCAGTTCAATTTAAATTTAAATTTTAAATTTGAACTATTAAATTTAAATAATTGTTTGAATGGTTGAATTGATTGCGGTAATATAGTATGATATTTTGGAATTGGCATATTATATTGTGCTAACATTTGTGGGTACAGGGAAAACAGGTTGGAGGGATCCAACTGGACCCCTCACATTTATTTAAATTATTCAATAATCTCTGTTGTGAGTATTTGATATCCTATGATGAGTTATATTAGAATATTGTATGTTATGGTTTGATTGGATATCCGGGTATAATGAATTATCAAATTATAGGAATTGGATTGTTGAAAAGAAATCTAAAGGAAGTAAATTTGTAAGCGAAATAACTATAAAAAGTTTGAATAAAGTAAGAATGGATTGAAAAGAAATAGAAGTAATATGAAAATAATAATAAATGACTTCGAGAATGAAGGGAAAAGAATTTTGAATAAAATGTAATTGATGAATTGTAAACTTAAGTTATATCAATAAAAGAAATAAAGAAATATTTTAAAATTCAAAGTTTATATTTATTTAAAAGGATAAGGAAGTAATTGAGAATCTAAAAATTGGAATTTTTAGATAAAGTATTTCTAAATCATAATCAAGAAATGAAATCTGAAACTAATAGATTCTGAACTAAGAGGGGAGTAAATAGGAAATCAATTTGGAAATTGATTCGAGTGTTTGAAATTGAAATTTAAAAGAAGATTGTGAAGAGAAGTATACTTCTCTAGATAGCAAGGTACGTTCAAAGTTAATTTTTAAATATAAGTAAAGGCTTTAATGTTGTTTTAAAAAGGCATGTTTTAGGAAATTTATTGTTTATAATCCTTTAGATTATAAAGTAAATATTTTCAAACCTATTATCATGGTAATTGTTTAAAATGGTAACTCAGAGTTTTATTTTGAAGAGTAGAGCCTAGTTTACATTTCATAAAGTAACCTTATTTTTTTTACTATTCATATAGTATACATTTTTAACTAATTATTGAAGTGCTCTTAGCTTAAATGTTTAAAGGAAATTCCAAAGTAAGAGTTTTGTTAAATCTATTATTGTAATAATTATTTAAAGAATGATTTGATATTGTGTTTAAAGAAGAAAATCTAGTTATATTTATAAAATAAACTTATTTTAGTCATTTCTAGGGTATTATTTAAAACTTAGGTATTAAAGTAAAATTTCCTATATAAAATGTTAAAGATATCTTACAATAAAAGTGTTGTAAAGTAATTTAAAAATCTAGTTTTGTGCTTGGCGATTCTAGAGGAGATAGAAGATATTTGGGAAGTTTATTCTGGAAACGGAAGTATGGTTTGAAACTGTTATCAAAAGGATTTGAAATTGAAAATATATCTTGTAAAGATATTGGAGATAAATAAATAATTTGGATAATTATTTATTGTTTGATGGATGTTTGTGAATAGTAATTGATAGTTAAATCATCGACTATCAATATTAGCCAAATAAGTTGATCGTTTCGAAGAGACCGGGATCGAGATTTATTTCTTGAAAACCACTTCGATCCGGTTTGTACGTTTCGTGAAAACAATTTTGGATTCGAAGATGGAGCAGTGAAGTGCAAGGGCTAGTCGCTACTAATCTTGAGGATATTTCCAAAATGGATGTAGTAGGAATAGTGCCTTCGGTTCCATTCGAACCCGGGACGGACTTGTATGGATGACTGCTTGCGAAACATTGTCAGGTGGATGATGGGCATTTTATGGAATATATTCTAAAAAGGTAAAGCTTAGCCTCCAGCCTCATCAAATAGGAATGGCTGAAAATCAAGGGATATGCAGCAAGGCTTCGTGGGTAGCCCCCATTGGAGGGTGAGGTCATCCCTGTCTAGATGTCCCTTTTATTTTGGCTTATTGGGCGGTTGCTGATCCCAACCGCGGGGTGATCTTGCTCGGGACTGTCCAGTAAGGGATGGTACCGGTCTTGTGTTGCAGGGGACTTAGGGTGGCTCCTCGTTACGCTGATCAAGACCAGGTACTATGACAGGTGGTACCCCAGTGCCTAGCCATTAGTTGGAATCCATTTTCCATACGCGCCCGTACGGTTTTGATTGTGCCCAACTATTGCTGAAACATGAGATGCAAGCATTTCAGCTAGATTCTATTTTACTTTCTATAGACACTATTATAATATCAGAGGACTTTAGTAAAAATGTTTTAGCCACCGTAAGGTAAATACCCGACATGTTTATTTGTGGCATGGTCTTACGAGATGCTTTTGTTTCCAAAGGATTTTTGAAACTTTAATAATCAATTGGGTGTGATTTTCTCCCGCTGGTATTCCAGACTGACTCGGGTGTTATTTAACTGTAATGCTCGGGTCAGACCGAGTATTATAGGATACAGAATTTGATGCTGTGGAGTTCAGGAGACGAGCTGGATGACGATACGTACTTACGTACTTGTTATACATATTCCGCTGTGGGGTTGTTGTGTATCCATTTGTATGATATTGATGTTGAGCTGTGATTGATGTACTCTGATGATGTAATATATAAACAGAGATATTTGATTTTGAGTAAAGATAATTTATTGTCTATTATATTTTATTCCGCTGCGATGGTTAGATTCTGTTGTTGTTTCCTATTTTCTTCTTCTACCACTTCTTCTTTAACCCAAATGGTTCGTATTTTTGTGCAACTTGAGTTGATTGTTGTAGAATAGTGTCGACTCAAAGGGTACAGATTTGCGGGCCGCTACGATTGCTGCCAAAAACTAATTTGTTCAGAAAAGCTAGTTATTTTTGAAAATTTCAAAGGAAATTTGTTGGGATAAAACCAGGATTGGTATAATTTTTGAGAAATATGATTTGAGATGTTGAAAATTTCAAAATAATTTGAAACCAAAAGCCGGGAGTTTAAAAGAAAAAAAATCCCGATGAGATAGTTGTAAGTTTATAAATTGAGATGATCTTTAAATCAGGAAGGAAATACAAGCTTTGAATGTCGGGAATTTAAATTTAAAGTGAAAAGTTAAAAATGAAATTAACTTGGGTTGGAGAATAAAATTTAACTGGATTGAAATCGATTGAATAGGCTGAAAATAATATCCAGTAGTATTCGAATCAAGTTGAATCAAATTGAGTTAAATAAATATGTGTTAAAGTAAAATTGAATTGGGATGAGAATTCAATTGAGTTAATGAATGGAATTAAATTCTTACCTGAACGAATGGGAAATAAATTGAATAAGGATTGGAATTGAAGTAAACAAATTAGAATAACTTATAAAAGAATCAGAATTAAATTGAATAAAAATATGCTTGGGATATAATTTAGCATAAGGCTTGAGTTAAAATAAAAGAATAATATATTCAAGCCTACAATGGATGGAATTGTGTAAATAATAAGTTGTGACTTATAAAATTTAAAAGTGAAATAGAAAATCCAAAATAAATATTGTTTGATGTTTTGGATAATAAAATGAGAAGAAATTCCAAACTTGAATTATAAAATAAATTGAACTTAAAGAAAATTAAATGAAGAGATTTTAAGATTAAAATTCAAGTGTGGGATTAGAAATAAAGGAAGAACTAATTTGTTAATAAATTGGTTAATGAAATGTTAAATAAAGCTGAATTGGTGAGTTAATATTGAAGTTTGGAAATAAAACTCAAGTTATAAATCAAATTAGACTTGAATCATTAGTGAAGAAAATATAATTGAAAGCGGTTTTGCAATTAATTAAATAAATAGAGAATGAAGTTGATTTGTGAGTTAATTAAAATTTGATTGTAAGTTAAAGGTGAATGGTGGAATCAGAACTTGTGTTATTAATTAAAATTTGACTTGAAGTGTTTACAAATTAAATATAATCGGAAACAAATACAAAATGAAATAGATTAAATGTGACGACCCGAAATTTTTAAGCAATTTAAATCGGAATATTTAATCGATTTTAAATATTCAATAGTGTAATTTTAACTTGAATTACGGATATCACAAATTATTTGATAATTGAATGATTACATCAAATTATTTGAAGTTGGGTAAATTATTGAATCTGGAGTTTAAGCCTATTTCAAATAATTTGTAGGCTTGTAAAATTTATATTGATAATGCTGAAGATAATAAAAGCTTTAAAATGTAATTAAGAATGGTTTGTTCAGTTTTGAAATCTATATCGTTTAAATTGAATCTAAAAATAGCCTTTCGAGGCACAGTCTCGGAATTCGACGAAACCAGCTCCATTGGATCCGTAATAGTTAGTTATTATCGGATTTCAATTTTCATAGTGTCTGGATTTACTGTTTTCTCGTACAAGTGAGCAACACGTCGAAATTAAAATCGATAATTTAATATTTTATATCGATTTATAAAGATAACTTCCATATACGACCAAATTAGCCTTCGAAACACGTTCCATTGTGTTCGAAATGCGGGTACAACCGTATAAACGTCTGTCGGCATGTCTGATTCGGGGTTTGGGATTTCGCGTTATACAAGGTAAGATATTTTCAATATTCTATAATATAATAAATTTCGAAGTACGTTTAGTCAGAGATATTTTTATAACAAGCGTACGCAGAAAGCTATTTTCCTAATCAATATTTATTCTTCGCCCTTTTCTATTTCTCAGTTGAAATCGAACTAGAAAAAAAATGGCCGAAGCCTCCTTCAAAAGGAAATACGCAGAAAAAAAGGGGGAAAACCAAATAATCATGGCCTTGTTTCCTTTCCCCTTCCTACCCCTTTCGATCTCAGTTTTAAAATTGTTTTTGTGTATAAATATCAGGCCGAAGCCACTTTTCCCAAATCAATTTTGTAAAGGTGAGGAATGAGCCTCGTTCGTCGTCCAAAATTCACGAAACCCTAGTGAATCGCGAGTTGGTCGTCATCTTGAAGTCGTAAGCAAGGCCGATGGGATGGCGATGACGAGACACGTGCCTGGGCAAGACGACGATGTCGTGGGGCATTCTGGAGGGTCGTGGGCTCGTAGTCGAGGCATCAAAGTCGATTCTTGCTCGACATCGTAGGAGGTGTTGTGGAGGTGTAGCGCGCGTGGGTTCGATCATGATGCTGGACGAGAGGGCCGAGGCGATTTGGCGGTCTGCGTGTGTTGATGGCTAATTGGGTTTGAATGTGAGGTCGCGTTCGACGATGGGGTTTCGTCCTCAAGGCAGTAAGGTATAAATTTAAATTTTTGTTGCTTAAAATTAATGATATATATCTTGGCTGATTTAAGAAAAGAAGAGAAAAAATTTCAGGGTACTTAAAATTTTGATGCTGAAACATGAGATTTATCTATAAGATTTGAAGAGAAAAAGAATAAAGTAAATTAGGTCTATATAGATTGGAAAAGATTTTAAATTGAAATAAACTACCGATTTATGGTAATAATTATTATTATTGTTTTACCGGAACTATAAGCAGGAGGGAAAGCAATTAAATTGACAGCTAGATTTAAAATAGTCGTGTTTTTTAATTTTGAATTTGGGTTATTAATTACTTATGAAAAATTTAATATATGTACAAACAATTTATATAAGGTTTAGAAGGAATTATAGAAAGGATTTGTGATAAAATTTTACGATTTACGAATTTAAAGATGTAATAAAGGAAAATTAATTCAAAATTAAATTGAATGGTAATTAGGTGTTTGATTTATATTTCGAATATTAATAAATCATATAATATTTATTCAAGGTTAGAAATTGGGGAAAACAAGGCGAGTTTGAGGTGAATGGCAATCTAAGGCCAAAGGTGAGTAAATCTCATTCAGTTAAATTTAAATTTAAATGACTAAATTTAAATAATTGTTTGAAATGGTTGAATTGATTTATGTGCTGTAGTGTGGTATATATTTGGAATTTGCATTTTATATTGTGCTAACATTTGTGGATGCAGGAAAAACAGGTTGGAGGGATCCAACTGGACCCCTCAACTTTATTTAATTATTTAATATTCTCTGTTCTGGATATGTGATATCCTGTAATGAATTATGTGGAAATATTGAATGCTATGGCTTGATTGTTATAATCGGGTAATAATAAATTACTAATATATAATTTGAGTTTGGGAATGAAAATAAAAGAAGTGAAATTGTAAGTAAAATAATTATGGAAACTTGAATAAATTTAAGAATGAATTGGAAAAGAAATAAAATGCCTTTAAAATTCTAATAAATAAATCTTAAGTTAGTAAGGGAAATTTGAATAATCATAAGATTAATGAAATTTAAATTTTAGTGTTATTATAAAACATTTATTTAAAATTTAAGATTTCAATTTATTGGAAAGAGTAAAGCAGAAATTTGGAGGAAGCTGAGATTGGTATATTTTAGTTAAATGGTATAGAATCAACCGGAAAATAATAATAATAAATATAAAGTCCATAATTAATGAATTTTGAGATAAACTGATAAGTAGAGAAATTTATTTCAAATGGGATAAGTTGGGAATCAATTTGGAAAATTGATTTAAGTGATTGAAGTTGGAATTCTCCCTGGATAACTAAGTACGTTTCAAGCAAATTTTTAAATATAAGTTAATAGTTTTAAAAAATTGTTTTAAAAGGTATGTTTTGAAAAATTTATTATTTATAATTTTTAAATTCTAAAGTAAGTATTTTCTCAAATCTATTATAGTAGTAATTATTGAAAAAGTGACTTAGTATTTTGTTTCAAAGGTGAAAATCAAGTTTTATATTCTATTAAATAACTTTATTTTCAAATATTCAAATAAGATGTATTTTTAACAAATTATTAAAGTAGTTTAATATAAATGTTTTAAAAGTATATATTTCAAAGTAAAGTGTTTTAAATTATTTTAAAATCTAGTTTTGAGCTTGGTAATTTCAGAGGAGATAGAAAATATTTGGGAAAGTTTATTCTAAAAGGAAAGATGGGTTTTGTAACTGTTTTCAAGGATTGAAAATAGAAATATATCTTGTGAAGATATCTTTGTGATAAATAAATAATTTGGGAAATTATTTATTGTTTGATGGATATTTGTGAATAAAAATTGTTAGTTAAATCACCAACTATCAATATTGGCCAAATGCGTTGATCGTTTCGAAGAGACCAGGATCGAGATTTATTTCTCGAAAACCACTTCGATCCGGTTTGTACATTTCGTGAAATGATTTTGGATTCGAAGATGGAGCGGTAAAGTACAAGGGCTAGTTGCTACTAATCCTGAGGATATTTCCAAAACGGATGTAGTAGGAATAGTGCCTTCGGTTCCGTTCGAACCCGGGATGGACTTGTATGGATGAATGCTTGCGAAACATCGTCAGGTGGACGATGGGCATTCTAAGGGATATATTCTATAAAGGTAACGCTTATCCTCAAGCCTCATCAAATGGGAATGACTGAAAATCATAGGTTATGCAGCAAGTCTAGGTGGGTAGCACCCAAGTAGGGTGACGTCATTCTAGTCTAGATGTCCCTTTTTTTTAAATTTCGGCTTAGTGGGCTGTTGCTGATCCCAACCGCGGGGTGATCTCACTCGGGACTATCCAGTAAGGGATGGTTCCGGCCTTGTGTTGCAGGGGAGCGAGCGTACTCCTCGGTACGGTGATCTAGGCCCCGTACTGTGACAGGTGGTACCCCAGTGCCTAGTCATTGGTTGGAAATCCATTCTTCCCACGAGCCTTGTACGAGTTTTATTTGTATTACCCACTCTGTGGCTAGTAGCTGGAATTTAATAGATGTAACAATTTCGGCTATTTTGTAAGTATTTGTGTATAGACCATATTATAATATCAGAGGATTTCTATAAAAATTGTTTTAGCTATCGTAAGGTAAAAACCCGACATGTTTATTTGTGGCGTGGTCTTACGAGATGCTTTTGTTTTCAAAGGATTTTTGAAACTTTAATAATCAATTGGGTGTGATTTTCTCACGCTGGTATTCCAGACTGGCTCGGGTGTTATTTAACTGTAATGCTCAGGTCAAACCGAGTATTATAGGATACAGGATGATGCTGTGGAGCTCGGGAGACGAGCTGGATGACGAAACGTACTTTCGTACTTGTATTTATATATATATTCCGCTGTGTTGAGTTGATGTGTATCCATTTGTATGATATTGATGTTAAGCTGTGATTTATGTACTCTGATGATGTATATATATAAAAAAAATATTTGATGTTTGAG
The DNA here is from genome assembly GCA_030765085.1 of Allium cepa. NCBI lineage: Eukaryota > Viridiplantae > Streptophyta > Magnoliopsida > Asparagales > Amaryllidaceae > Allium > Allium cepa. The sequence continues at coordinate 156,080,382 of CM060929.1, read as the reverse complement.
TAAAGAGTATTTATTATCTATTATATTTTATTCCGCTGCGATGGTTAGATTCTGTTGTTGTTTCCTATCTTCTTCTTCTACCTCTTCCTCTTAAATTCCAAATGGTTCGTATTTCTGTACAACTTGTGTTGATTTAGATAGAATAGTGTTGACTCAAGGGGTACGGATTTGCTGGTTGTTTCACTTGGTATCAGAGCTTAGGTTGGAGATAACTCGGCTCTGGTGGGAATTACTCATCAAATAGAGTCTTTGGTACTCTATAATGAGTTTGAGCGTATTAATAGATATGAGCGCGTATTTGTTAGTGAATATAAATTATTTTAATATTGCGTTGATTGGTTTATTGAGTGGCATATGAACCTTCGTCGACACAGTCTACGCAACTGTATTGAAGGGGTTTCTAAACACCTGAATAGAGCAATCGACATGGTATTGTTTTAAATATGGGTAAATGAAATAATTTTACCCAAAAACATATCTTGATATAAAGAATAGTTTTTGAAATCTATGTAGCTAGTATATGGTTGCTTGGATGTTAGAAATGATGATATTCAAGTATTATCATTGCTAAGTGAAAATTTAACTAGAAATTGAAATATAATTAAAAATTTGAGGGATATATTCATTGTAGAATGAAATTTATAAATATGAATAATAGATGTAAATTATAAATTGAAATATAATTAATTGGGAGTTTGTATAAGCATAAACTATACAAATGCATTTTAGTTAAAATTTGAATTAAAATAGAATTTGAAAACTTTAAAACTGTGCCGACCACCCATGACTCCCGCACCATACAAGGAAATAGTGCGCTGTAAAGTGTGCCAGGCAGCCACGGATGATCGTCAGGATAAGGTAAACACAGAATAGCCTATCGTATTGCTCACAGCGCATACTTCCGTAGATACGACACGTGAAAAACATTGTGCACACCCGACATCTTTTCTGGTAACTCCAACTTATAAGCGAGCTTTCCAATTCGCTCGACGATCGGGAATGGTCCAACAAATCTCGGAGTCAATTTTCCTTTCTTCCCGAATCGAATAACATTCTCTAGTGGAGAAATCTTCACAAAAACCATATCTCCTACGTCGAATTCCAAATCTTTTCGACGCTTATCGGCATAACTTTTCTGACGATCTTGGGCTGCCTTCATTCGTCGCTGAATGGTCTCTATAGAATCTGAAGTCTGTCGAATCATTTCGGGCCCAAGTATCGGCTTTTCTCCAGTTTCCAACCAACGGTCGGAGAGTTACACGGTCTTCCATACAATGCCTCATATGGTGCCACACCAATACTTGACTGGTAACTGTTATTATATGAAAATTCCACCAAATGAAGATGATCTTCCCATGATCCTCCGAAGTCCAAAACACATGCTCTGAGAAGATCTTCCAAAACTCGGTTGACTCTCTCGGTCTGACCATCTGTTTGGGGGTGATAAGCCGTACTCAAACACAATTCAGTTCCCAAAACTTCTTGGAAGCTCTTCTAGAATCCACTAGTGAATAATGGGTCTCGATCGCTCACTATACTCTTTGGAATACCATGGAATCAAACTATCCACTTAACATAAAACTCAGCCTATTTTGATGCAGTCCTAGTTGATCGAACAGGAATAAATCTTGCACTCTTAGTCAAACGATCTACGATGACCCAAATCCCTTCATTTCCTGCTCTGGTTCTAGGTAGTCCATCGATAAAATCCATCGATATTTGCTCCCACTTCCATGTAGGAACTTCTAACGGCTGAAGCAATCCACTTGGCTTCTTCTGTTCGGCTTTTACCAACTGGCAGTTCATACACTTGGAAATAAAATTTCCAACATCCTTCTTCATACCTTCCCAGTAATAGGTTCTCTTCATATCCCGATACATCTTATTTCCACTTGGATGAATTGTCAACTTTGAGTAATGACTTTCCTTCAAAACTTCATTTCTTAATTCATCTATATCGGGAACAACCAGTCGTCCTTGTTTCCGAAGCCAACCCTCTTGATCGACCTCGAATCCTTTATCCTTCTCTGGGTCCAATCCAGATTCCGAATCACGGATAATCTTGACAAGCTTATCGTCTCGCTTTTGGCTCTCGCCAATTCTTTCCACTAGAGTAGGTCTTATCGATAAGTTTGTCAACATCTCAGGTTCCAATTCACATCTAGGCCTGAAGTCAAATCCAGCCAAATACTCAAGACTCTTCCATTCCGAAAACATGGCTCCCAAACCTGTATGTCTTCGACTTAATGCATCTGCCACTGCGTTACCTTTTCCCGAAGTATAGGCTACACCAAAATCATATGATGCTAAAAACTCTAACCATCGTTGCTGTCGAAGATTCAAATCCTTTTGGGAGAAAAGATACTTCAATGACTTATGATCTGTAAACAACTCAAATCGAACTCCCAGTAGGTAATGTCTCCACATCTTCAAAGCAAATACAATCGCCGCTAACTCCAAATCATGAGTCGGATAATTCCTTTCATGCGGCTTCAGTTGTCGACTTGCTTATGCAACAACTTTATCCTTCTGCATTAGCACTGCTCCAAGTCCAGTACCACATGCATCGGTGTAAACCACCATCTCATCATTTCCACTTGGAATAGCCAAAACAGGAGCACTTGTCAATCGCTCTTTCAGGATTCCGAAAGCTTGCTCACACTTAGCATCCCATCTGAACACTTGGTTCTTTTTCGTCAACCCTGTTAATGGTGCAGCTATCTTGGACAAGTCATTGATAAACTGACGATAATATCCTGCTAATCCAAGAAAGCTTCTCACATCAGATACATTCTTAGGTCTAACCCAATCCTGGATTGTTGCCACCTTAGCAGGATCAACCGTTATTCCATTTCCAGAGATAACATGGCCTAAGAACCTCACTTCACTCTTCCAGAAGTGACACTTCGAAAACTTAGCCCTCAGCTGATGTTTTCGCAAGATTTCCAAAACAATACGCAAGTGCGTCTTGTGCTCTTCTTCAGTTTTGGAATAAATCAAAATATCATCCACAAACACAAGTACAAACGTGTTCAACTAATCCTTGAACACTCTATTCATAAGATCCACAAAATATGCTGGTGCATTGGTCAATCCAAACGGCATTACCAGCCACTCATAGAAACCGGATGGTGTCCTAAAAGCAGTCTTCGACACACTATCCTTTGCCACTCTCAACTGGTGAAATCCCGTTGCCAAATCCATCTGAGAAAACACCGTAGCTGTGACTCCCCACCTCTATACCCACGCTAGCCAAGAACACTACGGTGTAGTGCTGTCGACTAGCATGGAGAATAAGGCTGTTGAGGAGTGACCATCCGTGTAATTGCCTTGTGCGAGCACCGATATGCCAGATAGTAAAAACGTGCATTTCATTTCAGGAGGAAATCCGACATGCCGATGCAAACTCAAAGCTACTACACAGTGGCTATAATAGTCTAGGACAAAATATAAACTAATAACACAGATAATATGAATGCGGAACACAGATAAAACAGAAAGTCTCATACATATATAATAACTGATGTCAGTTACAATACATTTACACGGTACATGTGATACAACTACAACAGTCAACTTAGGAAGTTATATATATACAAGTACATTAACGACTAATATACATGAATACATATCAACCTATACTATGACTCGACAACTCCAAAAGATATGAAAAGTCTTCGTAGCTCAAGCAGCATCCCAAAGCAGAATATCAACAACCTGAAAATACTCGGTCTGACCCGAGTATTACATTCAAAAGAAAATAATACTCGGGTCAGTCTAATTCAAACTCAGTTATTAATGCACAGAAGCAATAATAATTAAATAATGAATAGATGACAGTCACAGAAATAAATTTACCTATCCGATTCTTAAATAAGAAATCGGATAACGGTAAATATAACGCGAACCAATTCAAAACAATTGGAACATCAATTAAAAGGTCAACACGAGTAGGGCTGCAGTATACGCACGCGTATACTGCCTCGCCACTACAACATCTGGAATACGAAATAGATCCATAAATCAGAAGCAAAAGAAATAACAATAAAACAAATACCGTGTGGCTGCAGTTCACGCTTGCATGCACTGCCCTACCACTACAGTGACGATGTACCCAATGAATACCCTGTGGCTGCAGTTCACGCTTGCGTGCACTGCCTTGCCACCACAGTGATGATGTACACAACCGGGCACAAGGTCAAACCCAAATAAATTACGGTTCAACTCAGGGGCAACATGAGTGTACAAAGTCAAATAATCAAATAAACAACTGAGCTCCATGCAACAATACTTTTGAATGGAGGCAGTGTAACAAAGGACACCAAGTTCAATGTATTACTTGGAAAGGGGATGCACTGAACTTGAAGTTAATTTCAAGCGACATCAAGTACTGCATAAGAGCACGCAATGTACAGGTACAGGCTAAAGAAGAAAGCACAAAAATAAGGCAATGGAATATAAACATTGCCTAGCCTACATATGAATTAAGTTCATATGTACAACAAACACCCAAACAATGCAACAGTGGAGGACACTAGTGAAAAGGGTCACAAAGCAATGGTTCCATAATGAAACGAACCAGAAAAAGGCAACTGAATTTTGCATGAATGGCTACAAGTATATGAAATGTACTCGTAAACATATGAATACCAACAGTATGAATATACAGTGATGCAAAATGAAGCATACTACTGAATCAAGTTCAGTAAGGCAATGCAACAATACAAGCATGGAATGATGTGCAGATATATGCAGAAAAATGGCACAGGTGTGTGCAGAGGGAGGATGCACAAAAATGCCACAGGGGACTTAGTCACATATGAAAAGGTAAGGTATACATGCATTCAAATGCCATTCAGACCCTAGGTGACAGAGATGCAACATGGTTGGACACAAAGGCAACTGCACTATGCAATTGAATATGAATCATGCCAGTGACTAAAGTGAAGGCATGGACTGCCGCAAAACAGATATTGCTCGACCCAAGACACAATACAGTGAGTTGAAGGCAATACAACAATAAAAATAAGGCACACAAGGATACAAGGGCAACTGCAACTAAAAATACAGCCATCACAAGATCACAATGCAACAAAACTGTCTCGAAGCGAATTGGAAGTCAGCCCAACACTGGGTACAGTCAGGTGGAAATACTTGCATGAAATCAGTGAGCACTTAATATATGCAGGCCATAATAAGATGACAACAAGTAATAGTTCAACTGAGCCAAGTGAATAACCAACAATGCAGTGTGCAACATAATGCAACAGTGGACAGGGCAACAGATTTTAAGAAACTAGCGACAAGTATATGAAATATACTTGTAAAAATACTGGGCAGGGCACTTATGATAAAGCAACACAATGCAAACTGCATAAACATGTAAACATATGCATGTTATCAGCAATTACAAAAGGCAAACGTCAAATCACAACTATCATGATTCAACACAACTGCCAAGCCACTCGATAACATGGAAAAATAGCATATGCAGTGATATAGCTATTTAAAGTGGATATGCAAGTGCAAACTCGAGATAACCCCTCAGATTCACTGAAGACAGTGAAACAACAGCCGTGATGAAAATGCAGTGATGGAACAAAGCATGTTACTGATATAACAAAATCAGGCAGCAGTTTTAATTAGACATGTTTAACGAGACAGTGCCCAAATCGAAATAGGTCAAGTGCATTGATGAAGCAGTGCAATCATCAAGGAGCTCGAAGGCAAACATGACAGTGAAACAGGTCATAGTGAAGATGACAAATGCAATGACCAGCTACAACAAGCTCAGTGACTAGTGTGCAATGAAGGCCTCAAGGGAAAAAAATTCTGTAGGGAATAAAAGTCAACCATGAACGATGAAAGTCATGGAATCTAAATCAGCAGCCCCAAAAACTCAAGGCAGCGGAGTATCAACACCGAACAAAAAATCAAATCGAAGCCAAAACAACGAAAACCAATTAAGCAGAGAAAATCGAACAAGTCAAATAAAACCGTCAACATTCACACGAAATTACACTGCCGAAGCATGGAGACGAATTAAATGTGAGTGAGGAATGTCACTCACCTTGTCGACGAATTGAAGCAGTCGAGCATCACAGAGACGGGCGACCACGAAGAATTGAAGAAGCCGACTGTCGAAGCCCTAATTTGGAAAAGGGGGAAACGAACGAGACCACCTCCATTTTTATTTCGTTTGCTTATTTTTTGTTTAAGGGTTTCGAAAATGAAAAGAGTAAAGGGGAACGACATATTCACTTTAACACGGCACCAACAAAAACGAAAACGTGTGCCAATATTCAACATTTAAAGCCCAACAACACTTAATCCATTTTTAAACGAACTACAAAAGGATTTTCACTCGATCGAAAACTTCAATTGGTAATTAGCGAAGATATTAATCGTTTAATGTCGATTGTAAGTCGACGCGAAATACCGGGTTGTTACATTAGCTCCGTGAAACTGATCAAACAAGTCATCTATTCTCGGCAACGGATACTTGTTCTTCTTAGTCACTTTCTTCAGCTCATGATAGTCCACACACAACCTCAACGATCAATCCGCTTTGGTTGCAAACACAACTGGTGCACCCCATTCGGACACAATACGCCGAATGAATCCTTTCTGTAAAAGGTCATCAACTTGCACCTTCAACTCTTGTTGTTCCCTAGGCGCCATTCGCCTAAGCGGCATCACAACAGGTCTGGCTCCTTCAACTTGATCGATACGAAACTCGATCTCTCTATGTGGCGGTAACCCTTTGACCTCGTCAAAGACATCCTCAAATCCATTCACGATAGGCACCGATGACAGTCCATCCCGTGGAACAACCAGCGAATACATGAAGCTCATGAAGACGCCTTCTTCATGCTTACATCGTATCACAACCTTTCGCCCCTCCAAATTCTCGACTGTCACCTCCAGCCTCTTGCAATCAACCCTTGCTGCATACTTCCTAAGCCAGTCAATACCCAAAATAATTCTGAACCACGCAAAGTTCAGAACAAAACAATCACAAACAAAAGAGCAATCATGACTCGATACAACTAGACCACGGCATATCATACACAAACATGACGAACCCCCAACTGGATTAGTCACAACCAATGGTCTGTCAACAATATCCGGTTCCAAACCCAACCGGCCTACAAGTTCACTACAAACAAAGGAATGCGACGCCCCAGTATCAAACAACACTCTAACTGGAACACAACAAATGGAAAGAGTACCTTGAACCACCACACTCTTCCCCTTCTCTTCTGCGGTAGGAGCTTTCGAAGATGATGGAACAACCCTCAAAGCATAAGCTTGCACAATCTGCTTGTCCTTCCTCGGTTCCGGATAATTCTTCCTGAAATGCCCCGGCTTATCACAGTTGTGGCACTTCGTCGGTGCCTTCTGATTCTTACAATCCCTGGAGAGATGGCCCTTCTGCTAGCAATTGTAGCAGCTCACTTCACCCTTCGGCTTCTTTTGACCATTCTTACCCTTCTACTGCTGCTGCTTCCTCTTCTTGTTTCCACCTTGCTCCTTGGTCACAACAACAACAGATCCTTCCTTAGGGAGCAGATTCTCATGCCTGAGAGCCTTCTCCACAAGCTTCTCAAACGGATCGTCCAAATGATCCACCAACTTCCTCCCAAGATAACTGTCCAGGCCTGTCATAAACTTCTCATTCTTCTGATAAGGGGATTCAATATATGACCGAGCATACTTGGACAAAGCTTCAAACTCAGAAACATACTCAAGAACCGCTCTTCCACCTAGCTTGAGCTCCACAAACTTCTTAAACAGAACAGATTTCTGAGCTGTAGAAATGAACTTAGCTTCAAATCTGACTTGGAATTGCTCCCAAGTGATCTCTTCCTCTGGGGTATCAATGGTGATAGAGTTCCACCAATCAGAAGCTCTTCCCTGAAGCTGTCTTGATGCAAGCTTCCTCTTAGTCGCATCCTCAATTCCCAAGTCACCAAATATCCTTATACAAGCATCTATCCATCTCTGGACTTCTATGGTTGATTCTGTTCCCAAGAAAACCTTCCCTCCAAGAGCAGTATAGTCCTTACAAAGCTTAGCAAAATCCACTGGTCTTGGGGCTTGAACCTGAACTCCAACATCTACCGATGGCCCCGGAGCTGGCATCCTTCTCATGATCGAAGTCATCATAGCCTCGAACATAGAAGCATAATCAGCAGCCCCTTCAACAGCATGGCCTCCCCTAGTAGCTGGTCTCCCTCTTCGACTCATTCCTAATATCTAAAAGAAATGATTAATATACCCTGAGAAACAACTACATAAGAAGTTCAAATCCTTCTAAGCTACTATATTATATATATAGTAATCTTCCATCAAAATTACAATTACATCTCTCATACGTAGTTACGTCAGCGAGTGTTGGCTAAAATCGATTAACCAAAGCTCTGATACCAAATGTGATGACCACCCATGACTCCCGCACCATACAAGGAAATAGTGCGCTGTAAAGTGTGCCAGGCAGCCACGGATGATCGTCAGGATAAGGTAAACACAGAATAGCCTATCGTATTACTCACAGCGCATGGATAAAATACAATAGAAAGTATACATAGTGAAGCTCTATAGAACAGAAGTCTCATCGAATAAACTCATAATAGTTTGATACAACAATCTGAAAAGTCAATACATCAAGCCTCACTACATAACACTCAGAGAATCATACAAACAGCGGAATACCCAGTACATATAGTAAGAAAACAAAATGAAAAAGCCTCCTGCTCGTCTTCGTCATCAACAGCGTTAGTCACAAAGAACAGCACCTATCACCTGCTACCTAGTCTGCCCATCCCAACATGGATGAACAGCCCAAGGTAATAAGAGTTAAACATAAAACCTTGAGTCAGACAAAAGTCATAGTGAGCAGTAAATCAACTATCAAACATACCAAAACAGTATAAAGGGTACAAAGGAATAGGAACCCAACCATCCCACTCCACCTCTTTCTACAGTGATAGGCCCCAAACACACTAAGCAGAACAAACATAGCAAAGCAGACAATTAAAGTAAAGCAATTATCACTCGAGTCAAGGTCGATGTTTTCCAAGTACAAACCCCCAAGGCCTAAACCAAGATCAGATAAGCACCCACAAAACATCGCTCTTGAGACCGAGTGGCAACACAACCAAACATCCATGCCCTGGCTATCACTGTTATCATTGCCTTGATACCATCGTTAATTGAATGACCGACACATTCTTTCAGCCGTCGGTCAAGGGCTAATGGCAACCCCGGTTCTAGACACAACTCTGCACGTCGTCGCAGCCCGTGCCTAGGAATTTTCGCAACTACCCAGAGTACTAGCACGTCGTCGTAGCTCGTGCTTGGGACTATCGAATCTGCCCAACGTACTCTTGCTTTGAGCATGCTAGAACCTTTAACAACGATGAAATCTCAGCCTCCTAGTCATCCTCCTCGACGACTATTCTCATACTAGCCCAAGCGCCTCTTGAGCCCACCATTGTCAACCAACTCGAATCGCATCATCAATTTATCAACATGCTTGGGATGATCCCGTCTGGATTAAACCAAGGCTATCTCACATCATGCTTTGCTTCATCGCATCATAGCAAAGTCTCATCCCAACATCACACTTTGCTCTATCGCATCATAGCAAAGTCCATCATCATCGAATCTATCCATATGAGCTTTAACATCCGCTTCATATGCCACAAGCTGCTTTCACCACTCAAGAGCCTCTCCACTTAGCTTTTGAATCATCTTCGACCAACTTGTCCAAATCAACTATTAGCTAATTTGCAACAATCTATCAATCAAATCAATCATTAATCCAAGCAGTCAAACATTCAAACAAGATCTAATAAGCAATTATACAAGAATGGCAATTTCGTAATTAAAATGTCCAAATCTAACAAGTATGAATTATAAGCAAATATCTCTACAACTTGATGAATAAACTTATATAAGTTAACATGTAGCAAAATGGGTATCCAAAACTTCATAGACAATGGATCTACATGCAGACTTAAGCAAAATGCAAGAAATCTCTATCTTTAACACATAAACAAGCCACCGATCCAATATACTCCTTTGGGTCCGTGTGAGAGATAACTACCACTCACCGAATCACCTAAACACCTCAAAAGATAACAACTTCAGATCTGGACAGCAAAGGATCTAGCTTGATCCGACAAGATTTCCCTTCAAACGATGAAATCTCTCTTCGATGGATGTAGACCTTCAACTTTGACTCTTGGATCTTCAATTTGATCTTCGATCAAGATGAATGGAAGCACAAGATTAAAGTGGAGAAAAGAAGTGAAGAAGTGTTGTAGTCGAGCTCTCAAGATGGCAGCACTTCGTCGCTTCAAAATCCGGATTCCAAAAATGAAGATAGGAACTCCTATTTATAGGCTGAAATCCTTAACTTGTATGCCCACTTAAGTCGGTCACGACTCATCAAGACCCATGACTTACGACTTAAGACTTACGACTTAAGACTTACGAACAACAATTCTACGATCCTTCGATCTGTAAAAATACGGGTCGTTACAAAAACCCCGGAGTTTTTGGATGTATTTTGGAGGTAAATAGTATCATTGTTGTTTTTGGGTTATTTCTGAAAGGAAATTTGTTGAAAAATGGATTTTGAAAGGGAGATAGCCTTGAATTCACTTCAGTCACTGGAAAATAACTTCGGTGATGACTGCAGCATCATCGATGTTCATTTTCGAGTTTCTAAGTGACAGATTACTGCCAAATGAATTTTTTCAGAAAAACCTGTTTGTTTTGAAATCTCAAAGGAAATTTGTTGGGAATAAAACCAGGATTGGTTTAACTTTTGAGAAATGTGATTTGAGATGTTAGAGATTCCTAAATGATTTGAAACCAAAGCCGGGAGTTTAAAAAAATATCGATAGGATGGGTTGTAAGCTTATAAATTGGGATGATTTTTAAATCAGGAATGTTATATAAGCTTTGAAGGTTGGAATTTAATTTTAAAGTGAGAAGTTAAAAATGAGATTTACTTGGATTGATGAATAAAATTGAATCGTATTGAGTTAAATAAAACTGAGTTCAAATAAAATTGGATTGGAATAAGAATTAAATCGAACTATGAATGGAATTATATTCTTACTTAAATAAATGAAAAATAAATTGAATAAGGATTGGAATTGAAATAAATAAGTTAGAATAACTTGTAAAGGAAATAAAAATCCATAGGAATAAAAATATGCTTGGGTTATAAATAAGCATAAGGCTTGAGTTAAAAATAAAAGAATAATATATTCAAGCCTATGAGGAATGGAATTGTGTAAATAATAAGTTGTGACTTATTAAATTTGAAAAGTGAGATACAAAACTCCACAATAAATATTTTGATGAATTGGAAAATGAAAAGAAAATCCAAACTTGAATTATAAAGTATATTGAACTTAAGGAAATAAAATGAAGTGATATTTGGAATAAAAATTCAAGTGTTGGATTATAAATAAGGGAAGAACAAATTAGATAATAAATTAGTTAATGAAATTGAATTGTAAGTTTATGATAAAGTTGGAAATAAACTCAAGATATAAATAAAAAATTGATTAAAATTGTTGATAAAGTGAAAGTAATTGAGAATGAAGCTGAATTGTGAGTTAATAAATTGGATGGTAAATTAAAGGTGAATAATAGAATTAGAACTTGAGTTATTAATTAAAATTAGACTTGAAGTGTTAACAAAATAAATATAATTTAAAAAGTATAGAATAAAAATAAAATGGATTAAAATAGTAATGATATGAATTGCAAATAAAAATCTGAATAAGTGGAAATAAATAGGAAATGACCTTGTAATAAATTGAATGAGTTAAATCTGGAAAGTTAAATCTTATAATAACTAATCTAATAAATTTGTGGTTTGAAATGAGATTGGATTGACATATAATCAAATTAAATTGAAAAGGGAAATTTATTTGCAAAATGAAATGAGCTTAAGAATAGGAAAAAAGGGGGATTTACTTGAAAATAAAATGGGCTTAAGTATAAAATTGTAGTGAATAAACTTAATCTAAAAAAAGGGAAACGAGTTGAATTGCATTCAACTTAAAATTAAGTTTAATAATAGTGGATTGGATTTAAATCAAGTAAAAATAAATTTTAATTGAAATAAAATTCGGTGTGTTGCCGATAATATTTAATGGAATGAAAATTAAAAAAAAATTATTTGTAAACCATTTAAATTATTAAGGAATTGAAATAACTTGGAGTTTATAAGAAAGATTGATATGGTTATTGAATGAAATAGCTTAGATTGTCTTTGAGCTAAATAAAACAGTTTGGAATAAACAAATATGGAATGCAATGTGTCGAGCTAAATAAATAATTGTGAATGAATTAAAATAAAAAGGGAAATTTAATAGGTAATGAAGATGAACCTAAGTTGTTAATGGTTTTGAATAAACTAGTTTGATTAATAAAATGAAATGCAAGTGAATGGATTCGAATCTGAGATGCAATGAAAATGAGAATATAATAGGTTGTGAATAAATTGAAAATGGAATAGAATTAAGTATAAATCGAGTTGAAATCAATTTAAATTGGTTATAAACATAAATACTTATTTATTCACATAAATCTCATTGAATTGCATAGAATAACTTGTCATTTGGTGTAAATATGAGTAATTAAAATCCTATGTGTTGATAAGGGTAAAATAAATTGATTTTGAAAGCAATTGAATTAAATATGAGTTCAGTTGCTTAAAGATAAATTAAATGTAAGCGATTGAGTTTTAAACCATTTAAAATTGATGAGGTTGTATATGAATGGATTGAAAACCCTTCGAATGGAAAGAAAATGGTTTATGAATTAATTGAAACAGTTGAATTAGCATGAAACTATAAAAATTTCTTACGGAAAATATTTGATGTGCATTTCTTTTAGTATTCATATGTTTTAACTATTGCTAATAAGTGAAATATAGTTAAACTGCATATATTTGGCACTTACATGTTTAAATTGAGTAAGTACAGGTACCTGGAAGCCGTGTGGCTGGATTTGGTTGTGCTATTTGCTAAAAATAATAAGCCGCTTGCTTAAAAATGCTAAATAAGGTGCGCCTACGCAATAAAAATAGGAAATATGAACTGTTTTTGATTTTTCCGACCGCGTGGGCCGATGTATATATATTTATCTCTTTTGTCAAATTGCAAAATGTAACATCGCGGATTTTTAAACCATAGAATTTGAACATTTACTTCGTTTTAAATGTTTAATGTGGATTCTTAATTGATTTTGCAATGAATGGATTCGGGTTCAATCAATGAAATAAGCTATAATTTTTAATTATAGTAATTCCGGTTGAATTTGAATAATAGGAAAATAATAATTTAAATATTCGGAATTGAAATAAAAGTAAATCTGGATATAAATAGTGATAAAAATGGTTTTAAAATTTATTTTGAGTTATTTGAGTGTAAATAGCATGGTGGGAATTTTAGAATAATTTTAAAGTTGATAAATTAATATTTGGGTTTTTATATTAATTTAAAAATGGATTTAATATTATTAAAATGCAATTTAATCAGATTTTGGTCCGAAATGAGCCAGAATGATTTTTGTTGTGTTTATAAATTTTATATGATTTATTATTAAGTTATTAAAATTTTAAAAGTGAAATTTTAAGCGTTTTCGTTAATTTTGAGAATCACCCGATTTAGTAGACGAGTTAAAATAGCCTTCCGGGGCACAGTCTCGGAATTCAACGAAACTAGTTCCATTGGATCCGTAATAGTAAGTTATTATCAGATTTCAATTTTCGTAGCAATCAGAGTTGTCGTTTGACCGTGGCAGTTCGAAACGCATCGAAATCGTTTTAATCGGTTTAAATTAAAATTGATCTTTTAATTCCGTAACACGCACATACGATCAAATTAGCTTACGAAACCTGTTCCATTATGTCCGGAACGAAGAAAAACCCTGGGAATGCCTTTTGGTACGTGAGGATTGGGGTTCGTTTGCAATTAGATGTTAAATTGAGAATTTTGTTAATAAAATAATATTAAATACTATGATATATACCCTTATAATTACAAAATCCTAGTTTTGTTTCTCAGGCCGCTGTCTATTCTTTTTCGATGGCCGAAACGCATCAGTCTTCTCCTCTCGATCTCTCTTTATCCTCTCATTTTTTTGAAAATCTTCAACTGGGAAAACGTAGGGCTCGACGAACTCTTGAAATCCAACGGTTGAATTTGAGCGTAGCTGAGCGTAGCGGAGCGTGGTGGCCATGATAGTGACCGATAAGGGGGCCTTGTTTTCGCGTTTTCCTGGGGCTCGAGACGACCGAGCTTGGCCGTATTCTGGGTGGAGGTGGAGATGATATATGGCGACGCGATGGAAGCATTTGATTGGTGTAGCGGCGATCGTTGGTGGTGGAGTTCGAAACCATAAATGGCGGTGTTGGGTTTTGTTACCTATGTCTTTCGCGTGAGAGGAAGAGGCCGACGGCCTTGATTTTGCTTCTGGAAGCAACGGTCGTGATTTGGTATTTTTTTGTAAAAAAAATAATAATAAAAGAAATTGGTTTTAAATTTAGTTCAAGCTTTAAAAATCCATAACTTACTCATACGTTATCAGATTGGAACGAAATTTGCGGCGCCAGAATCGCAGAAGCATGTACTACGCGGTGGTGCAGTTTGGGAATCATTCCGGGCAAGTAGGAATTTAGGTTAAATCGAACGCCGTTCGGTTTGATTTGAATTTCGAACGCTCGCCGAAACTCTAGGTGAGTAAATCTCACTCACATCTGGAATGTTAGCTGATTTAAGTAGTTAGTATTTATATAATTGTGTGATTGGTTGAAAATGTTTATTTATATCAGCCTGGATTGATATTTGTATTGTTGTGCTAATATTTGTGGATGCAGGGAAAAACAGGTTGGAGGGATCCAACTGGATTCCTCACACTATAGTAATTATCTTTATAATTGACGTTGTGATCTATTTATATATTGTGATGAATAACGCTGGATTAAATTGTATTGTGATATTCCTGGATAAATATATACAGAGAATTTTTAGAATAAAATAAAATAAATTGGATTTTTAAAGAAATAAAAGAAATTGTTAAATAAAGAATTTAAGGGAATTTAAATTTGGAATTTGGGTTGAGTGAAGAATGAAAATTTGCAAAGTTGAAAATAAAAATAAGTGGAACATTTATTAGTTGATAAATGAGGAAGTAGGGATTTCTGGTGATAACTTATAAATTGTAAAATAAAATTAACAATGGGGTTATTTTGATAATAATTATCTCTGAAAATTAAATATGATTCAAAAGAAACCCTTCAAATTAAATTAGCAATACATTGAATGTTGCAGAAATATTATTTAAACCATTGAAATTTAAGTAGGTATTTAGTTAAGAAATTTCTTAAGTATGCTTTCATTAAATAAATTTATAATAGTTTATTTGAAGAAAAAAAAAATAAGCCTTTAAACTTATACTTGGGAAGTGAATTTTCGGAAATGGAAATGTGGTTAAGCTTCGTAAGAAGTTATTTTTAACCTGGAAAGGAAATCTAGGTTATTAAACATAATCTGAATTGAAATATAATCGACAGAAATTATAAGAATGATTTCTGGGATGTTTAAGTGGAAATGAATTTCCCTGGAAAAACCCTAGTTCGAGTTTTAAACAGATTTTATTAAAAAGGAAGTCTAAAGTTCAAACTTGTTTTAAAGAGTGTGTTGAAAAATTATTATTTTAAAGTAAATATTTATAAATTAGCAATAGTAAATTTGTATGAATATCTTAGTAATCATTTTTACAAATGGATTTATTTAAAGGCTAGTTTTGAATAAAGTTATTTGAATTACTAAGAATTCTTTCTAAAACTCTACCGTTAAATTTAGTTTAACTAAACTTTTATGTAAAAATCAAGTTTAGATTCTTAATAAATAGTTTTACGTCACTTATTTTAAATTTATATTTTTGAGTAAGTAACTAAAAGTAAATTTAGGTACTTTAAAGTATATTTCAGTATTAAATGTTTTAACCGTTTTAAATTTAAATGTCTTTGAACTTGGTTATTTCCAATGGGAATTAATGGTAAAGGATTTACATTATAAAAGAAGAACTTTGGGAAATTGCTTTCAAATGAGCTTTGAAATTTGGGGAATATATCTTTAAAGTTATCCGAGGCAAATAAATAATGTGGGAAATTATTTATTGTGTGACGGATGTTTGTGAAAATTAATTGATAGTTAAATCACCGACTATCAATATTGGACAAATGCGTTGATCGCTTCGAAGAGACCGGGATCGAGATTTATTTCTCAAAAACCACTTTGATCTGGTTTGTACGTTTCGTGGAAAAACGTGTTCGGAGTCGAAGATGGAGCAGTGAAATGCAAGTGCTAGTCGCTACTAATTCTGAGGATATTTCCAAAATGGATGTAGTAGGAGTAGTACCTTCGGTTCCGTTCCAACCCGCGACGGACTTGTATGAACGAATGCTTTCAAAACATCGTCAGGTGGACGATGAGTATTCTAAGTGATGCGTTCTTATAAGGTAACGTTTAACCTCAAGCCTCATCAACCGGGAATGGCTAAAACAGGGGAGGTGCAGCAAGGTTAAGTGGGTCATGCCCAAGCAGGACAAAAATTTCCCCTGTCTAGATGTCCCTTTATATTCGGCTTAGTGGGTGGTTGGTCACGCCAACCACGGAGTTATCTTGTTCAGGACTGTTCAGTAAGGAATTGTTCTGGCCTTGTGTTGCAGGGGAGCGGGCGTACTCCTCGGTACTCTGATCTAGGCCACGTACTGTGACGGGCGGTACCCCAGTAGCCCAGCCATTGATGGAAATCCATTCTCCCTACGAGCCTTGTACGAGTTTTGTTTGTAATACCCACTTTTGTGGCTAGTAGCTGGAATTTAATGAATTTAACAATTTCAGCTATTTTATAAGTATTTGTAAATAGACCCTATTATAATATCAGAGGATTTCTATAAAAAGGTGTTTTAGCTATCATAGGGTAAAAACCCGACATGTTTATTTATGGCGTGGTCTTACGAGATGCTTTTGTTTTTCAAAGGATTTTTGAAACTTTAATAATCAATTTGGATGCATATTTATTATCAGCTGGTATTCCAGACTGACTCGGGTGTTATTTCATTATAATGCTCGGGTCAGACCGAGTATTACATGTACATGACATGATACTTTTGAGCAGCAGAGGAGCTGGAGTCCAAGACGTATTACCTATATATATGTGTATTCCGCTGTTATGATTGTATGGTATGTCTGAATGGTAATTTGATGTATGAGATACTCTGATGATGCGATGCATAATTTTTTTTTATAGATTTCATTTTTTGTAAAGTTCTATATTTATTATTAAAGTTTATTCCGTTGCGACTGTGAGATTCTGATATTGTTTAGTTTCTTCTTCTTCTATCTCTTCTTCTTTAACCCTAATGGTTCGTAATCCTGTGCTGCTTGAGTTAATAGAGGTAGAATAGTGTTGATTCAAGGGGTACGGATTTTGCGGGTCGTCACACTTGGTATCAGGGCTTAGGTTGGCGACAACCTAGGCTTTGGTGGGGAAATTACTCATTAAACTGAGTCGACGGTACTCTATAATGAGTTGAGTGTATTAATAAATATGAGAGCGTATTTGTTAGTGGATATAAAATTATTTTTATACTGTGCTGACTTATCGGTTGAGTGTTTATGAATTCTGGTCGGTGCGGGAAGTACAACCGTATCGATAGGGGTTTCTAAACTCTTAAACAAGACAAACCGACATAGTATTGTTTTTAAAGTGGGTAGATGAAATAATTTTACCCAAAATTATATTTTGATATAAAAGAAATAATTTTCTGAATTTATTATATATATTTGGATGATTGGTTGTAAATGTCTAAATAAAATAAGAATCTAAAATTTAATCTGGAATTTGAAATAATTAAAATGAAAATAAAATTCTACAAGTATAAATTATATAAAAGGAAGAATAACTAAATTTGAATTGAAGCAGGATTTAAGTCCCGAAAGTTTTGGGAAGGATTTTAAATGTATTGGAACAAAAGTTTGGAAATTTAAAATCATGGGAAAGTTTGAAATGTTTGCTAAAGTGTTTGAAGGTAGTGATGGAATATTGTTTTGGGTAATATTTTTGAATGGGACACTGTTTAGAAATGAATTTGGGAGAGTAAGAAAGCCTTGAACTCACTTCAGTCGCTGGAAAATAATCCTGATGATGCTAGCCACATCATTAGAATTCATTTTCGAGTTTCTAAAGTGATGGATTGCTACCATGTGAGTGATTATGGCATTTGTTTGGACTTGTTTGAGAAATAAGTGATTTAGAATTTTCCATAAGGAAACTTGTTTTGGTAAAAGCAGGTTGTTTGGAATTTGGGAATTGATTTGATTTAAATATTGAATAGGAATGTGTTGATTTTTATTTCAAATTGGTTTTGAAATAAATCCGGGTAAACTGAATTCTGGAGATTCTGCTTAGAATAAAAATGTGAAAGTAAAAATGAATCAACTATATAACTTGTAAATAAAGTTGATTTAAAAGGAATTGGAGTTGATATCAAGTAAGAAAGGGAATGAAATTTTAATCCTGAAATTAAAATTAATTTGGGTAAATGGAGGTAAATGAAATTATTACGATGAATGAAATTTGAATTTAACTTGGGATAAGTTAAATAAATCTGGTAATTGGAATTAAATTGGTTTGGGTTAAATTGAAATGTAAGATGACTTGAAATTGTGAGTCATTGTGAAATGAATTGTACCCATGAGTTATTAAGTGTTATGCTTGTAGTTTGAAATTGTGGATTTAAATTTTGCAAGGAATTACATTAAAAGAAGATTTGTATCCTTAAGAATTCAGGGATACATATACATACATACATACATACATACATATATATATATATATAATTTGAAATGGTGATTATATGATGTAGATGGATTAAAAAGAGCAACATGAGCTTTAAAATGAATACGTTGGTGAACTTATATAAATAGATATGAAATTATAATCACAATTTGGAAATGGTTGAATGATATGGTGAATTCAAACTTAATCTGAAAAGAAATGTGAATTGAGATAAGGTAAAGTGAGATATTAAAGAAGTGAATGAAATTAAGTTAGTAAATAAATTTTGAATTTGTGCATGGAGAATTAGAATTGTGGATTTTGAAATGCAATTAAATCTAACTGAATTGAAATTGAATTATATAAAGGTGAATGTTCTTAAGTTAGCAAATAAGTCTTGAACTTATGTATGAGGGAAAATGAAATTTGTTTTGATAATGAAATTGGAATTATGTTTCAGTTGTGTAGTAAATAATATTGAAAGAAATTTAGATTCTATTTAAAGGAGTGAAAAGGAAAGGTAGAAATTTAAATTTGCTAAATGAAATAATTGGGAAATGGCCATATTATAAATGAATTCAGAGTGAATTGAGGAAGTGAATTAAAACCAACATGGATTAGGTTAGAGGCTAAATTGAATTACAATTAAATGGAATTTGTACTGTAATGGATGTAATTTTGATAGTTTGGTTAAAATTTGGAAAGTAAGTAAAAATCCAGTTGTGGCATGGGATTTAGATTTGTGGTAATAAATATTGAGAGTGTGAATGGATAATGGAATTAGATTATAATAATGATGATTTGAACTATAAATAATGCAAATGAGTGAAATAATTTAAAGTGGTCTCTTTGCTAATAAAATAAATCTAAAATGGACTAAATGAATAAGCAAAGTGCATTAAAGTTTGTAAAAGGGATTGGAATTGATTTTGGACGAGAATCAAATGAAAATAAAATAAAATTGGTATAAGAAGATAATGAAAATATTGTGAAAATTGAAAGAACTTGAGCAACTTGAAAGAGAAAACAAATTGATTGTGAATAAGCTTTATTAAGTACTCTTAAATGAAATTTGTTAGATAATAAAATTGAAATGCAAGTAAAAAAAAAGAAATTTTAAATTAATTATGGTGATAAATTAAGGATGTCTGGGTTGTAAATAATCCAGGATGGAATGAAACTAATATAAACCTGAATTGGTTAATGAAATTAAAATGTAAGAAAAATTTAACTTAACAATTGCATTGGGATAAAAATTCTTGGATTGTGAACCTTGTAGAATGGTATAAAATTTATATAAATCTAAGTTGAAATTAATATTAATGGTTATAAGCTTAAGGATTGGTTATTTGGTTGAATAACCACAACCTGCATAGAAATTAGTCATTAAACTTAAGTGAATGAATTAAAGAAAGCAAATGAAATTGGTTTCGAATAAATAGGAATGGATTGAAATTTTAATAAGTAATGTTTACATATGAATGAAAATGGATTATAAAAGAAATGCAAATTCAGAATAAGAATTGAATTGTGAATCAACTTGGAATTGAAATGGAATAGATTGATGCTAGTAAAGTACATGTTAATCATATTGTAATAAAAATGAAGTTTGGATTTGAATAAGAAATTAAAAAGTGATTGAAATCTTTGGATTGTTGAAATAAATATGGTTAACATTGTTAAACTATGAAGTTTGGGTTTTTAAAGAGGATTTTAAATGATGTCGGAATTGTGAAATTGTGTATAAAGGAGGTTAGCATGCATTATTATGAAGTTGCTTGGTTTCGTTATGAAATGGATATGTTTTGGTTTACATTTATATTGGAAATGTTGTTAAAATGTTCATATCTTTGAAAACTGATGAGTTCATTGAGTAAGTACAGGTAGGGGAGGCATTCGAGAGAGTTGGAGCACATTTATGCTAAAATATTAGCCGCTTACTTTAAAAATTTGCTAAAAAGGTACGCCTAGGCAAATATAATTGGGAAATGATATATATATATATATATATATATATATATATATTGTGATATATTTTGGTTTCCGACCATGTGGGTCGATGTATATATATTTGTGTGTATCACGTTATCGCGAAAGCTCCTTCCGTGCAGGGGAGACTCTGCCGAATTTTTTTCGAAATTTTGGCAGGTAGAAAATTTTTGGGATTTTGGGAAAAATTTAAATAACTTGGAAAGTTATTTTGAAATACGTTAGAATTTAAAGCTTTAGAGTAAGTAAAACAAATGAATTCGGGATTGGTCTAAAGGATTTTGGGAGGTGAATATAAGCTTTTAACTAAACAAATTGGATGAGTAAGTGAGTTTGAGCATAGTTTTTACCTTAGAAAATTTCGGGGACGAAATTTTTATAAGGGGAGAGGAATGTAACATCCTGTATTTTTAAACCATAGAGTTGGAACATTTAATTCATTTTAAATGTTTAATGTGGATTCTTAATTGATTTTGCAATGAATGGATTCGGGTTCAATCAATGAAATAAGCTATAATTTTTAATTATAGTAATTCCGGTTGAATTTGAATGATGGGAAAATAATAATTTAAATATTCGGAATTGAAATAAAAGTAAATCTGGATATAAATAGTGATAAAAATGGTTTTAAAATTTATTTTGAGTTATTTGAGTGTAATAGAATGGAGGGAATTTTAGAAGAATTTTAAAGTTGATAAATTAATATTTGGGATTTTATATTAATTTAAAAATGGATTTAATATTATTAAAATGCAGTTTAATCAGATTTTGGTCCGGAATGAGCCAGAAGGATTTTTGTTGTGTTTATAAATTTTATATGATTTATTATTAAGTTATTAAAATTTTAAATGTGAAATTTTAAGCGTTTTCGTCAATTTTGAGAATCACCCGATTTAGTAGACGAGTTAAAATAGCCTTCCGGGGCACAGTCTCGGAATTCGACAAAACCGGTTCCATTGGATCCGTAATAGTTAGTTATTATCGGATTTCAATTTTCGTAGCAATCGGAGTTGTCGTTTGACCGTGGCAGCTCGAAACACATCGAAATCGTTTTAATCGGTTTAAATTAAAATTGATCGTTTAATTCCGTAACTCGCGCATATGATCAAATTAGCTTATGAAACATGTTCCATTGTGTCCGGAACGCAGAAAAACCCTAGGAACTCCTTTTGGTACGTGAGAATTGGAGTTCGTTTGCAATTAGATGTTAAATTGAGAATTTTGTTAATAAAATAATATTAAATACTATTATATATACACTTATAATTACAAAACCCTAGTTTTGTTTCTCAGGCCACCGTCTATTCTTTTTTGATGGCCGAAACGCATCAATCTTCTCCTCTCGATCTCTCTTTATCCTCTCATTTTTTTTGAAAATCTTCATTTTGGAAAACGTAGGGCTCGACGAACTCTTGAAGTCCAACGGTCGAATTTGAGCATAGCGGAGCGTGGTGGCCATGATAGTGACCGATAAGGGGGCCGTGTTTTGGCGTTTTCCTGGGGCTCGAGACGACCGAGCTTGGCCGTATTCTGGGTGGAGGTGGAGATGATATATGGCAACGCAATGGAAGCGTTTGATTGGTGTAGCGGTGATCATTGGTGGTGGAGTTCGAAACCCTAAATGGCGTTGTTGGGTTTCGTTACCTGTGTCTTTCGTGTGAGAGGAATAGGCCGACGACCTTGATTTTGCTTCTGGAAGCAACGGTCGTGATTTGGTATTGTATTGTAATAAAAATAATAATAAAAGAAATTGGTTTTAAATTTAGTTCAAGCTTTAAAAATCCGTAACTTACTCATACATTATCAGATTGGAACGAAATTTGCGGCGCCGGAATCGCAGAAGCATGTACTACGCGGTGGTGCAGTTTGGGAATCATTCCGGGCAAGTAGGAATTTAGGTTAAATCGAACGTCGTTCGGTTTAATTTGAATTTCGAACGCTCGCCGAAACTCAAGGTGAGTAAATCTCACTCACATCTAGAATGTTAGCTGATTTAAGTAGTTAGTATTTATATAATTGTGTGATTGGTTGAAAATGTTTATTTATATCATCCTGGATTGATATTTATATTGTTGTGCTAATATTTGTGGATGCAGAGAAAAACAGGTTGGAGGGATCCAACTGGATTCTTCACACTATAGTAATTATCTTTATAATTGATGTTGTGATCTGTTTATACATCGTGATGAATAACGCTGGATTAAATTGTATTGTGATATTGCTGGATAAATATATACAGAGAATTTTTAGAATAAAATAAAATAAATTGGATTTTTAAAGAAATAAAAGAAATTGTTAAATAAAGAATTTAAGGGAATTTAAATTTGGTATCTAGGTTGAGTGAAGAATGAAAATTTGCAAAGTTGAAAATAAAAATAAGTGGAACATTTATTAGTTGATAAATGAGGAAGTAGGGATTTTTGGTGATAACTTATAAATTGTAAAAAAAAAATAACAATGGGGTTATTTTGATAATAATGTTCTCTAAAAATTAAATATGATTCAAAAGAAACCCTTCAAATTAAATTAGCAATACATTGAATGTTGTAGAAATATTATTTAAACCATTGAAATTTAAGTAGGTATTTAGTTAAGCAATTTCTTAAGTATGCTTTCCTTAAATAAATTTATAATAGTTTATTTAAAAAAAACAAGCCTTTAAACTTATACTTGGGAAGTGAATTTCCGGAAATGGAAATGTGGTTAAGCTTCGTAAGAAGTTATTTTTAACCTGGAAAGGAAATCTAGGTTATTAAACATAAGTCTAAATTGTAATATAATCGACAGAAATTATAAGAATGATTTCTAGGATGTTTAAGTGGAAATGAGTTTCCTTGGAAAAACCCTAGTTCGAGTTTTAAACAGATTTTATTAAAAAGGAAGTCTAAAGTTCAAACTTGTTTTAAAGAGTGTGTTGAAAAATTATTATTTTAAAGTAAATATTTATAAATTAGCAATAGTAAATTTGTATGAATATCTTAGTAATCATTTTTACAAATGGATTTATTTAAAGGCTAGTTTTTGAATAAAGTTATTTGAATTATTAAGAATTCTTTTTAAAACTCTACTGTTAAATTTAGTTTAACTAAACTTTTATGTAAAAATCAAGTTTAGATTCTTAATAAATAGTTTTACTTCACTTATTTTAAATTTATATTTTTGAGTACGTAACTAGAAGTAAATTTAGGTATTTTAAAGTATATTTCAATATTAAATGTTTTAACCGTTTTGAATTTAAATGTCTTTGAACTTGGTTATTTCCAATGGGAATTAATGGTAAAGGATTTACTTTATAAAGTAAGAACTTTGGGAAATTGTTTTCAAATGTGCTTTGAAATTTGGGAAATATATCTTTAAAGATATTTGAGGAAAATAAATAATGTGGGAAATTATTTATTGTGTGATGGATGTTTGTGAAAATTAATTGATAGTTAAACCACCGACTATCAATATTGGACAAATGCGTTGATCGTTTCGAAGAGACCGGTATCGAGATTTATTTCTCGAAAACCACTTCGATCCGGTTTGTATGCTTTGTGGAAAAACGTGTTCGGAGTCGAAGATGGAGCAGTGAAGTGCAAGGGCTAGTCGCTACAAATCGTGAGGATATTTCCAAAATGGATGTAATAGGAGTAGTACCTTCGGTTCCGTTCGAACCCGGGACGGACTTGTATGGACGAATGCTTTCAGAACATCGTCAAGTGGACGATGAGTATTCTAAGTGATGCGTTCTTATAAGGTAACGTTTAACCTCAAGCCTCATCAACCGGGAATGGCTAAAATAGGGGAGGTGCAGCAAGGTTAGGTGGGTCATGCCCAAGCAGGACAAGATTTTCCCCTGTCTAGATGTCCCTTTATATTCGGCTTAGTGGGTGGTTGGTCGCGCCAACCACGGGGTTATCTTATTCGGGACTGTTCAGTAAGGAATGGTTCCGGCCTTGTGTTGCAGGGGAGCGGGCGTACTCCTCGATACTATGATCTAGGCCAGGTACTGTGACGGGCGGTACCCCAGTAGCCCAGCCATTGATGGAAATCCATTCTCCCTACGAGCCTTGTACGAGTTTTGTTTGTATTACCCACTTTTGTGGCTAGTAGCTAGAATTTAATGAATGTAATAATTTTGGCTATTTTATAAGTATTTGTAAATAGACCCTATTATAATATCAGTGGATTTCTTTAAAAAGGTGTTTTAGCTATCGTAAGGTAAAAACCCGACATGTTTATTTGTGGCATGGTCTTACGAGATGCTTTTGTTTTTCAAAGGATTTTTGAAATTTTAATAATCAATTTGGATGCATATTTATTATTAGCTGGTATTCCAGACTGACTCGGGTGTTATTTCATTATAATGCTCGGGTCAGACCGAGTATTATATGCACAGGACATGATACTTTGGAGTAGCAGAGGAGCTGGAGTCCGAGACATATTACCTATATATGTGTGTATTCCGCTGTTATGATTGTATGGTATGTCTGAATGGTAATTTGATGTATGAGATACTCTGATGATGCGATGCATAAAAAAAATTATAGATTTCATTTTGTGTAAAGTTCTATATTTATTATTATAGTTTATTCCGTTGCGACTGTGAGATTCTGATATTTTTTAGTTTCTTCTTCTTCTATCTCTTCTTCTTTGACCCTAATGGTTCGTAATCCTGTGCCGCTTGAGTTAATAGAGGTAGAATAGTGTTGATTCAAGGGGTACGGATTTTGCGCGTCGTCACACAAAAGCTCCTCCGTACAAAGGAGACTCTGCCGAAATTTTTCAGAAATTTTGGGAGTTAGAAATTTTTGAAAATTTTTGAAAAATTTTTTAACGACAAAACGTTTTCAAATTGGAAATTGAAATAAGTTAGTGAATGAAACTAATTAAAATAATCACATGAATTAGTTATAAATGAAAAATAAAATTTAAAGTTTAGAGTTGAAAATAAATTGAATTCGTATGGAAATGAAAGAATTAATTTGAATAGTAATGGATATAAACTAAAGCGGTAAGATGAAAATGAATATAAGAAACATATGAAATGCTTATGTTAACTTAAGTAAGGAATGGTCAATTCTTAATTGGAGATTGATATTACAAAGATATTCCAAGTTGTTGTTTTTTTTGAATGAGTAAATAATTAACATTTTGTAAGAAAGTTGATATGATGTTTTAGAACTATTGTGATTGGATAATTAGTGCTAAGCAGGATATGCAGGTATTATAAAGGGAAAAGAAATTTGGATTTGATTTCAAGAGATAAATTTGAAATGCTCGACAAAAAGGTATGTATTTAAATTTGGTATGAAATTTGATTAGGATTTGGATTGAGCCACTTGGCTTTTTGTTTTCTTTTTGGATTTGGGAGGCCGTAGAGCCATTTTGTAGTTGTACAGAGCTAGCCGCGCAAAGGAGACGCTAACGAAATTTTTCGGGAATTTAGAGAGTTAGAAAAATTTTGAGAAAATTTTGATAATTCAAAATTTAGTTTTGAATTATAATTTGAATGATTGTATAAATAAAGTTCTTAGGGAATTAAGGGAAAAGTTTGGGAAGTTAGTAAGAATTGTAATGGGCCTTCTATTAAAAAGATAGTTGGTAAGATGTTGAATTGTTAAGAACTAACTGGTTTTGAAAAAAGTAAACGGGTATTGAATCATTCTTCCTAATTGGTAATTTCGGGGACGAAATTCTTTTAAGTGGGGAGGAATGTGACGACCCGAAATTTTAAGCAATTTAAATCGAATATTTAATCGATTTTAAATATTCAATAGTGTAATTTTAACTTGAATTACAGATATCACAAATTATTTGATAATTGAATGATTACATCAAATTATTTGAAGTTGGGTAAATTATTGAATCTGGAGTTTTAAGCCTATTTCAAACAATTTGTAGGCTTGTAAAATTTATATTGATAATGCTGAAGATAATAAAATCTTTAAAATTTAATTAAGAATGGTTTGTTCAGTTTTGAAATCTATATCGTTTAAATTGAATCTAAAATTAGCCTTTCGAGGCACAGTTTTGGAATTCGACGAAACCTGCTCCATTGGATCCGTAATAGTTAGTTATTATCAGATTTCAATTTTCATAGTGTTTGGATTTACTGTTTGCTCGTACAAGTGAGCAACACGTCGAAATTAAAATCGATAATTTAATATTTTATATCGATTTATAAAGCTAACTTCCATATACGACCAAATTATCCTTCGAAACACGTTCCATTGTGTTCGAAATGCGGGTACAACCTTATAAACGTCTGTCGGCATGTCTGATTCGGGGTTTGGGATTTCGCGTTATACAACGTAAGATATTTTCAATATTATAATATAATAAATTTCGAAGTACGTTTAGTCAGTACGCAGAAAGCTATTTTCCTAATCGATATTTATTCTTCGCCCTTTTCTATTTCTCAGTTGAAATCGAACTAGAAAAAAAATGGCGAAGCCTCCTTCAAAAGGAAATACGCAGAAAAAAAGGGGGAAAACCAAATAATCATGGCCGTGTTTCCTTTCCCCTTCCTACCCCTTTCGATCTCGGTTTTAAATTTTTTTAATATAAATATCAGGCCGAAGCCACTTTTCCCAAATCGATTACGTAAAGGTGAGGAATGAGCCTCGTTCGTCGTCCCGAATTTGCGAAAACCTAGGGAATCGCGAGTTGGTCGTCATCTTGAAGTCGCGAGCAAGGCCGATGGGAGGGAGACGTCGAGACACGTGCCTGGGCAAGACGACGATGTCGTGGGGCATTCTGGAGGGTCGTGGGCTCGTAGTCGAGGACGCAAAGTCGATTCTTGCTCGACATCGAAGGAGGTGTTGTGGAGGTGTAGCGCGCGTGGGTTCGATCATGATGCTGGACGAGAGGGCCGAGGCCATTTGGGGGTCTGCGTGTGTTGATGGCTAATTGGGTTTGACTGTGAGGTCGCGTTCGACGATGGGGTTTCGTCCTCAAGGCAGTAAGGTATAAATTTAAATTTTTGTTGATTAAAATTAATTATATATATCTTGGCTGATTTAAGAAAAGAAGAGAAAAAAATTTCAGGTTACTTAAAATTTTGATGCTGAAACATGAGATTTATCTATAAGGTTTGAAGAGAAAAAGAATAAAGTAAATTAGGTGTATATAAATTGGAAAAGATTTTAAAGTAAAATAAATTACTGATTTATGGTAATAATTATTATTATTGTTTTACCGGAACGATAAGCAGGAGGGAAAGCAATTAATTTGACAGCTAGATTTAAAATAGTCGTGTTTTTAAATTTTAAATTTGGCTTATTAATTACTTATGCAAAAATTTAATATATGTACAAACAATTTATATAAGGTTTAGAAGCAACTATAGAATGGATTTGTGATAAAATTTTACGATTTACGAATTTAATTTATTTTGTTGCCAAAAGATGTAATAAAGGAAAATTAATTCAAAATTAAATTGAATGGTAATTAGGTGTTCGATTTATATTTCGAATATTAATAAATCATATAATATTTATTCAAGGTTAGAAATTGGGGAAAACAAGGCGAGTTTGAGGTGAATGGCAATCTAAGGCCAAAGGTGAGTAAATCTCAATTAGTTGAATTTAAATTTAAATGATTAAATTTAAATAATTGTTTGAAATGGTTGAATTGATTTATGTGCTGTAGTGTGGTATATATTTGGAATTTGCATTTTATATTGTGCTAACATCAGTGGATGCAGGAAAAACAGGTTGGAGGGATCCAACTGGACCCCTCAACTTTATTTAATTATTTAATATTCTCTTTACTGGATATGTGATATCCTGTAATGAATTATGTGGAAATATTGAATGCTATGGCTTGATTGTTATAGTCGGGCAGTAATAAATTACTAATATATAATTTGAGTTTGGGAACGAAAATAAAAGAAGTGAAATTGTAAGTAAAATAATTATGGAAACTTGAATAAATTTAAGAATGAATTGGAAAAGAAATAAAATGCCTTTAAAATTCTAATAAATAAATATTAAGTTAATAAGGGAAATTTGAATAATCAGAAGATTAATGAAATTTAAATTTAAATGTTATTATAAAACATTTATTTAAAATTTAAGATTTCAATTTATTGGAAAGAGTAAAGCAGAAATTTGGATGAAGCTGAGATTGGTATATTTCAGTTAAATGGTATAGAATCAAACGGAAAAAAATAATAATAAATATAAAGTCCATAATTAATGAATTTTGAGATAAACTGATAAGTAGAGAAATTTATTTCAAATGGGATAAGTTGGGAATCAATTTGGAAAATTGATTTAAGTGATTGAAGTTGGAATTCTCCTTGGATAACTAAGTACGTTTCAAGCAAATTTTTAAATATAAGTTAATAGTTTTAAAAAATTGTTTTAAATGGTATGTTTTGAAAAATTTATTATTTCTAATATTTAAATTCTAAAGTAAGTATTTTCTCAAATCTATTATAGTAGTAATTATTTAAAAAGTGACTTAGTATTTTGTTTCAAAGGTGAAAATCAAGTTTTATATTCTATTAAATAACTTTATTTTCAAATATTCAAATAAGATGTATTTTTAACAAATTATTAAAGTAGTTTAATTAAATGTTTTAAAAGTATATATTTCAAAGAAAAGTGTTTTAAATTATTTTAAAATCTAGTTTTGAGCTTGGTAATTTCAGAGGAGATAGAAAATATTTGGGAAAGTTTATTCTAAAAGGAAAGATGGGTTTTGAAACTGTTTTCAAGGATTGAAAATAGAAATATATCTTGTGAAGAAATCTTTGTGACAAATAAATAATTTGGGAAATTATTTATTGTTTGATGGATGTTTGTGAATAAAAATTGATAGTTAAATCACCAACTACCAACATTGGCCAAATGCGTTGATCGTTTCGAAGAGACCGGGATCGAGATTTATTTCTCGAAAACCACTTCGATCCGGTTTGTACGTTTCATGAAACGATTTTGGATTCGAAGATGGAGCGGTGAAGTACAAGGGCTAGTCGCTACTAATCCTGAGGATATTTCCAAAACAGATGTAGTAGGAATAGTGCCTTCGGTTCCGTTCGAACCCGGGACGGACTTGTATGGATGAATGCTTGCGAAACATCGTCAGGTGGACGATGGGCATTCTATGGGATATATTCTATAAAGGTAACGCTTAGCCTCAAGCCTCATCAAATGGGAATGACTGAAAATCAGGGGTTATGCAGCAAGGCTAGGTGGGTTGCACCTAAGCAGGGTGAGGTCATTCCAGTCTAGATGTCCCTTTTTTTTATTTCGGCTTAGTGGGCGGTTGCTGATCCCAACCGCGGGGTGATCTCACTCGGGACTGTCTAGTAAGGGATGGTTCCGGCTTTGTGTTGCAGGGGAGCGGGCATACTCCTCGGTACGGTGATCTAGGCCCCGTACTGTGATAGGTGGTACCCCAGTGCCTAGTCATTAGTTGGAAATCCATTCTCCCTACAAGCCTTGTACGAGTTTTGTTTGTATTACCCACTCTGTGGCTAGTAGCTGGAATTTAATACATGTAACAATTTCGGCTATTTTATAAGTATTTGTATATAGACCTTATTATAATATCAGAGGATTTCTATAAAAATTGTTTTAGCTATCGTAAGGTAAAAACCCGACATGTTTATTTGTGGCGTGGTCTTACGAGATGCTTTTGTTTTCAAAGGATTTTTGAAACTTTAATAATTATTTGGGTGTGATTTTCTCACGCTGGTATTCCAGACTGACTCGGGTGTTATTTAAATGTAATGCTCGGGTCAGACCGAGTATTATAGGATACAGGATGATGCTGTGGAGCTTAGGAGACGAGCTGGATGACGAGACGTACTTTCGTACTTGTATTTATATTTATATTCCGCTGTGTTGAGTTGATGTGTATCCATTTGTATGATATTGATGTTAAGCTGTGATTGATGTATATATATAAACAAAAATATTTGATGTTTGAGTAAAGAGTATTTATTATCTATTATATTTTATTCCGCTGCGATGGTTAGATTCTATTGTTGTTTCCTATCTTCTTCTTCTACCTCTTCTTCTTAAATCCAAAATGGTTCGTATTTCTGTACAACTTGAGTTAATTTAGATAGAATAGTGTTGACTCAAGGGGTACGGATCTGCGGGTCATTTCATTAAACTAGTAATGGTTAGAATTGCAAATAAAATCCAAATAAGTGGAAATAAATTGGAAACGACCTTGTAATAAATTGAATGAGTGAATCTGGAGTTAAATTTTATAATAACCAATCAAATGAAATTGCAGGTTTAAAACAAAATTTAATTATAATAGAATTGAGTTGAATAGAAAGGAAAATTTACTTGAAAAATGAAAATGAGCTTAAGTATAAAATGAAGTAAATTGACTTAAGCTAAACAAATGGAAGAGTTGGATTAAAGTTCAAGTTAAACTAAGTGTAATGATATTGGGTTGGTTTTAAAACAAGTGAAATAAATTTGAATCGAAATAGAATTTGGTGGGTTATAAATAATATTTCAGAAAATGAAAATTCAAATGGATTGAGTGGATAAACTAAGTATATTGAGTAAGTAAATGGATGGGATAAATAAGAATCATATGGAAATGAACTTAGATTATCGACTTAAGTGTTGAATAAAAACCAAACTCAAAATGAAGTGTGGTTTAAATGTGTTGGGAGTGGTTATTGAATGAAATAGCCTGATTTGTTTTCGAGCTAAATAAAATAGTTTGTCATAAACAAATATGGAATGAAACGTAAATGAATGGAATGTGTAGAGCTAAATAAATGGTCGTGAATGAATTAAAAAAAAATGAAAAACAAAAATTTTAATTGGTAATGGAGATGAACCTAAATTGTTAATGGTTTTGAATGAACTAGTTAGCTAATAGAATAAAATGGAAGTGAATGGATTCAACTTTAAGTGCAATGAAAATGAGAATATACAGATTGTGAATAAACCCAAAATGGAATAGAATTAAGTGTAAGTTGAGTCGGAGACAATTTAAATTGATTATAAAACTCAAGTGCTCATTTATTCACATAGATCTCGTCAAATTGCAAAGAATAAATTGTTATTGAATGTAAATGAAAGTTATTAAAATGCCATGTTTGAAGACCCGTAAATCCGTACTCCTTGAATATACACTAATCTCCATAGATTAACTCAAGATGAACAGAAATACGAATTATCAATGTTTAAGAAAAAGAAAGAGAGAGAAGAGGAGAGAAAAAGATAGAAAAATAGAGAGAAAAAAAAATAGAAAATAGAACGGAACAGAACACAACCCAACAATATCAGAATCTCACAATTCGCAGCGGAACAACATATAATACTAAATGAATAATCTTTGAACAAAGGACTATATCAGTTATTACATTACATCTCATTACATCATCAGAGTGTACAACAACAAACAACATCAAATAGTGCAGCGGAAAAAAGAAATACTATATGCTAGTAATACGCCATGCCATCCATCTTGCTTGCCTCCAGCAACTCCTGAATATCCAAAATATCCTGATAAACCTAACTCTTGACTACGCGTGTAGAAATTGGTGGGCACCCAGAGTTTAGGAAGGAAAAACAATAAACTCCGAGTCAGTCATGTGACTGGTGTGAGAACTCAAAATAGTTTATTTATCTTTGAAAACAAAATAGAGGAATATTTTTAAAATCAATTTGCAATTCTTTTAAAAATGAGACTACCATAAGGCCTCCCGCACACACATGCAATGCAAACGCAGAATCGGAGGAGATTTCTCCTTATGATAGTCAAAGATGCTTGATACGTATTAAAAAGACATTTGATATTATTATTAGTGCATAGTGTAGGAAAAATTCATTTCGAAAGTAGAATATAAATCTTAGCCAACATACGACCATTATCGTATGCCCACTATAGCTACCATCCAAACAGTGGTGACCACCATAAGTGAATGGCAGGTTCTATAACTAATACCGTACAAGGTTTCGTATTGTTTCTTTGGATTTCCAACGAATGATCAGGCCAAGGAACTTCCCATTGCCACATGAGAATGCCTCTGGATGGACATCCCCGAGAACCAAACCGGATCTCTACCAACACAAGGCCGGGTTACCCCTAACTAAGTAACAACTGACCGAATATGCCATCCCCCCGGTCCTTTGGGACCTTTCACCGAGCGCTCGCAATCAATTCACACAATCATAAAGTGTTTTCAACATGAGTAAGTATCTGGGCTCCATACCATGATACCACCCTTTTCCAGAAGGAAATGCACATATCCTAAAGGGCACTACCCCTCATAACCTTGCCGCATCTTTCCTGTTTTGGCCATTCCCGAGGTATGAGGCTCGACGAAGTCACGTCCACAAAAACATACTTTATACAAAAGCCATGCTTTGGGTCAACAAATGATCATAGAAATGATCACCAGGATAGACGATCAAACAAATGATCCTATCACAAATAATCAACACAATGATCATTTCACAGCAACACTCATCATGTCACATTACCAAATTGGGAATATATCGCTGATAACCTTCCACTACATAACCTCTGAGCTCGTACGTCTCAGAGAAGGGTGTTAAGCTAAAAGAATAAATTCTCCGCCACCAACAGAAATATATTTGAAAGAAATCTGCTTTATATCTCAATTTGTAATGTCAGACATACAATCCATACAAGTCTGTTCCGGGATCGAACAAAACCGAAGGCACTTACAAAGAAGTCCTTGCAATCCGGATAATCTCTAATCACTCCGGACTTCCCATCACATATATAGTCTCTATACCGTAGCTACTCGATGCAAAGACAATCGACGAGTTGTCCTTTCGCTTTCAAAAAGATCCGGTCTTCAACACCGGTCTTCAAATGCAATTCATAACGACGTATCACATATTTGGAATGGGTTATACGACCCCATGGTCCTTTCCCGGTTAACCCGAATAGTGAGCGCTTATTCAAAAATAAGTGTGGCATTCAAATTCAAACAAATCACATCAATTACCCATTCAAAGGGAAATATTGATAGTCGGTTATTGAACTATCAATGGATATGCACAACATCACCAGATTCCAAATAATTTTCCAAATTATTTATTTTCCAAAAATATCTTTACAAGATATATTATTATCAATACTTCAAAAATAAATCAATATTTATTTTTAAACAAGTTCCACTTTCTTTTATAAATTCCATAGTGAATTTATATTTCAAAATATCTATGAATATAGGATTTTAATTATTCATTTTCAATTTATCTTCAAAAAGATAAATTCTCTAAACGTTTCATTTCACATTGGAAAAAACATTTCCATACTTATTTATTAAGTAATTCTCAATCCATTTATTTTCAACACTTGGAAAATATTCAATATACTTAAATCGAGATTAAGTATATATTTCATTCCTTAAGGAAATCATTCACTTAAACGTATTTATTTGGGCCAAAACGAATGTTATGTAAAACATCGTTACGACAACCCAAAATCACTAGTATAGGGATTCGAAATTAAAATAGATATATAAATCCCAATACCATACAAAACATTTCCTTTGGGAAATCATTTACTATAACAACAGTGTTATAGTCCACCATCTCCTTTTATTTCTCGAAAATGTCTATTTCAACAATCAATGTTGAAATCTATGGTTTCGAACCTCAACATATTTAAAACATCGTTAGATCGTTTTAATTCTATTTAAAACATCACATTCAAAACAATTTCTTTAACATATTATTCACTATTCAAAAATGTGAATATACATGTTAACAAATTTCATCCTTTTATTCATTTTATTTTAAAGGATTATTCACTATCTAAAATGTGAATATAACTCCATAAATAAGTTATAACAATTTACTTATCAAAATAAGTCGTTTGCGGATTTATAAAACAACGTTTATAAATTCCATTTCTATTTATTTTATAACAACTTCCTTTTATAAATTCCTTTATTAACCTATCTCAATTCATAATTCACTTATATACCGAAAGTCCATATTATAAGTTAAATGCTTATAATTTATTTGTTTGCAAAATCGTTCCTTTGAACTTCATAATTATAAATCTTATAACTTATAAGATTCAATTATTTATCCAAATCTATTCTTTCAATAACTTTATAAATTTTATAAACCTACTGCTTATAAAATTCCATTTATAACTTCACCGTTTATAATTCTATAAATTTCATTCATTTATGAAATCCATTCATAATTCATTCTAACACTTATAACAACTCGTTTTACAATTCAAATATTTTCATTTATAAATTATCAATTTTATAAATATTTTATATAAATCAACTAATATTATTCTTTTAAAACATCTTTAATCTCCTTTATAATTTCAACATTTTGATTTATAAAATAATCAAATTTTATAAATCCTATTTTTAAACTTTTTATAATAAATTCAATAAATCCCGATTAACTATTTTTATAAAATCATCAACCCATATTTTCTCAAAAATCAATCTTTAACTGTATTTCTTAAAAAATCATAATTTTATAACATTAAAATTATAACGTTTATTTATCTATAATGGATCAATTCCAAAAATATTTTATAAACGTTTTCTTTCAAAAATCACTTTAAAAACCCTTTTAAAATTCCAAATTTGGTCCAATGATGCTACACACCAAATAGTCAATCACGACAACAACGATATCATATATCGATATGATAATCAATCAAATATCAAAATATCTGAAATCAAATAAATACTGTTGAGGAATCCAGTTGGATCCCTCCAACCTGTTTTCCTGCATCCACAAACATTAGCACAATACCAACTCCGCTCCAGTACGAAATTATCGCGGTATATTGGATTTAAATATTATCCGCTTAATAGAGGCGCAATAGGGTCTCATCGGCTAAACAAATGCGGGAAATCAATAACTCCAATATATACATATGCCAATATATATATATTGCTATTATATATATAATACCAATTTCACTGTTTATGAAATATTCGCGGTATATGTTTTTAATAAATAACATCCTCTTACTAACGGCGCATAATGTCTATTTTAACAATCAATAGATAACAATCATCATTTAAACATACATTCAAGTATTTTAAATCTAATTATTTAAAATAAAATCGAAACTGATTCGATTGAGTGAGAAGTTCTCACCTTGATTTCAATTTCGTTTTAGCGATTTATTTCGAATAAAATTAAACGGACGTTTAATTTTACATGAAATTCTAACTAACTCCAAACGACTCCAATTCTATTTCATCGCGTAGTGCTCGTCCATATGATTCCAACGCTTCTTGTTTCGCGCGTTTTCGACCTAGTATGAAAAAGATATGATTTTATGAAGTTTACACGATTTTATAATTAAAATTACAACATAATTTTAACTGATTTTAACATACACTCATCATCACCCTCCATTCCCAAATCCAACACATCAGGCCGTCCATACCCTTCTCTCCTCTTCACGTTTTCACGTCTCCAGGCTGAGCACGCAACCCCTAACTTCGACATTAGGGTTTAATTATGCAACTCCATCGCTCATCTATACTTCGATCAGGATATACCAATGGAAGCGCCTCACGTTCCTCCATCTACGACTGCAAAGCCATGAAGCTCGGCCATCCCCCTTTGAGTGTGCACGCAAATGAATGGCCGCGCACGTAGCCACCTCCCCACCTCCACGTGACGCCAAACCCCATCATCACCGTATAGATCGAAAGCTCTCGTCGAGCTCTACATGTTTGTAGTTGATCACTTCTTCTAATTGTTTGTAGATTGGGAGTGATTGAGGGGGAAAGGAGGATGATTTCTGGCCTTTGGTTTCTATGGTGGCGGCTAGGTTTAGGAATTAGGGTTTTATTTTTTTTTTCTAATTTATGAGAGAGAGGGGGCTATTTGTAGAAGAACGAACGACACTATTCATTACGGAAATTCCGATCTCCGATTTACGCGTCGTAACCAGCATTTCTAGGGTTTACCCCGCGTTCCGAACGCAATGGAACAGGTTTCGATAGCTAATTCGGACATCTGTGCGAGTTATGGCAATAAACGTTCGATTTAAAATAAACCGATTTAAATGATTTTCTAGGCGTTTTAATTCGTACCGGACAAACGGTAAATCCAATTGACACGAAATTTGAAACCTTACAATAATATCACATTACGGATCCGTTGAAATGGGTTTCGTCGAAATCCGAGACTTTTTGAAAAATGGCTATTTTAACTCGCCAAATTAAAACTAAAAATAAATTCGATGCGTTTCGAGCTGCTACGATCAAACGATAACTCTGATTGCTACGAAAATTGAAATCCGGTAATAACTAACTATTACGGATCCAATGGAACTGGCTTCGTTCAATTCTGAGACTGTTCAAAAATTGACTATTTTCACTAGTCCATTTAAATATTAAAATATTCAATTTTCACAAATAAACTTTTAATTCGATTTTAAAAGTTCTAAAATATCATTCTAACTTCAATATGATAAAACAAAATTTTACAAATCATTTTCAATCATATTTAACTCAATTTTCAATTATTTCCATAATTTAACATATTAAATTATCGATTTAATTATCCAATTAAATCCAATTATTCAAAATAAAATTTATTCGACTTATGAATTCACTTATTAAAATTTAAAATTAATTAAATATTCAAATTTTAATTAAATAAAATTCTGGGTCGTTACAATCTTCCCCCCTTAAAAGAATTTCGTCCTCGAAATTAACAAGTAAGAAAAATTACAGAATCTATTAACTTTACAAAATCCATAGTTAAATTTCTTACAAAACTTTACTAAGTTTTCAAATCATACTTGGTTATCTTTTCAAAAACAACCACTGTTGTTTAACTTTCAACTTCAAATCAAAGTTTAAAGTTTTCAAAAATTTTCCAATTTTCTCAAATTTTTCTAACGCCTTAAATTTCCGAAAAAATTCGCCATAGTCTCCTTTGCGCGGCTCGATCCGAAAAAAAATGACAGTATATATATGACAAATATACATCTCATCAAGTAATGAGGCATCTCGAAGGGAAAATTTATAAAAGTACGGTATTTAATCCGAGATATGTACCTTATATTTTATTAGCAAGCATATACAGCTAATATAGCGCGAAAGCGAGCTCCAAATGCGAAGCAAACGCGATCCGCACCTACTAAACACTAAAAAAACAACATGAGAATCATGCATATAGATAATAGTATCGATATACATCATATAGCAAAATAATAACTATATATGCCAACATAGCAAATGAAACAAAAGCAATATGTTCAACCATCAACCAACTAGCATTCATAACCAATAAATATTCATTCATATTCTCATTAATATTCAATGAATTGGGTTTTCAATTTAAATCACATTTGATTCGTTAACAGTGGATGTTTTTACTAACATTCATTTTCAATTAGTTTATGTTCACTAATTCATATTCAAGTTGGTTCACTTCCAAATCAAATTCAATTCTATTTAAGTTTCATTTAACTTCCAATTTCATTAATACTTAATGAATTATAAACAATCAATCAACTAACAACCATAGTATATTAATTAAAACCAAATTCCTTTGCTTTCAATTGGTTTAATTAAATTGATTTTCATTCAATTATTCAACTTCCAATAACATTACATTTTAATGAATTACACTTACATTCATTATTTCATATCAATTGTTCACATTTAATTGATTAATATTCAATCCATTCATTCAATTCAATTACAAAAGTTGAATTTCATTACATAACTCAAGTTCATATTTATTACTTAACTTTGTTACTTTAGTTTGATACCAATATCAACTTCATTAAACATCTTTTAAGTTATATTTCCATTTAACTTTAAATTCATTTTTATTTACAACTCATATTCATAAATATATTCGTATAGTTTAACTTCTTATATATATAAGTTTATTTCACAATTGTAAATCACTTTAATTATAATTTCAATTCTTATAATTCTTTACTTATACAATTATTCTTTTATTTAAATTATTCAAACTACTAAACAATCAACTTATATACACTTTAATAATTCTGAAAAATTACTCCTTTATATATAAAATATATTTAAGGTAAAATTATTTCATTTACCCAATTTAAAACAATACTGTGTCGATTTGTTCTATTCTAGTGTTTATAAACCCCTTCAGCATAGTTTTGCGGACCACGCTGACGAAAGTTCACATGCCACTCAATAAACCAATCATCACAATATAAAACAATTTTATATTTACTAACAAATACGCACTCATATCTATTATTACACTCAAACTCATTCTAGAGTACTGCTGACTCTATCTCTAATGAGTAACACCCAACAGAACCATGGTTGTCGCTTAACCATATGCTCCGATACCACCTGTGAAGACCCGTAAATCCGTACTCCTTGAATATACACTAATCTCCATAGATTAACTCAAGATGAACAGAAATACGAATTATCAATGTTTAAGAAAAAGAAAGAGAGAGAAGAGGAGAGAAAAAGATAGAAAAATAGAGAGAAAAAAAATAGAAAATAGAACGGAACAGAACACAACCCAACAATATCAGAATCTCACAATTCGCAGCAGAACAACATATAATACTAAATGAATAATCTTTGAACAAAGGACTATATCAGTTATTACATTACATCTCATTACATCATCAGAGTGTACAACAACAAACAACATCAAATAGTGCAGCGGAAAAAAGAAATACTATATACTAGTAATACGCCATGCCATCCATCTTGCTTGCCTCCAGCAACTCCTGAATATCCAGAATTTCCTGATAAACCTAACTCTTGACTGCCCGTGTAGAAATTGGTGGGCACCCAGAGTTTAGGAAGGAAAAACAATAAACTCCGAGTCAGTCATGTGACTAGTGTGAGAACTCAAAACAGTTTATTTATCTTTGAAAACAAAATAGAGGAATATTTTTAAAATCAATTCGCAATGCTTTTAAAAATGAGACTACCATAAGGCCTCCCGCACACACACAATGCAAACGCAGAATCGGAGGAGATTTCTCCTTATGATAGTCAAAGATGCTTGATACGTATTAAAAAGACATTTGATATTATTATTAGTGCATAGTGTAGGAAAAATTCATTTCGAAAGTAGAATATAAATCTTAGCCAACATACGACCATTATCGTATGCCTACTATAGCTACCATCCAAACAGTGGTGACCACCATAAGTGAATGGAAGGTTCTACAACTAATACCGTACAAGGTTTCGTATCATTTCTTTGGATTTCCAACGAATGATCAGGCCAAGGAACTTCCCATTGCCACATGAGAATGCCTCTGGATGGACATCCCCGAGAACCAAACCGGATCTCTACCAACACAAGGCCGAGTTACCCCTAACTAAGTGACAACGGACCGAATATGCCATCCCTCGGTCCTTTGGGACCTTTTACCGAGCGCTCGCAATCAATTCACACAATCATAAAGTGTTTTCAACATGAGTAAGTATCTGGGCTCCATACCATGATACCACCCTTTTCCAGAAGGAAATGCACATATCCTAAAGGGCGCTACCCCTCATAACCTTGCCGCATCTTTCCTGTTTTGACCATTCCCGAGGTGTGAGGCTCGACGAAGTCACGTCCACAAAAACATACTTTATACAAAAGCCATGCTTTGGGTCAACAAATGATCATAGAAATGATCACCAGGTTAGACGATCAAACAAATGATCCTATCACAAATAATCAACACAATGATCATTTCACAGCAACACTCAGCATGTCACATTACCAAATTGGGAATATATCGCTGATAACCTTCAACTACATAACCTCTGAGCTCGTATGTCTCAGAGAAGGGTGTTAAGCTAAAAGAATAAAATCTCCACCACCAACAGAAATATATTTGAAAGAAATCTGCTTTATATCTTAATTTGTAATGTCAGACATACAATCCATACAAGTCTGTTCCGGGATCGAACAAAACCGAAGGCACTTACAAAGAAGTCCCTTCAATCCGGATAATCTCTAATCACGTCCGGACTTCCCATCACATATGGAGTCTCTATACCGTAGCTACTCGGTGCAAAGACAATCGACGAATTGTCCTTTCGCTTTCAAAAAGATCCGGTCTTCAACACCGGTCTTCAAATGCAATTCATAACGACGTATCACATATTCGGAATGGGTTATACGACCCCATGGTCCTTTCCCGGTTAACCCGAATAGTGAGCGCTTATTCAAAAATAAGTGTGGCATTCAAATTCAAACAAATCACATCAATTACCCATTCAAAGGGAAATATTGATAGTCGGTTATTGAACTATCAATGGATATGCACAACATCACCGGATTCCAAATAATTTTCCAAATTATTTATTTTCCAAAAATATCTTTACAAGATATATTATTTTCAATACTTCAAAAATAAATCAATATTTATTTTTAAACAAGTTCCACTTTCCTTTATAAATTCCATAGTGAATTTATATTTCAAAATATCTATGAATATACGATTTCAATTATTCATTTTCAATTTATCTTCAAAAGGATAAATTCTCTAAACGTTTCATTTCACATTGGAAAAAACTTTTCCATACTTATTTATTAAGTAATTCTCAATCCATTTATTTTCAACACTTGGAAAATATTCAATATACTTAAATCGAGATTAAGTATATATTTCATTCCTTTAGGAAATCATTCACAAAAACGTATTTATTTGGGCCAAAACGAATGTTACGTAAAACATCGTTACGACAACCCAAAATCACTAGTATAGGGATTCGAAATTAAAATAGATATATAAACCCAATACTATACAAAACATTTCCTTTGGGAAATCATTTACTATAACAACAGCGTTATAGTCCACCATTTCCTTTTATTTCTCGAAAACGTCTATTTCAACAATCAATGTTGAAATCTATGGTTTCGAATCTCAACATATTTAAAACATCGTTAGATCGTTTTAATTCTATTTAAAACATCACATTCAAAACAATTTCTTTAACATATTATTCACTATTCAAAAATGTGAATATACTTGTTAACAAATTTCATCCTTTTATTCATTTTATTTTAAAGGATTATTCACTATCTAAAATGTGAATATAACTCCATAAATAAGTTATAACAATTTACTTATCAAAATAAGTCGTTTGCGGATTTATAAAACAACGTTTATAAATTCCATTTCTATTTATTTTATAACAACTTCCTTTTATAAATTCCTTTATTAACCTATCTCAATTCATAATTCAATTATATACTGAAAGTCCATATTATAAGTTAAATGCTTATAATTTATTTGTTTGCAAAATCGTTCCTTTGAACTTCATAATTATAAATCTTATAACTTATAAGATTCAATTATTTATCCAAATCTATTCTTTCAATAACTTTATAAATTTTATAAACCTACTGCTTATAAAATTCCATTTATAACTTCACCGTTTATAATTCTATAAATTTCATTCATTTATGAAATCCATTCATAATTCATTCTAACACTTATAACAACTCGTTTTACAATTCAAATATTTTCATCCATAAATTATCAATTTTATAAATCTTTTATATAAATCAATTTATATTATTCTTTTAAAACATCTTTAATCTCCTTTATAATTTCACCATTTTGATTTATAAAATAATCAAATTTTATAAATCCTATTTTTAAACTTTTTATAATAAATTCAATAAATCCCGATTAACTATTTTTATAAAACCATCAACCCATATTTTCTCAAAAATCAATCTTTAACTGTATTTCTTAAAAAATCATAATTTTATAACATTAAAATTATAACGTTTATTTATCTATAATGGATCAATTCCAAAAATATTTTATAAACGTTTTCTTTCAAAAATCACTTTAAAAACCCTTTTAAAATTCCAAATTTGGTCCAATGATGCTACGCCCCAAATAGTCAATCACGACAACAACGATATCATATATCGATATGATAATCAATCAAATATCAAAATATCTGAAATCAAATAAAAAATGTTGAGGAATCCAGTTGGATCCCTCCAACCTGTTTTCCTGCATCCACAAACATTAGCACAATACCAATTCCGCTCCAGTACGAAATTATCGCGGTATATGAGATTTAAATATTATCCGCTTAATAGACGGCGCAATAGGGTCTCATCCGCTAAACAAATGCGGGAAATCAATAACTCCAATATATACATATGCCAATATTTATATATATTGCTATTATATATATAATACCAATTTCACTGTTTATGAAATATTCGCGGTATATATTTTTATTAAATAACATCCGCTTACTAACGGCGCATAATGTCTATTTTAACAATCAATAGATAACAATCATCATTTAAACATGCATTCATGTATTTTAAATCTAATTATTTAAAATAAAATCGAAACTGATTCGATTGAGTGAGAAGTTCTCACCTTGATTTCAATTTCGTTTTAGCGATTTATTTCGAATAAAATTAAACGGACGTTTAATTTTACACGAAATTCTCACTAACTCTAAATGACTCTAATCCAATTTCATCGCGTAGTGCTCGT
This sequence comes from Allium cepa, assembly GCA_030765085.1. NCBI lineage: Eukaryota > Viridiplantae > Streptophyta > Magnoliopsida > Asparagales > Amaryllidaceae > Allium > Allium cepa. Next base: position 156,037,065 of record CM060929.1, on the reverse strand, counting down.
CCATACGATTCCAACGCTTCTTGTTTCGCGCGTTTTCGACCTCGTATGAAAAAGATATGATTTTATGAAGTTTACACGATTTTATAATTAAAATTACAACATAATTTTAATTGATTTTAACATACACTCATCATCAACCTCCATTCCCAAATCCAACACATCAGGCCGTCCATACCCTTCTCTCCTCTTCACGTTTTCACGTCTCCAGGCCGAGCACGCAACTCCTAACTTCGACATTAGGGTTTAATTATGCAACTCCATCGCTCATCTAAACTTCGATCAGGATATACCAATGGAAGCGCCTCACCTTCCTCCATCTACGATTGTAAAGCCATGAAGCTCGGCTATCCCCCTTTGAGTGCACACGCAAATGAATGGCCACGCACGCAGCCACCTCCCCACCTCCACGTGACGCCAAACTCCATCATCACCGTATAGATCGAAAGCTCTCGTCAAGCTCTACATGTTTGTAGTTGATCACTTCTTCTAATTGTTTGTAGATTGGGAGTGATTGAGGGGGAAAGGAGGATGATTTCTGGCCTTTGGTTTCTACGGTGGCGGCTAGGTTTAGGAATTAGGGTTTTATTATTTTTTTTCTAATTTATGAGAGAGAGGGGGCTATTTATAGAAGAACGAACGACACTATTCATTCCGAAAATTCCGAACTCCGATTTGCGCGCTGTAACCAGCGTTTCTAGGGTTTACCCCACGTAACGGACACAATGGAATAGGTTTCGAAAGCTAATTCGGACATCTGTGCGAGTTATGGCAATAAACGTTCGATTTAAACGATTTTCTAGGCGTTTTAATTCGTACCGGACAAACGTAAATCCAATTGACACGAAATTTGAAACCTTACAATAATATCACATTACGGATCCGATGAAACTCGTTTCGTCGAAATCCGAGACTTTTTGAAAAATGGCTATTTTAACTCGCCAAATTAAAATTAAAAATAAATTCGATGCGTTTCGAGCTGCCACGGTCAAACGATAACTCCGATTGCTACGAAAATTGAAATCCGGTAATAACTAACTATTACGGATCCAATGGAACTGGTTTCGTTCAATTCTGAGACTGTTCAAAAATTGACTATTTTCACTAGTCGATTTAAATATTAAAATATTCAATTTTCACAAATAAACCTTTAATTCGATTTTAAAAGTTCGAAAATATCATTCTAACTTCAATATGATAAAATAAAATTTTACAAATAATTTTCAATCATATTTAACTCAATTTTCAATTATTTCCATAATTTAACATATTAAATTATCGATTTAATTATCCAATTAAATCCAATTATTCAAAATAAAATTTATTCGACTTATAAATTCACTTATTGAAATTTAAAATTAATTAATTATTCTAATTTTAATTAAATAAAATTCTGGGTCGTTACACCATGGATGGATAGGAGTAAAATAAATTGATTTTGAGAATAACTGGATTAAATATGAGTTCGGTTTGCTTAAAAGTAAAGTAAATGTAAGCAATTGAGTTTTAAACCATTCGAATTGAATGAAAATGGTTATAAATAAATTGAAAATAGTTGAATTAACATGGAAACTATATAAATTGCTTACGGAAAGATGTTTGGTGTAAATTTCTTTTTAGAAGTCATGTGTTTAACTGTTGCAAATAAGTGAAATATTGTTAAACTTCATTTATATCGCACTTACATGTTTAAATTGAGTAAGTACAGGTACCGGGAAGCCGTGTGGCTGGATTTTGGGCACTCTAACTGCTAATAAATAAGCCGCTTGCTTAAAATGCTAAATAAGGTACGCCTACGCAATAAAAATAGGATATATGAACTGTTTTGGGTTTTTCCGACCGCGTGGGTCGATGTATATATATTTATCTCTTTGTCAAATTGCAAAAGCTCCTCCATACAAAGGAGACTCTGCCAAAATTTTCCAGAAATTTTGAGAGTTAGAAATTTTTGAAATTTTTGGAAAATTTTGTTAACGACAAACAAATTCAAATTGGAAACTAAAACAATTTAGTAAATGAAACTAATTGGAATAATGATATGAATTAGTAATAAATGACAAATAAAATTTATATATGCAGAGCTAAGATAAATTGAATTCATATGGAAATGAAAGAATTGATTTGAATAGAAATAGGTACAAACTAAAAGTGGTAAAGTGAAAATAAAGATAAGAAACATATAAAATGCTTATGTTAACTTAAGTAAGGAATGATAAATTCTTAATTGGAAATTGAATATTACAAATATATTCTAAGTTGATATTTGAATTAATGAATATTGACATTTGTAAGAAAGTCGATAAAATGTTTAAGAATATTGTGATTGGATATTGGTGCTAAACAGGATACGCAGGCATTATAAAGGGAAAAGAGAATTGGTTTTGATTTCAAAAGACAAATTCGAATTTCCCGACAAAAAGGTATGTATTTAAATTTTGGTATGAAATTTCATTGGGTTTTTGGATATAGCCACTTGGCTTTTTGTTTTCTTTTTGGATTTGGGATGCGGTAGAGCCATTTTGTAGTTGTACTGAGTCAGCCACGCAAAGGAGACGCTGACAAAAATTTTCGAAAATTTAGGGAGTTAGAAAATTTTTGAGAAAATTTTGATAATTCAAAATTTGGTTTTATATTGAAAACTCGAATGATTATACAAATAGTATAGTTTGAATCTATGGGAGAGTTGAGAAGTTAATAAGAATGATAATGGGTCTTTTATAAAAAGATAGTTAGTAAGATGTTGAATTGTTTGGTTTTGGAGGTAAGTAAACGGGTATTGGACCATTCTTCCTAATTAGTAATTTCGGGGACGAAATTCTTTTAAGGGAGGAAGGAATGTGACGACCCGGAATTTTTAAGCAAATTAGATTGGAATATTTAACTAATTTGAAATAATTAAAAGTAAATCTTTTAACTTGAATTCAAATATCACTATTTATTCGTAATAATTAGAAAATTTCAGAATATATGAAATCTAGGATTTTAAACCTGTTAAAAATAATTTGAAGGCTTGTAGAATTTATATTGATAACATTGAAGATTATAGAAGTTATAGAATTGAAATTAACAGTGGTTTGTTCAGTTTTAAAATTAATATCGTTTAAATTGAATTTAAAAATAGCCTTTCGAGGCACAGTCTCGGAAGTTAACGAAATCAGTTCCATTGGATCTGTGGTATCGTATTATTATTTGGTTTCAAATTTTGTGGCGTCTGAAATTGTGTGTGAGCGTTCGATTTTGTTTTAAAACGCGCTTAAATCCAAATTGTGTGTGAGCACCTCATTTGTAACTTCATCAATGACGACGTGGAGAGGATGGCGCGAGGCTAGGGTTTTGCAGCGCAGTGAGCTCGGCCAAGCACGTTTTGGGATACGAGCAGAAGCTCGACGTTGGTGAACTCCTGTTCGCGTTTAAGGTATCGAGATGTTTTAATTTAATTAGGTGATTAGTGTTTACAAATACAGTAAAGAAAATATATAACACCGTAAAGGTAAACATGTCTGGTCTAACTTAAAATGTATATGATGTTTTAAGGAAATTTTACGAATGTTATAATGTTTAAAATTTATGTAAAATTAGAATTTTATTAATATATATATATGTATGTATATATATATATATATATATATATATATATATATAGAAAGGGTTGGATAAAGGAATTTTAAATTTTGTAGGGTTTATAATAAATTTAGAACTTAAGTTTTATATACATATATGCACATGTCTTCACTAACTAATTTATTGTTAATAATATATGATGAAGATATTAACTTATTAAATTCTTTAGGGTACTAAAAATATTTTATAAAAAGGAAATCAGCTTAAAATTAAATTACTAGTCTAGGATAAAAGCATTGGATAATTAAATTCATATAGGAAAATTTTATGGTCGATTTATTCGAATGTTAGTAAAAAAAATCATCCAATGTTTATTCAAGGTCAAAATTGGGAGATAATGATCGAGATGGACTTGGATTGCAAATTAAAAGTCAAAGGTGAGTTAATCTCACTCAGTTTAAATTTAAATTTAAGTGATTAATTTAAATAATTGATTGTATGGTTGAATCAATTGATGTAATATAGTATAGTATAATTTGAATTGGCATATTATGTGATGCTAATGTCTGTGGATGCAGGGAAAATAGGTTGGAGGGATCCAACTGGACCCCTCAACATTTAATTTAAATTATTTAATATTCTCTGTGTAATTATTTGATATCCTGTGATGAATTACATTGGCATATTGGTTGTTATGGTTTACCCGAATACATTCCGGTGCACTAAGTTATCAAGATATATAGAATTGAATTTTGGAAATAAAATGAAGATAATTTGTAAGTGAAATAATAATAGTGAATTTAAAACAAATTAAGAATGAATTGGGAAGAAATGGAAATGAAATTAAAGTACTAATAAATAATGTAGAATATGGAGGATAAAGGATTTGAATTAGCAAAAATTAATAAATAACAAACCTAAGTGATATCAATTAAAAAATAAAGAATTATTTTAAATTTCAAATTTCAAATTTATTTAAAAGGATTTAGAAGAAATTTGAGGAACTAAAAACTTGAATTTTCAGTTAAAAGTATTTCAAATCATAAGTAAGAAATGAGATCTGAAATTAAAGGATTTTGGAATAAAAGAAGTAAATTGGAAATCAATCTGGAAATTGATTTAAGAGTTTGAAATTGGATATTTGGAAAAATAAATTCAAGGTGCGAATTTATCAATGGTATGAGAAAAATTGTTTAAAAATAAGTAGGAATTTATTTTTAAAGAATGTGAAGAGAAGTATATTTCTCTGGATAGCCAAGTATGGTTTCAAAGTAAGATTTAAAATAAAATAAAGATTTTAATGTTGTTTTATAAAGTATGTTCTTGGAAATTTATTATTTCTGATTGTTTAAATTCTAAAGTAAATATTTATTCAAATCTAATACCGTAATAATAATTTATAAAAAGTGACTTAGTGATTCTGTTTTAAAGGCGAGAATCAGATTTATATATTTATAAAGTAACCTTATTTTCAAATATTCATATAGTATATATCTTTAATCAATTATTGAAGTAGTTTTAACTTAATTATTTTAAAGGTAAATTCCAAGTAAGTATTTTGGTTTAATCTATTATCATAATAATTATCTAAAGAATGATATGGTCTTTTGTTTAAAGTATTATTATAAATTAAGCATTAACGTAAATTTTCCTAGATTAAGTGTTAAATATATTTTACAATAAAGTATTTTTTTTAATTATTTAAAATCTAAAGTTTGTGCTTGATGATTCCAGTGGGAATGAAATACTCGGAATTTATTCTGAGAAAAAGGAAGGTAGTTTGAAAACTGTTTTCAAAAGGGTTTGAAAGTGAGAATATACCTTGTAGAGATATTTTGAGATAAATAAATAATTTGGGAAATTATTTATTGGTTGGATGGTTGTTTGTGAATATTAATTGATAGTTAAATCACCGACTATCAATATTGGACAAATTTGCTGATCGTTTCGAAGAGACCGGGATCGAGATTTATTTCTCGAAAACCACTTCGATCCGGTTTGTACGTTTCGTTAAACGAGTTTGGATTCGAAGATGGAGCAGTGAAGTGCAAGGGCTAGTCGCTACTAATCCTGAGGATATTTCCAAAATGGATGTAATAGGAATAGTGCCTTCGGTTCCGTTCGAACCCGGGACGGACTTGTATGGATGAATGCTTGCGAAACATCGTCAGGTGGACGATGGGCATTCTAAGAGATTTGTTCTAAAAAGGTAACGCTTAGCCTCAAGCCTAATCAAATGGGAATGACTGAAAATTAGAGGTTAGGCAGCAAGGCTAGGTGGGTAGCACCCAAGCAGGGTGAAGTCATTCCAGTATAGATGTCCCTTTTTTTGCGGCTTAGTGGGCGGTTGCTGTTCCCAACCGCGGGGTGATCTCACTCGGGATTATCCACTAAGGGGTTGTCCCGGCTGTTAACCCCGTTTGATCAATGAGTTAAGACCTGAGACGACTCACGACTTAAAGAAGCAGAGCGACTTAAGGAGTGGTCCGACTCAATAAATAACCGACTTAACAAGTTAGCGACTCAAGGGAGTTACACGACTTAACGAGTCAGGGATTGGTCAACCTAAGGAGTAAACAACTTACGGAAGTGAACGACTTACGACATATAGGAGTCTACGACTTAACGGTATAAGAAAGAAGGGATGGATCACGACTTAAGGGCTTCACGAATTAAGATTCTTACCAACTCAATGGGTCTACGACTCAAGATAATTCACGACTTAAAGGTAGAAGCGACTCACGACTCACGACTCAGCATGACTCACCTACGACCTAAAACCACTGATTCGTAGCGCGCAGTCACAATGCTTATGTCAAAGAGAGTTGACTCGTGAGCGACTCATGACTTGTAATTCTAAAGAAGTGAACCATTGAGGAACCAAGGGCTTAGTCAGATAAGTCGACCATGACCTCTTAACTCGTGAACGAGTTAAGACTTGCATCCAGACGAACGAAGACAAACTTAATACCGCTTCGCCTATGCCGCTGCCTACTAACTCATGACCCTTAAGTCGGGCACGACTTACGACTTTCCTTAAGTCGGTCGCGACTTATAACTTAGGCGAAAATTCCTGTCCAGATTTCTCCTATAAATACAGCCCTAACTCCAACTAGAAAAGGACTTTTTGGCCGACCATTTCAAGCACCGATACTCTGCAGAATTCTAGACTCACTCAACACTTCAAGTACTCCAAGCACCACAGACTCTACGACGATCTCCAAGAGGAAATCTACATCATTCAACATGAATTCGGAAGATTATTCTCTATAAAAGTTTGATCTACTGGTCTAAAGTGTGTTGTAATTGAAGATTGCTGTTAAGTTGCAATCAAATTCAGTAATAAAGAGAGTTAAAGTGGAGGTAGGCTTACTCTAAGCCGAACCACTATAAAAATTGTTGTCTTTTCTGCTTTTTTCTGTATTTTCTCTACTTGCTTGTAGTTCCCGTATACACGGGTGGTGCTTTCATCCAACTTTATTTCACACCTGGGTGTTAGCGTCTGATTTTCACGTTAACATTTTTGGTGCTTTCACTGAGAACATCGAACCCAGGGCATTGACATCATTGCTTCACCAAACTGTAAGGAAAGAATCTCCGTTAAGACCAAAAGTTTAACAGAAATTATGGTCCCGGAAGGAAACGTAAATCTGCCAGATCTGATGATGTTCAAGAGAACACCGCTACTTCTCCTCCTCTAAGTCAGACAACTCCAACTGTGGGAGTTACACGAGCGGAATTAGACGCTGTGGTTTTGGGATTGAATCAACAATTAGAGGCTCAGAATGCTCAGAATACCTTGATATTGAATAAGCTAAATGATTTGCTCGAGGCTAATCGTCAGCCAGCAAATAAAGAAGGAAACTCTGCTGATAGAGCTCAGGGTGTTAGAGGTAATACTTCTCAAAGGGCGGTAAGCCCCGTTGAAAGGCCACTTCCTCAGGATGGAGGATTGGGACCTCAGTCGACCCTTCGTGAACGATTATCAAGGCAGAACTCTGAAAGAATGGCTGACGTTTTCCCCGCAGGACCTGTGGATGATGAAGAGTATTTTTCAGGGATGGTCCGTCAAATCATGAAAGAAAGTATGCGAAAGGACGAGGATGAGAAAGAGTGGGGCTTTGCTCCAAGCAAAACTCCATTCATTGAGAGGATTCTGAAAGCTGAATTCCCGAGAAAATTTGTTCTGCCCACTATTCCGGTTTACAAAGCAACAAGTGATCCTAACGAATTTCTGTATAAATATGACTGGCAAATGACTGGCGCCAGGGCATCCGATGAGATTAAATGCCGATACTTCTCGGTGTATTTGTAAGGAGTAGCTTTATTATGGTTTACCAAGCTGGTAGTTAGATCCATTGATCAGTTCTCGGACTTAACTAAGAAGTTCAAGGAGCAGTTTCGGTTGTATGCCTCTAAAGCAAAGGACATAATGTCATTGTCAAATCTGGAGCAAAACCCAAGGGAATCCATCAAGTCGTTTCTGAATCGATTCAACATAGCTTTGGCCGAGGTTGATAATGCTGAGCCACGCATGGTTTTAACGTACTTGATGAGGGCAATTGATAAATCGAGCAAGTTTGGAGAATGGTTGAAAATGAAAGAACCAAATTCACTCGATAAATTCTATAAAAAAGCTGATGAGTTCATGCGCCTGGAAAGCCTTCAAGCACCGGCTAAAGTGGCATCAGCAGAAATTAAGAATGATAGTAACGCTCCAGACAAAAAGGAATCCAATGCTTAGAAAAGGGGGAACGACGGCAGAAAGAAACAAGGGGATGCAAAGAAGGGTCGAGCTTTCAACTTCACACCTTTGACTGATACCCCTGAAAATATCTTCTTTGCAACCAAAGATAATATCAGTTATCCTACGCCACCTAAGATGAGGATTGGAGGTAAAATGGAGAAAACTGGAAGATTCTGTCAGTTTCACAATCAGCCTGGTCATGACACTAACGAATGCCGACACTTGAAAGAAGTAATTGAGCGACTGTTGAAAGAGAACAAGCTCCAACAGTATGTTAAAAGGGATAGGGACACAACAACCTCATCGGTCCAAAGGCAACAAATCCCCGCTTACCATCCAAGCTCGAGTGAGAAGGTCGTAGAACATGAGTCAGACAGGCCTGTCATTAATGTGATAACAGGAGGTCCTCACCCGGTAGGCTGAAGCTGGGGTGAGATGGAAAGTTATGCTCGTGCACTGAAGCATGCACCCTCAGAGGAAAGTGTTTTTGTGTTAGAGGGTGCTGCGCCTTGAAACAACAGAAAACTTTCCCTGATGACATCATATTTAGCACCAGGGACTCTATGGGTATTGAAGCCCCTATGATAGATCCTCTAGTCATTTCTGCCGGTATTGGCCCGGCCACTGTGAGAAGAATTCTGGTCGATTGCGGGGCTTCGTGCAATATTCTCTTCAAGAAAACTTTTGACCAGATGAAGATACCAATGGCTGACGTTCAGGCTTCGTCATTGAAAATTGCTGGCTTCACCGGGGAGCCAAAGCAGCCGATTGGGACTATAGACTTGATTGTAGAGCTCAGAGAGGGGCTGAGAAAGGTAGCTCGAAAGAAGACCTTTATAACTGTTGAAGAATTTTCTGCTTATAATGCTTTCATAGGCCGACTGACTCTGGCTGCATTCAAAGCTGTTCTCGCCCCATGGTGTATAACTATAAAATTTCCCACTGATAACGGAATAAGGATAATTAAAGGAGATCAGAACGTGGGACGGGAATGCTATCTTGTAGAGCTACGTGAAACAAAGAGGTGAGAAATGGGAAAAGATGCGGCGCCTTCAGTCTGCATCAAAGAACGAACCATGTAGCAACTACAGGTTGGTCCCTGCACCGGTGAACATAGCGGTGCCCGAAGAGAGATGGATCCAAGAAAAGCTAGTGCAGGGGAGAATAGAGTAGTGCCGGTAGGGTGACAGTGCCGGTACCTGTTGACTTAAAGGACCCAAACAAGGTGCTGAATGTGGGTTCACAACTCAACACCACAACTCAGAATATTCTGGTCTCGTTCTTGAAGGCAAATTTAGATGTATTCGCATGGACTCCTGCCGACGTGTGCGGAATATCACCAGAGATTGTGGTACACGCTCTGAACATCGATCTAAAGTTCACGCCAGTAAAACAGAAAAGAAGAACTCAAGGTCCAGAGAGGTCAGCAGCGTTGAAAGAAGAAGTCGATCGACTCATGGAGAATGGTTTCATCAGAGAATCTGTTTATCCAGATTGGGTCTCAAATCCTGTCCTGGTTAAAAAGGCTAATGGGAAGTGGAGAGTATGCATTGACTTCTCAGATCTGAATAAGGCTTGCCCCAAAGACTGTTTCCCGCTGCCTAGAATTGATCAGTTGGTGGACGGAACGGCGGGACATGAATTGTTGTCTTTTATGGATGCTTACTCCGGGTACAATCAGATCATGATGCATGAGCCAGATCAGGAGGACACGAGCTTCATAACGGATGTTGGTCTTTACTGCTACAAAGTCATGCCCTTCGGACTCAAGAATGCGGGGGCAACTTACCAAAGGCTTGTTAACACCATGTTTAAACCACAGATCGGAAAGACAATGGAAGTCTATGTCGATGATATGTTGGTAAAGTCAAAGAAAGCAGTGGACCACATGGATCACTTGGCGGAAATGTTCGCGGTCCTCAGGAGATACGGAATGAAACTTAACCCGTTGAAATGTTCATTTGGAGTGGAGTCTAGAAGGTTTTTGGGATTTATTGTGAGCGCTAGGGGCATTGAGGCTAATCCTGCTCAAATCACTGCCTTGAAGGAAGTCAAAGCTCCTAGAACAAAGAAGGAACTACAGATTCTTAACGGAAAAGTTGCTGCTTTGAGCCGATTCATTTCTAAAGCTACTGATAAATGCATTCCATTCTTTGACGCTCTAAAGAAAGGAAGAAAAAACTTTGACTGGACTCCCGAGTGCCAGAACGCATTTGATGAGTTAGTTCGTCATATGGAAGTGCCTCCAATACTCTCAAAGCCCGACAATGGTGAAGATCTCTACATATATCTGGCAATATCATCTCACGCTCTGAGTGCAGCATTGGTTCGAGAAGATACAAGGATCCAGCGACCAGTCTATTACATTAGTAAAAGATTCACTGGGGCAGAGATGAATTACTCGAAGCTGGAGAAACTTGCCTATTGCCTATTGATTGCATCACGGAAATTGAGGCCGTATTTTCAAGCTCATCCCATCAAAGTCCTCACTGATCAACCTCTGAAGCAAGTCCTGTTTCGCCCTGAAACTTCGGGCCGTCTTTTAAAGTGGAATATTGAACTCAGTCAATATGACATCACTTACCATCCCCGAAGAGCTATCAACGGACAAGCTTTAGCAGACTTCATTTCTGAATGCACAGATAAAGGTGATAGTGAGGAAGTGGAAACTAATGACGTCCCAGTGAAATGGAAATTATACGTTGATGGCGCAAGGAATGACTACTGTTCTGGGGCAGGGGTTGTCCTTGAAACCCCTGAAGGACGATCATTGTGTTATGCACTGAGGATGGAATTTCCTTCGACTAATAATGAAGCAGAATATGAAGCTCTCATTGCAGGTTTGAGAATCGCTAAAGAGTTAAATATCAGAATATTACAGATCTTCAGTGACTGTCAGCTTATCGTATGCCAACTCAAGATGGAATTCCAAGCTAAAGGAGGAAATTTACCCGCTTATTTATCAAAGGCCTTAGAGCTTCTTGAAGATTTTGATCATTATTCAATAAACCATATTCCCCGGGAAGAGAATATGAAGGCATATTCCCTCACGAAGTATTCAAGTACTGGTGAAGCTCAACTATTGGGATTAGTCCCCGTAGAAGTCCTGTCAGCACCAAGTACAGATGAGATGGATGTTGACTGGATTATGAATGTATCTCAGGAACAAGAATCATGGATGACTCCAATACTGGACTATCTACTCAGAAGTTCTTTGCCAGAAAATTTGAGAGAAAGACAGAAGCTTCTAAGGAAAGCCTCCAGATATATAGTCCAAGACGGCCGATTGTACAGGCGGGGTTTTTCAATGCCATTACTCCGATGTGTAACTAAAGATGAAGCCAAGACAATTCTAGCTGAAGTACACGGAGGGGAATGTGGAGATCACATGGGTGGTCAGACATTAGCAAAGAAAATTCTCTATTATGGGTATTTTTGGCCGGAAATTAATCAAGACGCCGCTGTATATTCTCGGAAATGTGACAAGTGCCAGAGATTCGCCAAAATTCCTAGAGCACCTTCCACTGGGCTAACACAGATGGCCAGTCCGGGGCCATTTGCCATTTGGGGAATGGATCTCATTGGGCCATTACCAACTGCCAAATCAGGGATTAAATATGCTATTGTTGCAGTTGATTATTTTACTAAATGGGCTGAAGCTGAACCTTTGGCTACTATTACCTCTAAGAAAATGATAAATTTTGTGACTAAAAATATCATTTGCAGGTATGGTGTTCCGCAGAAAATAATCACAGACAATGATACTCATTTGAAAGCTAGGAATTCCAGGACTTCTGCAAACGATTCAAAATCCAGAAGAGTTTTTTAGCAGTGGCCCATCCGCAGGCAAACGGGCAAGTGGAAGCAGTAAACAAAATCATCAAATCAACCATCAAAAAGCAGCTGGAAAAAGCGAAAAGTGGCTGGGTTGACAAGTTACCGCTTGCACTATGGGCATACAGAACCACCCACAAAACTGCGACTGGGCATACTCCATTTTCATTGGCATATGGATCAGAAGCAATGATTCCAGTGGAAACAGAAGTCCCCTCACATAGAAGAATCCATTTTGATAAAGACGAGAATGAAAAACTGCAACTGGAAGCACTCGACCTCCTTGATGAAAGAAGAGAAGAGGCTAGGCTTAGAATTGCAGCTCATCAACAAAGGATAGCCAGGCACTTCAACTCCAAAGTTCGTCAGCGCAGCTTTGAAGTTGGGGACCTAGTCCTGAAGAGAATCATGACAGCCACAGATGTGTTTGGGCCAAACTGGGAAGGGCTATATGTTATAGGCACGAAGCTTCTTGACGGTACATTCAAACTCACAACTGTCGAAGGAGAACCAATTCCAAGAGCTTGGAACAACAATCATTTGCGTCCTTATTTTACTTGAAAGCTTTGCTAAAATATTGTAAAAAGAATTGCAAAAATATGATTCTTGTATTGAAAGCAATTGTAAAGCAAGTGAATAATGAAAAGCTTTAAAGTGGATGTAGGCCCAGTTTTTGGCCGAACCACTATAAATCTTGTGTTCTCTACTATTATAAACTGCTTTGTTTTATTTCGACATATAAAATACATTAATTGTGTCATTAAAATGTCGATTTAATAATGCAGGTCATGAAAGTAAAGCTTACCCATCCCAAGACCGAGCAAACACACACTAAACCATCAAAAATTTCCATACTCAAATCCTACAAAAGAAGTGCTTCAGACAAGAGTGAGCAATGTGGGTGGAATTGGACCATCTCTAACTAACTATAAATGTTTGAACAAACAACCAGTTAAGAAAAATGTGTCCACCACCACCAACTCACCTAACTGTGAAATATATTTCTTTGGATAAGGGAAATTACTGGCAACTAAAAAGTGTTGACACTTGCAAAAGACAAGGAGGATCGCCAACATGAGTGGATGGCGAAAGAGACATGGGCAAGCAAGCATCAATCAACAAAAGACCTCTTCGGAGGCGCAAGCCCTCTAAGGAGGCACAACTCTTCGGAGGAGAAAGACCTCGAGTGGGCCTAGCCAGAAAAAGAGAGATCTTTCTCGTTACAAATATGCGGAATGATCGGTCGATACACTCCCGTGAATCCGTCCAACCGAGAGAAAGAAACTCCAAACTTCCAGGCAAAAGTCCTACTCAGAGGCACACGTTTCACCAAGAATGAAATAAAACTTCCAGGTGTTGAAACGTGAAAAAGGCCCTCTTCGGAGGCCCATTTCACCACAGTTGAAATGCTAAAAGACCTCGGGCGGGCCAACCTGAAAAAGATAGATCTTTCTCGATACAAAGTTGCGGAATGATCGGTCGATACACTCCCGTAAATCTGTCCAACCGAGAGAAAGAAACTCCAAACTTCCAGGCAGTAACCCAGCTCAGAGGCACACATTTCATCATCGGTCGATACACTCCCGTAAAATGAAATGTGAATAGCCCTCTTCGGAGGCCCGCTTCCCAGCGAACAGGGAAAAATAAAAGCCTCTCCCATGGGGCAGAAACCAAAAAGACCTCTTCCCAGAGGCACAACAGAAATAGAAAGACCTCTTCCCAGAGGCAGAAATGAAAAGACCTCCTCCCGGAGGCACAAGCAAGCAGAAAGACCTCTTCGGAGGCACATGTTTCACCAAGATTGAAATAAAACTTCCAAGTGTTGAAACGTGAGAAAGCCCTCCTCAGAGGTGTAATTTTTCAAAGGCACACTTTAACTCTCAAAGGAAGAATGATCCACTTACTCTGGAAAATTCTCTTCCTTAAAAAGAAGTTAAAGTACCCTTCAGATACCCGCTTTACCACATAGAAGAATTCATTCAGTAAAATGTGTATATGCACAAAAGAAAAAGTGATATCTTCGAAGGATGAAGCGTGAAAACTTATTTGTACTCTGTTTTTTAACGAAATAATATTCCTCCAAGTATGGAATAATTATTCTCTAAAAAAATAAAAGTACAAGTTCCTCATAAAATAAAATATTGCAATGAGCTTATGGTATAGGGGCAACATGGTATAACTACATTGGTAAAATTACGCTCGAACAGTATACCACAAGCTCACTGCAATATCGTGCAAAGAAACTTGTACAAAAGTGTATAATAAATGCATTCTCAAATTCAAACAAGAAGTTTGTACAAATAAAGGATCATTCTATTTAATTCTGTTACAATTTCTTACAGATACAAGTTTCGAAATAAAGAAAACGGGGGCCGGTACCCGCACAATCTCTAGTCAATACATGCAAAAAGCAAAAAAGTAATATGAAAGCCACAGAACCAGAGCCATCATTTCTTCTTCCGTCCACCTTTTGAGCCCGCACCTGGCCGGATAACCAACTTCTTAGGCCGGCTTGTAATAGTAGGGGATGAAGGAGAAAGGGGCTCAGTCGGACTTTCTTCCGTTTTTTCTTCGCCAGTTGAGGATCCCTTCTTCTTCTTCTTGGAGACTCCCTGCTTTCCTCTCTTCTTGGAGGAAGACCCACTCCCTGGAGAAAGAAGTTTAGCTAATGGTTCATCATCGGAACCAGTTGCTCCTGGAGTCTTCTCACTCCCTTCAGTTTCTTCTCCCTTGTGTTCTTGTGAAGCAATGTGATCGTCCAAGTCTTGGAGAGCTTCTATTTGCTCCTCTTGTGATCCCGGTTGCAAGGCAGAAGGAGGAGTCACCTGAATAGATGGAGGAGGAATAATTGGAGGAGGGGAAGTTTGAACGATGCTCGACGTTTTCTCTACAGAAGGAAAAAGGTTCAAGTCAGTAAAAACTGGAGATAAAGGTTCGCTGAGGTTCAAGAAGTAGTCAAGAAGCTAATCAAGCTCGTAAGAAATAGATGAGCAGTCTA
Source organism: Allium cepa (assembly GCA_030765085.1). Lineage (NCBI taxonomy): Eukaryota > Viridiplantae > Streptophyta > Magnoliopsida > Asparagales > Amaryllidaceae > Allium > Allium cepa. The sequence continues at coordinate 156,021,928 of CM060929.1, read as the reverse complement.
CTTGGGCAAGATTAACAGTAGGGTTACCTACAGAAGTCGGTTTCCTGACATCAACTTCGTAAGCCTGTGCCTCGGCACTCTCGTCGCCTTCATCTCCACCTTGTATGCTTCTGATCTCGGTGGTAACTTTGGTAGGAGATAGAGAATGAGAACTGGAACCGATAATGTCAATTTCGGCCGAAGGAGTGAATTGGAACAGTTGAGATAGTTTTTCCCGAATATTCTCCTGCCGCCGTTTCGGCCCTTAATTTTGCAAGCTGTTCTCTCCCCCTGGCGAGAGCGGCGCGAGCATCATCATCAAGATAATGCTCCTCAAGAGCTGACTCGGCATAGCCAGGGCCTTTACCGCCAAGCATATCGAGTGCAGCCTCCCAAACTTCAGCCAGAGTAATTTCATACTTGGGGCCTAAAAAGGCGAGGCTACCACGCCCCAAGACGCTATGCAGGTAGAAGTCAAATAATGTTGAGCTGATGTTGGTCCTCGTTGCCTCGTGAGATTCTTCAGCTGCAATTTTGCCGGCAACGGCCTCATCACGCTCCCTTTCAGCTTTGGAAAGTTGAAGCTTAAGCATTTGAATCTCCGCCTCTTGGGAACTGGTTTTCTTCCGAAGCTCTGCAATATCAGCAATATAGCCCTCACTGATTCTTTTTTGCACTTCGAGCCTGTCTTCGGAGTCTCTTTGGCTGGCATGAGCATCTCTCACTTGTTTTAGGAGCACTTCTTCTTTTTGAGTATAGGAAGTAGAGGAAGTAGCAAGCTCTTGTTTAAGTTCCTCAACTTTTGCTTCAAGCTCATCATTGTAAGTAGCGATGCTCCTCATTTCAGTATCATGTAGCTCAAGAACCTTTTGCCATTCGGCTTTATCATTCTCCATAGTGAGCATGGCCTCTATATTTGCACGGTTAACCCTTTGGAGCTCGTCAACAAGCTTTTGCCAGTTCGACATCCTTTCAATATCAAGCTTGACGGCATCGAGATTTCGTAACATGGTAGACTTGTCAATGGGGACCAAGTCAAGGTCGAACCTCACTCCCTTCAGGAACCACTGTGGAAACCTGCTTTGCAAAGTGGCCGGGCCCGGTCCAACTTGGAATTTCGGCCTGCTAATTATTGTTTCAATATCTGTTTTCCCAAGAGCGGGAGAGCCAGAAGGAATGTCAAGCGAGACGGGGGCAGTAACCTTTTCAGGAGTTGTAGAGGTATGCTTCTCACCATGTCGGGCTCGCTTGCTTGAATCCTCAACCATATGACTTTTTCCTCGGTCGTCATGGGATTTTCTCTTATGGGAATCGTCGCTTCTCTATGAAGAATCGTGACGCTCCTCCCTCTCTCTTCTTTCATAACGCTCCTCTTGAGCCCTCTTCTCTTGAGCCTTTCGGGCGGCTCTTTCTTCATCGGATTCTCTGTAAGAGGGGAGGTAGTGCCTATAATCATATTGGCTACGCCTCCCGTAGCGCTGGAAGTTATCATAGTAGGATCCGCTGCGTCCCATCGGAGGATCTGAAATAAAAAGAGATAAATTTTAGAATTCTTCAAAGTACAAAAAGTCAGAAGCATAAATGTGCCGAAAGATTCTAAGTGTGTGTAATGTGCAAACTACGGTCATCGAACTATGAACCACTCTTTAATTATGGAGTAGTTGTGGGTTGTTAACTCCTCTTCGTTGGAAACTGGAAAATGTGGAGCGACCTAACTAGACCAACGACCTAACTAGACCAACGACCTAAGAGACCTAGCGACCTAAAGTCTTAATGCGACCTAGCGATCTAAAGTCTTAATGCGACCTAGCGATCTAAAGTCTTTATGCGACCTAGTACCTTTAGTCCTTAGCGACCTAAGACATGGAGCGGCCTAGCGACTTAACTTATCAAGTAACCTAAAAGTAGCTGTGACCTAAGGGAAGCTGCGACCTACAGAACTCTGCGACCAAAAGGAAGCTGCGACCTATGGAACTCTGCGACCTAAGGGAAGCTGCAACCTATGGAACTCTGCGACCTAAGGGAAGCTGCGACCTACAGAACTCTGCGACCTAAAGGAAGCTGCGACCTATGGAACTCTGCGACCTAAAGGAAGCTGCGACCTATGGAACTCTGCGACCTAAAGGAAGCTGCGACCTATGGAATTCTGCGACCTATAGAACTCTCATGACCTAAGATAGGTCGCTCACGACCTAAGGACATTGCATTAGAAGACCGCCTTTTCTATGCCGCTACTAGTAAGGTCGCTCACGACCTAGAACTTGTGTAAATCAGCATGCGTGTTCTTGTGAGAGAGAGGACAGTGTATCTTAGGTCAGTCACGACGTACGACCTAGCTTAGGTCGGTCACGACCTACGACCTAACTCCGAAAAATGCCTATAAATACGACCCTAGTTCTAACAAGCGAGGGACCTTTTGGCTCATTCATTTCAAGCGCCGTTACTCTGCAGCATTCTAAACTACTTCAACACCTTCAAGAAACTTCACGAAGAAATCAAACATGTCAAACATGTGTTCAAAGATTTGGATCGACGTTAAAGTTTAGGCTACTTGTTATAAGTCACTTGAAACTCAAAGTGTGTTGTAATCAAAGTGTAACTGCATTGACTTGTAATCAAATCATCAATAAAGATATTCAAAGTGGACGTAGGCTATCTCTTAAGCCGAACCACTATAAAATTGCTGTTGTTTACTGTTTTCTACTACTATCTGCTTATAATCTGTTCCCGAGCTATCGGGTGGTGCTTTCACGATCTTACTTCATACACCGGGGTGTTAGCGTTCAAATTTTAGCGTTAACATTTTTGGTGCTTTCACTGAGAAATTGAACTCGGGCGAGTTATCATCATTGCTTCACAGAGGTTTGTAGAGAGAATTTCCTTGAAAACCAGAAGTCTATCCGAGATTATGGCTCCTGGAAGGAAAAGTAGATCTGTCAGATCTGGGAATATTCAAGAGGGAACCTCCGCTTCCCCTATATCGAATCAAGCCACTCCAGTTGTCGGAGTTACAAAGGCAGAGCTGGATGCTGCAATCTTAGGGCTGAACCAACAGATAAATGCCCAAAATGCACAATTCGAGGCTCAGAATGCCCAGAATGCCCTAATTCTGAATAGGTTGAACGATTTGCTAGGGGCAAATCGTCAACCGGCAGATAATGAAAGGAATTTTGTTGGCAACATTCGTGATGCTGAAGAAAGAAATGCTCCTGAAAGGGCTGCTAGCACCTTTGAACAAACACTTCCACAGATTGGTGGATCTAGAACTCGACATGATGAGGAGTAACTTTCTGGAATGGTCCGACAAATTATGAAAGAGAGTATGCAGAGGGTTGAAGACGAGAAAGAATGGTGTTTCGCCCCAAGTAAAACTCCTTTTACTGAGAAAATCTTAAAAGCTGAATTCCCAAGGAAGTTTGTCCCACCGACCATTCCATCTTACAGGGGGACGAGTGATCCGAACGAATTCTTATACAAGTATGATTGGCACATGACGGGTGCCAGAGCCTCTGATGAAATAAAGTGCCGATATTTTCCTGTGTATCTCAAAGGTGTAGCTCTTCTTTGGTTCACCAAACTTCCAGTCCGATCTATCGATCAGTTTTCTGACTTAACCCGGAAGTTCAAGGAGCAGTTCAGACTATACGCCTCAAAAGCCAAGGATATCATGTCACTGTCAAGTTTGGAGCAGAATCCAGGGGAGACTATCAAATCTTTCTTAAACCGCTTTAATATAGCGCTAGCTGAGGTGGACAATGCTGAACCGTGAATGATATTGACTTATCTGATGAAGGGTATTGACAAGTCGAGCGAATTTGGGAAATGGCTAAACATGAAGGAACCAAATTCCCTTGAAAAATTCTATAAAAAAGCAGATGAATTCATACGCTTAGAAAGCCGTCCCGTACCGGTAAAGGCAGTGTTGGAAAAAGCTGAAGATAACACTGTTGCTCCACGCAAGAATGAATCTGTAGGGCAAAAAAGGGAAAATAACAATGGGAAGAGGCAGAGTAATCTGAAGAAGCCCCGATCTTTCAAGCTATCAGAGTATACTCCTTTATCAGATACGCCGGAGCGTATCTAACTTGCCACTAAAGATTCTGTTGACTTTCCTAAACCTCCTCCTCTAAGGACCGGGAAAAAGGCTATACAGAGTGGGAAGTTCTGCCGCTTCCATAATCAACCCGGTCACGAGACCGACGAATGCCGTCAGCTGAAAAATCTGATTGAAGAGTTGCTAAGGGAAAACAAACTACAGCAATTTGTGAAAAATAATAGCAACAATCCTGCTTCATCTAGTCAGGAGCAACAGGCTCCTACTCATCAGCCTAGGACGATTGAGAAGGCTTCAGAGCATGAATCTGGAAGGCCCATTATCAATGTCATTACGGGAGGACCTCACCCAGCGGGCAGAAGCTGGGTTGAGATGGAAAGGTATACCCGAGCTTTAAAGTATGTACCGACCGAGGAAGATGTATTCGTTTTGGAAGGTGCTACGCCCTTGAAGCAACAAATAACTCTTGATGATGATATTGTATTCAAAGCTAGGGATTCCGCAGGTATTGAAGCTCCTACCTTGGATCCCTTAGTCATCTCGGCTGGTATCGGGCCAGCTATTGTCAGAAGAGTTCTCATTGATTGTGGCGCATCCTGCAATATCCTCTTCAAGAAAACATTCGACCAAACGAAGATTCCTATGGCTGATGTGCAAGCTTCATCGCATAAAATCGCTGGCTTCACTGGGGAGCCAAAACAGCCGGTAGGAACCATTGATTTGTTTGTGGAACTTGGAGAAGGAGAGGGAAAAATGGTCCGCAAGCAAACTTTTGTGATTGTCGACGAATTTTCTGCTTATAATGCTTTCCTTGGTCGTCCAACTCTGGCAGCGTTCAAAGCTGTTCTTGCCCCGTGGTGCCTCACCATTAAATTCCCTACAGACAATGGATTAGGAGTTATAAAAGGGGATCAAAATGCTGGGCGAGAGTGTTATCTTACAGAGCTACGAGAAACCAGAAAAAGAGAAATGGGAAAGAATGCGGCAGCCCCAGTCCGCATCAAAGAACCAGCCTTGTAGCAATTACAGGGCGGACCCTGCACTGGCGAGCACAGCGGAGCAAGGAAAGAGATGGACCCTAGAAAAGTCAGTGCAGGGGAAAATAGAGTGGTACCAGTGGAAACGACAATACCAATACCTGTTGACCCAAAGGACCCAAACAAGGTGTTGAATGTGGGTTCACAACTTAATGTGTCAATTTAGAATATCTTAATATCTTTTTTAAAGGCAAATCTAGATGTTTTTGCTTGGACTCATGCCGATATGTGCGGAATATCCCCAGAAGTTGCAGTGCATGCTCTAAATATTGATCCAAAATTTACTCCTGTGAAACAAAAGAGGAGAACTCAAGGTCCAGAAAGGTCGGCAGCATTAAAAGAAGAAGTTGATCGACTAATGGAGAATAATTTTATCAAGGAATCTACCTATCCGAATTGGGTTTCAAATCCAGTGCTGGTTATGAAAGCCAACGGAAAATGGAGAGTATGCATCGATTTTTCAGATCTAAACAAGGCCTGCCCCAAAGACTGCTTCCCATTACCCAGAATCGACCAATTGGTAGACGGAACAGCGGGACACGAATTGTTATCTTTTATGGATGCTTACTTCGGATATAACCAGATCATGATGCATGAGCCGGATCAGGAGGATACAAGCTTTATCACTGACACTGGTCTTTACTGCTACAGAGTTATGCCCTTCGGGTTGAAGAATGCAGGGGCAACATACCAAAGACTCGTTAATGCTATGTTCAAACCACAACTGGTCAAGACTATGGAAGTCTACGTCGATGACATGTTAGTAAAGTCTAAGAAAGCAGTGGATCACATAGAACACTTAGCAGACATGTTCGCAGCCCTTCGGAAATACAGAATGAAGCTCAATCCTTTAAAATGTTCATTTGGAGTGGAATGCGGCAAGTTTTTAGGCTTCATCGTGAGCGCTAGGGGCATTGAGGCCAGTCCAGCTCAAATTACTGCATTGAAAGAAGTCAAAGCTCCTAGAACAAAGAAAGAATTGCAAAGTCTCAATGGAAAAGTCGCCGCCTTGAGTCGGTTCATTTCCAAAGCCACAGATAAATGCATCCCATTCTTTGACGTCCTAAAGAAAGGAAAGAAAAACTTCGACTGGACTCCCGAATGCCAAAAAGCCTTTGATGAATTGATTCGCCATATGGAAACGCCTCCAATATTTTCTAGGCCTGGCGATGGCGAGGATCTTCTTATATACTTGGCAGTATCATCTCATGCTTTAAGTGCAGCGCTGATACGAGAAGACAAAAGGATTCAACATCCAGTTTACTATATCAGCAAAAGACTCACTGGGGCAGAGATGAATTACTCTAAGTTGGAAAAACTCGCCTATTGCCTACTAATTGCATCTAGGAAGTTGAGGCAATATTTTCAAGCTCATCCTATCAGAGTCCTCACTGATCAACCTTTGAAGCAAGTCCTGTTTCGCCCTGAGACTTCGGGTCGTCTTCTAAAGTGGAATATTGAACTCAGTCAGTATGACATCACTTATCATCCCCGAAAAGCAATCAATGGACAAGCTTTAGCAGATTTCATTGCAGAATTCACAGATATGGGTAACAGTGAGGAGGAAACAGTCGACGATTCCCAATCCAATGGAAGTTATATGTCGATGGTGCAAGAAACGACTACTGTTTTGGAGCCGGAGTTGTACTTGAGACCCCTGAAGGCCGATCATTATGCTATGCACTAAGATTGGAATTTCCTTCAACAAACAATGAAGCAAAATACGAAGCCCTTATCGCTGGCTTAAGGATTGCTAAAGAATTAAACATCCGAGCGTTACAGGTATTCAGCGATTCTCAGCTTATTGTATGCCAAGTCAAAAAGGAATTCCAAGCAAGGGGCGGGAATCTGCCCGCCTACTTGTCAAAGGCTTGTGAGCTCCTGGGTGATTTCGATCACTACATGATAAGTCACATTCCTCGAGAAGAAAACATGAAAGCTGATTCTCTCGCAAAGTATTCTAGCACAGGCGAAGACCAATTTCTGGGATTAACTCCAGTGGAGGTCCTGTCGACTCCTAGCATTGATAAGATGGATATTGATTGGATCATGAGCATGTCTCAAGAGCAAGAATCATGGATGACTCCGATAACAGAATATCTGCTCAATGGATCTTTACCAGGGAACTCAAAAGAACGACAAAAGCTACTGAGAAAAGCCTCTCGATATATAATCCAGGATGGCCGATTGTACAGACGGGGATTCTCAATGCCATTACTTCGATGTGTATCCAGGGAAGAGTCCAAAGCAATCCTAGCGGAGGTACACGGAGGAGAATGTGGTGATCATTCAGGTGGCCAAACATTAACAAAGAAAATTCTCCGATACGGATATTTTTGGCCAGAAATTAATCGAGATGCAGCAGAGTATTCCCGAAAATGTGACAGATGTCAAAGATTCGCCAAAATTCCTAGAGCTCCTTCCACTGAACTCACACAGATGGTCAGTCCATGGCCGTTTGCAATATGGGGAATAGACCTTGTAGGACCGTTACCAACTGCCAAATCTGGAATTAAATATGCCATTGTTGCTGTAGATTATTTTACTAAGTGGGCAGAAGCTGAACCACTGGCTACTATCACCTCAAAGAAGATGATAAGTTTTGTGACTAAAAACATCATTTGCAGATACGGTGTGCCTCAAAAAATAATTACAGACAATGGTACTCAGTTTGAAAGTGAAGAATTCCAAGATTTTTGCAAGCAATTCATAATCCGGAAAAGCTTTTCAGCAGTGGCTCATCCGCAGGCAAACGGGCAAGTGGAAGCCGTGAACAAAATTATTAAGTCAACCATCAAGAAGAACCTTGAAAGAGCAAAAGGTGGTTGGGTTGATAAGCTACCACTGGCACTATGGGCATACAGAACCACTCACAAAACTGCGACTGGCACACCCCGTTTTCATTGGCATACGGGTCAGAGGCAATGATTCCGGTAGAAATAGAGGTTCCTTCACACAGAAGAATCCATTTCAATCAAACAGAAAACGAAAAGCTACAGCTTGAAGCGCTAGATCTCCTTGATGAAAAAAGAGAAGAGGCTAATCTCAGAATTGCAGCTCATCAGCAAAGGATAGCCAGACATTTCAATTCCAAAGTTCGCCAACGCAGCTTTGAGATTGGAGACCTAGTCCTGAAGAGAATTATGACAGCGACAGGTGTGTTTGGGCCAAATTGGGAGGGACCATATGTCATAGGTCAGAAGCTTCTTGACGGCACATTCAAACTCACTACTGTTGAAGGAGATCAAATTCCAAGGGCATGGAACAGCAATCATTTGCGTCCATACTTTACTTGAAAATTTTGTTGAAATATTGTAAAAAGAATTGTGAATGTATGATTCTTGTAATTGAAGGCAATTGTAAAACTGATGCAAGTAAATAATGAAAAAATATAAAGTGGATGTAGGCCCAGTTTCCTGGCCGAACCACTATAAATCTTGTGTTCCTTATTATTATTACATGTTTGCTTTATTTTCGATATAAAAAGTACATAGAATGTATTGCTGAAATGTCGATTCAAATTTTTGCAGACAATGGAAGTGAAACTTGCACATAATAAGACCCAGTGATTCTCGCCAAATTTCAAGTCACAAAAGCTCCAAATTCAAATCCTAGATAGGAAGTACTTCAATTGAACGGCCTATGATTTCGACAGAAACGAGCCTTTGCTAATAAACTGAGATCGTTTGAACAAACAAACATCCAATTAAGAAGCTGATGCTCGTTCTCACGAACTTGCCTGACAATGAAGTACATTTCCTTGGATTAAACAAGTCACTTGTAGAAAAAGGGAAATCGCTGAAAAGGCATAAGCAAGTGGACAAGGGAACAACCAAAGCCATCATCGGCAGCACAAATCCTCTTCGGAGGCACAACTAGTCGGAGAATAAAGACCTCTAATGGGTCATACGCCACAAAAAAGAAAGTTCTCTACTCAACAAAAAAGATTGGAGGAGTCATGACCCTCCAACCATGAGAGAGTAACTTCCAGGCGATGAAAACCCTCTCTGAGGCACATTTCACCAGGAGTTGAAGTGTAACAACTGCTCTTCGGAATTTCACTTCACCAGAGTTGAAATGTAAACAAAATAAAAGCCCTCTTCGGAGGCCCATTTCACCAGGAGTTGAAGTGTAACAACCGCTCTTCGGAATTTCACTTCACCAGAGTTGAAATGTAAACAAAATAAAAGCCCTCTTCGGAGGCCCATTTCACCAGGAGTTGAAGTGTTACGACCGCTCTTCGGAATTTCACTTCACCAAAGTTGAAATGCAAAACAAAATAAAGACCTTTCTAGAAGCCCAAGTTTACCCGAGATTGAAATAAAACTTCCAAGTGTTGAAACGTGAAAAGGCTTTTTTCAAAGGCACAACTCTTTGGAGGTACACGTTTCGCCAAGATTGAAATAAAACTTCCAAGTGTTGAAACGTGGAAAATCCCTCCTCAGAGGTACAACCCCCTCCCGGGGACACAATCAAAAAGAAAGACTTCTTCGGAAGCCCACGTTTCACCGAGATTGAAATAAAACTTCCAAGTGTTGTAACGTGAAAAGGCTTTCTTCGAAAGCACAATTCTTTGGAGGTACACGTTTCACCAAGACTGAAATAAAACTTCCAAGTGTTGAAACGTGAAAAATCCCTCCTCAGAAGTACAAATTTCTATTTCAAAAAAAAAAAAAATATATATATATATATCCTCATCAAGGGTATACTTTAACTTTCAAAGGAAGAGTGATTTACCTATTCTAGAAAATAACCTTCCTCAAAAAAAAAAAGAAAGAAAGAAAGAAAGTTAAAGTACTCTTCAGAGGCCTGCTTTACCACATAGAAGAATTCACTTAGCAAAATGCGTACTTAAGCAAAAGAAAAAAGTGATTTCTTCGAAGGACAAAGCGTAAAAACTTATATAAAGGAAGTTGTACTCTACGAAAAATTTCTTCAAGAATGAAGTAATTATTCTTCAGAAAATAAGAGTGCGAGTCCCCTCAAAGTATAAAATATTGCAGCAAACTTATGGTATCGTTGCATACAAAATGGTATAGCTGCATACAAAATGGTATAGCTACATCGGTAAAGTACGCTCAAACAACATACCACAAGCTCGCCGCAATATCATATAAATAAACTTGTGCAAAAATGAATAATAAATGCATTCTCAAATTCAAACAAGAGTCTGTACAAATAAAGGATCATTTTATTCAATTGCAGATACAGGTTTCAAAATAAAAAAAGCAGGGGCCGGTGCCTGCACAACATCCGACCATTACACAAAAAAGGAGTCAAAAAGCCCGAAGTCCGACTCTTCACTTCTTCTTGCCACCTTTGGACCCTTTGCCTCGCCGAATGATTAGTTTTTCAGGTCTATCTATAGGCATAAGGGAAGAAGGAGAGGGAGGTGCAACCGGTGCAACTTCCGGTTCCTCTTCAGTAGTGATGATTTTCTTCCCCCTCCTTTTCGATTTTCCGTGCTTCTTTCTTCTCTTCGAAGAAGACTCACTCCCTGGAGTAACAAGAGCGGACAAAATTACGTCATCAGAGGGAGTCCGCTCCGGAGAGATCTCGCCTCCTTCAAGTCCCTCGTCCTTCTGCTCTTGCGAAGCGATAGGGTCATCCAAGCCATGAAGAGCCTCAATCTGTTCCTCTTGTGACCCGGGTTGTGAAGCAGAAGGAGGAGTCACTTGAAGAGACGGAGGAGGGATAACCGGAGGAAGTGAAGTCTGCACAGCACTTGGTGTTTCAACTGCAGAAGAAGAGAAATTAAAAATATTAGTATCTCCCCGAGAGAAGGGAGATATGGGTTCGTCGAGATTCAAGAAGTAATCGAGAAGCTCATCAAACTTTTGAGGAGTAAGCAAGCGATCCACCTGAATCGGACCAATATCAAAATTACCTGAAGATGTTTGCTTCGTTAGCTCAATCTCATAATTCTGAGCCCCGATATCCTCCAAAGCCTCATCATCAGTAGGGGTGATTACCCCGGTTCTTGTAGGAGGCAGCGAATGAGCACTAGAACCTGTAATGTCCACTTCGGAAGAAACTAAAGGACGTTCAGAAGTGGTAGGTGGTATTTCTTTCTCAGAACTTTCCCCTTCCGCCATTCCGGCCCGTACCTTGGCGAGTTGCTCTTTTCCCTTGGCAAGGGCGGCGCGGGCATCATCATCGAGATAATGCTCTTCAAGAGCTGTCTCAGCGTAGCCAGCACCTTTACCACCTAGCATATCGAGTGCTGCCTCCCAGACTTCAGCTAATGTAATTTCGTATTTAGGGCCTAGAAAGGCAAGGCTGCCACGCCCCAAAATGCTATGCAGATAGAAATCAAATAATGTGGAGCTAATGTCAGCTTTGGTTGCTTGATGGGCCTCTTCGGCCGCGAGTTTACCAGCAACAGCCTCGTCACGCTCCTTTTCGGCCATAGCAAGTCGAGCTTTTAGCATCTCTATCTCCAAGCTTTGAGAGCCGGCCTATTCTCGCGGCTGTAAAGTTTCAGCGCGATATTCTTCTATGACCTTCTCCTGGTGTGTAAGCTTATCTTCGACTGCCCATTGACTGGCATGCGCATCTCGTACTTGTTGCTGAAGCATGCTCTCCTTTTGAGAATGGAAAGTAGATGAAGTAGCTAATTCTTCCTTAAGCTTTTCTACTTCCGCTTCCAGCTTTTCATTATAGGAAGCAATACTTCTCATTTCGGCGTCATGCTGTTCGAGAGTCTTCTGCCACTCAGCCTTATCGTTCTCCATTGTGAGCATGGCCTCGAGATTGGCTCGGTTAACCCTCTGAAGCTCGTCGACAAGTTTTTGCCAGTTCGACATTCTTTCAATATCGGTCCTGACAGAATCAAGATTTCGCAGCATAGCCGATTTGTCGAGAGGAACCAAGTCGAGATCAAATCGAACCCCTCTCAGGCACCACTGAGGGAATCGACTTTGAAGAGTGGGAGGACCTTGCCCAACTTGGTATGCGGGCCGGTTGATGATTGTTTGAATGTCGGAACGAACGGGGGCAGGAGATTGAGCAGGAACGTTTTGAGAAACTGTCGGCATTGTTTCTTCAGTAAGTTTAGCCCGCTTGCTAGAAGAATCTTCCATGTGTCCTTTACCTCTCTCATCGTGGGTCTTTCTTTTTTGGGTATCATCATCTCTGTGGGGAGGGTCATGTCTTTCTTGTTCTCTTCGGTGACGTTCTTCATATGCTCGTCTCTCGTCTGCTTTCCTGATGGCCCTCTCTTCATCGGATTCTCTGTAAGAAGGGAGGTAACGCCTATAATCATACTGGCTACGCCTCCCATAGCACTGGAAATCATCATAGTACGAGCCGCTGCGCCCCATAGGAGAATCTAGAATAAAAATAATAAGCTTTAGAAATCTTTAAAGTACAAGAAGATAAGTGCGTAGAAGTGATGAAAAATCCGAAGTGTCGTGTAACGTGTAAACTACACGCATCGAATTACAAACCACTCTGTGGAATAGAGCTAGCGATAACTTGAGTAGGAGGAGTTGACATTTGTTGTAGAGAAGATGTCGCCTCGATTACAGAAGAGATAGTTTTGGAAACATCATCTTTGAAAAGTTCTTGAGAAGTCACAATTAAATCACTCAACCCCTCGAAAACATCATCACCACTATGTTTTTTAGGACTTGCTTTCTTGACTCCTTCGTTAGTACATTTTTCGGAAGATCGTGGAGGTTCTTCCTCTCCGATAACTGGGGCAAGTACAGACTTGTCAGACGGCCCCGCAACATCTTTCGGAATTGAACACTTTACTTGTGAAGTTTCCATAGAGGTTCCTCCCTGCATGTGCTCTTTAGTAGGGACCGGGGCATCAGGAATTTTCATCGGAGAATCGGGAACCTCAGTCGGAACTTCATGAAGTTGAGTAGAACGAGAAGAATGTAAAAGCCCAAATCGATGAAGGAGTTCATCTGTCAATAGAAATTTTGCGCTCTTCTCTTCAGCAGCCACAATGCTTAGCCTTTCAAAGACTGGTTTATGACTGGAATCTCTAGAAGGAGGAGGAAGTGCTGTAAAAATAAGGAATGGAATTAGCATCTAGCAATACGAACTGTGAAAAACTTAGAATGGAATTGAAGAAAGAAGGGAAAAAAGATCTCACTTCCTATTCTCCAGTCTGCGTAAAATCCTGCGGGGCAACGAATATAGAAGAATTGATTCAAAAAACCATGTGCACTCTCTGGCAAATCCAAAATTAGTTTACGGTTCCTCGCACCTCTTACAAGTACAATCGAAGGGTGGTCCTTATTCTTCGCAAAAGTGTACAGGTAACAGATTTCCTCAAAACTCGGAAGACGGTCAAGAGTTCTCCTGAACAGAACGCACAATCCCATCAAGATGGCATAGCCATTGGGATGCAGTTGAAAAGGAGAGATCGTCAGTCGAAGAAGGATTTGTTGAAGAAATTCATTAAAGGGAGGAATTGCTCCACTTAAGCACATTTGGCGATTAATGGCAACAAAACCGGAAGGCGGTCTATCAGCGAAATCATTTGGTCCAGGGAGTAAAACTTCTGCCTCGGCAATGCCAAATTGAATGCATAATTGGTTAAGCACCCGCTGTTTCAGAAGGGTAGGAGTTCTTTCCGGAGGGTTCTCTAGTGGAATAGCAACCATGAAAGGCCCTTCGACGTGTTCTATCATCTCTTCTTGTTGAAACGTCATTCTACATGAGTAACTGGATGTTCAGGTGTGAAGGTGCACGTTTCCTAAAAGTGTGAAGTGTTGTGCGAAACTAATAAAAACAACAAGCGAAATAACTGAAATTGAACTAATTGACAACTGATCGATTGTGAGATTTCAGGACTTGTTAATTTAAAACTCAAGCGCAGTGTTAATTCAAACAAAATTTTAGCTTTAACACTTCATTTGAGTCGGTTGATTCACAGCATTTCACTCACACAGTTCATTTAAGTTGATTATTCTTTATCGACTAATCTGTCATTCGATGTGGGCGGTCAATGACAGTATATTCGTCCCATTTTTCTGCAAATGTTATGTTTAAACAGGTTGTTAGCATTAGAGATAATCTGCAAATAAATACGACAAAATTCAAGTCCATATAGTTCAAAGTTCAAACAGTTCAATCAAAGTTGTCTCAGGATTTCACAAGTCCTAGGTCGTCCAACGACCTAGCATAGGTCGGAGCCTTCTTAGGTCGCGCTGTGCAAAGTAAAGGATAAGGCTTTACAAATTCGGCCTAGTGTTAGCTCGGCCGCAACCTAAAGCCTATGTCGCAAGGAAGTTAGGTCGTGCAGTTCTTAGCTCGAGTAACTCTTAACTCATGCAAAGTCTTAGGTCGCATGAATATTAGGTCGTTCAGCAACCTAGTGTAGGTCGAAACTATTCCTTAGGTCGCAAGGCTCATTAGATCGCGACTTATCTTAAGTCGCTCAAATCCGCTAGGTCACTAACTTCCTCTCCACGCAATACTTCACCAGACCCGATAACCCGCTATCAACTACACAGAAATCCATCATCCTCTTCGTGAAGTCCATCATCTCCACACATCACCGAATCACTTGAAAAGCGATTCAAAGAATCTCCAATCCATCGTACATTCAATACATTTTCGTGCCTACTCAAGCGGCGATCGAAAATCGATTGCAACGATTCAAAATATGGCACGATGCAAGGAATTGGGTCAAGGTCAGAAAATGGGGATTCGTAATTCGACAGTGATTATGGTGGGATGGAGATTGAATTCACTTACGTATTATGTTGGTGAAGATAAATTGACAGCTAAATGGGTTGAATTTGCCTTCGAAAACTTGAGAGCTTGATAATGGCTGAATAGGAAGTTCAGAGCAGATGAAGTAAAGGAGGAACGACCTATGTCATTTATACCCCAGGGAAGTGAGATGTGAATCGACACACACGACCTAATTTTCTCGATAGGTCGCTCGCGACCTAACAACTCATCAGAGCTCGAGTTAAGAGAATCGAAGCACACAACCTTTGACCTAGGCACTTACTTCGAGGGGCGAATGTTAACTCCTCTTCGTTGGAAATTGGAAAATGTGGAGCGACCTAACTAGACCAACGACCTAACTGGACCAACGACCTAAGAGACCTAGCGACCTAAAGTCTTAATGCGACCTAGCGATCTAAAGTCTTAATGCGACCTAGCGATCTAAAGTCTTTATGCGACCTAGTACCTTTAGTCCTTAGCGACCTAAGAGATGGAGCGGCCTAGCGACTTAACTTATCAAGTAACCTAAAAGTAGCTGCGACCTAAGGGAAGCTGCGACCTACAGAACTCTGCGACCTAAAGGAAGCTGCGACCTATAGAACTCTACGACCTAAAGGAAGCTGCGACCTATGGAACTCTGCGACCTAAAGGAAGCTGCGACCTATGGAACTCTGCGACCTAAGGGAAGCTGCGACCTACAGAACTCTGCGACCTAAAGGAAGCTGCGACCTATGGAACTCTGCGACCTAAAGGAAGCTGCGACCTATGGAACTCTGCGACCTAAAGGAAGCTGCGACCTATGGAACTCTGCGACCTAAAGGAAGCTGCGACCTATGGAATTCTGCGACCTATAGAACTCTCACGACCTAAGATAGGTCGCTCACGACCTAAGGACATTGCATTAGAAGACCGCCTTTTCTATGCCGCTACTAGTAAGGTCGCTCACGACCTAGAACTTGTGTAAATCAGCATGCGTGTTCTTGTGAGAGAGAGGACAGTGTATCTTAGGTCAGTCACGACCTACGACCTAGCTTAGGTCGGTCACAACCTACGACCAAACTCCGAAAAATGCCTATAAATACGACCCTAGTTCCAACTAGCAAGGGACCTTTTGGCTCATTCATTTCAAGCGCCGTTACTCTGCTGCATTCTGAACTACTTCAACACCTTCAAGGAACTTCACGAAGAAATCAAACATGTCAAACATGTGTCCAAAGATTTGGATCGACGTTGAAGTTTAGGCTACTTGTTATAAGTCACTTGAAAGTCAAAGTGTGTTGTAATCAAAGTGTAACTGCATTGACTTGTAATCAAATCATCAATAAAGATATTCAAAGTGGACGTAGGCTATCTCTTAAGCCGAACCACTATAAAATTGCTGTTGTTTACTGTTTTCTACTACTATCTGCTTATAATCTGTTCCCGAGCTATCGGGTGGTGCTTTCACGATCTTACTTCATACATCGGGGTGTTAGCGTTCAAATTTTAGCGTTAACATGGGTGTAGAAGTTAGCATCAACTCTTGAGTTGACGGAGTCTGTTGCAGAATAGAAGTCGCCTCGACTACTGAAGAAGAAACCCAGGTAGTAATAGGATCATCTTTAAAGATCTCTCGCGAGGTGGCAAAGAGGTCGCTCAGTCCTTCGAAAGTGTCGTCCCTGCTCTGCTTGACAGGGCTTGTTTTCCCGGCTTCTTCGTCACCAGACTTCTTTGAATGCGGTGGAGATTCCTGAGGCTCTTCTTCTTCAGTGAGCGGGGTAAGTTTGCCAGATGACCCCGCGACATCAACAGAAGTGGAGCACTTCACTAGAGAAGCCTCTGAAGCAGGTTCTTTTGGTATGGATGTGTCAGTAGAAACGGGGGCATCCGACGCTCTAGCCGGAGAGTCTGGGACTTCGTGGGGGTGTGTAGAGCGAGAGGTATGCAAAAGCCCGTATTGGGGCAAAAATTCATCCCTCAACAAGAATTTTACACTTCTCTCTTCTGCGGCCACGACACTCAGTCTCTCAAAAACTTGCTTATGGCCTGGATCTCTGGATAGGGAAGGAAGTGCTGAAAAAGGAAAGAGTGGAATTAACGATTAACAACTCAAAATTCGAAGAGTTCGGAAATGGAAAATAGAAGCAGGTAATCTTACTTCCTGCTCACCAGATGGCATAAAACCCTGGAGGGCAGCGAACGAAGAAAAACTGATTTAAAAATCCATGAGCACTTTCGGGTAGGTCAGTCACGAGTTTGCGATTCCTAACACTCCTTATGACGACAATGGAGGGATGGTCTTTAATCTTGGTGAAAGAACATAAGTAAAAAAATTCTTCAAAGATCGGTAACCGACCCAGGGTTCTCATGAATAAAACACACAACCCCATCAGAATGGCGTAACAATTGGGGTGCAGTTGAAACGGGGAGATAGTCAATCGAAGTATAAATTGCTGAAGGAACTCGTTGAAGGGAGGAATAGCACCGAACAAGCACATTTGGCGGTTGACAGCGACGAAACCGCGGGGAGGTCTATCAGCAAAATCATTTCGCCCAGGCAATATAGCATCCGTTTCAACGATGCCAAACTGAGCACGCAATAAGCTAAACGTCCGGTAGTTTAAAGAAGTTGAGACTCTTTCCGGCGGAGAATCCAGTGGAGCAGCTGTTGGAAGAACCTCTCCAATCTGTTCCGTTACTCCTTCTTGATGTGAGGCCATTCTACATAAGCAACTGGATATTCAAATTTGAAGGTGCACGTTTCCTAAAAGTGTGGAGTGTTGTGCAGAACTAATAAAAATAAACAAGTAAATATAATTGGAATTAAGCTCGTCGACAATTGATTGGCTATCAAATTTCAGGATTTGTTAATTTGAAGTTCAAGTACAGTGTTAATGCAAACAGGAAAGTTTAGTTGACTATTCCGATGTTGCCTTGATACTTTGCCTGAATTCGTTGTTTTAAAGCACTTCGTTCACACAATCTGTTCAAGTTGATTAATTGTTATTGACTAATCTGTCATTTGATGTGGGCAGTCAGTGGCAGTATATTCGTCCCAATATTCTGTAAATGTTGTATTAGACAGGTTATTAGCTTGCAAGAGTGACCTGTGGAAAAATGCAACAAAGTTTAACAAGTTAAAGTCCAAACAATTCAGCACTCAGGCAGTTTATTTCAGCAAATCAAGTTAAAGTTCAAGGTTCAAGCAAAATTGTCAACTACGATAACTTAAGTGTTGACTCGGTGACGACTTAAGTGTTGGCGACGACTTAAGTGTTGGCAACGACTTAAGAAATTCTTCCTACGGGTTAAATCATATCATTGGATATCTGGCTAACTCGTCCACGACCTAAGGATTACGAGGCGAGTTAAGTTAGGTCGTTTCAATCTTGGATTGTTGGTGCCTTAAGTCGGCCATGCTCTAAGTCGTAAACCATGGAAAATAGAAAAGGCTTCAGTCCGAGGCAACATGAAATTCTCCAAGTCCTATCCCGGCTACGACTTAAGACTTGTGTCGTGAAGGTTGGTAAGTCGGTCAAAGGATAAGTCGCGATGGTTATTGAATTGCTCAAAATTACTGCACTCAAGAATACTGGATTGCGTCCAAGCTAGCGTCACGTTTCCTTCAACCGACCAACCCCTTCTCAAGTTAGTAACCTGTTATCCTCCTAAATCCTAACCCGTTATCCTCCTTACTCCTAACCCATTATCCATCTAACCCCTAACCTGTTATCCTCCTATCTCCTAACCCGATAACCCATACAAGACCGTATCATCTCCTCTAAATTCATGGATCAACTGACTCGAAATGTAAAAACCCATCGTCTCCTCCTTGCAAATCGTCTAAAAACTCAAATCAAACCGCTCCAAGCTTGTCAGAAATCAGTCATAACATGTCTCGAAATAAAGCACGGTGCGAGGATTCCGATTGAGGTTAAGAAATGGGAAGTCCATGATCAAAGGGTAACGGTAATTGCGCAATAGAGCGGGCGATGGGTTTACTTACGTAGCGTAATGATGAAGATTGTAGGAATTTGGTTGGAAATGAGGTAAGCTGGATGAACTCGACTCTGAAAGCTTCGAAGGTTGCTAATGGCGGAAGTAAACAATTAAGCAGGAAGGTGAAGTAGAAGGAGCGACTTTAGCCTTTTATACACCAGGACAGTGGAACTCGAAACGGCACACGCGGGTCAAGGGAAAGTCGAAGCACGCGACCTACAACTTAGGCGCGCACTTCGAGGGGCAAATGTTAACCCCGTTTGATCAATGAGTTAAGACCTGAGACGACTCATGACTTAAAAAAGCAGAGCGACTTAAGGAGTGGTCCGACTCAATAAGTAACCGACTTAATGAGTTAGCGACTCAAGGGAGTTACACGACTTAACGAGTCAGGGATTGGTCAACCTAAAGGAGTAAACAGCTTACGGAAGTGAACGAATTACGACATATAGGAGTCTACGACTTAACGGTCTAAGAAAGAAGGGATGGATCACGACTTAAGGACTTCACGACTTAAGATTCTTACCAACTCAATGGGTCTATGACTCAAGATAATTCACGACTTAAAGGTAGAAGCGACTCACGACTCACGACTCAGCATGACTCACTTACGACCTAAAACCACTGAGTCGTAGCCCGCAGTCACAATGCTTATGTCAAAGAGAGTTGACTCGTGAGCGACTCATGACTTGTAATTCTGAAGAAGTGAACCATTGTGGAACCAAGGGCTTAGTCAGATAAGTCGGCCATGACCTCTTAACTCGTGAACGAGTTAAGACTTGCATCCAGATGAACAAAGACAAACTTAATGCCGCTTCGCCTATGCTGCTGCCTGCTAACTCATGACCCTTAAGTCGGGCGCGACTTACGACTTTCCTTAAGTCGGTCGCGACTTATAACTTAGGCCAAAATTCCTGTCCAGATTTCTCCTATAAATACAGCCCTAACTCCAACTAGAAAAGGACTTTTTGGCCGACCATTTCAAGAACCGATACTCTGCAGAATTCTCGACTCACTCAACACTTCAAGTACTCCAAGCACCAAAGACTCTACGATGATCTCCAAGAGGAAATCTACATCATTCAACATGAATTCGAAAGATTATTCTCTATAAAAGTTTGATCTACTGGTCTAAAGTGTGTTGTAATTGAAGATTGTTGTTAAGTTGTAATCAAATTCAGTAATAAAGAGAGTTAAAGTGGACGTAGTCTTACTCAAAGCCGAACCACTATAAAAATTGTTGTCTTTTCTGCTTTTTTCTGTATTTTCTCTACTTGCTTGTAGTTCTCGTATACACGGGTGGTGCTTTCATCCAACTTTATTTCACACCGGGGTGTTAGCGTCTGATTTTCACGTTAACACCGGCCTTGTGTTGCAGGGGAGCGGGCGTACTCCTCGGTACGGTGATCTAGGCCCTGTACTGTGACAGGTGGTACCCCAGTGCCTAGTCATTAGTTGGA
The DNA here is from genome assembly GCA_030765085.1 of Allium cepa. Taxonomy (NCBI): domain Eukaryota; kingdom Viridiplantae; phylum Streptophyta; class Magnoliopsida; order Asparagales; family Amaryllidaceae; genus Allium; species Allium cepa. Next base: position 156,001,724 of record CM060929.1, on the reverse strand, counting down.
AATCCATTCTCCCTACGAGCCTTGTACGAGTTTTGTTTGTATTACCCACTCTGTGGCTAGTAGCTGGAATTTAATAGATGTAACAATTTCGGCTATTTTATAAGTATTTGTATATAGACCCTGTTATAATATCAGAGGATTTCTATAAAAATTGTTTTAGCTATCGTAAGGTAAAAACCCGACATGTTTATTTGTGGCGTGGTCTTACGAGATGCTTTCGTTTTCAAAGGATTTTTGAAACTTAATAATCAATTGGGCATGATTTTCTCACGTTGGTAATCCAGACTGACTCGGGTGTTATTTAACTATAATGCTCAGGTCAGGCCGAGTATTATAGAATACAGGGAATGCTGTGGAGCTCAGGAGACGAGATGGATGACGATGCGTACTTCCGTACTTGTTTATGTATATATTCCGCTGTGTTGAGTTGCTGTGTATCCATTTGTATGTTGTTGTTGTTAAGCTGTTGATTGATGTACTCTGATGATGTAATATATAAACAGATATATATGATTTGAGCAAAGATCATTTATTATCTGTTATTCCGCTGCGATGGTTAGATTCTGTTGTTGTTTTCTATTTTCTTCTTCTACCTCTTCTTCTTTAACCGAAATGGTTCGTATTTCTGTGCGACTTGAGATGATTGTTGTAGAATAGTGTTGACTCAAGTGGTACGGATTTGCGGGTCGTTCCAACTGTAACAGCCCGCAAATCCATACCCCTTGAGTCACACTATTCTACAATAATCAACCCAAGTTGCACAGAACTACGAACCATTATGGGTTAAAGAAGAAAATGTAGAAGAAGAAAATAGAGAACAACAACAGAATCTAACCATCGCAGCGGAATAAAATATAATAGATCATAAATAATATTTACTAAAGAATCAAATATACCAGTTTATATTTTACATCATTAGAGTACACCTATCATAACTCAATATCAATAACATGCAAATGGATACACAGCAACCCAGCACAGCGGAATACATATATAAACAAATATGAGAGTACGTGTCGTCATCCAGCCCGTCTCCTGAGCTCCACGACATCACATCCTGTATTCTATAATACTCGGTCTGACCCGAGCATTACAGTTAAATAACACCCGAGTCAGTCTGGAATACCAGCGTGAGAAAATCACACCCAATTGATTATTAAAGTTTCAAAATCCTTTAAAAATAAAAGCATCTCGTAAGACCACGCCACAAATAAACATGTCGGGTTTTTACCTTACGATAGATAAACAATTTTTATAGAAATCCTCTGATATTATAATAGAGTCTATATACAAATATTATAAAATAGCCGAAATTGTTACATCTATTAAATTCCAGCAACTAGCCACAGAGTGGGTAATACAAACAAAACTCGTACAAGGCTCGTAGGGAGAATAGATTTCCAACTAATGACTAGGCACTGGGGTACCACCTGTCACAGTACGGGGCCTAGATCACCGTACCGAGGAGTACGCCCGCTCCCCTGCAACACAAGGCCGGGACTACCCCTTACTGGATAATCCCGAGTGAGATCACCCCGCTATTGGTATCAGCAACCGCCCACTAAGCCGCAAAAAGAAAGGGACATATAGACTGGAATGACCTCACCCTGCTCGGGTGCTACCCACCTATCCTTGTTGCATAACCCCTGATTTTCAGTCTTTCCCATTTGATGAGGCTTGAGGCTAAGTGTTACCTTTTTAGAACAAATCTCTTAGAATGCCCATCGTCCACCTGACGATGTTTCGCAAGCATTCACCCATACAAGTCCGTCTCGGGTTCGAACGGAACCGAAGGCACTATTCCTACTGCATCCATTTTGGAAATATCCTCAGGATTAGTAGCGACTAGCCCTTGCACTTCATCGCTCCATCTCGAATCCAAAATTGTTTTCACGAAACGTACAAACCGGATCGAAGTGCTTTTCGAGAAATAAATCTCGATCCTGGTCTCTTCGAAACGATCAACGTATTTGTCCAATATTGATAGTCGGTGTTTTAACTATCAACTAATATTCACAAACATCCATCTAACAATAAATAATTTCCTAAATTATTTATTAACCTCAAAATATCTACACAAGATATATTTCTATTTTCAATCCTTTGAAAACAGTTTCACAACCATCTTTTTTTCAGAATAAACTTTCCCAAATATTTTCTATCTCCTCTGAAATCACTAAGCACAAAACTAGATTTCTAAAATAATTTAAAACACTTTACTTTCAAACATACTTTAAAACATTTAAGTTAAAACTACATCAATAATTTATTTAAAAATACCATACTATATGAATATTTGAAATTAAAGTTACTTAATAAATATAAAACTAGATTTATACTTTTAAAAACATAATATTAAGTCATTCTTTAAATAATTATTAATATAATAAATGAAGAGAAAATACTTACTTTAGAATTTAAATATTAGAAATAAGAAATTTTCCAAAAACTTGCTTTTTAAAACAACTTTTAAATCTTTTATCTTATATTTAAAAATTTATTTTGAAAACGTACTTGGTTATCCAGGGAGAATTACAACTTCAATCACTTAAATCAAATTTTCCCAAATTGATTTCCAATTTAATTTATTTGAAATAAGTTTCTTTAATCTCCCAATTCATTTTCAAATTCATTAGTTATGGGTTTTAACATTAATGTTATTTATTTCTGTTTGATTTTAAATCTTTAACTGAAACATACAAATTTCAGATCTTATCCCAATTCCTTCTTTATTCTTTCAATATTTTCCATCTTAAAATTTAAATAAATGTTTGTTCTTTTTAATTAATATCACTGAAGATCTTAAAATTCCTTAACTTTCTATTTATTCAAATTTCCCTTCCCATACCCAAGATTTATTTATTAGATTTTTAAAATCACTCTATTTCTCTTCAATTCATTTAAAAATTTATTCAAATTTCTATGATTACTTTACTTACAGTTTCACATCTTTTATTATCTTACCCAAAATCCAATCTATATATTTTTGGTAATTCATCATACCCAATTATATTCCGTCGAACCATAGCATTCAATATTCCAATAAAGATCATCATAGGATATCAAATAAATCACAACAGAGGGTATTAAATAATTTAAGTAAATGTTGAGGGATCCAGTTGGATCCCTCCAACCTATTTTCCCTGCATCCACAGGTGTTAGCACAATAATACACCAATTTCAAAACATACCATACTACAGCATATCAATTAACTCGACCATTCAATAGTTATTTAAATTTAATCATTTAAATTTAAATTTATACTGAGTGAGATTAACTCACCTTTGCTTTTACTAGTAATCAGATTCAATCCAGCTTGTTCCCATAATTTTATACCTTGTATAAACATTAAACGATTCTATCAACATCTTTGAATTAGTTAATCGATTAATTGCTATTTATTCATTTAATTTAGCTACTAATTTGGGTTTAAATCAATAATTTATTCTAACTCATTTTCTTTGATAAAATATCTTTAGTGTCTAAAGTAATTAAACAAGTAATTTACCATTTAATAAATTATTTATATCATTTATTAATATTTGAACTAATCGAATAAATAAATTTCCAATCTTAATATTATATTTAACCCATGATTGATTTCAACTAACAGTTTAAATAAATAAAAAAATTATAGCAACAAAATAACTTCAATAGGTTTATTAAACAAATCCATACCAAAAATAAAGTTTCCATTAAATAAATTTAAATTAAATCTCCTTTGCTAAATTACTTAGTGGCTGGAATGATTAAATAGGTAACTAATCACTAAATCTATTTTAAGAAATACCACTATACACTAAATCATTTTATTTTATTTTAATAAATGGTTTATTACCTTCCAGACAGAAACGAAAACCGGAAAGGTCATCCACGCAATTCCAGTCGCAACATCGACCGACCCTGCCTCGCGACGACTCCCAATTTGAAGTCGAACATCCCCACGTCGCTTCGCCAGGGTTGAAGCCATCGCCTTGCCCTCTACATCCAGTCAAAGTCGCAAATAACGACCTCCTCATAACACCCGCTTATCCTATCCTAGTTGCATCTTCTCTTGATCCGCCGTTGACAATAACATCGACAATAGCCTCGACTGCTTGACGTCTCGCCTTGGCCTCAGCCGCACTGTCGCATGATTTTTGGTCGAGTGATTTGAATTGAAGAAGAAGAAGTGACAATAGGCGTAGAGATTTCGAGAGCTTAGCTAATGAAGATCCCCTCCCTTCCGATAGTTTATCGATTGCATTTGCCCTTTTTTTTTCGAACGAAAAGAATTCGTATGCAGAAGGGGAAAGGGGAATGAGGTTTCGAATTCGTGAAATTAGAGAGGAGAAGAATTGAGTTAGAGATGGTTTATGAGGTCCGATTTATTTATTAACCTTGATCGGCCATTAATCAACAGAGGGTTTTGATTTTGAACCGAAGGGATGGTCTCGCGTTCGAAAAGAAACAGGATAAGGGATGGTGTGTTCGAGAAGGCAAAGGAAGATTGTTGAAGACGCCTTGCTATAGTGTCCACTTATTTTTAATTCAAATTCGGATCGAATATTATCAATTAAATTTTCAGCGCGTTTATATATCGTACACACAGACTAACTCCAATCAATACGAAATTTGAAATCCGATAATAATTCCATATTACGGACCCAATGGAACAGGTTTCGTCGAATTCTGAGACTGCGCCTCGGAAGGCTATTTTTAAATTCAATTTAAACAGTATAAATTTTAAAACTGAACAAACCACCGTTAATTTCAATTTTACAACCTCTATTATTTCAATGTTATCAATATAAATTTTACAAGCCTTCAAATTATTTTCAATCGACTTAAAACCGAAGATTCAATAATTTAATTATCAAATACATTGTGATATTCGTAATTCAAGTTAAAATTATTACATTGAATATTTAAAATCAATTAAATATTCTGATTTTAAATGCTCAAAAATTACTGGTCGTTACATTCCTCCCTCCTTAAAAGAATTTCGTCCCCGAAATTACAAGTTAGGAAGATGGTCCAATATCTGTTTACTTTTCCCAAAACCAATCAGTTCTTAACAATTCAACATCTTACCAACTATCTTTTTAATAGAAAGCCATTACAATTCTTACTAACTTCCCAACCTCTCCCTTAATTCCCTAATAACTTTACATATACAATCATTCAAATTATAATTCAAAACTAAATTTTGTATTATCGAAAATTTTCTCAAAATTTTTCTAACTCCCTAAATTCCCGAAAAATTTCGCCAGTGTCTCCTTTGCGCGGCTGACTCAGTACAACTACAAAATGGCTCTACGGCCAAATCCAAAAAGAAAACAAAACGCCAAGTGGCTCAATCCAAAATCCCAATCAAATTTCACAGAAATTTAAATACATTACATTTTGGTCGGGCAATTCAATTTTTTTATCATCTGAAATCAAAACCAAATATCCTTTCTCTTGATAATACCTGCATATCCGGCTTAGCACTAATATCCAATTCAAATATTGACTTAGAATATTTTCGCAATTTTCAATTTCCAGTTAAGAGTTTACCTTTCCTTACTTGTGTTTAGCATAAGCATTCTATATGCTTCTTATATTTTATTTTCACCTTACCATTTTAATTGATACTTATTTCTATTCAATTTGATTCTTTCATTTCCATATGAATTCAATTTATCTTTAACTCTACATATATAAATTTTATTTGTCATTTATAACTAATCCATATCATTACTTTAGTTAGTTTCATTTACTAATTAATTTTAGTTGCCCATTTAAATTCGTTTTGTTATTAACAAAAATTCTGCAAAAAATTTCAAAAATTTTCTAACTCCTAAAATTTCTGAAAATTTTTGCCAGAGTCCCCTTTGTACGGAGGAGCTTTTGTAATTTGACAAAAGAGATAAATATATAAATCGTTATTGTTGGATGGTTGTTTGTGAATATTAATTGATAGTTAAATAACCGACTATCAATATTGGCCAAGTGCGCTGATCGTTTCGAAGAGACCGGGATCGAGATGTAGTTCTCGAAAACCACTTCGATCCGGTTTGTACGTTTCGTGAAACGTGTTCGGAGTAGAAGATGGAGCAGTGAAGTGCAAGGGCTAGTCGCCACTAATCCTGAGGATATTTCCAAAATGGATGTAGTAGGAATAGTGCCTTCAGTTCCGTTCTAACCGGGGACGGAGTTGTATGTATGAATTCTTGCGAAAACATCGTTAAGTGGACGATGGGCATTCTAAGGGATATATTCTAAAAAGGTAACGCTTAGCCTCAAGCCTCATCAAATGGGAATGGCTGAAAATTAGGGGATATGCAACAAGGCTTCATGGGTAGGCCCCACTGGAGGGTGAGGTCATCCCTGTCTAGATGTCCCTTTTATTTCGGCTTAGTGGGCGGTTGCTGATCCCAACCGTGGGGTGATCTTGCTCGGGACTGTCCAGTAAGGGATGGTTCCGGTCTTGTGTTGCAGGGGAGTTAGGGTGGCTCCTCGGTACGCTGATCTAGACCAGGTACTGTGACAGGTGGTACCCCAGTTCCTAGCCATTAGTTGGAATCCATTTTCCCTACGCGCCCGTATGGTTTTGATTGTGCCCAACTATTGCTGAAACGTGAGATGCAAGCATTTCAGCTACATTCTATTTTACTTTCTATAGACACTATTATAATATCAGAAGATTTTAATAAAAATGTTTTAGCTATCGTATGGTAAAAACCCGACATGTTTATTTGTGGCGTAGTCTTACGAGATGCTTTTGTTTTCAAAGGATTTTTGAAACTTTAACAATCAAATTGGGTGTGATTTTCTCACTCTGGTATTCCAGACTGACACAGGTGTTATTTAACTGTAATGCTCGGGTTAGACCGAGTATTATAGAATACAGGAGATGATGCTGTGGAGCTCAGGATACGAGCAGAATGGCGATACGTATTCCCGTACTTGTATATATATATACATATTTCGCTGTGTTGAGTTGTTGTGTACCCATTTGTATGATGTTGACATTGAGTTGTGATTGATGTACTCTGATTGATGTAATATATAAACAGAGATATATTTGATTGAGTAAAGATTAATTATTATCTATTATATTTTATTCCGCTGCGACGGTTAGATTCTGATGTTGAATTTGTTTTCTCTTCTTCTACCTCTTCTTCTTAAACCCAAATGGTTCGTATTTCTGTACAACTTGAGTTGATTGTTGTAGAATATAGTTGACTCAAGGGGTACGGATTTGCGGGCTGTTACACTAATGTGACGACCCGGAATTTTTAAGCATTTAAAATCGGAATATTTAATTGATTTTAAATATTAAATAGAGTAATTTTAACTTGAATTACGAATATCACTATTTGTTTGATAATTAAATTGTTGAATTAAATAATTTAAAGTTGGATAAAATATGGAATCTGGAATTTTAAGCTTGTAAAAAATAATTTGAAGGCCTGGAAAATCTACTTTGATAATATGGAAAGCGATAAAACTTTTAAAAATTGAATTTAAATGTGTTTTGTTCAGGTTTTAAAAATTTATCGTTTAAATTGAATTTAAAATAGCCGTCTGAGGCACAGTCTCGGAATTCGACGAAACTAGTTTCATGGGATCCGTAATATTATATTATTATCGGATTTCGAATTTCGTAACGTTTGGAGTTATCCTGGGATCGAACGGTAAGTAAACGCGATGGTAAATTTTATCGAAAATTAAATATAATATAGGGTTTGACCAGTTAGTTGAAATAATTTCATGTCAAAACTTATTTTTCCTTCTTTGTTATCACTGTGGCTAAGCTTCTCCAGTACGCATACCCACCTTTATGTCACGTCTTCTTTCTTTTCATATTCACAAGCCTGAGAATCAAAAGCAAATTTTATGGAGCATCTCAAAAATTGATGGACGAAGTTTTATCGTCAATTTACTTCCTCTTCCTTCCTCTATTCGATTTCTATAAATCGAAATAGCCGCACTTCCCTCACTCATCTCATTCATTTCCTCTTCTAATCGAATTTTTTTAAAAAAAAGGAAACGCCATGGATCTGAGTTCGAAATCGCAAAGGGGTAAGGTCGCCACGATGTCTGCAATCGCGTCACCACCATCGAATCGATTTGGGGTTTGGGATTCACGAATCGAAGAAGCACTTGCATGCTCGCGCACGCGAGAGGAGCTCGTGATCGAGACTCGGCGATGCGGCCTGGGTTTTCGCGAGTTCGGCAAAGTATTCTGGTTCAAGCATCAACTGTGCCGATGTTGGCGATCTACGGGGTGACGTGCGATGATAGTTGTAGGGTTTGGGATGTGATGTCAGATGTTGGCAGATATTTGAGAGTCGTGACTGTCGGGTAGTAGGATTTTGGTGTTGGACGAGGCAATGTGAGGGTTGGGAAGCTCGCGATGGTCGTAGCTTGGCAGTGACCAATGTGGGAGAACTCGAGGTTGAGCCTGGGCTCGCAATTTCTTTTTCTGTAAGGTATGTTGTATTTATTTTGGTTAATTAAAATCAGAGAATAATGATTTCAAAAAAAAACAAAAAAAGTGTTCTTTTACCGTATTTAATTATCTCCGGCTAAAGAAAGGGGAAATGGAATAGTTTACAATAGTATATTGTAACAACCCGGTATTTCGTACCGATTAATTATCGTCATTGGTGGATTACTTTTCCTAGCTAATCGCTAATTGAAGTTTTCAATCGAGTAAAAATTCTATTAAAATTCGTTAAGAATTTATGTGGGATTTATAAATAAAAAATTTAGCCATGTTTCCGTATTATATTTTTTGGGTCGTAATTATTATTAAGGGTTGTTAACCCGTTCCCTTTTCTTTCAATTCTCTCGTTCGAAAACCCTACACCGAAACAAACGAGCGAAATAAATGGCGGCTCCAATTTCATTCGTCCCTCTTTAAAAAACTAGGGCTTGTGGAAAATCGAAGATGCCGATGCTCGATTGAAGAGGCGATTCAGCGTTCTGGTTCGTCCATCGATGGCCTCCTCGTAGCTTGCTTCGGCAGCTTCGATTCGTGAAAAGGTGAGGGTCTTCCACTCACATCTAATTCAAATCATTCTTGATGATTTATGGCTTGTTCAAAACTGTGCTTTTTGTTGTTTGAATAACGGATGTTCTCGGCCTTGATTTCTAATTTTGATTTGTTGGTCACAGTTTGAAATTTCTGTTTTGATTGTCGTTTCGTTCTTTTCTCTTTGACATTGGGCAGTTTGCTTTAGTTAAAGTTCGAGCTTGCTTGATTGTTGCCTTAGTTGCCACGTTCCTGACTTAATGCGGTGGACTCCGGTTTTATTTGACCTGCAGTGGTCGCCGACTGCAAACTTGATTTTTTGTGAACTATTTTGAAATGAGAATTTTTACTCACTTTTCTGATGATCTTGGCACTTGGTGAACACTGTTCATCCCTGTGGCCTACATGACTTGTTCATGCGGTTCCATGACTTACTATTACCTTCGACCATCACCACTTTGAGTTTACTGGCACGTTGTTGACTTTAGACACTTGAAAACTGCTGCTTTGAGGACCTCTGTAGCTTAACTGACTGGTTCTGTTTCAACTTGTCGTTCCATATTTTTGATATTGTTCGAACTTACCTTTGAGTTGCTTTGTTGAGTTCTTGCCCACTGTTCACTGCATACATGTATCAATATATGTATGCTGCGTACTTCATGCTTCTGTTCTCGAGTCATCATGCAAGCTTGTCGCTGGCTCTATCGTGTTAGTCCTCACGGTGCATTACCCTTCGTACATATTTAAGTCATATGTCGCAGTTGCAATCACTTGTGTCCGTGTTGCATAACCACTTGAGTTTGCACTGTTGGTCTTATTGCCTCGAATTTGCATACGTAATGTTACTTGGTTTTGTTTGTTATTTTGAATTGAGTTGCATACTATGTCTGGTACACATTCTTGGTTTGTTGGCACCGTTAAACTTTATGTTGAGGCTGCACTTCCTTGTCTGCGGCTTGACTCGAAGTTTGGCCCTCAAGTAGCTTGTCTGCACTTATATCTTTCTTGGTTGTTGTTGCCACCGCATGTTTCAATACGCTTGTGGTTTTGGGTTGTAGCCTGATTATATCCACTGTTCTAGCAGAGTGGCTTTGGGACAGTGATGTTCACTGTTTTGGTTACCTGTGCATATTATATATGCATGTGCTTGGTTGTACATGTCTGTTTCACTGCCTTTTGTGCATGTACTGAACTGTGTTGCACTTGTACTTCTTGTTTCTGTTTTAGGTCGAGATGCTTGTGCACTTTGGTTCAATTTGTTTTGCTGGTGCACTTGTTGCCTGCATCACTAGTTTATTACATTTGCTAGTCTAGTCATTGAACCACGCTTGTTTTTGTGCACTTGTATATGCACAGTACTTGTTATGTTCATTTATACGCTTCTTGATTTTGTTTTGGTGTACATGACTTGCTACTTTACTCATCGCCTTGAGTTGAGGTTAAAACACATTGGGCTTGACCTCGCATTTGTCTTTGCAATTTATTCGACACTCGGCCTTAAGACATTCACATCGATGCTTGTGAATTATCATTGGGTACATCATCACTGTAGTGGCAAGGCAGTGCACGCAAGCGTGAACTGCAGCCACACGGTATTCATTGGGTACATCATCACTGTGGTGGCAAGGCAATGCACGCAAGCGTGAACTGCAGCCACACGGTATTGCTTTTATTAATATTCTAATTGCTTTTGTAGCGTATTTTCTTATGCTGTAGTGGCGAGGCAGTGCACGTGTGCGTGTACTGCAGCCCTACTCGAATTAATATTTTAATTGATATTTCAATGGTTTGAACTGTTTTGTTCATTCAATTTAATATTCTGAATTGCACTCTGATTTGGTTTAATTACTGTCGTCTATTGGTAACTTAATTATAATTGCTTCTGTGCACTAATAACTGAGTTTTAATTAGACTGACCAGTGTATTATTTTCTTTTGAATTTAATACTCGGGTCAGACCGAGTATTTACAGGTTGTAGATATCTTACTTTGGGTTGCTGCTTGAGCTATGAAGTCACTTCATATCTTTCGAAGTAGTCGTGTCAAAGTATAGGTTGATATGTATTCATGTATATTAGTCGATAATGTACTTGTATATATAACTTCTTGAGTCGACTGATGTAGTTGTATCATATGTACCGTGTGAAATGTATTGTAACTGACATAAGTTATTATATATATATGAGACTTTCTGTTTTATTTGTGTTCCGCATTTATATTATCTGTGTTATTATTTTATATTATGTCCTAAACTATTATGAACCATTGTAGTTCGTTTTATACTGGAATTGGGGTATGTCGATGGGAGTAAATAAATCAGAAATGAAAAATGAAAGAATACATGTACCACTCCTATCGAGATAACCAATACTAGTGTAAGGCCTAACTACGGATGGCCGCTCCTCAACAGCCTTATTCTCCGCGCTAGTTGACAACATTACACCGTAGTGTTCTTGGCTAGTGTGGGTATAGAGGTGGGGCGTCACAGCTTGGTATCAGAGCTAGGTTTTTAGGACAAATATAAAACATAACTTAGATAGTACATGTTTTACAACTACTTGTCGATGTTTTATCTCTCATCTTTGTCTATGGTTATCTTTGATGGTTAGGTATGAATTCCTAACGTTTATTCAAGTGCATTTGATTTTGATTTCATGAAAGTATTTTGGCTTCGGGCTCCGTTTGCTTTGCGAACCCAAGTTGAGTTTTTGATGATGAGGATGTTGTTCTCGTGTTTTCGGCTTTGAATTGATTTAGCCGATGTTGATTTTGTTCGAATCTCAGCGATTTTGAACTTGATATTTTGTGTTTTCTTCGGCTTGATTTCTATTCGACTTCAGTCACTTTGTTTTCATGAAATTGCTAGTTTCTTGATTTCCAAGACTCTGACTTTGTTTGCAGTTGAATTCTTTGATGAGGATGTTGATTCGTTTTGTACTCGACTATAGCCAATAATTGTTGACTACGGCATTGACTTGATTTTTATTTTTGTTGAAGTCATTTATGCTTGTTTTGCTTTGTTTTTCCAATTGTTAATCGATTCTTCTTTTCCGATTAGTTGTTATCTTCTTTGTCGACTTTGATAAATTCTATTTCTGGAATTTTTGGGTATTTCTACTTTGATGGATTTAGAATCGAATTCTTTGGATTTTATTCACGTTTTCGAATGTGAATTTTACTGAATTGATTTGGTTTCCAAATTTAATCGATTCTTGTTAGTTCCCCGATTTTGTTGCTATCGTTTATTAGCAACTTTGATAACATTTTCTTCAGGATTTTCGTGAACATACCTTTTGATGGATACGGTATTGATTTCTTTGGATTCTATTCACATCTTTATATGTGAATTCTTGTGATTGATTGTTCCTACAATCATTTTTGTGATTTGTCACTTTAAAAATATAAAGGTTTTCAATAGTAGTAGTAAATATCAAAACCCTTTTCTCTAAACGATTTCAAAACTATTTTACTACAAAGCTCTTTACTAAATCATTTTCCAATCTATTAGTATATATAAATCTTTACCTCACTCGTATTAGAAATCTAATTAAACGACTTCGTAAGACGAGTGGTATGAAACGCTTGCGTTTACTTTGTCGGTTAATTCTTGGACATGTTCGATTGAATCTCATTTGACAATTTTCTAGTGAAGATTTACAGTTTGTTCGTAAATATTTAAGTTAAGCAAGTGGTTATGGGACATGAAGCTAAACTTTTATATTTACTAACTTAGTGTAATTGACACTCCTCGTTGATCATGACGATCATTTTATGATTTAGACTAGCAATTGTGCGATGTCTCTTTGTTGGCTTTCTGGTTAGGCTAGACACCACTTGTGTGATTCCATTCACATATACCTTTTTGCTTTTTGGTTAGCCTAGACACCATTTGTGTGATTCCATTCACACATGTCTTTTTGCTTTCTCGTTAGGCTAGACACCACTTGTGTGATTCCATTCACACATACCTTTTTGCTTTTTGGTTAGCCTAGACACCATTTGGGTGATTTCACTCACACATATCTTTTTCCTTTCTGGTTAGGCTAGACACCACTAGTGTGATTCCATTCACACATACCTTTTTGCTTTTTGGTTAGCCTAGACACCATTTGTGTGATTTCACTCACACATATCTTTTTGCTTTTTGGTTAGTCTAGACACCATTTGTGTTATTCCACCCACACATACCTTTTTGCTTTTTGGTTAGCGACCCTGAGATAGCGTCTCGCTTTGCGTTACACGTGTTGGTGATTTTTCATGCTCACGTGTAGGTGAGTTTTCATGCTCCCGTTTTCTCTTTGCGTTACACGTGTTGGTGAGTTTTCATGCTCCCATTCTCGCTTTGCTTTACACGTGCAGGTGTGTAACAGCCCGCAAATCCGTACCCCTAGAGTCAACACTATTCTACAACAATCAACTCAAGTTGCACAGAAATACGAACCATTTGGGTTTATGAAGAAGAGGTCGAAGAAGAGAAAAAAAATCAACATCAGAATCTAACCATCGCAGCGGAATAAAATATAATAGATGATAAATAATCTTTACTCAAAATTAAATATATCAATTAACATATATTACATCATCAGAGTACATCAGTCACAGCTCACATCAATAACATACAATGAGTACACAACAACTCAACTCAGCTTAAGTATATATATATACAAGTACGAGAATATGTATCGTCATCCAGCTCGTCTCCTGAACTTCACAGCATCATATCCTGTATTCTATAATACTCGGTCTGACCCGAGCATTATAGTTAAATAACACCCGAGTCAGTATGGGATACCAGCGTGAGAAAATCACACCCAATTGATTTTCTAAGTTTCAAAAATCCTTTGAAAACAAAAACATCTCGTAAGACCACGCCACAAATAAACATGTCGGGTTTTTACCTTACGATAGATAAAACAATTTTTATAGAAATCCTCTGATATTATAATAGGGTCTATATACAAATACTTATAAAATAGCCGAAATTGTTACATCTATTAAATTCCAGCTACTAGCCACAAAAGTTGGTAATACAAACAAAACTCGTACAAGGCTCGTAGGGAGAATGGATTTCCAATAATGACTAGGCACTGGGGTACCACCTGTCACAGTACGGGGCCTAGATCACCGTACCGAGGATTACTCCCTTCATCCCCTACAACACAAGGCCGGAACCATTCCTTACTGAACAGTCCCGAACAAGATAAACCCCGTGGTTGGTGCGACCAACCACCCACTAAGCCGAAATATATAAGGGACATCTAGACAGGGGAATTATCTTGTCCTGCTTGGGCATGACCCACCTAACCTTGCTGCATATCCCCTGATTTTCAGTCATTCCCATTTGATGAGGCTTGAGGTTACACGTTACCTTTAGAACATTTCCGCTTAGAATGCCCATCGTCCACCTGACGATGTTGCGCAAGCATTCATCCATACAAGTCCGTCCCGGGTTCGAACGGAACCGAAGGCACTATTCCTACTACATCTATTTTGGAAATATCCTCAGGATTAGTAGCGACTAGCCCTTACACTACACTGCTCCATCTTCGAATCCAAATCGTTTACATGAAACGTACAAACCGGATCGAAGTGGTTTTCGAGAAATAAATCTCGATCCCGGTCTCTTCGAAACGATCAACGCATTGTCCAATATTGATAGTCGGTTATTTAACTATCAATTATATTCACAAAACAACCATCAACCAATAAATAATTTCCAAATTATTTATTAATCTCCAAAAATATCGTCACAAGATATATTTCTATTTTCAATCCTTTGAAAACAGTTTCAAAACCCTCATTCTTCTCAGAATCAACCTTTCAATTATTCTATATTTCCTCTGAAATCACCAAGCACAAACATAGATTTTTAAAAATAATTGTAAATACTTTACTTTGAAATATATATTCTTTAAAACACTTAGGATAAAACTACTTAAATAATTTGTTAAAAATATATCTTATATGAATTTGAGAAATAAGGTTACTTTATAAAGTATAAAATCAGGTTTTCACTTTTAAAGCAAACACTAAGTCACTTTTAAATAATTAATGCTATTCTATATTAAAGGAAATATTTGCTTAAGAAATTAAATATTTGAAATAATAAATTTTTCAAAACATACCTTTTAAACATTTTTAAAACTATTAACTTATATTTAAAAACTTACTTTGGAAACGTACTTGGTTATTCAGAAAGAAATTCCCAATCTCGATCACTTAAATAAATTTTCCAAAATTGATTCCCAATTCATTTCATTTAAAATAAATTTCTTTACTTATCAGTTCATTTCAAACTTCATTCATTATGGGCTTTATTATTATTTTTAGTTTGATTTTAAAATCCTTTAGCTAAAATATACAAATTTCAGGTTATTCCCAATTCCTTCTTTATTTTTCTTAAATAATTTAAATCCTAAATTTAAAATAATTAATTTATTCTTTTAAACAGTAACATTGAAGTTTAAGTTCTCTTAACTTTCTGTTTATTCATAAATTTCTTTCCACACACATAATTTATTTATTAGCGTTTTGAAAACACTAATATTCTTATTCAATTCATCTTAGTTTATTCACATTCTTTATAACTATTTTCTTAAAAATTTACTCTTTTTATTATTTCTTTCCAAAAATCCAATGCTATATAATTTGATAACTCAGAGTCCAGAATATATCCAAGCAACTATAGCATTCAATATTTCAATATAATTCATCATAGAATATCCACAAAGCGTAACAAAGAATAAATAAACAATATATATATATGATGAGGGACCTAGTTGGATCCCTCCAACCTGTTTTTCCCTGCATCCACAAACGTCAGCACAATATAATATACCAATTCCACAATATCATACTATATCTCATCAATTCATTCAACCATTCAAACAATTGTTTAAATTTAATCATTTAAATAATTTTAAGTTTTAAACTGAGTGAGATTAACTCACCTCTGCTTTTATTTAGCAAAACCAATCCGCCATGAGTTGTTTCTCCATGATGTAGACCTTGAATAAATATTTATACAGTTATCAATATCCGAAATAATTGAACAATTTAGATCCCATTAATAAATTTAATTAACCAGTGATTTAATTAAACTATTAATTTTCCCTTCAAAACTACTGAATTAAATTTAATTAACTGATTGAAGGTGATAATTGAACCAACCTATGTATTATCAATTATTATTATTCATTGTTTAATTTCAAACTACATATGTTAAAAAAAATCCCAATTTCTATAATAATCTTACCTTTGTATACATATCCTGTTTTATCTATATATCAAAATGTTTTGGGCATATTTACATATATATACATACATTTATTATTTCCTTCCGTTTATTTATACACATATATATGCCGACTTAAAATAAACAAACTTTGTCTTACTGTAAATATTCATTTCTACTTGCATATTATATATATATATATATATACTGCTAAATGAAAGTAAATAAATAAGATACCATTTTTACCTCACTAAACACTAGGTCGCTGACCCTCAATTCCATCGCGAACGAGTTCGAAGGGATCCACTGCCCTACCAGAGTCCATAACGCGACAAGCCCTAGCTCGCGACTGGGAATCGAACTCCACTAATTCCACTGCCTCGTGACATAAGATTCCACCCTGCAAACATTCAATCCCCAAGTCGCAATTAAAACCCTAGGCGCCACTACAAATCGCGCCTCCCCTTCTTCCTCGCTTCCTGCTGTAGCTTCGAGCAGGATTTAACGCGATGCCATCACCAATCGTTCGAGCTCGAGCTCGAATTCACGTGGTCGACCCAATCGCACGCAGGCGATTCGAAGTCATGAGCCGATCTATAATTTGTAGAGGAACATGCGAAATCAAACAAGGTCGGCCCCTTTATATATATTTTTTTTTTCGCCGAGTGATTTCTGTTTTGAAGAACAAATAGAATTTGCCTGCCCTTAAGAGAGAAAGGAAATCACGGTTATATTTAAAGAAGCGGCGTATACGAGAAGATAATGGCAAACGTTTGTGTATAAGGGAAGACTCAATTTTTAATTTAAATTCAATTTGATTATTCTAGGCATTGACTAATCGTATGACCCAACGGTAACTCCAAACAATGCAAAAATTGAAATCCGATAATAATTCAATATTACGGACCCAATGGAACTGGTTTCGTCGAATTCCGAGACTGTGCCTTGGAAAGCTATTTTTAAATTCAATTTAAACGGCATATATTTCAAAACCGACAAACCACAGCTAATTTCAATTTTACAACTTCTATTATTTTCAGTGTTATCAATATAAATTTTACAAGCCTTCAAATTATATTCAACAGGTTTAAAATTCCATATTCAACATGTAGCTCAGCTTCAAATTATTTAATTCCATAAATTCAATAGTTAAATTATCAAATAAATTGTGATATTCGTAGTTCAAGTTAAAATTACTCTATTGAATATTTAAAATCAATTAAATATTCTAATTTTAAATGCTCGAAAATTTCGGGTCGTCACATTCCTCCCCCCTTAAAAGAATTTCGTCCCCGAAATTACTAGTTAGGGAGAAATGATATATTATCCGTTTACTCCCCTCAAATCCGAACAGTTCAACATCTAACCAACTATCTTCTATAAAGGACCATTTTCATTCTTAATAACTTCCAAACCTTTCCCTAGTTTCAAACTATACCATTTGTTTAACCATTCAAGTTATAATTCAAAACTAAATTTTGAATTATCAAAATTTTTTCAAAATTTTTCTAACTCCATAAATTTTCGAAATTTTTTGCCAGCATCTCCTTTGCGCGGCTAGCTCGGTAGAACTACAAAATGGCTCTATGGCCTCCCAAATCCAAAAAGAAAACAAAAGGCCAAGTGGCTCAATCCAAACCCAAATCAAATTCCATACCAAATTTAAATATATACCTTTTGTCGAGCATTTCAAATTTTATCCTTTCATCTCAAACCCAATTTTCTTTTTCCCTTTATAATACCTGCACACCTGCTTAGCACCAATATCCAAACACAATATCCCAAAAACATTTTATCGACCTTCTCACAAAATGTCAATATTTATTCATTCCAATATCAACTAGAAATATATTTGTAATATCAATTACCAATAGAGGATTTCACCATTCCTTTCTTAAGTTTAGTATAAGAAATTTATATGCTTCTTATATTCCTTTTCACCTTACCACTTAAGTTTATATCTATTTCTATTCAATTTAGTTTTCACATTCCATATGAATTTTATTTATTTTCAACTTTGATTTTTTTTTAAATTTTATCCTTCATTTATAACTAATTTAAGTCATTACTTTAACTAGTTTCACTTACTAACTTATTTTAGTTTCAAATTCTAAATAGTTTTGTCGTTAACAAAATTTTCCAAAATTGTCAAAAATTTTCCAACTCCCAAAATTTATGAAAAATTTTGGCAGAGTCCCCTTTGAACGGAGGAGCTTTTGCAATTTGACAAAAGAGATAAATATATATACATCGACCCACACGATCGGAAAAACCAAAAGCAGTTCATATTTCCTATTTTAATTGCATAGGCGTACCTTATTTAGCATTTTATGCAAGCGGCTTATTTATTTAGCAGTTAATGCAACCCAAATCCAGCCATACGGCTTCCAGGTACCTGTACTTACTCAATTTAAACATGTAAGTGCCAAATATAAGAAGTTTAACACCTTTTACTTACTTGCAATAGTTAAAACATATGAATTTTAAAAGAAATTCACACCAAACATTTTTCCATAAGCAACTTATACAATTTCCAGGTTAATTCAACTGTTTCAATTTATTTATAACCATTTTCATTCAATTCGAATGGTTGTCAATCCATTCGTATACAACTTCATCAATTTGAATGGTCTAAAACTAAATCGCTTACATTTAATTTAGTTTTAAGCAAGCTGAACTCATATTTAATTCAATTGCTTTCAAAACCAATTTATTTTATTCCTATCCATCCAAGGCATCTTAGTAACTTCTATTTACATCCAATAACAATTTATTCTTTGCAAGTTGACGAGATTTTTGTTAATAAACAAGTATTTATGTTTATAACCAATTTAAATTGACTCCAACTCAATTTATACTTAATTCTATTCCATTTCGGATTTATTCACAATCCATATATTCTCAGTTTCATTGCATTTCAATTTTATTAACCAAAATTAGTTCATTCAAAACCACTAACAATTTAGGTACATCTCCATTACCAATTAAATTTTCCTTCTTATTTTAATTCATTCACATCCATTCATTTATTCAACATAATTAGTTTATCCACATTCACTTAAACCATTCTAATAAACTCGAAACATTCTATTTTCCTTAAATATTATTTACAACCCACCAAATTTTATTCCGATCCAAATTTATTTTTCTTGGTTTAAATTCCATCCAACATCTTTAAACTTGGTTTTAAGTTGAATTCAATGCAACTTTCCCTCATTCATTTAGCCTAAGTCCATTAACCTCAATTAATTCAAATTTTACACTTAAGCTCATTTTCATTTTACAAGTAAATTTTTCTCTTTTCAATTTTAAATTGATTTTGTCCAAATCCAATCCCATTTTAAATTTGCAATTTCATTTTATTGGTTATTATAGAATTTAACTTCCCGGATTCAACTTATTTAATTTATCACAAAGCCATTTCTGTCTTATTTCCACTGATTTGGATTTTATTTACAATTCATACCATTGCTATTTTAATCCATTTCATTTTTATTCTATACTTTCAAATTATATTTACTTTGTTAACACTTCAAGTCTAACTTTTAATAATAACTCAAGTTCTGATCCTATTATTCACTTTTAATTTACCATCCAATTTTATTAACTTACATTGAAATTTCATTCACAAATCAATTAATTAATTTTCAAGGCCACTTTTAATTATATTTCCTTCATCGACAATGTAAGTCAAATTTAATTATAACTTGAGTTTTATTTTCAAACCTCATCATAAACTTACAATTCAATTCCATTAACTAATTTATTATCCAATTAGTTCTCCCCTTATTCATAATCCAACACTTGAATTTTTTTTTTCAAATATCATTATTTCTTAAGTTCAATATACTTTATAATTCAAGTTTGGATTTTTCTTCTCATTTTTCAATTCATCACAATATTGATTTTGGGGCTTTGCATTCCATTTTAAATTTTATAAGTCACAACTTATATGTCATACAATCACACTCGTACTAGGCTTGAATATATTAATCCATTATTTTTAACTCAAGCCTGCTATTTATTTATAGTCCAAGCATATTTTATTTCTATGGATTTTTAATTCTCTTATAAGTTGTTCTTATTCATTTATTCTAATTCCAATCCTATATCTTAATTGAATTCCTATCCAATTCAATTTAATTTTAACTCAGATTTGTTTAATCCAATTCGATTTCAACTTAATTCGAATACACTGGATATTATTTTCAACTTATTCAATCAATCTCAATCTAATCAAATCTTTATTTCCAAATCCAAGTTAATTCCATTTTTAACTTTTCTTTTAAATTTAAATTCCAACATTCAAAGCTTATTTATCCTTCCTGATTTAAAAGAATATCCTAACTTATAAGCTTATAGCCCATCTTATCAGGATTTTTAAAATACCGGCTTTCGGTTTCAAAACATTTTGAAATCTCCAACATCTCAAATCACACTTCTCAAAATTTAAACCAATCCTGGTTTTATTCCCAGCAAATTTCCTTAGAAATTTTCAAAAACAACTAGTTTTCTGAACAAGTCAATTTGTTAGCAATCCGTCACTTAGGAATTCGAAAATGAATACTGATGATGCGGCCGTCATCATCAGAATTATTTTCCAATAATCCAAGTGATTTCAATGCTATATCACTTTCAAAAATCTATTTAAAACAAATTTCCCGTTCAGAAATACCTCCAAAACAATAATGCTATCATTTATCATCAAAACATTTCGACAAATTCTTCAACAATCTTCGGGATTTTAAAGTTACAAATTCAGTTTTAATTCAAATTTTAACTAAAATGCATTTGTATAGTTTGTGCTTATACAAATTCCCAATTAATTATATTTCAATTTATAATTTACATTTATAATTCATATTTATAAATTTTATTTTATATTAAATTTATTCCCTTAAACTTTCGTTATATTTCAATTTCTAGTTAAATTTTCACTTAACAAATGATAATACTTTAATAATACTCTTCCTAACATCCAAGCAACCACATTTTAGCTAAATAGTTTTCAAAAACTATCTTTATATTGAAAATATATTTTTGGGTAAAATTATTTCATTTACCCACATTTAAAACAATACCGTGTCGATTGTTCTATTCAAGTGTTTAGGAACCCCTTCAATACAGTTGCGCAGACTGTGTCGACGAAGGTCCATATGCCACTCAATAAACCAATCAACACAATATTAAAAAAATTTATATCCACTAACAAATACGCGCTCATATTTATTAATACGCTCAAACTCATTATAGAGTACTACGGACTATAATTTATGAGTAATTCCCACCAGAGCCAAGGTTGTCACCAACCTAAGCTCTGATACCAAGTGTAACAGCCCGCAAATCCGTACCCCTTGAGTCAACACTATTCTACAACAATCAACTCAAGTTGCACAGAAATACGAACCATTTGGGTTTATGAAGAAGAAGTCGAAGAAGAGAAAACAAAATCAACAACAGAAACTAACCATCGCAGCGGAATAAAATATAATAGATAATAAATAATCTATACTCAAAATTAAATATATCAGTTAACATATATTACATCATCAGAGTACATCAGTCACAGCTCACATCAATAACATACAATGAGTACACAACAACTCAACTCAGCGGAAGTATATATATATACAAGTACGAGAATACGTATCGTCATCCAGCTCGTCTCCTGAACTCCACAGCATCATATCCTGTATTCTATAATACTCGGTCTGACCCGAGCATTACAGTTAAATAACACCCGAGTCAGTCTAGGATACCAGCGTGAGAAAATCACACCCAATTGATTTCTAAAGTTTCAAAAATCCTTTGAAAATAAAAACATCTCGTAAGCCACGCCACAAATAAACATGTCGGGTTTTTACCTTACGATAGCTAAAACAATTTTTATAGAAATCCTCTGATATTATAATAGGGTCTATATACAAATACTTATAAAATAGCCGAAATTGTTACATCTATTAAATTCCAGCTACTATCCACAAAAGTGGGTAATACAAACAAAACTTGTACAAGGCTCGTAGGGAGAATGGATTTCCAATAATGACTAGGCACTGGGGTACCACCTGTCACAGTACGGGGCCTAGATCACCGTACCGAGGATTACTCCCTTCATCCCCTGCAACACAAGGCCGGAACCATTCCTTACTGAACAGTCCCGAACAAGATAAACCCCGTGGTTGGTGCGACCAACCACCCACTAAGCCGAAATATATAAGGGACATCTAGACAGGGGAATTATCTTGTCCTGCTTGGGCATGACCCACCTAACCTTGCTGCATATCCCCCGATTTTCAGTCATTCCCATTTGATGAGGCTTGAGGTTACACGTTACCTTTAGAACGTTTCCGCTTAGAATGCCCATCGTCCACCTGACGATGTTTCGCAAGCATTCATCCATACAAGTCCGTCCCGGGTTCGAACGGAACCGAAGGCACTATTCCTACTACATCTATTTTGGAAATATCCTTAGGATTAGTAGCGACTAGCCCTTACACTTCACTGCTCCATCTTCGAATCCAAATCGTTTACACGAAACGTACAAACCGGTTCGAAGTGGTTTTCGAGAAATAAATCTCGATCCCGGTCTCTTCGAAACGATCAACGCATTGTCCAATATTGATAGTCGGTTATTTAACTATCAATTATATTCACAAAACAACCATCAACCAATAAATAATTTCCAAATTATTTATTAATCTCCAAAAATATCTTCACAAGATATATTTCTATTTTCAATCCTTTGAAAACAGTTTCAAAACCCTCATTCTTCTCAGAATCAACCTTTCAATTATTCTATATTTCCTCTGAAGTCACCAAGCACAAAAATAGATTTTTAAAAATAATTGTAAATACTTTACTTTGAAATATATATTCTTTAAAACACTTAGGATAAAACTACTTAAATAATTTGTTAAAAATACATCTTATATGAATTTGAGAAATAAGGTTACTTTATAAAGTATAAAATCAGGTTTTCACTTTTAAAACAAACACTAAGTCACTTTTAAATAATTAATGCTATTCTATATTAAAGGAAATATTTGCTTAAGAAATTAAATATTTGAAATAATAAATTTTTCAAACATACCTTTTAAACATTTTTAAAACTATTAACTTATATTTAAAAACTTACTTTGGAAACGTACTTGGTTATTCAGAAAGAAATTCCAAATCTCGATCACTTAAATAAATTTTCCAAAATTGATTCCCAATTCATTTCATTTAAAATAAATTTCTTTACTTATCAGTTCATTTCAACTTCATTAATTATGGGCTTTATTATTATTTTCAGTTTGATTTTAAAATCCTTTAGCTAAAATATACAAATTTCAGGTTATTCCCAATTCCTCCTTTATTTTTCTTAAATAATTTAAATCCTAAATTTAAAATAATTAATTTATTCTTTTAAACAGTAACATTGAAGTTTAAGTTCTCTTAAGTTTCTGTTTATTTATAAATTTCTTTCCACACACATAATTTATTTATTAGCGTTTTGAAAACACTAATGTTCTTATTCAATTCATCTTAGTTTATTCACATTCTTTATAATTATTTTCTTAAAAATTTACTCTTTTTATTATTTCTTTCCAAAAATCCAATGCTATATAATTTGATAACTCAGAGTCCAAAATATATCCAAGCAACTATAGCATTCAATATTTCAATATAATTCATCACAGAATATCCACAAAGCGTAACAAAGAATAAATAAACAATATATATATATATGATGAGGGACCCAGTTGGATCCCTCTAACCTGTTTTTCCCTGCATCCACAAAAGTCAGCACAATATAATATACCAATTCCACAATATCATACTGTATCTCATCAATTCATTCAACCATTCAAACAATTGTTTAAATTTAATCATTTAAATAATTTTAAGTTTTAAACTGAGTGAGATTAACTCACCTCTGCTTTTATTTAGCAAAACCAATCAACCATGAGTTGTTTCTCCATGATGTAGACCTTGAATAAATATTTATACAGTTATCAATATCCGAAATAATTGAACAATTTAGATCCCTTTAATAAATTTAATTAACCAGTGATTTAATTAAACTATTAATTTTCCCTTCAAAACTACTGAATTAAATTTAATTAACTGATTGAAGGTGATAATTGAACCAACCTATGTATTATCAATTATTATTATTCATTGTTTAATTTCAAACTACATATGTTAAAAAAAATCCCAATTTCTATAATAAACTTACCTTTGTATACATATCCTGTTTTATCTATATATCAAAATGTTTCGGGCATATTTACATATATATACATACATTTATTATTTCCTTCCGTTTATTTATACACATATATATGCCGACTTAAAATAAACAAACTTTGTCTTACTGTAAATATTCATTTTTACTTGCATATTATATATATATATACTGCTAAATGAAAATAAATTAATAAGATACCAATTTTACCTCACTGAACACTAGGTCGCTGACCCTCAACTCCATCGCGAATGAGTTCGAAGGGATCCACTGCCCTACCAGAGTCCATAACGCGACAAGCCCTAGCTCGCGATTGGGAATCGAACTCCACTAATTCCACTGCCTCGCGACATAAGATTCCACCCTGCAAACATTCAATCCCCAAGTCGCAACTAAAACCCTAGGCACCACTACAAATCGCGCCTCCCCTTCTGCCTCGCTTCCTGCTGTAGCTTCGAGCATGATTTAATGTGATGCCATCACCAATCGTTCGAGCTCGAGCTCGAACTCACGCGGTCGACCCAATCGCACGCAGGCGATTCGAAGTCTTGAGCCGATCTATAATTTGTAGAGGAACATG
The DNA here is from genome assembly GCA_030765085.1 of Allium cepa. Classification (NCBI taxonomy): domain Eukaryota; kingdom Viridiplantae; phylum Streptophyta; class Magnoliopsida; order Asparagales; family Amaryllidaceae; genus Allium; species Allium cepa. The sequence goes on along the minus strand of CM060929.1, from coordinate 155,976,676 downwards.
CGAAATCAAACATGGTCGGCCCCTTTATATTTTTTTTTTCGTCGAGTGATTTCTGTTTTGAAGAACAAATAGAATTTGCCTGCCCTTAAGAGAGAAAGGAAATCACGGTTATGTTAAAAGAAGCGGCATATACGAGAAGATAACGACAAACGTTTGCGTATAAGGGAAGACTCAATTTTTAATTTAAATTCAATTTGATTATTCTAGGCATTGACTAATCGTACGACCCAACGGTAACTCCAAACAATGCAAAAATTGAAATCCGATAATAATTCAATATTACGGACCCAATGGAACTGGTTTCGTCGAATTCCGAGACTGTGCCTCGGAAAGCTATTTGTAAATTCAATTTAAACGGCATATATTTCAAAACCGACAAACCACAGCTAATTTCAATTTTACAACTTCTATTATTTTCAGTGTTATCAATATAGATTTTACAAGCCTTCAAATTATATTCAACAGGTTTAAAATTCCAGATTCAACATGTAGCTCAGCTTCAAATTATTTAGTTCCATAAATTCAATAGTTAAATTATCAAATAAATTGTGATATTCGTAGTTCAAGTTAAAATTACTCTATTGAATATTTAAAATCAATTAAATATTCTAATTTTAAATGCTCGAAAATTTTGAGTCGTCACAAGGTGAGTTTTCATGCTCACGTGTAGGTGAGTTTTCATGCTCCCGTTCTCGCTTTGCGTTACACGTGTAGGTGAGTTTTCATGCTCGCGTGTAGGTGAGTTTTCATGCTCCCATTTGAGTTTTCATACTCCCATTTGAGTTTTCATACTCCCATTCGAGTTTCTGTACTCCCATTTGAGTTTTCATACTCCCATTCGAGTTTCTGTACTCCCATTTGAGTTTCATACTCTCATTTTGTGAAATATGGATTTCTTGTATAGTCTTCTGGAATTTGTGCATCACCAATTTTCGTGATTTATATTGATAAGTTTTATCAATTTTTGTGCATTGGTGAATTCTTGTGTCATTGACTTGTTATGAATACAAGTTTAGGGTATGATATACCTTTTCTATCTTTGAGAAGATTCTTGTGACATTTTTGATGAATGAAAATGCATTGGTATTATCTTTTGATGCCAGTTATTTTGATGAGATTTTGACGTATTAACTTCAGTAACCCTCAATTTTAAAATGGATTTTCAAGCGGTTGCAGTGCTAATTTTATTGTCCATTTTTACGGTATTTTGAGAAGTTCAATTTCCTTGTCGGAATTATTATGATGTTGCTGTTTTTATAATGTGTTTTAGAAGTTTGTTATTTTTCAAAATTGTTTCAAAATATAAATTAAAATTGTTTTCAATTTTTTTTTTTACAGTTTACGCTTTCAAAAGAATGAGGAAGCGATTTAAACGTTTCAACAAAATCGAGAACTATGACCCCTTTCTTTTACTGATTCGCTTAATTCCGGACTTGTCCGTTTGAGGATGTGAAACGTTATTTTTAAAATATACAATTTTGCACTTTCAAGGAAACGATAAGTGAATTAAACGATTTAGTAAAACTAGTTGTTATGGGACATGTGCGTTTGCTATTTCGGTTAATTCCGGACTCGTTAATTGAATATTTGTGATTTAAGATTTGATTATCGTTTTTGATAATCAGATATTTGTTGTTTCTGATTATCGCTTGTGATAATTAGATATTTGAGATTTGATTATCGATTTTGATAATCGAATATTTGTTGATTTGATTATCCTTGTTGATAATCGAATATTTGTTGATTTGATTATCGTTTTTGATAATCGAATATTTGTTGATTTGAATATCCTTGTTGATAATCGAATATTTATTGATTTGATTATCCTTCTTGATAGTTGATTTGATTATCGTGTTTGATAATCGAATATTTGTGATTTGAGATTTCTGAATTATCTATTGATAATTAAATTTGTAGAGAATTTATGAATTTCTTTTATAAAATTAAAAGATTTCTTTGGTATTTATATTGTACTACGCCGGTGTACTGACTCAATTTTCTGCTATTCATGACGTTTTCCACGTTTTCCAATTGTGGAAATGCATTAGGGATTTTCGATTTTTATTCTTGAGCCCTGTAATATAGAAGAAATTGAAGTTTCACCAGATTTGACTGTGAGCAACATTCTATTCACATCATTGCTTCGGAGGTTGAGCACCTTCGAAATAAAGTTGTTTCTCTTGTGGAGATTCTCAATGGTTCTCAAATTCTAGGGATTTCTCTTAGGAATCTAGAGAATTCATCGAGCAAACACATTCAGGCTTTCTCTTTCATGCTCTTTATGGCGAATTTCCTATTTCGAAATTTCTCCATCTTGTGATGATATGCCCTTATTGTTGTTACCTTTTGTCATTTTATTCCTTATGATTGCGAGGACGCAATTTCTTTAAGGAGGGGAGTCTGTAACAACCCGGTATTTTGTACCGATTAATTATCGTCATTGGACGATTACTTTTCCTAGCTAATCGCTAATTGAAGTTTTCAATCGAGTAAAAATTCTGTTAAAATTTGTTAACAAATTATGTGGGATTTATAAATAAATTTTTTAGCCATGTTTCCTTTTTATATTTTTTTGGGTCATAATTATTATTAAGGGTTGATAACCCGTTCCCTTTTCTTTCAATTCTCTCATTCGAAAACCCTACATCGAAACAAACGAGCGAAATAAATGGCGGCTCCAATTTCGTTCGTCCCTCTTTCAAAAACTAAGGCTTGTGGAAAATCAAAGATGCCAATGCTCGATTGAAGAGGCAATTCAGCGTTCTGGTTCGTCCATCGATGGCCTCCTCGTAGCTTGCTTCGGCTGCTTCGATTCATGAAAAGGTGAGTGGTCTTCCACTCACATCTAATTCAAATCATTTTTGATGATTTATGGCTTGTTCAAATCTATGCGTTTCGTTGTTTGATCAATGGATGCTCTCGGCCTTGATTTCTAATTCTGATTTCTTGGTCACGGTTTGAAATTTCTGTTTTGATTGTCTTTTCGTTCTTTTCTCTTTGACGTTGGGCAGTTTGCTTTAGTTAATGTTCGAGCTTGCTTGATTGTTGCCTTAGTTGCCATGTTCCTGACTTAATGCGGTGGACTCCAGTTTTTATTTGACCTGCAGTGGTCTCCGACTGCAAACTTGATTTTTTGTGAAAACTATTTTGAAATGAAGACTTGTACTCACTTTTCTGATGATCTTGGCACTTGGTGAACACTGTTCATCCCTGTGGCGTACATGAATTGTTCATGCGGTTCCATGACTTACTATTACCTTCGACCATCACCACTTTGATTTTACTTGCAGGTTGTTGACTTTAGACACTTGAAAACTGCAGCTTTGAGGACCTCTGTAGCATACCTGACTGGTTCGATTTCAACTTGCCCTTCCATGATTTTTGATATTGTTCGAACTTGCCTTTGAGTTGCTTTGTTGAGTTCTTGCCCACTGTTCACTGCATACATGTATCAATATATGTATGTTGCGTACTTCATGCTTCTGTTCTCGAGTCATCATGCAAGCTTGTCGCTGGCTCTATCGTGTTAGTCCTCACGGTGCATTACCCTTCGTACATATTTAAGTCATATGTCGCAGTTGCATTCACTTGTGTTCATGTTGCATAACCACTTGAGTTTTCACTGTTGGTCTTATTGCCTCGAATTTGCATACGTAATGTTACTTGGTTTTGTTTGTTATTTAGAATTGAGTTGCATACTGTGTCTGGTACACATTCTTGGTTTGTTGGCACTGTTAAACTTTATGTTGAGGTTGCACTTCCCCATCTGCGGCTTTACTCGAAGTTTGGCCCTCATGTAGCTTGTCTGCACTTATATCTTTCTTGGTTGTTGTTGCCACTGCATGTTTCAATATGCTTGTGGTTCTGGGTTGTAGCCTGATTATATCCACTGTTCTAGCAAAGTGGCTTTGGGACAGTGATGTTCACTGTTTTGGTTGCCTGTGCATATTATATATGCATGTGCTTGGTTGTATATGTCTATTTCACTGCCTTTTGTGCATGTACTGAACTGTGTTGCACTTGTACTCCTTGTTTCTGTTTTAGGTCGAGGTGCTTGTGCACTTTGGTTCAGTTTGTTTTGCTGGTGCACTTGTTGCCTTCATCACTTGTTTACTACATTTGCTAGTCTAGTCATTGAACCACACTTGTTTTTGTGCACTTGTATATGCACAGTACTTGTTATGTGCATTTATACGCTTCTTGATTTTTTTTTGGTGTACATGACTTGCTACTTTACTCATCGCCTTGAGTTGAGCCTAAAACACATTGGGCTTGACCTCGCATTTGTCTTTGCAATTTATTCAACACTCGACCTTAAGACATTCACAGCGATGCTTGTGAATTATAATTGGGTACATCATCACTGTAGTGGCAAGGCAGTGCACGCAAGGGTGAAATGCGCCACACGGTATTCATTGGGTATGTCATCACTGTGGTGGCAAGGCAGTGCACGCAAGCGTGAAATGCAGCCATACGGTATTGCTTTTATTAATATTCTAATTGCTTTTGTAGCGTATTTTCTTATGCTGTAGTGGCGAGGCAGTGCATGCGTGTATGTACTGCAGCCCTACTCGAATTAATATTTTAATTAATATTTCAATGGTTTGAACTGTTTTGTTCATTCAATTAAATATTCTGAATTGCACTCTGATTTGGTTTAATTACTGTCGTCTATTGGTAACTTAATTATTATTGCTTCTATGCACTAATAACTGAGTTTGAATTAGAATGACCCGTGTATTATTTTCTTTTGAATTTAATACTCGGGTCAGACCGAGTATTTACAGGTTATAGATATCTTACTTTGGGTTGCTGCTTGAGCTATGAAGTCACTTCATATCTTTCGGAGTAGTCGTGTCAAAGTATAGGTTGATATGTGTTCATGTATATTAGTCGATAATGTACTTGTATATATAACTTTCTGAGTCGACTGTTGTAGTTGTATCATATGTACCGTGTCAAATGTATTGTAACTGACATAAGTTATTATATATAAGAGACTTTCTGTTTTATCTGTGTTCCGCATTTATATTATCTGTGTTATTGTTTTATATTATATCCTAAACTATTATGAACCATCGTAGTTCGTTTTATACTGGAATTGGGGTATGTCGATGGGAGTAAATAAATCAGAGATGAAAAATGAAAGAATACATGTACCACTCCTATCGAGATAACCAATACTAGTGTAAGGCCTAACTACGGATGGCCGCTCCTCAACAGCCTTATTCTCCGCGCTAGTTGACAGCATTACACCGTAATGTTCTTGGCTATTGTGGGTATAGAGGTAGGGCGTCACAAATATATTCAACAATTCTATTTTTAATTTGGAATGTGGTAGGGTTTATATAAAAATATGATTTTTAATCTTCATAGATTGTTTTTATAAGTATACATGAGTTTCGAAATGAAATAAATAAATAAATCTATTAAACGGAATTTGATTGTTCGCTTATTTCGAATATTAATAAATTATATAAATTGTTTATTCAAGGTCAAACATCAAGAAACCCTAGGAATATTGAAGTGGATTGCAAACAAAAGCAAAGGTGAGTTAATCTCACTCAGTTTAAATTTAAACTTAAATTTAAGTGATTAAATTTAAATAATTGATTGTATGGTTGAATTGATTGGTGTGATATAGTATAGTATAATTTGAATTTGGCATGTCATGTAATGCTAACATCTGTGAATGCAGGGAAAATAGGTTGAAGGGATCCAACTAGATCCCTCAACATTTATTTAAATTATTTAATTCCCCTGTTATGATGATTTGATATTTTATGATGAATTATGTTGAAATATTGAATGCTATGGTTCGGTTGGTTATGATTGGGTATAATGAATTACCAAAAATATAAATTTGATTTTGGAAATGAAAATAAGAGAAGTGAAATTGCAAGTAAAATAATTATAGAATAAATTTAAGAATGACTTGGAAAAGAAATACAGTGACTTTAAAATTCTAATAAACGAATCCTGAGAATGGAAAGGAAAATTTGAATAAACAGAGAGTTAATGAACTTTAAAAAAAAGCGCAGTATATTTAATTAAAAGAACAAACAATTATTTAGAATTTAAGATTTGAATTATTGAAAGAGTAAAGAAGTAATTGAATAATAATAATAATAATAATAATAATAATAATAAAGACCGTAACTATTGAATTTGGAAATGAACTGATAAGTAAAAGAATTTATTCGAAATAAAATAAATTGGAAATCAATTTGGGGAAATTGATTTAAGTGCTTGAAATTGGAATATTCTCTGGATAGCCAAGTACATGTTTTTAAGAGTAAATTTTTAAATATAAATTAAATGTTTTAAATTTTTTTTTACAGAAAACAAGTTTTGTAAAATTTATTATTTCTAACATTTAAAGTAAGTATTTTGATTAATCTATTCTAGTAGTAATTATTAAGAAGTAACCTAGTATTTTGGTTTTAAAAGTAGAAATCTAGTTTTACATTTTATTAAGTAACTTTATTTTCAAATGTTTATATAGTATGTATTTTAGTCAATTATTTAAGTAGTCTTAACTTAAGTGTTTAAAGGTAAATTCCAAAGTAAGTATTTTTGTTTTATCTATTATCGTAATAACTATATAAAGAATGACTTGGTATTTTGTTTAAAGCGTTATTTTAAATTAAGTACTAAAGAAAGATTTTCTAAATTAAATATTAACCATACTTTACAATCAAAGTGTTTTGAAATTATTTTAAAAAAATTCTAAAATCTTGTGCTTGGTGATTCTAGTGGTAATGAAATACTCGAAATTTATTCTGAGAAAAAGGAAGGTAGTTTGAAAACTGTTTTCAAAAGGAATTTGAAAAGTGAAAATATACCTTGTGGACATATTTTTGAGATAGATAAATAATTTGGGAAATTATTTATTGGTTGATGGTTGTTTGTGAATATTAGTTGATAGTTAAATAACCGACTATCAATATTAGCTAAATGGGTTGATCGTTTCGAAGAGACCGGGATCGAGATTAATTTCTCGAAAACCACTTCGATCTGGTTTATACGTTTCGTGTAAACGATTTTGGATTCGAAGATGGAGCAGTAGAGTGCAAGGGCTAGTCTCTACTAATCCTGAGGATATTTCCAAAATGGATGTAGTAGGAATAGTGCCTTCGGTTCCGTTCGAACCCGGGACGGACTTGTATGGATGAATGCTTACGAAACATCGTCAGGTGGACGATGGGCATTCTAAGGGATATATTCTAAAAAGGTAACGCTTAGCCTCAAGCCTCATCAAATGGGAATGACTGAAAATCAGGGGTTATGCAGCAAGGCTAGGTGGGTAGCACCCAAGCAGGGTGAGGTCATTCCAGTCTAGATGTCCCTTTTTATTTTGGCTTAATGGGCGGTTGCTAATCCCAACCGCGGAGTGATCTCACTCGGGATTATCCAGCAAGGGGTAGTCCTGGCCTTGTGTTGCAGGGGAGCGGGCGTACTCCTCGGTACGGTGATCTAGGCCCCGTACTGTGACAGGGTGTACCACAGTGCCTAGTCATTAGTTGGAAATCCATTCTCCCTACGAGCCTTGTACGAGTTTTGTTTGTATTACCCACTTTTGTGGCTAGTAGCTGGAATTTAATAGATGTAACAATTTCGGCTATTTTATAAGCATTTGTATATAGACCCTATTATAATATCAGAGGATATCTATAAAAAAAAATTTAGGTATCGTAAGGTAAAAACCCGACATGTTTATTTGTGGCGCGGTCTTGTTTTCAAAGGATTTTTGAAACTTTAATAATCAATTGGGTGTGATTTTCTCACGCTGGTATTCCAGACTATCTCGGGTGTTATTTAACTATAATGCTCGGGTCAGACCGAGTATTAAAGGATACAGGAATTGCTGTGGTGCCCAGGAGACGAGCTGGATGATGGTACGTATTCGCGTACTTGTTATATACATATATTCCGCTGTGTTGATTTGTTGTGTATCCATTTGTATGACATTGATGTTGAGCTGTGATTGATGTATTCTGATGATGTAATATATAAACAAAGATATTTGATGTTGAGTAAAGATCTTTTGTTATCTATTATATTTTATTCTGTTGCGATGGTTAGATTATGTTGTTGTTTTCTATTTTCTTCTTCTACCTCTTCTTCTTAAACCCAAATGGTTCGTATTTCTGTACAACTTGAGTTGATTGTTGTAGAATAGTGTTGACTCAAGGGGTACGGACTTGCGGGCTGTTATGTTGGTATCAAAGCTTAGGTGGAGATAACCTTGGCTCTGGTGGGAATTACTCATTTAAATTAGAGTCCGATGTACTCTAGAATGAGTGTGAGCGTATTAATAGATATGAGCGCGTATTTGTTAGTGAATATAATTTTTTTAATATTGCGTTGATTGATTTATTGAGTGGCATATGAACCTTTGTCGACACAGTCTGCGCAACTGTATCGAAGGGGTTTCTAAACACTTGAATAGAACAATTAACACGGCATTGTTCTAAATGTGGGTAAATGAAATAATTTTGCCCAAAATATATTTTGATATAAATAAAAGTTTTGTAAACTATTTTAGCTAATATATGGTTGCTTGGATGTTAGGAAGAATGATATTAAAGTATTATCATTGTTAAGTGAAAATTTAACTAGAAATTGACAATGTAACCAAAGGTTGAGGGAATAAATTCAATTATAAACTAAAACAAAAAATATGAATTATAAATGTAAATTATAAATTGAAATATAATCAAATAAGAATTTGTATGAGCATAAGCTCTGCAAATTAATTATAGAAAAAAAATTTGATTGAAACAGGATTTGGAAATTTAAATCCCGGAGATTTTGGAAATGTTTTGAAGATAAATAATAGCACAATTGTTTTGGAGATATTTCTGAAAAGAAATTTGTTTAAAATGAATTATGAAAGTGATATAGCGTTTGTTAACGCTAAAATGTGAACGCTAACACCCCGGTGTGTGAAATGTAGTTGTGAAAGCACCACCCGATAGATCAGGAAAGAATTACAAGCAAGTAATAGCGGAAAAGCAGTAAACAACAACAATTTTATAGTGGTTCGGCTTAAGGGTATAGCCTACGTCCACTCTAAGTACTTTTATTAATAATCCCGTTACAAGCTGATACAATTCTTCTTAAGTACAATATACTTCAAGTTACAAGTGACTTGGAACAAGTCTTAAGCTTCAATGTCGATTAAAGTCCTTAAATTCATGTTGAAGATGTGTGGTTTCTTCGTGAAGTTCTTTGATGTATTCCTCTAATCTTGAAAGCTCTAAGTGTTGATGATGTTCTCAATGCAGCAAGGTAACGGTGTATGAAGAGAATGTGCCAAAAGTCCTTTGAATGTTGGAGGTGGTTGCCTATTTATAGAGAGTTCTGGTCTGAAATTTTTGCCAAGTCCTAAACCGTGGCCGACTCAAGTTAAGCCGTAGCCGACTTAAGGTGAGTCGTGACCGGTCTAAGGTTACCTCCGAGTCAACACCACCTCTTCTCAGTAACATGGCATCGGGCTTATATTAGGTCGTGGACGAGTTAACTCGGTAAGTCGCAAGTCACGGTCCAAATGATAAGTCCTGGATCGTAATCGAGATAACTGGGGAGCTGGATCGGTTGTGACTTGGGTCGGCAACTATTCTAGGTCGCCAGCTTGGTAAGGCATTAGATCGGTAACTCGGTCAAGTTACTGAGTCGGTATCTTTTTTAGACCTTAGGTCGGCCTTCTTATTAAGTCGGCACCCTCTGAGTCTTAGGCCAGTACCCACGTTAGGTCGGCAACTGTTTTAGCCTTAACTCGGTATTTCTTAAGTCGGTATGCCTCTCAATCCTACTAGGTCGGTAAACCTTTGAATCTTAAGTCGGTCTCCCTGATAAGGCAGTTAGGTCGGCATAACCATTAGGCGTTAGGTCGGCACCCCTGTTGAGCCTTAGGTCGGCATCTCCTTGAGTCGTAGAGTCTAAACCGAGGCGGAGTTAACAATTGCCCCTCGAAGTATACGCCTACTGGTTAGGTCGTGTTCTTCGATAGTCCTTAACCCGTCCCCTCTTAGGTCGGTAGGTCGTACGGGAGCTAATAGTTAAGTCGCATGCGCCGCTCCAGATCCCTTCATTGCAAGATATAAATCACAACCCCTTCTTCTCTCTCATTACTTGCTCTCTCGATCCCGCCATTAAAAAATTTCTCCAAGCTTAAAAAAGGCGATTTTGCTCCATCAACCACCGATAATTATTACGTAAGTGAATTTTCCTCAATCATAGGTTATTGTTGGTCCACGAACTCCATTATTCACACCTAAACCACCACCTCGCATAATGCTTCATCATGAATTCCATTGCACCCATGGCCGATGGAGTTTATGTTGTTTGGTTCGATTTTAACCGACCGATGATGAAGATGATTCAAGCTAGTTGAATTTGATTCGTGCTAGGGTTGTAAGGTGTTGAACTCGTGGCAGTTTCAAACTACTTGGTGGGACGATCCGATAGCTTGAATGAAACGAAGATTGTGGTTGATGGAACAGTTATTGGGTTATCGGGTCGATGGCCGTGGGATGTTGATTCGGGAACGAGTCAGTGAAATTGGATGAACTAGTCTTCGGCCGACCTAGCCCTTAAGTGAAGTGGTCTAAACTCTAAGTCGCGGCCGAGTTGACCCTTGGGGGAAATCTGCCGATTTAACCTTCTACTGATTTAACCTTGAACCGCGGCCGAATTAACCCCTAAGTCGCGGCCGAGTTAATCCCTTAAACCGTGACCGAGTTGGCTCTTAAACCGCTGCCGAGTTAACACTTAAGCTTTTGGCATGCTGACTTTTTGAGAGCATAGATCCACTTTGAGTTTATGACTTGAACTGTCAAACTAAGTTGCCTAAATTTTGAACTGCCCCAACTTTTAAATTTGCTTGAAACCTTTTCGAGATCCGAACTTTCAGTTGCTAATTTCATTCTTTGTTCCTTTCAGCACTTCCTCTCCCTTCTAGAGATCCAATTCATAAGCAAGTTTTTGAGAGGTTGAGTGCCGTGGCCGCAGAAGAGAGGAGCATAAAATTTCTATTGAGGGATGAATTTTTACATCAACATGGGCTTCTACACGCTTCTCGCTCTATGCATGCTCATGAAGTTCCAACGGAAGTCCCTGATTCTCCGATAAAGACTCCTGAGTCTTCGCTAGTGAAGTGCTCCACTTCTGTTGATGTTGCGGGGCCATCTGATAAACTTGCCCCGGTTATCGAAGAAGAAGAGCCTCTGGGATCTTCCCATCATTCACAAGATTATGGTGAAAAGGCTAAGAAATCCAGTCCTGTCAAGCAAAGCGGGGACGATACCTTCGAAGGATTGAGCGACCTCTTCGCTACTTCACAAGAGATCTTCAAAGATGACCCTACTACTGCCGGGATTTCTTCTTCAGTAGTTGAAGCTACTTCTATTTTGCAACAGTCGCCGTCGACTCAAGAGTTGACGTTAACTATTACACCCACAACCACTCCCCAAATAAAGAGTGGTTCGTAGATTGATGCGCGTAGTTTGCACATCACACACACTTAGAATTCCTGGCACTTTTATGCTCTTTTTTATTTGAAAAGTTCTCAAGTTTTGTTTCTTCTTTTAGGTTCTTCAATGAGGCGAGGCAGCTCATACTACAGTGACTTTCAGCGATATGGGAAACGCAGCCAATATGGCTATCAATCCTATCCTCCTGTTCACAGAGAGACTGATGAGGAAAGGGATGCCCGGAAGGCTCGGGAAAGACGTGATTATGAGGAACGCTATGGAAGACCAGATAATCGACACGATTCTTCCCACAGAGAGAGTGACTCCCTTAAGCGCAAATCTCATGATGACAGAGGGAAAAGTCACACAGCTGACGACTCGAGCAAACGGGCCAAAGTTATTGAGGAGCCAATGCCTGCGTCTTCAGAGAAGATTACTGCTCCTATCTCTTCCCAATCTCCTGCCCCTTCACCTACTGACATCCAAGCAATCATCAATAGGCCATCTTACCAAGTTGGACCAGGTCCAGCCACTCTTCAAAGCCGATTTCCTAATTGGTGTTTAAAAGGAGTTCGCTTCGACCTCGATCTGGTTCCCATAGATAAAAATGCTATGTTACGGAACCTTGATGCTGTCAGAACTGATATTGAGAGGATGTCATCTTGGCAGAAACTCGTTGACGAGCTCCAAAGGGTGAATAGGGCCAATCTCGAGGCTATGCTTACCATGGAAAATGACAAAACTGAATGGCAAAAGATCCTCAAGCAGCATGATGCAGAAATGAGGAGTATTGCTGATTACAATGAGAAACTCGAGGCAGAAGTTGGGAAACTTAAAGAAGAGCTCACTACTTCTTCCACCTCTTATTCTCAAAGGGAGAGTGTGCTTCTTCAACAGGTGCGGGATGCTCATGCCGCGCAAAGGGATGCTGAGGCTAAGGCTGATGGGTTGGAGCAGATTATAGAGAGCAACCGTACTGAAATCACTCAGTTACGAGGACAAACTGGCCTTCAGGCCGCAGAGATTGAAAAATTGAAAGCCCAGCTATCCAAAGTCGAGAGAGAACGAGATGAGGCCGTTGCGGGTAGGATTGCAGCTGAAGAGGCCCATGAAGCCACCAAAGCTGATATTGGCTCGACACTATTTGATTTCTACTTGCAATGTATATTAGGGCGTGGCAGTCTTGCATTCCTGGGCCCCAAGTATGAGTTTACCCTGGCCGAAGTGTGGGAGGCCGCACTAGATATGTTTATAGGGGCCGGGTACACTGAAGAGGAGTTGGAGGTGCACTACTTAGACTTTGAGGCTCGCGTAGCCCTTGCCAGAGGGAAAGAGCAACTCGCCAGATCGCGGGTTGAAATAGTGGGGGAAGAGCATCAAGAAAAAGAAACAAATTTGACTGTTCCTGTCCCTCCTTCAACTTCGGTCGATGCTGGCATTATTGGCTCTAGCTCTTATGTACCGATCCCTGCTCAAGCTGATACCGGGGCCAAAATTATTCAAGTTTCAGATGAATCGCAAGAGAGTGCTGAAGCCCCGGACTATGAAATCGATGTAATAAAGACAACTTTTGCAGGTAACTCCACTATAAATTTCGCTCAAGTGGATTGCTCATTTACTTCACATGGGTTTAATGAGCTCCTTGACTATTTTCTCAACCTTGATGAGCTTTCATCTCCTCTCTTTACTGACTTTAACCTCTTTTCTTCTACAGAGAAAGTATCAAGCACCGCTCAGATTTCTCCTCCTCTGGTTATCCCTCCTCCGTCTCTCCAGGTGGCTCCTCCTTCTGCTTCTCAGCCCGGGTCGCAAGAGGAACAAATAGAAGCCCTCCATGGTTTAGACGATCCCATCGCTTCGCAGGAGCATTGAGACGAGGGACTTGAGGGAGGTGACATATCTCCGGAGTGGACTCCTTCTGACGACATAACTCTATCTAAACTTGTCACTCCAGGAAGTGAGTCTTCCTCAAAGAGGAGGAAAAAGCGCGGAACGTCCAAGAGGAGAGGGAAGATAATCACTGCCACTGAAGAGGAGCCAGAAGTTGGACCAGCTGCGCCTACCTCTCCTTCCTCCCTTATACCCACTGACCGACCTGAAAAGCTGGTCATTCGACCGGGTAAAGGGTCCAAAGGGGGGAAGAAGAAGTGAAGATTTTAGCTTTTTTCCTTTTGCATGTACTGGCCGAGAATTGTGCGGGTACCGGCCCCCGCCTTTCTTTATTTTGAAACCTGTACCTGCATTATAGTTGAATAAAATGATTCTTTGTTTGTAGAAACTTCTGTTTGAATTTGAGAATGCATTTATTATTCATTTTCGCACAAGTTTATTTATATGATATTGCAGCGGGCTTATGGTATGTCGTTTGAGTATTACTTTACTGATGCAGCTATACCATTTTGCATGTAATTATACCATGTTGCCCCCATACTTTAAGCTTGCTGCAACATTTCATACTTCGAGGGGACTTGCACTCTTATTTGCTAAAGAATAATTATTTTATTCTTTTACAGAAAATTTTTGTAGAGTACAACTCCCTTCGTATAAGTGTTTACGCTTTGTCCTTTGAAGAAATCACTTCTTTCTTTTGCTTACGTACATATTTTACCAAGTGAATTCTTTTATGCGGTAAAGCGGACCTCTGAAGGGTACTTTAACCCCCTTTTTTTTTTGAGGAAGATCATTCTCCATAATAGGTAAATTACTCTTCCTTTGGAAGTTAAAGTATGCTCTTGATGAGGATCTTTTTTTTTATATATATAGAAAGTTGTACCTCTTGGGAGGGATTTTTCACGTTTCAACACTTGGAAGTTTTATTTCAATCTCGGTGAAACGTGTACCTCCAAAGAGTTATGCCTTAGAAATCCTTTTCACGTTTCAACACTTGGAAGTTTTATTTCAATCTCGGTGAAACGTAGGTTTCCGAAGAGGTCTTTCTTCTTAATTGCGCCTCCGAAGAGGTCTTTATTTTGTTTGCATTTCAACTCTGGTGAAGTGAAATTCCGAAGAGCGGCTGTTACACTTCAACTCCTGGTGAAATGTGCCTCCGAAGAGGTCTTTCTTTTGTTTGCATTTCAACTCTGGTGAAGTGAAATTCCGAAGAGCGGCTGTTACACTTCAACTCCTGGTGAAATGTGCCTCCGAAAAGGTCTTTCTTTTGTTTGCATTTCAACTCTGGTGAAGTGAAATTCCGAAGAGCGGCTGTTACACTTCAACTCCTGGTGAAATGTGCCTCCGAAGAGGTCTTTCTTTTGTTTGCATTTCAACTCTGGTGAAGTGAAATTCCGAAGAGCGGCTGTTACACTTCAACTCCTGGTGAAATGTGCCTCAAAGAGGGTTTTCATTGCCTGGAAGTTACTCTCTCATGGTTGGAGGGTCATGACTCCTCCCAATCTTTTTTTGTTGAGTAGAGAACTTTCTTTTTTGTGGCATATGACCCATTAGAGGTCTTTATCCTCCGAAGAGTTGTGCCTCCGAAGAGGACTTGTGCCGCCAATGATGGTTTTTGGTTGTATTCTTGTCTTCTTGCTTATGCCTTTTCAGCGATCCTCTTTTTTTTTTTTCAAGTTTTCATTCCCCTTTTCTCGCAAGTAGCTTGTTTAATCCAAGGAAGTGTACTTCATTGTCAGGCAAGTTCGTGAGAACGGGCACTAGCTTCCTAATTGGATGTTTGTTCGTTCAAACAATCTCAATTTATTAGCAAGGGCTCGTTTCTATCGAAATCATAAGCCGTTCAATTGAAGTATTTCCTATCTAGGATTTGAATTCGGGGCCTTTATGACTTGAAATTTGTTTGTTGAATGATGGTGAGAATCACTCGGTCTTATTATGCGCAAGTTTTATTTCCATTGTCTGCAAAAATTTAAATCGACATTTCAGCAATACATTTTATGTACTTTTATATCGAAAATAAAGCAAACATGTAATAATAATAAGGAACACAAGATTTATAGTGGTTCGGCCAAAAATTTGGGCCTACATCCACTTTATATTCATTCATTATTCACTTGCATCAGTTTTACAATTGCTCTCAATTACAAGAATCATACATTCACAACTCTTTTACATTATTTCAACAAAATTTTCAAAGTAAAATATGGACGCAAGTGATTGCTGTTCCATGCCCATGGAATTTGAACTCCTTCAACAGTAGTGAGTTTGAATGTGCCGTCAAGAAGCTTCTGACCTATCACATATGGTCCTTCCCAATTGGGCCCAAACACACCTGTCGCGGTCGTAATTCTTTTCAGGACTAGATCTCCAATTTCAAAGCTGCGTTGACGAACTTTGGAATTGAAATGTCTGGCTATCCTTTGCTGATGAGCTGCAACTCTGAGGTTAGCTTCATCTCTTTTTTCATCAAGGAGATCCAGCGCTTCAAGTTGTAGCTTTTCATTTTCTGCTTGATTGAAATGGATTCTTCTGTGTGAAGGGACCTTTGTTTCAACCGGGATCATTGCTTCCGATCCGTATGCTAACGAAAAAGGAGTATGCCCAGTCGCAGTTTTGTGAGTAGTTCTGTATGCCCATAGGGCAAGTGGTAGTTTATCGACCCAACCACCTTTTGCTCTTTCGAGTTGCTTTTTGATGGTTGATTTGATGATCTTGTTCACTGCTTCCACTTGCCCGTTCGCCTGCGGATGAGCTACTGCCGAAAAGCTTTTCTGGATTTTGAATCGTTTGCAAAAATCCTGGAATTCCTCGCTTTCAAACTGAGTACCATTGTCTGTGATTATTTTCTGAGGCACACCGTATCTGCAAATGATATTCTTGGTCACAAAGCTTATCATTTTCTTAGAAGTGATAGTAGCCAATGGTTCAGCTTCAGCCCATTTAGTAAAGTAATCAACTGCAACAATAGCATATTTAATCCCTGATTTGGCAGTTGGTAGCGGCCCAATGAGATCCATTCCCCAAATCGCAAACGGCCATGGACTGACCATCTGTGTGAGTTCGGTAGAAGGTGCTCTAGGAATTTTGGCAAATCTTTGGCATCTGTAACATTTTCGGGAGTAATCTGCAGCATCTCGATTAATTTCTGGCCAAAAATATCCGTATCGGAGAATTTTCTTTGCTAATGTTTGGCCACCTGAATGATCACCACATTCGCCTCCATGTACCTCAGCTAGGATTGTTTTGGACTCTTCCCTGGATACACGTCGAAGTAAAGGCATTAAGAATCCCCGTCTGTACAATCGGCCATCCTGAATTACATAGCGAGAGGTTTTCCTTAGTAGCTTTTGTCTCTCTCTCGCATTTTCTGGCAGAGAGCCGTTGAGTAGGTAATCTAATATTGGAGTCATCCACGATTCTTGTTCTTGAGATACATTCATAATCCAGTCTATATCCATCTCGTCTATACTTGGTGCTGAGAGGACTTCTATGGGAACCAATCCCAATAGTTGAGCTTCACCAAGCTTTTGACAAGTAGGAAGGCAAGTTTCCACCTTTTGTTTGAAATTCCTTCTTGACTTGGCATACAATAAGCTGAGAATCACTGAAGATCTGTAATGCTCGAATGTTTAGCTCTTTAGCGATTTTCAGACCTGCAATAAGAGCTTCATATTCTGCTTCATTGTTTGTTGAAGGAAATTCCAATCTTAGTGCATAACATAATGATCGACCTTCAGGAGTTTCAAGTACCACTCCGGCTCCAGAACAGTAGTCATTTCTTGCGCCATCAACATACATCTTCCACTGGATTGGGGAATCATTGATCGTTTCTTCCTCACCATTATCTTTCTCTGTGAATTCTGCAACGAAATCAGCTAAAGCTTGTCCGTTGATTGCTTTTCGGGGGTGATAGGTGATGTCATATTGACTGAGTTCAATGTTCCATTTTAGAAGGCGACCCGAAGTTTCAGGGCGAAATAGGACTTGCTTTAGAGGTTGATCATTGAGTACTCTGATAGGATGAGCTTGGAAATATTGCCTCAGTTTCCTTGATGCAACTAGTAGGCAATAGGCGAGTTTTTCCAACTTGGAGTAATTCAGCTCTGCCCCAGTGAGTCTTTTGCTGATATAGTAAACCGGATGTTGAATCCTTTTGTCTTCCCGTATCAGCGCTGCACTTAGAGCATGAGATGATACTGCCAAGTATATAAGAAGATCCTCACCATTGCCTGGCCTAGAAAGTATTGGAGGCGTTTCCATATGACGGATCAACTCATCGAAGGCTTTTTGGCATTCGGAAGTCCATTCAAAATTCTTCTTTCCTTTCTTCAGGGCGTCAAAGAATGGGATGCATTTATCAGTGGCTTTGGAAATGAACCGACTCAGGGCGGCGACCTTTCCGTTGAGACTCTGCAATTCCTTCTTCGTTCTAGGAGCTTTAACTTCTTTTAAGGCAGTAATTTGAGCTGGACTAGCCTCAATGCCCCTAGCACTAACAATGAAACCTAAGAACTTTCCGGACTCGACCCCAAATGTACATTTCAGAGGGTTAAGCTTCATTCTGTATTTCCGGAGGACTGCGAACATTTCTGCTAAGTGTTCAATGTGATCTGCTGCTTTCTTAGACTTCACTAACATGTCGTCGACGTAGACTTCCATAGTTTTGCCCAATTGCGGTTTGAACATAGCATTAACAAGTCTTTGGTAGGTTGCCCCTGCATTTTTCAATCCGAAGGGCATAACTCTGTAGCAATAAAGACCAACATCGGTGATAAAGCTCGTGTCCTCCTGATCAGGTTCATGCATCATGATCTGGTTGTATCCGGAGTAGGCATCCATGAAAGACAACAACTCATGCCCCGCTGTTCCATCTACCAGTTGGTCGATCCTGGGTAAAGGGAAGCAATCTTTGGGGCAAGCCTTGTTTAGATCAGAAAAATCGATGCACACTCTCCATTTTCCATTAGCTTTCTTGACCAGCACAGGATTTGAAACCCAATTCGGATATGTAGATTCTTTGATGAAGTTATTTTCCATGAGTCGATCAACTTCTTCTTTTAATGCTGCTGACCTTTCTGGACCTTGGGTTCTTCTTTTCTGCTTAACTGGCGTAAACTTTGGGTCAATATTCAGAGCGTGTACTGCAACTTCTGGAGATATTCCACACATATCGGCATGAGTCCAAGCAAAGACATCCAGATTTGCTTTCAGGAAAGATATCAAGATATTCTGAATTGACACATTAAGCTGTGAACCCACATTCAACACCTTATTTGGGTCCTTCGGGTCAACAGGTACCGGAACTGTCGTTTCCACCGGTACCACTCTATTCTCCCCTGCACTGGCTTTTCTGGGATCCATTTCTTTCCGTGCCCCGCTGTGCTCGCCAGTGCAGGGTCCGCCCCGTAATTGCTACAAGGCTGGTTCCTTGATGCGGACTGGGGTTGCCGCATCCTTTCCCATTTCTCTTTTTCTTGACTCTCGCAGTTCTGTCAAATAGCACTCTCGCGCAGCATTTTGATCCCCTTTTATAACTCCTACTCCATTGTCAGTAGGAAATTTAATAGTGAGGCACCACGGGGCTAGGATAGCTTTGAATGCTGCGAGTGTTGGACGGCCAAGAAAAGCATTATAAGCAGAAAAATCGTCGACAATCACAAATGTTTGCTTGCGGACCACTTTCCTTTCTGCTTCCCCAAGTTCTACAAGCAGATCGATGGTCCCAATTGGTTGCTTTGGCTCCCCAGTGAAGCCAGCGATCTTCTGTGATGAGGCTTGTACATCGATCATAGGGATTTTCATCTGGTCAAATGTCTTCTTGAAGAGGATATTACATGATGCTCCGCAGTCAATAAGGACTCTTCTGACAATGGCCGGTCCAATACCAGCCGAGATGACCAAGGGATCTAGGGTAGGAGCTTCTATACCTGTGGAATCTCTGGCTCTGAAAACAATATCATCGCTGAAAGTTTTCTGTTGTTTCAGGGGCGTAGTGTCTTCTAAAACAAAGACGTCTTCTTCGGCTGGAGCATATTTCAAAGCCCTGGAATATCTCTCCATCTCACCCCATCTCTTGCCAGCTGGGTGAGGCTCTCCTGTAATGACATTGATAACGGGCCTTCCAGATTCATGTCCCGTAGCTTTCTCACCTGTCCTAGGCTGATGAACAGGAACCTGTTGCCCCTGACTTGACGATGCAGGATTGTTGCTATTCTTCTTCACAAATTGCTGCAGTTTGTTTTCTCTTAGCAACTCTTCAATCAGATTTTTCAACTGGCGGCATTCATCAGTCTCATGACCGGGTTGATTGTGGAAGCGGCAGAATTTCCTACTCTGTATGGCTTTTTTCCCGGTTCTCAAAGGGATAGGTTTAGGGAAATCGACGGAATCTTTAGTGGCAAGGTAGATGTGCTCCGGCGTATGTGATAATGGAGTATATTCTGATGGCTTGAAGGATCGGGGCTTCTTCAGATTACCCTGTTTCTTCCCATTATTATTCTCCCTTTTTTGCCCCACCGATTCATTCTTGCGTGGAGCGACAGTGTTGTCTTCTGCTTTCTCCAACACTGTCTTTACTGGTAAAGGACGGCTTTCCAAGCGAATGAATTCATCTGCTTTTTTGTAGAACTTTTCGAGAGAGGTTGGCTCCTTCATATTTAACCATTTCCCAAATTCGCTTGACTTATCAATAGCCCTCATCAGATAAGTCAATATCATTCGTGGTTCAGCATTGTCCACCTCAGCCAGCGCTATATTAAAGCGGTTCAAGAAAGATCTGATAGACTCACCAGGATTCTGCTCTAAACTCGACAGTGACATGATGTCCTTGGCCTTCGAAGCATATAGGCTAAACTGCTCCTTGAATTTTCTGGTCAAGTCTGAAAACTGATCGATAGATCGGACTGGCAACTTGGTGAACCATAGTAGAGCCACACCTTCCAGGTATACGGGGAAATATCGACACTTTATTTGTCAGAGGCTCTGGCACCTGTCATGTGCCAATCATATTTATACAAGAATTCATTCGGATCACTTGTCCCTTTGTAAGCTGGGATAGTTGGAGGGACAAACTTCCTTGGAAACTCCGCCTTTAAGATTTTCTCAGTAAATGGAGTTTTACTTGGGGCGAAACCCCATTCTTTCTCATCTTCAACCCTTTGCATACTTTCTCTCATGATTTGCCGGACCATTCCAGAAAGATACTCCTCATCATGTCGAGTTCCAGATCCACCAACCTCAGGAAGCGTTTGCTCAAAGGGACTAGTAGCCCTTTCAGGAGCATTCCTTTCGTTAGCATTATGAATGTTTCCAGCATAATTCCTTTCATTACCAGCCGGTTGATTGTTTGCCCCGAGCAAATCATTCAACTTATTCAGAATTAGAGCATTTTGGGCACTCTGAGACTCTAATTGTGCATTTTGGGCGTTTATCTGCTGGTTTAGCCCTAGAATCACAGCATCCAACTCCACTTTCGTAACTCCAACTGACGGAGTGGGTTGATTAGGTACAGGGGAAGCGGAGGTTCCTTCTTGAATGTTTCCAGATCTGACAGATCTACTTTTCCTTCCAGGAGCCATAATCTCAGATAGACTT
Source organism: Allium cepa (assembly GCA_030765085.1). Classification (NCBI taxonomy): domain Eukaryota; kingdom Viridiplantae; phylum Streptophyta; class Magnoliopsida; order Asparagales; family Amaryllidaceae; genus Allium; species Allium cepa. Next base: position 155,955,713 of record CM060929.1, on the reverse strand, counting down.
CTGGTTTTTAAGGAAATTCTTTCTACAAATCTCTGTGAAGCAATGATGATAGTTTTCCTGAGTTTAGTTCTCAGTGAAAGCACCAAAAATGTTAACACTAAAATGTGAACGCTAACACCCCGGTGTGTGAAGTGTAGTTGTGAAAGCACCACCCGATAGATCGGGAAAGAATTACAAGCAAGTAATAGCGGAAAAGCAGTAAACAACAACAATTTTATAGTGGTTCGGCTTAAGGGTATAGCCTACGTCCACTCTAAGTACTTTTATTAATAATCCCGTTACAAGCTGATACAATTCTTCTCAAGTACAATATACTTCAAGTTACAAGTGATTTGGAACAAGTCTTAAGCTTCAATGTCGATTAAAGTCCTTAAATTCATGTTGAAGATGTGTGGTTTCTTCGTGAAGTTCTTTGATGTATTCCTCTAATCTTGAAAGCTCTAAGTGTTGATGAAGTTCTCAATGCAGCAAGGTAACGGTGTATGAAGAGAATGTGCCAAAAGTCCTTTGAATGTTGGAGGTGGTTGCCTATTTATAGAGAGTTCTGGTCTGAAATTTTTGCCAAGTCCTAAACCGTGACCGACTCAAGTTAAGCCGTAGCCGACTTAAGGTGAGTCGTGACCGGTCTAAGGTTACCTCCGAGTCAACACCACCTCTTCTCAGTAACATGGCATCGGGCTTATATTAGGTCGTGGACGAGTTAACTCGGTAAGTCGCAAGTCACGGTCCAAATGATAAGTCCTGGATCGTAATCGAGATAACTGGGGAGCTGGATCGGTTGTGACTTGGGTCGGCAACTATTCTAGGTCGCCAGCTTGGTAAGGCATTAGATCGGTAACTCGGTCAAGTTACTGAGTCGGTATCTTTTTTAGACCTTAGGTCGGCCTTCTTATTAAGTCGGCACCCTTTGAGTCTTAGGCCAGTACCCACGTTAGGTCGGCAACTGTTTTAGCCTTAACTCGGTATTTCTTAAGTCGATATGCCTCTCAATCCTACTAGGTCGGTAACCCTTTGAATCTTAAGTCGGTCTCCCTGATAAGGCAGTTAGGTCGGCATAACCATTAGGCGTTAGGTTGGCACCCCTGTTGAGCCTTAGGTCGGCATCTCCTTGAGTCGTAGAGTCTAAACCGAGGCGGAGTTAACAACGTTGAAATCACTTGGATTATTGGGAAATAATTCTAATGATGACGGCTGCATCATCAGTATTCATTTTCGAATTTCTAAGTGACGGATTGCTGCCAAAAATTGATTTGCTCAGAAGAGCTAGTTGTTTGTGACAATTTCAAAAGAAATTTGTTGGGAATAAAACCAGGATTGGTTTAAATTTTTGAGAAGTATGATTTGAGATGTTGGAGATTTCAAAATGTTTTGAAACCAATAACCGGGTGTTTGAAAATCCTGATGAGATAGTTGTAAGCTTATAAATTGGGATGATTTTTAAATCAGGAAATATAAGCTTTGGATGTTGGGAATTTAAATTTAAAGTGAAAAGTTAAAAATGGAATTAACTTAAATTGGAAAATAAAATTTAACTGGATTGAAAATTAATTTAAATAGGCTGAAATAATATCCAGTTGTATTCGAACTAATTTCAAATCGAATTGAGTTAAATAAAACCGAGTTAAAATAAATTTGAGTTGGAATAAGAATTCAATTGAGTTATCGAATGGAATTAGATTCTTACCTAAATAAAATAAGATAAGTTGGATCAGAATTGGGTTGGAGTAAATAAATGTGAATAACTTATGAAAGAATTGAAAATCCATGGAATAAAAATATGCTTGGGTTATAAATAATTGTAAATTTCAAGTTAAAAATAAAAGGAGGATATATCCAAGCCTATAATGAATGGAATTGTGTAAATAATAAGTTGTGACTGATAAATTTATAGGTGGAAATGAAAACCAAAAATTAATATTATTGATGAATTGGAGAATGAAATAAAAATCAAGACTTGAATTATAAACTAAATTGAGCTAAGAAAATTAAATGCAGTTATATTTGGGATTAAAATTCAAGTGTTGGATTATAGATAAGGGAAGAACAAATTGATAATAAATTAGTGAATGAAATGTGTAAATGGAGGTCGATGTAGTTAAATAGAAGCTGAATTGTAAGCTAATAATGAAGATTGGAATTAAAACTTAAGTTATAAATCAAATTCGACTTGGATCAATAGTGAAGAAAATGTAATTAAATTGTGATTAATAAATTGGGTGGCAAATTGAAATGAATAGTGGATTCAAAACTTGAGTTATAAATTTAAAATTTAATTTGAAGTGTTAACAAATGAAATATAATTGGAAATGTCTCAAATAAAAATGTAAATGGTTTAAAATAGCAATGGTTTGAATGTGCAAATAAAATCCAAATAAGTGAAGATAACTTGGAAAATAGCCAGGTAATAAGTTGAATGAGCTGAATCTAGAAAGTTAAAACGTATAATAATTGATCAAATAAATTAGTAGTTTGAAATGGGATTGGATTAAAATAGTATCAAGTTAAATTGAAAAGAGAACTTCGATTGCAAAATGAGAATGAGCTTAAGTGTAAAATTTGAATAAATTGAAGAAAATTGACTTAAGCTAAATGAATGAAGGAGAGTTGAATTGAATTCAACCTAAACAAAGTTTAATAATATTGGATTGGTTTTAAATCAAGTGAAAATAAATTTTTAATCGAAATAAAAATTCGATGAGTTGTCGATAATATTTAATGGAACGAAAATTCTTAAATAAATAATTGTAAACCATTTAAATTATTACGGAATTGAAATAATTAGGGACAATAAGGAAATGGAATGTTTTTAAGTTAATAGAATGAATGAATGCGGATAAGGAATGAAACGCTATTGAATAGATCGCGAATAAAATTGAAATAGTTATTGGATGCAATAGCTTGGATTGTCTTTGGGCTAAATAAAATAGGTTGGAATAAACAAATATGAAATGAAAGGCAAATAAATGAACTGTAAATGAAATTTAAATGGAATGCTTCGAGCTAAATAAATGATTGTGAATGGATTAAAATGAAAGGGAAATTTAATTGGTAATGAAGATGAACCTAAATTGTTAATGGTTTTGAATGAACTGGTTTGGTTAATAAAATGAAATGCAAGTGAATGGATTCAAATCTGAGGTGCAATGATAATGAGAATATATGGGTTGTGAATAAATTGAAAATGGAATAGAATTTAGTATAAATTAAGTTGAAATCAATTGAAATTGGTTATAAACGTAAATACTTATTTATTCACATAAATCTCGTCAAATTACATAGAATTAATTGTCATTTGATGCAAATGGAAATAATTAAAAATCCTACGAATTGATAGGAGAAAAATAAAATTGACTTTGAGAGCAACTGAATAAAATATGAGTTCAGATTGCTTAATAATAAATTACATGTAAGTTTGTGAGTTGTTAACCATTCAGATTAAGTGGAACGATATATGAATTGGTTGTCAACAATTAAGAATTATGTTGGAACATTGGAAATGAAATAGAATAAAGTATAAATTGAATTGGTATCAATTTTAAGTAGTTATAAAATAGAATGTATATTCTATTAAGTGAACATTATTGAATTTGAATAAAAATGGTCGTCGTTGACGCAAATGAGATTGTGTAAAATTCTACGAGTTAATGTAAGCAATGAAATTGATTTTTGAATCAATTGAGATAAATATGTGTTCGTTTGGATTAAAACGAATAGAATGTAAGAAATGAAGTGTAAACCATTTAAATGGAATGAAATTGATGGGTGATTTAGTTGTAAACAACTAAATTTGTATCGGAACCTTATTAATTTGCTTTTGGAAGTATTTAGTGTATATTGTTTATATTATACATGTGTTTAACTACTGAAATTAAGTGAAATGCTATAAACTTTGTATATTTGTCACTTACAAGTTTAAATTGAGTAAGTACAGGTATTTGGAAGCCGTATGGCTGGATTTGGGTTGCATTAACTGCTAAATAAATAAGCTTCTTGCTTAAAATGCTAAATAAGGTACGCCTATGCAATAAAAATAAGAAATATGAACTATTTTTGGTTTTTCTGACCGTGTAGGTCGATGTATATATATTTATCTCTTTTGTCAAATTGCAAAAGCTCCTCCGTACAAAGGGGACTGCCAAAAAATTTCAGAAATTTTGGGAGTTAGAATTTTTTTATGAAATTTCTGAAAAAAAATTGTTAACGAAAAAACGATTTCAAATTGGAAATTGAAATAAGTTAGTAAATGAAACTAATTAAAATAATGACATGAATTAGTAATAAGTGACAAATAAAATTTATATATTCAGAGTTAAAGATAAATTGAATTCATAGGGAAATGAAAGAATCAATTTGAATAGAAATAAATATTAACTAAAGTGGTAAAGTGAAAACAAACAAAGAAGCATATAGAATGCTTATACTAACTTAAGAAGGGAATGGTGAATTCTTGATTTGGAAGTGATACTAAAAATATAATAAGTTAATATTTGAACGAATAAATACTGACAATTTGTAAGAAAGTTGATATGATGTTTTGGGAATGTTGTGATTGGATATTATTGCTAAGTAAGATATGCAGGTACTATAAAGAGAAATGGGAATTGGATTTGATTTCAAAAAGATAAAAAGTTGAAATGCTCGACAAAAAGGTATGTATTTAAATTTGGTATGAAATTTGATTGGGATTTGGATGGAGCCGCTTGGCCTTTTGTTTTCTTTTTGGATTTGGGAGGCCGTAGAGCCATTTTGTAGTTGTACCGAGCTAGCCGCGCAAAGGAGATGTTAACGCTAAAATGTGAACGCTAACACCCCGGTGTGTAAAGTGTAGTTGTGAAGGCACCACCCGATAGATCGGGAAAGAATTACAAGCAAGTAATAGCAGAAAAGCAGTAAACAACAACGATTTTATAGTGGTTCGGCTTAAGGGTATAGCCTACGTCCACTCTAAGTACTTTTATTAATAATCCCGTTACAAACTGATACAATTCTTCTCAAGTACAATACACTTCAAGTTACAAGTGATTTGGAACAAGTCTTAAGCTTCAATGTCGATTAAAGTTCTTAGATTCATGTTGAAGATGTGTGGTTTCTTCGTGAATTTCTGTGATGTATTCCTCTAATCTTGGAAGCTCTAAGTGTTGATGAAGTTCTCAATGCAGCAAGGTAACGGTGTGTGAGGAGAATGTACCAAAAAGTCCTTTGAATGTTGGAGGTGGTTGCCTATTTATAGAGAGTTCTGGTCTGAAATTTTTGCCAAGTCCTAAGTCGTGGCCGATCTAAGTTAAGTCGTAGCCGACTTAATATGAGTCATGGCCGGTCCATCTGGCCCCCTTCTGGCTTCACAGGAGTTCACTTGCACAAGTCCTAGGTCGCCTCCGAGTCAACACTACTCCTTCTTAGTAATATGGCATCGGGCTTATACTTAGTGGCTTTAGGTCGTGGACGAGTTAACTTGGTAAGTCGCAAGTCACGGTCCAACTGGTAAGTCCTGGATCGTGTACGAGTTAAGAGGCCACTGTGCCAAGTAGCTGCATTGAACTTACCTTCCTTTGCTTAGGTCGTGACCGACTTAACATTGGTCATAGGTCGGCCGCGACTTAGGTCGGTAGCTATCTTGGGTCGGCGTTCCTTAAGTCTTAGGTTGGTATACATGCTAGAGCATTGGGTCGGCACCTCTCTTAAGTCGGTATCCCTTTTCGGCCTTAGGTCGGCATTCCTGTTAAGGCAGTTAGGCCGGCAACCAGTTAAGTCGGTAATCTCCCTAGACTGTTAGGTCGGTATCTATGTTGAGTCAGTAGAGTCAGTAGCCTCATTGAAGTGTTAGGTCGGCAACCCTTTGAATCTTAGGTCGGCACCCCTGTTGAGCCTTAGGTCGGCACCCTTGTTGAGCCTTAGGTCGGCATCTCCTTGAGTTGCAGAGTCTAAACCGAGGCGGAGTTAACAATTGCCCCTCGAAGTATACGCCTACTGGTTAGGTCGTGTGCTTCGATAGCCCTTAACCCGTCCCCTCTTAGGTCGGTAGGTCGTACGCGAGCTAATAGTTAAGTCGCATGTGCCGCTCCAGATCCCTTCACTGCAAGGTATAAATCACAACCCCTTCTTCTTTCTCATTACCTGCTCTCTCAATCCCGCCATTAAAAATTTCTCCAAGCTTCAAAAAGGCGATTTTGCTCCATCAACCACCGATAATTATTGCGTAAGTGAATTTTCTTCAATCATAGGTTATTGTTGGTCCACGAACCCCATCACTCACACTTAAACCACCACTTCGCATAATGCTTCATCGTGAATTCCATTGCACCCATGGCTGATGGAGTTTATGCCGCTTGGTTCGATTTTAACTGACCGATGATGAAGATGATTCAGGCTAGTTGAATTTGATTTGTGCTAGGGTTGCAAGGTGTTGAACTCGCGGCAGTTTCGAACTAATTGATGGGACTTAACGGGTTATTGCTGTGGTTGATGGAACAGTTATTGGATTAACGGGTTGATGGCCGTAGGATGTTGATTTGGGAACGAGTTAGTGGAGTTGGGTGAACTAGCCTTTGGCCGACCTGGCCCTTAAGTGAAGCGGTCTAAACCCTAAGTCGTGGCCGAGTTAACCCTTGGGAGAAAATTGCCAACTTCTGCTGATCCAACCTTTAAACCGCAGCCGAGTTGACCCTTAGGGGAATTTCACACCCCTTTTTGAATCGCACCGAGTTAACACTTAGGCTTTGGGCGTGCTGACATTTTGAGAGCATAGATCCACTTTGAATTTCTGACTCGAACTGCCAAACTAAGTTGCCTGAATTTTGAACTGCCCCAACTTTAAATTTGCTTGAATCTCATTGTATTATTTCACAGATCGCATTAACTTATAAGCTGCTAACCTGCTGAAAATAACAAACAAAGAAAACCAAGGCGAAAATACTGCCATCGACTGCCCATGTCAGATGACAGATTAGTCAAGACAAGACAAGCAACTTAATTATATTGCATGAAATGTTTGTGAATCAATCAGTTAAAGTTAAACATTAATGCAAAGTATCAATAATCTGAACTGATTTATCTGCATCAACATCTTACTTGCATATTTAGGCTTAAAACAATAGTCCCTGAATTTCATTACTAACGAATGTTTGCTAGTTTTCATTCCAGTTATATTTGTTCACTGCTTGATTGATTTTACACAACACTTCACACACTTTAGGAAACGTGCACCTTCATGTTTGAATACCCAGTTGTTTATGTAGAATGACTTCCCACCGAGAAGAAGAAGTGGTAACTCAAGAGGAAGAAACTTTTCCGATAGCTGTTCCCATAGAGAATCCTCCGGAGAGAACCCCGACTATTGTAACTTCGAGAGCGTTTGTCCAGCTGCGCACTCAATTTGGCTTTGCTGAAAGTTATGTTCTTCTCCCTGGGCCAAGTGATACTACTGACAATCCTCCCTATGGCTTTGTTGCAGTCAATCGCCAAATGTGCTTAAGTGGGGCGATTCCTCCTTTTAACGACTTCCTTCGAACTCTTCTCCTTCGGTTGACAATCTCTCCGTTTCAACTTCATCCCAATGGCTATGCCATCTTGACGGGGTTATGTGTTTTGTTTAGAAGAACCCTTGATCGCCTACCGAGTTTTGAAGAAATTCGTTATCTGTGCTCGTTTGCAAAGAGTAAAGATCATCCTTCCCTTATTATTGTGAGAAGTGCCAGAAACCGCAAGCTCATTTCCGATCTTACTGAAAGCGTTCATGGATTTTTGAACCAGTTTTTCTTTGCCCGCTGTCCCTCAGGCTTTTATGCCATCTGGAGAGTAGGAAGTAAGATTAGTGTTTCTATTTTCTCCGTTTTGAAACTTTTTCGAGATCCGAACTTTCAGTTGCTAATTTCATTCTTTGTTCCTTTCAGCACTTCCTCTCCCCTCTAGAGACCCAATTCACAAGCAAGTTTTTGAGAGGTTGAGTGCCGTGGCCACAGAAGAGAGGAGCATAAAATATCTGTTGAGGGATGAATTTTTACATCAACATGGGCTTCTACACACTTCTCGCTCTATGCATGCTCATGAAGTTCCAACGGAAGTCCCCGATTCTCCGATAAAGACTCCTGAATCTTCGCTGGTGAAGTGCTCCACTTCTGTCGATGTTGCGGCGCCATCTGGTAAACTTGCCCCGGTTATCGAGGAAGAAGAGCCTCAGGGATCCTCTCACCATTCACAAGAATCTGGTGAAAAGGCTAAGAAATCCAGTCCTGTCTAGCAAAGCAGGGACGATACCTTCGAAGGATTGAGCGACCTCTTCGCTACTTCACAAGAGATCTTCAAAGATGACCCTACTACTGCCGGGATTTCTTCTTCAGTAGTTGAAGCTACTTCTATTTTGCAACAGCCGTCGTCGACTCAAGAGTTGACGTTAACTATTACACCCACAACCACTCCCCAAATAAAGAGTGGTTCGTAGATTAATGCGCGTAGTTTGCACAACACACACACTTAGAATTTCTCATCACTTCTATGCACTTATCTTCTCGCACTTTAAAGATTTCTAAAGCTTATTATTTTAATTCCAGATTCTCCTATGGGGCGCAGCGGCTCGTACTATGACGATTTCCAGCGCTACGGGAGGCGTAGCCAGTATGATTACAGGCGTTACCTTCCTTCTTACAGAGAGTCGGATGAAGAGAGGGCCGCCCGAAAGGCTCATGAAAGGAGGACTGAAGAAGAACATCGTGAAAGAAGGGAGAGAGAAGAGCGCCACGATTCTTGGCAAAAAGGCGATGACTCTCACAAGAGAAAATCTCATGACGATCGAGGAAAAGGTCACATGAGTGAAGACTTAAGCAAACGAGCCCGTCATAGTGAAAAGCAGGCCTCTACTACTCCTGAGAAAGTTACTATTCCTGCCGCACTCGACATTCCTTCTGACTCTCCCGCTCTTGGGAAATCAGATATTCAAACGATAATTAGCAGGCCCAAATTTCAAGTTGGGCCGGGTCCAGCCACTCTGCAGAGCCGATTTCCTCAATGGTGCCTTAAGGGGGTGAGGTTCGACCTAGACTTGGTCCCCATCGACAAGTCTGCTATGTTGCGCAATCTTGATGCCGTCAAGCTCGATATCGAGAGGATGTCAAACTGGCAGAAGCTTGTCGATGAGCTTCAAAGAGTTAACCGTGCCAACATAGAGGCCATGCTTACTATGGAAAACGATAAGGCCGAATGGCAAAAGGTCGTTGAGCAACACGACACCGAGATGAGGAACATTGCTTCTTACAATGAGGAGCTTGAAGCAAAAGTCGAGGAATTGAAACATGAGCTGGCTGCTTCCTCTACATCCTATTCTCAAAAAGAAGAAGTGCTCCTGAAACAAGTGAGAGACGCTCACGCTAGCCAAAGGGATGCCGAAGACAGGCTAGAAGTACAAAAAAGAATCAGTGAAGGCTATGCTACTGATATTGCTGAGCTCCGAAAGAAAAACAACTCCCAGGAGGCGGAGATACAAATGCTTAAGCTCCAGCTTGCCAAAACTGAAAGGGAGCGTGATGAGGCTGTCGCCGGCAGAATCGCAGCTGAAGAATCTCATGAGGCGACTAAAAACAGCATCAGCTCAACATTATTCGACTTCTACTTGCACAGCGTCTTGGGGCGTGGAAGCCTTGCCTTTCTAGGCCCCAAGTATGAAATCACACTGGCTGAAGTTTGGGAGACAGCACTTGATATGCTCGGTGGTAAAGGTGCTGGATATGCTGAGTCAGCCCTTGAAGAGCATTATCTTGATGACGAAGCCCGTGCCGCTCTTGCCAAGGGTAAGGAGCAGCTTGCCAGAGCGCGGGCCGGGATGGCGGAAGAAGAGCGTTCTGAAAAAGAAGTACCGCCTACCATCTCCGAACGTCCTCTAGTTTCTCCCGAGGTGGACATTACAGGCCCTAGTGCTCATTTGCCGCCTCCTACAAGAACTGGGGTAATCACCCCTACTGATGAAGAGGCTTTGGAGGACATTGGGGCTCAGAATTATGAGATTGAACTGACAAAGCCAATATCTTCAGGTAATTTCGACATTGGTCCGATTCAGGTGGATTGCCTGCTTATTCCTCAAAAATTTGATGAGCTTCTCGATTACCTCCTGAATCTCGATGAACCCATATCTCCCTTCTTTCGGGAAGATACTAACATTTTCAATTTTTCTTCTTCTGCAGTTGAAACAACAAGTGCCGTGCAGACTTCGCCTTCTCTGGTTATTCCTCCTCCATCTCTTCAGGTGACTCCTCCTTCTGCTTCACAACCTGGGTCACAAGAGGAGAAAATTGAGGCTCTTCATGGTTTGGATGACCCTGTTGCCTCGCAGGAGCAAAAAGATGAGGGACTCGAAGGAGGCGAGATCTCTCCGGAGCAGACTCCTTCTGACGACGTAGTTTTGTCCGCTCTCATTACTCCGGGGAGTGAGTCTTCTTCGCAGAGAAGAAAGAAGCTTGGGACATCGAAGAGGAGGGGGAAGAAAATTATCACCACTGAAGAGGAACCGGAAATTGCGCCAGTTGTACCTCCCTCCCCTTCTTCCCTCATGCCTTCAGACCAACCTGGAAGACCCGAAAAGCTAACCACTCGGCCGGGTAAAGGGTCTAAAGGCGGCAAGAAGAAATGAAGAGTTGAGCTTTTTGATTCCTTTTTTGTGTAATGGTCGGATGTTGTGCAGGCACCGGCCCCTGCTTCTTATTTTGAAACCTGTATCTGCAATATCTGCCAATGAATAAAATGATTCTTTATTTGTACATACTTCTGTTTGAATTTGAGTATGCATTTATTATTCATTTTTGCACAAGTTTATTTATATGATATTGCAGCGGGCTTATGGTATGTTGTTTGAGTATTACTTTACTGATGCAGCTATACTATTATACCATGTTGCCCCCATACCTTAAGCTTGCTGCAATATTTTATACTTCGAGGGGACTTGCACTCTTATTTGCTAAAGAATAATTATTTTATTCTTTAAAGAAAATTTTTGTAGAGTACAACTCCCTTCGTATAAGTTTCTACGCTTTGTCGTTCGAAGAAATCACTTTTTTCTTTTGCTTATGTGCATATTTTACCAAGTGAATTCCTCTATGTGGTAAAGCGGACCTCTGAAGGGTACTTTAACTTCTTTTCTTTTTTTTTTTTTTTTTTTTTTTTGACGATCATTTTCCATAGTAGGTAAATTACTCTTCCTTTGAAAGTTAAAGTACGCTTTTGATGAGGATTTTTTTTTTTTAATACAAAGTTGTACCTCTGAGGAGGGATTTTTCACGTTTCAACACTTGGAAGTTTTATTTCAATCTCGGTGAAACGTGTACCTCCAAAGAGTTGTGCCTTTGAAGAAAGCCTTTTCACGTTTCAACACTTGGAAGTTTTATTTCAATCTTGGTGAAATGTGGGCTTCCGAAGAGGTCTTTCTTCTTGATTGTGCCTTCGAAGAGGTCTTTCCTTTGAATTGTGTCCCCGGGAGGGGGTTGTACCTCTAAGGAGGGATTTTTCACGTTTCAACACTTGGAAGTTTTATTTCAATCTTGGTGAAACTTGTACCTCCAAAGAGTTGTGCCTTCGAAGAAAGCCTTTTCACGTTTCAACACTTGGAAGTTTTATTTCAATCTCGGTGAAGCGTGGGCTTTCAGGAAGGTCTTTATTTTGTTTTTGCATTTCAACTTTGGTGAAGTGAAATTCCGAAGAGCGGTTGTTACACTTCAACTCCTGGCGAAATGTGCCTCCGAAGAGGGCTTTTATTTTGTTTACATTTCAACTCTGGTGAAGTGAAATCCCGAAGAGCGGTCATAACACTTCAACTCCTGGTGAAATGGGCCTCCGAAGAGGGCTTTTATTTTTTTTGCATTTCAACTCTGGTGAAGTGAAATCCCGAAGAGCGGTCATAACACTTCAACTCCTGGTGAAATGTGCCTCAGAGAGGGTTTTCATCGCCTGGAAGTTACTCTCTCATGGTTGGAGGGTCATGACTCCTCCAATCTTTTTTTGTTGAGTAGAGAACTTTCTTTTTTGCGGCGTATGACCCATTAGAGGTCTTTTATCCTCCGAAGAGTTGCGCCTCCGAAGAGGACTTGTGCTGCTGATGGTAGCTTTGGTTGTTCCTCTGTTCACTTGCTTATGCCTTTTCAGCGATCCTTTTTTTTTTTTTTCTTTTCAAGTTTTCATTCCCCTTTTCTCGCAAGTGGCTTATTTAATCCAAGGAAGCGTACTTCATTGTCAGGCAAGTTCGTGAGAACGGGCACTAGCTTCCTAATTGGATGTTTGTTCGTTCAAACAATCTCAATTTATTAGCAAGGGCTCGTTTCTATCGAAATCATAAGCCGTTCAATTGAAGTATTTCCTATCTAGGATTTGAATTCGGGGCCTTTATGACTTGAAATTTGTTTGTTGAATGATGGTGAGAATCACTCGGTCTTATTATGCGCAAGTTTTATTTCCATTGTCTGCAAAAATTTAAATTGACATTTCAGCAATACATTTTATGTATTTTTATATCGAAAACAAAGCAAACATATAATAATAATAAGGAACACAAGATTTATAGTGGTTCGGCCATGAAATTGGGCCTACATCCACTTTATATTCTTTCATTATTTACTTGCATCAGTTTCACAATTGCTTTCAATTACAATAATCATACATTCATAATTCTTTTTACAATGTTTCAACAAAATTTTCAAGTAAAGTATGGACGCAAATGGTTGCTGTTCCATGCCCTTGGAATTTGATCTCCATCAACAGTGGTGAGATTGAATGTGCCGTCAAGAAGCTTCTGACCTATTACATACGGTCCTTCCCAATTTGGCCCAAACACACCTGTCGCGGTCATAACTCTTTTCAGGACTAGATCTCCAATTTCAAAGCTGCGTTGACGAACTTTGGAATTGAAATGTCTGGCTATCCTTTGCTGATGAGCTGCAACTCTGAGGTTAGCTTCATCTCTTTTTTCATCAAGGAGATCCAGCGCTTCAAGTTGTAGCTTCTCATTTTCTGCTTGATTGAAATGGATTCTTCTGTGTGAAGGGACCTCTGTTTCAACCGGGATCATTGCTTCCGATCCGTATGCTAACGAAAAAGGAGTATGCCCAGTTGCAGTTTTGTGAGTAGTTCTGTATGCCCATAGTGCAAGTGGTAGTTTATCGACCCAACCACCTTTTGCTCTTTCGAGTTGCTTTTTGATGGTTGATTTGATGATCTTGTTCACTGCTTCCACTTGCCCGTTTGCCTGCGGATGAGCTACTGCCGAAAAGCTTTTCTGGATTTTGAATCGTTTGCAAAAATCCTGGAATTCCTCGCTTTCAAACTGAGTACCATTGTCTGTGATTATTTTCTGAGGCACACCGTATCTGCAAATGATATTCTTGGTCACAAAGCTTATCATTTTCTTAGAAGTGATAGTAGCCAATGGTTCAGCTTCAGCCCATTTAGTAAAGTAATCAACTGCAACAATAGCATATTTAATCCCTGATTTAGCAGTTGGTAGCGGCCCAATGAGATCCATTCCCCAAATTGCAAATGGCCATGGACTGACCATCTGTGTGAGTTCGGTAGAAGGTGCTCTAGGAATTTTGGCAAATCTTTGGCATTTGTCACATTTTCGGGAGTAATCTGCAGCATCTCGATTAATTTCTGGCCAAAAATATCCGTATCGGAGAATTTTCTTTGCTAATGTTTGACCACCTGAATGATCACCACATTCTCCTCCATGCACCTCAGCTAGGATTGTTTTGGACTCTTCCCGGGATACACATCGAAGCAATGGCATTGAGAATCCCCGTCTGTACAATCGGCCATCCTGAATTACATAGCGAGAGGCTTTCCTTAGTAGCTTTCGTCTTTCTATCGAATTTTCTGGCAGAGAACCCCTGAGTAGGTAGTCCAGTATTGGAGTCATCCATGACTCTTGTTCTTGAGATACATTCATAATCCAGTCTATATCCATCTCGTCTATACTCGGTGCTGAAAGGACTTCTACAGGGACCAATCCCAATAGTTGAGCTTCACCAGAACTTGAATACTTTGCGAGGGAATCTGCCTTCATATTCTCTTCCCGAGGAATGTGGCTTATTGAATAGCGATCAAGTTCACATAGGAGTTCCCAAGCCTTTGACAAGTAGGAAGGCAGGTTTCCACCTTTTGCTTGAAATTCCTTCTTGACTTGGCATACAATAAGCTGAGAATCACTGAAGATCTGTAATGCTCGAATGTTTAGCTCTTTAGCGATTTTCAGACCTGCAATAAGAGCTTCATATTCTGCTTCATTGTTTGTTGAAGGAAATTCCAATCTTAATGCATAACATAATGATCGACCTTCAGGAGTTTCAAGTACCACTCCGGCTCCAGAACAGTAGTCATTTCTTGCGCCATCAACATACATCTTCCACTGGATTGGGGAATCATTGATCGTTTCTTCCTCACCATTATCTTTCTCTGTGAATTCTGCAATGAAATTAGCTAAAGCTTGTCCGTTGATTGCTTTTCGGGGGTGATAGGTGATGTCATATTGACTGAGTTCAATGTTCCATTTTAGAAGGCGACCCGAAGTTTCAGGGCGAAATAGGACTTGCTTTAGAGGTTGATCAGTGAGTACTTTGATAGGATGAGCTTGGAAATATTGCCTCAGTTTCCTTGATGCAACTAGTAGGCAATAGGCGAGTTTTTCCAACTTGGAGTAATTCAGCTCTGCCCCAGTGAGTCTTTTGCTGATATAGTAAACCGGATGTTGAATCTTTTTGTCTTCCCGTATCAGCGCTGCACTTAGAGCATGAGATGATACTGCCAAGTATATAAGAAGATCCTCACCATTGCCTGGCCTAGAAAGTATTGGAGGCGTTTCCATATGACGGATCAACTCATCGAAGGCTTTTTGGCATTCGGAAGTCAATTCAAAATTCTTCTTTCCTTTCTTCAGGGCGTCAAAGAATGGGATGCATTTATCAGTGGCTTTGGAAATGAACCGACTCAGGGCGGCGACCTTTCCGTTGAGACTCTGCAATTCCTTCTTCGTTCTAGGAGCTTTAACTTCTTTCAAGGCAGTAATTTGAGCTGGACTAGCCTCAATGCCCCTAGCACTGACGATGAAACCTAAGAACTTTCCGGACTCGACCCCAAATGTACATTTCAGAGGGTTAAGTTTCATTCTGTATTTCCGGAGGACTGCGAACATTTCTGCTAAGTGTTCAATGTGATCCGCTGCTTTCCTGGACTTCACTAACATGTCGTCGACGTAGACTTCCATAGTTTTGCCCAATTGCGGTTTGAACATAGCATTAACAAGTCTTTGGTAGGTTGCCCCGGCATTTTTCAATCCGAAGGGCATAACTCTGTAGCAATAAAGTCCAACATCTATGATAAAGCTTGTATCCTCCTGATCCGGCTCGTGCATCATGATTTGGTTATAACCGGAGTAGGCATCCATGAAAGATAACAATTCATGTCCCGCAGTTCCGTCTACCAGTTGATCGATCCTAGGTAATGGGAAGCAATCTTTGGGGCAAGCCTTGTTTAGATCAGAAAAATCAATGCACACTCTCCATTTTCCATTAGCTTTCTTGACCAACACAGGATTTGAAACCCAATTCGGATATGTAGATTCTTTGATGAAGTTATTTTCTATGAGTCGATCAACTTCTTCTTTTAATGCTGCTGACCTTTCTGGACCTTGGGTTCTTCTTTTCTGTTTAACTGGCGTAAACTTTGGGTCAATATTCAGAGCGTGTACTGCAACTTCTGGGGATATTCCACACATATCGGCATGAGTCCAAGCAAAGACATCCAGATTTGCTTTCAGGAAAGATATCAAGATATTCTGAATTGACACATTAAGCTGTGAACCCACATTTAACACCTTATTTGGGTCCTTCGGGTCAACAGGTACCGGAACTGTCGTTTCCACCGGTACCACTCTATTCTCCCCTGCACTGGCTTTTCTGGGATCCGTTTCTTTCCGTGCCCCGCTGTGCTCGCCAGTGCAGGGTCCGCCCCGTAATTGCTACAAGGCTGGTTCTTTGATGCGGACTGGGGTTGCCGCATCCTTCCCCATTTCTCTTTTTCTTGACTCTCGCAGCTCTGTCAAATAGCATTCTCGCGCAGCATTTTGATCACCTTTTATAACTCCTACTCCATTGTCAGTAGGGAATTTAATAGTGAGGCACCACGGGGCTAGGATAGGTTTGAATGCTGCGTGTGTTGGACGGCCAAGAAAAGCATTATAAGCAGAAAACTCATCGACAATCACAAATGTTTGCTTGCGGACCACTTTCCTTTCTGCTTCCCCAAGTTCTACAAGCAGATCGATGGTCCCAATTGGTTGTTTTGGCTCCCCAGTGAAGCCAGCGATCTTCTGTGATGAGGCTTGTACATCAATCATAGGGATTTTCATCTAGTCAAATGTCTTCTTGAAGAGGATATTACATGATGCTCCGCAGTCAATGAGGACTCTTCTGACAATGGCCGGTCCAATACCAGCCGAGATGACCAAGGGATCTAGGGTAGGAGCTTCTATACCTGTGGAATCTCTGGCTCTGAAAACAATATCATCGCTGAAAGTTTTCTGTTGTTTCAGAGGCGTAGTGTCTTCTAAAACAAAGACGTCTTCTTCGGCTGGAGCATATTTCAAAGCCCTGGAATATCTCTCCATCTCACCCCAGCTCTTGCCAGCTGGGTGAGGCCCTCCTGTAATGACATTGATAACGGGCCTTCCAGATTCATGTCCCGTAGCTTTCTCACCTGTCCTAGGCTGATGAACAGGAACCTGTTGCCCCTGACTTGACGATGCAGGATTGTTGCTATTTTTCTTCACAAATTGCTGCAGTTTGTTTTCTCTTAGCAACTCTTCAATCAGATTTTTCAACTGGCGGCATTCATCAGTTTCATGACTGGGTTGATTGTGGAAGCGGCAGAATTTCCCACTCTGTATGGCTTTTTTCCCGGTTCTCAAAGGGATAGGTTTAGGGAAATCGACGGAATCTTTAGTGGCCAGGTAGATGTGCTCCGGTGTATGTGATAATGGAGTATATTCTGATGGCTTGAAGGATCGGGGCTTCTTCAGATTACCCTGTTTCTTCCCATTATTATTCTCCCTTTTTTGCCCCACCGATTCATTCTTGCGTGGAGCGACAGTGTTGTCTTCTGCTTTCTCCAACACTGTCTTTACTAGTAAAGGACGGCTTTCCAAGCGAATGAATTCATCTGCTTTTTTGTAGAACTTTTCGAGAGAGGTTGGCTCCTTCATATTTAACCATTTCCCAAATTCGCTTGACTTATCAATAGCCCTCATCAGATAAGTCAATATCATTCGTGGTTCAGCATTGTCCACCTCAGCCAGCGCTATATTAAAGCGGTTTAAGAAGGATCTGATAGACTCACCAGGGTTCTGCTCTAAACTCGATAGTGACATAATGTCCTTGGCCTTCGAAGCATATAGTCTAAACTGCTCCTTGAATTTTCGGGTCAAGTCTGAAAACTGATCGATAGATCGGACTGGCAACTTGGTGAACCATAGTAGAGCCACACCTTCCAGGTATACGGGGAAATATCGACACTTTATTTCGTCAGAGGCCCTGGCACCTGTCATGTGCCAATCATATTTATACAAGAACTCATTCGGATCACTTGTCCCTTTGTAAGCTGGAATAGTCGGAGGGACAAACTTCCTTGGAAATTCCGCCTTCAAGATTTTTTCAGTAAACGGAGTTTTACTTGGGGCGAAACCCCATTCCTTCTCATCTTCAACCCTTTGCATACTTTCTTTCATGATCTGGCGGACCATTCCAGAAAGATATTCCTCATCATGCCGAGTTCTAGATCCACCAGCCTCAGGAACTGCCTGCTCAAAGGGACTAGTAGCCCTTTCCGGAGCATTCCTCTCACTAACATCATGAATGTTGCCAGCATAGTTCCTTTCGTTACCAGCTGGTTGATTGTTTGCCCCAAGTAAATCGTTCAACTTATTCAGAATCAGAGCATTCTGGGCACTTTGAGCCTCTAATTGTGCATTTTGGGCGTTTATCTGCTGGTTTAGCCCTAGAATCACAGCATCCAACTCCGCTTTCGTAACTCCAACAGACGGAGTGGGTTGATTAGGTACAGGGGAAGCGGAGGTTCCCTCTTGAATGTTTCCAGATCTGATAGATCTACTTTTCCTTCCAGGAGCCATAATCTCAGATAGACTTCTGGTTTTTACGGAAATTCTTTCTTCAAATCTCTTTGAAGCAATGATGACAGTTTTCCTGAGTTCAATTCTCAGTGAAAGCACCAAAAATGTTAACGCCAAAATGTGAACGCTAACACCCCGGTGTGTAAAGTGTAGTTGTGAAAGCACCACCCGATAGATCGGGAAAGAATTACAAGCAAGTAATAGCAGAAAAGCAGTAAACAACAACGATTTTATAGTGGTTCGGCTTAAGGGTATAGCCTACGTCCACTCTAAGTACTTTTATTAATAATCCCGTTACAAACTGATACAATTCTTCTCAAGTACAATACACTTCAAGTTACAAGTGATTTGGAACAAGTCTTAAGCTTCAATGTCGATTAAAGTTCTTAGATTCATGTTGAAGATGTGTGGTTTCTTCGTGAATTTCTGTGATGTATTCCTCTAATCTTGGAAGCTCTAAGTGTTGATGAAGTTCTCAATGCAGCAAGGTAACGGTGTGTGAAGAGAATGTGCCAAAAAGTCCTTTGAATGTTGGAGGTGGTTGCCTATTTATAGAGAGTTCTGGTCTGAAATTTTTGCCAAGTCCTAAGTCGTGGCCGATCTAAGTTAAGTCGTAGCCGACTTAATATGAGTCGTGGCCGGTCCATCTGGCCCCCTTCTGGCTTCACAGGAGTTCACTTGCACAAGTCCTAGGTCGTCTCCGAGTCAACACTACTCCTTCTTAGTAATATGGCATCGGGCTTATACTTAGTGGCTTTAGGTCGTGGACGAGTTAACTTGGTAAGTCGCAAGTCACGGTCCAACTGGTAAGTCCTGGATCGTGTACGAGTTAAGAGGCCACTGTGCCAAGTAGCTGCATTGAACTTACCTTCCTTTGCTTAGGTCGTGACCGACTTAACATTGGTCATAGGTCGGCCGCGACTTAGGTCGGTAGCTATCTTGGGTCGGCGTTCCTTAAGTCTTAGGTTGGTATACATGCTAGAGCATTGGGTCGGCACCTCTCTTAAGTCGGTATCCCTTTTCGGCCTTAGGTCGGCATTCCTGTTAAGGCAGTTAGGTCGGCAACCAGTTAAGTCGGCAATCTCCCTAGACTGTTAGGTCGGTATCTATGTTGAGTCAGTAGAGTCAGTAGCCTCATTGAAGTGTTAGGTCGGCAACCCTTTGAATCTTAGGTCGGCACCCCTGTTGAGCCTTAGGTCGGCACCCTTGTTGAGCCTTAGGTCGGCATCTCCTTGAGTCGCAGAGTCTAAACCGAGGCGGAGTTAACAGGAGACGCTGGCGAAATTTTTCGGTAATTTAGAGAATTAGAAAATTTTTGAGAAAATATTGATAATTCAAAATGTGGTTTTAAATTAAAACTTGAATGGTTAAACAAATGGTATAGTTTGAAACTATGGGAGAGTTGAGAAGTTAATAAGAATGATAATGTTCTTTTAAAAAAAAAGGATGACTAGATGTTGGATTTTTTGGTTTTTGGGATAAGTAACGGGAGTTGGACCATTCTTCCTAATTAGTAATTTCGGGGACGAAATTCTTTTAAGGGGGGAGGAATGTGATGACTTGGAATTTTTAAGCATTTAAAATCGGAATATTTAATTGATTTTAAATATTCAATAGCATAATTTTAACTTGAATTAAAAATATCACTATTTATTTGATAATTAAATTATTGAGTTAAATAATTTGAAGTTGGATAAAATATTGAATCTGTAATTTTAAGCTTGTTAAAAATAATTTGAAGGCTTGGAAAATCTACTTTGATAATATGGAAGGCGATAAAACTTTTAAAAATTGAATTTAAAGGTGTTTTTTCAGGTTTTAAAAATTTATCGTTTAAATTGGATTTAAAATAGCAGTCTAAGGCACAGTCTTGGAATTCGACGAAACCAGTTTCATGGGATCCGTAATATTATATTATTATTGGATTTTGAATTTTGTAATGTTTGGAGTTATCCTGGGATAGCACGGTAAGTAAACGCGATGGTAAATTTTATCGAAAATTAAATATAATATAGGGTTTGACCAGTCAGTTGAAATAATTTCACGTCAAAACTTTTTTTCCCTTTTTTGCTATCACTGTGGCTAAACCTCTCAAGTACGCATTCCCACCTTATATCACGTCTTCTTTCTTTTCATATTCACAAGCCTGAGAATCAAAAGCAAATTTTGTGGAGCTCTCAAAAATTGATGGACGAAGTTTTATCGTCAATATACTTCCTCTTCCTTCCTCTGTTCGATTTCTATAAATAGAAATAGCCGCACTTCCCTCAGTCATCTCGTTCATTTCCTCTTCTAATCGATTTTTTTAAAAAAAAGGGAAACGCCATGGATCTGAGTTCGAAATCGCAGGGGGGCAAGGTCGCCACGATGTCTGCAATCGCGTCGCCACCATCGAATCGATTTGGGGTTTAGGATTCACGAAACGAAGAAGCACTTGCATGCTCGTGCATGCGAGAGGAGCTCGTGATCGAGACTCGGCGACGTGGCCTGGGTTTTCGTGAGGTCGGCAAAGTATTCTGGTTCGAGCATCAACTGTGCCGATGTTGGCGATCTACGGGGTGACGTGCGGTGATAGTTGTAGGGTTTGGGATGTGATGTCAGATGTAGGCAGATATTTGAGAATCGTGACTGTTGGGTAGTAGGATTTTGGTGTTGGACGAGGCACTGTGTGGGTTGGGAAGCTCGCGATGGTCGTAGCTTGGTAGTGACCAATGTGGGAGAACTCGAGGTTGAGCCTGGGCTCGCAATTTCTTTCTCTGTAAGGTATATTGTATTTATTTTGATTAATTAAAATAAGAGGATAATGAGTTCAAATAAAAACAAAAAAACAAAAAAAGTGTTCTTTTACCGTATTTAATTATCTCCGGCTAAAGAAAGGGGAAAAGGAATTTTTTTTTAGTGGAACTGGTACTTTACATACAACAAATCATTGGGACAACAGATCCCATGTCAAATAAACGTTCGAAAGCAAGTTTCGAACTTGTGACATCCTGCACCAAAGCCGAATCAATTAACCACTTGGACAAAGTTTACAGTAGGATATATTCAACAATTCTATTTTTAATTTGGAATGTGGTAGGGTTTATATAAAAATCTAATTTTTAATCTTCATAGATTGTTTTTATAAGTATACATGAGTTTCGCAATGAAAAAAATAAATAAATCTATTAAACGGAATTTGATTGTTCGCTTATTTCGAATATTAATAAATTATATAAATTGATTATTCAACGTCAAACATTAAGAAACCCTAGGAATATTGAAGTGGATTGCAAACAAACGCAAAGGTGAGTAAATCTCACTCATTTTAAATTTAAATTTAAATTTAAGTGAATAAATTTAAATACTTGATTGTATGGTTGAATTGATTGATGTGATATAGTATAGTATAATTTGAATTCGGCATGCCATGTAATGCTAACGTTTATGAATGCAGGGAAAACAGGTTGGAGGGATCCAACTAGATCCCTCAACATTTATTTAAATAATTTAATTCCCCTGTTATGATTATTTGATATTTTATGATGAATTATGTTGAAATATTGTATGCTATGGTTCGGTTGGTTATGATTGGGTATAATGAATTACCAAAAATATAAATTTGATTTTGGAAATGAAAATAAGAGAAGTGAAATTGCAAGTAAAATAATTATAAAATAAATTTAAGAATGACTTGGAAAAGAAATACAGTGACTTTAAAATTCTAATAAATGAATCCTGAGAATGGAAAGGAAAATTTGAATAAACAGAGAGTTAATGAACTTTAAAAAAAAGCGCAGTATATTTAATTAAAAGAACAAACATTTATTTAGAATTTAAGATTTGAATTATTGAAAGAGTATAGAAGTAATTGAAAAATCATAATAATAAAGACCATAACTACTGAATTTGGAAATGAACTGATAAGTAAAAGAATTTATTCCAAATAAAATAAATTGGAAATCAATTTGGGGAAATTGATTTAAGTGCTTGAAATTGGAATATTCTCTGGATAGCCAAGTACATTTTTTTAAGAGTAAATTTTTAAATATAAATTAAATGTTTTAAAGTTGCTTTTACAGAAAACAGGTTTTGTAAAATTTATTATTTCTAATGTTTAAAGTAAGTATTTTCATTAATTTATTCTAGCAGTAATTATTAAGAAGTAACTTAGTATAGTAGAAATCTAGTTTTACATTTTATTAAGTTACTTTATTTTCAAATGTTTATATAGTATGTATTTTGGTAAATTATTAAAGTAGTCTTAGCTTAAGTGTTTAAAGGTATATTCCAAAGTAAGTATTTTTGTTTTATCTATTATCGTAATAATTATATAAAGAATGACTTGGTATTTTGTTTAAAGCATTATTTTAAATTAAGTACTAAAGAAAGATTTTCTAAATTAAATATTAATCATACTTTACAATTAATGTGTTTTGAAATTGTTTTAAAAAAATCTAAAATCTTGTGCTTGGTGATTCTAGTGAAAATGAAATACTCGGAATTTATTCCGAGAAAAAGGAAGGTAGTTTGGAAACTCTTTTCAAAAGGAATTTGAAAAGTGAAAATATACCCTGTGGAGATATTTTTGAGATAAATAAATAATTTGGGAAATTATTAATTGTGTGATGTTTGTTTGTGAATATTAATTGATAGTTAAATAACCAACTATCAATATTGGCCAAACGCGTTGATCGTTTCGAAGAGACTGGGATCGTGATTAATTTCTCGAAAACCACTTCGATCCGATTGTACAATTCGTGAAAACGATTTTGGATTCGAAGATGGAGAAGTGAAGTGCAAGGTCTAGTCGCTACTAATCCTGAGGATATTTCCAAAATGGATGTAGTAGGAATAGTGCCTTCGGTTCCGTTCGAACCCGGGACGGACTTATATGGATGAATGCTTGCGAAACATCGTCCGGTGGACAATGGGCATTCAAAGGGATATGTTCTATAAAAGGTAACGCTTAGCCTCAAGCCTCATCAAATGGGAATGACTGAAAATCAGGGGACATGCAGCAAGGCTAGGTGGGTAGCACCCAAGCAGGGTGAGGTCATTCCAGTCTAGATGTCCCTTTTTATTTTGGCTTAGTCGGCGGTTGCTAATCCGAACCGCGGGGTGATCTCACTCGGGATTATCCGGTAAGGGATAGTCTCAGCCTTGTGTTGCAGGGGAGCGGGCGTACTCCTCGGTACAATGATCTAGGCCCCGTACTATGACAAGTGGTACCCCAGTGCCTAGTCATTAGTTGGAAATCCATTCTCCCTACGTGCCTTGTACGAGTATTGTTTGTATTACCCAATCTGTGGCTAGTAGATGGAATTTAATAGATGTAACAACTTCGGCTATTTTATAAGTATTTGTATATAGACCCTATTATAATATCAGAGGATTTCTATAAAAATTGTTTTAGCTATCGTAAGGTAAAAACCCGACATGTTTATTTGTCGCGTGGTCTTACGAGATGCTTTTTTTCTCAAAGGATTTTGAAACTTTATTAATCAAGTGGGTGTGATTTTCTCACGCTGGTATTCCAGACTGACTCGGGTGTTATTTAACTGTAATGCTCGGGTCAGACCGAGTATTATAGGATACAGGATGATGGTGTGGAGCTGAGGAGACGAGCTGGATGACGATACGTACTTCCGTATTTGTTTATCTATATATTCCGCTGTGTTGAGTAGTTCTGTATAAAGTGTATGATATTGTTGAGCTGCGATTGATGTACTCTGATGATATAATATGTAAACAGATGTATTTGCTCTTGAGTAAAGTTTATTTATTATCTATTATATTTTATTCCACTGCGATGGTTAGATTATGATGTTGTTTTCTATTCTCTTCTTCCACCTCTTCTTCTTTAACCCAAATGGTTCGTATTTCTGTACAACTTGAGTTGATTTTTTATAGAATAGTGTTGACTCAAGGGGTACGGTTTTGCAGGCTGTTATACCTAGTTGTAGCGACCCGCTAATCCATACCCCTTGAGTCAACACTGTTCTACAACAATCAACTCAAGTTGGACAGAAATACGAACCATTTGGGTTAAAGAAGAAGAGGTAGAAGAAGAAAAATAGAAAACAACAGCAGAATCTAACCATCGCAGCGGAATAAAATATAATAGATAGTAAATAATCTTTACTCAAAATCAAATATATCTGTTTACATATATTACATCATCAGAGTACATCAATCACAGCTCACATCAATAACATACAATGGATACACAACAACTCAAACAGCGGAATATATATAAACAAGTGCGAATGTACGTATCGTCAATCCAGCTCGTCTCTTGAGCTCCATTGCATCATATCCTATGTCCTATAATAATCGGTCTGACCCGAGCATTACAGTTAAATAACACCCAAGTCAGTCTGGAATACTAGCATGAGAAAATCACACCTAATTGATTCTTAAAGTTTCAAAAGTTCTTTGAAAAAAAAGAATCTCGTAATACCACGCCACAAATAAACATGTCGGGTTTTTACCTTGCGATGGCTAAAACATTTTTATTAAAATCCTCTGATATTACAATAGGGTCTATATACAAATACTTATAAAATAGCCGAAATTGTTACATCTATTAAATTCCAGCTGCTAGCCACAGAGTGGGTAATACGAACAAAACTCGTACAAGGCTCGTAGGGAGAATGGATTTCCAACTAATGACTAGGCACTGGGGTACCACCTGTCACAGTACGGGGCCTAGATCACCGTACCGAGGAGTACGCCCGCTCCCCTACAACACAAGGCCGGGACTACCCCTTACTGGATAATCCCGAGTGAGATCACCCCGCGCTTGGGATCAGCAACCGCCCACTAAGCTGAAATAAAAAGGGACATCTAGACTGGAATGACCCCACCCTGCTTGGGTGCTACCCACCTAGCCTTGCTGCATAACCCCTGATTTTCAGTCATTCCCATTTGATGAGGCTTGAGGCTAAGCGTTACCTTTTTAGAACATATCCCTTAGAATGCCCATCGTCCACCTGACGATGCTTCGCAAGCATTCATCCATTCAAGTCCGTCCCGGGTTCGAACGGAACCGAAGGCACTATTCCTACTACATCCATTTTGGAAATATCCTCAGGATTAGTAGCGACTAGCCCTTGCACTTCACTGCTCCATCTTCGAATCCAAAATCGTTTCCCACGAAACGTACAAACCGGATCGAAGTGGTTTTCGAGAAATAAATCTCGATCCCGGTCTCTTCGAAACGATCAACTCATTGTCCAATATTGATAGTCGGTTATTTAACTATCAATTTCTATTCACAAACATCCATCAAACAATAAATAATTTTCCAAATTATTTATTTATCTCAAAAATATCTTTACAAGATATATTTCAGATTTTAACCCCTTTTGATTTAAAACAGTTTCAAACATATTCCTTTTCCGGAATAATTTCCCAATATTTATTTCCACTGAAACGCCAAGTAAAATACTTTTAGCCTTAAAATAATTTAAAAGCACTTAGTTAAAAAATATACTTCATAGCCTTAAAAGTTTAAAACTACTTAATACTTAATTAAAATATATACTTTAGGAATATTTAATAAATAAGGCTACTTGTATAAATATAAAACTAGATTTTTCTTAAAAACAAATACCAAGTCATTTAATAATTACTACGATAATAGGTTTGAAAAATACTTACTTCAGAATTTAAACATTTAAAATAATAAATTTTCTAAGATATGCTTTTTAAAACAACATTAAAACCTTTAACTTTTATTTAAAATTGCATGAATATCGTACTTGGCTATCCAGTGAAACACTCTTCTCTTTCACATCTTTAAAAATGAATCACTATTTATTTTCAAACGAATTTCCATTCCTTTATAAATTTCCACTTTGAATTCATATTTAAAATATCCACTGTTATTTTATTTGATATCCCAGTCAAATATTCCAAATCTCATTTAAGATAAATTCTTTATTCATTCAAATAATATCACTTAAGCTTTACAATTTATTATTACCTCTAATAATTCAATTTCTCTTATTCCAAATTTGTTAGAGTTTTGTAATCACTTTTATTTTATTTTATTTTCAATTCATTTTTAATTTATTCCAATTCACTAGAATTTTTTACTTAAAAATTTACTCTTTTATTTCTTTCGAAAATAAAATTCTAGAGATTTGATAATTTATTTTACTGAGATATTCAATCCAACCATACCATTCAGTACTTCAATTATTCATAAAATCATCACAGGATATCAAATATTCAGACCACAGAATATTAAACAATCTAAATAATTTCGAGGGGTCCAGTTGGATCCCTCCAACCTGTTTTCCCTGCATCCAAAGATGTTAGCACAATAATATGCAAATCCAAAATATAACATACTATAGCACATCCATCAATTCCAACAATTCAAACAATTATTTAAATTTAATCATTTAAATTTAAATTTAAATTAACTGAGTGAGATTTACTCACCTTTGACTATGCATTGGCCATCCACTTCAATACCCCCCTTGGTTTTCTCAATTTTGGACCTTAAATAAATATTACATGATTTATTAATATTTGAATTGATCGAAAAATTTATTATTTATATATATTTTTTTTCAATCTGCCTAGATATATATAACTAAAACTAACATAAGTTTTAAACTTGCTATTAACACTTTACTGCCTATATACGTATACATGAATTTAAATTTAAATAAACTTAAATCGAATTTAGACCTTGTATGACATTATATAGTTAATTGATACCTGAATAAATCCAATAATTAACTAATGTTTACTTATTTATTTTAACTTATAATTTAATCTAAAAATTTTGAACTAAAAATTGTCTTTGACAAATTATCTTTAGTAACCCAAAAATTAAATAGGTTAATTAAAATAGTTTAATCATCAAACCCACTTCTTTTAAAATAATTAGTGGGATAAAAATATTTACAAATGTATATTTATTTATTTTATTTCCTTTGAAACCTTTATATGTTCTATAACTATGTATTGAATTAAAATAAAGGTGGAATCGATACCTGACAGCCTCCCTCTACAGCCCAGCTTCCTCCTCGAGACCCAATACCCCGATGCTCGACAACTAGTACCCACCTCATCCCTTCGGTCACAGCACCGCGCGACCAAAAACTCTCTTGCAATGTCAACGACAAGCTCGATTAACTCACGTGGGTTCCGACCCAACCTCGACTCGTTCAGCAACTTCAATTCGTCTCGCCACTGCTCGAATTCGAGACGCTTCGCCCAGCATCTCGTCGAACCCTCAACGCTATGTCGCCTCCAAGATTCGATCGAACGAATCTGCTTTCGCCCTTCTCTAACACTCTGATCGATCCTCTTTTTTTTTTCTACGCACCGATCGAAATGATTCTAGGAAAGGGAGGTAGGGTTTCGGCTTTCGTACGCCATAAATTTTGATTTGTTTCTCCAAGGTTTCGGCCCTATTGTATTTCGTTGAGGAATTTTGTTTGACCAGAAAAAGAAAGGGGGTTATTCAAAATCGAAAGAGGCGTATAAAGGAAGATTTTTATTTTTATTTTTTTATTTTTTATTTTTATATTAGATTCCCAATATAAATTCCAGTGCATTTATATGTCGTACGCTCACATGACAACTCCAAACGCCATAAAAAATGAAATCTGATAATAATTCAATATTACGGACCCAATGGAAATGTTTCGCAGAATTCCAAGTCTGTGTCTCGGAAGGCTATTTTTAAATTCAAATTAAACAATAAAATTTTCAAAACCGAAAAAATCAATGTTAAATTCAATTTTAAAACTTCTATTATCTTCAGTATTATCAATATAAATTTCATAATCCTTCAATTTATTTCCAACAGGCTTAAAACTGAAGATTCAACATTTTTCTCGACTTTAAACTATTTAATTCAATAATTTAATTATCAACTAAATTGTAATATTCGTAATTCAAGTTAAAATTACTCTATTTTATATTTGAAATCAATTAAATACCCCGATTTTAAGTGCTATAAAATTCCGGGTCGTCACATTCCTCCCCCCTAAAAGAATTTCGTCCCCGAAATTACTAATTAGGAAAAATGGTTCAATTCCTGTTTATTATTTCCCTAAAACCAAAAAGTTTCTAAAAATTCAACATCTTTACCAATTATATTATTTTATTTTTATTTTACTTTTTTTACAAAAGGCCCATTATTATTCTTATTAACTTTCCAAACTTTTCCCTAGTTTGCAAACAAATCCTATTTGCCCAACTATTCAAGTTTTAATCATAAAACCAAATTTGAATTCGAAAATTTCTCAAAATTTTTTCTAACTCCCTAATTTTCCGAAATTTTTTGCCAGCGTCTCCTTTGCGTGGCTAGCTCGATACAACTACAAAATGGCTCTACGGCCTCCCAAATCCAAAAAGAAAACAAAAAGCCAAGTGGCTCGATCCAAAAACTCAATCAATTTCATACCAAAATTTAAATGCATACCTTTTGTCGGGCAATTCATATTTATCTTCTGAAATCAAAATTAATTCTCTTTTCCCTTTTATATTACCTGCATATCCTGCTTAGCACTAATATCCAATCACAATTTTCAGGAACATCTATCGACTTTCTTACAAAATGTCAATATTTATCCATTCCAATATTATCTTAGATTATATTTCTAGTTTCAATCTTTCATTTAAGGATTCACCATTTCTTACTTAAGTTAGTATAAGCATTATATATGTTTCTTATATTTATTTTCACTTTACCACTTTGGTTTATATCCATTTCTATTCAAAACGATTCTTTCATTTCCATATGAATTCAATTTATCTTTAACTCTGAATATATAAATTTTATTTTCATTTATTTCTAATTCATATCATTATTTAAGTTAGTTTCATTTACTAATTATATTTCAATTTCCATTTTGAAATCGTTTGTCGTTAACAAAAATTCTCCAAAAATTTTCAAAAATTTTCTAACTCCCAAAATTTTCGAAAATTTTTGGCAGAGTCCCTTTGTACGGAGGAGCTTTTGAAATTTGACAAAAAAGATAAATATATATACATCGACCCACACGGTCGGAAAAACCAAAAACAGTTCATATTTCCGATTTTTATTGCGTAGGCGTACCTTATTTAGTATTTTTAAGCAAGCGGCTTATTTATTTAGCCGTTAGCTCAACCAAATCCAGCCACACGGCTTCCAGGTACCTGTTCTTTCTCAATTTAAACATGTAAGTACGATATAAATGAATTTTAACTACATTTCACTTATTTACAATAGTTAAAACACATGAATTCTAAAAGAAATTCACACCAAACATTTTTCCATAAACAACTTATACAATTTTCATACTAATTCCACTGTTCCAATTAATTTACAAACCATTTTCATTCAATTCGAATGGTTTTCAATCCATTCGTATACATCTTCATCAATTTGAATGGTTTAAAACTCAATTGCTTACATTTAATTTATTCTTAAGCAAACTGAACTCATATTTAATTAAATTGCTCTCCAAATCAGTTCATTTTACTTCTATCAATTTATAGAATGGTAATTACTTCCATTTACATCCAATGGCAATTTATTCTATGCAATTTGACGAGATCTATGTGCATAAATAAGTACTTATGTTTTATAACCAATTTAAATTGATTTTAACGCAATGTGACTTCAACTTAATTCGAATACAACTGGATATTATTTTCAGCTTATTCAATTAATTTCAATCCAGTTAAATTTTTATTTCCCAATCCAAGTTAACTTCATTTTTAACTTTTCACTTAAAATTTACATTCCCAACATCCAAAGCTTATATTTTATAATTTATAAATGTAAATTACTTAAAAATAAAATTGGGTGGTAAATATTGATAACAATTTGTATACTAAAATTTATTAGCCTTGTGTCAACACTATTCTACCTAAATCCGTACCTAATTAAATGTTGACCAGGGATGATATTACTTTTGAGAAATGTGACTTGAGATGTTGGAGATTTCAAAATGATTTGAACCCAAAAGTCGGGTGTTTAAAAATCCTGATGAGTTAGTTGTCGCTTATAAATTGAGATGATTTTTCTTAAGTCAGGAAGGAAATATAAGATTTGAATGCTGAAATTTGAATTTAAAGTGAAAAGTTAAAAAAAATGAAATAAGCTTGGATTGAGGAAATAAAAATTTAACTGGATTGAAATTAGTTGGATAGGCTAAGAAATAATATCCAGTTGTATTGAATTAAGTTGAAATCGAATTGAGTTAAATAAATCCGAGCTTAAATAAAATTGAATTGAAGTAAAAGTTCAGCGAGTTATTGAATGAAATTGGATTATTATTTTAATGGGTAAGAAATAAGTTAGATAAGAAATAAATTGGTTAAGGATTGGATTGAAATAAATAAATTAGAATGACTTGTAAAAGAATTAAAAATCCATAGAATAAATATGCTTGAGTTATAAATAAGTGTAAATTTCGAGTTAAAAATAAAAGACGAATTTATTCAAACCTAGAATGAATGGAATGTGTGAAATAATATGTTGTGACTTATAAAATTGAAAAGAGTGAGTTAGAAAACCCAAAATTTATATTGTTTGGGGTTTTGGAAATAAAACAAAGATCCAAACTTTAATTTATAAATAAATTGGACATAAGAATATTAAATGAAGAGATTTTGAGATTTAAAATCAAGTATTGAATTATAAATAGGGAAAGAACTAATTAGACGATAAATTAGATAATGAAATATGTAATGGAAACCTGTTGTAGTTAAATAGAAATTGCGTTGTGAGTTAATAAAATTGGATGGATTAAAATAGTAATGGTATGAATTGCAAATAAAATCCAGATATGTGGAAATAAATTGGATATGGCCTTGGAATCAATTGAGTTAAGTTGAGTATAAAAGAGAAAAATTTACTTGTGAAATGAAAATGAGATTAAGCATAAAATTTGAATAAATTGAAGTAGATGAACTTAAGCTGAATAGATTAAGGAGAGTTTGTGACGACCGCCCATGACTCCTCCACCCAACAAGGAAATTATGCGCTGAAAAGTGTGCCAGGCCGCCATGGACGATCATCAGGGTAAGGTAAACACAGAATAGTCTATCGTATTACTCACAGCGCATGGATAAAATACAATAGAAAGTATACATAGTGAAGCTCTATAGAACAGAATCTCATCGAATAAACTCATAACAGTTTGGTACAACAATCTGAAAAGTCAATACATCAAGCCTCACTACATAACACTCAGAGAATCATACAAACAGCGGAACATCCAGTACCTATAGTAAGAAAACAATATGCAAAAGCCTCCAGCTCGTCTTCCTCATCAACAACGTTGGTCACTAAGAACAGCACCTGTCACCTGCTACCTAGTCTGCCCATCCCAACATGGATGAACATCTCAAGGTAATAAGAGTTAAACATAAAACCTTGAGTCAGACAAAAGTCTAAGTGAGCAGTAAATCAACTATCAAACAAACCAAAAGAGCATAAAGGGTAAAAAGGAATAGAAACTCAATCATCCCACTCCACCTCTTTCTACAGTGATAGCCTCTAGACACACTAAGCAGAAACAAACATAGTAAAGCAGACAATTAAAGTAAGGTAATTATCACTCGAGTAAAGGTCGGTGTTTTCCAAGTACAGACCCCAAGACCTAAACCAAGATCAGGTAAGCACCCCGAAAACATCGCTCTTGGCCCAAGCGACGATACAACCAAAACATCCAAACATCCATGACTCTGGCTATCACTGTTATCATTGCCTCGATTTCACCATTAATTGAATGACCGGCCTATTATTTCATCCGTCCGCCAAGGGCTAATGGCAACCCCGGTTCTAGACATAACTCCGCACGTCATCGTGACCCGTGCCTCGGACTATCAAATCTGCCCAGAGTACTAACACATCATCGTGACCCGTGTCTGGGACGTTGTCGTGACCCGGCCCAACGTACTCTTGCTTTGAGCATGCTAGAACCTTCAATAACGATGAGATCTCAGCTTTCTAGTCATCCTCCCCGACGACTATTCACATACTAGCTCAAGCGCCTCTTGAGCCAACCATTATCAACAAACTCGGACCACAACACCGAGTTATCAACCTGCTTGGAATGATCCCGTCTGGATTAAACCAAGGCTTTCTCATATCATGCTTTGCTTCATCGCATCATAGCAAAGTCCCATCTCAACATCATGATCAAATCTATCCATATGAGCTTTTTCATCCGCCTCATATGCCACAGGCAGCTTTCCTTATTCAAGAGTATTTCCACTTAGCTTTTGAATCATCTTTGACCAACTTGTCGGAATCAAGTCATCAATCAACTAACGTCTAATAATCAATCAAATCAATCATTAATCCAAGTAATCAATCATTCAAACAAGATCTAAATAAACAGTTATAACAATAATGGCAATTTAGTAAATAATGAGTCCAAATCTAACAAGCATGAATTCTAAGCAATATCTTGATGAATGAACAAGCATAGGTTAACATGTAGTAAAACGGATATCAAAACTTGATGGACAATGGATTTACATGCAGACTTAAGGAAAATGCATGAAATCACTATCTTTAACACACAAACAAGCCACCGATCCAATATACTCCTTTGGGTCCGTGTGAGAGATAACCACCACTCACCGAATCACCTAAACACCTCAAAAACAACAAACTCCAGATCTGGACAGCAAAGGATCTAGCTTGATCCGACAAGGTTTCCCTTCAAATGATGAAATCTCTCTTTGATGGATGGAGATCTTCAACTTTGGCTCTTGGATCTTCTATTTGATTTTCAATCTTTGATGGAAGGAAGCACTAGATTAGAGTGGAGAAAAGAAGTGAAGAAGTGTTGTAGCCGAGCTCTCAAAATGGCAGCACTTCGTCGCTTCAAAATTCGGATCCCAAAAATGAAGATGGGCACTTCTATTTATAGGCAGATTTCCTCTTAGGTCGGTCGCTCCTAGGTCGGTCACGACCTAACGACTCAACACACTCAGCCGACCCAACGACTCAACACTACTACCGACCTAGCGCTAAAGACGACCTAGCGACTTAACTACATAGCCGACCCAACGACTTACAAATGTAGCCGACCTAACTTCCTTACGACTTAGTACCAACCGCTCACAAACCTATCCGCGACCTATAGCATGCACGACCTATCACATGCACGCGACTTAACACTTAACCAAACGGGCACGACCTAACCCCAACACAGGTTAACTACTAGGTCGGTCAGTTCCTATAGGTCGCTCACCCCTATAGGTCGGTCCATACCTTAAGTCGGCCAATATCTATAGGTCGTTCACTTCCCTAAGTCGGTCAATCTCTTAAGCCGACCAACTACTAAGTCGGCTACCTCCTTAACTCGGCCGATTACCTTAAGTCGTTAGTTTCCCTTAGGTCGGTCAATACCTTAAGTCAGCAACTACCACTAACTCGCTCCACCGACCCAAATCACAGCACGACCTAAGCTCCCACACGAGCTAACTCAGGTTGACTTAAACAATGCAAACGACCTAATGGCAACTATTTTACGATTTGTCGACACGTAAAATACGGGCCGTTACATTCTCTCCCCCTTAGGAATTTCGCCCCCGAAATTCCAAACAATCAAGAACAACCAAAACTATTCTGCATGCCTACCATCCGTAGCACTCAACAACCACGCATCCAATTACTAGCCTAGCATGCAGAATTCTAAGACTAGAACAAGTTACAAATTCATGAGATGCCACGACACCTTAGGGTCATACCTCGAAGAGTTCAGGATGAGCTACCTTCATCCTCTCTTCCTCCTCCCATGTAAGTCGTTTACATCATCACTCCACTGTACCTTGAGCAACTTGACTATCTTCCTCCTAAGCTATTTCGTGTCAGTATCTACAACACGAAGCGGCTTATGAGGTCTCTTAACTACTGGATCAACCTCCAAATCTTCACAGCTATCAGCAAAAACCACTGTACTTGGGTCGTGCACATACCTCCGTAGATACGATACATGAAAAACATTGTGCACACTCGACATCTTTTCTGGTAACTCCAATTTATAGGCGAGCTTTCCAATTCGCTCGATGATCGGAAATGGTCCAACAAATCTTGGAGTCAACTTTCCTTTCTTCCCGAATCGAATAACATTCTTCAGTGGAGAAACCTTCACGAAAACCATATCGCCTACGTCGAATTCCAAATCCTTAGGATGCTTATCGGCATAACTTTTCTGACGATCTTGGGCTGCCTTCATTCGTCGCCGAATGATTTCTATGCAATCCGAAGTCTGTCGAATCATTTCTGGCCCAAGTATCAACTTTTCTCCTGTTTCCAACCAACATGTCTGAGAGTTACAGGGTCTTCCATACAGTGCCTCATATAGTGCCATACCAATACTTGACTGGTAACTGTTATTATATGCAAATTCCACCAAATGAAGATGATCTTCCCATGATCCTCCGAAATCTAAAACATAAGCTCTAAGGAGATCTTCCAAAACTCGGTTGACTCTCTCAGTCTGACCATCTGTTTGGGGATGATAAGCTTTACTCAAACACAACTCGGTCCCCAAAACTTCTTGGAAGCTCTTCCAAAATCTACTAGTGAACAATGGGTCTCGATCGCTCACTATACTCTTCGGAATACCATGGAATCGAACTATCCACTTAACATACAACTCAGCCAATTTCGATGTAGTCCTAGTTGATCGAACAGGAATAAATCTTGCACTCTTAGTCAAACGATCTATGATTACCCAAATCCCTTCATTTCCTGCTCTGGTTCTAGGTAACCCATCGATAAAATCCATCGATATTTTGCTCCCACTTCCATGTAGGAACTTCTAATGGCTGAAGCAATCCACTTGGCTTCTTCTGCTCGGCTTTTACCAACTGACAGTTCATACATTTGGAAATAAAATTTCCAACATCCTTTTTCATACCTTCCTAATAATAGGTTCTCTTCATATCCCGATACATCTTATTTCCACCTGGATGAATTGTCAACTTCGAGTGATGACTTTCCTTAAGAACTTCATCTCTCAATTCATCTATATCAGGAAACACTAGTCATCCTTGCTTCCGAAGCCAACCCTCTCGATCGAATTCAAATCCTTTATCCTTTTCTGGGCCCACTCCAGATTCCACATCACGGATAATCTTGACAAGCTTATCATCTCGCTTTTGGCTCACGCCAATTCTTACCCCTAAAGTAGGTCTTTTCGATAAGTTTGCCAACATCTCAGGTTCCAATTCACATCTAGGCCTGAAGTCAAATCCAGCCAAATACTCAAGGCTCTTCCATTCTGAAAACATGGCTCCCAATCCTGCATGTTTTCGACTTAACGCATCTGCCACTGCGTTACCTTTTCCCAGAGTATAGGCTATACCAGAATCATATGATGCTAAAAACTCTAGCCATCGGTGCTGTCGAAGATTCAAATCCTTTTGGGAGAACAGATACTTCAACGACTTATGATCTGCAAACAACTCGAATCGAACTCCGAATAGGTAATGTCTCCACATCTTCAGAGCAAATACAATCGCCGCTAACTCCAAATCATGAGTCAGATAATTCCTTTCATGCGGCTTCAGTTGTCGACTTGAATATGCAACAACTTTATCCTTTTGCATCAGCACTGCTCCAAGTCCAGTACCACATGCATCGGTGTAAACCACCATCTCATCATTTCCACTTGGAATAGTCAAAACAGGAGCACTTGTCAGTCGCTCTTTCAGGATTCCGAAAGCTTGCTCACACTTAGCTTCCCATCTAAATACCTGATTCTTTTTTGTCAATCCTGTTAACGGTGCAGCTATCTTGGAAAAGTCTTTGATAAACCGACGATAGTATCCTGCTAATCCAAGAAAACTTCTCACATCAGATGCATTCTTAGGTCTAACCCAATCCTGGATCGCTGCCACCTTGGCGGGATCAACCGCTATTCCACTTCTAGAGATAACATGGCCTAAGAACCTCACTTCGCTCTTCCAGAAGTGACACTTCGAAAACTTAGCCCTCAGCTGTTGTTTTCGAAGATCTCCAAAACGATGCGCAAGTGCATCTTGTGCTCTTCTTTAATTCTGGAATAAATCAAAATATCATTCATGAACACAAGTACAAACTTGTTCAACTGATCTCTGAACACCCTATTCATAAGATCCACAAAATATGTTGGTGCATTAGTCAATCCTAATGGCATTACAAGCCACTCATAGAAACCAGATGGTGTCCTAAAAGCAGTCTTCGGCACACTATCCCTAGCCACTCTCAAGTGGTGAAATCCCGTTGCCAAATCCATCTGAGAAAACACCTTAGCTTCGTGAAGCTGATCAAACAAGTCATCTATTCTTGGCAACAGATACTTGTTCTTCTTAGTCACTTTATTCAGCTCACGATAATCCACACACAACCTCAACGATCCATCCGCTTTGGTAGAAAACACAACCGGTGCACCCCATTCGGACACACTACGCCGAATGAATCCTTTCTGTAAAAGGTCATCAACTTGCACCTTCAACTGTTGCTGTTCCCTAGGCACCATCCGCCAAAGAGGCATCACAACAGGTCTGGCTCCTTCAACTAGATCGATACGAAACTCGATCTCTCTATGCGACGGTAACCCTTTGACCTCGTCAAAGACATCCTCAAATCCATTCACAATAGGCACCGATGACAGTCCATCCCGTGGAACAACCAGCGAATACATGAAGCTCATGAAGACGCCTTCCTCATGCGTACATCGTATCACAATCTTTCGCCCTTCCACATTCTCGACTGTCACCTCCAGCCTTTCACAATCAACCTTGGCCGCATACTTCCTAAGCCAGTCCATACCCAAAATAATTCCGAACCCCGCAAAGTTCAGAACAAAACAATCACAAACAAAAGAGCAATCATGACTCAATACAACTAGACCACGGCATACCATACACAAACAAGATGAACCCCCAACTGGATTAGTCACAACCAATGGTCTATCAACAATATCCGGTTCCAAACCCAACCGGCCTACAAGTTCACTACAAACAAAGGAATGCGATGCTTCAGTATCAAACAACACTCTAACTGGAACACTACAAATGGAAAGAGTACCTTGAACCACCACACTCTTCCCCTTCTCTTTCGCAGTAGGAGCTTTCAAAGATGATGGCACAGCCCCCAAAGCATAAGCTTGCACAATCTTCTTGTCCTTCCTCGGTTCTGGACAATTCCTCTTGATATGCCCCGGTTTGTCAAAGTTGTGGCACTTCACCGGCACTCTCGGATTCTTGCAATCTCTGGAGAGATGACCTTTCTGCCGACAATTGTAGCAGGTCACTTCACCCTTCAGGTTCTTCTGGCCATCCTTACCCTTCTGTTGTTGCTGCTTCCTCTTCTTGTTTCCACTTTGCTCCTTGGTCATAGCAACAACAGATCCTTCTTTAGGAAACAAATTCTCATGCCTGAGAGCTTTCTCCACAAGCTTCTCAAATGGGTCATCCAGATGATCCACCAACTGCCTCCCAAGATAACAGTCTAAGCCTGTCACAAACTTCTCATTCTTCTGATAGGGAGATTCAATATATGACCGAGCATACTTAGACAAAGCTTCAAACTCAGAAACATACTCAAGAAATGGTCTTCCACTTTGCTTGAGCTCCACAAACTTCTTAAACGGAACAGATTTCTGAGCTGTAGAAATGAACTTAGCTTCAAATCTAGCTTGGAATTGCTCCCAAGTAATCTCTTCCTCTGGGGTATCAATGGTGATAGAATTCCACCAATCAGAAGCTCTTCCTTGAAGCTGTCTTGATGCAAGCTTCCTTTTGGTTGCATCCTTAATTCCCAAATCACCAAAGATCCTTCTACAAGTATCTATCCATCTCTGGACTTCCATGGTTGATTCTGTTCCCAAGAAAACCCTTCTTCCAAGAGCAGTATAGTCTTTACACAACTTAGCAAAATCCACTGGTTTTGTAGCTTGAACTTGAACTCCAACATCTACTGATGGCCCAGGAACTGGCATCCTTCTCATGATTGAAGTCATCATGGCCTCAAACATAGTAGCATAATCAGCAACTCCCTCAGAAGCACGGCCTTCCCTAGCAGCTTCTCTCTCTCTTCGGCTCATTCTTAATATCTATAAAAAAAATGATTAGAACACCTTGAGAAACAACTGCATAAGAGGTTCTAATCCTTCTAAGCTACTATATTATATATCGTAATCATCCATCAAAATTACAATTACGTCTCTCATACGTAGTTACGTCGGCGAGCATTGGCTAAAATCGATTAACCAAAGCTCTAATACCAAATGTGACGACCGCCCATGACTCCTGCACCCAACAAAGAAATTATGCGCTGAAAAGTGTGCCAGGCCGCCATGGACGATCATCAGGTTAAGGTAAACACAGAATAGTCTATCGTATTACTCACAGCGCATGGATAAAATACAATAGAAAGTATACATGGTGAAGCTCTATAGAACAGAATGTCATCAAATAAACTCATAATAGTTTGGTACAACAATCTGAAAAGTCAATACATCAAGCCTCACTACATAACACTCATAGAATCATACAAACAACTGAGCATCCAGTACATATAGTAAGAAAACAATATGCAAAAGCCTCCAGCTCGTCTTCGTCATCAACGCGTTGGTCACTAAGAACAGCACCTGTCACCTGCTACCTAGTCTGCCCATCCCAACATGGATGAACAACCCAAGTTAATAAGAGTTAAACATAAAACCTTGAGTCAGACAAAAGTCTTAGTGAGTAGTAAATCAACTATCAAACATACCAAAAGAGCATAAAAGGTAAAAAGGAATAGGAACTCAACCATCCCACTCCACCTCTTTCTACAGTGATAGCCCCCAGACACACTAAGCAGAAACAAACATAGCAAAGCAGACAATTAAAGTAAGGTAATTATCACTCGAGTCAAGGTCGGTGTTTTCCAAGTACAGACCCCAAGACCTAAACCAAGATCAGGTAAGCACCCCGAAAACATCGCTCTTGGCCCAAGCGACGATACAACCAAAACATCCAAACATCCATGACTCTGGCTATCACTGTTATCATTGCCTCGATTTCACCATTAATTGAATGACCGGCCTATTATTTCATCCGTCCGCCAAGGGCTAATGGCAACCCCGGTTCTAGACATAACTCCGCACGTCATCGTGACCCGTGCCTCGGACTATCAAATCTGCCCAGAGTACTAACACATCATCGTGACCCGTGTCTGGGACGTTGT
This sequence comes from Allium cepa, assembly GCA_030765085.1. Taxonomy (NCBI): domain Eukaryota; kingdom Viridiplantae; phylum Streptophyta; class Magnoliopsida; order Asparagales; family Amaryllidaceae; genus Allium; species Allium cepa. The sequence continues at coordinate 155,916,387 of CM060929.1, read as the reverse complement.
CGTGACCCGGCCCAACGTACTCTTGCTTTGAGCATGCTAGAACCTTCAATAACGATGAGATCTCAGCCTTCTAGTCATCCTCCCCGACGACTATTCACATACTAGCTCAAGCGCCTCTCGAGCCAATCATTATCAACAAACTCGGACCACATCACCGAGTTATCAACCTGCTTGGAATGATCCCGTCTGGATTAAACCAAGGCTTTCTCATATCATGCTTTGCTTCATCGCATCATAGCAAAGTCCCATCTCAACATCATGATCAAATCTATCCATATGAGCTTTTTCATCCGCCTCATATGCCACAGGCAGCTTTCCTTATTCAAGAGCCTTTCCACTTAGCTTTTGAATCATCTTTGACCAACTTGTCGGAATCAAGTCATCAATCAACTAACTTCAAACAATCAATCAAATCAATCATTAATCCAAGTAATCAATCATTCAAACAAGATCTAAATAAACAGTTATAACAATAATGTAAATTTAGTAAATAAAGAGTCCAAATCTAACAAGCATGAATTCTATGCAATATCTTGTATGAATGAACTAGCATAGGTTAACATGTAGTAAAACGGATATCAAAACTTGGTGGACAATGGATCTACATGTAGACTTAAGGAAAATGCATGAAATCACTATCTTTAACACACAAACAAGCCACCGATCCAATATACTCCTTTGGGTCCGTGTGAGAGATAACCACCACTCACCGAATCACCTAAACACCTCAAAAACAACAAACTCCAGATCTGGACAGCAAAGGATCTTGCTCGATCTGACAAGGTTTCCCTTCAAACGATGAAATCTCTCTTTGATGGATGGAGATCTTCAACTTTGGCTCTTGGATCTTCGATTTGATCTTCAATCTTGGATGGAAGGAAGCACTAGATTAGAGTGGAGAAAAGAACTAAAGAAGTGTTGTAGCCGAGCTCTCAAAATGACAGCACTTCGTCGCTTCAAAATACGGATCCCAAAAATGAAGATGGGCACTTCTATTTATAGGCAGATTTCCTCTTAGGTCGGTCGCTCCTAGGTCAGTCACGACCTAATGACTCAACGCACTCAGCCGACCCAACGATTCAACACTGCTACCGACCAAGCGCTAGAGACGACCTAGCGACTTAACTACATAGCCGACCCAACGACTTACAAATGTAGCCGACCTAACTTCCTAACGACTTAGGACCAACCATTCACAAACCTATACGCGACCTATAGCATGCACGACCTATCACATGCACGTGACTTAACACTTAACCAAACGGGCACGACCTAACCCCAACACAGGTTAACTACTAGGTCGGTCAGTTCCTATAGGTCGCTCACCCCTATAGGTCGGTCCATACCTTATGTCGGCCAATATCTATAGGTCGTTCACTTCCCTAAGTCGGTCAATCTCCTAAGCCGGCCAACTACTAAGTCGGCTACCTCCTTAACTCGGCCGATTACCTTAAGTCGTTAGTTTCCCTTAGGTCGGTCAATACCTTAAGTTGGCAACTACCACTAACTCGCTCCACCGACCCAAATCACAGCACTACCTAAGCTCCCACACGAGCTAACTCAGGTTGACTCAAACAATGCAAACGACCTAATGGCAACTATTTTACGATTTGTCAACACGTAAAATACGGGTCGTTACTGAGTTGAATTGAATTCAACTTAAAAACTAAGTGTGATGATATTGGGTTGGATTTAAATCAAGTGATAATAAATTAGAATCGAAATAGAATTTGGTGGGTTATAAATAATATTTAAGGAAATGAAAATTCAAAATGGATTGAGTGGATAAACTAATTATATTGAATAAATAAATGGATGGGATAAATAAGAATCAAATGGAAGTGAACTTAAGTTTGAAGTGAAATAAATTGAGTAAATTAACTTAAGTTAAGAATAATTAGAAGCTCGACTACGAGTAAAATTGGAAGACCATTATATTAAAGCTTGGTTTGAATTAATTCGGGAATGGGCAGTAATGTGCAAGCTTAGAATTGGTCGAGCTAAATAAATGGTCGTGAATGAATTAAAATAAAAAGGAAATTTAAATTGGTAATGAAGATGAACCTAAATTGTTAATGGTTCTGAATGAACTAGTTTGGTTAATAAAATGAAATGCAATTGAAGGAATTAAAATCTGAAATGCAATGAAAATGAGAATATATGAATTGTAAATAAATTTAAAAATGGAATAGAATTAAGTATAAATTGAGTTGAAATCAATTTAAATTGGTTATAAACATAAATACTTATTTATTCACATAGATCTCGTCAAATTGCATAGAATAAATTGTCATTCGATGTAAATGGAAGTGATTAAAATTCTATGAGTTGATAGAAGTAAAATAAATTGATTTTGAAAGCAATTGAATTAAATATGAGTTCAGTTTGCTTAAGAATAAATTAAATGTAAGCGATTGAGTTTTAAACCATTCAAATTGAATGAAAATTGTTTGTAAATTAATTGAAACAGATGAATTAGTATGAAAGTTGTAAAAATTGCTTACGGAAAATGTTGGATGTGCATTTCTTTAAAATTCATATGATTTAACCATTGCAACTAAGTGAAATATAGAAACTGCATATATTTGGCACTTACATGTTTAAATTGAGTAAGTACGGGTACCTGGAAGCCGTGTGGCTGGATTTGGTTGTGCTATTTGCTAAAAATAATAAAGCTGCTTGCTTAAAATGCTAAATAAGGTACGCCTGCGCAATAAAAATAGGAAATATGAACTGTTTTTGGTTTTTCCGACCGTGTGGGTCGATATATATATATATATATATATATATATATATATATATATATTTATCTCTTTTGTCAAATTGAAAAAGCTCCTCCGTACAAAGGGGACTCTTCCAAAAAAATTCAGAAATTTTGGGAGCTAGAAAATTTTTGGAAATTTTGGAAAATTGTTTTAGCGACTATCGAATCCAAATTGGAAACTAAAATAAATTAGTAAAGGAAACCAATTTGAAGTAATGATATGGATTAGTTATTGATGAAAAATAAAATTTAAATTTTCAGAGTTAAAGATAAATTGAATTCATATGGAAATGAAAGAATCGATTTGAATAGAAATGGATATAAATTAAAATGGTAAAGTGAAAATAAATGTAAGAAGCATATAAAATGCTTATGTTAACTTAGGTAAGGAATGGTGAATTTCTTAATAGGAAATTGATAATATAAATATATTCCAAGTTAATGTTGGAATGAATATATATTGGCATTCTGTGAGGAAGTCGATAAAATATTTTTGGAATATTGTGATTAGATATTAGTGCTAAGCAGGATATGTAGGTAATCTAAAGGGAAAAGAGAATTGGCTTGATTTCAAACGATAAAAATTTGAAATCCTCGACAAAAATATATGTATTTGAGTTTGATGTGAATTTTGATTGGGATTTTGGATTGAGCCACTTGGCTTTTTGTTTTCTTTTTGAATTTAGGAGGCCGTAGAGCCATTTTGTAGCTGTACCGAGTCAGCCGCGCAAAGGAGACGCTGGCGAAATTTTTCGGGAATTTAGGGAGTTAGAAAAATTTCGAGCAAATTTTTGATAATTCAAAATTTGGTTTTAAATGGAAAATCAAATGATTAAACAAATTGTATAGTTGAAACTATGGGAGAGTTGAGAAGTTAATAAGAATGATAATGGGTCTTTTATAAAAAGATAGTTGGTTAGATGTTGAATTGTTAGAAACTGTTTGATTTTAGGGAAATAATAAATGGGTATTGGACCATTCTTCCTAATAATAATTTCGGAGACGAAATTCTTTTAAGGGGGGAAGAATGTGACGACTCGAATTTTTAAGCAATTTAAATTGGAATGTTTAATTGATTTGGAATATTAAAAATTTTAAATTTTAACTTGAATTTCAAATATCAATATTTATTGGACAACTAATTGTTGAATTTAATTATTGAAAATTGGGTAAAATGTGAAATCTGGAATTTTAAGCCTGTTAAAATAATAATAATAATAATTAGAAGACTTATAAAATTTATATTGATAACATTGAATATAATAGAAGTGTAAAATTGAATTTAACACTGATTTGTTTAGTTTAAATTTTTTATGGTTTAAATTGAATTTAAAAATAGCCTTCCGAGGCACGGTCTCGGAATTCGACGAAACCAGTTCGATTGGGTCCGTAATATTGAATTATTATCGGATTTCAAATTTCGTATTGATCAGAGTTAGTGTGTGAGTGTACATTATATAAACGCGTCGAAGTTACATCGAAAATTTAATTCGAAATCGATATTCTGGTCAAACTATTTCAACAAGCAGCCTACTTTCTCTCAATATCTTTTTGAATTCATTTCAGAGCACTGTAGTTGTTCCTTCCCCAACACGACTCATCGTTTCCATTTAGTACAGTTCCTTTCCGAATATTCACATTTTTGGCAGACTAGAAAACATCGTTGTCCCCTTATCTCTTCCATCGTGCCGTCCCTCTTCATCTATAAAGAAAAAAATAATAAATAAATGTTATGCCGCGATTCCTTCTCTTCTGAATAGAAAATTAATAATGGCCGAGCTCAATCATCGTGTTCCTTTTCATTCCGTTCGAAATTACCTAGTTCTTTCTCCCTCGCATTTCAATCCATTTTCCCTTTTTCTCTAACAAAATCGAGCGGAACTTTGTCAGAGAAGAAAAAATGGCCGAGAGTAATAATCGTCATCTCCCTTTTGCTTCAATTCCGAATCAAAATCGAAGACACGAAGGAAGAGGCGCGAGGGATTTCGGCAAACGTCGACGTGGGGGGGGGAGGCGTCGTTCAGGTGGAGGTCGTGCGAGTGGATTCACGTTAGGTAACAGCGCTGAGGGTTTTGAGTCGCGTAAAAAGGGTCGCGAAGCTCAGGATTTGGGTGGCCGCTAGCATGGTGAAATGGCCGCGACTTTCCGATGAGGTGGTGGTTCGAACCCAGGGAGGTTCTGCGCTGAGGTATTGTTGTTTATTTTCTTTCTTTCCCCGATGAATATATACATATGCTTCTTAACAGAGAAGAGGAATAGTTTTAGATTTGTATATGTATAAAATCAATAGCTATTTTAGATTTAGAAATAAATAGATAAACATAAATATGTTATGAAAACAGCAAAATATTTTTCATCAGCAAGATAAAGTTTTTATTTTGATAATAATAACAGTGATGATATGTATGAACCAAGTTTTATGTTTACAAATATATATATAAATGAGAGTTAAATTTGCAGTAGATATAAATATAACAAATATGTTTTTTTAATTCAATATATATATTTAGGGTTCAAGAAATTTACTTTATTAGAATTTAATGTTAGTAATAAAATGGAAAATTTATTTGTAGATTGATTTCAAAACTAAACCTAAAACAAATGTATATACATATTTTAGTTACCAAATTGTTAAAATAGTTATGGAAGGAAAATTTGTTTAAAACTAAAATATTAGTTGATTAAATTTAAATAAGATTGGCTGGTCGATTAATTCAAATATTAATCAACTGTGTAACTTTTATCCAAGGTCCGAAGTCATGAGAAAAAAATCAAGTCAGGCAGGATGGATGGAAAAATAAAATTTAAGGTGAGTTAATCTCACTCTGTTTAAATGGTTAAATTTAAATAATTGTTTGAAATGGTTGAATTGATTTATGTGCTGTAGTGTGGTATATATTTGGAATTTGCATTTTATATTATGCTAACATCTGTGGATGCAGGAAAAATAGGTTGGAGGGATCCAACTGGACCCCTCAACTTTATTTAATTATTTAATATTCTCTGTTCGGAATATTTGATATTCTGTAATGAATTATGTGGAAATATCGAATGTTATGGCTTGATTGTTATAATCGGGCAATAATGAATTACCAAATATATAATTTGAGTTTGGGAATGAAAATAAAAGTAGTGAAATTGTAAGTAAAATAATCATAGAAAAGTTGAATAAATTTATGAATGAACTGGAAAGGAAATAAAGCGACTTAAAATTTTTAATAAATAAACTTGTGTATGGGAAGAAAGTTTAAATAAGCAGAAAGTTAATGAAACTTAAACTTCAATATTATTGTTTAAAAGAACAAAACATTTATTTTAAATTTAGGATTTAAATTATTTAAGAAGAATAAAGAAGAAATTGGGAATAACCTGAAATTTGTATATTTCAGCTAAAGGATTTAAAGTCAAACTGAAAATAATAATAAAGTCCATAATTAATGAATTTTGGAATGAACTGATAAGTAAAGAAATTTATTTCAAATGGAATAAATTAGGAATCAATTGGGAAAATTGATTTAAGTGATTAAGATTGGTAATTTCTCTCTGAATAACCAAGTACGTTTTCAAAGTAAAATGTTAAATATAAATTAAAAGTTTAAAGTTGTTTTAAGAAGTATGTTTTGAAAAATTTACTATTTCTAAATATTTATAAAGTAAGTATTTCCTTTTAATCTATTATAGCAATAATTATTTTAATCTTTTATAGCAATAATTATTTAAAGAGTGACTTAGTATTATTATTATTATTATTATTATTATTATTATTATTTAAAAGTGAAATCTAGTTTTATATTTTATTTAGTAACATTATTTTCAAATATTCATATAGTATGTATTTTTAACAAATCATTGAAGTAGTTTTAACTTAAATGTTATAAAGTATATTTCAAATTAAAGTGTTTTAAATTATTTTAAAAATCTATTTTTGTGCTTGGTGATTTCAGAGGAGATAGTAAATATTTGGGAAAGTTTATTCTGAAAAGAAAGATGGTTTGGCACTGTTTTCATGGGATTGAAAATAGAAATATATCTTGTGAAGATATTTTTGAGATAAATAAATAATGTGGAAAATTATGTGACGACCCTGACTCGACTTTCGAAAATCGGCACCGAATACGACACTCGTATTCAAATGCCGCAGATCCAAACGTCGAATCTGGTTCGCCGGAGCTTATAACACCATTAAGTAAAACAACACAGCGGAAGAAAAAGAATAGCATATATCAATATACAATATTTGATACAATAACAGATATAATCTGATACAACAGATGATACAATGAATATACATCAGAGATATGATATAAGGTAATAGCAGCGGAAAGAAAAGATAACACAAGCAGCGGAACAAAGCTCCAATATGGTCTTCAAGAAGAACTCCAGTAACAGTAATCTCCATCTCCAAAGCACCAATCTAGAAATGGCTCAAACTCCAAAACAAGATGAAGAGAAGCAACTCGATCCAAAATGCGATTGCCAAATCCTAAGGTTGAAAGCTATCGAATCTACACCTACCATTGATTATCTGAAAACCCCAACTCTAGACTGCCCGTGTGGGAAAATAGTGGGCACCCAGAGTTTAGGAAAGGAACAATAAACTCCAGGTCAGTCATGGGACTGGTATGAGCAAACAAAAACATTTGGTCTTTAAAAACAAACAACAGAATTTAAATTTGAAATCCGCAATGCTTTTTAGAAAATGAAACTACCATAAGGCCTCCCGGCACACACACAATGCAAACGCACACATGGGGGAGATTTCTCCTTATGATAGTCAAACATGCTTACTACGAGAAGAATCCTTTGATATTATTACTAGTGCATAGTGGAAAATCTTTCGAAAGTATAATATAAATCCTAGCCAGCATAGGTACCATGATGCTATGCCTACTATAGCTGCCATGTTAAATGGCAGGTTCTACAACTAAAATCGTACAAGGCACGTATTGGATGAATGGATTTCCAACAAATGGTCAGGCTAAGGAACTTCCTACTGTCAATGGGATCGCCTCTGGCGGGACGTCCCGAGAACTAACGTTACGGTTAGATCTCTGCCAACACAAGGCCGGGTTACCTCTGTAACTAGGTAACTACTACACGAATATGCCATCCCCCGGTCCTTTGGGACCTTTATCCGAGGCGCCTCAAAGCAACAACCACACAGTAAATGAGATTGGAGCAACCACATAGGTTAAATACCAGGGCTCCATACCTGATACCACCCTTTACCAGAAGGGAATGACATACCCTAAAGGGAGCGACCCTCATAACCTTGCCGCATCTTTCCTGTTTCGACCATTTCCGGGGAGTGAGGTCCTGATGCAGTCTCGTCCACAAAGCTACGCTTTGGCACAAAGCCATGCTTTGGGTCAACAGATGACCAAAGCAATGATCACAAAGATAAATGATCAAACAAATGATCATATCACAAATGATCAACCAATGATCATCACACAGCAGCACTCAGCATGCCACATTACCAAATTGGGAATATCACTGATAAATATCAACTACATAACCTCTGAGCTCGTACGTCTCAGAGAAGGGTGTTAAGCTAAGAGAATAAATTCTCCGCCACCAAGCAGAAATGTATTTGATAGAGATCAGTTTAATATCTCAAAGTGTAATGTCGGACATACAACCATACAAGTCTGTTCCGGGTTCGAACAGAACCGAAGGGACTTTCGAAGAAGCCCTTGCAAATCCGAGTATCCCCAATCCCGATCGGACTTCCCATCACTAAGGAGAACTCTATACCGTAGCTACTCGGTGCAGAGACAATCGATAGGTTATCCTAACGTTCTCGAAGACACCCGGTCTTCAACACCGGTCTTCAAATGCAATCCATAACGTCGTATCACTATTCGGAATGGGTTATATGACACAAGGTCCTCTCCCGGCTAAACCGAATAGTGAGCGCCATCTTTAAAACATATGGATATGGGATTTTAGCTAAGTCACAACTTATAAGATCCAAAACTTTTCTTTCAAATGGTTAAACAGATTACCATTTTTAAATCTTTAAACAAAAAGATTTATTTCACAAAGTTGCACCTAGTTTCACAAAGATCTATTCATAGATTTCAAAATAATTCCCATTTCAATTGGATTATCCCAATTAAATCTTTTAAAGTTAAAGATTTATAGCTTTCAAAACACGTTTCCAAAGATTTATCTAAAGTTTGGAAAACTATTTTCATTTTTAGACTTGAAATCCTTTTAACACACAATGGAAGTCCATTTCTTATGGGAAAGCAAATCTAATTTATACAAGTTGAAATCTTGAGTTGAATTTAAATTCCAAAACGTCATCTTTAAGATGGTTTAAAACCCATATAACCCATTTATAGGTTGAATAACCTTTTTAAACCCTAGTTCCCAAATCATAAAATTCAATTCCAAATATCGAATTCAAATTTAAATCCAATTATTTAAATTTCAAAACTCAATCTAGTTTTTAAAATAACTTTTATTTTTGAAATACATTTTTCAAAAGCTTTTTTTCAAATCTAATTCCAAAACTATCTTGGATTCAAAAATTCAATTTTTAGATTATTTCAAAAATCTGTGACTTAACTCATTTCCACGTGCAATCCATATTTGTGTGTGTATAAGTGTGGTCCAGGGGTCCAACACAATAGTGCACAACATCCATTATCACAGATTCAATCATATCGACAAGCGGTATAACCCATAACGCTTATCTATATTCACAGATTCATAGATAAAGTAAAATATCATTCACAAAGATTAACTAATATGATTCGATGTGGGTTTCGGATAACCGACTGGAATCCGACTCCCTGTCGCATCGAAATCCAAATGTCATTCTACGGGTCAAGGGGTTTCATATTCATATGACAGTATATTCATCATAAATATAGCAGATCAGCACAAATTATCACATAGCATCTCATCACATATCAAATATATTAATCCATCACACAACATTCAATTACAACCAGCATCTACAATTAAGATGAATAAACTGGGTGGTTTTAAATTTATTACCTACATGATTACTTTCATTTATTATTCCTAATTAATTAACTATCCATATTTATTCAATTAATAAATCTTCCATTATTAATTTTAAATCTAATATCATTCAATTAATGATTTCTTAATTACAAATTAATTATTCTAAGAAAAATTAATCTTAAACTTTAATTAATCAAATTAAAACCCTTAATTACTTTAATTAATTATCCATTTCATTAATTAATTAATTATCCATTTTTAATTATAGATTTATTAAACTTAATTAATCAATCTCAAATTTAAATTAATTAACTTAAAAATTATCATTAATTACTTAATTAAACATCGACATCATTAATTAAATAATTAATATTCATCTTAATTACCTTAATAATCAAATAAATCCAATCATTAAACTTTTATTTATCTTTTAGATAAACATTCCTTATTTAATTAAGCATTTAAGAACAAAATGTTTTTTTTTTTTTAAATTTACATTAAATTCCATTTAACATTTCTTTTAAACTTTACGACTTAAATTTATTTAAAATAAGATTTTTAAAACAATACAAACTTAATTTTATATGTTTACAAGAAACATATACCTTATTAATGAGTTGAAGAGGATTTAAATTCAATTCAAATGCAATTCATTAAAACAATTCAATTTAAACCTTTATTTAAAAACTGATGTTTAAATTTTAAATCCAGATTTTAAAACTCAGATTTGAATTCATTTTAAATTCCTAAATTAAATACTTAACCTTTCTTTCCAAATGCAAATCACATGTGCATTTATACTTGAGAGTTTAAAATCAAGTTTGAATTTAAAAACATAATTGCTTTCAAATCATTGACAATCAAAATTTGAATTCCAATTTAAATTTCAAACTAAACCCAGTTTAAATCTTCACCTGCAAATTTAAACTTTATCTTTATATTTAAAACAGAAACAGTTTTCTGTTTTTAAAAAAAAAAAATCAAACTCTGAATTTTCCAGAATTTAAATTATTTCAAAAGACAGAATTCAAACTTATTTAAATTCATATTTGAATTCAGTTTTAACATCCTAAGTTAAACTTTATTTTGCATTTTATTTCAAACTTATAAAACTGGAAACAGATTCATGTTCCCCCCCTTTCTCTTTTTTTATATTTTTAACCAATTTGAAATTCTGCATTTAAATTTATTACAAAATAGGAATTCAAACTATTTGTATTCAATTTCAAACTCAAGTTTAATCCTAAGTTTTAATTTCCAGATTTATATTAAACTTTACTTTTAAAAAAAATTTCTTAAAAACAGAACAGAACAGTTCTGTTGTTAAAACTCTGAAACCATAAAGTATACTCGAGTCGCCCCATGCTTTGCTTCGAGTCAGAAGCTAACATGCTTCGAGTTGTTTCCCATTTAACCCGAGACCCACCCGAGCAACTAACCCTGCACCCAAAAACAATCAATTCCTAAACCTGGAAACAGCCCACACCCCTACCCTTCAAACCTGTCAACATCCAATTCCTCCACTCCTCGACCATCATCAACACACAAACTCCGGTGATAGCTTCATCACCACACCATCCATCATTACCCATAACAGCTTTGAACTCGAATCACTGAGGAGTTCAAAATCGACCCAAAACTGTAACCCAAAAGTAAACTAGGGTTTAAATAAAAATTTTCAAACTGCTACCAATCTAATAGTTTATATCCACTTCTATGATTTTTACAAGGATCTATGATCCTTACTTATTAACTCAGAAAGAAATTTGGGTTTTCTTATACTACAGGTTACATGCATTTGCACAATTTCATATTATTGTTCAATAACAAACTGATACTGACACATGCACTTAAAAATCCTGATACTTAATTTAAAACTCAAATTTCAGTTTATATGTTTGATTTGTATTACTGAATTACTATATTATTTAGATTGGGTTTGAATAAAATTTGAACATGCATGATGTTCTTACAATTTCCAGGGTCCAGAAACAAGTTTATTATTCTAAATAAAATCTAATACTTTAATTGGGATATACTACAAGTTTTGTTAAAATTTTGCATCTAACAGGGATTTAATTTTGAGTTCATAAATATTTAAATTGCATCCTTAAGTCAGAAATCAAGATCAGGAAAGAATTTATCACTAGCAAGCAAGCATTCAATCTCATATATACACAGACATATACATCATACTCATCAGGCAACAATTCAAGCAACCATATACTTTAAATCAGTTTTAAAATAAATTGTTACTCACAAGCATTAACAAGAAAATAGGTTTCAGGAGGGAAAGTTGCTCACAGTCATGCAAACAGAGAAGCAATTAACAACAATTTTTTTTCAAGTCCTGTTATGTTTTTCTTTTCATTGGGTATGAATTTGGCCACACCTGTAACTCTACAGGGACATATGCATGTATATCTGAACCACATACATCATCATAGACAAGCATTCATAACACAATCATGCAAGCACAACAAGATTTAAAGTTTTAAGTAAAGGAGGTTTGCTCACAACAACAAGAACAGATTCAAAGTAGAAGGTTTGCTCACCTGAAGATGATGAAGAAACAAAGAACAGGGAACAGAATGAAGGCAGAGAAAAATCTTGAGCCTCCCTGAATTTTCTTGGAATTTAGACCTGTAAGTTGTAAATACAGGTCCTTATTTACTTTTTTTGTTGCACTCAATTTATTAAATACAAACAGTTTTAATTACTTACAAGTTTGAAATCTTGTTATATAACAGAGGGGCTTCCTGCATTTGAGAACAGGAAACAAATTTGCCTTGTACTTGATTTTCCTGCAAGCAATTTATTGAACATTATTGTTTAAATCTTGTTTTAGTTACCAATTACAACTTCTAATTCAAATTTTTCAAAGGAATTTTACTTGCCTTTATCTCATTCCAGAGGAAAACTGCACTGCTTTATTCTAGCCAAAGCCTGCAGCTAAATTTATTTATATTAAAATTTGAGTTTTAAATCATAATCTCAGTAAATTATAAAGTTTAAAACTACCTGAAAGATGGAGTTTCTGTAGGCTATAGCTTGATTTTTGTTTGTATGGTTTTAGATTCTCAACTTGAATTGAAGAAGAAGAGCAGTTTTTTTTTTTTTTTTTTTTTTTTCTGTTTTGATGATTTTCTTTTGAATGATGATGTTCAAAGATTACAAATCTTTGTGGCTGCTGTACTTATCAGAGTTGAAGCTTAAAATTTCGAAATTTTGGAAACTGGAAAGTTTCTTTAATTTTTTATCTGAATATTTTATTTTTAATTAAGACAATTCATGCCATTTGTAAAGAGCAATGATGAGAGCAAGATTTTGTTCATCCCCCTACTCCACCTCTCATGTATATGTATTTATATGTATTTACATTTGCATATATAAAAAAAATTTAAAGACAAAAGAATGTTTATTTTTATTTTTATATCATATTTATTTTATGAATGAACACACCTCTTAATTCATTTATATGTGTGTATATACATACAATGTTAAAAGAATATTTTTTTAGCCAATGTTTGCATTATATACATTATATCTTAATGAAATTTAAATGCCATTTACAAAAAAAAAAATTACTTTAAATTTAATACTTTGGTATATTTACAAACAATATTCTCAAATGAAAATGTTCAATTCTCTACAACCAATATTATTTTAAACTTTTATTTGAAATCTTTAAACCAACATTAACTTTAAGCTTAGTTCATTATATTTATTAATTAAAATTCATTTGTATAATTAAATGAACATATATCTTTATTAAATTTGAAAAATTCAAATATACACAAAATTTTATTTACAATATATTTAAATTTTATTTACTTGTAATCAAATTTCTATTTAAAAATCTAAAATTTTAAGTTTATTCTGGAAATATCTAATTAATTCACAAATAACCCCACAATTTAATTTCAACATTAAATTAATTATCGTATTATTTTGGCTAATATTCCAGGAATGTTACAGATTCCCCCCCTTAAGAAATTTCGTCCTCGAAATTTGCAAGGAGACGACAAAGAATAGATGAAAGATAGAGAAATGTCTTTCCAAATCAAACTGGATAACAATTCTGTATTTGACTTAGCAAATAAGAATATCGACAATATGAGAACAAACTCATACAATATTACACAAAATATTTGGGTCCATCGGTCTACGAATATGCAAGGGCATTGATTAGTTAGAAGGGATAACTAATCGTTCGTAGAATATATCGGATCCTAGAGAAGAGATAGTTGGATCAAATCTTCATATTAGTTAACCAATTTACTCAATTTTAAATTTCCAATTTATTTAATATTTTCAATTTCAAATTCATTAGAGTTTAGATCGAAAAGCTGATAAGAAATCGATGAAGATACAAAGTAAGAATTTTCTACAACGATACGTATGGCCATCATCACACCGAAACTTCTTTCTGGAGCTGCTACGAAGCAATCAAAAGAATTCGAAATCGAATCAAAGGAGATTGATAGAGAAAAGATATTTCCACTGTTGCAGGGTATTGACCATTTGTAGTGGTACTCCCCTGTCCCCTATCTCGTCCTCTCCTCGCACTCATACTTACTATTGGTGGATAGCAAGAGAATTTACTGAGGCATTCGAACGGATATCTTGAGGATATACTCATTCTAGGGTATACTCCACCCTATCTCTAATGAGCTACTCAATGTGTTATACTCCTGAGCTAAGGTTTTAACCATCAGCTCTGATACCAAATGTGACGACCCTGACTCGACTTTCGAAAATCGGCACCGAATACGACACTCGTATTCAAATGCCGCAGATCCAAACGTCGAATCTGGTTCGCCGGAGCTTATAACACCATTAAGTAAAACAACACAGCGGAAGAAAAAGAATAGCATATATCAATATACAATATTTGATACAATAACAGATATAATCTGATACAACAGATGATACAATGAATATACATCAGAGATATGATATAAGGTAATAGCAGCGGAAAGAAAAGATAACACAAGCAGCGGAACAAAGCTCCAATATGGTCTTCAAGAAGAACTCCAGTAACAGTAATCTCCATCTCCAAAGCACCAATCTAGAAATGGCTCAAACTCCAAAACAAGATGAAGAGAAGCAACTCGATCCAAAATGCGATTGCCAAATCCTAAGGTTGAAAGCTATCGAATCTACACCTACCATTGATTATCTGAAAACCCCAACTCTAGACTGCCCGTGTGGGAAAATAGTGGGCACCCAGAGTTTAGGAAAGGAACAATAAACTCCAGGTCAGTCATGGGACTGGTATGAGCAAACAAAAACATTTGGTCTTTAAAAACAAACAACAGAATTTAAATTTGAAATCCGCAATGCTTTTTAGAAAATGAAACTACCATAAGGCCTCCCGGCACACACACAATGCAAACGCACACATGGGGGAGATTTCTCCTTATGATAGTCAAACATGCTTACTACGAGAAGAATCCTTTGATATTATTACTAGTGCATAGTGGAAAATCTTTCGAAAGTATAATATAAATCCTAGCCAGCATAGGTACCATGATGCTATGCCTACTATAGCTGCCATGTTAAATGGCAGGTTCTACAACTAAAATCGTACAAGGCACGTATTGGATGAATGGATTTCCAACAAATGGTCAGGCTAAGGAACTTCCTACTGTCAATGGGATCGCCTCTGGCGGGACGTCCCGAGAACTAACGTTACGGTTAGATCTCTGCCAACACAAGGCCGGGTTACCTCTGTAACTAGGTAACTACTACACGAATATGCCATCCCCCGGTCCTTTGGGACCTTTATCCGAGGCGCCTCAAAGCAACAACCACACAGTAAATGAGATTGGAGCAACCACATAGGTTAAATACCAGGGCTCCATACCTGATACCACCCTTTACCAGAAGGGAATGACATACCCTAAAGGGAGCGACCCTCATAACCTTGCCGCATCTTTCCTGTTTCGACCATTTCCGGGGAGTGAGGTCCTGATGCAGTCTCGTCCACAAAGCTACGCTTTGGCACAAAGCCATGCTTTGGGTCAACAGATGACCAAAGCAATGATCACAAAGATAAATGATCAAACAAATGATCATATCACAAATGATCAACCAATGATCATCACACAGCAGCACTCAGCATGCCACATTACCAAATTGGGAATATCACTGATAAATATCAACTACATAACCTCTGAGCTCGTACGTCTCAGAGAAGGGTGTTAAGCTAAGAGAATAAATTCTCCGCCACCAAGCAGAAATGTATTTGATAGAGATCAGTTTAATATCTCAAAGTGTAATGTCGGACATACAACCATACAAGTCTGTTCCGGGTTCGAACAGAACCGAAGGGACTTTCGAAGAAGCCCTTGCAAATCCGAGTATCCCCAATCCCGATCGGACTTCCCATCACTAAGGAGAACTCTATACCGTAGCTACTCGGTGCAGAGACAATCGATAGGTTATCCTAACGTTCTCGAAGACACCCGGTCTTCAACACCGGTCTTCAAATGCAATCCATAACGTCGTATCACTATTCGGAATGGGTTATATGACACAAGGTCCTCTCCCGGCTAAACCGAATAGTGAGCGCCATCTTTAAAACATATGGATATGGGATTTTAGCTAAGTCACAACTTATAAGATCCAAAACTTTTCTTTCAAATGGTTAAACAGATTACCATTTTTAAATCTTTAAACAAAAAGATTTATTTCACAAAGTTGCACCTAGTTTCACAAAGATCTATTCATAGATTTCAAAATAATTCCCATTTCAATTGGATTATCCCAATTAAATCTTTTAAAGTTAAAGATTTATAGCTTTCAAAACACGTTTCCAAAGATTTATCTAAAGTTTGGAAAACTATTTTCATTTTTAGACTTGAAATCCTTTTAACACACAATGGAAGTCCATTTCTTATGGGAAAGCAAATCTAATTTATACAAGTTGAAATCTTGAGTTGAATTTAAATTCCAAAACGTCATCTTTAAGATGGTTTAAAACCCATATAACCCATTTATAGGTTGAATAACCTTTTTAAACCCTAGTTCCCAAATCATAAAATTCAATTCCAAATATCGAATTCAAATTTAAATCCAATTATTTAAATTTCAAAACTCAATCTAGTTTTTAAAATAACTTTTATTTTTGAAATACATTTTTCAAAAGCTTTTTTTCAAATCTAATTCCAAAACTATCTTGGATTCAAAAATTCAATTTTTAGATTATTTCAAAAATCTGTGACTTAACTCATTTCCACGTGCAATCCATATTTGTGTGTGTATAAGTGTGGTCCAGGGGTCCAACACAATAGTGCACAACATCCATTATCACAGATTCAATCATATCGACAAGCGGTATAACCCATAACGCTTATCTATATTCACAGATTCATAGATAAAGTAAAATATCATTCACAAAGATTAACTAATATGATTCGATGTGGGTTTCGGATAACCGACTGGAATCCGACTCCCTGTCGCATCGAAATCCAAATGTCATTCTACGGGTCAAGGGGTTTCATATTCATATGACAGTATATTCATCATAAATATAGCAGATCAGCACAAATTATCACATAGCATCTCATCACATATCAAATATATTAATCCATCACACAACATTCAATTACAACCAGCATCTACAATTAAGATGAATAAACTGGGTGGTTTTAAATTTATTACCTACATGATTACTTTCATTTATTATTCCTAATTAATTAACTATCCATATTTATTCAATTAATAAATCTTCCATTATTAATTTTAAATCTAATATCATTCAATTAATGATTTCTTAATTACAAATTAATTATTCTAAGAAAAATTAATCTTAAACTTTAATTAATCAAATTAAAACCCTTAATTACTTTAATTAATTATCCATTTCATTAATTAATTAATTATCCATTTTTAATTATAGATTTATTAAACTTAATTAATCAATCTCAAATTTAAATTAATTAACTTAAAAATTATCATTAATTACTTAATTAAACATCGACATCATTAATTAAATAATTAATATTCATCTTAATTACCTTAATAATCAAATAAATCCAATCATTAAACTTTTATTTATCTTTTAGATAAACATTCCTTATTTAATTAAGCATTTAAGAACAAAATGTTTTTTTTTTTTTTTAAATTTACATTAAATTCCATTTAACATTTCTTTTAAACTTTACGACTTAAATTTATTTAAAATAAGATTTTTAAAACAATACAAACTTAATTTTATATGTTTACAAGAAACATATACCTTATTAATGAGTTGAAGAGGATTTAAATTCAATTCAAATGCAATTCATTAAAACAATTCAATTTAAACCTTTATTTAAAAACTGATGTTTAAATTTTAAATCCAGATTTTAAAACTCAGATTTGAATTCATTTTAAATTCCTAAATTAAATACTTAACCTTTCTTTCCAAATGCAAATCACATGTGCATTTATACTTGAGAGTTTAAAATCAAGTTTGAATTTAAAAACATAATTGCTTTCAAATCATTGACAATCAAAATTTGAATTCCAATTTAAATTTCAAACTAAACCCAGTTTAAATCTTCACCTGCAAATTTAAACTTTATCTTTATATTTAAAACAGAAACAGTTTTCTGTTTTTAAAAAAAAAAAATCAAACTCTGAATTTTCCAGAATTTAAATTATTTCAAAAGACAGAATTCAAACTTATTTAAATTCATATTTGAATTCAGTTTTAACATCCTAAGTTAAACTTTATTTTGCATTTTATTTCAAACTTATAAAACTGGAAACAGATTCATGTTCCCCCCCTTTCTCTTTTTTTATATTTTTAACCAATTTGAAATTCTGCATTTAAATTTATTACAAAATAGGAATTCAAACTATTTGTATTCAATTTCAAACTCAAGTTTAATCCTAAGTTTTAATTTCCAGATTTATATTAAACTTTACTTTTAAAAAAAATTTCTTAAAAACAGAACAGAACAGTTCTGTTGTTAAAACTCTGAAACCATAAAGTATACTCGAGTCGCCCCATGCTTTGCTTCGAGTCAGAAGCTAACATGCTTCGAGTTGTTTCCCATTTAACCCGAGACCCACCCGAGCAACTAACCCTGCACCCAAAAACAATCAATTCCTAAACCTGGAAACAGCCCACACCCCTACCCTTCAAACCTGTCAACATCCAATTCCTCCACTCCTCGACCATCATCAACACACAAACTCCGGTGATAGCTTCATCACCACACCATCCATCATTACCCATAACAGCTTTGAACTCGAATCACTGAGGAGTTCAAAATCGACCCAAAACTGTAACCCAAAAGTAAACTAGGGTTTAAATAAAAATTTTCAAACTGCTACCAATCTAATAGTTTATATCCACTTCTATGATTTTTACAAGGATCTATGATCCTTACTTATTAACTCAGAAAGAAATTTGGGTTTTCTTATACTACAGGTTACATGCATTTGCACAATTTCATATTATTGTTCAATAACAAACTGATACTGACACATGCACTTAAAAATCCTGATACTTAATTTAAAACTCAAATTTCAGTTTATATGTTTGATTTGTATTACTGAATTACTATATTATTTAGATTGGGTTTGAATAAAATTTGAACATGCATGATGTTCTTACAATTTCCAGGGTCCAGAAACAAGTTTATTATTCTAAATAAAATCTAATACTTTAATTGGGATATACTACAAGTTTTGTTAAAATTTTGCATCTAACAGGGATTTAATTTTGAGTTCATAAATATTTAAATTGCATCCTTAAGTCAGAAATCAAGATCAGGAAAGAATTTATCACTAGCAAGCAAGCATTCAATCTCATATATACACAGACATATACATCATACTCATCAGGCAACAATTCAAGCAACCATATACTTTAAATCAGTTTTAAAATAAATTGTTACTCACAAGCATTAACAAGAAAATAGGTTTCAGGAGGGAAAGTTGCTCACAGTCATGCAAACAGAGAAGCAATTAACAACAATTTTTTTTCAAGTCCTGTTATGTTTTTCTTTTCATTTGGTATGAATTTGGCCACACCTGTAACTCTACAGGGACATATGCATGTATATCTGAACCACATACATCATCATAGACAAGCATTCATAACACAATCATGCAAGCACAACAAGATTTAAAGTTTTAAGTAAAGGAGGTTTGCTCACAACAACAAGAACAGATTCAAAGTAGAAGGTTTGCTCACCTGAAGATGATGAAGAAACAAAGAACAGGGAACAGAATGAAGGCAGAGAAAAATCTTGAGCCTCCCTGAATTTTCTTGGAATTTAGACCTGTAAGTTGTAAATACAGGTCCTTATTTACTTTTTTTGTTGCACTCAATTTATTAAATACAAACAGTTTTAATTACTTACAAGTTTGAAATCTTGTTATATAACAGAGGGGCTTCCTGCATTTGAGAACAGGAAACAAATTTGCCTTGTACTTGATTTTCCTGCAAGCAATTTATTGAACATTATTGTTTAAATCTTGTTTTAGTTACCAATTACAACTTCTAATTCAAATTTTTCAAAGGAATTTTACTTGCCTTTATCTCATTCCAGAGGAAAACTGCACTGCTTTATTCTAGCCAAAGCCTGCAGCTAAATTTATTTATATTAAAATTTGAGTTTTAAATCATAATCTCAGTAAATTATAAAGTTTAAAACTACCTGAAAGATGGAGTTTCTGTAGGCTATAGCTTGATTTTTGTTTGTATGGTTTTAGATTCTCAACTTGAATTGAAGAAGAAGAGCAGTTTTTTTTTTTTTTTTTTTTTTTTTTTCTGTTTTGATGATTTTCTTTTGAATGATGATGTTCAAAGATTACAAATCTTTGTGGCTGCTGTACTTATCAGAGTTGAAGCTTAAAATTTCGAAATTTTGGAAACTGGAAAGTTTCTTTAATTTTTTATCTGAATATTTTATTTTTAATTAAGACAATTCATGCCATTTGTAAAGAGCAATGATGAGAGCAAGATTTTGTTCATCCCCCTACTCCACCTCTCATGTATATGTATTTATATGTATTTACATTTGCATATATAAAAAAAATTTAAAGACAAAAGAATGTTTATTTTTATTTTTATATCATATTTATTTTATGAATGAACACACCTCTTAATTCATTTATATGTGTGTATATACATACAATGTTAAAAGAATATTTTTTTAGCCAATGTTTGCATTATATACATTATATCTTAATGAAATTTAAATGCCATTTACAAAAAAAAAAATTACTTTAAATTTAATACTTTGGTATATTTACAAACAATATTCTCAAATGAAAATGTTCAATTCTCTACAACCAATATTATTTTAAACTTTTATTTGAAATCTTTAAACCAACATTAACTTTAAGCTTAGTTCATTATATTTATTAATTAAAATTCATTTGTATAATTAAATGAACATATATCTTTATTAAATTTGAAAAATTCAAATATACACAAAATTTTATTTACAATATATTTAAATTTTATTTACTTGTAATCAAATTTCTATTTAAAAATCTAAAATTTTAAGTTTATTCTGGAAATATCTAATTAATTCACAAATAACCCCACAATTTAATTTCAACATTAAATTAATTATCGTATTATTTTGGCTAATATTCCAGGAATGTTACAAATTATTTATTGTGTGATGGGTGTTTTGTTAATATTAATTGATAGTTAAATAACCGACTATCAATATTGGCCAAATGCGTTGACCGTTTCGAAGAGTCCGGGATCGAGATTTATTTCTCGAAAACCACTTCGATCTAATTTGTACGTTTCGTGAAACGTGTTCGGAGTCGAAGATGGAGCAGTGAAGTACAAGGGTTAGTCGCTACTAATCCTGAGGATATTTCCAAAATGGATGTAGTAGGAATAGTGCCTTCGGTTCCGTTCGAACCGGGGACGGACTTGTATGGATGAATGCTTGCGAAACATTGTCAGGTGGACGATGGGCATTCTAAGGAATATGTTCCAAAAGGTAACGCTTAGCCTCAAGCCTCATCAAATGGGAATGGCTGAAAATCCGCGGATATGCAGCAAGGCTTCGTGGCTAGCCCCCGCTGGAGGGTGAGGTCATCCCTGTCTAGATGCCCCTTTTATTTCGGCTTAGTGGATGGTTGCTGATCCCAACCGCGGGGTGATCTTGCTGGAGACTGTCCAGTAAGGGATGGTTCCAGTCTTGTGTTGCAGGGGAGTTAGGATGGCTCCTCGGTACGCTGATCTAGACCAGGTACTGTGACAGGTGGTACCCCAGTGCCTAGCCATTTGTTGGAATCCATTTTCCCTACGCGCCCGTATTGTTTTGATTGTGCCCAACTATTGCTGAAACGTGAGATGCAAGCATTTCAGCTAGATTCTATTTTAATTTCTATAGACACTTTTATAATATCAGAGGACTTTAATAAAAATGTTTTAGCTATCGTAAGGTAAAAACCCAACATGTTTATTTGTGGCGTGGTCTTACGAGATGCTTTTGTTTTTCAAAGGTTTTTTGAAACTTTAATAGTCAATTGGGTGTGATTTTCTCATGCTGGTATTCCAGACTGACTCGGGTGTTATTTAACTATAATGCTCGGGTCAGACCGAGTATTAAAGGATACAGGAAATGCTGTGGTGCCCAGGAGACGAGCTGGATGACGATACGTATGCGCGTACTTGTTATGTACATATATTCTGCTGTGTGGGGTTGTTGTGTATCCATTTGGATGACATTGATGTTGAGCTGTGATTGATGTACTCTGATGATGTAATATATAAACAAAGATATTTGATGTTGAGTAAAGAGTATCTATTATCTATTATATTTTATTCCGCTGCGATGGTTAGATTCTGTTGTTGATTTCAATTTTCTTCTTCTACCTCTTCTTCTTTACCCCTAATGATTCGTATTTCTGTGCAACTTGAGTTAATTGTTGTAGAATAGTGTTGACTCAAGGGGTGCGGATTTGAGGGCTGTTATAGTTGGTATCAGAGCATAGGTTGAAGATACCCTTGGCTCTGTTGGGAATTACTCATAAAATAGAGTCGGTAGAACTCTATAATGAGTTTGAGCGTATTAATAGATATGAGTGCGTATTTGTTAGTGAATATTAACTGTTTTAATATTGGGTTGATTGATTTATTGAGTGGCATGTGAACCTTCGTCGACACAGTCCGCGCAACTGTATTGATGGGGTTTCTAAACACTTGAATAGAACCATTGACACGATATTGTTTTAAGTGTGGGTGAATGAAATAGTTTTACCCAAAAATATATTTTTGATATAAAGCAAAGTTTTGTAAACTAGCTAATATATGGATGTTTGGATGTTAGAAATGATAATATTTAAGTATTATCATTGTTAAGTGAAAATTTGATTAGAAATTGGAATATAACTAAAATTTAAGGGAATAATTTCATTATAAAATGGAATTTATAAATATGAATTAAGAATGTAAATTATAAATTGAATTATAATTAATTGGGAATTTGTATAAGCATAAACTATGCAAATGCATTTTTGTTAAAATTTGAATTAAAATAGAATTTGAAACAAAACCCCAGAGATTTTGGAAGTATTTTGGAGGTAAATAGTATTATTGTTGTTTTTGGGTTATTTCTGAAAGGAAATTTGTTTTAAAATGGATTTTGGAAGTGGGATAGCATTGAATTCACTTCAGTCACTGGAAAATAACTTCGGTGATGACTACAGCATCATCGATGTCCATTTTCGAGTTTCTAAGTGATGAATTGCTGCCAAATTATTTGTTTAGGGAAACCTGTTTGTTTTTGAAATTTAGAAAGAAATTTGTTGGGAATAAAACCCGGATTAGTATAATTTTTGAGAAATGTGATTCGAGTTGTTGAAGATTTCAAAATGTTTTGAAGCCAATAACTGGGTGTTTGAAAATCCTGATGAGATAGGATGTAAGCTTATAAATTGAGATGATTTTGAAATCAAGAAGCAAATATAAGCTTTAAATGTTGGAATTTAAATTTAAAGAGAAAGGTTAAAATTGAAATTAACTTGGATTTGGAAATAAAAATTTGACGGGATTGAAATTAATTGGATAGGCTGAAAATAATATCTAATGCATTCAAATTAAGTTGAAATCGAATTGAGTTAAATAAATCCGAGTAAAATTAAAATTGAATTGGAATGAGAATTCAATTGAATTAAGGAATGAAATTAATTTTTCACTTGAACAAATGGAGAAAAATAAATTGAATAAGGATTGGAATTGAAATAAATAAACCAGAATAACTTATAAAAGAATTAAAAATCCATAGAAATAAAATATGCTCGGGCTATAAATAAACAGAAGGCTTGAGTTTAAAATAAAAGAAGAATATATTCAAGCCTATAATAAATGGAATTGTGGAAATAATAAGTTGTGACTTGTTAAATTTAAAAAAATGGGATAAAAACCCAAAATAAATATTTTTGATGAATTGAAACATAAATGAAGATCACAACTTTAATTATTAAATAAATTTGAACCTAAGGAAATTAAATGAAGTGCCATTTGGAGTTAAAAATCAAGTACTGAATTTTAGCCAGGGGAAAGAAACTAATTAGATAATAAATTAGTTAATGAAAGTGAATTGTGAGTTTATGATGAAGTTTGAGAATAAAAATCAAGTTACAAATCAAATTCGACTTGAATGGTTGATGAAATAAATGTAATTGAAGTGAGTTCTTGAAACTGGAAGGTAAATTGAAAATGGATAGTGGATTCAGAATCTGAGCTATAAAGTGTTAACAAATTAGATATAATTGGAAATGTATTAAATAAAAATGAAATTGGATTGAAATAGTAGTGGTTTGGATTGTAAATGAAATCTAAATAAGTGGAAGTAAATTTGATATGGCCTTGTAATAAATTAATCGAGTTAAATCTGAAAGCTAAATTTTATAATAACTCATCAAATGAAATTGTGAATTTTAAAATGAGATTTAACTGGGATAGAATCAAGTTGAATGGAAGAGAAAAATATTTATTCGTGAAATGAAACTGAGCTTAAGTATAAAATCTGAATAAATCAATATAAATTTACTTAAGTTGAATATAAGGGGAATAGTTGAATTGAATTCAACTTAAAACCAAGTCTAATGATATTGGATTAAATTTGAATCAAGAAAAAATAAATTCGGATCGAAATAGAATTTGGTGGGTTGTAAATAATACCTAAGGAAATGAAAATTCATAATGGATTGAGAGGATAAATTAATTATATTGAATAAGAAATGGATAGAATAAATAAGAATCAAATGAAAGATGGAAATAGAACTTATTATAAAAAGAAAGGAAATGAACTTAGGTTATTGACTTAAGTAAGTGTTGAATAGAAGCCGTACTTAAAATGAAGCATGTTTTAAATGAGTTGAGAAAAGTTATTGAATGAAATAGCCTGGATGGTTTTCGAGCTAAATAAAATAGTTTGGCATAAACAAATATGGAATAAATTGAGTAAAGCAACTAAAGCTTGGGATGCGTAGAGTTAAATAAATGGTCGTCAATGAATTAAAATAAAAAGGAAATTTAATTAGTAATGAAGATGAACCTAAGTTGTTAATGGTTTGAATAAACTAATTCGATTAATAAAATGAAATGCAAGTGAATGGATTCAAATCTGAGATGCAATGAAAATGAGAATATATGGGTTGTGAATAAATTGAAAATGGAATAGAATTTAGTATAAATTAAGTTGAAATCAATTGAAATTGGTTATAAACATAAATACTTATTTATTCACATAAATCTCGTCAAATTGCATAGAATTAATTGTCATTTGATGTAAATGGAAGTAATTAAAAATCCAATGAATTGACAGGAGTAAAATAAAATTGACTTTAAGAGCAATTGAATTAAATATGAGTTCAGATTGCTTAATAATAAATTACATGTAAGTTTGTGAGTTGTTAACCATTCAGATTAAGTGGAACGATATATGAATTGGTTGTCAACAATTAAGAATTATGTTGGAACATTGGAAATGAAACAAAATAAAGTATAAATTGAATTGGTATCAATTTTAAGTAGTTATAAAATAGAATGGATATTCTATTAAGTGAACATTATTGAATTTGCATAAAAATGGTCGTCGTTGACGCAAATGAGATTGTGTAAAATTCTACGAGTTAACATAAGTAATGAAATTGATTTTTGAATCAATTGAGATAAATATGTGTTCGTTTTGATTAAAATGAATAGAATGTAAGAAACGAAGTATAAACCATTTAAATGGAATGAAATTGATGGGTGATTTAGTTGTAAACAACTAAATTTGTATCGGAACCTTATTAATTTGCTTTTGGAAGTATTTAGTGTATATTGTTTATAATATACATGTGTTTAACTACTGAAATTAAGTGAAATGCTATAAGCTTTGTATATTTGTCGCTTACATGTTTAAATTGAGTAAGTACAGGTACCTGGAAGCCGTATGGCTGGATTAGGATTGCATTAACTGCTAAATAAATAAGCTGCTTGCTTAAAATGCTAAATAAGGTACGCATATGCAATAAAAATAGGAAATATGAACTGTTTTTAGTTTTTCTGACCGTGTGGGTCGATGTATATATATTTATCTCTTTTATCAAATTGCAAATGCTCCTCCGTAGAAAGGGGACTCTGCCAAAAAATTTCAGAAATTTCGGGAGTTAGAATTTTTTTTTAAATTTCTGAAAAAAATTTGTTAACGACAAAACGATTTCCAATTGGAAATTGAAATAAGTTAGTAAATGAAACTGGTTAAAAGAATTACATGAATTAGTAATAAGTGAAAAATTAAATTTATATATTCAGAGTTAAAGATAAATTGAATTCATAGGGAAATGAAAGAGTCGATTTGAATAGAAATAGATATAAACTAAAGTGGGAGATGAGAAGAAAAAAAAAACATATAAGATGCTTATACTAACTTAAGAAGGGAATGGTGAATTCTTGATATGGAAGTGATACTACAAATATAATAAGTTAATATTTGAATGAATAAATAATGACAGTTTGTAAGAAAGTTGATATGATGTTTTGGGAATGTTGTGATTGGATATTATTGCTAAGTAAGATATGCAGGTGTTATAAAGAGAAATGAGAATTGGATTTGATTTCAAAAAGATAAAAAGTTGAAATGCTCGACAAAAAGGTATGTATTTAAATTTGGTATGAAATTTGATTGGGATTTGGATGGAACCACTTGGCTTTTTGTTTTCTTCTTGGATTTGGGAGGCCGTAGAGCCATTTTGTAGTTGTACCGAGCTAGCCGCACAAAGGAGACGCTGGCGTAATTTTTCGAAAATTTAGAGAGTTAGAAAAATTTTGAGAAAATATTGATAATTCAAAATGTGGATTTAAATTGAAACTTGAATGGTTAAACAAATGGTATAGTTTGAAACTATGGGAGAGTAGAGAAGTTAATAAGAATGATAATGGGGTTTTTTTTAAAAAGGATGATTAGATGTTGGATTGTTTGGTTTTTGGGAAAAGTAACGGGAATTGGACCATTCTTCCTAACTAGTAATTTCGCGGACGAAATTCTTTTAAGGGGGAGGAATGTGACGACCCGGAATTTTCAAGCATTTAAAATCGGAATATTTAATTAATTTTAAATATTCAATATAATAATTTTAACTGGAATTACAAAAATCGCTATTTGTTTGATAACTAAATAATAGAATTAAGTTATTAGAAGTTGAGTAAATTGTTGAATCTCGAATTTTAAGCCTGTTAAAAATAATTTGAAGGTTTGTAAAATTTATATTGATAACACTGAAAATGATAGAAGTTGTAAAATTGAAATCAACAGTGGTATGTTCAGTTTTAAAATTTTATCATTTAAATTGAATTTAAAAATAGCCTTCTGAGGCACAGTCTCGGAATTAGACGAAACCAGTTCCATTGGGTCCGTAATATTGAGTTATTACTGGATTTCAAATTTCGTATTGATCGGAGTTGTTGTGTGCTTATTCGTTAAGTAAACACGTTGAAAATTTAATCGAGGTTTTTATATATATAAATAAACAAATAAATAAATATAATATAGTTAAATCAGTAGCCAAGCTTCTTCTGCACGCCTATTTTCTTATCTCTTTAAGCCGAGCCTTCTAATGAAACCTCGCACCTTCTTCTCTTCTTCTACTCGACGTACATCAGAAAAAAAAAATGAAATGATAATATAATAATGGCCGAAGCCTTATCTTTCCCTTTCTCGTTTACTTATTTCCCCTCTTTCAAACTGGAGGCAATTCGATGCTTATAAAAAAATATAAATGGCGGAATGAGGTGGGAGGGGGGGGACTCGCGTGACAACGCGAGGAAATCGCGTCGTCTCCACATCAAATCGAACTGGGGAGGGGGCTCGTGCTAGGCGACGGGCCGATGGAAGATTTTTGGGGGAGGGGCTACTTGAGCTTTAGCGTTGTTTGCGAGCAACGTCGCGAGGTGAGGACGGCGATCGAGCGACGCAGTCGCGATCTGGGGTCGCGAGGCGACCGCGTACGAGGGGGAAATCGGGGCGGCGACCGCGATGGGAATGCTAGGCTTGTTGGTGATGCGTGCGTGGAGTTTGGGCCACGCGTTTTCAACAGCAGTAAGGTCAAAATCTGATAGAAGATAGCCGGGTTGGATCGAATTGCAAAACAAAATGAAAGGTGAGTTAATCTCACTCGGTTTATATTTAAATTTAAATTTGAATGATTAAATCTAAATAATTGTTTGAATGATTGGATTGATGGATGAACTATAGTATGGTTTATTTGGAATTGGTATATTATGTATGCTAACGTCTGTGGATGCAGGGAAAACAGGTTGAAGGGATCCAACTGGACCCCTCAACTTTTATTTAAATTGTTTAATATTTTCTGTTCTGGTTATTTGATATTCTATTATGAATTATGTGGAAGTATTGAATGTTATGGCTTGGTTGGGTATAATAAATTACCAAAAATATAGATTTGATTGTTGAAATGAAAATAAAAGAAGTGAAATTGCATGTAAAATAATTATAGAAAATTTTAAAGAATGACTTGGAAAAGAAATAAAGTGACTTAAAAATTCTAATAAATGAATCTTGAAAATGGAAAGGAAAATTTGAATAAACATAAAGTTAATGAATTTTATAATGCTGTATTATTAATTAAAAAGAACAAATATTTATTTAGGATTTAAGATTTGAAATATTGAAAGAGTAAAGAAGAAATTAGAAATAATAATAATAAAGCCCATAACTATTGAATTTGGAAATGAACTAATAAGTAAAAGAATTTATTTCAAATAAAATAAATTGGAAATCAATTTGAGGAGAATTGATTTAAGTGATTGAAGTTGAAATTTTCTCTGAATAGCCAAGTACATGTTTTTTTAGGTAAATTTTTAAATAAAAAATTAAATGTTTTAAAGTGTTTTTAAAGAAAGAAAGTTTTGTAAAATTTATTATTTCTAATATTTTAAGTCTAAAGTAAGTGTTTTCCTTTAATCTATTTAGTAGTAATTACTAAGGAGTAATTTAGTATTTTGTTTTAAAAGTAGAAATCTAGTTTTATATTTTATTAAGTAACTTTATTTTCAAATGTTTATATAGTATGAATTTTTAGTAAATTATTGAAGTAGTTTTAACTTCAATGTTTAAAAGTAAATTCCAAAGTAAGTATTTTGTTTACTCTATTATCGTAATAATTATCTAAAGATTGCTTTGATATTTTGTTCAAAGTATTATTATAAATTAAGTATTAAAGTAAATTTTTTAAATTAAATGTTAAATATACTTTAAAATAAAGACTTTTTAAATTATTTTAAAAACCTAGAGTTTGGTACTTGGTGATTCCAGAAGAAATAAAAATACTTGAAATTTATTCTGAGAAGGCAGATAGTCTTGAAAACTATTTTAAAAAGGGGAATTTGAAACGTAAACACATATCCTGGGAAGATATTTTAGAGATAAATAAATAATGTGGAAAATTATTTATTGTGTGATGGGTGTTTTGTGAATATTAATTGATAGTTAAATAGCAGACTATCAATATTGGCCAAATGCGTTGATCGTTTCGAAGAGTCCGGGATCGAGATTTATTTCTCAAAAACCACTTCGATCCGGTTTGTATGTTTCGTGAAAACGATTTTGTATTCGAAGATGGCACAGTGAAGTGCAAGGGCTAGTCGCTACTAATCCTGAGGATATTTCCAAAATGGATGTATTAGGAATAGTGCCTTCGTTCCGTTCGAACCCGGGACGGACTTGTATGGATGAATGCTTGCGAAACATCGTTAGGTGGACGATGGGCATTCTAAGGAATATGTTCTAAAAGGTAACGCTTAGCCTCAAGCCTCATCAAATGGGAATGACTGAAAATCAGGGGTTATGCAGCAATGCTAGGTGGGTAGCACCCATGTAGGGTGAGGTCATTTCAGTCTAGATGTCCCTTTTTATTTTGGCTTAGTGGGCGGTTGATGATCCCAACCGCGGAGTCATCTCACTCGGGATTATCCAGTAAGGGGTAGTCCCAGCCTTGTGTTGCAGGGCAGCGGGCGTACTCTTCGGTACGGTGAACTAGGCCCCGTACTATGACAGGTGGTACCCCAGTGCCTAGTCATTAGTTGGAAATCCGTTCTCCCTACGAGCCTTGTACGAGTTTTGTTTGTATTACCCACTTTTTTGGCTAGTAGCTGGAATTTAATAAATGTGACAATTTCGGCTATTTTATAAGTATTTGTATATAGACCCTATTATAATATCAGGGGATTTCTATAAAAATTGTTTTAGCTATCGTAAGGTAAAAACCCGGCATGTTTATTTGTGGCGTGGTCTTACGAGATGCTTTTGTTTTTCAAAGGATTTTTGAAACTTTGATAATCAATTGGGTGTGATTTATCACGCTACTATTCCAGACTGACTCAGGTGTTATTTAACTGTAATGCTCGTGTTAACTCCTATGGTCAACGACTCAATAAGAAAACGACTCAAGGTGGGCGGCGACTCAATGGACAAACGACTCAGTGAGTTATCAACCTAACGAGTTACAATATGCACGACTCAACGAGTCAAGAGGATGGACGACTTAAGGGACTGAATGACTTAACGGTTTAAGGGCTTAACAACCTAAAAAGTATAACGGCTTAGCGAATTAGCTGGTGGCACGACCTACCGACTTAAGGAAGCTATGACTTAACTGCCCTAAGAGAATAGACTGACTCAATACCTTAAGGAAATTGCCGACTCAGAGTACTTCACGACCTACGACTCAAGGTATGGACGACCTAACGGTTTAACGAGTTGAAGGACTTGGTGACTTACGACCTAAGGCATCCACGACTTAAGGTTTCTACGACTTAAGGAAGTCCACGGCTCAAGGACAGGATGACTTAACGATTCAAGAGATGTCACGACTTAAGAAGGAAATGAGTTAACGACCTAAAGCTATCTGCGACTTACGACCTAGCATGTGTCGTGAGCGACTTAAGCAAATGAGGCGCTGCTCCTTACTTAACACAGTGACCTCTTAACTCGTACACGATTCAGGACTTTGGTTATTATCTGAAGGGAACAGGCTTATCGGTTAACTCTATACGACTCACAACCTAGCTTGAGTCGTCCACGACCTAAAGCTAATGGGTGAAGGTTCAACGCCGCATCAAGAGGACTAGTTAACTCATTTGCGACTTAGATGTTGACTCGTGGGTGACTTAGGACTTGTACAAATGAACTTTTGTGAGACCATGAGGATGGGCCAGATAAGTCGGCCACGACTTACTTTAGACTGGTCACGACTTACGACCTAAAGGGGGAATTTCCCTATAAATACCAACCTACCTCAAGCATGAAGGGGACTTTTGGCCGACCTCTTTAAGCGCCGATACTCTGCTGAATTCTCGACTCACTCGACACTTCAAGTACGAAAGGCATCTCAACTAACTTCGAGAGGAAATCTAACGCAATATACATGGATTTAAAGAATTCTTCTGCATCAAAGTTCTAGTTGTTTGTCTCATCGGAATTGTAATTGAAGATTGTTGTAAAGTTGTAATCGATTCAGTAGTAAAGAGAATTAAAGTGGACATAGGCTTACCCTAAGCCGAACCACTATAAAAACTGTTGTTTTTTCTGCTTTCTCTACGATTTCTCTACTTGTTTTTAGTTCCCGTGTTCACGGGTGGTGCTTTCGCTCAACTTCAATCTACACCGGGGTGTTAGCGTTCGATTTTCAGCGTTAACATTTTTGGTGCTTTCACTAAGAGCCCAACTCAGGAAACTTCCACTATTGCTCCGCGAAGGATTGTTGAAAGGATTTCTTTTAAAACCAAAAGATTATTGGAAATAATGGCTCCTGGGAGAAAATGAAGTTATGTAAGATCCGACAATGTTCAAGAGAATACCGCTACCTCTCCTCCTTCAAGTCAAGCAGCTCCAACTGTTGGAGTTACACGAGCAGAATTGGACGCCGTAGTTTTGGGATTGAGTCAGCAATTGAATGCTCAGAATGCGCAGTTGGAAGCCCAGAATGCCCAGAATGCCCTGATCTTGAGTAAGTTGAATGATCTACTAGGGGCAAATCGTCAACCGGTTAATAATGATGGGAACCCTACTATGGGAGTTCAGGATGTTGAAGGGAACATTTCTCAAAGAGCCGTAGACCCTGTAGAAAGGACTCCTCCTCAAGCTGGAGGATCAGGGCCACAGCCGACCCTCCGTGAACGATGGTCAAGGCAGAATTCAGAGAGAGCGGCTGATGTGTGCCCTCCAGAGCCTCTAAATGATGAAGAGTATTTTTCGGGTATGGTTCGTCAAATCATGAAGGAAAATATGCGAAGAGATGACGATGAGAAAGAGTGGGGTTTTGCTCCAAGCAAAACTCCATTTACTGAAAAGATATTGAAAGCAGAGTTCCCAAGAAAATTCGTTCCCCCTACTATTCCGGCTTACAAGGGGATGAGTGATCCTAACGAGTTTTTGTATAAGTACGACTGGCATATGACTGGTGCCAGGGCGTCTGATGAAATTAAATGTCGATATTTCCCGGTATATCTCGAAGGTGTGGCTCTATTGTGGTTTACAAAGCTGCCAGTCAGGTCCATTGATTAATTCTTCGATTTGACCAGGAAATTCAAAGAGCAATTTCGATTGTATGCTTCTAAAGAAAAGGATATAATGTCACTGTCAAGTCTAGAGCAAAATCCGGGAGAATCCATCAGATCATTTTTGAATCGCTTTAACATAGCATTGGCTGAGGTAGATAATTCTGAGCCACGTATGGTCCTGACATACTTGATGAGGGCGATTGACAAATCGAGTGAATTTGGAAAATGGTTGAAAATGAAAGAACCAAACTCACTTGACAAATTGTACAAGAAAGCGGATGAATTCATGCGCTTGGAGAGCCTCCAAACACCGGCTAAGGTGGTATCAGCGGAAGCCGGGAACAATGGTGCTGCTTCGAATAAGAAAGAACCTAACACTCAGAAAAGGGGAAATGATGGTGGAAAGAAACAGGGAGATGCTAAGAAAGGCCGTCCTTTCAATTTCACACCCTTGACCGATACCCCTGAGAACAACTTTTTTGCGACCAAAGATGATGACAATTATCCGACACCACCTAAATTGAGAGTTGGGATTAGGATGGAAAAAGTGGAAGGTTCTGCCGGTTCCACAACCAACCCGGCCAAGATACCAACGAATGCCGTCAGTTGAAAGAGGTAATTGAACAATTTTTGAAAGAGAACAAGCTCCAGCAGTATGTGAAAAGGAACAGAAATGCCCCAGCTTCTTCAACTCAAGGACAACAAGTTCCCGCTCACCGTCCCGGTTCAAGTGAGAAGGCCGTAGAGCATGAATCGGAAAGGCCTGTCATCAATATAATAACTGGAGGACTTCACCCAGCAGGCAAAAGCTGGGGCGAGATGGAAAGGTATGCCCAGGCCTTGAGGCATGTACCAGCTGAAGAGAATGTTTTTGTTTTAGAAAATGATGCGCCTTTAAAGCAACAAAAGACTTCCACAGATGATATTGTGTTCGGTGCCAGGGATTCTTTGGGTATCGAGGCTCCGACCATAGATCCTTTGGTCATATCCACTGGTATTGGGCCGGCAACAGTGAGAAGAGTTCTAGTTGATTGTGGAGCTTCATGCAACATCCTCTTCAAGAAGATCTTCGATCAAATGAAAATTCCAATGGCTGACGTTCAAACTTCGTCACTTAAGATTGCTGGGTTTGCTGGAGAACCCAAACAACCGATTTGGACCATTGAATTGTTTGTAGAACTGGGAAAGGGACTGAGGAAGGTAGCTCGAAAGCAAACCTTTATAATTGTTGAAGAATTCTCTGCCTACAATACCTTTTTAGGCCGACCAACTCTTGCTGCGTTCAAAGCTGTTCTTGCCCCATGGTGTCTGACTCTAAAATTCCCCATAGATAACGGAGTTGGTGTGATTAAGGGAGACCAAGATGTTGGGCGAGAATGTTACTTTGCAGAGTTGCGAGAATCAAGGAAAAGAGAAATGGGAAAAGGTGCGGCGGCTCCGGTCCGCATCAAAGAACCCACCTTGTAGCAATTACAGGGTGGACCCTGCACTGGCGAATGTAGTGGTGCACGAAGAGAGATGGATCCAAGGAAAGCCAGTGCAGGGGAGAATAGGGTAATACAGGTAGAGGTAACAGTGCCGGTGCCCGTTGAACCAAAGGACCCAAACAAAGTGATTAATGTGGGTTCACAACTCAATACAACAGTTCATAATGTTCTGATTTCATTTTTGAAGGATAATTTGGATGTATTCGCTTGGACTCATGCTGACATGTGTGGAATATCCCCAAAGATTGTAGTCCACACTCTGAACATTGATCCAAAGTTTACACCTGTGAAACAGAAGAGAAGAACTCAGGGTCCTGAGAGAACGGCAACGTTAAAAGAAGAAGTGGATCGGCTCGTGGAGAACGGTTTCATCAGAGAATCTACTTATCCAAATTGGGTATCAAATCCAGTGCTGGTGAAAAAGGCTAACGGAAAGTGGAGAGTGTGCATTGATTTTTCAGATCTGAACAAAGCCTGCCCCAAAGACTGTTTCCCGCTGCCCAGGATCGATCAGTTGGTGGATGGGACGGCAGGACATGAATTGTTATCTTTTATGGATGCATACTCCGGATATAACCAGATTATGATGCATGAGCCAGATCAAGAGGATACCAGCTTCATCACAGATGTTGGACTCTACTGCTACAAGGTCATGCCTTTCGGACTCAAGAATGCAGGGGCAACTTACCAAAGGCTTGTTAATGCCATGTTTAAACCACAGATTAGCAAGACAATGGACGTTTATGTTGATGATATGCTAGTAAAGTCTAAGAAAGCAGTGGACCATATGGATCACTTGGCAGAGATGTTTACAGTACTCCGCAAGTACAGAATGAAACTTAATCCCCTGAAATGTTCATTTGGAGTGGAGTCCGGAAAGTTTTTGGGTTTCATTGTGAGCGCTAGGGGCATTGAAGCCAATCCAGCTAAGATCACTGCCCTGAGAGAGGTCAAGGCTCCTAGAACGAAGAAGGAATGGCAAAGTCTCAATGGAAAGGTTGCTTCCTTGAGTCAGTTCATTTCCAAAGCTACTGACAAATGCATTCCATTCTTTGATGCTCTGAAGAAAGGAAGAAAAAACTTTGAATGGACCCCTGAATGTCAGAAAGCATTTGATGAGTTGGTTCGTCATATGGAAGTGCCTCCGATACTTTCAAAGCCTGATAGTGGTGAAGATCTCTTCATATATTTGGCAATTT
The DNA here is from genome assembly GCA_030765085.1 of Allium cepa. Lineage (NCBI taxonomy): Eukaryota > Viridiplantae > Streptophyta > Magnoliopsida > Asparagales > Amaryllidaceae > Allium > Allium cepa. The sequence goes on along the minus strand of CM060929.1, from coordinate 155,880,912 downwards.
CGTCTCATGCTCTCAGTGCAGTGTTGGTACGGGATGACGCAAGGATTCAACACCCAGTCTATTATATCAGCAAAAGATTCACTGGGGCAGAGATGAACTATTCAAGATTAGAAAAGCTCGCCTATTGTTTGTTGATCGCATCAAGAAAATTAAGGCCGTATTTCCAAGCTCATCCAATCAAAGTCCTCACTGATCAACCTCTAAAGCAAGTCCTATTCCGTCCTGAGACTTCGGGCCGTCTTTTGAAATGCAATATTGAACTCAGCCAATATGACATCACTTACCATCCCCAAAAAGCAATCAATGGCAAACTTTGGCAGATTTCATCGCAGAATGTACGGATAAAAGTGATAGTGAGGAAGAAGTCACTGATAACATCCCAATCCAATGGAAATTGTATGTCGATGGCGCAAGGAATGATTACTGTTCTGGAGCAGGGGTTGTTCTTTAAACCCCGGAAGGGCGATCGTTATGTTATGCGTTGAGACTAGAATTCCCTTCGACAAACAATGAAGCTGAATATGAATCACTCATTGTAGGTTTAAGGATTGCTAAAGAACTAAAGGTCAAGGCATTGCAGATCTTCAGTGACTCTCAACTTATTGTTTGCCAAGTCAAGAAGGAATTTCAAGCTAAAGGAGGGAATCTACCCGCCTATTTATCAAAAGCTTGGGAGCTCCTTCAACATTTTGACCGTTATTCAATAAACCATATAACCCGAGAAGAGAACATGAAAGCAGATTCTCTTGCAAAGTATTCGAGTACTGGTGAAGCTCAACTATTGGGATTAATTCCCGTCGAAGTCTTGTTAGCTCCAAGCACAGATGAAATGGATGTTGATTGGATTATGAATGTATCCCAAGGTCAAGAATCATGGATGACTCCGATATTTGAATATCTACTCAATGGTTCTTTGCCAGAAAGTTCAAAAGAACGACAGAAGCTGATGAGGAAAGCCTCCAGATATATAGTTCAAGATGGTCGTTTGTACAGACGAGGATTTTCAATGCCATTACTCCGATGTGTGACAAAGGAAGAAGCTAAGACAATTCTGACTGAAGTACACGAAGGGGAATGTGGGGATCATACAGGTGGTCAAACTTTAGCAAAGAAAATCCTCCGTTATGGATACATTTGGCCAGAAATTAATCAGGATGCTACTCACTATTCCCGAAAGTGCGATAAATGCCAAAGATTTGTTGAAATCCCTAGAGCCCCTTCCACTGAGCTAACACAAATGGTCAGTCCATGGCCGTTTTCCATTTGGGGAATAGATCTCATTGGGCCTTTGCCAACTGCCAAATCGGGAATTAAATATGCTATCGTTGCTGTTGATTACTTCACTAAATGGGCTGAAGCCGAACCATTGGCTACTATTGCCTCTAAGAAAATGATAAGCTTTGTGACTAAAAATATCATTTGCAGGTATGGTGTGCCTCAGAAGATAATCACGGACAATGGTACTCAGTTTGAAAGTGAGGAGTTCCAAGATTTCTGCAAACGATTCAAGATCCGAAAAAGCTTCTTAGCAGTGGCTCATTCGCAGGCAAACGGGCAAGTGGAAGCAGTAAACAAAATCATAAAATCAACCATCAAAAAGCAGCTGGAAAAAGCAAAAGGTGGTTGGGTCGATAAGTTACCGCTTGCACTATGGGCATACAGAACCACCCACAAAACTGCGACTGGGCATATTCCATTTTCATTGGCATACGGATCAGAAGCGATGATTCCAGTGGAAACTAAAGTCCCCTCACACAGAAGGATCCATTTTGATCAAGATGAGAATGAGAAACTGCAACTGGAAGCACTTGACCTCCTTGATGAAAGAAGAGAAGAGGCTAGGCTTAGAATTGCAGCTCATCAACAAAGAATAGCCAGGCACTTCAATTCCAAAGTTCGTCAGCGCAGCTTTGAAGTTGGGGACTTAGTCCTGAAGAAAATTATGACAGCCATAGGTGTGTTTGGGCCAAACTGTGAAGGACCATATGTTATAGGCGCGAAACTCCTTGATTGCACATTCAAACTCACAACTGTCGAAGGAGAACCAATCCCAAGAGCTTGGAACAGCAATCATTTGCGTCCCTGTTTTACTTGAAAGCATTGCTGAAATGTTGTAAAAGAATTACGAACATATGATTCTTGTATTGAAAGCAATTGTAAAGCAAGTGAATAATGAAAAGCTATAAAGTGGATGTAGGCCCAGCTTTTGGCCGAACCACTATAAATCTTGTTTTCTCTACTATTATAAACTGCTTTGTTTTATTTCGACATATAAAATACGTTAATTGTGTCACTAAAATGTCGATTTAATAATGCAGGCCATAAAAGCAAAGCTTACCCATCGCAAGACCAAGCGATTTCCGGCATCACTCTGCAAGCAAACACTAAGCCATTCAAAATTTCCATACTCCAATCCTACAAAAGAAGTGCTTCGAACAAAAGTTAGCAATGTGGATGGAAGTGGACCATTTCTAACTAACTGCAAATGTTTGAACAAACAAACAACCAGTTAAATAGCCTGTGTCTACCACCGCCAACTCGCTTAACTATGAAGTATATTTCTTTGGATAAGGGAAATTATTGGCAACTAAAAAGGGATGACACTTGCAAAAGACAACGGGGATCGCCAACATGAATAGATGGCAAAGAGACATGGGCGAGCAAGCATCAAACAACAAAAGACCTCTTTGGAGGCACAATCCCTCTTCAGAGGCACAACTCTTCGGAGGATAAAGACCTCGAGCGGGCTAAACCATAAAAAGAGAGATCTTTCTCGATACAAAGTTGCGGACTGATCGGTCGATACACTCCCGTGAATCCGTCCAACCGAGAGAAAGAAACTCCAAACTTCCAGGCAAAAGCCCTACTCAGAGGCACAAGTTCCACCTAGATCGAAATAAAACTTCCAAGTGTTCAAACGTGTAAAGCCCTCTTCGGAGGCCCATTTCACCACAGTTGAAATGCTAAAAGACCTCGTGCGGGTTAAACAATAAAAAGAGATATCTTTCTCGATACAAAGTTGTGGATTGATCGGTCGATACACTCCCGTGAATCCGTCCAACCGAGAGAAAGAAACTCCAAACTTCCAGGCAAAAACCCTACTCAGAGGCACACATTTCACCGTGATCGGTGATACACTCCCGTGAGATGAAATGTGAAAAGCCCTCTTCGGAGGCCCACTTCCCAGCGAACAGGGAAAAATAAAAGCCTCTCCCAAGGGGCAGAAACAAAAGACCTCTTCCCAGAGGCGCAATCAAACAAAAAGACCTCTTCCCAGGGGCACAATCAAACAAAAAACCTCTTCCCAGAGGTGCAATCAAACAGAAAGACCTCTTCGGAGGCACACATTTCACCGAGATTGAAATAAAACTTCCAAGTGTTGAAACATGGAAAGCCCTCCTCGGAGGCACAACTCTTCGGAGGCACACGTTTCACCGAGATTGAAATAAAACTTCTAAGTGTTGAAATGTGAAAAAGCTCTCCTCAGAGGTACAACTTTTCAAAGAAGCAATTCACCAGAAATGCAAAGCAAAGATCAAAAGCCCTCCACCGAGGTGCAATATAAAAAAAAAGAGAAGAAGCCCTCTTCAAAGCACACTTTAGCTTTCAAAGGAAGATTGGTTCTTCTATTCTCGAAAATACTCTTCCTCAAAAAGAAGTTAAAGTGCCCTTTAGAGGCCCGCTTTACCACATAGAAGAATTCACTTGGTAAAAATGTGTGAAAGCACAAAAGAAAAAGTGATATCTTCGAAGGATGAAGCATAGAAACTCATATGGAGTGAGCTGTACTCTATTTTGAGCAGAATAGTATTCCTCCAAGTATGGAATAGTTATTCTCTAGAAAATAAGAGTACAAGTCCCCTCAAAGTATAAAATATTGCAACGAGCTTATGGTATAGGGGCAACATGGTATAGCTACATTGGTAAAAATTACGCTCAATCAACATACCACAAGCTCACTGCTATATCATATAAAGAAACTTGTGCAAAAATGAATAGTAAATGCATTCTCAAATACAGACAGAAGTTTGTACAAACAAAAAGAATCATTTATTCAATACTGTCAAAATTTTGTACAGGTACAGTTTCAAAATAAAAAGAAAAAGAAAAGCGGTGGCCGGTACCCGCACAATCTCCGGCCAGTACATGCAAAAAGCAAAAAGTAAAGATAAATCAAAGCAGGACCCCTTACTTCTTCTTGCCACCACCTTTAGAGCCTTCACCTGACCTAATAAGCAGCTTTTCAGGACAGCTTGGGAGAGTCGGGGATGAAGGAGAAAGGGTTACTACCGGAGCAACTTTCGCTTCCTGTTCAGAAACAAGAATGTCTTTCCTTCTCTTCTTGGAAGTGACACACTTCCTCCTCCTCCTTGAAGAAGACTCACTTCCTGGAGTAACAAGAGCAGATAATTTTATGTTATCAAAAGTAGTTCGCTCCGGTGACTCATTGCATTCTCCAAGCCCTTCTCCCCCATGTTCTTGAGAAGCAATAAGATCATCTAAGCCATGAAGAGCTTCTATTTGCTCCTCTTGCGACCAAGGTTGAGAGGCGGACGGAGGAGTGACCTAGAGAGGTGGAGGAGGAATAATTAAAGGAGAAGGAGTCTGAACAATGCTTGATGCTTTCTCTACAGAAGAAAAGAAGTTAAAGTTAGTAAAAAGAGGAGATAAAGGCTCGCTGAGGTTCAGAAAATAGTCGAGAAGCTCATCGAACTCATAAGAAGCAAATGAGCAGTCTACTTGGGCAAGATTAACAGTAAATTTACCTGGAGAAGTCGGCTTCCTGATATCAACCTCATAAGCCTGTGCTTCGGCGCTCTCTTCGCCTTCATCTCCACCCTGTGTACTTGTAATCTCGGTTGTAACTTTGACCAGGGATGGAGAATGAGAACTGGAGCCGACAAAGTCAATTTCGGCCGAAGGTGAAGGCTGGACTGGAATAGTTGAAGTAGTTTTTCCTAACCGTTCCCTTTTTTTCATTTCAGCTCTTAATTTTGCAAGTTGTTCTTTTCCCTTGGCGAGAGCGATGCAAGCATCGTCATCCAAGTAATGCTCCTCAAGAGCTGATTCGACATAGCCAGCACCTTCACCGCCAAGCATGTCAAGTGCGGCCTCCCACACTTTAGCCAGAGTAATTTCATATTTGGGTCCTAGAAAGGCGAGACTACCGTGCCCCAAGATGATGTGCAGGTAGAAGTCAAATAATGTCGAGCTGATGCTGGTCTTAGTTGCCTCATGAGATTCTTCAGCTGCAATTTTACCGACAACGGCCTCATCACGCTCTCTTTCAGCTTTGGAAAGTTGAAGCTTAAGCATTTCGATCTCTGCCTCTTGAGAGTCAGTTTTCTTCCAAAGCTCTGCGATATCAGCAACATAGCCCTCATTGATTCTTTTTTATACTTCGAGCCTGTCTTCGGCGTCTTTTTGGCCGGCATGAGCATCTCTCACTTGTTTTTGGAGCACCTCTTCTTTTTGAGTGTAAGAAGTTGAAGAAGTGGCGAGTTCTTCTTTAAGTTTCTCGACCTTCGCCTCAAGCACTTCATTATAAGTAGTGATGCTCCTCATATCGGTATCATGCTGCTCAAGAACCTTCTGCCATTCAGCTTCGTCATTCTCCATAGTAAGCATGGCCTCGAGATTCGCACGGTTTACCCTTTGAAGCTCGTCAACAAGCTTTTGCCAGTTCGACATCCTTTCAATATCAAGCCTGACGGCATCGAGATTTCGCAGCATGGCAGGCTTATCAATAGGGACCAAGTCAAGATCGAACCGCACTCCCTTTAGGCACTAGTGCGGGAACCGGCTTTGCAGAGTAGCCGGACCTGGTCCAACTTGGAATTTAGGCATGCTGATTACTGTCTGAATGTCTGTTTTCCCGAGAGCAGGAGAGTCAGAAGGAATGTCAACTGAGATAGGGGCAGTGACCTTTTCAGGAGTTGCAGAAGCATGCTTTTCACCGTGCCGGACACGCTTGCTTGGGTCCTCAACTATATGGCATTTTCCCCGATCATCATGCGATTTTATCTTGTGAGAATCGTCACCTCTCTGGAAAGAATCATGGTGCTCCTCCCTTTCTTTTCTCTCATAACGCTCTTCTTGAGCCCTTCTCTCCTGAGCCTTTCGAGCGGCTCTCTCTTCGTCGGTTTCTCTGTGAACAGGAAGGTAGCGCCTATAATCATATTGACTACGCCTCCCGTAGCGCTGAAAGTCGTCATTGTAAGAGCCGCTGCGTCCCATCCGAGAATCTGAAATAAAAAAAAGAGACAAGTCTTAAATGTCTTCAGAGAAAAGAAGTGTAACTGTAGAATCTTCAAAGTAAAAAGAATTGGGTGTATGAAATTGCCGAAAGATTCTAAGTGTGTGCGATGTGCAAACTACGCGCATCAAACTACGAACCACTCTTCGATTGCAGAGTAGCTGTGGGGGTAGTAGTTAACGTCAACTCTTGGGTCGATGGAGCTTGTTGCAAAGAAGAAGTCGCTTCCACTACTGAAGAAGGAACCCTAGTAGTGATAGGGTCGTCTTTAAAGATCTCCTATGAGGTGGCAAAGAGGTCGCTCAACCCTTCGAAAGTGACGTCCCCGCTCTGCCTGACAGGGCTTGTTTTCCCGGCTTCCTCGCCAAACTTCTGTGAACGTTGGGGAGATCCCTGAGGCTCTTTTTCCTCGAAGACTGGGGCGAGTGCGGATTTGCCAAACGGCCCCGCAACCTCGACAGTAGTAGAGCACTTCACTAGAGAAACCTCGGGGGCAGGTTCTTTTGGTATGGGTTTGTCAGAAGAAACTGGGGCATCTAATGCTTTAGGTGGGGAGTCTGGAACCTCATGGGGGTGTGTGGAGCGAGAAGGGTGAAGAAGTCCGAACTGGTGAAGGAATTCGTCGTTCAACAAAAATTTCATATCCCACTCTTCAACCAGTACAGCTACGATCCACTCCAGAGTTGGCTTGTGGCTGGGATCTCTAGAAGGAGGGGGAAGCGCTGAAATGAAAAAATGAAGTTAACACTTGGCAATTCGGACTTCACAAAACGCAAAGTATAGAAGGGGTAGAGGTAGATGATCTTACTTCCTTCCCTCCACACAGCATAAAACACCGAGGGGCAGCGGACAAAGAAGAATTGAGTTAAGAAACCATGGGCAGTGTCAGGGAGGCCAACGATCAATTTACGATTTCGCGCGCTTCTCATGACGGTGATAGAAGGATGATCCTTAGTCCTAGTAAAGGAATATAGGAAGCAAATCTCGTCAAAGCTTGGAAGTCGGTCCAATGTTCTCCTAAATAGCACGCATAACCCCATCAGAATGGCATAGCCATTGGGGTGTAGCGGGAATGGGAAGATAGCTAGTCGAAGAAGAAGATTCTGGAGAAAGTCGTTGAAAGGGGGAATGGCCCCGCTTAGGCACATTTGTCGGTTAACCGCTACAAAGCCAGTAGGCGCCACATCAGCAGTGTCACTTTTCTCAGGAAGAATGGCATCTGCCTCAGAAATGCCAAACTGACTACACAACTGACGAAAAGCTTTGTACGATAAGGTGGTAGGGGCCCTTTCTGGAGGATTGACTACCTCTCCAGCCTGGGCTGTTATATCTTCTTGCTGAGAAGTCATTCTACACAAGCAACTGGATATTCAAATATGAAGGTGCACGTTCCCTAAAATGTGTGAAGTGTTGTGTAAAATCAACAAAGCAATAAGCGAATAAAACTGGAATGAAAACCAGCAAGCATTTGTCAGTTATGAAGTCCAGGGTTTGTTGTTTTAAAATATGAAAGAGAAATGTAGATGTAAACAAATCAATTCAAGATAGCAATGCTTTGCATTAATATTTCACTTTAGTTGATTGGTTCACAGCATTTCATACAGTATGTTTAAGTTGATTACTCTATGTTGATTAATCTGTCATTTGACGTGGGCAGTCAGTGGTAGTATATTCGTCCCGGTTTTCTGTAAATGATGTATTGAACAAATTGTTAGCTTGCAAGTCAAAAGTGATCTGTGAATGAATGCAGCAAAGTTTAACAGTTCAAAGTTCAAGTAACAGTTCAAAGTTCAAGCAGTTTATCCTGGCAACTCAAATTGGAAATACAATCAAGTTCTGTCAACATCTCTAAGTTTTCAAATTTTGTTCAGGTCATTGAGTCACAGTTGAAATCATGAGTCGTCCATGATTTAAAAGTTAAGTCGTTCACGACTTAAAAGTTAGATCGGCTATGACTCAGGGCTAAGTCGCTCACGACCTAGAGGCCAAGTCATAAAGTCTCAAATCAAGATAGAGCAAATGAAGTGCAAATGAAGCTAAGTCTTAAGTCGTCCAGAAACAAACATAACCTAAAGGGTTAAGTCGTGTGCAATTAAGGTCGTAGGGGATCTTAAGTCAGTCACTTTGAAAACTATGCAAATTGGCAAAGTCGTGAAAACTTCATGATATCTCTTCTCAACCCGCTGATCCTTCTCCAACCCAATAACCCGTTATCTTCCATTAGCAACAAAATCCATCATCTTCTCAAGAAAAACCCAAAAACAAATCCAAACACTTGCCAAAAAACTACATAAGATCCTAAGCCGATTCACCTTCTAGGGCAATTGTCAATGATCGGCAATGGTCAGAAGACGAATCGAAACATAATCTCACAGCATGGAAACAAAAACTATATCTAAATGGTTACGAAGAGTTGGTGATAAACGCGATGGACAGCTGACTGAAGTTACCTAAATCTGTTGATCGAGGATGTAATATTAAAGAAAATTGATGGTTGATCGGATTGAAGTCGCCTTTGGGAGCTCGGATGCAACAATGGCGGAAAGAAGACAAGCAACGAGGTAAAAGTAGAGAAGCGACTTAACGGCTTATATAGGAGGCAAAGAAGAAGATGGATGGTCAAACGAGTTAACCAGCTCCTTGAGTCGTCCACGACTTAGGGATCAGATCGAAGCACACGACCTACGACTTGGGCGTGTACTTCGAGGGGCAAATGTTAACTCCTATGGTCAATGACTCAATAAGAAAATGACTCAAGGTGGGCGGCGACTCAATGGACAAACGACTTAGTGAGTTATCAACCTAACGAGTTAAAAGATGCACAACTCAACGAGTCAAGAGGATGGACGACTTAAGGGACTGATGACTTAACTGTTTAAGGGCTTAACAACCTAAAAAGTATAACGGCTTAGCGAATTAGCTGGTGGCACGACCTACCGACTTAAGGAAGCTATGACTTAACTGCCCTAAGAGAATAGACCGACTCAATACCTTAAGGAAATTGCCGACTCAGAGTACTTCACGACCTACGACTCAAGGTATGGACGACCTAACGGTTTAACGAGTTGAAGTACTTGGTGACTTACGACCTAAGGCATCCACGACTTAAGGTTTCTACGACTTAAGGAAGTCCACGGCTCAAGGACAGGATGACTTAACGATTCAAGAGATGGCACGACTTAAGAAGCAAATGAGTTAACGACCTAAAGCTATCTGCGACTTACGACCTAGCATGTGTCGTGAGCGACTTAAGCAAATGATGCGCTGCTCCTTACTTAACACAGTGACCTCTTAACTCGTACACGATTCAGGACTTTGGTTATTATCTGAAGGGAACAGGCTTATCAGTTAACACGTATACGACTCACAACCTAGCTTGAGTCGTCCACGACCTAAAGCTACTGGGTGAAGGTTCAACGCCGCATCAAGAGGACTAGTTGACTCATTTGTGACTTAGATGTTGACTCGTGGGCGACTTAGGACTTGTACAAATGAACTTTTGTGAGACCATGAGGCCGGGACAGATAAATCGGCCACGACATACTTTAGACCGGTCACGACTTACGACCTAAAGGAGGAATTTCCCTATAAATACCAACCTACCTCAAGCACGAGGGGGACTTTTGGCTGACCTCTTTAAGCGCCGATACTCTGCTGAATTCTCGACTCACTCGACACTTCAAGTACGAAAGGCATCTCAACTAACTTCGAGAGGAAATCTAACGCAATCTACATGGATTTAAAGAATTCTTCTGCATCAAAGTTCTAGTTGTTTGTCTCATCAGAATTGTAATTGAAGATTGTTGTAAAGTTGTAATCGATTCAGTAATAAAGAGAATTAAAGTGGACGTAGGCTTAGCCTAAGCCGAACCACTATAAAAAACTGTTGTTTTTTCTTCTTTCTCTGCGATTTCTCTACTTGTTTTTAGTTCCCGTGTTCACGGGTGGTGCTTTCGCTCAACTTCAATCTACACCGGGGTGTTAGCGTTCGATTTTCAGCTTTAACAGCTCCGGTCAGACCGAGTATTAAAGGATACAGGAAATGCTGTGGTGCCCAGGAGACGAGCTGGATGATGATACATATTCGCGTACTTGTTATATACATATATTCCGCTGTGTTGAGTTGTTGTGTATCCATTTGTACGACATTGATGTTGAGCTGTGAGTGATGTACTCTGATGATGTAATATATAAACAAAGATATTTGATGTTGAGTAAAGAGTATTTATTCTCTATTATATTTTATTCCGCTGCGATGGTTAGATTATGTTGTTGATTTTAATTTTCTTCTTCTAATACTTCTTCTTTACCCCTAATGGTTCGTATTTCTGTGCAACTTGAGTTGATTGTTGCAGAATAGTGTTGACTCAAGGGGTACGGATTTGCGGGCTGTTACACGAACGGAACCGAAAGCACTATTCCTACTACATCCATTTTGAAAATATCCCCAGGATTAGTAGCGACTAGCCCTTGCACTTCACTGCTCTAACTTCGAATCCACACTTGTTTCCCACGAAACGTACAAACCGGATCGAAGTGGTTTTCGAGAAATAAATCCCGATCTCGGTCTCTTCGAAACGATCAGCGCATTTGGCCAATATTGATAGTCGGTGATTTAACTATCAATTAATATTCACAACCAACCATCAACCAATAAATAATTTCCCAAATTGTTTGTTAATCCGAAAAATATCTTCACAAGATATATTTTCACATTTCAAACCCTTTTGAAAACAGTTTCAAACTATCTTCCTTTCTCAGAATAAATTCCAAGTATTTCTATTTCCACTGAAATCACCAAGCACAAAACTTTAGATTTTTAAAATAATTTAAGACGCTTTACTTTGAAATATACTTTAAAACATTTATTTTAAAAACTACTTCAATAATCTATTAAAAATACATACTATACGAATATTTGAAAATAAGGTTACTTTATAAAATATAAAACTAGGTTTTCACTTTTTAAAACAAAATACTAAGTCACTTTTTAAATAATTACTACGATAATAGATTTGAAAAATATTTAATTAAGAATTTAAACTATTAGAAATAATAAATTTTCTAAAACATGCTTTTTAAAACAACATTAAAGCTTTTAAATTATATTTAAAAGTTTATTTTGAAAACGTACTTGGCTATCTAGGAAAAAACACTTCTCTTCACATCCTTTAAAAATAAATCACTATTTATCTTTAAACAAATTTTCTCATTTCCTCCAAATAAATTCCCACCTTGAATTTATTCTTCCAAATATCCAATTTCAAACACTTAAATCAATTTCCAATTTACCCCATTTATTCCAAAATCCATTAACTTTAGATTTAAATCCTTAATTATGATTTAAAATATTTTTACCGAAAATACCATTGTTAGATTTCTCAAATTACTTCTTTATCCTTTTAAATAAATTCAAACTTTGAATTTTAAAATAATTCTTCATTCCTTTAATTGATAACACTTAAGTTTACAATTCATTAATTTCTGTTTTATTCAAAATTATTTTCCATACTTGGAATTATTTATTAGTATTTTAATATCACTTCCATTCCTTTTCATTTCATTCTTAATTTATTTGCTATAATTATTTTTCTTAAAACGCCACTCTTTATTGTCTTTCCAAAACTCCAATTTTATATATTTTTGGTAACTATTATACCCAAATATATTCAATCAAAGCATAGTATTCAATATTCCAATATAATTTATCATAGAATATCAAATAATCACAACAGAGAATGTTAAATAATTTAAATAAATTGTGAGGAATCCAGTTGGATCCCTCCAACCTATTTCCCTGCATCCACAGATGTTAGCACAATATAAATTACCAATTCCACTTCAAGGTGGAATATCGCGGTATATGGGATTAAATATAACAACATCCGCTATTATGCGGCGCATAGGGTCTCATCCGCTATATAATGAGGGAAATCAATGATTCCAAGATGTATTATATACTGTAATATAGCATATAAAATCAATTCAACCATTCAACCAATTATTTAAATTTACCCATTTAAATTTAAATTAAACCAGATGAGTGAGATTAACTCACCTTTGATTTTTGCAATCCGATCCAACCTTGACTTGTTTTCTCCATGATTTTTAGACCGTGTATAATATTATAGTTTTTCCTTAATATTCGAAATAATCGAACAATTTACTACCAATTAAATAAATTTAATTTAACTAATGATTTAGTTTAAACAAGTAATTAAATTTTAAACTAATTTCCCTTTAAAAAATCTTTTAGTAACTAAAGTAATTAAACAAGCCTATTTAACAAACTAATTCGCTTATTCCATTATTTTATAATAACTTAGTAAACAAAAATATGTATATTTACATTTGTTTTAGGTTTAGTTTTGAAACCACATGTATATTTATAAAATAACTTATATAGATTTCATAAAAACTAATTTATATAAACTTTCATATATATTTTTCAAAATTCCGATTTTTTTCAAAACTATATATATGTATTAAATTTAAAACAAAAATGTTTAAACTTTATTGTAACATATATTTTCCCTCTGATTTGATATATGTTTCTGTTTTACATGTATATGTATATGTGTTATATTTTTCTTTTATTTCGGTAAATAACAAAATAAAATTCTACCCTATTGTAATTATTTTCTAATACATATACGTATATTGAAACTAAATTAAATTATAACAAGGCAAATATACCTTACTGCCCCTTCGAGAAACGAACTCCCAGATCGAATCGCGTCTCCATCTCGATCGTGAACACATGAGCAGGCGCAATCGCACTTCTCCCCTAATTGATCGACGATCATCCCACATCCCTTCAGCCTCCCAACTGCCTCCGACCTGGAGTATCGCTACCGTACCATGAAACATCGCACGCGTCACTCGAACCAACCCCCAGTCCCATAGTCAACACGCACTCTGCCGAAGCTCGGCGAAGGCTACCAAAATCGAGAGTGAGGGGAAACCATCAAGCCACCGTCGCGATTCGCATTGCCTGAGCGCTAAACCATATCGCGACAAACTCTTTCCCCCTGATGCAAATGAAACCGAGCAACGGCTCGAGTTCAAATCGAGTTTCGCTCACGTCATTTGATTTTTAATCGGCTTTAGTTCGGCCACTTTTATGTTTATTTCCTTTTTTTATTCTACTCTCAGCTGTTTACCTTTAAAAAGAAGACGGGGAAGAAAACACGTTGGAATGTTAGCGTAGTCAAAACGATTTGCTATAGTGATATGAGGTGAATAAAAAAAACAGCTGATGGGAAATTGAAGGTCAACTCAGATATATATTTATATTTTAAAATGTTTGATTCCCACAACTCAAAATCCCGAACACCTATCGAGGCGCGCTGCTGGGCGTTTGAAATGTTATACGCCCATTCCGAACGTAATAGAAAAGGTTTCGAGCCCTATTTCGATCATATGGAGAAGATAGTTTTTTTAGATCTAGTTATTATATTGAAATTTCTATATAAATATTAGCGCGTTTATATATCGTACGCTCACGCAAAAACTCCAAATGCTACGAAATTTGAAATCCTATAATAAAACACAATTACGGATCCAATGGAGTTCGTTTCGTCGAATGCCGAGAACGTGCCTTGGAAGGCTATTTTTAAATATCAATTTAAACGATATATTTTTTTTTAAACCAAACAAATCACTTCCAATTTCAATTTAAAATCTTTGATTATCTTCAGAACTATCAATATAAAATTTACAAGCCTTCAAATTATTTTTAAAAAGCCTAAAACTAAAGATTCAACATTTACCCAACTTCAAATTATTAAATTCAATAATTTAATTGAATAATTAAATTACCCAATAAATAGTAATATTTGAATTCAAGTTAAAAATAAACTTTTAAATATTTAAAATCAATTAAATATTTTGATTTCATACATCCAAAAATTCCGGGTCGTCACATTCCTCCCCCTTAAAAGAATTTCGTCCCCGAAATTACTAGTTAGGAAGAATGGTCCAATACCCGTTTACTTTTCCAAAACCAACAATTCAACACTCTACCAATTATCTTTTTATGGAATTCTCATTAGCATTCTTACTAACCTTCCCAAACTCTCCCATACGTTCCCACTAATATCATTTACCCAATCCATTCAAATTTCTATTTGAAACCAAATTTTGAATTATCAAAAAAATTTCAAAAATTTTCGAACTCCCTGAATTTCCGAAAAATTTCGCCAGCGTCTCTTTTGTGCAGCTAGCTCGGTACAACTACAAAATGCCTCTACGGGCTCCCAAATTCTAAAAGAAAACAAAAGGCCCAGTGGTTAGATCAAAAACCCAATCAAATTTCATACAGAAATTTAAACACGTACCTTTCTGTCGAGCAATTCAAATTTATCTTCTGAAATCAAAACCAATTTTTCTTCTTCTTTTAAATACATATGTATCCTACCTAGCAATAATATCCAATCACAACATTCAAAATCATTTATTGACTTCCTTACAAAATGTCAATATTTACCCCAAGCCCGTACGATGTAACTATATCATTCGTACGAAATACCGAATCCGATCGCTTACTCGATCACACAATTTCATTTCCGAACTAGTATCGTCCACCCGACATCCTTGTGCGGACTCAAATCTGGTTTCTTGATCAGAAACCGTCATTCTCCTTGTATAGTCATAACTATGATAGAGAATTTGCAGAATCAATCAAAATCCATATCCAGGGCTCGCCGTCGAAAATCGAGTGAAAAATCCTAACTTGGATCGATATAACTATCTCAAAATTCTATGCTCGAATCTAGATCAAATTACTATGTGAATAAAATAATATACATACATCCTATGTATTTATATCCATTGATTATCAACTATATCAATTTTCTTTTATTCACATTATTTTGATTTTTATTCACTATCCACAACTATCCCATTTCAAAATTTTCAGTTTTAATCTTCATTCTATTATTCACCTAGCATAAATTTAATTTTTTTCAGTGCCAAATTTACTTAAGGATTTCGGCACTCATTTTTTTTAAGTTTAATATAAATATTTTATTCACCTCTTAAATTTTTTATTTTCACTTCACTATTGGAAATTATATCCATTTCTATTCACTTTGCTTTTACAATTCCATCTGAATTCAATTTGCCTTCAAACTTTGAATATTGAATTTTATTCACCTTATCTTACCCATATTTAATTAACCATTTCCTTTTATTAGTTCCACTTACTTATTTATTTAAAATCTCAAATAAAAGTTTATTTGCAAACTTTTCTTCCTTCCTTTAGCTTCTTCAAACAATTTCTTCGATTTCACTTTAATTTACATACACAATTTTAAATTAGATTTCAATATTCGGTTTCAAATCTATTTGCTTACTAATTTTAAATCCTTCGCCGTTAGTGAAACTATTTTAAAAATAATTCTAACTCCCAAAATTTTCAGAAAATTTTGGCAGAGCCTCCATTGTACGGAGGAGCTTTTAAAATTTGACAAAAGATATAAATATATATACATCGACCCACACGGTCGGAAAAACAAAAACAGTTCATATTTCCTATTTTTATTGCGTAGGCATACCTTTATATAGCATTTTTAACCAAGCGGCTTATTATTTTAGCAATTTGCGCGATCAAATCCAGCCAAACGGCTTCTCGACATCTATACTTACTCAATTTAAACATATAGGTACTAAATATATGCAATTATTAACAATTCACTTACTTTCAATAGCTAACACATAAATTTCACATCTAATGCATGTTATATAATTTCCATAAGCACATATAAGGTTCCGACACTTATTACAATTACTTACCACCAATTCTCAAACCATTTCATTCAGTTTAAGTGATTTACATCTTACTTGCGTATATTTAATTGATTCTAAGCAAGACAACTTATATTCATCCCCCATGATTTCAAAATCATCCTATTTCACTTCTAAAAACTCATAGAATTCTATCTAATCCCGTTTACATCGAACGACCCATTTTCTTATGAAATTTGACAATATTATTGTGAATAAATAATTACTTAAGCTTTATAACCATTTAAGTTTATTCCAACTCAATTTACACTTAATTCATCCCATTTTAATTTATTCACGATCTTTTATTGCATCTTCTTTCATTTCCAAAAAGTTTGAACCCAAACCATTTTATTAAACTCGACAACCAAAATATTAAATAACCATCTCACAATTTACTTAAGTTATTTATTTTCTTCAAACCATTCCACCCAATAACTTAAGTTTATTTTATTCCACTAACTTCCATTTAATCTTTGATTTGATTTTCCTGTGATCAAATCCCAACTATTTGACTAATTTATTCCATTAGTTTATTATTTTACCCATTTTTAAATTTTAATTTACAATAATTATTGAATTTATTTGTAATAAGGTCATTCAATTTATGCTTGAATTGGATTTGTTTACAACTCACACCAATTCTATTTTAATCCAATTCAATACTTACTTGGTTTACATTTATTTGTTTAAGTAAGAATTTTATTTCGTTCAATAATATCTATAATTCGACTGAATTCATTTAAATTCAATTTTATTCCAACTCAACTTCAGTTAAATCTAGCTACATACCATTCTTTAAATTTTATTAAGCAAGGACTTAATTCCATTTAATATCATTCATGACACAACTGAATTTTGTTTCAATTCAATCCAAATTTAACTAAATTCTATTTCTCAATATATGAGTTCAAAACTTATTTATTTACATAAAAGCTTATATTGCTCATTTGAGTCGTCTCATCTTATAACCACAATTTCAGATTATATATATAACACTTACTAGCTTAAGGTATAAATTTTCATTTCAGAATTATAATGATTTTACCTTTCAACTTTATATCCAATTTAATTCAATTTCAATTTCAATTTCATTTAAATTATCTCAAGTTAAATTCAAATATATTTTCTTCACTTTCATTCACTTAAGTTAAATTTTAATTCCCGGATTAAAATTTCCAATTTCTTCTTATTAATATCAACTTCACTTTATAAGTTCGATAGTAGATTCGTTTAAACTTTTCACATTCTTTAAATAGAATTTACTAGAATTCAATTGCCCGGTTTCATATCCAAAACCATTTTGAAATGATAAACTACACATACCCACTTGGTATATCAAATCAAATCTCTGGATTCCAAATACTTGTTTTTATCAAAACAAATTTTCCTTTTGAAATTTCTAAAACAACTTGTATACCCAACAATCCCAAACAATATCATAAGCAACTATCGTGGTAGCAATCCATCATTTTAGAAACTCGAAAATGAAAACTGATGATGTGGCCATCATCATCATTGTAAGGACCCGATTCTTCGACTTCCGAAAATCGACATCAATACGTTCACTGTATCAACTGCCGAGCACTCGAATGCCGGAAAACCGAACACTTAGGGTTTTAAAGAAGAAGAAAAAGGTAAAAGAAGAGAGAAAAGATAGAACAGAACAGAAAGAAAACAACAGAATAGCACCAGAATCTCACAATCGCAGCGGAACAACATATAATAAATGAATGAATAATATTTAAACAAAGAACTATATTAGTTATTACATTACATTATCAGAGTGTACCACAACAAACAATAACAAACAGCGGAAAAGAAACACTATATACAAGTAATATGCCATGCCATCCAGCTTGCCTCCAGCAACTCCTGAATTCCAGAATATCCTGATAAACCTTAACTCTTGACTGCATGTGTGGAAATTGGTGGGCACCCAGAGTTTAGGAAGGAAAACAATAAACTCCGAGTCAGTCATGTGACTGGTGTGAGAACTCAAAACAGTTTATTTATCTTTAAAATCAAAATAGAGGAATATTTTTGGAGTAAATTAGCAATGCTTTTAATGAGACTACCATAAGACCTCCCACCACACACACAATGCAAACGCAGACTTGGAGGAGATTTCTCCTTATGATAGTCAAAGATGCTTACTACGCAAAACCAAATAAGTTTTGAAATTATTATTAGTGCATAGTGTAGAAAACATTTCGAAAGTAGAATATAAACCTTAGCTAGCATAGGTACCATTATATTATGCCTACTATAGCTACCATATTAAATGGCAGGTTCTACAACTAAAACCGTACAAGTCTCGTATTGTTTCTTTGGATTTCCAACAAATGGTCAGGCCAAGGAACTTCCCATTGCCATATGGAAACGGCTCTGGAAGGACGTCCCGAGAAACAAACCGGATCTCTGCCAACACAAGGCCGGGTTACCCCTAACTGGGTAACTACTGACACGAGTATGCCATCCCCTGGTCCTTTAGGACCTTTATCCGAGCACTCGATCACCAACATCACACCATAGTACATAAAGTGTTTCAACATGAGTAAGTATCTGGGCTCCATACCATGATACCAACCCTTTCCAGAAGGAAATGCACATACCCTAAGGGGCTCTATCCCCAATAACCTTGCCGATCTTTCCTGTTTTGACCATTTCGGGGTGTGAGGTTCGACGAAGTCTCGTCCACAAAGCCACGCTTTGGTACAAAGCCATGCTTTGGGTCAACAAATGATCAAAGAAATGATCACAAAGAAAAGTGATCAAACAAATGATCATATCACAAATGATCAAACAATGATCATTTCACAGCAACACTCAGCATGTCACATTACCAAATTGGGATTATATCGCTGATAACCTTCAACTACATAACCTCTGAGATCGTACGTCACAGAGAAGGTGTTAAGCTAAGAGAATAAATTCTCCACCACCAACAGAAATATATTTGAAAGAAATCAGCTTTATATCTCAATTTGTAATGTCAGATATACAGTCCATACAAGTCTGTTCCGGGATCGAACAGAACCGAAGGGACTTACAAAGAAGTCCTTGCAATCCGGATATTCACTAATCACGTCCGGACTTCCCATCACATATGGAATTTCTATACCGGGGCCATTCGGTGCAGAAACATTCGAGATAATCCTTCTGTTTTCAAAAATATCCGGTCTTCAACACCGGTCTTCAAATGCAATTCATAACGACGTAATCACATATTCGGAATGGGTTATACGACCCCAAGGTCCTTTCCCGGCTAACCCGAATAGTGTGCGCTTATTAAAAAATAAGTGTGGCATTCAAATTCAAGCAAATCACAACAAATACCCATTCAAAGGTAAATATTGATAGTCGGTTATTGAACTATCAATGGATATGCACAACATCACCAGATTCCAAATAATTTTCCCAAATTAATTATTTTCCAAAAATATCTTTACAAGATATAAAATTTCAATACTTCAACCATTAGAAAACAAATTTTCAAATCACTTTTCACCATTACCACTTTTGAAAACAAATTTCAATCATTTTCCTTACGCGCAAATATTTTCATTTCAACATGGTTCATTTAAACCCATTAAATAAATCCTTAACGATTTACTTTATATTTACGTTCCAAATCCGTAAATTTATTCCCACTCTTCAAAAATAAATCAATATTTATTTTTAAACAAATTCCCCTTTTCATTTGTAAATTCCATAGTGAATTTACATTCCAAAATATTTATGAATATATGATTTCAATTATTCATTTTCAATTTATCTTCAAAAAGATAAATTCTCAAAACGTTTCATTACACATTGGAAAAACATTTCCATACTTACTTATTCATAAGTAATTCACAAATCTATTTATTTTAAACCTTTGGAAAATATTCAATATACTTAAATCGAAATTAAGTATATATTTCATTCTTTAAGGAAATCATTCTCTTAAACATATTTATTTGGGTCAAAACGAATGTTGCGTAAAACATCGTTACAACGTCCCAAAATCACTATTATGGGGATTTGAAATTAAAATAGATATATAAATCCCAATACTAAACAAAACAGTTCCTTTCGGAAATCATTTACTATAACAATAGTGTTATAGTCCACCATTTCCTTCTATTTCTCGAAAACGTCTATTTCAACAATGAATGTTGAAATCTATGGTTTCGAATCTTAACACATTTTAAAACATCGTTAGATCGTTTCAATTCTATTTAAAACGTCTCATCCAAAACATTTCTGTAACATATTATTCACTATTCAAAAAGGTGAACATACTTCGTTAACCAATTTCATCATTTCTATACTTTTTATTTTAAAGGATTTTTCACTGTCTGAAACGTGAATATATCTCCTTTAATAGGTTACAACAATTTACTTTTCAAAATAAACCGTTTGCGAATTTATAAAACAATGTTTATAAATTCTATTTCAATTTATTTTATAACAACTTCCTTTTATGAATCTCCTTTATTAACCTATTCAATTTATAACTCAATTATATGCCAAAAGTTCATATTATAAGTTAAACGCTTATAACTTAATTGTTTGCAAAACCGTTCTTTTAAACTTCCCAAATTATAAATCTTATAACTTATAAGATTCATTTATTTACCCAAAAATATTCTTTTAATAACTTTACAAATTTTATAAACCTACTTCTTATAAAATTCAATTATAACTTCACCGTTTATAATTCTATAAATTTCATTCATTTATGAAGTTCATTTACAATTCATTCTAACACTTATAAAAACTCGTTTTATAATTTAAATATTTTTAATTTACAAATATCTATTTATAAATCTTTTATATAAATCAATTTATACTATTATTTAAAACGTCTTTAAACTCCTTTATAATTTCATCATTCTCTTTGATTTATAAAATAATCAAATTTTATAAATCCTATATTTTAAACTTTTTCCAATAAATTCAAAAATCCTGATTTAAACTATTTTATAAAATCATTAACCCCATATTTTCAAAAATCAATTTTTTTACTATATTTCTCAAAAATTATAATTTTTTATAACATTAAAATTATAACGTTTATCTATTTATAATGGATCAATTCCAAAAATATTTTATAACGTATACTTTCAAAAATCACTGTGAAATCCTTTTAAAATTCCAAAATTTGGCCCAATGATGCTGCACACCAAATAGTCAATCACGACAACAATGACATCATATATCTATATAATAATCAACGAATATCAAAATATCCATAATTAAATAAATACTGTTGAGGAATCCAGTTGGATCCCTCCAACCTGTTTCCCTGCATCCAAAGATGTTAGCACAATACCAATTCCGTTCCAGTACGGATTTATCGCGGTATATAGGGTTTAAAATATTATCCGCTTAATAGACGGCGCAATAGGGACTCATCCGCTATATAATGCGGGAAATCAACTCCAAGTACATAAATAATACCAATTTCACTGTACTGTGAAATATTCGCGGTATATGTTTTTAATAAATAACCTCCGCTTACTAACGGCGCATAATGTCTATTTTAACAATCAATAGATAACAATCATCATTCAAACATACATTCAAGAATTTTAAATATAGCTATTTAAAATTAAAATCGAAACCGATTCGATTGAGTGAGAAGTTCTCACCTTGATTTCAATTTCGTTTTAGCGATTTATTTCGAATAAAATTAAACGTGCGTTTAATTTTACCCGAAATTCTCACTAACTCCAAATGACTCCAATCCAATTCTATAGCGTAGTGCTCGACGATACGATTCCAAAGCAACTGGTTTCGCGCGTTTTTGACCTCGTATGACAAAGATACACATTTTTAAAGTTACACGAATTATAAATATAAATAAATTTACAATTCTTTTACTATTTTTAACCTAAGACAATCTGAGCCACACGATCTTCCCTTGATTCATCCAGGCCACACTTTCCTTCTTTTCTCCCCTTTCTTTCGCGTGATTTCCTCTATAGGTAATTTACACGCACGCAAGAAACCCAATCCATGAATTAGGGTTAAAAATCACCCCACCTACGACGAACTCTACTTCGATCAGATAGTGCCATATTGAAGAGCATCAAGCTAGCTACACTCGGCCACAAGCCCCTGAAGCCCGGCCTCTCCCCTGCTTCGAAAAGCGTGCGCGACTTTTGGCAGTTTGAGGATGATTTGCCACCAATCCGCTAACCCAAACGCGATCATGACCGTTGGATAGCAAGATCTCACTCCCCTCTACAAGTTTCATGTTGAAAGATTTTGGTAAAAGTCGATAGATGAAGAGATAAACGAGGAAGAAGAACAAAAAATTTTGGCCATTCATTGAAGAGGGTGGCAGCTAGGCTGTAGAAACCCTAGGGTTTAATTTGTTTTGCAAAAATGAGAAATA
This sequence comes from Allium cepa, assembly GCA_030765085.1. Lineage (NCBI taxonomy): Eukaryota > Viridiplantae > Streptophyta > Magnoliopsida > Asparagales > Amaryllidaceae > Allium > Allium cepa. The sequence continues at coordinate 155,858,482 of CM060929.1, read as the reverse complement.
AGGGGGCTTATATAGAAAATTTCACAATTTACTATTCACCCGGATTTTTCGAACTCCAAACGAAGCATGCCGGTTGGCGTTCCTAAGGTTTACCCCTTGTTCTGAACACAATGAAACATGTTTTGGGAGCTATTTCGGTCATCTATGCGAGTTATGACATTAAACGATCAATTTAAAATTAAACCGATTAAACGATTTTCTAGGCGTTTAAGCTTGCCCGGGACAAACGGTAAATCCGATTGACACGAAATTTGAAACCATACAATAATATCACATTACGGATCCGATGAAACTGGTTTCGTCGAAATCCGAGACTGTTCGAAAAACGGCTAATTTCACTAGTCGATTAAATATTGAAATATTCAATTTTCACATTTAACTTTTAATTCGATTTTAAAAGTTCTAAAATATCGTTCTAACTTCAATATGATAAAATAAAATTTCACCAATCATTTTTTAATCGTATTTAACCCAATATTCAATTATTTCTGTATTTTCTATTAAACTATCGATTTAATTATTCAATTAAATCCAATTTTTCTAAATAAAATTTATTCGACTTATAAATTTCACTCATTAATATTTAAATTAATTAAATATTCAAATTTAAATTAAATAAAATTCTGGGTCGTTACATACTTCCCCCCTTAAAAGAATTTTGTCCTCGAAATTACCAAGTAAGAAAACTTACATAATCTATTAACTTTCCCAAAAATCCATAGTTAAATTTCTTACAATACTTTACTAAGTTTCCAAATCATAATTAGTTATCTTTTCAAAAACAACTACTATTGTTTAACTTTCAATTCCAAATCAATATTATAGTTTTCACAAATTTTCCATTTTTTCTCAAATTTTTCTAACGCCTTAAATTTTCGGAAAAATTCGCCATAGTCTCCTTTGCGCGGCTCGATCCGAAAAAAAATGACAGTATATATATCATAAATATACATCTCATCAAGTGATGAGGCATCCCGCAGGGAAAAAAGTGTAAAAGTACGGTATGTAATCCGAGATATGTACCTTATATATTATTAGCGAGCGTATACGGCTAATATAGTGCGAAAGCGAGCTCCAAATGCAAAGCAAACGCGATCCGCACCTACTAAACACTCAACAACAACATGAGAAACATGTATATAGACAATAGTATCGATATACAACATATAGCAATATAATAACTATATATGTCAACATAGCAAATGCAGTAAAAGCAATAAATTCAACCATCAACCAACTATCATCCAACTAGCATTCATAACCAACATCCATAACTAATAAATATTTATTCATATTCTCATTAATATTCAATGAAATAGTTTTTCCATTTAATCACATTTGATTCATTAACAGTGGATATTTTTACTAACATTCATTTTCACTTAGTTTATATTCACTAATTCATATTCAAGTTGGTTTACTCCCAAATCAAATTCAATTCTATTTAAGATTCACTTAACTTCCAATTGGATTTCAATTACTTTAGATTTCAATTTCATTAACACTTAATGAATTATATACAATCAACTAACAATCATATAACAACCAATGTATATTAATTACAACCAAATTCCTTTGCTTATATTCATATTGGTTTAACACTTTACTTTCAATTGGTTTAATTAAATTGATTTTCATTCAATTATTCAACTTCCAATAACATTAGATTTTAATGAATTTACACCTACATTCATTATTTCATACCAATTATTCACATTCAATTGATTAACTTTCAATTAGTTAACCATTTCAAGTTGAATTTCATTTACATAACTTAAGTTCATATTTATCACTTAACTTTATTAATTTACTTTGATACCAATATCAACTTCATTCAACATCTCTTAAGTTATACATCATTTTATAAACATCACTTGGTTTTACATAACTTAAATTCCACTTATAAATCAATTCAGCTTCCAAATTCTAAAGTAAATTTCCATTTAACTTTAAATTCATTTTTATTTACAACTCATATTCATAAATATATTCATATAGTTTCACTTCTTATATATATAAGTTTATTTGACAATTGTAAATCACTTTAATTATAATTAAATTCTTATAATTCATTTGCTTATACAACTATTCCTTTATTTAGATGTTTTTTTATTTAACTTATTCAACAACCAAACAATCTACTTATATACACTTTAATAATTCTAAAAAATTATTCCTTTATATATAAAAATATACTCAAGGTGAAAATTATTCCATTTACCCAATTTAAAACAATATCGTGTCAAATTGTTCTGTACAAGTGTTTATAAACCCTTTCGGCATAGTTGTGTAGACCGCATTGACGAAGGTTCAAACGCCACTCAACAAAACAATCATCACAATATAAAACAATTTTATATTCACTAAAAAATACGCTCTCATAGCTATTATTACACTCAACTCATTCAAGAGTACTACTGGCTCTATCTCTAATGAGTAATACCCAACAGAGCCATGGTTGTCGCTTAACCATATGCTTTGATACCACATGGTAAGGACCCGATTCTTCGACTTCCGAAAACTGACATCAATACGTTCACTGTATCAACTGCCGAGCACTCGAATGCCGGAAAACCGAACACTTAGGGTTTTAAAGAAGAAGAAAAAGGTAGAAGAAGAGAGAAAAGATAGAACAGAATAGAAAGAAAACAATAGAACAACATCAGAATTCACAATCGCAGCGGAACAACATATAATAAATAAATGAATAATCTTTAAACAAAGAACTATATCAGTTATTACATTACATCGCATTACATTACATTATCAGAGTGTACCACAAAAAACAACAACAAACAGCGGAAAAGAAATACTATATACAAGTAATATGCCATGCCATCCAGCTTGCCTCCAGCAACTCCAGAATTCCAGAATATCCTGGTAAACCTTAACTCTTGACTGCCCGTGTGGAAATTGGTGGGCACCCAGAGTTTAGGAAGGAAAACAATAAACTCCGAGTTAGTTATGTGACTGGTGTGAGAACTCAAAACAATTTATTTATCTTTAAAATCAAAATAGAGGAATATTTTTAAAGTAAATTCGCAATGCTTTTAAAAATGAGACTACCATAAGACCACCCACCACACACACAATTCTAACGCAGACTTGGAGGAGATTTCTCCTTATGATAGTCAAAGATGCTTACTACGCAAAATCAAATCAATTTTGATATTATTATTAGTGCATAATGTAGAAAACATTTCGAAAGTAGAATATAAATCTTAGCCAGCATAGGTACCATTATATTATGCCTATTATAGCTACCATAGTAGATGGCAGGTTCTACAACTAAAACCGTACAAGTCTCATATTGTTTCTTTGGATTTCCAACAAATGGTCAGGCCAAGGAACTTCCCATTGCCACATGGAAATGCCTCTAGAAGGACGTCCCGAGAACCAAACCGGATCTCTGCCAACACAAGGCCGGGTTACCCCTAACTGGGTAACTACTGACACGAGTATGCCATCCCCCGGTCCTTTAGGACCTTTATCCGAGCGCTCGATCACCAACATCACACCAAAATAAATAAAGTGTTTCAACATGAGTAAGTATCTGGGCTCCATAACATGATACCACCCCTTTCCAGAAGGAAATGCATATACCGTAAGGGGCGCTACCCCCAATAACCTTGCCGCATCTTTCCTGTTTTGACCATTCCGGGGTGTGAGGTTCGACGAAGTCTCGTCCACAAAGCCATGCTTTGGTACAAAGCCATGCTTTGGTACAAAGCCATGCTTTGGGTCAACAAATGATCAAAGAAATGATCACAAAGATAAGTGATCAAACAAATGATCATATCACAAATGATCAAACAATGATCATTTCACAGCAACACTCAGCATGTCAAATTACCAAATTGGGAATATATCGCTGATAACCTTCAACTACATAACCTCTGAGCTCGTACATCTCAGAGAAGGGTGTTAAGCTAAGAGAATAAATTCTCCGCCACGAACAGAAATATATTTGAAAGAAATCAGCTTTATATATCAATTTGTAATGTCATATATACAGTCCATACAAGTCTGTTCCGGGATCGAACAGAACCGCAGGTACTTACAAAGAAGACCTTGCAATCCGGATATTCACTAATCACGTCCGGACTTCCCATTGCATATGGAATTTCTATACCGAGGCCATCGGTGCAGAAACATTCGACGGTAATCCTTCCGTTTTCAAAAATATCCGGTCTTCAACACCGGTCTTCAAATGCAATTCATAACGACGTAAACACATATTCGGAATGGGTTATACGACCCCAAGGTCCTTTCCCGGCTAACCCGAATAGTGAGCGCTTATTAAAAAATAAGTGTGGCATTCAAATTCAAGCAAATCACAAAAATACCCATTCAAAGGTAAATATTGATAGTCGGTTATTGAACTATCAATGGATATGCACAACATCACCAGATTCCAAATAATTTTCCCAAATTATTTATTTTCCAAAAATATCTTTACAAGATATAAAATTTCAATACTTCAACCATTTGAAAACAAATTTTCAAATCACTTTTCACCTTTACCGCTTTTGGAAACAAATTTCAATCATTTTCCTTACGCGGAAATATTTTCATTTCAACATGGTTCATTTAAACCCATTAAATAAATCCTTAACGATTTACTTTATATTTACGTTCCAAATCCGTAAATTTATTCCCACTCTTCAAAAATAAATCAATATTTTTTTTAAACAAATTCCCCTTTTCATTTGTAAATTCCATAGTGAATTTACATTCCAAAATATTTATGAATATATGATTTCAATTATTCATTTTCAATTTATCTTCAAAAAGATAAATTCTCAAAACGTTTCATTACACATTGGAAAAACATTTCCATACTTACTTAGTCATAAGTAATTCACAAATCTATTTATTTTAAACCTTTGGAAAATATTCAATATACTTAAATCGAAATTAAGTATATATTTCATTCTTTAAGGAAATCATTCTCTTAAACATATTTATTTGGGTCAAAACGAATGTTGCGTAAAACATCGTTACAACGTCCCAAAATCACTATTATGGGGATTTGAAATTAAAATAGATATATAAATCCCAATACTAAACAAAACAGTTCCTTTCGGAAATCATTTACTATAACAACAGTGTTATAGTCCACCATTTCCTTCTATTTCTCGAAAACGTCTGTTTCAACAAAGAATGTTGAAATCTATGGTTTCGAATCTTAACACATTTTAAAACATCGTTAGACCATTTTAATTCTATTTAAAACATCTCATCCCAAACATTTCTTTAACATATTATTCACTATTCAAAAACGTGAATATACTTCGTTAACCAATTTCATCATTTCTATACTTTTTATTTTAAAGGATTTTTCACTGTCTAAAACGTGAATATATCTCCTTTAATAGGTTACAACAATTTACTTATTAAAATAAACCGTTTGCGAATTTATAAAACAATTTTTATAAATTCTATTTCTATTTATTTTATAACAGCTTTCTTTTATAAATCTCCTTTATTAACCTATTCAATTTATAACTCAATTATATGCCAAAAGTTCATATTATAAGTTAAACGCTTATAATTTATTTGTTTACAAAACCGTTCTTTTAAACTTCCCAAATTATAAATCTTATAACTTATAAGATTCATTTATTTACCCAAAAGTATTCTTTTAATAACTTTACAAATTTTATAAACCTAATACTTATAAAATTCCATTTATAACTTCACCGTTTATAATTCTATAATTTCATTCATTTATGAAGTTCATTTACAATTCATTCTAACACTTATAAAAACTCGTTTTATAATTCAAATATTTTAATTTACAAATATCTATTTATAAATATTTTATATAAATCAATTTATACTATTATTTAAAACGTCTTTAAACTCATTTATAATTTCATCATTCTCTTCGATTTATAAAACAATCAAATTTTATAAATCCTACATTTTAAACTTTTTCCAATAAATTCAAAAATCCCGATTTAAACTATTTTATAAAATCATTAACCCCATATTTTCAAAAATCAATTTTTTTACTATATTTCTCAAAATTATAATTTTTTATAACATTAAAATTATAACGTTTATTTATTTATAATGGATCAATTCCAAAAATATTTTATAACGTATACTTTCAAAAATCACTTTGAAATCCTTTTAAAATTCCAAAATTTGGCCCAACGATGCTACACACCAAATAGTCATTCACGACAACAACGACATGATATATATGTATAGTAATCAACGCATATCAAAATATCCATAATCAAATAAATACCGTTGAGGAATCCAGTTGGATCCCTCCAACCTGTTTCCCTGCATCCAAAGATGTTAGCACAATACCAATTCCGTTCCAGTACGGAATTATCGCGGTATATAGGATTTAAAATGTTATCCGCTTAATAGACGGCGCAATAGGGTCTCAACCACTATATAATGCGGGAAATCAACTCCAAGTACATAAATAATACCAATTTCACTGTACTGTGAAATATTCGCAGTATATGTTTTTAATAAATAACCTCCGCTTACTAACGGCGCATAATGTCTATATTAACAATCAATAGATAACAATCATCATTCAAACATACATTCAAGAATTTTAAATATAGCTATTTAAAATTAAAATCGAAACTGATTCGATTGAGTGAGTTCTCACCTTGATTTCAATTTCGTTTTAGCGAATTATTTTGAATAAAATTAAACGTGCGTTTAATTTTACCCGAAATTATAACTAACTCCAAACGACTCCAATTCAATTCCATAGCGTAGTGCTCGACGATGCGATTCCAACACAACTGGTTTCGCGCGTTTTCGACCTCGCATGACAAAGATACACATTTTTAAAGTTACACGAATTATAAATATAAATAAATTTACAATTCTTTCATTATTTTTAACCTAAGACAATCTGAGCCACACGATCTTCCCTTGATTCGTCCAGGCCGCACTTTCCTTCTTCTCTCCCCTTTCTTTCACGCGATTTCCTCTACAGGTAATTTACATGCACGCAAGAAACCCAATCCATGAATTAGGGTTAAAAATCACTCCACCTACGACGAACTCTACTTCGATCAGATAGTGCCATATTGAAGAGCATCAAGCTAGCTACACTCGGCCACAACCCCCTGAAGCTCGGCCTCTCACCTGCTTCGAAAACCGTGCACGACTTTCGGCAGTTTGAGGACGATTTGCCACCAATCCGCTAACCCAAACGCGATCATGACCGTTGGATAGCAAGATCTCACTCCCCTCTACAAGTTCATGTTGAAAATTTAGGTAAAGTCGATGGATGAAGAGATAAACGAGGAAGAAGAACAGAAAATTTCGGCTATTCATTGAATAGGGTGGCGGCTAGGCTGTAGAAACCCTAGGGTTTAATTTGTTTTGCAAAAATCAGAAATAAGGGGGCTTATATAGAAAATTTCACAATTTACTATTCACCCGGATTTTTCGAACTCCAAACGAAGCGTGCCGGTTGGCATTCCTAAGGTTTACCCCGCGTTCCGAACACAATGGAACATGTTTTGAGAGCTAATTCGGTCATCTGTGCGAGTTATGACAATAAATGATCAATTTAAAATTAAACCGATTAAATGATTTTCTAGGCGTTTAAGCTTGCCCCGGACAAACGGTAAATCCGATTGATACGAAATTTGAAACCATAAAATAATATCACATTACGGATCTGATGAAACTAGTTTGGTCGAAATCCGAGGCTGTTCGAAAGACGACTAATTTCAATAGTCGATTAAATATTAAAATATTCAATTTTCACAATTAACATCTAATTCGATTTTAAAAGTTCTAAAATATCGTTCTAACTTCAATATGATAAAATAAAATTTTACAAATCATTTTTTAATCATATTTAACCCAATTTTCAATTATTTCTGTATTTTCACTATTAAACTATCGATTTAATCATTCAATTAAATCCAATTATTCTAAATAAAATTTATTCGACTTATAAATTTTACTCGTTAATATTTCAAAATAAATTAAATATTCAAATTTAAATTAAATAAAATTTTGGGTCTTTATAATCAGGATTATTTTCCAGCGACTGAAGTGAGTTCAGTGCTTCCTTACTACCACAAATTTTTCCGAAAACAATTTCCATTGAATAATGTTTACCAAAACAATACTCCATTATTGCCTTCATTTCAAACATTCCCAAGATTTTAAATTCCCAAAACCTTTTGTTCAAATTCATTTAAACACTTTTCAAAATTTCCGGGACTTAAATTCTGGTTTAAATCAAATTTTAGTTACATTCCTTTTTATTTAAACCATACCTAGACAATTCTATTTGGTTATGTGCCACTCAATTTTTGTTTTTTATTTAATTGTAGTATTAACAATCAAACATCCAAATATATATAATAATTTCAGAAAAATATTTCTTTTATGTCATAATATAATTTTGGGTAAAAATATTTCATTTACCCACTTTAAAAACAATACTGTATCGGTTTATTTTGTTTAAGAGTGTAGAAATCCCTATCGATGACGTGGCATCCCACACATTGACCAGAATCCATAAACACTCAACAGATAGGTCAACACAATATAAAAAACAATTTTATATTCACTAACAAATAAGCGCTCATATCTATTAATACACTCAAACTCATTTTAGAGTACTACGGACTCTATTCTATGAGTAATTCCCACCAGAGCCAAGGTTATCACCAACCTGGCTCTGATACCAACTATAACGACCCGCAAATCCATACTCCTTGAGTCAACACTATTCTACATCAATCAACTCAAGTTGAATAGAAATACAAACCATTTGGGTAAAAGAAGAAGAGGTAGAAGAAGAGAAAACAGAAAACAACAACAGAATCTAACCAACGTGGCGGAATAAAATATAATATATAATAAAAAATCTTTACACAAAAGAAAACTATAACTGTTTATACATACATCATCAGAGTACATCATCAGAGTTCCACATCAATAACATACAACTACATACACAGCAGAATAATAACCAAATACGAAAGTACGTATCGCCATCCAGCTCGTCTCCTGAGCTCCACAATATCCTTCCTGTATCCTATAATACTCGGTCTGACCCGAGCATTATAGTTAAATAACACCCGAGTCAGTCTAGAATACCAGAGTGAGACAACCACACTCAAATTGATTATTAAAGTTCCAAAATCCTTTTGAAAACAAAAGTATCTCGTAAGACCACGCCACAAATAAACATGTCGGGTTTTACATTATAACAGCTAAAACATTTTCTTATAAAATCCTCCGATATTATAGTAGGGTCGATATACAAATACTTATTAAAATAGCCAAAATTGTTGCATTATTAAATCCAGCTACTAGCCATAGAGTGGGTAATACGAACAAAACTCATAAAAGGCACGTAGGGAGAATGGATTTCCAACTAATGACTAGGCACTGGGTACCACCTGTCACGTACGTGGCCTAGATCACCGTATCAAGGATCGCTCCCGACCCCCTACAACACAAGACCGGGACCACCCCTTACTGGATAAACTCGAGTAAGATCACCCCACGGCTGGGATCAGCAACCACACCACTAAGCCGTAATATAAGGGACATCTAGACAGGTATGAACTTACCTGAATCGGTGCTACCCACCAAGCCTTGTTGCGTAACACCTGATTTTCAGTCATTCCCGGATGATGAGGCTTGAGGCTAAGCAATACCTTTAAGAACATATCCCTTAGAATGCCCATCGCCTACCTGACGATGCTCCGAAAGCATTCATCCATACAAGTCCGTCCCAGGTTCGAACGGAATCGAAGGCACTATTCCTACTACATCCATTTTGGAAATATCATCAGGATTAGTAGCGACTAGCCCTTGCACTTCACTGTGTTGATTCATGAGTTTTGATTCATGACACAATCTTCAGAGATCATACGAGGAGAATACTATACGAAAGCGACAAAAAGAGAATAATTGTATATTATGCACTACAAAGGAGACACGACTACAATCCAGAGATTAGTATGAATATTTTCATGTATCGAGTCTTAGAATATTGTTAAAATCATTCCTCAAATAGTCACACACATACACGAATTGATTTATGTTAAGATTATACATAAATTAGTGTATACTATGCAATTGACAACAGGTCGGTTGACCGACCAGATACCTCGGTCGACCGACCCTGTGTCAAGTGCACGTATATACATTATTTTGTACACATTTTTAAAACTCAGCTAATCGACCAGTTTTTTAGGTCGACCGACCTGAACATAATGGCTAGTTTTCCTGAAGAGTTTCCATTGATCATGAAGAGGAATGTCTCTCAATCCAAGAGTTTCGGACAAAACTTTTGATTGAAACTCTTCATGAAAGATTATAACTATTCTACAACTATATAAACATGTTCAAATAACTTTTACAATCATCGATTCTGTTTTATATTTGTGAAATCTATTCTCTATTTATTTCTGCAAATAAAAGCATTCATTCTCATTCAATATCTCTAGAATCCCTGAATTAATTTATATACTTCAATTCTACGAGATTATCTTCCTTCTAAGTCTTCACATACACTACATATTCTTGAGGATTTGATTATAGGAAATTGTACTATCAAAAGACTGTTAACTCCGTTTAGGCAACGAGTTAAGGTCTGGGCCGATTCACGACTTAAGGTTCTTAACGGTTCAGGAGGGACCCACTACTCAAGAAGCCTCACGATATAAAGGGTGAACCGACTCAACAAGCAACCAACTCAACAAGCAACCGACTCAACAAGCAACCGACTCAACAAGCAACCGACTCAACAAGCTACCGACTCAACAAGTTAACGAGTTAAAGCTTAAGGCAACTTAGAGGAGTGGAGCGACTCAAGGGATTAACGGTGTATGGGATAGACCGACTCAAGTTCTCTAACGACTCAACGACCTAAGGTGTCAAGTGACCTAACTGACTAAAATCCCAAAACAACAAAGGACCGACCTACGACCTATGGTAGGTCATTCACGACCTAAGCAAAAGAATTCGATACCACTTCATTTTACATCGTGGCCCATTGACTCGTACATGACTCGGTAAGCAAGCTAACCGGTTAGGCCACGACTCACGACCAAGCTTGAGTCATCCACGACTTAAAGCTACTAAGTAGAAATCCAATGCCGCCTCATTTTAGACCATGACCTTTTAACTCGCAGACGAGTTAGGACTTGTGCTATATACAGAGGATCGAAGACGCTCTGATACGAAGCCTGGGCTCAACCAGTTGAGTCGCCCACGACTCATGACTTAACAATTCCAGCCCAGAAATTAGCCTATAAATACATGGCCACATCCAACATTCAAGGGACTTTTCGGCTCATTCATTTCAAGCACCGTTACTCTGCCGCATTCTGAACTACTTCAACACCTTCAAGGAACTTCACGAAGAAATCAAACATGTCTAACCTGTGTTCAAAGATTCGGATCAACATTGAAGTTTAGACTACTTGTTCTAAGTCACTTGAAATTCCAAGTGTGTTGTAACCAAAGTGTAACTGCATTGATTTGTAATCGAATCGTCAATAAAGATATTCAAAGTGGACGTAGGCTCTCTCTTAAGCCGAACCGCTATAAAATTGCTGTTGTTTATTACTTTCTCACTGTTATCTGCTTATAATCTATTCCCGAGCTATCGGGTGGTGCTTTCACAATCTCACTTCATACACCGGGGTGTTAGCGTTCAAATTTTAGCGTTAACATTTTTGGTGCTTTCACTGAGAATTGAACTCAGGCGAGTTATCATCATCGCTTCACAGAGGTTTGTAGAGAGAATTTCCTTGAAAACCAGAAGTCTATCCGAAATTATGGCTCCTGGAAGGAAGAGTAGATCTGTCAGATCTGGGAATATTCAAGAGAGGACCTCCGCTTCCCCTATATCGAATCAAGCCACTCCAGCTGTCGGAGTTACAAAGGCAGAGCTGGATGCTGCAATCTTAGGGCTGAACCAACAGATCAATGCCCAAAATGCACAATTCGAGGCTCAGAATGCCCAGAATGCCCTAATTCTGAATAGGTTGAACGATTTGTTTGGGGCAAACCGTCAACCGGCAGGTAATGAAAGGAATTTTGCTTGCAACATTCATGAGGCTGAAGAAAGGAATGTTCCTGAAAGGGCTGCTAGCCCCTTCGAACAAACACTTCCTGAGGTTGGTGGATCTAGAACTCGACATGACGAGGAGTATCTTTCTGGAATGGTCCGACAAATCATGAAAGAGAGTATGCAGAGGGTTGAAGACGAGAAAGAATGGGTTTCGCCCCGAGTAAAACTCCATTTACTGAGAAAATCTTAAAGGCTGAATTCCCAAGGAAGTTTGTCCCTCCAACCATTCCAGCCTACAAAGGGACAAGTGATCCGAACGAATTCCTATACAAGTATGATTGGCACATGACAGGTGCCAGAGCCTCTGATGAAATAAAGTGTCGATATTTCCCTGTGTATCTCGAAGGTGTAGCTCTGCTTTGGTTCACCAAACTTCCAGTCCGATCTACAGATCAGTTTTCTGATTTAACCCGGAAATTCAAGGAGCAGTTCAGACTATATGCCTCAAAAGCAAAGGATATCATGTCACTGTCAAGTTTGGAGCAGAATCCAGGAGAGACTATCAGATCTTTCTTAAACCGCTTTAATATAGCGCTAGCTGAGGTGGACAATGCAGAACCGCGAATGATATTGACTTATCTGATGAAGGGAATTGACAAGTCGAGCGAGTTTGGGAAATGGCTAAACATGAAGGAACCAAATTCCCTTGTAAAGTTCTATAAAAAAGCAGATGAATTCATACGCTTAGAAAGCCGTCCCGTACCGGTAAAGACAGTGTTGGAAAAAGCTGAAGATAACACTGTTGTTCCACGCAAGAATGAATCTGTAGGGCAAAAAAGGAAAATAACAATGGGAAGAAGCAGAGTAATCTGAAGAAGCCCCGATCCTTCAAGCCATCAGAATATACTCCTTTATCAGATACGCCGGAGCGTATCTACCTTGCCACTAAAGATTCTATTGACTTTCCTAAACCTCCTCCTCTAAGGACCGGGAAAAATGCTATACTGAGTGGGAAGTTCTGCCGCTTCCATAATCAACCCGGTCACGAGACCGACGAATGCCGTCAGTTGAAAAATCTGATTGAAGAGTTGCTAAGGGAAAACAAACTGCAGCAATTTGTGAAAAAGAATAGCAACAATCCTGCTTCATCTAGTCAGGGGCAACAGGCTCCTACTCATCAGCCTAGGACGATTGAGAAGGCTACAGGGCATGAATCTGGAAGGCCCATTATCAATGTCATTACAGGAGGACCTCACCCAGCAGGCAGAAGCTGGGGTGAAATGGAAAGATATACCCGAGCTTTAAAGTATGTACCGACCGAGGAAGATGTATTTGTTCTGGAAGGTGCTACGCCCTTGAAGCAACAAAGAACTTTCGATGATGATATCGTGTTCAAAGCTAGGGATTCCGCTGGTATTGAAGCTCCTACCTTAGATCCCTTAGTCATCTCGGCTGGTATCGGGCCAGCTATCGTCAGAAGAGTCCTCATTGATTGTGGCGCATCCTGCAATATCCTCTTCAAGAAAACATTCGACCAAATGAAGATCCCTATGATTGATGTGCAAGCCTCATCGCAGAAAATTGCTGGCTTCACTGGGGAGCCAAAGCAGCCAATAGGAACCATTGATTTGTTTGTGGAACTTGGAGAAGGAGAGAGAAAAGTGGTCCGTAAGCAAACTTTTGTGATTGTCGACGAATTTTCTGCTTACAATGCTTTCCTTGGTCGTCCAACTCTGGCAGCGTTTAAAGCTGTTCTTGCCCCGTGGTGCCTCACTATTAAATTCCCTACAGACAATGGAGTAGGAGTTATAAAAGGGGATCAAAATGCTGGGCGAGAGTGCTATCTGACAGAGCTACGAGAAACCAGAAAAAGAGAAATGGGAAAGAACGTGGCAGCCCCAATCCGCATCAAAGAACCAGCCTTGCAGCAATTACAGGGCGGACCCTGCACGGGCGAGCACAGCGGAGCAAGGAAAGAGATGGACCCTAGAAAAGTCAGTGCAGGGGAAAATAGAGTGGTACCAGTGGAAACGACAATACCAATACCTGTTGACCCAAAGGACCCAAACAAGGTGTTGAATGTGGGTTCACAACTTAATGTGTCAATTCAGAGTATCTTAATATCTTTTTTTAAAGGCAAATCTGGATGTTTTTGCTTGGACTCATGCCGACATGTGCGGAATATCCCCAGAAGTTGCAGTGCATGCTCTAAATATTGATCCAAAATTCACACCTGTGAAACAAAAGAGGAGAACTCAAGGTCCAGAAAGGTCGGCAGCATTAAAAGAAGAAGTTGATCGACTAATGGAGAATAATTTTATCAAGGAATCTACCTATCCGAATTGGGTTTCAAATCCAGTGCTGGTTAAGAAAGCCAACGGAAAATGGAGAGTATGCATCGATTTTTCAGATCTAAACAAGGCCTGCCCCAAAGACTGCTTCCCGTTACACAGAATCGACCAATTAGTAGACGGAACAGCGGGACACAAATTGTTATCTTTTATGGATGCTTACTCCGAATATAACCAGATCATGATGCATGAGCCAGATCAGGAGGATACGAGCTTTATCACCGACACTGGTCTTTACTGCTACAGAGTTATGCCCTTCGGGTTGAAGAATGCAGGGGCAACATACCAAAGACTCGTTAATGCTATGTTCAAACCGCAACTGGGCAAGACTATGGAAGTCTACGTCGATGACATGTTAGTAAAGTCTAAAAAAGCAGTGGATCACATAGAACACTTAGCAGACATGTTCGCAGTCCTTCGGAAATACAGAATGAAGCTCAATCCTTTAAAATGTTCATTTGGAGTGGAATCCGGCAAGTTTTTAGGCTTCATCGTGAGCGCTAGGGGCATTGAGGCCAGTCCAGCTCAAATTACTGCATTAAAAGAAGTCAAAGCTCCTAGAACAAAGAAGGAATTGCAAAGTTTCAATGGAAAAGTCGCCGCCTTGAGTCGGTTCATTTCCAAAGCCACAGATAAATGCATCCCATTCTTTGACGCCCTAAAGAAAGGAAAGAAAAACTTCGATTGGGCTCCCGAATGCCAAAAAGCCTTTGATGAATTGATTCGCCATATGGAAACGCCTCCAATACTTTCTAGGCCTGGCGATGGCGAGGATCTTCTTATATACTTGGCAGTATCATCTCATGCTTTAAGTGCAGCGCTGATACGGGAAGACAAAAGGAATCAACATCCCGTTTACTATATCAGCAAAAGACTCACTGGGGCAGAGATGAATTACTCTAAGTTGGAAAAACTCGCCTATTGCCTACTAATTGCATCTAGGAAGTTGAGGCAATATTTTCAAGCTCATCCTATCAGAGTCCTCACTGATCAACCTTTGAAGCAAGTCCTGTTTCGCCCTGAGACTTCGGGTCGTCTTCTAAAGTGGAATATTGAACTCAGTCAGTATGACATCACTTATCATCCCCGAAAAGCAATCAATGGACAAGCTTTAGCAGATTTCATTGCAGAATTCACAGATAAGGGTAACAGTGAGGAGGACACAGTCGACGATTCCCCAATCCAATGGAAGTTATATGTCGATGGTGCGAGAAACGACTACTGTTCTGGAGCCGGAGTTGTACTTGAGACCCCTGAAGGTCGATCATTATGCTATGCACTAAGATTGGAATTTCCTTCAACAAACAATGAAGCAGAATACGAAGCCCTTATCGCTGGCTTAAGGATTGCTAAAGAATTAAACATCCGAGCGTTACAGATATTCAGCGATTATCAGCTTATCGTATGCCAAGTCAAAAAGGAATTCCAAGCAAAAGGGGGGAATCTGCCCACCTACTTGTCAAAGGCTTGGGAGCCCCTGGGTGATTTCGATCATTACATGATAAGTCACATTCCTCGAGAAGAAAACATGAAAGCAGATTCTCTCGCAAAGTATTCTAGCACAGGCGAAGCCCAATTTCTGGGATTAACTCCAGTGGAGGTCCTGTCGAATCCTAGCATTGATAAGATGGATATTGATTGGATCATGAGCGTGTCTCAAGAGCAAGAATCATGGATGACTCCGATAACAGAATATTTGCTCAATGGATCTTTACCAGGGAACTCAAAAGAACGACAAAAGCTACTGAGAAAAGCCTCTCGATATATAATCCAGGATGGCCGATTGTACAGACGGGGATTCTCAATGCCATTACTTCGATGTGTATCCAGGGAAGAGTCCAAAGCAATCCTAGCGGAGGTACACGGAGGAGAATGTGGTGATCATTCAGGCGGCCAAACATTAGCAAAGAAAATTCTCCGATACGGATATTTTTGGCCAGAAATTAATCGAGATGCAACAGAGTATTCCCGAAAATGTGACAGATGTCAAAGATTTGCCAAAATTCCTAGAGCTCCTTCCACTGAACTCACACAGATGGTCAGTCCATGGCCATTTGCAATATGGGGAATAGACCTTGTAGGACCGTTACCAACCGCCAAATCTGGAATTAAATATGCCATTGTTGCTGTAGATTATTTTACTAAGTGGGCAGAAGCTGAACCACTGGCTACGATCACCTCAAAGAAGATGATAAGTTTTGTGACTAAAAACATCATTTGCAGATACGGTGTGCCTCAAAAAATAATTACAGACAACGGTACTCAGTTTGAAAGTGAAGAATTCCAAGATTTTTGCAAGCAATTCAAAATCCGGAAAAGCTTTTCAACAGTGGCTCATCCGCAGGCAAATGGGCAAGTGGAAGCCGTGAACAAAATTATTAAGTCAACCATCAAGAAGCAACTGGAAAGAGCAAAAGGTGGTTGGGTTGATAAGCTACCACTGGCACTATGGGCATACAGAACCACTCACAAAACTGCGACTGGGCACACCCCGTTTTCATTGGCATACGGGTCAGAGGCAATGATTCCGGTAGAAATAGAGGTTCCTTCACACAGAAGAATCCATTTCAATCAAGCAGAAAACGAAAAGCTACAACTTGTAGCGCTAAATCTCCTTGATGAAAAAAGAGATGAGGCTAGTCTCAGAATTGCAGCTCATCAGCAAAGGATAGCCAGACATTTCAATTCCAAAGTTCGCCAACGCAGCTTTGAGATTGGAGACCTAGTCCTGAAGAGAATTATGACAGCGACAGGTGTGTTTGGGCCAAATTGGAAAGGACCATATGTCATAGGTCAGAAGTTTCTTGACGGCACATTCAAACTCACTACTGTTGAAGGAGATCAAATTCCAAGGGCATGGAACAGCAATCATTTGCGTCCATACTTTACTTGAAAATTTTGTCGAAATATTGTAAAAAGAATTGTGAATGTATGATTCTTGTAATTGAAGGCAATTGTAAAACTGATGCAAGTAAATAATGAAAAAATATAAAGTGGATGTAGGCCCAGTTTCCTGGCCGAACCACTATAAATCTTGTGTTCCTTATTATTATTACATGTTTGCTTTATTTTCGATATAAAAAGTACATAGAATGTATTGCTGAAATGTCGATTCAAATTTTTGCAAACAATGGAGGTGAAACTTGCACATAATAAGACCTAGTGATTCTCGCCAAATTTCAAGTCGCAAAAGCTCCAAATTCAAATCCTAGATAGGAAGTACTTCAATTGAACGGCCTGTGATTTCGACAGAAACGAGCCTTTGCTAATAAATTGAGATCGTTTGAACAAACAAACATCCAATTAAGAAGCTGATGCTTGTTCTCACGAACTTGCCTGACAATGAAGTGCATTTCCTTGGATTAAACAAGTCACTTGTAAAAAAAAAAAGGGGATCACTGAAAAAGCATAAGCAAGTGGACAAGGGAACAACCAAAGCCATCATCGGCAGTACAAATCCTCTTCGGAGGCACAACTATTCGGAAAATAAAGACCTCTAATGGGTCATACGCCACAAAAAAGAAAGTTCTCTACTCAACAAAAAAGATTGGAGGAGTCATGACCCTCCAACCATGAGAGAGTAACTTCCAGGCGATGAAAACCCTCTCTGAGGCACATTTCACCAGGAGTTGAAGTGTAACAACCGCTCTTCGGAATTTCACTTCACCAGAGTTGAAATGTAAAAAAAATAAAGCCCTCTTCGGAGGCCCATTTCACCAGGAGTTGAAGTGTAACGACCGCTCTTCGGAATTTCACTTCACCAAAGTTGAAATGTAAACAAAATAAAAGCCCTCTTCGGAGGCCCATTTCACCAGGAGTTGAAGTGTAACGACCGCTCTTCGGAATTTCACTTCACCAAAGTTGAAATGCAAAACAAAATAAAGACCTTTCTGGAAGCCCACGTTTCGCCGAGATTGAAATAAAACTTCCAAGTGTTGAAACGTGAAAAGGTTTTTTTTCAAAGGCACAACTCTTTGGAGGTACACGTTTCGCCAAGATTGAAATAAAACTTCCAAGTGTTGAAACGTGGAAAATTCCTCCTCAGAGGTACAACCCCCTCCCGGGGACACAATCAAAAAGAAAGACTTCTTCAGAAGCCCACATTTCACCGAGATTGAAATAAAACTTCCAAGTGTTGAAACATGGAAAGGCTTTCTTCGAAGGCACAATTCTTTGGAGGTACACGTTTCACCAAGATTGAAATAAAACTTCCAAGTGTTGAAACGTGAAAAATCCCTCCTCAGAAGTACAAATTTCTATTTAAAAAAAAAAAAAAGAATATGTATCCTCATCAAGGGTATACTTTAACTTTCAAAGGAAGAGTGATTTACCTATTCTAGAAAATAACCTTCCTCAAAAAAAAAGAAGAGGAAGAAAGTTAAAGTACTCTTCAGAGGCCTGCTTTACCACATAGAAGAATTCACTTGGCAAAATGCGTACTTAAGCAAAAGAAAAAAAGTGATTTCTTCGAAGGACAAAGCGTAAAAACTTATATGAAGGAAGTTGTACTCTACAAAAAATTTCTTCTAGAATGAAGTAATTATTCTTCAAAAAATAAGAGTGCGAGTCCCCTCAAAGTATAAAATATTGCAGCAAACTTATGGTATGGGGGCAATATGGTATAGTTACATACAAAATGGTATAGCTACATCGGTAAAGTACGCTCAAACAACATACCACAAGTTCACCTCAATATCATATAAATAAACTTGTGCAAAAATGAATAATAAATGCATTCTCAAATTCAAACAAGAGTCTGTACAAATAAAGGATCATTTTATTCAATTGCAGATACAGGTTTCAAAATAAATAAAAAAAGCAGGGGCCGGTACCCGCACAACACAACATCCGACCATTACACAAAAAAGGAGTCAAAAAGCCCGAAGTCCGACTCTTCACTTCTTCTTGCCACCTTTGGACCCTTTGCCTGGCCAAATGATTAGTTTTTCAGGTCTATCTATAGGCATAAGGGAAGAAGGAGAGGGAGGTGCAACCGGTGCAACTTTCGGTTCCTCTTCAGTAGTGATGATTTTCTTCCCCCTCCTCTTCGATGTTCCGTGTTTCTTTCCTCTCTTCGAAGAAGACTCACTCCCTGGAGTAACAAGAGCGGACAAAACTACGTCATCAGAGGAAGTCCGTTTCGGAGAGATCTCGCCTCCTTCAAGTCCCTCATCCTTCTGCTCTTGCGAAGCGATAGGGTCATCCAAGCCGTGAAGAGCCTCAATCTGTTCCTCTTGTGACCCGGGTTGTGAAGCAGAAGGAGGAGTCACCTGAAGAGGCAGAGGAGGGATAACCGGAGGAAGTGAAGTCTGCACAGCACTTGGTGTTTCAACTGCAGAAGAAGAGAAATTAAAAATATTAGTATCTCCCCGAAAGAAGGGAGATATGGGTTCGTCAGGATTCAAGAAGTAATCGAGAAGCTCATCAAACTTTTGAGGAGTAAGCAAGCGATCGACCTGAATCGGACCAATATCAAAATTACCTGAAGATGTTTGCTTCGTTAGCTCAATCTCATAATTCTGAGCCCCGATATCCTCCAAAGCCTCATCATCAGTAGGGGTGATTACCCGGTTCTTGTAAGAGGCAGCGAATGAGCACTAGAGCCTGTAATGTCCACTTCGGAAGAAACTAAAGGACGTTCAGAAGTGGTAGGTGGTATTTCTTTCTCAGAACGTTCTCCTTCCGCCATTCCGGCCCGTACCTTGGCGAGTTGCTCTTTTCCCTTGGCAAGAGCGGCGCAGGCATCATCATCGAGATAATGCTCTTCAAGAGCTGTCTCAGCATAGCCAGCACCTTTACCACCTAGCATATCAAGTGATGCCTCCCAGACTTCAGCTAATGTAATTTCGTATTTAGGGCCTAGAAAGGCAAGGCTGCCACGCCCCAAAATGCTATGTAGATAGAAATCAAATAATGTGGAGCTAATGTCAGCTTTGGTTGCTTGATGGGCCTCTTCGGCCGCGAGTTTACCAGCAACAGCATCGTCACGCTCCTTTTCGGCCATAGCAAGTCGAGTTTTTAACAACTCTATCTCCAAGCTTTGAGAGCCAGTCTGTTCTCGCAGCTGTGAAGCTTCGGCGCGATATTCTTCTATGACCTTCTCTTGTATGCAAGCTTATCTTCGACTGCCCTTTGACTGGCATGCGCATCTCGTACTTGTTGCTGAAGCATGCTCTCCTTTTGAGAATGGAAAGTAGATGAAGTAGCTAATTCTTCTTTAAGCTTTTCTACTTCCGCTTCCAGTTTTTCATTATAGGAAGCAATACTTCTCATTTCGGCGTCATGCTGTTCAAGAGTCTTCTGCCACTTAGCCTTATCGTTCTCCATTGTGAGAATGGCCTCGAGATTGGCTCGGTTAACCCACTGAAGCTCATCGACAAGTTTTTGCCAGTTCGACATTCTTTCGATATCGGTCCCGACAGTATCAAGATTTCGCAGCATAGCCGATTTGTCGAGAGGAACCAAGTCGAGATCAAATCGAACCCCTCTCAGGCACCACTGAGGGAATCGACTTTGAAGAGTGGGAGGACCTTGCCCGACTTGGTATGCGGGACGATTGATGATTGTTTGAATGTCGGAACGAACGGGGACAGGAGATTGAGCAGGAGCATGTTCAGAAACGGTCGGCATTGTTTCTTCGGTAAGTCTAGCCCACTTGCTAGAAGAATCGTCCATGTGACCTTTACCTCTCTCATCGTGAGCTTTTCTCTTTTGAGTATCATCATCTCTGTGAGGAGGGTCATGTCTTTCTTGTTACCTTCGGTGACGTTCTTCATATGCTCGTCTCTCGTCTGCTTTCCTAATGGCCCTCTCTTCATCGGATTCTCTGTAAGAAGGGAGGTAACGCCGATAATCATACTGGCTACGCCTCCCGTAGCGCTAGAAATCATCATAGTACGAGCCGCTGCGCCCCATTGGAGAATCTGGAATAAAAATAATAAGCTTTAGAAATCTTTAAAGTATAAGAAGATGAACGCGCAGAAGTGCTGAAAAATCCTAAGTGTTGTGTAACGTGCAAACTACACGCATCAAGCTACAGACCACTCTGTGGAGTAGAGGTAGTGATAACTTGAGTGGAAGGAGTTGACATTTGTTGTAGAGAAGATGTCGCCTCAATTACAGAAGAGATAGTTTTGGAAACATCATCTTTGAAAAGCTCTTGAGAAGTCACAATTAAATCGCTCAACCCCTCGAAAACATCATCACCATCATGTTTTTTGGGACTGGCTTTTTCAACTCCTTCGTCGGCAGATATTCCGGAAGATCGTGGAGTTTCTTCCTCTTCGATAACTGGGGCAAGTGCAGACTTGTCAGACGGCCCCGCAACGTCCTTCGGAATTGAACACCTCACTAGTGGAGTTTCTATAGAGGTTCCTCCCTGCATGTGCTCTTTAATAGAGACCGGGGCATCAGGGGTTTCCGCCGGAGAATCGGGAATTTCAGTTGGGACTTCACGAAGTTGAGTAAAGCGAGAGGAATGAAGAAGCCCGTATTGATGTAGAAATCCATCATTTAACAAAAACTTTATACTCCTCTCTTCTACCGCCACGGCGTTCAATCTCTCGAAAATTTGTTTATAGCATGGATCTCTAGATGGAGGAGGAAGCCTAAAATAGGAAAAAATAAAGAAGCCAAGTTAGCATTTAGCAACTCAGATTTCGAAAAGCCCAAGAATGGAGAAATAAAAACAGGAAAATCTTACTTCCTACTCTCCAGATGGCATAAAACCCTGGAGGGCAACGAACAAAGAAATACCGGTTTAGAATCCATGAACACTTTCAGGAAGATCGGTGATGAGCTTGCGGTTTCGAGCACTCCTTATAACTACGATAGAGGGATGATCTTTAATTTTTGTGAATGAGCAAAAGTAGCAGACTTCCTCAAAGCTCGGTAATCGGCCTAGAACTCTATTAAATAGCACACATAACCCCATCAGAATGGCATGACCATTGGGGTGCAATTGGAATGGAGAGATAGATAATCGAAGCAGGAACTGCTGAAGGAAGTCATTGAAAGGTGGTATGGCACCGCTCAAGCACATTTGGCGGTTGACAGCAATAAAGCCAGAAGGGGGCCTATCTGCAGTATCATTTGGCCCCGGCAGTAAGGCATCAGCTTCGGCAATACCAAACTGGATGAGCAATTGGTTAAACACCCACTGATTCAGAGTTGTAGGAGTTCTCTCCGGAGGATTATCCAACAAGTTGGCTACTGGGAAGATATCTTCAGCCTGGCCCGTCGATTCTTCTTGTTGAAATGTCATTCTACACAAGCAACTGGGTGTTCAAATGCGAAGGTGCACGTTTCCTAAAAGTGTGAAGTGTTTTGCAGAACTAATGAAAATAACAAGCAAATATAACTGGAATTAAACTGGTTGACGATTGATCGACTAAGGTAATTTCAGAACTTGTTAATTTAAAATTCAAGCATAATATTAGTGCAGGCTGGTCAGTTTCGATTGGCTGTGTCAGTGTTACTTTAATATTCTACTTGAAATCAATAGCACTTCGTTCACACGATTTGTTTAAGTTAATTATCTGTTATAAACTAATCTGTCATTTGATATGGGCGGTCGATGACAGTATATTCGTCCCAGTTTTCTGTGAATGTTGTGTTGAACAGATTGTTAGCCTGCAAGTCAAAATAACCTGTGAATGAATGCAATAAAAGTCAATAGTTCAAAGTTTATGCAATGGTTCAAAGTTCGAGCAGAATTCACGCAAGTCCTGACTCGTCAACGGCTCAAAAATCTTGAGTCGGCAGTAAAGCTTGAGTCGGCAGTGCCCTAAGTCGTAAGTCGTATAAAAGGGAGAAGCTCTGGTTCAACTCAAGGCTTAGGCCGTAAGTCGTAAGTCGTAAGACGTGAGTCGTAAGTCGTATCTCGGCCACGATTCAAGGCTTAGGCCGTGGAGCATGTGGGTTGGATCATGGTTGTTGGATCATACAAAAATGACCGAGTCGTACCTACGGCAATATTCGAATCAATCTGACCGACTAATCACCTAACTCCTAACCAGGTTACCTTCTAATCCATAAACCTTTTCACTCCTAACTCCTAACCCATTAATCTTCCAACTTTTAACACCATTAACCATCTAACTCCTAACCCATTAACCATCTAATCCCTAACCCGATAACCCAATAACCTCGCAATGGTTAACCCCAGTTCCATCACACCACTAGGTCGCCTCAAATCTCGAATCGTTACAAGTAAGATCAAACCGCCTGCCTTTAATCCATCAATGTCCGATGAAATAATATTCGCAAGGATCAAGGGGGAAAAACAGAGGCAGAGATCGGCAATCATCAGCAACTGAAAAAAGATGCAAAATCTCTTACACGGTGTGATGCTAAAGATGATCGAAAATAAATCAGGTTGGAATCGCCTTTGAGAGCTCGAAGATGCGTTAATGGCAGACACGGTTCAAAGGATAAGAAATGAGAAGAAGGAAGTAAGGGGAACGACTCAAGTCTTTTATAGCTTTGAGCAGTGGCAGTTGAATCGGCACACGAGTTAAGATGAGTCGAAGCACACGACCTACGACTTAGGCGTGAACTTCGAGGGGCAAATGTTAACTCCGTTTAGGCAACGAGTTAAGGTCTGGGCCGATTCACGACTTAAGGTTCTTAACGGTTCAGGAGGGACCCACTACTCAAGAAGCCTCACGACTTAAAGGGTGAACCGACTCAACAAGCAACCGACTCAACAAGCAACCGACTCAGCAAGCAACCGACTCAACAAGCAACCGACTCAACAAGCTACCGACTCAACAAGTTAACGAGTTAAAGCTTAAGGCGACTTAGAGGAGTGGAGCGACTCAAGGGATTAACGGTGTATGGGATAGTCTGACTCAAGTTCTCTAACGACTCAACGACCTAAGGTGTCAAGTGACCTAACTGACTAAAATCCCAAAACAACAAAGGACCGACCTACGACCTATGGTAGGTCGTTCACGACCTAAGCAAAAGAATTCGATACCACTTCATTTTACATCGTGGCCCATTGACTCGTACACGACTCGGTAAGCAAGCTAACCGGTTAGGCCACGACTCACGACCTAGCTTGAGTCGTCCACAACTTAAAGCTACTAAGTAGAAATCCAATGCCGCCTCATTTTAGACCATGACCTTTTAACTCGTAGACGAGTTAGGACTTGTGCTATATACAGAGGACCGAAGATGCTCTGATACGAAGCCTGGGCTCAACCAGTTGAGTCGCCCACGACTCATGACTTAACAATTCCAGCCCATAAATTTGCCTATAAATACATGGCCACATCCAACATTCAAGGGACTTTTCGGCTCATTCATTTCAAGCACCGTTACTCTGCCGCATTCTGAACTACTTCAACACCTTCAAGGAACTTCACGAAGAAATCAAACATGTCTAACCTGTGTTCAAAGATTCGGATCAACATTGAAGTTTAGACTACTTGTTCTAAGTCACTTGAAATTCAAAGTGTGTTGTAACCAAAGTGTAACTGCATTGATTTGTAATCGAATGGTCAATAAAGATATTCAAAGTGGACGTAGGCTCTCTCTTAAGCCGAACCACTATAAAATTGCTGTTGTTTATTACTTTCTCACTGTTATCTGCTTATAATCTGTTCCCGAGCTATCGGGTGGTGCTTTCACAATCTCACTTCATACACCGGGGTGTTAGCGTTCAAATTTTAGCGTTAACAAAGACAATCCGTGTTATTCAGAACAAACTCGTCAACAAAGTATTTGTATTAAGTTGAAGTCCTCTGCGGCTGTTGAGGCGGAAAAATTCCTGTTCGGCTGCTCAGGTGTGATATACATATTCCTCCGGGTTAAGTGAGGGGTTTAGTCCAAACCCAGAGTATATTCTAGGACTGGACGTAGAATGGAAAGTTCGAACCAGTATAAAAATTCCTGGTATGCTTACTTTAATTTTTATTTTACTGCTATTATCAGTTTCCGCATTTATATACTATATTACACGATCCTTAGTACTGCACGTACACTTTCACTTGGTATCAGAGCAAGGATTCCTATAACCGTCACAAAGTTATTTGATTTTTATTTTTAGTAATATGGCAACGACAAAAACTAACAATATTAGCACTAACACTAATACTAGTTTCATAGAGGGTCAATCAACTTCACGACCTCCACTTTTTAATTGGTTAAATTATAATTATTGGTCAACTAGAATGAGAATCTATATGCAATCTAGTGGTTTTGATATTTGGAATATTATACAAAGAGAGTACATAACTCCTACTGGAGAATGCTCAACTTGGAGTAACACACAAAAACTAGATGCTACATCAAATGCAAAGGCTATGAATATTTTATTTTGTGCATTAGATAGAAATGAATTCAATAGAGTTAGCATGTGCACTTCTGGTTATGAAATATGGAGAATACTTAAGATAACACATGAGGGAACAAACAAAGTTAAATTAAGCAAAATTTCTATGTTGAAAAATCAATTTGAAAATTTCAAAATGAGGCCAAACGAATCTATAAATGATATGTACTCTAGATTTCAGGATATTCATCATGCTCTACTATCGTTAGAACAAACATTTACTGATTTTGATGTTGTCACAAAAATAATAAATTCTTTAACTTACGAATGGGAAAGAAAAGTCCTAACCATTGAAGAAGCAAGTGATTTGTCAACATTAAAACCAGAAGAATTGATAGGTAATTTAATGTCCTACGAAGTAAATTTGCAAGCAAAGAGAAATGTAGCACAAGAAAAGAAGAATGTGGCATTTCAAGCAGAAAAAGATGATCCGACTCAGAAAACGAAGATATGGTAATGATTGCTAAAAAATTCAAAAAGTTTCTGAAATTCAAAAGAAATAAATTCACGGGAAACAAAATAATTCCAACAACAATATCAACAGTAGTAAACCATCATCTTCAGCAATGGAATGTTATGAATGTCATAAGAAAGGTCACATGAAGAAAGATTTTCCTGAACGTAAAAAGAGCAATTTTAAGAAAGACATAACCAAACGAAGAGCTTTTTCAGTCACTTGGGATGACACAGACTCATCATATTCATCAGAAAGTGAAAGTGACAATGAAAATGAACAAGCAAATGTATGCTTCATGGCTTCTTCAGACGATGTAAGGGATCATAGTTTTGAAGATTTAATTGAAATTAATTCTGAATTAGTAGATTTCGCAAAGCAACTTAAAAAGAAAAATAAAGATTTACAAAGAAAATTAGATAGGACAGTCATAGAAGTAGATATGCTGAAAGTTGAAAAGAAAATATTAGAAGAAGAACTTGAAATTTCTCAACAATCAAATTCTAACTTATCTTCTCAAATTTCTTCAATAACTGAAGAACTAGAAATTCAGAAAAGTAAAAATGATGTTTTATCTTTCGAAAATAATGGTTTAAATTATAAAATTAAAGATTTAGATTTAGAAAAATATAGTCTAAAAATAAAATTTGATGACATCTCTAACAATATCTCAAATTTCAATAAAGGAAGAGAGAATCTTTCTAAAATACTAGAAAATTCTCAATCCACCAACAACAAATCCGGACTAGGATTTAAGAAACAAAATATGTTTGCTAAAAGTAGAATTAATAATAATATTAAAAAGGATATTAAAAAAAACAGTTTTGTCAAACACTAAAACCATTAAGATATGGATTCCAAAAAACAAATAATGTTTTAATAAGAAATGAACATATCAAAGTGTTCATGGAAACTGTCCATAATAACAAAAACTATGTTTATAAAGGAAATTCTGAACCCGTATGGATTTGGCTTCCTAAGATCTAGCTCTTACGAACCTAAAAAGATACAGGTACCAACTTTTTATTAAAAAAAATTTAGTTACCACATAAAAGGAGAGGAAAATGGATTTTAGACAACGGTTGCTCAAAACATATGACTGTAAACAAAGAAATGTTGTCAAATATCATCTACTCAAATGGAGGATCAGTCACTTTTGGAGATAACTCTAAAGGTTATAACATCGGTAAAGGCGATGTCAGCAGCAAAGGTACCACTAATTTACCTCTCATTACTGATGTTTTATTCGTCAAAAATTTAAAACATAATTATTGAGTATTAGTCAGTTATGTGATAAAGGTTTTCATATAACTTTTTCAGAAAATAAATGTAATATTTTCGATAAAAATCATAACATTATTTTTGAAGGAATAAGAGATAAAAACATTTTTATTTTAAATATGAACGTTAAAAATGATTCAAATTTGTGTTTAATAGGTAAGGAAAATGATTCCTGTCCTTGGCACAAAAGATTTTGTCACATCAATTTGTGATTCATGTAAATTAGGAAAATTAACAAAATCTTCTTTTAATTCAAAAAAAGTAATTTCTACAGAACTACCACTTGAACTTTTACACATGGATCTTCTTGGTCCAACTCAAATTCAATCTATTAAACATAATAGGCATGTGTTTGTTGTTGTAGATGATTTTTCTAGATATACTTGGATTTTCTTTTTAAAAAATAAAAGTGAAACTTTTTATAATTTTAAAGTGTTTGTTAAAAGAATTCAAAATATTAAAAGTTTGAAAATTAAAAATATCAGAAGTGATCATGGAGGAGAATTTGAAAATGAAGTTTTTGAACAATTTTGTAACAAGAAAGGTATTAACCATAATTTTTCATTTCCTAGAACACCATCACAAAATGGCATTGTAGAAAGAAAAAGTAGAACATTACAAGAATGTGTAAGAACTTTATTAAATGGAACCAATTTATCAAAACATTTTTGGGCAGAAGCTGTAGCTACTGCTTGTTATGTATTGAATTGTGTTTCCATTCGACCATTAACTAAGAATACTCCATATGAACTTCTAAATGGAAGAAAACCAAATATTTCATGTCTTAAATGTTTTGGCTCTAAATGTTTTATTTTAAATACTAAAGATCAACTGGGCAAATTCGATCCATAATCCGATGAAGGAATATTCGTTGGATATTCGAAACGAAGTAAAGCTTATCGAATTTTTAATAAAAGAACTCAAACTATTGAAGAAAGTTTACATGTTTCATTTGACGAAAATTTTAAATATATAAATCCAAATATTACTATCGATTCTGATGATGAAGCTACTCAGAATGAAAATAGTAATATTGAAGAAATTGTCAATAATGATCATTATATTACAGAAAATGAGAATACTACTACAAATATAATAAAATCTCCACCTAAAATTTTACGACATCATCCTGTGCAAAATGTAATTAGAGAAGTAAATATGAACGTTAAAACCAGACATCAATTAAATCAAGTTGGTCATGTAGCTTTTCTCTCTAACATAGAACCTAAGAATATAAAAGAAGCCTCAACTGATGACTACTGGATTCTTGGTATGCAAGAAGAACTAAATCAATTTGAACGAAACGAAGTTTGGAAACTTGTTCCTAGACCAAGTGATCAATCAGTTATTGGTACTAAATGGATCTTTAAAAATAAAGTAGATGAACTAGGAAATATAACTAGGAATAAAGCTAGATTAGTTGCACAATGATATAATCAAGAGAAGGAATAGACTATGAAGAAACGTTTGCTCCAGTCGCTCGACTTGAAGCAATACGAATCTTATTAGCTTTCGCATGTTTTCATAATTTTAAACTTTATCAAATGGATGTTAAAAGTGCTTTTTTAAATGGTTTTATGAAAGAAAATGTTTATGTTGAACAACCACCATTATTTATACATGAACAATTTCCTGATCATGTCTATAAACTCAAAAAGGCTTTATACGGTTTAAAACAAGCACCTCATGCTTGGTATGAGCGTCTTAAAAGTTATTTACTAAATTCTGGTTTTGAAATTGGAAAGGTTGATCAAACTCTCTTTATTAAAAGAAACAAGCATGATATTTTAATTATCCAAATTTAAGTCGACGATATAATTTTTGGATCTACAAATGAAAAGCTTTGTCAAGAATTTTCTAAAATAATGACAAATGAATTTGAAATGTCTCATATGGGTGAGTTAAACTATTTTCTTGGTTTACAAATAAAACAAATAGAAAATGGAATTTTTACTAATCAAGAAAAATATTGTTGTAATTTAATTAAACAATTTGGTCTAGAAAACACTTCTGCCAAACCAACTCCGATGAGCACAATGATTCATCTCGACAGAGACGAAGAAGGAAAAAGTATTGATCAAAATCTATATCTAGTATGATTGGATCGTTATTATATTTAACAATGAGTCGACCCGATATTATGATGTGTGTTTGTTTATGTGCTCGATTTCCAGCAAATCCCAAAGAATCACATATGCGAGCAGTCAAACGTATTATTCGTTATCTAACTAAAACCAAATATTTCGGACTATTCTATCCAAAAGAATGTTCTTTCGAATTAGTCTCATATAACGATGCTGATTTTGGAGGATGTCGGACGGATCGAAAAAGTACGAGTGGAACGTGTCATTTCATTAAACATTCCTTAGTCTCTTGGTTTAGTAAGAAACAAAACTGTGTTTCTTTATCAACGTGTGAAGCAGAATATATATCTGCTGCTTTGGCATGTGCACAAGTCATATACATGCAACAAACACTACAAGATTTTAATTGTTATCTTGAAAAATCTATAGTTTATTGTGATAATACTAGTGCAATAAATCTCTCTAAAAATCCGGTAAATCACTCACGGGCAAAACACATTGATATTCATCATCACTTTCTTCGTGATTGTTTGGAAAAAGGATTGATAAATTTAGAATTTATTAATACTGAAAATCAAATGGCTAACATTTTTACTAAACCTTTAAATGAAAATAGTTTTATCAAACTTAGACGAGATTTAGGAATAATGTCTTTAAAAGATTTATAGATAAAAATATGCAAAACTTTTGAAAAATAAAAATTGTTTTATTTCTGTCTAAAGCGAAACTCGAACTCATGATCATTGACTTGTCTGATAGATGTTGTGTTATAGCCACTTAGGCTATGGGTGTTTCTTGTTCCAGTTTACCTTAACATTTGTTTTATCTATTTTGTTTTTCAGAAATAACTATTTTTAGTTCTAAAACTTATAAATCATACATTTACAAACGGCTTGTTGTTAAACTTCTATGATTATTTTTAAGATTAGTTTATATCCACTAGTTTTTCAGAAAAAAGTGATTATATATACACTATGCTTATCCTTCAAAACATATACTAAGAAAAATAAAACCTGAATAATATCTTCAAACTATGACACCTATAATTCCGAAAACACCCATCTATCATACTCGTCTCCAGGCGATGATGTTTCCGATCAAATTCCTCAAAATGGCCCCTATCCTACCCTTCCCATGCCTAAACGTATCCATGATTTCTCTTCTCCTGATAAAGACCCCCGACACGGGTGGAAACCATGGGATGAATCTCATACAGGATGTACACCTGAAAAGAAAAAAGGAAAAATACAATGGTAATATCTCCATCCACCAAACCAAAAATTGAAGAAATACATCACTACCATCAACAACAAATGAATATGCAACGGGAACTCTACTATGAACAAAAAGTCACGGCAAGATGTTTAAGTTTTCTAGAAAAGATTGCCATGAAAGTTTGTTCATCAAAGAACGATGATGTTACAAAGCTTCTTATAGAACCTCATCCTCTTCAAATCCTGTTCAAACTCCAATAGCTCCAAGATGGTCACCTATAGAAGATGTTCCATCCCCAAACTCATGGGAACGAAAAGCTTAACGATCAATGGCTAAAACTTATATATATATATATATATATATGTTGTTGTTTTCAGTAAGATGTATAAATATAATGCAATGACAATAAAATTTTAATTTCTAACATTTTTTTATATAATAACAGCAAAAATGTGCATTTCTAACAGCGTCGGCCGACCGAAGACCCTGAGTCGGTCAATCGAAAGTATCAAATACACATTTTTTAAACAGGGTCGGTCGACCGAAGGGCCTGCACCGGTCAGCCGAACCCTTCCCGAGAGTTTCAGCAACTCTCTGTTAACAAAGTCGGTCGGCCGACCTAGTATTTTCGGCCGACCGAATGTGTAGACAGCTGGTTACTTTCCCTTTTTACCTCATATTAGTAACCCATCCTTTCACCTTTTCAACCTACCTCTTCACTCTTGCTTTTCAATTTCGGTTTTTGCCCTAGCCTCCATTAATTTTTTTCTCAAATTTCTTTTTTTACTTCAAAAAAAATGGCACCAAAGAAGAAATCAAAGACTGCCAGTGGCTCATCTTTATCAACTCCCGTAGATACTCAAATTGCCTCATGGCTTGTCAATGACGTAGCACTTCAAAGATGGATACAACTTCAAGATGGAAAATTCTTTGAAGAATCATTTGTAAGTTATCCTGATTTCACTGCCTACCGTGTTGAAAATGCCGCAATCAAAAGTGGGCTAGATACTTTTCTAGACCATAGAAAGAATAATTTGAAGATTAACCACATTATGGTCAAATTGTTCCTTGCTAACCTAAATCTTGTCAACCCTCTTAGAAACACTGAAAATTGTGTTTGGACATCGGTATGTGGCACCTCAATTTTCCTTTTCATTGATCGAATTAACCACATTTTAGGTGCTAGAACGGGTGGAATCTCATTACACGACGTAGATTGTAATATATCAAGTCGTGACCACATAAGCCATTTATTTTCCGAAGATGATGCTACGGATTTTAGACAAACATCATCACTTAGACCTGGAGCAACACTTTTTCATCGTTTCATGATGAAATCCATTATACCAAGAGGTGGCTCCTACCACTTAGTATATCCTGAAAATTTTAAAGCTCTATATGCTATATGTTCGAATACACATGTCAGTTGGGCACAATTACTCATGGATGAGTTTCTCTCATTTAATCAAGGCAGAATGCTTCATATTTACTATGGAGAATACATAATGAGATTGATCAATACCTTTGTCCCACTTGCTTCGAAATCCGAAACCTCCAAAGTTCGTACTTTTGATTCAAGGACCATAAAACTAATGAAGTTGCCCGATACACCTCCTAGATTGATACCATTTAACCAATGGAGTACTACTCCTCGAGAATAACTACGCTGTAGCTTCTCTACACCTCAACCATCAACTCATGCTACGGAACGTCTAACACGCCAACATTCAATTCAATGACCAACTCCCGGAATTAGCACAGAGGCGGCCATTGATATTTTGGCTCAAAATCAACTAGCCTTGGATGCCCGGCTACGAAAAATTGATGGTCGTTTCAAGAAAATCAAGGGTTTCTTCGTGAACTTATGGGATGCCTTATCATGTACTTAAGACCGGTGACTCTTATGTTGCTCCCGGAAAAAGGCCAGCGCCAAATTTCTCCTTTTCCACTTCGGAGAATACAAGCTCCGGTACATCAGGAACTCACACTTCTACCGCTCAAGGACGTGGTAAGGAACATGCTCCTCCAGAAGAAAATATCCGTCCAGAATTTTGGGATTCCGATGATGATGAGGAGTGATCATGTTGTTTTTAAATATTGTGTACTAAGTGAACATCATTAATATTCCTATTTTCTTTGAATATGTACTATTTAAAACTCGATGTTTTCTTATGTTGTGTTACATGTTCCATATTTTTTTATATATACATCCAATAAGTATTCCTTTTTGTCGATGACAAAGGGGGAGAAATATATGAAAGCTAACAAATTTTTGCAGAAAAGTCAGAAAAGTCGCCATATATTCAGGGGGAGGATATATATACTACTTCGTCACATAAGTATTGTCATCAATCAAAAAGGGGGAGAATGTTGATTCATGAGTTTTGATTCATAACACAAGCTTCAGAGATCATACGACGAGAATACTATACGAAAGCAACAAAAAGAGAATAAGTGTATATAATGCACTACAAAGGAGACAAGACTACAATCCAGAGATTAGTATGAATATTTTAATGTATTGAGTCTTAGAATATTGTTAAAATCATTCCCCAAGTAGTCACACACATACAAAAATTGATTATATTAAGATTATACATAAATTAGTGTATACTGTGCAACTAACAACAGGTTGGTTGACCGACTAGATACCTCGGTCGACCGACACTGTGTCAAGTGCCATTATTTTGTATACGTTTTCAAAACTCAGCTGACCGACCAGTTTTTTAGGTCGACCGACCTGAACATAACAGCTAGTTTTCCTAAAGAGTTTCCATTGATCATGAAGAGGAATGTCTCTCAATCCAAGAGATACGGGCATAACTTTTGATTGAAACTCTTCATGAAAGATTATAACTATTCTACAACTATATAAACATGTTCAAATCACTTATACAATCATCGATTCTGTTTTATATTTCTGAAATCTATTCTCTATTTATTTCTGCAAATAAAAGCATTCATTCTCATTCAATATCTCTAGAATCTCTGAATTAATTTATATACTTCGATTCTACGAGATTAACTTCCTTCTAAATCTTCACATACACTACATATTCTTGAGGATTTGATTATAGGAAATTGTACTATCAAAAGACAATCCATGTTATTCAGAACACACTCGTCAACAAAGTATTTGTATTAAGTTGAAGTCCTCTTCGGCTGTTGAGGCGGAAAAATTCCTGTTCGGCTGCTCAGGTGTGATATACCTATTCCTCTGGGTTAAGTGAGGGGTTTAGTCTAAATCCAGATGATATTCTAAGACTGGACGTAGAACGGGAAGTTCAAACCAGTATAAAAATTCCTGGTGTGCTTACTTTAATTTTTATTTTACCGCTATTATCAGTTTCCGCATTTATATATTATATTACACGATCCTTAGTACTGCACATACACTTTCACACTGCTCTAAATACGAATCCACACTCGTTTCCCACGAAACGTGAAACCGGATCGAAGTGGTTTTCGAGAAATAAATCTTGATCCCGGTCTCTTCGAAACGATCAGCGCATTTGGCCAAAATTGATAGTCGGTGATTTAACTATCAATTAATATTCATAAACAACCATCAACCAATAAATAATTTCCCAAATTATTTATTAATCCCAAAAAATCTTCACAAGATATATTTCCACTTTTCAAACCCATTTGAAAATAGTTTTTCCTTTCTAATAATAAATTCCAAGTATTTCTATTTCCACTGAAATCACCAAGCACAAACTTTAGATTTTTAAAATAATTTAAAACGCTTTACTTTGAAATAGACTTTAAAATATTTATTTTAAAAACTACTTCAATAATTTATTAAAAATACATACTATATGAATATTTGAAAATAAGGTTACTTTATAAAATATAAAACTAGGTTTTCACCTTTTAAACAAAATGGTAAGTCACTTTTTAAATAATTACAATGATAATAGATTTGAAAAATATCTACTTAAGAATTTAAATGATTACAAATAATAAATTTTCTAAAACATGCTTTTTAAAACAACGTTAAAGCTTTTAACTTGTATTTAAAAGTTTATTTTCAAAACGTACTTGGCTACCCAAGGAAAAACACTTCTCTTCACATCCTTTAAAAATAAATCAATATTTATCTTTAAACAAATTTTCTCATTTCCTCTTAATAAATTCACACCTTGAATTTATTCTTCCAAATATCCAATTTCAAACACTTAAATAAATTTCCAAATTCATTTCCAATTTACCCCATTTATTCCAAAATACATTAACTTCATATTTAAGTCCTTAATTATGATTTAAAATATTTTAACTGAAAATACCAATGTTAGATTTCTCAAATTACTTCTTTATCCTTTTAAATAAATTTAAACTTTGAATTTTAAAATAATTCTTTATTCCTTTAATTGGTATCACTTAAGTTTACAATTCATTAATTTCTGTTTTATTCAAAATTCTTTTCCATACTCGGAATTATTTATTAATATTTTTATATCACTTCCATTACTTTTCAATTCATTCTTAATTTATTTGCTATAATTATTTTACTTAAAACTCTGCTCTTTTATTGTCTTTCCAAAATTCCAATTTTATATATTTTTGGTAACTCATTATATCCAAATATATTCAATCAAACCATAGCATTCAATATTCCAATATAATTCATCATGGAATATCAAATAATCACAACGGAGAATATTAAATAATTTAAATAAATGGTAAAGAATCCAGTCGGATCCCACCAATCCGTTTCCCTGCATCCATAGACATTAGCATGATATAAAATACCAATTCCACTTCGAGATGTAATATCGTGGTATATGGGATTAAATATAACAACATCCGTTATTATGCGGCGCATAGGGTCTCATCCACTATATAATGCGGAAAATCAATCATTCCAAGATGTATTATATACTATAATATAGCATATCAAATCAATTCAACCATTCAACCAATTATTTAAATTTAACCATTTAAATTTAAATTATACCAGATGAGTGAGTTTAACTCACCTTTGATTTTTGCAGTCCGATCCAACCTTGACTTGTTTTCTCCATGATTTTTAGACCTTGTATAATATTATAGTTTTTATTAATATTCGAAATAATCGAACAATTTATTACCAATTAAATAAATTTAATTTAACTAATGATTTAGTTTAAACAAGTAATTAAATTTTAAACTAATTTCCCTTTTGAAAATCTTTTAGTAACTAAAGTAAGTAAACAAGCTTATTTAACAAACTAATTCCCTTACTCCATTATTTTATTATAACTTAGTAAACTAAAATATGTATATGTACATTTGTTTTAGGTTTAGTTTTGAAACCACAAGTATATTTATAAAATAACTTATATAGATTTCCCAAAAACTAATTTATATAAACTTCCACATTTTTTTTCAAAATTTGTATTTTTTTTCAAAACTATGTATATGCATTAAATTAAAAACATAAATGTTTAAACTTTATTGCAACATATATTTTTTCTCTGATTAGATATATGTTTCTATTTTACATGTATATGTATGTATATATATTATATTTTTCTTTTATTTCAGTAAATAACATAAAATTCTACCCTACTGTAATTATTTTCTAATACATATACACATATTGAAACTAAATTAAATTATAATAAGGCAAATATGCCTTACTGCCCCTTCGAGAAACGAACTCCCAGATCGAATCGCATCTCCATCTCGATCGTGAACACATGAGCAGGCGCAATCGCACTTCTCCCTTAATTGATCGACGATCATCCCACATCCCTCCAGCCTCCCAAGTGCCTCCGACCTGGAGTATCGCCGCCCTATCATGAAACGTTGCACGCGTCACTCGAACCAACACCCCCCCCCCCCCAGTCCCATAGTCAACATGCAATCTGCCGAAGCTCGGCGAAGGCTACCAGAATCGAGAGTGAAGGGAAACCATCAAGCCACCGCCGCGATTCGAATCGCCAGAGCGCTAAACCAAATCGCGAAAACTCTTTACCCTAGATGCCGATGAAACCGAGCAACGGCTCGAGTTCGAATCGAGTTTCGCTCACTTCATTTGATTTTTAATCGGATTTAGTTCGGGCATTCTTAAGTTTATTTCCCTTTTTTTATTCTGCTCTCAGCTGTTTACCTTTAAAAAGAAGACGTGGAAGAAAACAGGGTGGAATGTTAGCGTATTCAAAACGATTTACTACAGTGATATGAGGTGAATAAAAAAACAGCTGATGGGAAATTGAAGGTCAACTCAGATATATATATTTATTTTTAAAACGTTTGATTCCACAACTCAAAATCCTGAACCCCTATCAAGGCGCGCTGCTGGGCGTTTTTAATGTTATACACACATTCCGAACGCAATAGAAAAGGTTTCGAGTCGTAATTCGATCGTATGGAGAAGATAGTTTTTTTAGATCTAGTTATTATATTGAAATTTCGATATAAATTTTAGCGCGTTTATATATCGTACGCTCACACAATAACTCCAAATGCTACAAAGTTTGAAATTCGATAATAAAACACTATTACGGATCCAATAGAGCTGGTTTTATCCAATTTCGAGACCGTGCCCCGGAAGGCTATTTTTAAATATCAATTTAAAACGATATATTTTTTAAAACCGAACGAATCACTTCCAATTTCAATTTAAAAGCCTTTATTATCTTCAGAACTATTAAGATAAAAATTAAAAGCCTTCAAATTATTTTTAACAAGCTTAAAACTAAAGATTCAACATTTACCCAATCAATAATTTAATTTAATAACTAAATTACCCAATAAATAGTATTATTTGAATTCAAATTAAAAATTAACTTTTAAACATTTAAAATCAATTAAATTTTCCGATTTCAAACATCCAAAAATTCCAGGTGGTCACAAATATGCCATCCAATGACAGTCTTTTCAAAATCCTTTTGGGGAGATTCATACAAGACCCCTCATGAACAATTATTACGTGCAATCTTCCAACTCGTGCCATCTTCTCCTTGGCCTATGATATGTTGGAATTTCTTATAAACCATCATCTTGTAAAATTTTGTAAACCGTTATTCAAATGCAATAATATTAACATTGTTTACTACCTTTAGGTACATTACTTCATAAAAAGAAAGTAACTAAACTTCACTTACAATTTATCGTACATTGTCTAACAAAGTTCGATACTCCATATAGATGCATCATTACGTATCACATGGAGGAGTGATTTTGAGATTGAATATTTATTCATTTTAGATACATTTGGAACTTTTTCCAGCATACTCACTCATTCGATCAAATCAAATCATTTCTATCGACTGTTATTTTATTTACTTCTGTTTTTTATTCTATAAGTTTACCATAGATATACTACATGTGTATCAAATACACATGTCCATGTCAATGTTAACTCATCTGTGAATAAGATGAAGCATATGGAACCGTTTTGGTATTTATAGAATTACGATTGCATACATTCATATGTATCAATCTGAAGAGTTTATCCTCCTATGATATTCCCACTAAATGGGTGCATAGCCCTTTATTATTTGAGATATAATTAACAAATATCATTTGACTCAAAATCAGACAATAAAATTATTTCTCAAAACTGCGACTTATTCTATAATTACAAAACAACTATAAATAATATTAGATACTTTTGTATTTTTGCATCACTTTTGTTATAAAATAGTTGCCACATTATAGTTTTATTTTTTAAAGAATATTCATAATATTCATACTGAAATATAGCTATATTGATTTTCTTTCAAGTTAATAACGAAAAATAATCATTATTTCATAAATAATGCATGGTAAGTTTTGTGAAAACAATTTTCATACTATGATGCAATTAATAAGTGCTACATGTCATGTTCCTACTACTTCCACCATTACTATAATATCGTACTAAATTCGAAGGTCCATCATTCATGTAATATAATTTGTTTATTTCATACATTGCAACTATTTACAGTAAAGAATTTGTTGATCAAATATCTTGATCTCAAGGAATTAAATCTCAAAGAAAACAATTTTCTATATAAAAATATATTTCGGAATAGAAATCATATTTCTTATTCCAATATTTAGTATCGGTTATTATTATAATTCCCGTTTCCAATGTTTTTCTATGAAGCAAAAGTGACCATTCATTCTCTTCATCCCTTTTATATCTTAAATTACATTTATTCTTATACATTTGTTTCCTTTCAAATCATTAAACTATTCAAAAGAAAACCATACTCAATATCATAAAAACTCTTTACAAAACCCCATTCGATTATCCTTAACAATTAAGGTCATCAAATATGTTGCACTTTACATAAATCAATCAAAATGACATTTCAGTGATCCAGTTCTTAAATTTATCTTGTATTTTTTTGTGTTGTGTTGCATTAACATAATATGATCCCTTTTGTAATCAATCACATTCATTGCATGATCTCAAGAATACCATTTATTGCCTTATTTCTAGTGAACTATATTTATTGAAGTATCGTATATTACGAACTGTGATTGTTCACCATACAACATTTATAAATTATATTATATGGATCAAATATCCATAGTCTTGTATTACTTTTATAGTTCAAAACTCATAGATGTAATACATGGTAGTAACCTAATAAGCATGTAAGTGACCATTTTACGAATGTATTACGTACTTGCAAAAATTAGACACTTGCATGGGTGTAGAAAACATTAACATGCGATAGACATTTAATGGTTGGTATTATATTTCCATTTATCAACTTTCAATTCAGTTCGTTTGTATGTGTTAATTGGTAAACTTTTTATCAATCATATTAAATGCACAAATTTATCATGGTAGATAATTATAAAATTATTTGGCATATGCTCTTACAACAATAGAAAAGTTAAATGTTTTCATTTTTCTAATAAGGCTCCCACTAGTCTTTTACGTTTCTCCAAACCCTAAGATGAAACATAGAAGTCTATCGACTTTACTAGTGGGTGTTAGGACTCATCTGTCTTGGTATTCTAACCTTGAGTCTGCTCAACAAATCATAGCCCCGTAAATGATGGATAACTCCTTATCGGTTGTATCACATACAACTCCTAACCTATTTTTCCTTATCCTACTCTCATTTCGACCATGAATTTGCTCAACAAATCAAAAGAGATTATTCACTCATACCTACCACATCGCGATGGCCTATGTATAGTATATATAACTTGAGTTTTCTCAAAAAATACATATAGTTATCCTATCTCATTTATTCATTATATTAATAATACAACACATAACATCTTAGCTTGAGCTTGCTCAACAACTAAGAAGTATGCAAGTAATTTATTAATATATAAATAGAAGGGGACAACTTTATATTGAATATTCATAATCTTCAATATATTATATTGAGTGATATCAACTTCTGGAATACTATATTTCGTATGAAATAACCCCATGATTCAAGTGTCAAACACATCAGTACTCAAAGTATACGTACATTTGCATATCTATTTATTCCTTAAGTCCATTTGGGTTTCTTTAATGTTCCACCTCTTGTTTATACACTCATATTGTGTAAGTTTCATTATTATATAACTTTTATATTTTAATTAACTTATACAATAATCTTATGTATAACATTTTATTAATTAAATCTTATTTAATTAGTTTCAATTAGTTAACTCTTTAATTATTTTCAAATTAGTATTCCAATACAACTTTCATATTGGGCATATCTACTTTAACCGTTATAGTAAGACAAACATATCTTATTTATATGCATATTTTTAGTTAAATAACTAACCTTTGATTATTTAATTAATTAAACTATTTTGATTAAATTATACTAATTTCGAAAATTTATCTTTTATACATATATGTATGCTTATGTTATCTTAAACATTTTAAAATAACATAACATATATTAATATACATAACACATGCATATAAATATTAACAAATTAATACATTTAATTAATTTATATTATTAATCTTATTAATGATTTTTAATTTCAAAATTAATATTTACATAGTTTCAAACATTTTGAATTATTCAATATATTTTCTAACATTTTGAAAATTTATGTTATATTATAACCTTTAAAAATAAACATATTTAAATTTAAATTTAACTTTTAAATTTAAAATATCACCTTAATTTTCAAAACCATACTGAAAATTAGCGCAAGGCCCAATTAAATTGGACCTTTTAGGGGTAACCATTTGGCTTACTCCACCTTTTAGGCTAGGCTGGTAACCAGGTAGTATAGGGTACTTGATTACCTAATTCCAATCCTAGACATTACCTTTCTGGACACCATACTTAGTGGACATGCTTAACTAATTAGCCCTCACATGACTAATTTAGACCGCATAGACTATTAAGCTCTGATACCATTGTTAGATCTAGTCCAGCCCGCAATGGAAGAAATGCTTGAATTTCAGAAATTTTACCATTTTGGATCATTAATGGACCTATGAAGTCTAAATGCATTTAAATCTTATCTAACTTTTGTTTTAAATAAAATCAATATTTTATTCAATATTGTAATTAATTATGCTCTAAATATACAAATGCATGTGATATGATGAATGTATCAAATGCATTCATTTATGTCATGTGCAAGAGTGGTGTATAAGTGTTGTGTGTATGTGTGGTTATATAAATGAAACGTGTAAAAATAAATTAAGAGAAGGAAATTATTTGTTTCCCTCTATTACTATATTCAATTAATAAAGGGAAGTCATGACAGAATATGAACGGAGAGAAACATACTATTTCTTCCAACATTTAATTATGAAAATTTATACATTTAATGACATTTATTACTTATCAATCAAATCTACACAAGGATATGATAGAATATGAAAAGAGAGAAATCTATCATTTCTTTTACCATTTGATCATGACAATCAATACATTAAATCACATTCATAACATATCAATCAAATTTACACATGGATATGATAGAATATAAAAAGAAGAAGCCCTTTCATTTCTTTCAGCACTAGCTATAACAATTAATACACTAAATGATATTTATTACTTATCAAAAAAATCTCCACATGCCTTCATGGTCTAAATTTTGTTAATTGAATATATGCTTACATTCATAATGATGAAGGATGCATGCATACATACGAAGTGAAAACTATTGGTTGTTTTAAATAAATTGAAATCCTAAATTAACGTTAACAGAAAAAATTCCACTTGAGAAAATATTTATAAAAAAGGTTACATTATTTCTCATAATCTTTGTACAAATTTGATTTAAACAAAACATTTATATTACATATAACTGTTAATTAAATGTGTCGCCCCACCTCTATGCTCACAATAACAAAGAGTATTAAAAGAAATACCGTCTGTTATTACGAAGAACAAGGCTGGATAGGAGCGGCCATCCGTAGTTAGGCCTTAAACTAGTATT
Organism: Allium cepa; assembly: GCA_030765085.1. Taxonomy (NCBI): domain Eukaryota; kingdom Viridiplantae; phylum Streptophyta; class Magnoliopsida; order Asparagales; family Amaryllidaceae; genus Allium; species Allium cepa. The sequence goes on along the minus strand of CM060929.1, from coordinate 155,816,370 downwards.
GGTTACCTTGATAGGAGTGGTATATATTTTTATTTTTCATCTCTTATTTATTTACTCCCATCGACGTATCCAATTCCAGTATAAAACGAACTACGATGCTTCATAATAGTTTAGGACAACATATATAATAATAACACAGATTACAAAATTCTCGTATGTATATATAACAGAAGTCAGTTACAATACATGTGGTACAGTACATATGATATGTTAACGCTAAAAATCGAACGCTAACACCCCGGTGTGTAGAAGGTAATTGTGAAAGCACCACCCGTTGGTACGGGAACAAAATATAAGCAGAGAAATCACAGAGAAACTATAAAAGACACAATATTTATAGTGGTTCGGCTTAAGATCTAGCCTACGTCCACTTTAAAACTCTTTATTGCTGATTTGGTTACAATTCTTTACAACAATCTTCAATTACAACCCACTTAGACAAATAGCTCAAACTCTGATGTAGAAGAATCCTTCGAATGCATGGCGAATGAGTTAGATTTCCTCTTGAGATTTGTTGAAATGTCTTTGGTGATTGGAGTGATAGAAGTGTTGCTTGAATGTTGCTTAAAGTCGAGACAATGGCAGAGTAATGGCGTCCAGGAAGTCAGTCCCCAAAAGTCCCCCCAATGCTCAATGTGGTCATGTATTTATAGGCAATTTTCTAGGCTGAAATTGTCAAGTCATGAGTCGTGACCGACTCAAGATGAGTCGTAAGTCGTGACCGACTCATGATGAGTTGTATGTCGTAGGCGACTCAACTGGTTGAGCCCTGACTTCATATCAGAGCGTCTCCGGTCCTCTGTATACAGCACAAGTCCTAACTCGTCTGCGAGTTAATAGGTCGTGGTCCAAAATGAGGCGGCATAGGATTTCTACATAGTAGCTGTAAGTCGTAGACGACTCAAGCTAGGTCGTGAACGACCTATCATAAGTCGTAGGTCAGTCCTTTGTTGTTTTGGGAGGTTAGTCAGTTAAGTCATTTGACACCTTAGGTCGTTGAGTCGTTAGAGAACTTGAGTCGCTAGCTCCATGAGTCGTTAACCCGTTGAGTCGGCCGGCACCTTTAAGTCGCTAAGGTTATAACCCGGTGAGTCGTTATTCCTCCTGAGTCGCTGAGTCGTAACCCTTCGAGGCCGTTGAGTCGGTAACTCCTCCAGGCTGTTGAGTCGGTAACTCCTCAAAGGTGTTGAGTCGGTAACTCCTCAAGGCTGTTGAGTCGGTAGCTTCCTGAGTCGGTGGCTTGTTGAGTCGGTAGCCTGTTGAGTCGGCCCAGACCTTGACTCGTTGCCTAAACGGACTTAACATTTGCCCCTCGAAGTTCACGCCTAAGTCGTAGGTCGTGTGCTTCGACTCATCCTAACTCGTGTGTCGATTCAACTACCACTGCTCAACGCTATAAAAGACTTGAGTCGTTCCCCTTACTTCCTTCTTCTCATTTCTTATCCTTTGAACCGTGTCTGCCATTAACGCATCTTCGAGCTCTCAAAGGCGATTCCAACCTGATTCATTTTCGATCATCTTTAGCATCACACCGTGTAAGAGACTTTGCATCTTTTTTCAATTGCTGATGATTGCCGATCTCCGCCTCTGTTTTTCCCCCTTGATCCTTGCGAATACTATTACATCGGACATTGATGGGTTAAAGGCAGGCGGCTTGATCTTACTTGTATCGATTCGAGATTTAAGGCGACCTAGTGGTGTGATGGAGCTGGGGTTAACCACTGCGAGGTTATTGGGTTATCGGGTTATGGATTAGATGGTTAATGGGTTAGGAGTTAGATGGTTAATGGGTCAGATTGATTTGAACGTTGCCGTAGGTTTGACTCGGCTACTTTTGTATGATCCAGCGACCCTTGTGATTTAACCATGATACGACTCAACACGCTTCACGACCTAAGCCTTGAGTCGTGGACGAGATAAGACCCTTGAGTCGTGGCCGAGATAAGACCTTTGAGTCGTAGCCGAGATGACTTGGAGATTTTCCTGTTATTTTGAACCAGAGCTTCTTTAATATACTCCATGACCTAAGCCTTGAGTCGTTGCCGAGATAAGTCTTGGAGATAATCTCCTTATTCCTACGACTCATGACTTAGGACATTGCCGACTCAGAACTTTTGAACCGTTGACGAGTTATGACTTGCATGAATTCTGTTTGAATTTTGGACCATTGTATTAACTTTGAACTGTTGAATTTTATTGCATTCATTCACAGGTTATTTTGACTTGCAGGCTAACAACCTTCGCATTTGAACACCCGGTTGCTTGTGTAGAATGACATCTCAACAAGAAGAACCGATGGGCCAGGCTGAAGATGTCTTCCTAGTAGCCAACTTGTTGGATAATCCTCCGGAAAGAACTGCCACCACTCTGAATCACCGAGTGTTTACTCAACTGCTCACCCAGTTTGGCATTGCCGAAGCTGATGCCTTACTGCCGGGGCCAAACGATACTGCAGATAGTCCCCCTTCTGGCTTTATTGCTGTCAACCGCCAAATGTGCTTGAGCGGTGCCATACCACCTTTTAATGACTTCCTTCGGCAGCTCTTGCTTCGATTGTCTATCTCTCCATTCCAACTGAACCCCAATGGCCATGCCATTCTGATGGGGTTATGTGTGCTTTTTAGTAGAGTTCTGGACCGATTACCGAGCTTTGAGGAAATCTGCTACCTCTGCTCATTCACAAAGATCAAAGATCATCCCTCTATCGTAATCATAAGGAGTGCTCGAAATCGAAAACTCATCACCGATCTTTCTGATAGCGTTCACGGATTTCTAAATCAGTATTTCTTTGTTCGTTGCCCTCCAGCGTTTTATGCCATCTGGAGAGTAGGAAGTAAGATTTTCCTGTTTTTATTTCTCCATTCTTGGGCTTTTCAAAATCTGAGTTGCTAAATGCTAACTTTGTTTCTTTTCCCTGTTTTAGCACTTCCTCCTCCCTCTAGAGATCCATGCTATAAACAAATTTTTGAGAGACTGAACGCCGTGGCGGCAGAAGAGAGGAGTATAAAGTTCTTGTTAAATGATGGATTTTTACATCAATATGGGCTTATTCATCCTTCTCGCTTCACTCAGTCTCGTGAAGCCCCAACTGAAATTCCTGATTCTCCGACGGAAACTTCTGATGCCCCGGTCTCTATTAAAGAGCACATTCAGGGAGGAACCTCTATAGAAACTCCACTAGTGAGATGTTCAGTTCCGAAGGACGTTGCGGGGCCGTCTGATAAGTCTGCACTTGCCCCAGTTATCGAAGAGGAAGAAACTCCACGATCCTCCGGAAGATCTGCCGACGAAGGGGTTGAAAAAACCAGTCCCAAAAAACATGAGGGTGATGATGTTTTCGAGGGGTTGAGCGATTTAATTATGACTTCTCAAGAACTTTTCAAAGATGATGTTTCCAAAACTGTTTCTTCTATAATTGAGGCGACATCTTCTCTACAACAAATGTCAACTCCTCCTACTCAAGTTATCACTACATCTATTTCACAGAGTGGTCTGTAACTCGATGCGTGTAGTTTACACGTTACACAACACTTAGGATTTTTCATCACTTCTACGCACTTATCTTCTTATACTTTAAAGATTTCTAAAGCTTATTGTTTTTATTCCAGATTCTCCTATGGGGCGCAGCGGCTCGTACTATGATGATTTCCAGCGCTACGGGAGGCGTAGCCAGTATGATTACAGGCGTTACCTCCCTTCTTACAGAGAATCAGATGAAGAGAGGGCTATCAGGAAAGCCGACGAGAGACGAGCATATGAAGAACGTCACCGAAGGGAACAAGAAAGACATGACCCTCCCCATAGAGATGATGATACTCAAAAGAGAAAAGCTCACGATGAGAGAGGTAAAGGTCACATAGACGATTCTTCTAGCAAGCGGGCTAGACTTACTGAAGAAACAATGCCGATAGCTTCTGAACATGTTCCTGCTAAATCTTCTGCTCCCGTTCGCTCCGACATTTAAGCAATCATCAACCGGCCCGCATACTAAGTCGGGCAAGGTCCTCCCACTCTTCAAAGTCGATTTCCTCAGTGGTGCTTGAGAGGGGTTCGATTTGATCTCGACTTGGTTCCTCTCGACAAACCGGCTATGCTGCGAAATCTTGATACTGTCAGGACCGATATTGAAAGAATGTCGAACTGGCAAAAACTTGTCGACGAGCTTCAAAGGGTTAACCGAGCCAATCTCGAGGCCATGCTCACAATGGAGAATGATAAGGCTGAGTGGCAGAAGACTCTCGAACAGCATGATGCCGAAATGAGAAGTATTGCTTCCTATAATGAAAAGCTGGAAGCGGAAAAGCTTAAGGAAGAATTAGTTACTTCATCAACTTCCTATTCTCAAAAGGAGAGCATGCTTCAGCAACAAGTACGAGATGCGCATGCCAGTCAAAGAGCAGTCGAAGATAAGCTTGCACATAAGGAAAAGGTCATAGAAGAATATCGTGCTGAAACTGTACAGCTGCGAGAACAAACCGGCTCTCAAAGCTTGGAGATAGAGTTGTTAAAAACTCGACTTGCTATGGACGAAAAGGAGCGCGACGAGGCTGTTGCTGGCAAACTTGCGGCCGAAGAGGCCCATCAAGCAACCAAAGCTGACATTAGCTCCACACTATTTGATTTTTATCTGCATAGCATTTTGGGGCGTGGCAGCCTTGCCTTTCTAGGCCCTAAATACGAAATTACATTAGCTGAAGTTTGGGAGGCAGCACTTGATATGCTAGGTGGCAAAGGTGCTGGTTACGCTGAGACAGCTCTTGAAGAGCATTATCGCGATGATGATGCCCGCGCCGCTCTTGCCAAGGGAAAAGAGCAACTCGCCAAGGTACGGGCCGGAATGGCGGAAGGGGAACATTCTGAAAAAGGAGCACCGCCTACTACCTCTGAACGTCCTCTAGTTTCTCCCGAGGTGGACATTACAGGCTCTAGTGCTCATTCGCCGCCTCCTACAAGAACCGGGGTAATTACCCCTGCTGATGAAGAGGCTTTGGAGGACATTGGGGCTCAGAATTATGAGATTGAATTGACGAAGCCAACATCTTCAGGTAATTTCGACATTGGTCCGATTCAGGTGGATTGCCTGCTTATTCCTCAAAAATTTGATGAGCTTCTCGATTACTTCTTGAATCTTGATGAACCCGTTTCTCCCTTCTTTTGGGAAGATACTAACATTTTCAATTTCTCTTCTTCTGTAGTTGAAACAACAAGTGCTGTGCAGACTTCGCCTTCTCTGGTTATTCCTCCTCCATCTCTTCAGGTGACTCCTCCTTTTGCTTCACAACCCGGGTCACAAGAGGAGAAAATTGAGGCTCTTCATGGCTTGGATGACCCTATTGCTTCGCAGGAGCAAAAAGATGAGGGACTTGAAGGAGGCGAGATCTCTCCGGAGCGGACTCCTTTTGACGACGTAGTTTTGTCCGCTCTCGTTACTCCAGGGAGTGAGTCTTCTTCGAAGAGAAGAAATAAGCATGGGACATCAAAGAGGAGGGGGAAGAAAATTATCACCACTGAAGAGGAACCAGAAATTGCGCCAGTTGCACCTCCCTCCCCTTCTTCCCTTATGCCTTCAGACCGACCTGAAAGACCTGAAAAGCTAACCATTCGGCCGGGTAAAGGGTCTAAAGGCGGCAAGAAGAAATGAAGAATTGGGCTTTTTGATTCCTTTTTTGTGTAATGGTCGGATGTTGTGCAGGCACCGGCCCCTGCTTTTTTATTTTGAAACCTGTATCTGCAATATTTGCAATTGAATAAAATGATCCTTTATCTGTACAGACTTTTGTTTGAATTTAAGAATGCATTTATTATTCATTTTTGCACAAGTTTATTTATACGATATTGCGGTGAGCTTGTGGTATGTTGTTTGAGCGTACTTTACCGACGTAGCTATACCACTTTGTATGTAACTATACCATGTTGCCCCTATACCATGAGCTTACTGCAATATCGTATACTTTGAGGGGACTTGCACTCTCGTTTTCTAAAGGATAATTACTTCATTCTCGAAGAGAATTTTCGTAGAGTGCAACTTCCTTCATATAAGTTTCTACGCTTTGTCCTTCGAAGAAATCACTTTTTCCTTTTGCGTATGTATACATTTTGCCAAGTGAATTCTTCTACGTGGTAAAGCGGACCTCTGAATTTACTTTAACTTTCTTCCCCCTTCTTTTTTTTAGAATAGGTAAATCGCTCTTCCTTTGAAAGTTAAAGTACGCTCTTGATGAGGATTTTTTTTTTCTTTTTTTTAATAAAAATTTGTGCCTCCGAGGAGAGATTTTTTCACGTTTCAACACTTGGAAGTTTTATTTCAATCTTGGTGAAACGTGTTCCTCCGAAGAGTTGTGCCTTTGAAGAAAGCCTTTTCACGTTTCAACACTTGGAAGTTTTATTTCAATCTCGGTGAAACATGGGCTTCTGAAGAGGTCTTTCTTTTTAATTGTGTCCCCGGGAGGGGGTTGTACCTCTGAAGAGGGATTTCTCACGTTTCAACACTTGGAAGTTTTATTTCAATCTTGGTGAAACGTGTTCCTCCGAAGAGTTGTGCCTTTGAAGAAAGCCTTTTCACGTTTCAACGCTTGGAAGTTTTATTTCAATCTCGGTGAAACGTGGGCTTCTGAAGAGTCTTTCTTTTTAATTGTGTCCCCGGGAGGGGGTTGTACCTCTGAAGAGGGATTTCTCACGTTTCAACACTTGGAAGTTTTATTTCAATCTTGGTGAAACGTGTTGCTCCGAAGAGTTGTGCCTTTGAAGAAAGCCTTTTCACGTTTCAACACATGGAAGTTTTATTTCAATCTCGGTGAAACGTGGGCTTCCAGGAAGGTCTTTATCTTGTTTTGCATTTCAACTTTGGTGAAGTGAAATTTCGAAGAGCGGTTGTTACACTTCAACTCCTGGCGAAATGTGCCTCCGAAGAGGGATTTTATTTTGTTTGCATTTCAACCTTGGTGAAGTGAAATCCCGAAGAGCGGTCATAACACTTCAACTCCTGGTGAAATGGGCGTCCGAAGAGGGCTTTTATTTTGTTTGCATTTCAACTCTGGTGAAGTGAAATCCCGAAGAGCGGTCATAACACTTCAACTTTTGGTGAAATGTGCCTCAGAGAGGGTTTTCATCGCCTGGAAGTTACTCTCTCATGGTTGGAGGGTCATAACTCCTCCAATCTTTTTTGTTGAGTAGAGAACTTTCTTTTTTGTGGCGTATGACCCATTAGAGGTCTTTATCCTCCGAAGAGTTGTGCCTCCGAAGAGGACTTGTGCTGCCGATGATGGCTTTGGTTGTTCCTCTGTTCACTTGCTCATGCCTTTTCAATGATCCTCTGCCCCCCGTTTTTTTTTAACAAATAACTTGTTTAATCCAAGGAAGTGTGCTTCATTGTCAGGCAATTTCGTGAGAACGAGCACTAGCTTCTTAATTGGATGTTTGTTTGTTCAAACGATCTCAATTTATTAGCAAAGACCCGTTTCTGGCGAAATCATAGGCCGTTCAATTGAAGTACTTCCTATCTAGGATTTGAATTCGGGGCTCTTGTGACTTGAAATTTGGCGAGAATCACTTGGTCTTTTTATATGCAAGTTTCACTTCCATTGTCTGCAAAAATTCAAATCGACATTTCAGCAATACATTCTATGTACTTTTTTATCGAAAATAAAGCAAACATGTAATAATAATAAGGAACACAAGATTTATAGTGGTTCGGCCAGGAAATTGGGCCTACATCCACTTTATATTCTTTCATTATTTACTTGCATCAGTTTTACAATTGCTTTCAATTACAAGAATCATACATTCATAATTCTTTTTACAATATTTCAACAAAATTTTCAAGTAAAGTATGGATGCAAATGGTTGCTGTTCCATGCCCTTGGAATTTGATCTCCTTCAACAGTGGTGAGTTTGAATGTGCCGTCAAGAAGCTTCTGACCTATTACATATGGTCCTTCCCAATTTGGCCCAAACACACCTGTCGCTGTCATAATTCTCTTCAGGACTAGGTCTCCAATCTCAAAGCTGCGTTGGCGAACTTTGGAATAGAAATGTCTGGCTATTCTTTGCTGATGAGCTGCAATTCTGAGATTAGCCTCATCTCTTTTTTCATCAAGGAGATCTAGCGCTTCAAGCTGTAGCTTTTCGTTTTCTGCTTGATTGAAATGGATTCTTCTGTGTGAAGGGACTTCTATTTCTACCGGAATCATTGCCTCTGACCCGTATGCCAATGAAAACGGGGTGTGCCCAGTCGCAGTTTTGTGAGTGGTTCTGTATGCCCATATTGTCAGTGGTAGCTTATCGACCCAACCACCTTTTGCTCTTTCAAGTTGCTTCTTGATGGTTGACTTAATAATTTTGTTCACGGCTTCCACTTGCCCGTTTGCCTGCGGATGAGCTACCGCTGAGAATCTTTTCCGGATTTTGAATCGCTTGCAAAAATCTTGGAATTCTTCACATTCAAACTGAGTTCCATTGTCTGTAATTATTTTTTGAGGCACACCGTATCTGCAAATGATGTTTTTAGTCACAAAACTTATCATCTTCTTTGAGGTGATAGTAGCCAGTGGTTCAGCTTCTGCCCACTTAGTAAAATAATCTACAACAACAATGACATATTTAATTCCAGATTTGGCAGTTGGTAACGGTCCTACAAGGTCTATCCCCCATATTGCAAACGACCATGGACTGACCATCTGTGTGAGTTCAGTGGAAGGAGCTCTAGGAATTTTGGCGAATCTTTGACATCTGTCACATTCTCGGGAATACTTTGCTGCATCTCGATTAATTTCTGGCCAAAAATATCCGTACCGGAGAATTTTCTTTGCTAATGTTTGGCCACCTGAATGATCACCACATTCTCCTCCGTGTACATCTGCTAGGATTGCTTTAGACTCTTCCCTGGATACACATCGAAGTAATGGCATTGAGAATCCCCGTCTGTATAACTGGCCATCCTGGACTACGTATCGAGAGGCTTTTCTCAGTAGCTTTTGTCGTTCTTTTGAGTTCCCTGGTAAGGATCCATTGAGCAGATATTCTATTATCGGAGTCATCCATGATTCTTGTTCTTGAGACATGCTCATGATCCAATCAATGTCCATCTCATCAATGCTAGGAGTCGACAGGACCTCTACTGGAGTTAGCCCCAGAAATTGAGCTTCGCCTGTGCTCGAATACTTTGCGAGAGAATCTGCTTTCATGTTTTCTTCTCGAGGAATGTGACTTATCATGTAATGGTCGAAATCACCCAGGAGTTCCCAAGCCTTTGACAAGTAGGCGGGCAGATTCCCCCCTTTTGCTTGGAATTCCTTTTTGACTTGGCATACAATAAGCTGAGAATCACTGAATATCTGTAACGCTCGGATGTTTAATTCTTTAGCAATCCTTAAGCCAGCGATAAGGGCTTCGTATTCTGCTTCATTGTTTGTTGATGGAAATTCCAATCTTAGTGCATAGTATAATGATCGACCTTCAGGAGTCTCAAATACAACACCGGCTCCAGAACAGTAGTCGTTTCTCGCACCATCGACATATAACTTCCACTGGATCGGGGAATTGTCGACCGTTTCTTCCTCACTGTTACCCTTATCTGTAAATTCTGCAATGAAATCCGCTAAAGCTTGTCCATTGATTGCTTTCCGGGGATGATAAGTGATGTCATACTGACTGAGTTCAATATTCCACTTTAGAAGACGACCCGAAGTTTCAGGGCGAAACAGGACTTGCTTTAAAGGTTGATCAGTGAGGACTCTGATAGGATGAGCTTGAAAATAATGCCTCAACTTCCTAAACGCAATTAGTAAGCAATAGGCGAATTTTTCCAACTTAGAGTAATTCATCTCTGCCCCAGTGAGTCTTTTGCTGATATAGTAAACTGGATGTTGAATCCTTTTGTCTTCCCATATCAGCGCTGCACTTAAAGCATGAGATGATACTGCCAAGTTTATAAGAAGATCCTCGCCATCGCCAGGCCTAGAAAGTATTGGAGGCGTCTCCATATGGCTAATCAATTCATCAAAGGCTTTTTGGCATTCGGGAGTCCAATCGAAGTTTTTCCTTCCTTTCTTTAGGGCGTCAAAGAATGGGATGCATTTATCTGTGGCTTTGGAAATGAACCGACTCAAGTCGGCAACTTTTCCATTAAGACTTTGCAATTCCTTCTTTGTTCTAGGAGCTTTGACTTCTTTCAATGCAGTAATTTGAGCTGGACTGGCCTCAATGCCCCTAGCGCTCACGATGAAACCTAAAAACTTGCCGGATTCCACTCCAAATGAACATTTTAAAGGATTGAGCTTCATTCCGTATTTTCGGAGGACAGCGAACATGTGTGCTAAGTGTTCTATGTGATCCAGTGCTTTCTTAGACTTTACTAACATGTCATCGACGTAAACTTCCATGGTTTTGCCCAGTTGCGGTTTGAACATAGCATTAACGAGTCTTTGGTATGTTGCCCCTGCATTTTTCAACCCGAAGGGCATAACTCTATAGCAGTAAAGACCAGTGTCGGTGATAAAGCTCGTGTCCTCCTGATCTGGCTCATGCATCATGATCTGGTTATATCCGGAGTAAGCATCCATAAAAGATAACAATTCGTGTCCCGCTGTTCCGTCTACCAGTTGATCGATTCTGGGTAATGGGAAGCAGTCTTTGGGGCAGGCCTTGTTTAGATCTGAAAAATCGATGCATACTCTCCATTTTCCATTGGCTTTCTTAACCAGCACTGGATTTGAAACCCAATTCGGATATGTAGATTCTTTGATAAAATTATTCTCCATGAGCCGATCAACTTCTTCTTTTAATGCCGCTGACCTTTCCGGACCTTGAGTTCTCCTTTTCTGCTTTACAGGTGTAAATTTTGGATCAATATTTAGAGCATGCACTGCAACTTCTGGGGATATACCGCACATATCGGCATGAGTCCAAGCAAAAACATCTAGATTTGCCTTTAAGAAAGATATTAAGATATTCTGAATTGACGCATTAAGTTGTGAACCCACATTCAACACTTTGTTTGGGTCCTTTGGGTCTACAGGTATTGTTATTGTCGTTTCCACCGGTACCACTCTATTTTCCCCTGCACTGACTTTTCTAGGGTCCATCTCTTTCCTTGCTCCGCTGTGCTCGCCAGTGCAGGGTCCGCCCTGTAATTGCTACAAGGCTGGTTCCTTGATGCGGACTGGGGCTGCCGCATTCTTTCCCATTTCTCTTTTTCTGGTTTCTCGTAGCTCTGTCAGATAGCACTCTCGCCCAGCATTTTGATCACCTTTTATAACTCCTACTCCATTGTCTATAGGGAATTTAATAGTGAGGCACCACGGGGCAAGAACAGCTTTGAACGCTGCCAGAGTTGGGCTACCAAGGAAAGCATTATAAGCAGAAAATTCGTCGACAATCACAAAAGTTTGCTTGCGGACCACTTTTCTTTCTCCTTCTCCAAGTTCCAAAAACAAATCAATGGTCCCTACCGGCTGCTTTGGCTCCCCAGTGAAACCAGCAATTTTCTGCGATGAGGCTTGCACATCAGCCATAGGGTCTTCATTTGGTCGAATGTTTTCTTAAAGAGAATATTGCAGGATGCGCCACAATCAATGAGAACTCTTCTGACAATAGCTGTTCCGATACCAGCCGAGATGACTAGAGGATCCAAAGTAGGAGCTTCAATACCTGCGGAATCCCTGGCTCTGAACACAATATCATCATCGAAAGTTCTTTGTTGCTTCAAAGGCGTTGCACCTTCTAAAACAAATACATCTTCCTCAGTCGGCACATACTTTAAAGCTCTGGTATACCTTTCCGTCTCACCCCAACTTCTGCCTGCTGGGTGAGGTCCCCCTGTAATGACATTAATAATGGGTCTCCCAGATTCATGCCCTGTAGCCTTCTCAATCGTCCTAGGCTGTTGAGTAGGAGCCTGTTGCCCCTGACTAGATGAAGCAGGATTGTTGTTATTCTTTTTCACAAATTGCTGCAGTTTGTTTTCCCTTAGCAACTCTTCAATCAGATTTTTCAACTGGCGGCATTCATCGGTCTCGTGACCGGGTTGATTATGGAAGCGGCAGAACTTTCCACTTTGTATATCCTTTTTCCCGGTCCTTAGAGGAGGAGGTTTAGGGAAGTCAACAGAGTCTTTAATGGCAAGGTAGATACGCTCCGGTGCATCTGATAAAGGAGTATACTCTGATGGCTTGAAGGATCGGGGTTTCTTCAGATTACTCTGTTTCTTCCCATTGTTATTTTCCCTTTTTTGCCCTACAGATTCATTCTTGCGTGGAGCAACAGTGTTATCTTCAGCTTTTTCCAACACTGCCTTTGCGGTACGGGACGGCTTTCTAAGCGTATGAATTCATCTGCTTTTTTATAGAATTTTTCAAGGGAATTTGGTTCCTTCATGTTTAGCCATTTCCCAAATTCGCTCGACTTGTCAATACCCTTCATCAGATAAGTCAATATCATTCGTGTTTTGCATTGTCCACCTCAGCTAACGCTATATTAAAGCGGTTTAAGAAAGATCTGATAGTCTCTCCTGGGCTTTGCTCCAAACTTGATAGTGACATGATATCTTTGGCTTTTGAGGCATATAGTCTGAACTGCTCCTTGAACTTCCGGGTCAAGTCAGAAAACTGATCGATAGATCGGACGGGCAGCTTGGTGAACCAAAGCAGAGCTACGCCTTCGAGATAAACAGGGAAATATCGGCACTTTATTTCATCAGAGGCTCTGGCACCTGTCATGTGCCAATCATATTTGTATAGGAATTCATTCGGATCACTTGTCCCCTTATAAGCTGGAATGGTTGGAGGGACAAACTTCCTTGGGAATTCAGCCTTTAAGATTTTCTCAGTAAATGGAGTCTTACTTGGGGCGAAACCCCATTCTTTCTCGTCTTCAACCCTCTGCATACTCTCTTTCATAATTTGTCGGACCATTCCAGAAAGATACTCCTCATCATGTCGAATTCTAGATCCACCAACCTCTGGAAGTGTTTGGTCAAAGGGGCTAGCAGCCCTTTCAGGAGCATTTCTTTCTTCAGCATCATGAAGGTTGCCAGCAAAATTCCTCTCATTACTCGCTGGTTGACGGTTTGCCCCAAGCAGATCGTTCAACCTATTTAGAATTAGGGCATTCTGGGCATTTTGAGCCTCGAGTTGTGCATTTTGGGCATTAATCTGTTGGTTCAGCCCTAAAATTGCAGCATCCAGCTCTGCCTTTGTAACTCCGACAGCTGGAGTGGCTTGATTCGATAAGGGGGAAGCGGAGGTTCCCTCTTGAATATTCCCAGATCTGACAGATCTACACTTCCTTCCAGGAGCCATAATCTCCGATAGACTTCTGGTTTTCAAGGAAATTCTCTCTACAAATCTCTGTGAAGCAATGATGATAACTCACCTGAGTTCAATTCTCAGTGAAAGCACCAAAAATGTTAACGCTAAAAATCGAACGCTAACACCCCGGTGTGTAGAAGGTAATTGTGAAAGCACCACCCGTTGGTACGGGAACAAAATATAAGCAGAGAAATCACAGAGAAACTATAAAAGACACAATATTTATAGTGGTTCGGCTTAAGATCTAGCCTACGTCCACTTTAAAACTCTTTATTGCTGATTTGGTTACAATTCTTTACAACAATCTTCAATTACAACCCACTTGGACAAATAGCTCAAACTCTGATGTAGAAGAATCCTTCGAATGCATGGCGAATGAGTTAGATTTCCTCTTGAGATTTGTTGAAATGTCTTTGGTGATTGGAGTGATAGAAGTGTTGCTTGAATGTTGCTTAAAGTCGAGACAATGGCAGAGTAATGGCGTCCAGGAAGTCAGTCCCCAAAAGTCCCCCAAATGCTCAATGTGGTCATGTATTTATAGGCAATTTTCTAGGCTGAAATTGTCAAGTCATGAGTCGTGACCGACTCAAGATGAGTCGTAAGTCGTGACCGACTCATGATGAGTCGTATGTCGTAGGCGACTCAACTGGTTGAGCCCTGACTTCATATCAGAGCGTCTCCGGTCCTCTGTATACAGCACAAGTCCTAACTCGTCTGCGAGTTAATAGGTCGTGGTCCAAAATGAGGCGGCATAGGATTTCTACATAGTAGCTGTAAGTCGTAGACGACTCAAGCTAGGTCGTGAACGACCTATCATAAGTCGTAGGTCGGTCCTTTGTTGTTTTGGGAGTTTAGTCAGTTAAGTCATTTGACACCTTAGGTCGTTGAGTCGTTAGAGAACTTGAGTCGCTAGCTCCATGAGTCGTTAACCCGTTGAGTCGGCCGGCACCTTTAAGTCGCTAAGGTTATAACCCGGTGAGTCGTTATTCCACCTGAGTCGCTGAGTCGTAACCCTTCGAGGCCGTTGAGTCGGTAACTCCTCCAGGCTGTTGAGTCGGTAACTCCTCAAAGTTGTTGAGTCGGTAACTCCTCAAGGCTGTTGAGTCGGTAGCTTCCTGAGTCAGTGGCTTGTTGAGTCGGTAGCCTGTTGAGTCGGCCCAGACCTTGACTCGTTGCCTAAACGGAGTTAACATGATACAACTACAACTGTCGACACAGGATGTTACATATACAAGTACATTAATATAATTAATATACATGAATACACATCATCCTATACTTTGACAACAACTACTCCAAAAGATATGAAAAGACTTCATAGCTCTAGCGGCAACCCAAAGCAAGATATCTATAACCTGTAATAACTCAGTCTGACACGAGTATTAAATTTAAAAGAAAATAATACATGGGTCAGTCTAATTCAAACTCAGTTATTACTACACAGAAGGAATAATAATTAAGTAACAAATAGACGACGGTCACAATAAATCTCGTATATCCGCTCCTTAAGTAAAGAAAAAGGATGACGATAAATATAACACGTAATAGTGTTAAACAAAAAATCAGCAAATCTAAATCATCAACGAAGATAAATTGAAAAGATTATCAATGAAGATAATTTAGAAAACAACAGAGTTGCCTAAATAGCAATTAACGACAAAATCTAATTATTAAATAAATAATTAGAAACACATAATCTAATTATCAAAAAGATAATTAGATATCAACAAAATCATTAAATTAAACCAAATCAAAATACGACACAAAATATTGAATTGGACACCAGAAACAATTCAAACAATTGAAATATCAATTAAAACGTCACTTCGGGTAGGGCTGCAGTACACGCACGCGTGTACTGCCTCGCCACTACGGCATATGGAATACGCAAAGGATCAATAAATCGAAACAAAATAGAATATCAATAAAAGCGATACAGTGTGGCTGCAGTACACGCTTACATGCACTGCCTTGCCACTACAGTGATGATGTACCCAAAAGCTCAATGGAAATTCACAAACGAGCATAAGGTCAAACCCAAGGAAAAGTCAGGTTCAACTCAAATGCAAAAAATCAGTGACTCAAAGCAACTACACCAACCAACCAGATAACCAAGATACATATGATATGGCAACTGATGAACTCAACAGTGACATGGTCGAAACAATGCGAACCAATATGTACTCCAGAATGCATCAGAGTGCAAAAAGCTCGAGCACAAGATATGGCAACAACATAATGCTTAACTGGACCTCAAAAGTTGTCATGACCAAGACAATAACAAACCAAATACCGCCAACAAAAGTACAGTCTCACTAATAAAGAGGAGTGAAGATTCAAAAATCAATGCCACTGCCTCAATAATATAATGCAACAGGTCTGGGAAGCACGTATGTGCATCAAAAACCAGTCATTGAACGAGACAACAAGATGAACTAGACCAGGCAGCAGCGTATATGAAACAAAATGCCAACTGACTCAAATGGAGTAGCATATAGTGGAAACTAGAATAATAAGTGGAACTGACCACCCAATTAATCAAATGACACATACTCGAGGAATACTTCAACTACCAATGAACAGTGAAACAACAATGGACTAACAGCAGCAGTTCGAACCATGGCAGTGTCATGGTCGAATCAAGAGTAAAACACATGTCCACCGAGAAGCATCATCATCAAAGTAATGCAACAGTAAAACAAAATGACTCAACATAAATGAATGCAACTCATTTCTCAATGCAATAGAATAATTGGAGTACAAATGAAGATGATAAATAAACTGCATCAGAGAAATGACATGAACACTGCATGCTACAGGCTAGCTCGAGTGCAAATGGATATTCAAAGTAAACTGCATCAGAGAAATAATATAAACAATGCATGTTACATGATGACCAGACAACATGGGGTCTTGTGGGAATGCACAAGCAAACAGGTGCAACTACAGTGACAACACAGCCTCAATAATGAAGAAACCAAAACCAGATCCTACAAGTCAACACATTCAAATATACACATGAACACATAAGCAACAAGCAACACTACAACATTGATCCAATGAACAACTTGATTCATCACTGAAAAATGAATGCATGGAGCAAAGGCATTAGTCGACAATGAAGACATTTAAATATGCTTCAGATAGCAGGGCAACAACAATGATGAACCAACATCAAAATATACTTAAGATAAGTTCAATTATCATATTGCAGCAGTCAAATTGAATTCTCATCTAAGATATTTTCACAAATCAAGTTTACAGATTTCAATCCAAAATTAGAAATAACCCCAAGTATTAAAACAAAATCATACGGCCGATATAATAAATTGATGAAGTCAATGATCATATACGAACGCATATGCATGACTTCAATTCCTATATAAACAGTAGCATCATCAGTAACTACAAATAATCAAACATCGGATCAAAAGTACTCGACAAATTCAAGAAATTCCAGACGAACAAAAATCAAGCAGTGTCGTGATAATCAAGCTATCGAAATCAAGAAATCGAACTATGTCAGGTTCAATACTGAGTCAAAAATCATCAGCAACGAAACAAAAATCGAATGACCGAAGAATGAAATAGATGTGAGTGATAATTCACTCACCTTTGCATCGAAGAGCACTAGCGACCAAAATCGAGCTCTTGAAGTCAGCGCCTTCGATTTTGAAAAGTCTTAGTTTGATTTTTGGAGAAAAGGAGATAGAACGAGGCCGCCAATTATTTCGCTTCTTCGTTTATTGCTTAGGGTTTTCGAATGAAAAGGGTAAAGGGGGGAAAGGGTATTAGTCTTGCAAATTTTAACGGCCCCAAAATAAAACATGTGCCACAATTAAATTTTCAAAGCCCACAAATCCTTTTAAAAATTTATAAAAGAATTACAACTCAATTTAAAAACTTCAATTAGCAATTAGCAACAATATTAATTGTCAAATGACGATAATAAAATAACTGCAAAATCCCGGGTAGTTACAGACTTCCCCTCCTTATAAAAATTGCGTCCCCGCAATTTTCATAATTATGGTCGTCATTAACAATTATTTTTTTAACATAAACTGGTTAAGCTAGAAACATAAAAGTCGAGAATATAAACACCAAAGAAATCTTTTAATTCCAATAAAAGAAATTCACAAATTCTCAACAAAATCTAATTATCAAATAGATAATTAGAAAACATCAAAACTGAATAAATGTAATCATTAGCAATATTCAATTATCAATTTGATAATAAGAATACAAAAATCACAAAATAGCAATATCTAATTATCGATACGATAATTAGAAAATAGCAAAGTCTAATTATCAACAAAGACAATTAAAAAACACCAAATCACAAATCGCAAAACCGCAAACATCTAGTTAACAACCAGAAAATCAGAAAAACACGAACTCCATAATCAACAAACTCTAACCATCAACAGAGATTGATAGAAAACAACAAATATCAAATTATCAAAAACGATAATCAGAAATCTCAAATCAACAATATTTAATTATCACAACGATAATCAAATCTCAAATCAACAAATATTTAATTATCACAAACGATAATCAAATCTCAAATCAACAAATACCAAATTATCAAAAACGATAATCAGAATCAACAAATATCTAACTATCAAAAACGATAATCAAAATCAATAAATATCTAACTATCAAAAACGATAATCAGAATCAACAAATATCTAATTATCAAAAACCATAATCAGAATCAACAAATATCTAATTATCAAAAACGATAATCAGAATCAACAAATATCTAATTATCAAAAACAATAATTAGAACTCATATCAACAAATATCTAAGTATCAAAAACGATTATCAGAATCAACAAATATCTAATTATCAAAAACGATAATCAGAATCAACAAATATCTAAGTATCAAAAACGATAATCAAAATCAACAAATATCTAACTATCAGAAACGATAATCAGAATCAACAAATATCTAACTATCAAAAACGATAATCAGAATCAACAAATATCTAACTATCAAAAACGATAATTATCAAAAATGATAATCAGAATCAACAAATATCTATTACCAAAAACGATAATCAGAATAAACAAATATCTAATTATCAAAAACGATAATTAGAACTTATATCAACAAATATCTAATTATCAAAAACGATAATCAGAATCAACAAATACCTGATTATCAAAAACGATAATCAGAATCAACAAATATCTAATTATCAAAAACGATAATCGGAAATCCTAAATCAATAATATTTAATTATCACAAACGATAATCAAATCTCAAATCAACAAATATTTAATTCTCCCAAACGATAATAAAATCTCAAATCAACAAATATACAATTATCAAAAATGATAATCAGAACCAACGAATATCTAACTATCAAAAACGATAATTAGAATCAGCAAATATCTAATTATCAAAAACGATAATCAGAATCAACAAATATCTAATTATCAAAAACGATTATCAGAATCAACAAATATCTAATTATCAACAAAGATAATTAGAACTCATATCAACAAATATCCAATTACCTACAGATAATTGGAAATACAAATATCTAGAATCAATTAAGATAACTAGAAAATCAACATAAAATGTTGGATCTATCCCATCAGATGGCGAGTTTTTAAGCTACGTCGCACGTGCATCACCAAATGGCCGAAGCATGCCAAGTACTATCAACATAATTTTGGCGCCCAACAAATGACCCGTAGGTCCAACAAATGACCCGAAGGTCTAGTACTTGTGTTGACCCGAAGGTCCAACATAGTGGATTGAAAGTACACAAAAATCATCAAAATCATCAAAACATCAAATATTCAATTAACGAGTCCGGAATTAACCAAAATAGAGAATGCACATGTCCTATACCATGTGTTTTACTAAATCGTTTGATTCTCTTCATTGTTTCCTTGAAAGTGCAAAACAGTGTATTCCAAAAATAACATTTCACATTCTCAAACAGACAAGTCCGGAATTAAGCGAATCAGTAAAAGAAAGGGGTCATAGTCCTCGATTTTTCTGAAACGTTTAAATCGATTCCTCATTCTTTTGAAAACGCAAACTACAAAACTTATGAAAACAATTTCATTTATTTTGTAAAATTAATAATTTACATTCTCAAACGGACAAGTCCGGAATTAAGCAATTAGTAAAAGAAAGGGGTCATAGTCCTCGATTTTGCTGAAACGTTTAAATCGCTTCCTCATTCTTTTGAAAGCGTAAACTGTAAAAATTTTGAAAATAATTTTATTTTTAAACAATTTTTAAAACACATGATTAAAACAACAACGTCAGTAGCAACTTCGACAATAAAATTGCACTTCTCAAAATACCGTAAAAACGGACAACAAAATTATCATTGCGGGATAACCTCATGAAAATCCACTTTAAAACTTGACGGTTACTGAATTCAAAGCAACATTAATTTTTAAACGTCAAAATCTCATAACAATAATTTGCATCAAAATATAATACCAGTGAATTTTCATTCATTAAAAAGGTCAACAAAACACCATGCTTCAAAAACATAGGACCAGTGTGAAAATCCCGTTATAAAAATAACGACAACAAAATACGTTTAAAACCAAACACCGGTTTAACGTAAAATTAATGCAGTAACATGCAACTCAAATTTGCATGTATACCACAAAATGAACAAAGAAATCATTCGAATATATCTTCAAGGAAGATAATTCAAAACAGCAAAAAAATCTCAACAAAATCACATGACTACAATCGCTTCGGATTTGCAAATCGAATTCGAAATTTTCAAAGAAAACAAACTAAACACAGCTATGTGAACAACAAATGAAATTTATTTCAATTTCATATTTTGATTTTTAAATCAAAAAGGTTATCAGCTGTACTCAGCGAAGACAGTCTCACTGTTTCCGCTGCGCACTCTGATAAATAAAACACAAATTAATCAATCAACAAAACACAATTTTACTTTTATTTTTTCAAATAAAGATATTTAAAAATTCCTTCATAATTTCAAAACTTTAGTTTTGACTCTAAGCATAATAAAACATCGACAAATAGTTGTAACACATGTTCCAACAAAGTTATGTTTTATATTATGTCCATAAACCGCAAGCTCTGATACCAACTGTGACGCCACACCTCTATGCTCACAATAACAAAGAGTATTAAAAGAAATACCGTCTGTTATTACAAAGAATAAGGCTGGATAGGAGCGGTCATCCGTAGTTAGGCCTTACACTAGTACCGGTCACATTGATAGGTGTGGTATATATTTTTATTTTTCATTTCTTATTTATTTACTCCCATCGACGTATCCAATTCCAGTATAAAACGAACTACGATGTTTCATAATAGTTTAAGACAATATATATAATAATAACACAGATAACAAAAGTCTCATATATATATATATATATAACTGAAGTCAGTTACAATACATGTGGTGCAGTACATATGATACAACTATAACTGTCGACACGGATGTTACATATAAATGTACATTAATGTAATTAATATACATGAATACACATCATCCTATACTATGACAACAACTACTCCAAATGATACGAAAAGACTACATAGCTCTAGTAGCAACCCAAAGCAAGATACCTACAACCTGTAATAACTCGGTCTGACCCGAGTATTACATTCAAAAGAAAATAATACATGGGTCAGTCTAATTCAAACTCAGTTATTAGTTCAGAGAAGCTATAATAATTAAGTAATAAATAGACGACAGTCGCAATAAATCTCGTCTATCCGATCCTTAAATAAAGAAAACGGATAACGATAAATATAACACGTAACAATGTTAAACAACAAATCAGCAAATCCAAATTATCAACTAAGATAAATTAAAAAGATTGTCAATGAAGATAATTTAGAAAACAACAGAATTGCCTAAACGACAATTAACGACAAAATCTAATTATTAAATAAATAATCAGAAACTCATAATCTAATTATCAAAAAGATAATTAGATATCAACAAAATCATTAAATTAAACCAAATCAAAATACGACACAAAATATTGAATTGGACACAAGAAACATTTAAACAATTGAAATATCAATTAAAACGTCACTTCGGGTAGGGCTGCAGTACACGCACGCGTGTACTGCCTCGCCACTACGGCATATGGAATACGCAAAGATCAATAAATCAAAACAAAATAGAATATCAATAAAAGCCATACCGTGTGGCTGTAGTACACGCTTACGTGCACTGCCTTGCCACTACAGTGATGATGTACCCAAAAGCTCAATGGAAATTCACAAACGAGCACAAGGTCAAACCCAAGGAAAAGTCAGGTTCAACTCAAATGCAAAAAATCAGTGACTCAAAGCAACTACACCAACCAACCAGATAACCAAAATACACATGATATGGCAACTGATGAACTCAACAGTGACATGGTCGAAACAATGCGAATCAATATGTACTCCAGAATGCATCAGAGTGCAAAAAGCTCGAGCATAAGATATGGCAACTACATAATGCTCAACTGGACCTCAAATGTTATCATGACCAAGACAGTAACAAACCAAATACAGCAAACAAAAGTACAGTCTCACTAATGAAGAGAAGTGAAGATTCAAAAATCAATGCCACTGCCTCAATAATATAATGCAACAGGTCTGGGAAGCACGTATGTGCATCAAAAACCAGTCAATAAATGAGACAACAAGATGAACCAGACCAGGCAGCAACGTATATGAAACAAATGCCAACTGTCTCAAATGGAGCAGCATACAGTGGAGACCATAATAATAAGTGGACTGACCACCCAATGAATCAAATGACACATACTCGAGGAATACTTCAACTACCAATGAACAGTGAAACAACAATGGACTAACAACATCAGTTCGAACCATGATAGTATCCTGGTCGAATCAAGAGTAAAACACATGTCAACCGAGAAGCATCATCATCGAGGAAATGCAACAGTCAAACAAAATGAATCAACACAAATGAATGCGACTCATTTCTCAATGCAATAGAATAACTGGAGTACAAATGAAGATGTGAAATAAACTGCATCAGAGAAATGACATGAACACTGCGTGCTACAGGCTAGCTCGAGTGCAAATGGAGATTCAAAGTAAACTGCATCAGAGAAATAATATAAACAATGCATGTTACATGATGACCAGACAACATGGGCTCTTGTGGGACTGCACAAGCAAACAGGTGCAACTACAGTGACAACACGGCCTCAACAATGAAAAAACCAAAACCAGATCCTACAAGTCAACACATTCAAATATACACATGAACACAGGAGCAACTAGCAACACTACAACATTGATCCAATGAACAACTTGATTCATCACTGAGACATGAATGCATGGAGCAAAAGCATCAGTCGACAATGAAGACATCTAAATATGCTTCAGAGAGCAGGGCAACAACAATGATGAACCAACATCAAAATATACTTAAGACGAGTTCAAATATCATGGTGCAGCAGTCAAGTCGAATTCTCATCTAAGATATGTTCACAAATCAAGTTTACATGTTTCAGTCCAAAATCAGAAATCACCTCAAGTATTAAAACAAAATTATGGCCGAGATAATAAAGTGATGAAGTCAATGATCATATACGAACGCATATGTATGAGTTCAATTCCTATATAAACAGTAATATCATCAGTAACTATAAATAATCAAACATCGGATCAAAAGTTATCGACAAATTGAGGAAATTCCAGACGAATAAAAACCAAACAGTATCGTGATAATCAAGCTATCGAAAACAAGAACTCGAACTAAGTCAGATATCAATACCGAGTCAAACATCATCAACAACGAAACAAAAATCGAACGACCAAAGAACGAAATAGATGTTAGTGGTAATTCACTCACCTTTGCATCGAAGAGCACTAGCGACCAAAATCGAGCTGTTGAAGTCGGCGCCTTCGATTTTGAAAAGCCCTAGTTTGATTTTTGGAATGAAGGAGATAGAACGAGGCCGCCATTTATTTTGCATCTTCGTTTATTGCTTAGGGTTTTCGAATGAAAAGGGTAAAGGGGGAACGGGTATTAGCCTTGCAAATTTTCACGGCCTCAAAATAAAACATGGGCCACAATTCAATTTTCAAAGCCCACAAATCCTTTTAACAATTTATAAAAGAATTTCAACTCAATTTAAAAAATTCAATTACCAATTAGCAACAATATTAATCATCTAATGACGATAATAAAATAATTGCGAAACCCCGGGTTGTTGCATTAAAATTTAATAATTTGGATCGGAAAGCACATTTTGCAAACAACGTAGCATATGGTATATGTGTATATACATTTGTGCAAAAAAATTTTGGTTTTAATGTTAAAAGTTTTCATTAAATTTTTAATTTAGGAATGAAACAATACATTAGACTTTACACAAAACTTAAAACTAAAGCCCATCCATTAATATTAAATCAAGATATCCACTTTTGTTTAACAAGGATTGTAACAGTTGTAGAAAAATTTAACATATATAACTAAAATCAACTTAAAGGAATGGTAAATAACTCAACATATATATATATATATATATATATAATCCATTAGTATTTGAATAATTAATGATTATCTCGTAGTATACATAAATCTCATTCAAAGTCAATTATTAATTTCATAACAATCTACAATAAAATAAAATAAATTTGAACAAGGCAAGCATGCACAAATTTGTGATAAGAAATTACAGATCCATACAACATAACGAATGATAACAATTTATCTAGAGTAATATGAGATTCAAGACATGTCGATTTATAGTAAACATACATTAAAAGGAAATGTTAAACAAACATAGATCATAATAATAATACAATAAACATGTAAATATTGAATTATACGCACACATAATTTCCTTATGATGAAGCATGTAGAAACACATTGAATGATAAAAGAATGTCTGATTGGTCACTCTTAGATCCAATAAAGCATGCCCTTCATCACACCTTAATTTGTGGCTTCTCCTTAGATTTCAGAAATCACAATCCCATTTTGCAAGAGAAGAATGAACCATCCTTTTTAATTTAGTTTGATGTTGATTTGAATTTTTTTTCATTTTTTTTCTTTTGGATGAAGTTTCAGCCATGGACGAATGATAGAGAAGAGGAAGAAAACGAGAACAAAAATTGAAAGTCGTGTTTTGTTCTTTGTACTTTCAAAAGTGAGAAGATTTTGTTTTTAATATAACTAAAGGAACCTTTTCCTATTAACCTATTAGAATTTTCTTCTTTATTTCCTCTTTTTAAATTTCAATTAATCTCATTAATTGATTTTCTCCTTTTTACCATTATATGGCTGATCCAAGCACATTCCAAATATGCAACTTTTCCAAATAAAAAAAACAATTTTATGTAATTATTTTATTATTTAAAACATGTCAAAATTTTTATCGATATCACGGTATTACACAAATATCACTTTTATATATGCATTAAAATAATTACCAACAACTCATAAATAGTAATTTATTTAAACAGGTTGCAATATTTTACAAACTAATTAAATTGTGTTGTTTTCGAAGAAATCACAAATGCAGTTGTGCCACTAAGAGGTGTTAATTCAGTCAGGGATTAATGTTGAACAATTCAAATATTATTGTTCACACGTCACTTTGCAAGTGGTATAACAATTTGGCTGAATTCATCGCTTATAGGACTTTTTGGTAAAATGAAATTTTACTTATTATAAGCGGGACCTGATAGCGACAATTATTTATTCCAGTTCTCTTCGTCAAAACTATATCATATTAAGACTTATGGAATTAGAGAATGGTTAAAGCTCCAGTATCAACCACATTCAACTTTATAGTCCAAACACAAAGTCTTTAGTTCGGTAATAACAATTACTATTAACCAAAATGCTCTGGCCTGAGACTTTGACTTTGTGTTGACTTGAGTTGACCATGATACTAAACCCATGTAACCAAA
The DNA here is from genome assembly GCA_030765085.1 of Allium cepa. Classification (NCBI taxonomy): domain Eukaryota; kingdom Viridiplantae; phylum Streptophyta; class Magnoliopsida; order Asparagales; family Amaryllidaceae; genus Allium; species Allium cepa. The sequence continues at coordinate 155,791,144 of CM060929.1, read as the reverse complement.
GAGGCAAATCATTTCTTGAATAGTGCTTCACTTCCAATACTTCCTATAATGACCCGGAATTTTGGTTATTTGAAATTAGAATATTTAACTGATTTTAAATATTTAAAAAGGTAATTTTTAACTTGACTTTCAAATATAACAAATTATTTGATAATCAAATTATTGAATTAAATAATTAGAAATTGGGTAAACTGTTGAATCTGGAGTTTAAGCTTGTTAAAAATAATTTGAAGGCTTATAAAATTTATATTGATAATAATGAAGATAATAAATGTTTTAAAATTGGATTTAAAAGTGATTTTTTCAGTTCTAAAAATATACCGTTTAAAGTGAGTTTAAAAATAGCTTTCCGGGGCACAGTCTCGGAATTCGACGAAACCGGTTCCATTGGGTTCATAACTGTGTATTTTTATTGGATTTCAAATTTTGTAGTACTTGGAGTTATAGTTCGATTGTATAAAATACAAACGCACTGGAAATTATATTCAAAATTCAATATACTAAGTGGCCTAAAAAGCTGTCTTCTCCATACGATCGAATTAGGACTCGAAACCTTTTCTATTACGTTCGGAATAGGGGTGCAACACTATAAATGCCTACTGCCATGCCTAGATAAGAGGTTTAGATTTTTAGTTGCTAATTTGAGACGATTTAAATTTAAAATATATATGTGTGTGAGTGTGTGTGTGTGTGTGTGTGTGTATTACATTGTCTATCATTTACATCAACCAGCCTTTTGTCTTTCTCGACCACCTTATGACGTAAAATCATGTTTCCGTGTATAATACATCTCCCTTCTTTTCTCCTTTCAAAGCCATGTAATTGTACAGTAACGAACAAAAAGAGATTTCTTAAAAAAAAATGGTCGAACAAAAAATTTTATTTAGGATGGAAAATATACGAAATTCGAAATCAACCGCATTCATCTTTTCCCTTATTCCTCTTAAATAAAAAACGAAATCGATTCTAAAAAAAAAAGATGTATACATCTCGCGACCAAATAAATCGCGATCTCCTGCAGTCACATGAACTAATCCGCGATGAAGTCGCGATGTCTAGGCAAGGCTAGAAGGATGGCGTGCTGCTATGCTCGAATTGAAGGACGGAGGCAGGATTGGTTCAAACTCGGGTTAATGGCGTCAACGAGGAAATGGTTCACCAATGGGTTGTGGTCGCGAATGATGCTGGTAGGGTTTTGCATAGTGGAGGCTATGGCGTGGTGCTTTGAAGGAGGTCGGCGGCGTGGTTGTGGGTTTAGTGGCATTGGGGGACTTGCAATTTTGGTGGGGAGATGCTGGGTGGTGTGGACGAGGTCGTTGTCTTCGTGACCGAAAGCAGCCTCAATGATTGTGGGGTCTGTATATGTTTAGGAACATGTACATGATTTTGACTGGGGAGGTGAGGCCCCGTGTGATTCGAGGAGGAATCATTTTAGGTAATTAACATTTTAAATTAGTAATTTAGTTAATTAATTAGTAAATTAATGGTTGATTTTTTTATTGTCCATAAATGCTATACTCCACTCATTCGAGGTCAAGATTCGGCGAAAATAGTCGCGTTGTACTTGGGGGCATCACCATAAATTAGCTTTGGAATTTTCAAAGTCAGCAGAAATTTAAGTTTAAAACGAATGGTGTTTAGTTAATTTAAAATTGGAATTTATTGCAAATATAAAATCAAGGTGAGTTAATCTCCCTCAATTTTGGACTACCAGTATTAATTTTAAATACATAAATTAATAAATGATAGGTCGAATTGATAACTAGTATCAGTGTGGATGTTATATTATATATATAGCAGTATTTATATTGATGCGATTAATATTCCTGCATTATATAGCGGATGAGACCTCATATTCCCACATAATAGCGGATGACACTATATTCCCTGATATCCCCCTCAAAGTGGGATCGGTATTTTTAGCTAACATCCGTGGATGGTGGGAAAACAGGTTGGAGGGAGCCAACAGGATTCCTAAAAAATGTTGAAAATTTATTTTCATATTTAGTGATATGATTATTTGAATGTTCTGTGACAGATTGTATTGGAATTTGAATTTGTTGGATATTATGGTATTACTGGATAGATTTTGGTAATTTAAAATTACCATAAATTTGAATATTGAACTTTTAAAGTAAATAAATGAGAAAAATCGAAGGTAAAAATATCAAAGTAAAATTTTAATAAATTAAAAGAAAAGGATTTGTCATAAATAAATAGTTTGATTTAAATCTATATTTAGTAATTTCGGAATATTGTAAATGGAGATTTTGGAATATGGGAAATATGGTTTTGGTAAAAATTTAAATAAAAGGATTTTTAATAATAAAAATTAAGTGATTTGTTAAGTGTAAAAGGTTTTATAAATCAAAATTTAAAAAATTTTGGGAAAAATAAAAAGAAAAATTGAAACTAAAATATGGAATTGATGTTTCAAATTTCAAATAAGACTTTTAAAAACATAAAAAGGAAGTGAGATCCGAAATTAGTGGATTTTGGAATGTATTGGGAAATTAATTTTTAAAATGGAATTAAATTTAGAGAATCGATTTAAAATCGATTAAGTGCCGTGAAAACAGTGACAAAACCGGAGCGGAGATTATCGGAATTATAAACGAATTTTATAATATAAAATAAAGTAGAATATCAGTGGATAATTTGAAATTATAAATTCACGGTGGCGATTTATAAGGAAACAGGTAAATCGTTTTTAAAAATAAATGATAGTTTTATTTTTAAAAATGTGAAAAAAGAAATTTATGTGGTTGGAACGCAAATTTAAGCTGGAGATTAATCAAGAAGGATTTATAAATGATTAGACTGGCTTTACTGAAGGGGAAAATGTACTTTTTTTTGAAAAGTTAGGTGTATTTTAACAGAAAGATTTTTTAAGTATTAATAAGAAAATTTAAAAGTGTTTAAAAGAATTTTTTAGGAAGAATTTATCATTTAATAGTTTTAAAATTGTTAAAGAAAATATTGACTAAGTTAGTTGTAGTAGTTAATTATTTTTAAAGGTTAAATTAGTATTATGATTTTAAAACGATAATTATTAAATATTTACAGCTTATATAATAGCTTTTATTTAAAAGTAGTTTTTGTGTAAATTTTTACTTGGAGGATTATTATAGAGATTTCGTAAGTATTATTTTGAAAATTTCTAAATAGAGGTTTGTGGGAGTATTGGTATACTTGCATGGCGAAATCGGAGGCAGTGAGCGCCTGCAGTTAAGACTTGGGTTTCTCTAGGATAGGGACGTAACAATTGAGATGTGATCCATGGTTTGATACCGTAGTGGTACTTTCCAAAATTATTTTAAGGATTTTCCAAATATCGTTGAAAACATAGCTTTAAAATTTTACTTAAGTCGATAAGATAAGTATATATTTTAGATAAAGAGATTAAATTTATCAAAATTAAATTATAAAGAGATTTGGAGTATTTAGTGGAAATGAAGTTTTTGGTTGAATTGATTGTTTATTCGATAGTCAAATAACTGATTGTCAAATCTCGACCTATACATAATTTTAGAAATATATAGAAGAAATATGAGATTTATATGGTACAGTTACTATTCGAGGTGCTATACTATACGTATAAACTCATTGCGTTCCTCTAGGAGGTTTATAAGGAAATCCATCCACTAACAGTTAGGAGGTGATCTCCGATCTTATTTATCGTCTGTTTATTTCATAAAGAACCGGGGTTGAGTTTACCGCTAATATCGAACGTTGTTTCAAAGAACCGAGATCGGATTTGTGAACCAAAATCCACTTCGATCCAATGAGTACGTTTTCGAAAGGAAAACAAGAGCATGGATTTGAAGATGGAGCAATGAAGTACAAGGGCGAATTGTTACTAGTCATAAGGATGATTCTAAAATGGATGTAGTAGGAATGGTGTCTTTGGTTTCTTTCGGACCGAGAACGAACTTGTATGGATGAATGCAATCAGTACATTGTCATTAGAGGACAATGACCATTCTAAGTAGGTATTTCTAAAAAGGTAATCGTAGCCTCTAGCCTCATCAACCAGGTATGACTAAAAATCAAGTGAGATGCAGCTAAGCTATGTGGATCGCACCCAAGATGGGTACGGTTACCCCTATTTAGAGTCCCCTTTATTCGGCTGTGAGGCGGTTCTTGATCCCAACCGCGGAGTAATCTTATTCGGACTATCCAGGTTAGGGTTAGTCTAGTCTTGTGTAGCAGGGGATCCCGGAGTTGTCCTCGGTACGCTGTTCTTGATGCGTACCATGACAGGTAGTACCCCAGTGCCTAGTCATTCAGTTGGAATCCATTCTCCAATAAGCGCTGTGCGATTTTGTTTGTGTCAACTATGCTGAAACGTGAGATGCAAGCATTTCATCTATTTGAATAAGTATTTGTACTTAGACACTATTATAATATTAGATGATTTTGATATGAAATGTTTTGGTTATCGTAAGGTAAAAACCTGTCGTGTTTATTTGTGGTGTGGTCTTACGAGATACCTTTGATTTTCAACGGATTTTGAAAACTTTGATAATTCAAATCGAGTGTTTTTTTTCACGCTGGTTTTCCAAACTGACTCGGGTGTTATTTTGTTATAATGCTCGTGTTAGACCGAGTATTGCAAATTCATGATCAGATGCTATGGAGCTTAGGAGACGAGCTGGATGGCGAAGACGTATTACCCATATTTGATTTATATTCCACTGTGTATTGTATGCTGTATATTCAGGTTTTGTGAGGACAAGTTATTATAACTGTCTATTATTATGCTATTGATTGTGTTGTACTCTAATGATGTGTTGTATAAAAAACAAGTTATGGTTCTTTGTATAAAGACGAACTGTATCCATTATATATTGTTCTACTGCGATTGTGGGATTTTGTTTTGTTATTTCTATTTTTCGTCTTCTTCCTCTTTCTTCTTTCCCTAACAATTTGGTATTTCCAACATTTGATTGTTCGACATGTCAAATAGTAGACATATTCATGTCGATGTTCGGAGGTCGACAATTCGGACCGTGACACTTGGTATCAGAGCAGAAGGTTAAGTGAGAACCTTGGCTCTAGTCGGGATTACTCATTAGAAATAGGGTCAGTAGCACCCTAGAATGAGTTGAGTGTATTAATAGATATGAGCGCATATTTGTTAGTGAATATAAAATTGTTTTATATTGTGTTGACTAGTTTGTTGAGTGGCTTATGGATTTTGGTCATTACGAGTAATTAACGTTATTGATAGGGATCTCAAAGCACTATAACAGAGCAATTCGACTCGGTATTGTTTTAAAATGGGGTAAATGAAATAATTTTACCCAAATTATTTTTATATATGGAAGGAATAATTTTGTAAATTATTATAGTGTATATGATGTGCTTGGTTGTTAGGAAATGATAATATTAAATTATTATCATTATTGTTGTGGAAATTGAATAAGGAATTGAAAGTATAACCCAGAAGTTAAGAAATTAATTTGTATAACAAAATGGAATTTGTAAAAATGAGTTTATAAACGTGATTTATACATTGAATGGAATAAAAATTTCAAAGGCATATTAAATATGATTTTGTAAATGTGGTTTATAATTTTAAAGGGAATGAAATTCCAGTGGAATATTTAAATACATATTTAAAAGGATTTAAAAAGTGTGAAAATTTAGGGATTTGAATCTCGTTGGTTTTGAAAATGTTTTTAAAAGTTGGAAAATAATGGTGATGTTATTTGGAAAATATTTGGAATAAAATATTTAAAAATGGGCTTCTAAAAGAATAAAAACACTAAACTCACTTTGGTCGCTGAAAAATAATTTCGATGACGATTGCAACCTCATCGATGTTCATTTTCGAGTTTCCAAGGGTTAATTGCTACCTGAATATTGTGAATTGAGGTTTTGGTTTGGAAAAACTGATTTGATTTTGAAATTCAAAGAATAATCTAATATATCAAGGATTTTGGAGATGTCATTTCAAAAATGATTTAAAACACTTGGAACGAAATTGTTTAAACTTTGGAGCTTGGTTTAAGGGTTATGGAATATAAATAAGTTTGGAAACTTATAAAGTATAAAATTTGTTTGGAACGAAGTTAACTTGAGAAGAGTTAAATGAAGAGTAAGTGTGGTAATGAAATAAATTCGTAAAGAAAACCAATTAAATGAAGTGCATTGGAGGAATATGATGAATAGAATATCAATAAGTTTGATAACTTAAAAAAAATTGAAATTGACTTTGTGAAGTGTGATTTAGCTTGATTTAAATTAAATAAAAGTGAATTTTGAGGAAATAAGCCTAAGTAGGCTAAATTAAATGTTTATTGAAATAAAATTTATCAAGTTGGAAATAAATTTATGAATGAACAAATTAATTTAATTTGCAAGTAAATGGAATTGGGATTGAATATTGGAATGACGTTAAATTTGAATCATGTTAAATAAAGTGAAACAGAAAATTTAGTTCGAGTGGACTAAATAATATAAAAGTTGGAAATAAAATTTCATTGAGATATGAATAAATAAGTGACTTGAACTAATTAAAGAAATGGTTAATCAAATATGGTTGATAGAATTCAATATTAAATTGGGTTGAAAGTAAATTAGAGAATGGAAAGTAAATTAAGTTCAAATGGATTTGAAAATTTTAATTTAAATAGAAGTGGAAATTAATATAAGGGTTTTGTACAAAATATTTTTAATAAACTTAAGAAGCGAATGGTGAAATTCTTAAGTAAAATTGGTATTGGGAATATACCAAGTTAATTGAAAGAGTTGGTATAGCTAATAATCAATTGGAAGCAAATACGTAAGTTGCACATATATTATTCTATTCGCATAACGATTTGATCCTGATTCGAGCACAAAATTTTGAGATAGTAATATAGACCCGAGTTGGGATTTTTCACTTGATCTTCAATGGCGAACTCTGGATACAGATTTTTGATTGATCCTGAAATTCTCTATCATAGTGTATGGCTATGCAAGAAGGATGATGGTTTCTGATCAAGGAACTAGAACTTAGTCCGCACTAGGGAGTCATGTGAACGATACTAGTTCGGAAGTGAAATTGTGTGATCGAGTGAGCGATCAGATTTGATTTTGCATGCGAATGATGTATGTACATCGTACGGGCTTTAGTAAATTAAATCTTGAAAATTTTGAAAAGAAATAAAATAAAATGATTTTGAATTTAATGATCAGGTATGATTGGTAAGAAAGATGCAGGTATTTAAGGGCAAATGGTAAATTGATACCTTTGATTTTAGTAGTAAAATTTGATTGCCCGACAAATGATATGTGTTCAATTGTTGTATGAAATTTAATAGGGTTTTTCTTATTGAGCCACTTGGCTTTTGTTTTCTTTGGGTTATTTGGGACCGTAGAGGCAATTTTGTAGTTGTTTCGATCAAGCCACGCAAAGGAACGCTAGTGACATTTCTCCAAAATTTAGGGAGTTCAAATTTTTTTGTAGAAATTTGTGATAATTTTGAATTTGGTTTAGATTATAATTTGAAATATTGAGGGAATAATATTAGTTGGGATCTATAAGTGAAGTAGGAAATTGGTAAAAGTGATAATGTGGTTTCAATAAAAATTGTTTTCGGAAAGGTGTTTAAACAATTTGGTTTTTGAAATAGTTATTGTGGACCATTCTTCATACCTAGCAATTTCGAGGACGAAATTCTTATAAGGAAGGAGGAATATAACGACCCGGAATTTTTATTATTTAAAATTGGAATATTTAATTGACTTTAAATATTTAAAAAGGTAATTTTTAACTTGAATTTCAAATATGACTAATTATTAGATAATTAAATAATTGAATTAAATAATTGGAAATTGGATAAATTGTTGAATCTGGAGTTTAAGCTGGTTAAAAATAATTTGAAGGCTTATAAGATTTATATTGATAATAATGCAGGTAATCAAAGTTTGAAAATTTGATTTTAAAGTGATTTGTTCTGTCTCAAAAATATACTGTTTAAATTGACGTTTAAAATTAGCATTGTGGGGCACAGTCTCGAAATTCGACGAAACCAGTTTATTAGATCCATAATAGTGTGTTATTACTGGATTTCAAATTTCGTAGCATTTGGAGTTTTCATTGGCCGTACGGAATATTAACGCGTTGGAAAGTATATCGAAAATTCAATATAATAAGTGGTCCAAAAAGCTATATTCTCCATACGGTCGAATTAGAACTTAAAACCTTTTCTACTACGTTCGGAATAGGGTTGTCACATTATAAACATATAGCAACATGCCTTAATAGGAAGTTGAAATTTTAGTGCGAATTCGAGACGATTTAAATTATATATATATATATATATATTAAATTGTCAACCGTGCACATCAGCCTACTTTCTATTTTTCTCAGCCACCCTATGATGTGAAATCATGTTGCCGTGTATAATAAATCTCCCTCCTTTTCTCCTTTCAAATCCATGTAATTGTACAGGAACGAAAAATGTGCATTTAAAAAAAATTGCCCAAACACAAAAATTTATTTAAGAAGGGAAATATACGAAATTCAAAATCAAATTTTCGCTCCTCAGTTTCAACCGCGTTCTTCATTTCCCTTCTTCCCCTTAAACGAAAATGAAATCGATCCTCAATATATATATATATGTGTGTGTGTGTGTGTATGTATACATCTCGCAATCGAATCGATCGCGATCTCGTGCAGTCGCACGAATTAATTCGTGATAAAGTCGTGTAACGACCCGCCTTTTTGGACAGTTTAAACCGACTATCAAATACGCATGTCGATTCCAAACCGTTCAAAATGGTAGATAGTTATTGGGGTAAATAAGAAAAGAAAGGAAAAGAAATAAAGGAAATGAAACAACACAGAATCTCGCAGCGGAACGATAAAATATAATAGTCAAATAAACAGTTCATGAAGCTGTCTACTATACTTTGACAATTATTTATACAACATTTATCAGATTTATACATATACAACATAACAATTAAAATAATGCAGCAGATAGCATGATGCAAGGGTAATAATAGTAATAGTATACCAAATCTTCGTCTTCATCCTCCAGAATGGATCTTCAAAATCTGAAAAACTCAGGACTGACCCGAGCGTAATGAAAAGACAAAACACTCGAGTCAGGACTAAAATATCCTTATGAAAGTGAAATCAATCGTAAATAAATATGAGTGTAACGGCGTCGGAGATGTTTACGGTGTTTGACATCTCCTATCCAGTGTCAACATGCGTGCAATAACTCAAGAGATGTTACGGGATTTTCCATCTCTTAAGAATCCGTTAAACTATCTACTATGTAGTAATATACGCTAAGTAGATAATGCCTATCAGTAATATAAAGTATCAAAATAGCGTTAAGGCGTTACCATAATCCCCCTTAACACATTTTATATTCCCAAAAGCATATACAAGACCGTAGTTTCCCCAAAACCAGAAGCCACCAGAGGGCAATCCATATACTCAAGGTACAAATCAAAACGTAGTGGTCGCGAATAGGATAATCAGTATGACAAGGTACATGAGGCGATACCAACTAGGATACTAGTAGTTGCGTGATCCGGACTGATGTTGGGCATAGCCAGCAGCTACCCCAACACCGCGAAACAACACTCCGAAATCAAGAGGTGCACCCAAATCGCATCAAAATGTAATAGAAATGGTATCGAAGAAGCGCGTCCGCTAGAGGTGGCGAACCTCAATGGCCCGGCGCGGCTCCTGTTTTAGTCATGTCAGGGGTCATCCAATATCGTTCTCTTTCTTCAGTCAACGCGTTCACCAAACCATCCACTTCATTCTGGATCAACACTCCCCGTATAATAGTTATTAAAGTGGTTTTCGGTATCGACAGAGAGTATGTCCATATTCGATCCCGGTCTCTTTAATAACTACGTATTATTACACCGTTGGCTCCTTTATATTTCAAATCGCTTCATAATTGATAACAACATATCATATTCGCTTCAAAAATCAAATCCATTTCAAATATCATCGTATCTTTCAAAATATCAGATTCCGTTTCAAAATCAATTTTCGCATCAATATCTCATTTCGATTTCAAAATCATTTCGAATTTCAATTTAGGTTGCAACTTCATTTAACTCAATTCGTATTTAAATTCAAGATTTAAATATAAACATTTCACCCTATTAACCAGTTTGGAATTTTGGAAAATAATTTTCAGTAGTTTAAAAGTAGTTTTAAATAATTAAAATAGTTAAAATACTTTAAAATCTTAAAATGGATTTGAAATAGATAAATTTAGTTTAAAATAATTTAAATTGGGTTAAGTAGATTTAAAATAGATTAAAATAGTTTAAGTATTCAAAATGGTTTATATAACAGAGTAATTTGGAAAATAAATTAAAGCAGCTTCAAAACCAATCCATTTCAATTATAACTTCCCAATTCAAATAAACTTCAATTTCCAATTTACCGATTCAATTTCGATTTCAATTCAAATCAATGTCAATTTTTACTTCGAATTAATTCAATTTTTCATTCACCCATAATTTATTCAAATTCAATTTATGTCGATTGGAGCTTGATTTTTCCAAATATCAATTTATAATGCTTAACAAAATTTTCCAATAATATTCAAGTTTAAATCCAATTACAAATATGATTCAGTTCCAAGCTCGATTTCAAATATCATCTTATATCGCTTTTACTTAATAATATTTAAAGCTCGATTTAAGGTTCAATTCTTTAAACAAATCAATTTTCGAACTTCAGTCATAACCAAATTTTAAATCTCAAAGTCTCAACTTAATTATTTAACAAAATTCCTTTAACTAAATTTTATTTCAACATTCCAACTCAATTTTTCGATGAATTCAATTTCTATAAATCGATTTCTATTTATAACTTTAAATCAAAACATTTAAATAAATTTCAAATCGACGATTTCAAAAATTATTAATTTAGCCAATTCGGTGTCTGTATATAATTTTCTATCCTATGGCCAAGTAATTATTTATTTCAATTAAATGTCAGGGATGAGTATATATTACTTAAATTAAATCACAGTATCATATGTATGCATAACGGGATCTATATAAGCAAATAAACATCCAAATATTCAATTATCAACCAATAGCATCCACCAAAATACATCATCCAATAAACAATACAATTCATGGCAGTTTCATAGTTATCAATGTCACGTAAATTATTCGTAATTCAATTTTAATTTCAATTTAACTGTCAATTTAATTTTTTAACGGTTAATTCGAATAACAAGCTATATGACAATTAAATTTATATCAAACAACGACATATAAAATTCATATCACTTCATAATGTCAATTTAACTAGTATAAAGATATTTAATACGATGTGAGCGTTATAAAACACTCACCTTGATTTTACGATTTCAAATCAAATCGAACGACGTTCGATTTAACCCAAAATTTTCTCTAGCTCCAAATGAATCCAATCCAGTTCCATTGCGTAGTGCTCGACAAAACGATTCCAACGCAAAAAGTTTTGTCGAATTCCGACCTCGTACGAACAAGTTATGACATTTATAAGTTAATACAAATTTTTTATATAAATCAATTTCAACTTTATTTTAATATAAACCTAAATACCATCCTCACCGCTGATTCCCCCAGGTTAATCCAGGCTGTTGCCCCTCTCTCCCTCACGTTCGTTCCACGCCGGGAATCCACGCACGCACATAAACCCAAAGGCCGGCCCTATGCCCTAAATCACGCACCACCCACGAGCACCTCCACGCAGATCAGGCACCACCATTAGAAGCGCCATCACCTCCTCTATGCTCAGCTGCAAAGCCAAGGAGCTCGGCCCTCCGTACTGCACGCGGTACGAGGCCGAACGGCCAAGGTTCCAGCCCCAATTGCCGTAGAATCGTTCGCCCAAACTCGATCTCCACCGTTGAACTCGTAGAACTCAATACGCTCTTCGATGTTGCAGTTGGAAATTTGTTGAATCGTTTTACGGATTTGAAGAAACTGAGGGGAGAAGATCTAACAATTTCGGCCATTGATCCATGGAGTGGCGGCCACGAACCCTAAACCCCCCTTTTTTTAGAATAAAAGGCTATTTATAGGAAACGACGAACACTATTTCGACCCGGGTTTTCCGAACTCCGATTTACGCGCGGTAACCGGCGTCCCTAGAGTTTATCCCGCGTTCCGGACACAATGGAACAGGTTTCAGAAGCTAATTCGATCATATGTGAGAGTTACAACTATAAACGATCAATTTAAATTAAATCGATTTAAACTAATTTCTGCACGTTTTAGCTCGCCCCGGACAAACGATAAGCCCGATTGACTTGAAATTTGAAATCTTGCAATAATATCACATTACGGATCCGACGAAACTGGTTTCGTCAAAATCCGAGACCGTTTGAAAAATGATTATTTTAACTCGCCAAATTAATATTAAAAACAATTTCGATGCGTTTCGAGCTGCCACGGTCAAACGACAACTCCGATTGCTACGAAAATTGAAATCCGATAATAACAAATTATTATTGATCCAATGGAACTAGTTTCGTCCAATTCTGAGACTGTTCAAAAATTGGCTATTTTCCAGACGATAATTAAATATTAAAATATTCAATTTTCACAAATAAATTTTAAATTCAGTTTTAAAAGTTCTATAACATCACTATAACTTTAATAAGACAAAATAAAATTTTACAAATCATTTTTAATCATATTAAACCCGTTATTCATTTTATCCAATAAATTTTAAATTTTAAAATCTTATTAACTCTATTAAATAACTTACATTCACTCTGGAAACCAATTTGAATCATATTAAATCAAATTTCAAATATTCACTCTATTTCCATATATTAAATTTCAATATCAAATTAATCATATCAAATTCAAAATTTAATTTATTCAACATTTGTAATATTAAATTTTACAAATTTGATTATTCTTAAATCATTATCTTTTGAAATATTCAAAACAAACTTATAAAATTTAACTTTTGAAACGAATTAAAATTATAAAACAACTCTTTACATTATACGGTTATTCGATTCCCATTATTAAATTATTCAATAAGTTCCTAATATTTAATTTAAACGATTTCGATTATCCACTAATTCATTATCTTTTGAAATATTGAAATTGAACTTATAAGACTCAACTTTTAAAACCAATTCACAATTTGGAACACTATTTTCATTTTACAGTTATTCAATTATTCAATAAGTTTTAAATATTTAATTTAAACAATTTACCCGTTCAATATTCAATATTTGATTTTAAATAGATTTTACATATCAATTAATTACTCTATTATACCCAATGAATTTCAACATTTATTATCCTATTCAACTATCGATTGCAAAGGAATTCACTAAGTCGCATTCATTTTCATTACTTGGATAATTATTGTTGCAATTCGTCCCAGTTATTATTATTCTAAACGAATTACAAATTTTTTTCTAACACCAAATCATGAAATCTTATTAAATTAGCTATTTTAATTATCGAAAATTTACGAGTCGTTACACTCTCCCCCACTCAAAACTTTTCGTCTCCGAAAAGGAAAAAGAAGGGAAAAGGAACTAAGTATAGAATTCAACCTTAGGTATATTTATCTCAAAGTTACCAACTTATAAACAATGAAATTCCATTTATAAAGTCTTTACTACACTTTCACTAACTTATTCCAAACGGCTTTCTAACTTTAAAAGTTAGTTATCAAAACAAGTTATAAAAAAGAAAATTTAAAACTTGAAAATTTTTCTAACACCCGGATTTTACGGAAAATTTCTGCAGAGTCTCCTTTGCGCGGCTCGATCGGTACAACTACAAAACACCTCTACGGGCCCCAAACCAACAAAAGAAAATCCAAAAGCCAAGTGCCTCATCAAAAATCACCAAATCCAATGATAAAATAAACATGTACCTTATATTTTTATTAGCGAGCATATACGAATAATATAACGCCAAAAGCGAGCTCCAAATGCGAAGCAAGCGCAATCCGCACCTACTAAACACTCAACAAACTATGAGAAACATGCATATATGAAAATAATATCAATATACATCATATAACAACATAACAACTACATGTGCCTACATAGCAAATGCAACAAAACAACAAATGCAACCATCAATCAACTATCATCCAACAAATCCATAACCAATCAATATAAATTCACTTCTCGTTAATATTTATTGACTCAGTTTCAATTTTAATCATAGTTGATTCATTAACGTTGGATTTTACTAACATTCATTCTCAATTCAATTAGTTAACATTCACTAATTTATATTCACATTAGTTCACTTCCACTTTGAATCAAGTTAAATTCTATTTAAATTCATTTAACTTCCAATTTGATTTCAATGATTTATAGCTTTCAATTTACACTTAATGAATTATATACAATCAACTAACAATCATATAACAACCAAATCATACCCAACATAACCAAATTATTAATTTTACATTCAATTTGGTTTATCTCTTTTATATATATCCTGTTATATAATTTAAAAGAATCATTTTATATTTGGCATCTTAAATTCCAATATTAACTTTAATTAAGTCTGTAAGCCGTACATATATCATCCGTGAGCAATATCAATCTAATCGCTTATTCGATCACACAATTTCACTTCCAAACTAGTATCATTCACACGACTCTCTAGTGTGGACTCAGATTTGGTTCCTTGATTGGAAACTGTTACTCTCCTTGCATAGCCATATACTATGATAGAGAATTCCAGAATCAAATTAAAAATCCATATCTAGGGTTCGCCGTCGAAAATCGAGTGAAAAATCCTAACTTGGATCGATATAAATCATCTCGAAATTTTGTGCTCGAATTTGGATCAAATCGTTATGCGAATAAAATAATATACGTACAATCTCACGTATTTCCTTCCAATGGATTTCTATCCAATTTATCTATATTAAAATTATTTTATTGACTTCTATTTTTTTTCCACTTAATTACTCACAATCCATTATTCAGTTAGTATATTCATTTCTTTACATAGCATATTCTTTGACATTATCTTTTCTTAACATCATATCAAAGAATTTTCTTACTCAAGTTCATTTTAAACATTCCATGTGATTTAATTAAATTCAATTTCATTTCCAATTGATTCTTAGCTATAAGAAATTCCTTTGTTTACATTTATTTCATTTTCATGATTTCAGTTAATACAAATTTATTTGTGGAACATTTATTAACGCAGAACATTTTATTAATCATCACTTTAATTTATAGTCATTCCATAAAAGCCTAACTTCTTATATATGACTTTTCTTAGTTTATAGTTATCTTAAAGGTTACAAATTTAATTTTCTTACAATC
Organism: Allium cepa; assembly: GCA_030765085.1. Classification (NCBI taxonomy): domain Eukaryota; kingdom Viridiplantae; phylum Streptophyta; class Magnoliopsida; order Asparagales; family Amaryllidaceae; genus Allium; species Allium cepa. The sequence continues at coordinate 155,775,842 of CM060929.1, read as the reverse complement.
CTTTGCAATTTATATTTATTTCTATAGTCAATTTATAAAGATATAATACGATTCATTTCTTAAGTTCACTTACTTGTTTCATTTGTCCATTTATCATTTCGTGCTATATTTAAGTATATAACAATTTTTTCACAACCAAAATTTTCATTTACATACATTTTAATTCTTTTTGAGCTTTCCTTACTTGTTTACTTCAATTACTTCAGGTTCTGTTTATTTATACAATATCTCATTACATATCCAAAACATCATTTTAACTTTTTAATATTTGGTAAGTCTTGTTATATGTTATCAGAATGCAAATTCGGTATTATACAAATTTATAGAACTTCATTTTACTTAATTAGAATGTTAACAAATTTAATTTGTTTAAATCCTCTTTACTTTTCAATTTTAAAGGTACACTACAATTCTAAAGTTTTTCCCAAAACGATAAACATAGATATCTTAATCCTCTTATTTTATAAATTTTGGTTATTCACAGTTAATTCAAATAATTTGAAAATTATAAATTAACATAACTTAGAAATTTAAATGCCCGGTTCTTTTCAAATCGTTTGAAATAAATATATACATTTATATCTTTAATATATTAAATCATACCTTTGGAGTTTAAACCAAAACCCATTTACCCAAAATAATTTCGAAGAAAAGCAAAGCTTCTTAGAAGTCTCCCCCACTTTGAGACTCGAAAATGAACGTCGATGATGCTGCGCAGTCATCACCGAAATTATTTTCCAGCGACATAAGAGAGGAGTACTAAATTCATTCCTTTCTTCAAAAATCCTTTCAAAATATTTCCATAAACAATTTCCAATTAATATCACTATATATTTCTTCAAAGCTTTGAAAACCATTTTCCAAAATCTCCGGGTCTTAAATTCAATGTTTTCCAATTTAAATCTATTTTAAATTTGTAAGTACCTTTATAAAATATCTTATAGGATTTTTTTTCTTAGAGCATTCTACAAGTTGTTTTATTACTGTTCATTTTGTAATTCATCTTATTTATTAAATTACAATATCCAATTAATGTTAATAGCCAATATTTCATTTCCAACAACCAAATAAGCTAGATTGATCACAATAAATTTTGAAATAAATTCTTTATATACAAAATATAATTAGGGCAAAATTATTTCATTTACCCAATTTCAAAACAATACTATGTCGAGTTGTTCTGTTTAAGTGGTTAGAGATCCCTGTCGATGACGTTAATTACTCGTATTGACCAGAATCCATAAGCCACTCAACAAATCAACCGACACAATATAAAACATTTTATATAACTAACAAATACGCTCTCTCATATAAACTCAACTCATTCATATAGTTTACCTCTATTTCAATGAGTTATTCCCCACTAGAGCCAAGGTTTATCGCTAAAACAAAGCTCTGATACCAACTGTAACGACCCGCCTTTTTGGATAGTTTAAACCGACGATCAAATACACATGTCGATTCCAAACCATTCAAAATGGAAGATAGTTATTGGGGTAAATAAGAAAAGAAAGGAAAATAAATAAAGGAAATGAAACAACACAGAATCTCGCAGCGGAACGATAAAATATAATAGTCAAATAAACAGTTCATGAAGCTGTCTACTATACTTTGACAATTATTTATACAACATTTATCAGAGTTATACATGTACAACAGAACAATTAAAATAATGCAGCAGATAGCATGATGCAAGGGTAATAATAGTAATAGTATACCAAATCTTCGTCTTCATCCTCCAGAATGGATCTTCAAAATCTGAAAAACTCAGAACTGACCCGAGCGTAATGAAAAGACAAAACACTCGAGTCAGGACTAAAATATCCTTATGAAAGTGAAATCAATCGTAAATATATATGAGTGTAACGGCGTCGGAGATGTTTACGGGATTTGACATCTCCTATCCAGTGTCAACGTGCGTGCAAAAACTCAAGAGATGTTACGGGATTTTCCATCTCTTAAGGATCCGTTAAACTATCTACTATGTAGTAATATACGCTAAGTAGATAATGCCTATCAGTAATATAAAGTATCAAAATAGCGTTAAGGCGTTACCACAATCCCCCTTAACACATTTTATATTCCCAAAAGCATATACAAGACCGTAGTTTCCCCAAAACCGGAAGTCACCAGAGGGCAATCCATATACTCAAGGTACAAATCAAAACGTAGTGGTCGCGAATAGGATAATCAGTATGACAAGGTACATGAGGCGATATCAACTAGGATACTGGTAGTTGCGTGATCCGGACTGATGTTGGGCATAGCCAGCAGCTACCCCAACACTGCGAAACAACACTCCGAAGTCAAGGGGTGCACCCAAATCGCATCACAAATGTAATAGAAATGGTATCGAAGAAGCGTGTCCGCTAGAGGTGGCGAACCTCAATGGCCCGACGCGGCTCCTGTTTTAGTCATGTCAGGGGTCATCCAATATCGTTCTCTTTCTTCAGTCAACGCGTTCACCAAACCATCAACTTCATTCTGGATCAACACTCCGCATATAATAGTTATTAAAGTGGTTTTCGGTATCGACAGAGAGTATGTCCATATCCGATCCCGGTCTCTTTAATAACTACGTATTATTACACCGTTGGCTCTTTTATATTTCAAATCGCTTCATAATTGATAACAACATATCATATTCGCTTCAAAAATAAATCCATTTCAAATATCATCGTATCTTTCAAAATATCACATTCCGTTTCAAAATCAATTTTCGCATCAATATCTCATTTCGATTTCAAAATCTTTTCGAATTTCAATTTAGGTTGCAACTTCATTTAACTCAATTCGTATTTAAATTCAAGATTTAAATATAAACATTTCACCCTATTAACCAGTTTGGAATTTTAGAAAATAATTTTCAGTAGTTTAAAAGTAGTTTTAAATAATTAAAATAGTTAAAATACTTTAAAATCTTAAAATGGATTTGAAATAGATAAATTTAGTTTAAAATAATTTAAATTGGGTTAAGTAGATTTAAAATAGATTAAAATAGTTTAAGTATTCAAAATGGTTTATATAACAGAGTAATTTGGAAAATAAATTAAAGCAGCTTCAAAACCAATCCATTTCAATTATAACTTCCCAATTCAAATAAACTTCAATTTCCAATTTACCGATTCAATTTCGATTTCAATTCAAATCAATGTCAATTTTTACTTCGAATTAATTCAATTTTTCATTCACCCATAATTTATTCAATTTCAGTTTATATCGATTTGGAGCTTGATTTTTCCAAATATCAATTTATAATGCTTAACAAAATTTTCCAATAATATTCAAGTTTAAATCCAATTACAAATATGATTCAATTCCAAGCTCGATTTCAAATATCACCTTATATCGCTTTTACTTAATAATATTTAAAGCTCGATTTAAGGTTCAATTCTTTAAACAAATCAATTTTCGAACTTTAGTCATAACCAAATTTTAAATCTCAAAGTCTCAACTTAATTATTTAACAAAATTCCTTTAACCAAATTTTATTTCAACATTCCAACTCAATTTTTCGATGAATTCAATTTCTACAAATCGGTTTCTATTTATAACTTTAAATCAAAACATTTAAATAAATTTCAAATCGACGATTTCAAAAATTATTAATTTAGCCAATTCGGTGTTTGTATATAATTTTCTATCCTATGGCCAAGTAATTATTTATTTCAATTAAATGTCAGGGATGAGTATATATTACTTAAATTAAATCACAGTATCATATGTATGCATAACAAGATCTATATAAGCAAATAAACATCCAAACATTCAATTATCAACCAATAGCATCCATCGAAATACATCATCCAATAAACAATACAATTCATGGCAGTTTCATAGTTATCAATGTCAGGTAAATTATTCGTAATTCAATTTTAATTTCAATTTAACTGTCAATTTAATTTTTCAACGGTTAATTCGAATAACAAGCTAAATGACAATTAAATTTATATCAGACAACGACAAATAAAATTCATATCACTTCATAATGTCAATTTAACCAGTATAAAGATATTTAGTACGATGTGAGCGTTATAAAACACTCACCTTGATTTTACGATTTCAAATCAAATCGAACGTCGTTCGATTTAACCCAAAATTTTCTCTAACTCCAAACGAATCCAATCCAGTTCCATTGCGTAGTGCTCGACAAAACGATTCCAACGCAAAAAGTTTCGTCGAATTCCGACCTCGTACAACAAGTTATGACATTTATAAGTTAATACAAATTTTTTATATAAATCAATTTCAACTTTATTTTAATATAAACCTAAATACCATCCTCACCGCTGATTCCCCCAGGTTAATCCAGGCCGTTTCCCCTCTCTCCCTCACGTTCGTTCCACGCTAAGAATCCACGCACGCACATAAACCAAAAGGCCGGCCTTATGCCCCAAAATCACGCACCACCCACGAGCACCTCCACGCAGATCAGGCACCACCATTAGAAGCGCCATCACCTCCTCTATGCTCGGCTGCAAAGCCAAGGAGCTCGGCCCTCCCTACTGCACGCGGTACGAGGCCTAACAGCCAAGGTTCCAGCCCCAATTGCCGTAGAATCGTTCGCCCAAACTCGATCTCCACCGTTGAACTCGTAGAACTCAATATGCTCTTCAATGTTGCAGTTGGAAATTTGTTGAATCGCTTTACGGATTTGAAGAAACTGATGGGAGAAGATCTGACAATTTCGGCCATTGATCCATGGAGTGGCGGCCACGAACCCTAAACCCTTTTTTCTTTTAGAATAAAAGGCTATTTATAGGAAACGACGAACACTATTTCAACCCGGGTTTTCCGAACTCCGATTTACGTGTGTTAACCGGCGTCCCTAGGTTTTATCCCTCGTTCCGGACACAATGGAACATGTTTCGAAAGCTAATTCGATCATATGTGAGAGTTACAGCGATAAACGATCAATTTAAATTAAATCGATTTAAACTAGTTTCTGCGCGTTTTAGCTCGCCCCGGACAAACGATAAGCCCGATTCACTTGAAATTTGAAATCTTGTAATAATATCACATTACGGATCCGATGAAATTGGTTTCGTCGAAATCCGAGACCGTTTGAAAAATGATTATTTTAACTCGCCAAATTAATATTAAAAACAATTTCGATGCGTTTCGAGCTGCCACGGTCAAACGACAACTCCGATTGCTACGAAAATTGAAATCCGATAATAACAAATTGTTACAGATCCAATAGAACTAGTTTCGTCCAATTCTGAAACTGTTCAAAAATTGGCTATTTTCCAGACGATAATTAAATATTAAAATATTCAATTTTCACAAATAAATTTTAAATTCAGTTTTAAAAGTTCTATAACATCACTATAACTTTAATATGATAAAATAAAATTTTACAAATCATTTTTAATCATATTAAACCCGTTATTCATTTTATCCAATAAAATTTAAATTTTAAAATCTTATTAAATCTATTAAAATCCAAATATAACTTACATTCACTTTGGAAACCAATTTGAATCATATTAAATCAAATTTCAAATATTCACTCTATTTCCATATATTAAATTTCAATATCAAATTAATCATATCAAATTTGAAATTTAATTTATTCAACATTCGTAATATTAAATTTTACAAATTTGATTATTCTTAAATCACTATCTTTTGAAATATTCAAAACGAACTTATAAAATTTAACTTTTGAAACGAATTAAAATTATAAAACAACTCTTTACATTATATGGTTATTTGATTCCCATTATTAAATTATTCAATAAATTCCTAATATTTAATTTAAACGATTTCGATTATCCACTAATTCATTATCTTTTGAAATATTGAAATTGAACTTATAAGACTCAAATTTTAAAACCAATTCGCAATTTAGAACACTATTTTCATTTTACAGTTATTCAATTATTCTATAAGTTTTAAATATTTAATTTAAACAATTTACCTGTTCAATATTCAATATTTGATTTTAAATAGATTTTACTTATCAATTAATTACTCTATTATACCCAATTAATTTCAACATTTATTATCCTATTCAACTATCGATTGCAAAGGAATTCACTAAGTCGCATTCATTTTCATTACTTGGATAATTATTGTTGCAATTCGTCCCAGTTATTATTATTCTAAACGAATTACAAATTTTTTTCTAACACCAAATCATGAAATCTTATTAAATTAGCTATTTTAATTATCGAAAATTTACGAGTCGTTACGAGTCGCGATGTCAAGGTGAGGCTGGAAGGATGGTGTTCTGCTATGGTCGAATTGAAGGATGGAGGCAGGTTTGGGTTCGAACTCGGTTCAATGGCATCGATGAGGAGATGAGTCGCGAGTGGGTTGTGGTCGCGAATGATGCTGGTGGAGTTTTACGGAAGGGAGGCTAGGCCATGGCGCTTTGAAGGAGATCAGCGACGTGGTTGTGGGATTAGTGGCGTAAGGGGAGTTGGGATTCTGGTAGGGAGACGTTGGAGGATAGGGACGAGGTCGTTGTTTGTCGTGACCGAAAGCAGCTTCGGTGATGGTGGGGTTCGTATATGTTTTGGAACATGTGCGTGATTTTGACTGGGGAGGTAAAGCCGCGTGCGATTTATGGAGGAATCATTTTGGGTAATTTACATTTTAAATTAGCAATTTAGTTAATTAATTAGTAAATTGATGGTTGATTTATTTTTCAATCTTTAATATTCAACTCATTTGAGGTCAAAATTCAGTGAAAAACAGTCACGTTGTACTTAAGCCATCAGTATAAATTGGCTTAGGAATTTTCGGAGTCGGTAGGAATTTAAATTTCAATCGAACGATGTTCGGTTTAATTTATAATTGGAATGTATTGCAAATAGAAAATCAAGATGAGTTAATCTCACTCAATTTTGGACTACCAGTATTAATTTTTAAATAGTTAAATTATAAATGATTGATTGGTTGAATTGATAACTAAAATATCAGTCTTGAGGTTATATTACATATATAGTAGTATTTATATTGGAGTGATTGATATGCCAGCATTATATAGCAGATGAGACCTTATACGCCCACATAATCGCTGATGACCCTATATACCGTGATATTCCCATGAAGTGGGATTGGTATTTTTATATTGTGTTAACATCTATGGATGTAGGGAAAACATATTTTAGGGATCCAACTGGATTCCTCAAAAAAGATGAAAACTTATTTTCATATTTAGTGATATGACTGTTTGAATGTTTTATGACAGATTGTATTAGAATTTGAATTTATTAGATGTTATGGTATTACTAGATAGATTTTGGTATTTTAAAATTACCTTAAGTATGAATATTGAATTTTTAAAGGAAAAAAATGGGAAAAATTGAATGTAAAAATATTAAAGTGAAATTTTGATAAATTAAAAGAAAAGGATTTGGCATAAACAAATAGTTTGACTTTAATTTTTATATAGTAATTTCAGAATATTGTAAATAGAGATTTTGGAATATGGGAAATAGGATTTTGGTAATAATGTAAACAAAAGGATTTTTAATAATAAAACTTAAGTGATTTGTTAAGTGTAAAAGGTTTTATAAATCGAGATTTAAAATAGTTTGGGAAAAATAAAAACCAAAATTGGAACTAAAATATGGAATTGATGCTTCAAGTTTTAAATAAGACTTTTAAAAACATAAAATGGAAGTGAGATCCGAAATTAGTGGATTTTGGAATGTATTGGGAAATTAATTTTTAAAATGGACGTAAATTTATAGAATCGATTTGAAGTCGATTAACTGGCGTGAAAATAGGGATTAAAGAGAGATGAGATTATGGGAATTATAAATGAAGTTTATAATATAAAGTAAAGTAGAATATCATTGTACAGTTTGAAAATATTAATTCACGGTGGTGATTTATAAGGAAACGGGTAAATTTTTGTTAAAAATAAATAGTAGTTTTATTTTTTAAAATGTGAAAATAGAAATTTATTGGGTTGGAACGTAAATTTAAACTAGAGATAAATCGAGAAGGAATTATAAATGATTAGAGTGGCTTTATTGAAGTGGAAAATGTATTTTTTTGAAAAGTTAAGTATGTTTTAATGGAAAGATTTTTAATTATTAATTAGAAAATTTAAATGTGTTTAAAAGAATGTTTAAGGAAAAATTTATCATTTAATTGTTTTAAAATTATTAAAGAAAATATTGATTAAGTTAATTATAGTATTTGATTATTTTTAAAGGTTAAATTAGGATTATGATTTTAAAATGATAATTATTAAATATTTATATCTTATATAATAGCTTTTATTTAGAAGTAGTTTGTCTAAATTTTTATTTATTATAGAGATTTCTTAAGTATTATTTTGAAAATTTTTAAATAGAGATTTCGAGGAGTATTGGTATACTCACATGCCGAAATCGGAGGCAGTGAGTGCCTGCAGTTAAGACTTGGATTTCTCTATGATAGAGATGTAACCGTTGAGCTGTGATCCATGGTTCGATACCGTATTGGTACTTTTCATAATTATTTTAAGGGTTTCCCAAATATCTTTGAAAAAATAGCTTTGGTGAATTTACTCAACTCGATAAGATAAGTATATATTCTGGATAAAGAGATTTAATTTATTAAAATTAAATTATAAAGAGTTTTGGAGTTTTCAGTGGAAATGAAGTGTTTGGTTGAATTGATTGTTTATTTGATAGTCAAATAATCGACTATCAAATCTGGACCTATACATAACTTTGGGAATATCTAGAACAAATGTGAGATTTATATGATACAGTTACCATTCGAGATGCTATACTGTACGTATAAACTCGTTATGTTCCTCTAGGACGTTTTACAGAAATCCGTCCACTAATGGTTATGAGGTGACCTCCGATCTTATTTTCGTTTGTTTATTTCCTAAAGAACCATGGTAGAGTTTGTGAGATTACCGAACGTAATTTCAAAGAGACCGGGATTGAATTTGTAATTCGAAAAGAACTTCGATCGAACGAATACAATTTCAAAAGGAAAACAAAAGCGTGGAGTCAAAGATGGAGCGGTGAAGTGCAAGGGCTAATCGCCACCTAGTCTTGTGGTTGATCACGAAGTGGATGTTGTGGAAATAGTGCATTCGGTTCCGTTCGGACCGGGAACGAACTTGTATGGATGAATACTATCAGTACATTATCATTGGAGGACAACGAGCATTGTAATTGAATAATTCTAAAAAGGTAATCGTGGCCTTTAGCCTCATCAATCGGGAATGACTGAAAATCTAGGGAGATGCAGCAAGGCTAAATGGGTCGGACCCAAGTAGGGTATGGTTACCCTTATTTAGCGTCCCTTTTATTCGGCTGTGTGGCGGTTGCTGATACCAACCGCAAGGTAATCTTATTTGATCTATCCAGGTTGAGGTTGTCTTGTCTTGTGCTACAAGGGATCCTGGAATGGTCCTCAGTATGCTATTCTAGATGTGTACTATGAAAGGTGGTACGTCGGTACCTAGTCATTCAGTTGGAATCCATTCTTCAATAAGCGCCGTTTGATTTTGATTGTGCCCAACTATGCTGAAATGTGAGATGAAAACATTTAAGCTATTTGAATAAGTATTTGTACTTAGACATTATTGTAATATCAGATGATTTTTGTAACAACCCGCATATTTTACGATTGAGTATTTAAATATTTTATTTAAATATTTCATCGTTAGTCGGATTTTTTGTCCGAAAAGCTACTTTTTGCAAACAGTCAAATTAGGACTCGAGACCACCCCCATTGAGTTCAAAATGACATTTGCAATCTTTTTGAGTATAAATTTTGATATGTTTGGACATAGTAGAATTTTGCTTCTTTTTCACTTAGGGCTTTAGTTTTTGTTTCAACCCATTCAACCCATGCTTCACCCCTCTTCTCTTCATTACTTCATTTCTATTTCCTAATACTCAAGCTTTGGCAACAATAGAGAGAGGAATGTGAAATTAAAACTCCAAGCCCTAGTTTCCATTTGCAAATCAAGTTCTAGCTCCAAATTTACAGAAGAAGCTTGGTAAGCGCCCTCTTCTTCTTCTCCAACTCATTCTCTTACCAATTTCAGAAATTCCTAAACCTAACTTAGGAAATGTTTCTCTTTTAAGCTTAGATTCAAGCTCTTTGGGTTGGAATTGAAGAGTGATTGTCCTTGTCGTTTCTTCATTGCTTCTTCTTCATTTGTTTTGGGTTTAAAGGTGAGATTTTTATCTCACATCTATGTCTATAAATATCTTCGAATGTTGGGTATGAATTCCTAACACTTATTCATGTGCATTTGCTTTTAGTTTGGATTGAATTGGTGATTATCCCAATTTTTAGCGTTTTGGGTTCAAATCTTTGAAATCCTAACTTTGATGTTTTAATCATGTTTTGGTGATGAATCGAAGAGCTTATAGGGCCGGGTAGCCGATGGGTGTAAACCCCTAGCGTCCGTGCTTGTCCAATTGCAAATTGAGGGAGTTTAAACTTCATTTGAAATAAAATAGGAAATGCAGGAATTGGGGTTCGGTCGACTGAATTCTCTAAGTCAGTCGACTGAGCTGAAGCCCGAAAACTTTTCAGGGCTGTGTTCAGTTGACTGACTCAGGGAGTTTGGTCGACTGACCTTCTCCTATTTTCCTGTTTTGCTTATTTATGCTCATTTTGCTTTGTTTTCCAATCTTTAACCGGTTCTTCTTTTCCTATTAGTTGTTATCGCCTTTGTCAACTTTGATGACTTCCATTTTAGGAATTTTTGGGTATATCTACTTTGATGGATTCGGTATCGATTTCTTTGGATTTGATTCACGTCTTCTTATGTGAATTTTGATGATTGATTGTTCCTACAATCATTTTTGTGATTTGTCACTTTAAAAATGTAAAGGTTTTAGTACTAGTAGTAAATATCAAAACTCTTTCTTCTAAATGATTTCAACGCTATTATATTTACAAAGCTCGTTTTCTTAAACCGTTTTCCAATCTATCAGTATATACAAACCTTTCCCTCACTCGGATGAGAAATCTAATTAAACGACTTAGGAAAACAAGTGGTATGAAACGCTTGCATTTACTTCGTCGGTTAATTCTTGGACTTGTTCGATTGAATCTTTTGTGACAATTTTCTAGTGGAGATTTACAATTTGTTCGTAAATATTGAAGTTAAGCTAGTGGTTACGGGACATGGAGCTAAGCTCATATATTTACTGACTTAGTGTAATTGACACTTCTTGATGATCGATGATGATCGTTTTGTGATTTAGACTAGCAATGTGCGATGTCTCTTTGTCTACGAGGGAGACTAAATCCCGTTTCTATGGAGCTTCTGATCAATTTGGTGGGGTAGCGACCAATGGTCTTCTGGCTGTTCTGTGGAGCATCGGCTCAAAACCAATGGTTAGCAACCATGTAATAACATTCCATTTTGTGACACACGTGTTGGTGAGTTTTCATGCTCCCGTTTTGTGATAAGCCTCCCCCTTTTTTGTGATCTGGATTTCTATTGACAATTTCTAGAATTTGTGTTTCACCAATTTTTGTGGTTTCATTGATAAGTTCTATCAACATTTGTGCATTGGGGAATTTGTGTGTCATTAACTTTTGTGGTTGGCATTGATATAATTATCAATATTTATGGTTTGGTAAATGAAATAAATAGTATGATAATCCTTTTTATCTTTGATAAGATTCTTATGATGTTGATTAATCTCTTGTTGATTTTCAATTACATGCTTATCACCGTATGGTATTTTGGTTATTATACGTTTTTGTCATCTCTTATTCTATATCATTTCATCTGATATTTATAGTTAGACTAATCTGTTTATTATTTTCTTATTAAATAATACTCGGGTCAGACTGGGATGTTGCAAGTGTTTCTGCTTGACTCCTCATCTGGGATTATTATTTTGACTTTTGGCTAACTACTTAGATTAGTAGTTTATTTTGTTGTATACATTTGAGATATAGACTCCATGATGTATACTTATTCTTTTGTGTAGCACTTGTAACTACTCTTTTGTGATATAGTGGTTCTTGTTTGACCACTACTCTGATATGCATTTTTATGTGTAATATTCATACCTGTTTCCGCCTTTGAGATATGATCTTCTGTGACTTATTTGTGTTATGCTTATTTGTATATTTTTTCGAAGATATTATAGCCACTATGTAGTAGCTTTGAGTTTGCATCGGTATGTCGGATTTCCTTTCGAGATGAAAAGTTATACATTTATCTGGCATATCGGTACTCGCACAAAGCAATTATACAGATGGTCGCTCCTCGACAGCTTTTTCTCCGCGCTATTTGATGACATTACTCCGTAGTGTTCTTGGCTAGCATGGGTATAGAGGTGGGGCGCCACAGCTTAGTATCAGAGCCAAACTTCGGAACAATGTAGAATAATTTAACAAGGATCATCGTCCTAAATCTATCTTAGGAGTCGTGCCTTAGGATTTGATTCGAGTCTTCGTACCGTCTCATCCTATTTTCTTTTGTGACACCTTGTTTTATCCATCATTATTATTTGATATTCATTTTGTGAGTAAACTTTTTATTCTTCTTTCTTTCTTTCTTAAAGAAGAGAAATGGTTAGACCTGGCCGTCCCTGCGCCGGTCAATCTAGTGCTACTACCCAAGATGGAGTATTTATGTCTGCACAACAACTTCTTGATCTTGTAACTAATGCTCAAGCAGCCGGACCCGTTCCGGTGCCTTCCCACCCTAAATCCGGGTTTGCATGCTTGTGCAACGATCATACCAACTTGGGTGAGAAGCCATTCAAAGGTTCTGAAACCATTATTGAAGTCCAAGATTGGCTTAGAGCTTGCAATCGCATCTTTTATCGCATGAATCTTATTGATCTTCATCGAGTCTAGGTGTCTTCAAGTATGCTCCAAGAAAGAGCATTAGACTGGCACGAGCTTCTGATTTCGGAAATAAATAAAGCGGGTATTATTTGGGAGAAATTCCGAGAACGATTCGAATTAAAGTTTGTGCCAGAAGCTCAGAAGGTGACTTTGGCCCGTCGTTTCATAGACCTTGTTCAAGGTGAATCCTCCATGGCAGATTATGTCGCATCCTTCGAGTAACTTTCTAAATACAGGATCGATTACATAAACACCCCATTGAAGAAGAACCGAAGATTTGTCTATGGCTTGAATAAAAATCTCATGAAGCCATTATTGATAAAATTAGAAGTTTCTTTTGATCAACTCATTGATATCGCTCTTCATCTTGAAGAGGCAGATAGAGAGAGTGATGTTGAAGTTATAGGTGCCAACCAAACTACAACAACAAGAAAAGGCCTAATAAGTTCAAAGATCCTTATCCTAATAAGAACGGGAAGCAAGAACCATTGGTGGCAAAGACTTCTACCTCTAGTAGTTCCCAATGCTACAATTGTGGTTCTAAGGACCATTATGCGAATAAGTGTTCAAAGCCTCGCGCTTGTCGCTATTGCAAAAGCCCAGACCATTATTTATTCGCATGTCCCAAACTTCAAGGTAGGAAGGAGGGAAAGCTTAATGTGGTGCAAACTCCTAGTAACACTTCTCGTGGGCAAGGTATTTCTCATTCTATCCTTGACGGCATTATTTTGTTTCGTGATCATCCTATTCGAGTTCTTTTTGATACGGGTGCGTCCCATTCTTTTATATCAAAAGAACTTGTTGATAAATTTTCTTTGAGTGTTGTTGCTTTAATGTCTTCTTTGAGAATTGCGAATCCAGTTGGTGGATCCGCCACAATTAGTTTGCTTTTTAAAGATGTCGAGATTATTTTGTGTGATTTTTCTTTCCAAGCCGATTTGGATGTTATGCACTACTTAGGCTTTGGAATGATTTTGGGAATTGATTGGCTTAACCTTTATGAGGCTCATATCCTATGTCTTGTGCGGACTATTTATTTTCGACATCCACAATCCGTTAATCAGATTTCTATTGATCTTAAAGATTCGGATTCCAACTTGGCTGCATCTTTATACTCTTTAAATCCTCATGATAATGATAATGATGATGAGGAAGATGTTTTTTCACTTATTCACGTTGTTCGTGAATTTTCTAACATATATGAGCCCGTTTTAGGGTTACCACCTAAGCGAGCAATTGAATTCAGAATTAATCTAATTCCTAGAGCGTTACCTATTACTCGTCCTCCTTATCGTATGTCCAATAAAGAAAATGAGGAGATGCGCAAACAATTATCCGAATTGGAGACGAAGCAATTTATTCGCTCTAGTTCCTCTCCTTGGGGAGCTTCGGCTATTTTTGTAAAGAAATCCGATGGCACACTTAGGCTTTGCGTTGACTACCGCAAGCTTAATGATCTTACTATCAAGAATAAATATCCTTTACCTCGGATTGATGATTTATTTGACCAACTTAGTGGTGCTAGAGTCTTTTCACAGTTGGACTTGGATACCGGTTTTCATCAGCTTTGTATTGCAGAGGATAGCATTCCTTTGACATCGTTCCATATTCGTTATGGATCATATAAATGGCTTGTTATGCCATTTGGTTTAACGAATGCTCCAGCTCATTTTGTTGACCTTATGAATAGAGTTTTCAAAGACTTCCTCGATTGATTTGTTCTCAACCTTATTGATGATATTCTTGTGTATTCTAAAACCGAGGAGGAGCATGAAAAGCATCTTCAGATTGTGTTGGAAACTCTTAGGAGCAATCAATTAAAAGCCAAATTTTCTAAATGTCACTTTTGGCAATCTCGGGTGTAGTTTCTCGGTCATATCATTTTCGAATCTGGAATTTCCGTAGATCCTTCAAAGATTGAAGCAATTCAGAATTGGAAGAGACCGGAGAGTGTGACGGAGGTCCATAGTTTTCTTGGATTGGCAGGTTATTACCGCCGTTTCATAAAAGACTTTTCCAAATTTCCGTGCCTCTTACTAGTTTGACAAAGAAGGGAGTTAAATACATTTGTTCGGACAAATGTGAAGCTTCTTTCTAGAATTTAAAAGAACTCCTTTCTGATGCTCCTATTCTTGTTATTCCCAATGGGAATAAAGATTTTATTATTTATACCGATGCTAGTCGTGAAACGACCCGCAAATCCGTACCCCTTCAGTTAACACTATTCTACAACAATCAACTCAAGTTGTACAGAAATACGAACCATTTGGGTTAAAGAAGAAGAGGTAGAAGGAGAAAATAGAAACCAACAGCAGAATCTAACCATCGCAGCGGAATAAAATATAATAGATAATAAATAATCTTTACTCAAACATCAAATATCTCTATTTATATATTACATCATCAGAGTACATCAATTACAGCTCAACATCAATATCATACAATGGATACGCAACAACTCAACACAGAGGAATATATATATATATATATATATATATATATATATATATATATAACAAATACGAATGTACGCATCGTCATCCAGCTCGTTTCCTGAACTCCACAGCATCATATCCTGTATCCTATAATACTCGGTCTGACCCTAGCATTACAGTTAAATAACACCCGAGTCAGTCTGGAATACCAGCGTGAGAAAATCACACCCAATTGATTATTAAAGTTTCACAAATCCTTTGAAAAAAAATGCATCTCGTAAGACCACGCCACAAATAAACATGTTGAGTTTTTACCTTATTATAGCAAAAACATGTATATTAAAGTCCTTTGATATTATATTAGTGTCTATAGAAAGTAAAATAGAATCTAGCTGAAATGCTTGCATCTCACGTTTCAGCAATATTCGGGCACAATCAACACCGTACGGGTGCGTATGGAAAATGGATTCCAACTAATGGCTAGGCACTGGGTACCACCTGTCACCGTACCTGGTCTAGATCAGCGTACCGAGGAGCCACCCTAACTCCCCTGCAACACAAGACCGGAACCATCCCTTACTGGAGAGTCCCGACCAAGATCACCCCGCGGTTGGGATCAACAACCGCCCACTAAGCCGAAATAAAAGGGACATCTAGACAGGGATGACCTCACCCCCAGTGGGGGCTACCCACGAAGCCTTGCTGCATAACCCGTAATTTTCAGCCATTCCCATTTGAAGAGGCTTGAGGCTAAGCGTTACCTTTTTAGAATATATCCCTTAGAATGCCCATCGTCCACCTAACGATGTTTCGCAAGCATTCCTCCATACAAGTCCATCCCGGGTTCGAACGAAACCGAAGGCACTATTCCTACTACATCCATTTTGAAAATATCCTCAGGATTAGTAGCGACTAGCCCTCGCACTTCACTGCTCCACCTTCGATTCCAAACTCGTTTCTACAAAACGTGTAAACTGGATCGAAGTTGTTTTCGAGACATTAATCTCGATCCCGGTCTCTTCGAAACGATCAACGCATTTGGCCAATATTGATAGTCGGTTATTTAACTATCAATTAATATTCACAAGCAACCATCAATCAAAATTTTTCCAAATTATTTATTAATCCCAAAAATATCTTCACAAGATATATTTCTATTTTCAATCCTTTGAAAACAGTTTCAAAACCATCTTTATTTTTAGAATAAACTTTGCCAAATATTTTTTATCTCCTTTGAAATCACCAAGCACAAAACTAGATTTTTAAAATAATTTAAAACACTTTACTTAGAAATATACTTTATAACATTTAAGTTAAAACTACTACAATGATTTGTTAAAAATACATACCATATGAATATTTGAAAATAATGTTACTAAATAAAATATAAAACTAGATTTCACTTTTAAAAATAAAATATTAAGTCACTCTTTAAATAATTATTGTTATAATAGATTTAAAAGGAAATACTTACTTTAGAATTTAAATATTTATAAATAGTAAATTTTTCAAAACATACTTCTTAAAACAACTTTAAACTTTTAATTTATATCCAAAAATTTACTTTGAAAACATACTTGGTTATTCAGAGAGAAATTTCCAATCTCAATCACTAAAATCAATTTTCCAAATTGATTCCTAATTTATTCCATTTGAATTAAATTTCTTTATTTATCAGTTCGTTTCAAAATTCATTAATTATGGACTTTATTATTATTTTCAGTTTGAATTTTTAACCCTTTAGCTGAAATATAAAAATTTCAGGTTATTCCCAATTTCTTCTTTATTCTTCTTAAATAATTTAAATCCTAAATTTAAAATAAATGTTTTGTTCTTTTAAACAATAACATTGAAGTTTAAGTTTCATTAACTTTCTGTTTATTTAAATTTTCTTTCCATACTCAAGATTTATTTATTAAAATTTTAAAGTCACTTTATTTCCTTTCCAGTTCATTCATAAATTTATTCAACTTTTCTATAATTATTTTACTTACAATTTCACTTCTTTTATTTTCATTCCCAAGCTCAAATTATATATTTGGTAATTCATATTGCCCGATTATAACAATCAAGCCCTAACATTCAATATTTCCACATAATTCATTACAGAATATCAAATATTTAGAACACAGAATATTAAATAATTAAATAAAGTTGAGGGGTCCAGTTGGATCCCTCCAACCTGTTTTTTCCTGCATCCACAGATGTTAGCACAATATAAAATGCCAATTCCAAATATATACCACACTACAGCACATAAATCAATTCAACCATTTCAAACAATTATTTAAATTTAATCATTTAAATTTGAATTTAACTGAGTGAGATTAACTCACATTTTTATTTTATTCGCATTCATTCAAATCCAGCTTGCCTCCTCCTCGATTTTTAACCTTGTATAAATATTTTGCCGTTTACTAATATTTGGATTGATTGAACTATTAATTATAATTTATTCATTTCATTTAAACCAACAAATGTTCTTTTAAACTAATAGATTAATTTTACCTTAATTTCCTTTCACTAAAATATTTTTGTGGCTAAAATAATTAGATGATCTTATTTCATAAATTAATCTTCATAATACATTATTTTAAAATTAACTAGTACATGAAAATATGTGTATATATATATATATTTATATAGATAATTTACCTTTACACATATTTCCTTTGAAACCCACACTTATAAAAATTAATTTATACATATACTTAACATTTTATTTTGATACAAAATCTTCAACAAAATCTCTATATATTTAGTTTTATTATAAATGTTTTTTTTCTTTTTGTGTGTATATACATATAAAACCATTGTAAATTTAAATTTTAAAAGAATAAATCAATACCTCTGCTGATCGAACTTCTCCACCAAACAGTGGCTGCAACTCCAACCACGGTGCACAACTCCTATAACCCCTCTGCCTGCACAGTTACATCACAGCCCAAGTCGCAGAACCCCATAATCGAACCCACCTCCATTCCAAATTCTTCAAGCCAGCACAAACAATCGTCTCCCCTTGATTCGAAACCCCATCCAAATGAAACCCCAACCACCTCCATTCGCGACATCGACCACGACATTGCCCTTCTCCGACCTATCGCCTTCCCCCATGCGCTTCGAATTACGCTTCCACCTTCACAGAACTCGAGCACGAGCATTCATCAATCGTACTCGCGAAATCCTACAGCCACATGCGCCACGATCTCATCGCCATCGTCATCGCGACCTACCGCAACACGGTACCCACATCGATCCACCATTGCGATGTCGTTTCTCCCTTTTTGCTTCGAGATACGGGTGACGCGATTCAATATTAGGAAGCGATCGCCCCCTTTTTTTCGGTTATAGATTTTAAAATTAATGGCTTCGGCCATTATTGATTTTCTAATTGAAGGGGAGTAGCGAAACTGATTTTTATTTTAGTTCTGGTATGCTGTAGCGTTTATACAAAGGACAAGACACGAAATTGAGGTGAAAGTAGCGTGCTGGGGAAAGGATTGAAAATGGCGTATACAAGAAGCCTGATAAATGAAAGTAAATTTCATTAAATTATTACCAATTAAATTTTCAGCGCACTAATATATCGTATACTCACACACTAACTCCAATCAAAATGAAATTGGAAATCCGATAATAATTCAATATTACGGACCCAATAGAACTGGTTTCGTCGAATTCCGAGACTGCGCCTCAGAAGCTATTTTTAAATTCAATTTAAACGATAATAAATTTCAAAACTTAACAAACCATCCTTAAATTTGATTTCAACACTTCTATTCTCTTCCGTATTATCAATACAAATTTTATAAGCCTTCAAATTATTTTTAACAGGCTTAAAATCTCAGATTTCTTATTTTATTCAATTTCAAATTATTTAATAATTTAATTATCAAATAAATTGTGATATTCGTAATTCAAGTTAAAATTACTCTATTGAATATTTAAAATCAATTAAATATCCTGATTTCATTTGTTTAAAAATTCTGGGTCGTCACATTCCTCCCCCCTTAAAAGAATTTCGTCCCCAAAATTACTAGTTAGGAAGAATGGTCCAATACCCGTTTACTTTTTCCCCGAAACAAAACGGTTTCTAACAATTCAACATCTTACTAACTATCTTTTTATAAAAGAGCCATTATTATTCTTATGAACGTACCAAACTTTTCCAAAGTTCCCAAACAACATTGTTCAAACAATCATTCAAATTATAATTCCAAACTAAATTTTGAATTATCGAAATTTTCTCAAAAACTTTCAAACTCTTTAAATTTCCAAAAAATATTCGCCAGCGTCTCTTTTGCGCGGCTGACTCGGTACAACTACAAAATGGCTCTACGGCCTCCCAAATCCCAAAAGAAAATAAAAAGCCAAGTAGCTCAATCCAAAATCCAAATCAAATTTCATTTAGAAACTTAAACACATACCTTTTTGTCGAGCATTTCAAATTTATCTTCTGAAATCAAAATCAATTCCCTTTACCTTTATATTACCTGCACATCTTACACAGCAACAGATCCAATCACAATATTCACAAACATTTATCGACTCACTTACAGATGTCAATATCTATAAACTCACATACTAACTTAGATTATATTTGAAATATCCATTTCTAATTGCGAATGCCTCATCCTTACTTCAGCTAGTATAAGCATTTATGTGTTTCTTATATTTATTTTCATCTTACCACTTTAGTTTATATCCATTTTTATTCACATTGATTCTTTCATTTCCATACAAATGCAATTTATCTTTAACTTTAAATATTGAATTTTATTTTCCATTTATAACTAATTCATGTCATTACTTTAAATTAATTTCATTTACAAATTTGTTTCAATTTTCAGTTTGAATACGTTTGTCTTTAACAAAATTTTCCATAAATTTTCAAACATTTTCGAAAAATTTTCTAACTACTAAAATTTCTGAAATTTTTTGGCAGAGTCTCCTTTGACGGGGGAGCTTTTGCAATTTGACAAAAGAGATAAATATATACATCGACCCACCCGATCGGAAAACAAAAAACAGTTCATATTTCCTATTTTTATTGCGTAGGCGTACCTTATTTAGCATTTTAAGCAAGCGGCTTATTATTTAGCAGTTAATGCAACCCAAATCCAGCCACATGGCTTCCAAAAACCTGTGCTTACTCAATTTAAACATGTAAGTGACATATATACAAAGTTTATAGCATTTCACTTAATTTCGGTAGTTAAACACATGTATAATATAAACAATATACACTAAACACTTCCAAAAGCAAATTAATAAAGTTTCGATACAAATTTAGTTGTTTACAACTAAATCACCCATCAATTTCATTCGATTTAAATGGTTTACACTTCATTTCTTACATTCTATTCATTTTAATCCAAACGAACAAATATTTATCTCAACTGATTCAAAATTCAATTTCATTGCTTATATTAACTCATAGAATTTTATACAATCTCATTTGCATCAACGACGACCATTTTTATGCAAATTCAATGATGTTCACTTAATAGAATATCCATTCTATTTTATAACTACCTAAAATTAATATCAATCCAATTTATACTTTACTCTGTTTCATTTCCAATGTTCCAACATAATTTTTAATTGTTGACGACCAATTCATTTGTCGTTCCACTTAATCCGAATGGTTAACAACTCACAAACTTACATTAAATTTAGTATTAAGCAATCTGAACTCATATTTAATTCAATTGATCTCAAAATCAATTCATTTTACTTCCATCCATCCATGGCATTTTAATAACTTCCATTTACATCCAGTGACAATTTATTCCATGCAATTCGTCGAGATTTATGTGAATAAATAAGTATTTATGTTTATAACCAATTTAAATTGATTTCAACTCAATTTATACTTAATTCTATTCCATTTTCAAATTCATTCACAATCAATATATTCTCATTTCCATTTCATTTCAGATTGGAATTCATTCACTTGCATTTCATTTTATTAACCAAACTAGCTTATTCAAAACCATTAACAACTTAGGTTCATCTTCATTACCAATTTAATTTCCCCTTTTATTTTAATTCATTCACAATTATTTATTTAACTAGAGACATTCCATTTAAATTTCATTCACAATCTATTCATTAACGTTTTATTCCATACTATTTTATTTAGCTCAAAACAAACCAAGCTATTTCCTTCAATAACCATTTCTCGACTTATTTAAACCACACTTCATTTTGATTCTTATTTATTCTATCCATTTATTTATTCAATATAATTAGTTTATCCACACAATCCATTATGAATTTTCATTTCTTTAAATATTACTTATAACCACTTATCCAACTCTTCCATTTGTTTGGCTTAAGTCAATTTACTTCATTTTATACCTAAGCTCATTTTCATTTTACAAGTAAATTTTTTCTCTTTTCTATTCAACTTAATTCTCTCTCAATTAAATCTCATTCCAATCTACAATTTCTTTTGGTTAGTTATTATAAAATTTAACTTTCTAGATTCAACTAATTCAATTTATTGCCTGGCTATTTTCCGATTTATCTTCACTTATTTGGATTTTATTTTTAGCTCATACCATTACTATTTTAATCCATTTACATTTTTATTCAATACATTTCAATTGTACTTAATTTGTTAACACTTCACATTAAATTTTAATTTATAACTCAAGTTCTGAATCCACTATCCATTCTCAATTTACCATCCAGTTTTTTGAACTCACAATTTAATTCCATTTACTTTATTTACAATTCAAGTCGAATTCAATTTATAACTTGAGTTTTATTTCCAGTCTTCATTGTTAGCTTACAATTCAGCTTCTTTTTAATTACATTGAACTCCATTTACACATTTCATTAACTAATTTATTATCAATTAATTATAATCCAACACTTGAATTTTCATTCCAAATATCACTCCATTTAATTTACTTAGTTCAATTTAGTTTATAATTCAAGTTTTGATTTTTATTTTATTTTTCAATTCATCAAAATATTAATTTTGGGCTTTGTATTCCATTTTCCATTTTATAAGTCACAATTTATTACTTTATATAATAACATTCATTCTAGGCTTGAATATATTATTCTTTTATTTTAACTCAAGCCTTATGCTTATTTATATCCCAAGCATATTTTTATTCCATGGATTTTTAATTCTTTTACACGTTATTCTTGTTTATTTATTTCAATTCCAATCCTTAACCCACTTATTTCCATTTATTCAGGTAAGAATCTAATTCCATTTGATAACTCAATTGGACTTTTATTCCAATTCAATTTTATTATAACTCGGATTTATTTAATCTCAATTCGATTCCAACTTGATTCGAATACAACTGGATATTTTTTTCAACCTATCCAATTAATGTCAATCCAGTTAAATTTTATTTCCCAATCCAAGTTAATTTCATTTTTAACTTTTCCCTTTAAATTTAAATTCCAACATTCAAAGCTTATATTTCCTTCCTGATTTAAAACTCATCTCAATTTATAAGCTTACAATTTATAAGCTTACAATTTACCTCATCAGGATTTTTAAACTCCCGACTTTGGATTCAAATCATTTTGAAATCTTCAACATCTCAAATCACAATTCTCAAAAGTTAAACCAATCCTGTTTTATTCCCAAGAAATTTCCTTTAAATTTCAAAAACAAACAGGTTTTTTCCTGAACAAATCAATTTGGCAGCAATTCGTCACTTAGAAACTCGAAAATGAATACCGATGATGCTGCGCAGTCATCACCAGGATTATTTTCCAGCGACTGAAGTGAATTTAATGCTATTTCCCTTCCCAAAATTTATTTGAAACAATTTTCTTCCAGAAATACTTTTAAAACAATAATGCTATTATTGTCTTCAAAACACTTCGAAAAACATTTTCAAAATCTCCGGGGTTTTAAATTTCCAATTTAATTTGAATTCAAATTTAATTATAACCCAGTTATATAATTTATGCTCATATAATTTATTTCCATTTGATCATACAAGTAAATCCAATTTTTATAATTTTATTTGTTTAAAATATGATCATCCAAACATCCAAGTTATATAATAATTTAAGAAAATATTTCCTTTATATCAAAATATATTTTGGGTAAAATTATTTCATTCACCCACATTTAAAACAATACTTTGTCAATTGTTCTATTTAAGTGTTTAGAAACCCCTTCGATACAGTTGTCCAGACTGTGCCAACGAAGGTTCATATGCCACTCAATAAACCAATCAACACAATATAAAACCATTTTATATTCACTAACAAACACGCGCTCATATCTATTAATACGCTCAAACTCATTTTAGAGCACTACGGATTCTAATTGAGTAATTTCCTACCAAAGCCAAGGTTATGACCAACCTAAGCTCTGATACCAAGTGAAACGACCTACAAATCCGTACCCCTTGAGTTAACACTATTCTACAACAATCAACTCAAGTTGTACAGAAATACAAACCATTTGGGTTAAAGAAGAAGAGGTAGAAGGAGAAAATAGAAACCAACAACATAATCTAACCATCGCAGCGAAATAAAATATAATAGATAATAAATAATCTTTAGTCAAACATCAAATATCTCTGTTTATACATCATCAGAGTACATCAATCAAAGCTCAACATCAATATCATACAATGGACACACAACAACTCAACACAGCAGAATATATATATAACAAGTACGAATGTACGTATCGTCATCCAGCTCGTTTCCTAAACTCCACAGCATCATATCCTGTATCCTATAATACTCGGTCTGACCCGAGCATTAAGTTAAATAACACCCGAGTCAGTCTAGAATACGAGGGTGAGAAAATCACACCCAATTGATAATTAAAGTTTCAAAAATCCTTTGAAAACAAAAGCATCTCGTAAGACCACGCCACAAATAAACATGTCGGGTTTTTACCTTACGATAGCTAAAACATTTTATTAAAGTCCTCTGATATTATAATAGTGTCGATAGAAAGTAAAATAGAATCTAGCTTAAATGCTTGCATCTCACGTTTCAGCAATAGTTGGGCACAATCAAAACCGTACGGGCGCGTATGGAAAATGGATTCCATCTAATGTCTAGGCACAAGGGTACCACCTGTCACAGTACCTGGTCTAGATCAACGTACCGAGGAGCCACCCTAACTCCCCTGCAACAAAAGATCGGAACCATCCCTTACTGGACAGTCCCGAGCAAGATCACCCCACGGTTGGGATCAGCAACTGCCCACTAAGCCGAAATAAAAGGGACATCTAAACAGGGATGACCTCCACCCTCCAGTGGGGGCTACCCACGAAGCCTTGCTGCATAACCCCTAATTTTCAGCCATTCCTATTTGAAGAGGCTTGAGGCTAAGTGTTACCGTTTTAGAATATTTCCCTTAGAGTGCCCATCGTCTACCCGACGATGTTTCGCAAGCATTCGTTCATACAAGTCCGTCCCGGGTTCGAACGGAACTGAAGGCACTATTCCTACTACATCCATTTTTGAAATATCCTCACGATTAGTAGCGACTAGCCCTTGCACTTCACTGCTCCATCTTCGATTCCAAACTCGTTTTCTGCGAAACGTGTAAACCGGATCGAAGTGGTTTTCGACACATTAATCTCGATCCCGGTCTCTTCGAAACGATCAACGCATTTGGCCAATATTGATAGTCGGTTATTTAACTAACAATTAATATTCACAAGCAACCATCAACCAATAATTTTCCAAATTATTTATTAATCCCAAAAATATCTTCACAAGATATATTTCTATTTTCAATCCTTTGAAAACAGTTTCAAAACCATCTTTCTTTTCAGAGTAAACTTCCCCAAATATTTTCTATCTCCTTTGAAATCACCAAGCACAAAACTAGATTTTTAAAATAATTTAAAACACTTTACTTAGAAATATACTTTATAACATTTAAGTTTAAACTACTACAATGATTTGTTAAAAATACATACTATATGAATATTTGAAAATAATGTTACCAAATAAAATATAAAACTAGATTTCACTTTTAAAAATAAAATACTAAGTCACTCTTTAAATAATTATTGTTATAATAGATTTAAAAGGAAATACTTACTTTAGAATTTAAATATTTAGAAATAGTAAATTTTTCAAAACTTACTTCTTAAAACAACTTTAAACTTTTAATTTATACCTAAAAATTTACTTTGAAAACGTACTTAGTTAGTCAGAGAGAAATTTCTGACCTCAATCATTTAAATCAATTTTCCAAATTGATTCCCAATTTATTCCATTTGAAATTAATTTATTTACTTATCAGTTCATTTCAAAATTCATTAAATATGGACTTTATTATGATTTTCAGTTTGAATTTTTAATCCTTTAGCTGAAATATAAAAATTTCAGGTTATTCCCAATTTCTTCTTTATTCTTCTTAAATAATTTAAATCCTAAATTTAAAATAAATGTTTTGTTCTTTTAAACAATAACATTGAAGTTTAAGTTTCATTAACTTTTTGTTTATTTAAATTTTCCTTCCCATACTCAAGATTTATTTATTAAAATTTTAAAGTCACTTTATTTCCTTTCCAGGTCATTCATAAATTTATTCAACTTTTCTATAATTATTTTACATACAATTTCACTTCTTTTATTTTCGTTCCCAAACTCAAATTATATATTTGGTAACTCATTATTGCCCGATTATAACGATCAAGCCATAGCATTCAATATTTCCACATAATTCATTACAGAATATCAAATATTCAGAATAAGGAATATTAAATAATTAAATAAAGTTGAGGGGTCCAGTTGGATCCCTCCAACCTGTTTTTTCCTGCATCCACAGATGTTATCACAATATAAAATACCAATTCCAAATATATACCAAACTACAACACATAAATCAATTCAACCATTTCAAACAATTATTTAAATTTAATCATTTAAATTCAAATTTAACCGAGTGAGATTAACTCACCTTTTTATTTTATTCGCATCCATTCAAATCCAACTTGCCTCCTCCTCGACTTTTAACTTTGTATAAATATTTTGCAGTTTATTAATATTTGGATTGATCGAACTATTAATTATAATTTATTCATTTCATTTAAACCAACAAATGTTCTTTTAAACTAATAGACTAATTTTACCTTAATTTCCTTTTACTAAACTATTTTGGTGGCTAAAATAATTAGATGAGTTTACTTAATAAATTAATATTCATAATACATTATTTTAAAATTAACTAGTATGTGAAAATATGTGTATATATATATTTATATAGATAATTTACCATTACACATATTTCCTTTGAAACCCACACTTACAAAATTAATTTATACATATACTAAACATTTTATTTCGATACAAAATCTTCAACAAAATCTCTATATATTTAGTTTTATTATAAATGTCTTTTTTTCTTTCTGTGTGCATATATATATAAAACCATTGTAAATTTAAATTTTAAAAGAATAAATCAATACCTCTGCTGATCGAACTTCTCCACCAAACAGTGGCTGCAACTCCAACCACGGTGCACAACTCCTATAACCCCTCTGCCTGCACAGTTACATCACAGCCCAAGTCGCAGAACCCCATAATCGAACCCACCTCCATTCCCAATTCTTCGAGCCAGCAAAAACAATCGTCTCCCCTTGATTCGAAACCCCATCCAAATGAAACCCCAACCACCTCCATTCGCGACATCGACCACGACGTTGCCCTTCTCCGACCTATCTCCTTCCCCCACGCGCTTCGAATTACGCTTCCACCTTCACTGAACTCGAGCAAGAGCATTCATCAATCGTACTCGCGAAACCCTACAGCCACGCGCGCCTTGATCTCATCGCGATCGTCATCGCGACCTACCGCAACACGGTACCCACATCGATCCACCATCGCGATGTCGTTTCTCCCTTTTTGCTTCGAAATACGGGGGATGCGATTCAGTATTAGGAAGCGATTGCCCCTTTTTTTTCCGGTTACAGATTGGAAAATTAATGGCTTCGGCCATTATTGATTTTCGAATTGAAGGGGAGTAGCGAAAGTGGTTTTTATTTTAGTTCTGGTATGCTCTAGCGTTTATACAAAGGACATGACACGAAATTGAGGAGAAAGTAGCGTGCTGGGGAAAGGATTGAAAATGGCGTATACAAGAAGCCTGATAAATGAAATTAAATTTCATTAAATTATTACCAATTAAATTTTCAACGCACTTATATATCGTATACTCACATACTAACTCCAATCAAAACAAAATTGGAAATCCGATAATTGTTGAATATGCGCTTATATGATTTTTGTTTGATGATAATAAATATATATACATTCATTTAAATGTATTTGTTAATATACTATTTTATTTTCACAGATTAAATAAATATTTGCTGAATAAAATAAATAACACAGATTTTGAATTCAAACGAATATTTTATTCAAACAAATATTTATTACAATTTTGAATTGTACAAATTCAAGCTCTCACTATTCACTATACAACTTTGATACAAATTCAATTACATCACTATTTTACATATACATTTAACCTCACTACATATCACTCACACTCGTATTTTTATCTTTAACTTCATTCCGGTTTGAATCCAGCATCTGAGCAATCTGCAAAAATATTCACTAACGAAGTAAAATTGAAAAAGAAATTTTTTTGCAATATAAAATAAAACGTGAATTTTGAAAATGATATTTGCCTCATTTATTTGGGTTGTTCGTCATCATTTGCATTTGAATTCGTCATACACGAACAACTTGTGACATACACAGTGTATCACTGTATATGCCACAAGGCCATGCACACCGATATACACTTGATAATGCTATAGGGACAGGTGAGCACCAGTCAAACCCAAATGAAAAGCCGGGTTCAACTCACGTGCAAAATATTCAAAATCACGTCATTAGCACAAGGTCAAACCTGAGTTTTTAAAACTGGGTTCAACACAAGGCAACATGAAGAATGCAAAGCTTCGACAAATCAAAACAGCAATTATGCACATGTATGCAGACCAGTGTCAACAATCAAGTAAATGCAAAGAACAGCAAGCTCGACTAACAGTACAGACAAATGCTCATATGAATATGAAATAACCAGAGCCAAGAATACATGTACTCAAGGCAATATGCACAAATGTAAGACCAAAGTGCAACAGACCAATTTCAAATGCATCAGTGAAGTAGTAATGAAACTGCAGTGGACATGTATACAACAGAAGAAGCCATGATCAAGACCTACAACAACATGGACTGCAACAATCAAACCAACACCTACACAATACCACAATATCTAGATCAAGTGACATCACAGCACATGCACATCAACCAAACAGTGGCTAATGAAGTACAGTATGCAAACATGAAGGGAATATAACTACAAATGAAAACTGGCCACAACAAGTTCAAGTGAGTCAAGTTCAGGCCAGAAGCTCAAGAAACATCATTGATACAAGAAAAAGTAATGGGTGAACAGACCAAAAATGTGCAAAACAGTGAAAACGCTCAATGCACCAATAAACAGAGAACATGCATAGCGACTGCAACAGCGACAAAACATCATGAATATACACAATGCAGAGTACATGAATACAACTACAGGAACTCGACTACAAAAGAAAGCTTCAAACACCCACATATATGAAGTACACGAGTACAAGATCAACACAGCAGTCTCAAGTGACACAGTTGCAAACAACATGACAGGAAACAGATCAATATGAACTGATGAAGTAGTGCAAATGAACAAGTGCAACAGTGAGTGGCAATGAACCATCCAGAGACTCAGTGAAGTCTAAGTATGCAACTACATGGCATAAATGCAACTACAATGATGCACAAAGATACACGGCAAATTGGCACTTAGGCAAGTGTACATACAACAAATTTTGCAGTGATACAAAACAAGTTCGACAGGCAATAAGCAATAGTTGACAGTGAAGTCGAAATCATGGAAGGGCCAGAGAATTTGAATTTATGAAATCAAAAAAATGACCGAAGTCAAAGTCAGAAACGATCAAGCCGTGTTCATCACGAAAATGAATCAATGCCATGACCACCAAGCAATGAATATACAGGAATTGAAAAGGTCAGGAATCATCAACATCGTTCGAGAATAATAAAGTGGCCGAGATGAAGAATTTGACAAATTCAAATATAATTGTACGAACGCAAATCTAGGGTTACAAACCCTATATAAACAATCATCATCGGCAATCTCAAGAGTATCGAATTCAAGCATAAAAACAGAAAAGCAAAAAGAACAGAAAGTACATACCGAAGCCTTTCGAATTCGATCAATTCGAAGCATTCGAAGTGCACCAAAGGAAACCATCGATTGACAAAGGAACGCCGGATCAACCAATCGAGTATTTACACTCGCAAGCTTCGATTTCAAAAACCCTAGTTTCTGAAGAGAAGGACAAAAGCCCTAATTTTGCAATCAGGAGGAACAAGAAGAACACGGCTACCATTATCTCACAAGCAAAGAAATGGGCCAGCCGAAGAAATAAAAGGAGACGGTCAAGATGAATTACAAAGAGGGCCGGCCTTTTTATTTTTAAGGGTTATAGTATTTTAAATTTAGGGTTATTTAATTTTTAAATTGTTTTTAATTGTATTTTCTTTTTAAACCATTTTAAATTTCTAGTCATGTGACTAGGGGACAAGCTACGTGGCGTAGCTTGAGAATTCGCAACTCGGTGGTTGAGTTGTGGCAAGGTTTTGAGCATAGAGTTAGATTAGTTAATAGCGGGTATAGCGAGTTTACATGTGTAAGCGAGGGACTATCTAATTTCTAGTAGAAACCTTAGGGGCAGCACGTAGGCATGGTTTTGCCGAAGCTGGATAAATTCAGTGTTGTTCTGTTATTTATATTCTGCGATATCTGTGCTGCTATTCTGTGATCTGAATTGAATATTTTATAAGCTTCCGCGATTAATTTTTATAATTTATACCATCACCCTATTCAACCCCCTCTAGGGTGAAATCTATCCTACAAGTGGTATCAGAGCTAGGAACAAAAGCCGTTTTTGTTTTAAAAATTTGATTTTTTACAAAAACCAAATTTTGTTTTCAAAAAAATTTGAATTTTTAAAATGGCTTCTTTTAATAATGCTTTTGCTGAGGGTCAATCCATAGTTAGACCACCAATGTTCAATGGTGAATATGCTTATTGGAAAAATAGGATGGAAATTTTTCTGAAAACCATTGACGCATGGAATATTGTTGAGACAGGTTATAGAATACCAACTATAACCGTAGATAATCAAGAAATAGAGAAACCAAAGGAACAATGGACAGAACTAGAAAATAAATTACAAAATACTAATGCCAAAGCTATGAATTCTATTATCTGTTCATTAGATCAATTTGAATTTAATCGTGTCTCCCATTGTCTAACTGCACAGGAAATATGGCACATACTAGAAGTGACTCACGAAGGAACATCTCAAGTCAAAGAATCTCGCCTTGCCATGCTAAGCAGCGAATACGAGAACTTTACAATGGCAAAGGAAGAAAATGTCAAAGAGATGTACGGACGACTTTCCAATATCGTATACAAATCAAAAGCTCTCGGGAAAACATACACCGAATTGGAAATAGTCCGGAAAATCCTCATAGTCCTTCCATGAAGCTTTGAAGCAAAAGTAACTGCCATTCAAGAATCAAAAGATTTAAAAAAATTTAAAGTTGAAGAACTCATCAGAAATGTCACTACGTATGAGCTAGAAATGAAATTCAAGGAAGAGCGTGAAGGAGGAGATACTCGAAAGAAATCAATAGCGCTCAAAGGAACAACCGAAAGTGATGATGATAACGATGATGATGATGATGATGGAGCAGCAGAGCTGGCACTACTAATAAATAAATTCAAAAGGTGGAATAGCAAATACGGAAATCCTGCTCGAAATCATGAATTGAAAAGCAAAATAGGCAAAGCATTTGACTACTCAGAAGAACAGGAGATCATCTGTCATAAGTGCAACCAACCTGGACACATCAAGCCCAATTGTCCTCGAAATCGACACGACTTTGGAAAGAAACAGAAAAAGAAAAGTTTTGCAGCCACTTGGGATGAAATGGATGAGAATGATAAAAGTACTAGCAGTGAGAGTGAGAAAGCAGATATGTGCCTTCAAGGAAATATAACTGACAGCGACGATGACGAGCCAAGCGAGGTATCAAAACTTACTCACTCTGAATTACTTATTTATTTCCATGAAGTAAATGGTTGTTATGAACGACTTGGGGAAAAATACGCCAAACTTGAATCTCAAAAGGATACTTTGATAGAATGCAATGAAAAACTTGATCAATTAGTTAAGAACTATCAACGTAGGATCCCTAAGTGTGATAAGTGTCCAACATTCGAAGAGGAAATTAAAAAATCAGAAATCAATATAAAATCTCTTGAAAATGAAATTCTGATTTTAAAAGAGAATGAAAATACTTGGAGAGAGAATTCTATTAAAAAGTGCACACAATTGTTAAACGAAAATGAATCTCTCAAAACACAAGTCCAACAATTGTCAACGACTTTCGATAAATTTTCAAAAAGTGAAAAATCGTTGAATATGCTATTAGGAAAGCAAACTGTTAATACGGTTAGACAAGGACTTGGATATAATAATTCGAAAATTGTTGAAAGCAATATTAATCAAGTTAATTCTATGTGCAAAATTTGCAGAAATTTTGGACACGATCACAATAATTGTTGGTATAGACCCAAACATGTGAAAATTATACCGATTTGGGTTCCAAAAGGCACAAATATAAAATCTCTCAAAGTTAAACAAATTTGGGTGCTGAAGGGAACAATTATAAATAGTTTTGGGTCTACACAAAATTATTTTTCAAAATTTTCTACCACTAACAACCATGGACCTATAAAAACAAATAGGTCACATAAATCTTTTCTCGTGTAGGTGTGGTGGCAGGCTAAGGAACAACAATAGTGTTCTCTGGATTTTTGGCTGTTCCGGAAATACAACGGGTGACAAAAAAAAGTTCCTTAGCCTAGTATAAAGGTGACAGAATCACAACGTACAAAAATGAAAAATATCGTAAAGGTAAAACAAGTAAAGGCATATTTATTTGTACGATATATTGAATGTGATAATATGCACCGTATTCTGAATTAAAATCAGCCAATATTGAGATGATGAAAAGATGATGATTTTGATTCTGACTTATTCAAAATTGTTGGCCAATTATATTCTTATGCCAAAAACACTATAAAAATCTCTAGATTCTTTGAATTGCTTCATATATATCAGTTTGGATTAAAAGTAGTGTTTTGTTGGAAAATACAATTGGTTATAATACGGCTGACTCTATATTCACGGGTTTTTGATTATTTACACGTCTTCATTTCAAATTCAAAAGAATGTCATTTAAATTGTTGTTAAAATTGAGTTTGAAATTTTTGAAGCATACTTCATGGTTTGGTCAATCAAATTCAATTAGTGATAATTTTGAGTGAAAAAGAAATTCAGATGCAGATTACACTGGTAATCTAGTTGATAGAAAAATTACTGGTTGAACGTGATTTTTGAGACATTTAGTACTGCATCTATTTTCAAATAAAATATCTGCATATACTTCAATTCAAATATTTTTCAAATAGAAAAAAAATTTCTTATGAAACCCCCTGGAGAAAATCATTTTTGACCATAGTTTCAGATTAGCCATTTTTGAAAAATTAATTTCATAATTATTTTTGAATTTGATTTTAAATGACTATTTTGACTAATCTGACTCTCTAATGTTTATCAAAAAGAAAAATATTGATTAAAAAAGTGATGAGTGTTAATATTGATCAAATATTATGACTCGGGACCGTATAATTAATAAATTTCTTTAGAAATTTAAACAAGAGTTATAAAACTATTTGTTGGTAAAAATTCCATGACCATCTCTATACCTATCATATTTCTAACGACCATCACTTGTCAGAATTCTGTATAGTTTGTCAATATGTGGTACTTTAAACAGGAATCGTTCGTTTTTCATTTTCACATTTTTTTTTTAAAAAAAAAAGGTAAATAAATAAATAAATACCAAAGTATTCACTCTCATTTAAAAGTCCTCACGGTTATGCATGGGTGAATTACTTGGAATTTGTTATGTGCTTCCATGCTCATTTAAAAGTCCTCGCGGTTATGCATGTATGGAACTCATATCAAAAGTTGATTTTTAAAATAAACAATTTGATTCTAATCCCATTTAAAAGTCCTCACGGTTATGCGTGGTTAGAAGATACTTGAATTCATTTTTTTTTTTAAAATTAAAATTGGAATACTACTAATCTCATTTAAATGTCCAAATGGTTATGCATGGTTAGTAGATATTCAAATTCCTGATATCAATATACCACAAATAGACACAACTGCATGGTTTTATATGATGACATCATTTCCATCATTCTAAAAGTGGAATATGCGCCTAACAAAACATTTATGATTTTTGTTTGACTTTTTATTGAAATTTAGTATTATATTCAATTGAGTTTTAATGTTGGATTAATATCGATCACTTTATCTCTATTTTTTTCTAACACTATTATTCTTTTGCTGATAACAAAAGGGGGAGAGAAAAGTTAAGATTTTGTCATATAAAATCAAGCAAAGGTCAAATAATTTTCCATTTTACATCTAGGCTCATTTGCATATTTTTATTTATATGCATATATGTAGGGGGAGCTTTGTGTAGAGAGGAAGCATTTAAACAGGGGGAGCAATGCATATCCATGATTAAATACATTTAACATATTCAAATTCTTAAATATATGTTTGTTATCATCAAAAGGGAGAGATTGTTAAATATGCGCTTATATGATTTTTGTTTGATGATAATAAACATATATACATTCATTTAAATGTATTTGTCAATATACTATTTTATTTCCACAGATTAAATTAATATTTGCTGAATAAAATAAATAACACAGATTTTGAATTCAAACGAATATTTTATTCAAACAAATATTTATTACAATTTTGAATTGTACAAATTCAAGCTCTCACTATTCACTATACAACTTTGATACAAATTCAATTACATCACTATTTTACATTTACATTTAACCTCACTACATATCACTCGCACTCGTATTTTTATCTTTAACTTCATTTCGGTTTGAATCCAGCATCTCAGCAATCTGCAAAAATATTCACTAACGAAGTAAAATTGAAAATGAAATATTTTTGCAATATAAAATAAAACGTGAATTTTGAAAATGATATTTGCCTCAGTTATTTGGGTTGTTCGTCACCATTTACATTTGAATTCGTCATACACGAACAACTTGTGACATACACAGTGTATCACTGTATATGCCACAAGGCCATGCACACCGATATACACTTGATAATGCTACAGGGACAGGTGAGCACGGGTCAAACCCAAATGAAAAGCCGGGTTCAACTCACGTGCAAAATATTCAAAATCACGTCATTAGCACAAGGTCAAACCCGAGTTTTTAAAACTGGGTTCAAAACAAGGCAACATGAAATATGCAAAGTTTCGACAAATCAAAACAACAATTAAGCAAATGTATGCAGACCAGTGTCAAAAATCAAGTAAATGCAAAGAACAGCAAGCTCGACTAACAGTGCAGACAAATGCTCATATGAATATGAAATAACCAGAGCCAAGAATACATGTACTCGAGGCAATATGCACAAATGTAAGACCAAAGTGCAGAAGACCAATTTCAAATGCATCAGTGAAGTAGTAATGAAACTGCAGTGGACATGTATACAACAGAAGAATCCATGATCAAGACCAACAACAACATGGACTGCAACAATCAAACCAACAGCTACACAATACCACAACATCAAGATCAAGTGACATCACAGCACATGCACTTCAACCAAACAATGGCTAATGAAGTACAATATGCAAACATGAAGGGAATACAACTACAAATGAAAACTGGCGACAACAAGTTCAAGTGAGTCAAGTTCAGGCCAGAAGCTCAAGAAACATCAATGATACAAGAAAAAGTAATGGGTGAACGGACCACAAATGTGCAAAACAGTGAAAATGCTCAATGCACCAATAAACAGAGAACATGCGTAGCGACTGCAACAGCGACAAAACATCATGAATGTACACAATGCAGTGTACATGAATACAACTACAGGAACTCGACTACAAAAGCAAGCTTCAAACACCTACATATATGAAGTACACAAGTACAAGATCAACACAGCAGTCTCAAGTGACACAGTTGCAAACAACATGACAGGAAACAGATCAATATGAACTGATGAAGCAGTGCAAATGAACAAGTGCAACAGTGAGTGGCAATGAACCATCCATAGACTCAGTGAAGTCTAAGTATGCAACTACATGGCATAAATGCAACTACAATGATGCACAAAGATACAAGGCAAATTGGCACTCAGGCAAGTGTATAGATAACAAATTTTGCAGTGATACAAGACAAGTTCGACAGGCAACAAGCAATAGTTCACAGTGAAGTCGAAATCATGTAAGGGCCAGAGAATTTGAATTTATGAAATATAAAAAAATGACCGAAGTGAAAGTCAGAAACGATCAAGCCGTGGTCATCACGAAAATGAATCAAAGCCGTGACCACCAAGCAATGAATATACAGGAAATGAAAAGGTCAGAAATCATCAGGGTCGTTCGAGAATAATAAAGTGGCCGAGATGAAGAATTTGACAAATTCAAATATAATTGTACGAACGCAAATCTGGGGTTACAAACCCTATATAAACAATCATCATCGGCAATCTCAAGAGTATCGAATTCAAGCATAAAAACAGAAAAGAAAAAAGAATAGAAAGTACATACCGAAGCCTTTCGAATTCGATCAATTCGAAGCAGTCGAAGTGCACCGAAGGAAACCATCGATTGACAAAGGAACGCCGAATCAACCAATCGAGTATTTACAGTCGCAAGCTTCGAATTTCAAAAACCCTAGTTTCTGAAGAGAAGGACAAAAGCCCTAATTTTGCAATCTGGAGGAACGAGAAGAATACGGCTACCATTATCTCACAAGCAAAGAAACTGGCCAGCCGAAGAAATAAAAGGAGACAGTTAAGACAAATTACAAAGAGGGCCGGCCTTTTTATTTTTAAGGGTTATAGTATTTTAAATTTAGGGTTATTTAATTTTTAAATTTTTTTAATTGTATTTTCTTTTTAAACCGTTTTAAATTTCTAGTCGTGTGACTAGGGGACAAGCTACGTGGCGTAGCTTGAGAATTCGCAACTCGGTGGTTGAGTTGTGGCAAGGTTTTGAGCGTAGAGTTAGATTAGTCAATAGCGGGTATAGCGAGTTTACGTGTGTAAGCGAGGGACTATCTAATTTCTAGTAGAAACCATGGGGGCAGTACGTAGGCAGGGTTTTGCCGAAGCTGGGTAAATTCTGTGTTGTTCAGTTAATTATATTCTGCGATATCTGTGCTGCTATTCTATGATCTGAATTGAATATTTTATAAGCTTCCGCGATTAATTTTTATAATTTATACCATCACCCTATTCACCCCCCCTCTAGGGTGAAATCGATCCTACAATAATAATTCAATATTACGGACCCAATAGAACTGGTTTCGTCGAATTCCGAGACTACGCCTCAGAAGCTATTTTTAAACTCAATTTAAATAATAATAAATTTCAAAACTTAACAAACCATCCTTAAATTTGATTTCAACACTTCTATTCTCTTCCGTATTATCAATACAAATTTTATAAGCCTTAAAATTATTTTTAATAGGCTTAAAATCTCAGATTTCATATTTTATTCAATTTTAAATTATTTAATAATTTAATTATCAAATAAATTGTGAAATTCGTAATTCAAGTTAAAATTACTCTATTGAATATGTAAAATCAATTAAATATCCCGATTTCTTTTGTTTAAAAATTCCGGGTCGTCACAAGTCGTGTTGGTTTGGGAACCGTTATCACGCAAAGAGAACGTGTTATTGCATATGCATCTAGGCAATTGAAGCCAGCCGAGACTAGATATGCCACTCATGATTTAGAGCTCGCGGCTATTGTTTTCGCCCTTCGGATTTGGCATCATTATCTTTTGGGAGAAAAATTTATTCTTTACACCGATCATAAATCTTTGAAGTATTTATTTTCTCAAAAGGAACTTAATTTGCGTCAACAACGTTGGCTCGAGTTCCTTACATCATGTGATCTTGATATTCTTTACACTCCCGGAAAGGGAAAGCACATTTCCGATGCACTCAGTCATAAGCAACAAGCGGTTGTTTCTATGATGACATCCGAATGGAATGATCTCGGAATTTTATCCATTTGTGAGATTCGAGATCGTGAATCCAATTTGGGTGCATCTCTTGTTTTATGTAGCCTTGAGGCTCATCCTTCACTTTTAGACCGCATTCTTGAAGCTCAAAAGCTAGATCCTGAATTAGCTCTTCTTAGCCAAAGTTGTTGGGATAAAATTGGTATTGAAAGTTTGAAAGACTTTAATATTGATTCTCGTGGCGGCATTCGAAAATTTGGTAGATTTATCGTGCCAAATATTAGTGATCTTCGTAAAGATATTTTA
The DNA here is from genome assembly GCA_030765085.1 of Allium cepa. Classification (NCBI taxonomy): domain Eukaryota; kingdom Viridiplantae; phylum Streptophyta; class Magnoliopsida; order Asparagales; family Amaryllidaceae; genus Allium; species Allium cepa. Next base: position 155,738,094 of record CM060929.1, on the reverse strand, counting down.
GAAGATTCCCATCGTTCTAGATTTACCATTCATCCCGGTAATAGTAAAATGTATGCGGATATGAAGCGACTTTATTATTGGGATGGAATGAAATCTGATATTGCTAACTTTGTTAAGCGTTGCATGACTCGCAAACTTGTCAAGGCCGAGCATCAAAGGCCAGGTGGGTTGTCGCAACCTTTGGATATTCCAATTTGGAAGTGGGATCAAATTTCTATGGATTTTGTTGACGGCCTTCCCCGTTCTCATTCGGGCCATAATAGCTTATGGGTGATAGTTGATAGACTTAGTAAATCCGCCCATTTTATTCCCGTTTGGTCTAATCGGACCGTTCCTCTTTTGGCCAAAAACTTTATTAAAGAAATTGTTAAATTACATGGAGATCCTACTTCTGTTGTTAGTGATCATGATCCATTGTTTACTAGTGGATTTTGGAAGAGTCTTCAAAAAGCTTCGGGAACGAAGCTTAATTTTGGCATCGCTTATCATCCTTAGTCCGATGGACAAACCGATCATGTGAATCAAACTCTTGAAGATCTTCTTCATGCGTGAATTCTTGATTTTGATGGAACTTGGGAAGATCATATTTCTCTTGTTGAGTTTTCCTATAAAAATAGCTTCCAATCTTCTATTGGTATGGCACCTTTCGAGGCACTCTATGGAAAGCCATGTAGATCTCCTTCTTGTTGGCTTGAAGCCGGTGAGAGGTTGGTTTTTGGTCTAGATTTTATTCGTGATTCCCCCAAAAAGGTTGATCTTATTCGTAATAGGATGAAAGAAGCCCAGAGTAGACAAAAATCCTATGCCGATAACTGAAGAAGGAAATTAGAATTTTCTGGGAGATTTTGTGTTTATTCATGTTTCACCTATGAAGGGTGTCATGCATTTTAGTCGATCGAGAAAGTCATCACCTCGATATAATGGTCCATTTCCCATCACCAAACGTGTTGGTTCCGTGGCTTATCGCCTTTTATTACCGGCTCGATTTTTTGCTATTCATGTCGTGTTTCATGTTTCTCAATTACGGAAATGTCTTCGAGATTCCAATTTTATTCTTGAGCCTGGTGTTGTGGAAGAAATTGAAGTTTCGCCTAATTTGACTTATGAGCAACATCCTATTCGTATCATAGCTTCGGAGATTAAACGCCTTCGAAATAAAGATGTTCCTCTTGTGAAAGTTCAATGGTCCTTAAATCCAAAGGATTGTTCTTGGGAATCCAGAGAATTCATCGAGCGAACACATCCGGACTTACTTTCTCATGCTCTTTGAGGTGAATTTCTTATTCCAAATTTCTTCTTTTGTGTTGATATGCTTTTACGGTTGTTACTTTAAATTTTCTTCTTAAATATTACGAGGACGCAATTTCTTTGAGGAGGGGAGTCTATAACAAACCGCATATTTTACGATTGAGTATTTAAATATTTTATTTAAATATTTCATCGTTAGTCGGATTTTTTAGTCTGAAAAGCTACTTTTTGCAAACAGTCAAATTAGGACTCGAGACCACCCCTATTGATTTCAAAATGACGTTTGCGATCTTTTTGAGTATAAAGTTTGATATGTTTGGACATAGAAGAATTTTGCTACTTTTTCACTTAGGGCTTCGGTTTTTGTTTCAGCCTATTAGACCCAAGCTTCACCCCTCTTCTCTTCATTACTTCATTTCTATTTCCTAATAATCAAGCTTTAGAAACAATAGAGAGAGGAGTGGGAAATTAAAACTCCAAGCCCTAGTTTCCATTTGCAAATAAAGTTCTAGCTCCAAATTTATAGAAGATGTTAACCCTGCTGAAGCTTGAGCCGACTCATCAGACAAAGCAGTTAGCGACTCAGAAGGCATACGACTTACCATAAGTCCTTGGCGGTTCAAGTGTATAAGCTCAGTCAACTCGTGTACGACTCAATGACCCAACTGCGCGACTCAAAGAATCCCCGACTCAACTATTATGCGACTCATGGGAGTTTCTAAACTCAGCGACTCACGACTTAAGGAGCCTAATAAGTTAAAGCATTAGCGACTCATTGAAAGGACGACTTAGGGAAAGTACCGACTCATTTGACCTGGCTCCGACTCATCAAAGACCGACTCATCTGATCATGACTCATCCACTTAAGGTCTTACCGACTCATTGGAGCTACGACTCAGGAAAAGTCCACGACTCAACAGGCTAACGACTCAAGAAACCTACGACCTAAGGAACCTGGCGAGTTAAGGAGATTCTATGAGTTAAGGATGGCACGACTCAGGGAGGTTTACGACTCAAAAGATAAGTCGACGCACGACACAAGACTCAGAGGCAAGTTCAGAGTCATGCTGCAAAGGGGTGACTCGTAGATGACTCACGACTCATCATGAGTCGGTCATGACTCATCATGAGTCGGTCACGACTCATGACTTGACAGTTTCAGCCTAACATTTTGCCTATAAATACATGGCCATATTCAACATTGAGAGGACTTTTGGGGGGGGGGGACTGACTTCCTAGGCGCCATTACTCTGCTATTGTCTCGACTTCAAGCAACACTCAAGCAACACTTCTATCACCCTAATCACCAAAGACATTTCGACAAATCTCAAGAAGAAAAATAACTCATTCATCATGCATTCGAAGGATTCTTCTACATTGGAGTTTGAGATATTTGTCTAAGTGTGTTGTAATCGGAGTTGATTGTAAAGAATTGTAACTAAATCAGCAATAAAGAGCTTTAAAGTGGACGTAAGCTTGATCCTAAGCCGAACCACTATAAATACTGTGTCTTTTATAGCTTTCCTGTGATTTCTTTGCATATACTTTGTTCCCGTACCAACGGGTGGTGCTTTCACAATTTCCATCTATACACCGGGGTGTTAGCGTTTATTTTTTAGCGTTAACATTTTTTGGTGCTTTCACTGAGAATTGAACTCAGGACAGCTGTCATCATTGCTTCGCAGAGATTTGAAGAAAGAATTTCCTTAAAAACCAGAAGTATATCTGAGATTATGGCTCCTGGAAGGAAAAGCAGATCTATTAGATCTGGGAACATTCAAGAGGGAACCTCCGCTTCCCCTGCGCCTAATCTACCCACTCCGTCTGTTGGAGTTACAAAAGCGGAATTGGATGCTGTGATTCTAGGGCTAAACCAGCAGATAAACGCCCAAAATGCGCAACTAGAGGCTCAAAGTGCCCAGAATGCTCTGATTCTGAATAAGTTGAACGACTTGCTTGGGGCAAACAATGAACCGGCTGGTAATGAAAGGAACTATGCTGGCAACATTCATGATGTTAATGAAAGGAATGCTCATGAAAGGCCTACTAGTCCCTTTGAGCAGGCAGTACCTGACGCAGGTGGATCTAGAACTCGGCATGATGAGGAATATCTTTCTGGAGTGGTCCGGCAGATCATGAAAGAAAGTATGCAAAGGGTTGAAGATGAGAAGGAATGGGGTTTCGCTCCAAGCAAAACTCCGTTTACTGAAAAAATCTTGAAGGCGGAATTTCCAAGGAAATTTGTCCCTCCAACTATCCCAGCTTACAAAGGGACAAGTGATCCGAATGAGTTCTTGTATAAATATGATTGGCACATGACAGGTGCCAGGGCCTCCGACGAAATAAAGTGCCGATATTTCCCCGTATACCTGGAAGGCGTGGCTTTGCTGTGGTTCACCAAGTTGCCAGTTCGATCTATCGATCAGTTTTCAGACTTGACCAGAAAATTTAAGGAGCAGTTTAGGCTATATGCTTCGAAGGCCAAGGATATCATGTCATTGTCCAGTTTAGAGCAGAATCCTGGTGAGTCTATCAGATCTTTCTTGAACCGTTTCAATATAGCATTGGCTGAAGTGGACAATGCTGAACCACGAATGATATTGACTTATCTGATGAGGGCTATTGATAAGTCAAGCGAATTTGGGAAATGGTTAAATATGAAGGAGCCAACCTCTCTCGAGAAGTTCTACAAAAAAGCGGACGAATTCATTCGCTTGGAAAGTCGTCCTTTGCCAGTAAAGGCAGTGTTGGAAAAAGCTGAAGACAATACTGTCGCTCCACGCAAGAATGAGTCGGTGGGGCAGAAAAGGGAGAATAATAATGGAAAGAAACAGGGTAATCTGAAGAAGCCCCGGTCCTTCAAGCCATCAGAATATACTCCATTATCACATACGCCGAAGCACATCTACCTTGCCACCAAAGATTCCGTCGATTTCCCTAAACCTATCCCTTTGAGAACTGGGAGAAAAGCCATACAAAGTGGGAAATTTTGCCGCTTCCACAATCAACCAGGTCATGAAACTGATGAATGCCGCCAGCTGAAGAATCTGATTGAAGAGCTGCTAAGAGAAAACAAATTGCAGCAATTTGTGAAAAAGAATAGCAACAATCCTGCATCATCGAGTCAGGGGCAGCGGGCTCCTGTTCATCAGCCTGGGGCAGGTGAGAAAGCTACGGGGCATGAATCTGGAAGGCCCGTTATCAATGTCATTTCCGGAGGACCTCACCCAGCTGGCAAGAGTTGGGGTGAGATGGAGAGATATTCCAGGGCTTTGAAATATGCTCCAGCCGAAGAAAACGTCTTTGTTCTAGAAGACACTACGCCCCTTAAACAACAAAAAACTTTCAGTGATGATATTATTTTCAGAGCCAGAGATTCTACAGGTATTGAAGCTCCTACTTTAGATCCCTTGGTCATCTCGGCTGGTATTGGACCAGCCATTGTCAGAAGAGTCCTCATTGACTGCGGAGCATCATGTAATATCCTCTTCAAAAAGACATTTGACCAGATGAAAATCCCTATGATCGATGTGCAAGCCTCATCACAGAAAATCGTGGGCTTCACAGGGGAGCCAAAGCAACCAGTAGGAACCATCGATTTGTTTGTAGAACTTGGGGAAGGAGAAAGGAAAGTGGCCCGAAAGCAAACATTTGTGATTGTCGATGAGTTTTCTGCCTATAATGCTTTTCTTGGCCGTCCAACACTCGCAGCATTCAAAGCTATCCTAGCCCCGTGGTGCCTCACTATTAAATTCCCTACTGACAATGGAGTAGGAGTTATAAATGGGGATCAAAATGCTGCGCGAGAATGTTATTGGACAGAGCTGCGAGAGTCAAGAAAAAGAGAAATGGGAAAGGATGCGGCAACTTCAGTCCGCATCAAGGAACCAGCTTTGTAGCAATTACAGAGCGGACCCTGCACTGGCGAGCACAGCGGGGCACGGAAAGAAATGGATCCCAGAAAAGCCAGTACAGGGGAGAATAGAGTAGTACCGGTCGAAACGACAATTCCGGTACCTGTTGACCCGAAGGACCCAAATAAGGTGTTGAATGTGGGTTCGCAGCTTAATGTGTCAATTCAGAATGTCTTGATATCTTTCCTGAAAGCAAATCTGGATGTCTTTGCTTGGACTCATGCCGATATGTGTGGGATATCCCCAGAAGTTGCAGTACACGCTCTGAATATTGACCCAAAGTTTACGCCAGTTAAACAGAAAAGAAGAACCCAAGGTCCAGAAAGGTCAGCAGCATTAAAAGAAGAAGTTGATCGACTCATGGAAAATAACTTCATCAAAGAATCTACGTATCCGAATTGGGTTTCAAATCCTGTGCTAGTCAAGAAAGCTAATGGAAAATGGAGAGTATGCATCGACTTTTCTGATCTAAACAAGGCTTGCCCCAAAGATTGCTTCCCATTACCCAGGATCGATCAACTGGTAGACGGAACTGCGGGACATGAATTGTTATCCTTCATGGATGCCTACTCCGGTTATAACCAAATCATGATGCATGAGCCGGATCAAGAGGACACAAGCTTTGTCACAGATGTTGGACTTTATTGCTACAGAGTTATGCCCTTCGGATTGAAAAACGCAGGGGCAACCTACCAAAGACTTGTTAATGCTATGTTCAAACCGCAATTGGGCAAAACTATGGAAGTCTACGTCGACGACATGTTAGTGAAGTCCAGGAAAGCAGTGGATCACATTGAACACTTAGCAGAAATGTTCGCAGTCCTCCGGAAATACAGAATGAAACTTAACCCTCTGAAATGTACATTTGGGGTCGAATCCGGAAAGTTCTTAGGTTTTATTGTCAGTGCTAGGGGCATAGAGGCTAGCCCAGCTCAAATTACCGCCTTAAAAGAAGTTAAAGCCCCTAGAACGAAGAAGGAATTGCAAAGTCTCAACGGAAAGGTCGCCGCTTTGAATCGGTTCATTTCCAAAGCTACTGATAAATGCATCCCGTTCTTCGATGCCCTAAAAAAAGGAAAGAAGAACTTTGAATGGACTCCCGAATGTCAAAAAGCTTTTGAAGAGTTGATCCGTCATATGGAAACGCCTCCGATACTTTCTAGGCCAGGCGATGGCGAGGATCTTCTTATATACTTGGCAGTATCATCTCATGCTCTAAGTGCAGCGCTGATACGGGAAGACAAAAGGATTCAACATCCAGTTTACTATATCAGCAAAAGGCTCACTGGGGCAGAGCTGAATTACTCCAAGTTGGAAAAACTCGCCTATTGCCTACTAGTTGCATCGAGGAAACTGAGGCAATATTTCCAAGCTCATCCTATCAAAGTACTCACTGATCAGCCTCTAAAGCAAGTCCTATTTCGCCCTGAAACTTCGGGTCGTCTTCTAAAATGGAACATTGAACTTAGTCAATATGACATCACCTATCACCCCCGAAAAGCAATCAACGGACAAGCTTTAGCTGATTTCATTGCAGAATTCACAGAGAAAGATAATGGCGAGGAAAAAGCGATCAATGATTCTCCAATCCAGTGGAAGATGTATGTTGATGGCGCAAGAAATGACTACTGTTCTGGAGCCGGAGTGGTACTTGAAACTCCTGAAGGTCGATCATTATGTTATGCACTAAGACTGGAATTTCCTTCAACAAACAATGAAGCGGAATATGAAGCTCTTATTGCAGGTCTGAAAATCGCTAAAGAGCTAAACATTCGAGCATTACAAATTTTCAGTGATTCTCAGCTTATCGTATGCCAAGTCAAGAAGGAATTTCAAGCAAAAGGTGGAAATCTGCCTTCCTACTTGTTAAAGGCTTGGGAACTCCTATATGAACTCGATCACTATTCAATAAGCCACATTCCTCGTGAAGAGAATATGAAGGCAGATTCCCTCGCAAAGTATTCAAGTTCTGGTGAAGCTCAACTATTGGGATTGGTCCCTGTAGAAGTCCTTTCAGCGCCAAGTATAGACGAGATGGATATAGACTGGATTATGAATGTATCTCAAGAACAAGAGTCATGGATGACTCCAATACTGGATTACCTACTCAGGGGTTCTCTGCCAGAAAACTCGATAGAAAGACGAAAGCTTCTAAGGAAGGCCTCTCGCTATGTAATTCAGGATGGCCGATTGTACAGACGGGGATTCTCAATGCCGTTGCTTCGATGTGTGTCCCGGGAAGAGTCCAAAACAATCCTAGCTGAAGTGCATGGAGGAGAATGCGGTGATCATTCAGGTGGTCAAACACTAGCAAAGAAAATTCTCCGATACGGATATTTTTGGCCAGAAATTAATCGGGATGCCGCAGATTACTCCCGAAAATGTGACAAGTGCCAAAGATATGCCAAAATTCCTAGAGCACCTTCTACCGAACTCACACAGATGGTCAGTCCATGGCCATTTGCAATTTGGGGAATGGATCTCATTGGGCCGCTACCAACTGCTAAATCAGGGATTAAATATGCTATTGTTGCAGTTGATTATTTTACTAAGTGGGCTGAAGCTGAACCATTGGCTACTATCACTTCTAAGAAAATGATAAGCTTTGTGACCAAGAATATCATTTACAGATACGGTGTGCCTCAGAAAATAATCACAGACAATGGTACTCAGTTTGAAAGTGAGGAATTCCAGGATTTTTGCAAACGATTCAAAATCCAGAAAAGCTTTTCGGCAGTAGCTCATCCGCAGGCAAACGGGCAAGTGGAAGCAGTGAACAAGATCATCAAATCAACCATCAAAAAGCAACTCGAAAGAACAAAAGGTGGTTGGGTCGATAAACTACCACTTGCACTATGGGCATACAGAACTACTCACAAAACTGCAACTGGGCATACTCCTTTTTCGTTAGCATACGGATCGGAAGCAATGATCCCGGTTGAAACAGAGGTCCCTTCACACAGAAGAATCCATTTCAATCAAGCAGAAAATGAAAAGCTGCAACTTGAAGCGCTGGATCTCCTTGATGAAAAAAGAGATGAAGCTAACCTCAGAGTTGCAGCTCATCAGCAAAGGATAGCCAGACATTTCAATTCCAAAGTTCGTCAACGCAGCTTTGAAATTGGAGATCTAGTCCTGAAAAGAATTATGACCGCGACAGGTGTGTTTGGACCAAATTGGGAAGGACCATATGTAATAGGTCAGAAGCTTCTCGACGGCACATTCAAGCTCACCACTGTTGATGGAGATCAAATTCCAAGGGCATGGAACAGCAACCACTTGCGTCCATACTTTACTTGAAAATTTTGTTGAAACATTGTAAAAAGAATTATGAATGTATGATTCTTGTAATTGAAAGCAATTGTGAAACTGATGCAAGTAAATAATGAAAGAATATAAAGTGGATGTAGGCCCAATTTCATGGCCGAACCACTATAAATCTTGTGTTCCTTATTATCATTATATGTTTGCTTTGTTTTCGATATAAAAATACATAAAATGTATTGCTGAAATGTCAATTTAAATTTTTGCAGACAATGGAAATGAAACTTGCGTATAATAAGACCGAGCGATTCTCACCATCATTCAACAAACAAATTTCAAGTCTCAAAGACCCCGAATTCGAATCCTAGATAGGAAATACTTCAATTGAACGGCTAATGATTTCGATAGAAACGAGCCCTTGCTGATAAATTGAGATTGTTTGAACAAACAAACATCCAATTAGGAAGCTAGTGCCCGTTCTCACGAACTTGCCTGGCAATGAAGTACATTTCCTTGGATTAAACAAGCCACTTGCGAGAAGAGGGGGATAAAAACTTGAAAAGAAAAAAAAAAAAAAAAAAAGGAGGGGATCGCTGAAAAGGCATAAGCAAGTGAACAAAGGAACAACCAAAGCTACCATCAGCAGCACAAGTCCTCTTCGGAGGCGCAACTCTTCGGAGGATAGAAGACCTCTAATGGGTCATACGCCACAAAAAAGAAAGTTCTCTACTCAACAAAAACGATTGGAGGAGTCATGACCCTCCAACCATGAGAGAGTAACTTCCAGGCGATGAAAACCCTCTCTGAGGCACATTTCACCAGGAGTTGAAGTGTTATAACCGTTCTTCGGGATTTCACTTCACCAGAGTTGAAATGCAAACAAAATAAAAGCCCTCTTCGGAGGCCCATTTCACCAGGAATTGAAGTGTTGTGACCGCTCTTCGGAATTTCACTTCACCAGAGTTGAAATGTAAACAAAATAAAAGCCCTCTTCGGAGGCACATTTCGCCAGGAGTTGAAGTGTAACAACCGCTTTTCGGAATTTCACTTCACCAAAGTTGAAATGCAAAAACAAAGACCTTCTTGAAAGCACACGTTTCACCGAGATTGAAATAAAACTTCCAAGTGTTGAAACGTGAAAAGGCTTTCTTCGAAGGCACAACTCTTTGGGGGTACACGTTTCACCGAGATTGAAATAAAACTTCCAAGTGTTGAAACGTAAAAAAATCCCTCCTTAGAGGTACAACCCCCTCCCGGGGACACAATTAAGAAGAAAGACCTCTTCGGAAACCCACGTTTCACCGAGATTGAAATAAAACTTCCAAGTGTTGAAACGTGAAAAGGATTTCTAAGGCATAACTCTTTGGAGGTACACGTTTCACCGAGACTGAAATAAAACTTCCAAGTGTTGAAACGTGAAAAAATCCCTCCTCAGAGGTACAACTTTCTATATATAAAAAAAAATCCTCATCAAAAGCGTACTTTAACTTTCAAAGGAAAAGTAATTTGCCTACTATGGGAAATGATCGTAAAAAGAAAAGAGGTTAAAGTACCCTTCAGAGGTCCGCTTTACCACATAGAGGAATTCACTTGGTGAAATATGCACGTAAGCAACAGAAAAAAGTGATTTCTTCGAACGACAAAGCCTAAAAACTTATACGAAGGGAGTTGTACTCTATAAAAATTTTCTTTAAAGAATAAAATAATTATTCTTTAGCAAATAAGAGTGCAAGTCCCCTCGAAGTGTAAAATATTGCAGCAAGCTTAAGGTATGGGGGCAATATGGTATAGTAGTATAGATGCATCAGTAGAGTAATACTCAAGCAACATACCATGAGCCCGCTGCAACACTATATAAACAAACTTGTGCAAAAATAAATAGTAAATGCATTCTCAAATTCAAACAGAAATTTGTACAAACGAAGAATCATTTTATTCAACTATAATGCAGATACAGGTTTCAAAATAAAAGCGGGGGCCGGTACCCGCACAACTCTCGGCCAGTTCATACAAAAGAAAAAAAAAAAAAAAGCTAAAATCTTCACTTCTTCTTCCCTCCTTTGGACCCTTTACTCGGTCGAATAACCAGCTTTTCAGGTCGGCCAGTGGTTATAAGGGAAGTAGGAGAGGCAGGTGTAACCGGTTCAACTTCCGGCTCCTCTTTAGTGGCGGTGATTTTCTTCCCCCTCCTCTTTGATGTCCCACGCTTCTCTCTCCTTTGTGAGGAAAACTCACTCCCCGGAGTGACAAGTTTTGATAGAACAATGTCGTCAGAAGGAGTCCGTTCCGGAGAAATGTCACCTCCCTCAGGTCTCTCATCTTTCTGCTCTTGCGAAGCGATGGGATCATCCAAGCCGTGAAGAGCCTCTATTTGTTCCTCCTGTGATCCAGGTTGCGAGGCAGAAGGAGGCGCCACTTGAAGAGATGAAGGAAGGATAACCGGGGGAGAAGAAGCTTGAGTTTGGCTCGGCGCTTTCACTACAAAGGAGAAAAACTTAAAATATCAGTATCTTTCGAAAAGAGAGGGGATGACGGCTCGTCGAAAGTCGGGAATTCATTGACATTTGAAGAATAATCAAAAGTCGGGAATTCATTGAAATTCGAAAAATAATCAAGAAGATCGTCAAGTTCACAAGGAGCAAACGAGCAGTTCACCACTTGGACTGGTCCGGTGTCAAGTTTACCTGGGGCAGTTGGATCTCTGATGCTGATTTCATATCGCTGCGCTTCGTTGCTTTCACCGCCTTCATCCCCGCCTTGTGCACTTGTAGTTTCAGTTACTATCTTAGTCGCAGGCGGAGTGTAGGAGCTAGAACCCGTGATGTCAACCACGGGAGAAACTGGAGGTTGGACAAAGGGAGTAAGTGGTAATTCCTTTCCAGAATGTTCCTCTTCCGCCATTCCAGCTCTCATCCTGGCAAGTTGTTCTTGCCCCTTCGCAAGAGCAGCGCGAGCTTCCTCATCCAGGTAGCGCGCCTCAAAATCTTCATCGCCATACCCGGCGTCTTTAAACATGCTAAGAGCAGCTTCCCACACCTCGGCCAGGGTGATTTCATATTTAGGACCAAGAAAAGAGAGGCTGCCGCGTCCCAAGACACAGTGTACATAAAAATCGAATAAAGTCGAGTTGATGTCGGTTTCCATGGTCTGAACAGTTTCTTCGGCTGCAATCTTACCAGCCATGGCCTCATCTCGATCTTTTTCGGTCTGAGCAAGTTGGGCTTTTAGCGCTTCAATCTCCATGTCCCGGGCGCTCAGTTTATTCTGCAACTGGGTGACATCAGTGCGGTGGTTCTCTACAGCTTGCTCTAGCCTCTCAGCTTTAGCTTCGGCGTCCCTCTGGCTGGCGTGCGCATCTCGCACTTGTTTTTGCAATACCTCTTCTCTTTGGGTGTAAGTATTAGTAGAAGAGGCAAGATCATCTTTGAGCTGCTTTACTTCGGCTTCGAGTTTTTCATTGTATTCGGCTATCTCCTTCATCTCAACGTTGTGTTGATCAAGAATCTTCTGCCACTCTGATTTATCATTTTCCATGGTCAGCATTGCTTCGATGTTAGCCCGATTAACTCTTTGAAGTTCATCAACAAGCTTTTGCCATCTAGACATTCTGTCAATATCAAGCCTGACAGCATCGAGATTTCTGTACATGGCTTCTTTGTCGATGGGGACCAAATCAAGGTCGAAGCGTACCCCCCTCAAACACCAATTCGGGAATCGGCTCTGCAAAGTCGGGGGGCCCCTTTCAACATGGTATGAAGGCCTGTTGAGGAGTGTTTGAATGGCACTTCCTTCAAGAGCAGGAGATTTGGAAGGGATGTCAGTAGAAACTGAGGCGCCAAGTCTCTCAGATGTCACAGGCGCGTGTTCCTCGCCAAGTTTGGTCCGCTTTCTCGAATCCTCAATATGGCTCTTCCCCCTATCATCATGCGTTTTACGTTTATGGGAATCATCACCCCTTGGGAAGGATTCGTATCGCGTGCCTGCTCCCTCGTGGCGTTCTTCATACTTTCTCCTCTCTTCAGCTTTTCGCGCAGCTCTCTGCTCATTGGTCTCTCTGGAATCGGTATAGTATTGCTTGTAATCATAGCTGCCACGCCCTCCATAGCGTCGAAAGTCTTTGTAATAAGAACCGCTGCCGCTGCGCCCCATAGAGGAATCTGAAAGGCAAAAATAACAAGTCTTAAAAACTTCCAGAGAAAAGAAGTTAAATGTGAACAAATGCCAAAAAATCCTAAGTGTTGTGTGATGTGCAAGCTACACGCATTAAGCTACAAACCACTCTTTGGTGTAGAGGTGATGATAGCTTGGGTATGAGGAGTTGATGTTTGTGTTGGCGTTTGTCGAAGAAGAGACGTCGCCTCAATTACAGGAGAGATAGTTTTAGATACGTCATCTCTAAAAAGCTCCTGCGAAGTCACTATTATGTCGCTCAACCCCTCATAAACATCGTCACCACCATGCTTGGTGGGACTTGTTTTCTCAATTCCTGCATCAGCTAATCCCCCGAGAGGCTGTGAAGGTTCTTCTTCTTCCTCGATCGGGGCAAACACCGTCTTACTGGATGACCCCATAATGTCGGTAGAAGTGGAACACTTCACCAATGAAGATTCAATATTAGACTCTTTTGATGCGAGTTGTTCGACAGTAACCGGGGCGTCAGGAGTTTTCGTCGGGGAATCAGGAACTTCTGTTGGAACTTCGTGAGCATGCGTAGAACGAGAAGCATGTAGAAGCCCGTATTGGTGTAAAAATTCATCATTCAGCAGAAATTTTATGCTCCTTTCTTCCGCAGCCACGGCACTCAACCTCTCGAAAACTTGTTTATGAATCGGATCTCTAGTAGGGAGAGGAAGTGCTAAAAACAGGAAAAGAATGAAATTAGCAGCTGAGAGTTCAGATCTCGAGAAAGTTTCAAAACGGAAAAAGTAGAGACAGGAAATCTTACTTCCCACTCTCCAGATGGCATAAAACCCTGGAGGGCAGCGAACGAAGAAAAACTGATTCAAAAATCCGTGAGCGCTTTCGGAGAGATCAGTAATAAGTTTGCGATTTCGAGCGCTTCTTACAACCACAATGGAGGGATGGTCTTTAGTTTTCGTGAATGAGCAAAAATAGCAGATCTCCTCGAAGCTTGGTAACCGATCCAAAACTCTCCTGGATAGAACACATAACCCCATCAGAATGGCGTAGCCATTGGGGTGTAATTGGAATGGAGAGATAGACAACCGAAGCAGGAACTGTTGGAGAAAGTCGTTAAAAGGAGGAATCGCCCCACTTAAGCACATTTGGCGATTGACTGCAACAAAGCCGTAGGGAGGATTGTCAGCAGTGTCATTTGGCCCCGGAAATAAGATGTCGGCATCATCAATGCCAAACTGGACGCGCAGTTGGTTAAATGCCCGCTGATTCAAAGTTGTGGATGTCCTCTCCGGAGGGTTGTCTATAGGGATGGCTACTGGAAAGACATCTTCAGCTTGGTCCATCGGCTCTTCTTGATGAGAGGTCATTCTACACAAGCAACTGGATGTTCAAATGCGAAGGTACACGTTTCCTAAAAGTGTGAAATGTTGTGCAGAACTAATGAAAATAAACAAGTAAATATAACTGAAGTTAAGCTAGTTGGCAGTTGGTTGACTACCAAATTTCAGGACTTATTAACTTAAAAGTTCAGGTGTGGTGTTAGTGCAAACCGGTTAATTTCAGTTGACTGTTTCAATATTGCATTAGCATTCTACTTGGATTTGTTGATTTAGAGCACTTCTCTCACATAATTTTGTTTAAATTGATTATCTGCTATAAGCTAATCTGTCATTTGATGTGGGCAGTCAATGGCAGTATATTCGTCCCAATTTTCTGTAAATATTGTGTTGGACAGATTGTTAGCCTGCAAGTCAAGGTAACCCATCATTGAACGCAATAAAATTCAACAGTTCAAAGTTAATGCAATGGTCCAGTGTTCAAACAGAGTTCACACAAGTCATAACCCATCAACGGTTCAAAGGTTCTGAGTTGGCAGTGTCCTAAGTCATGAGTCATGGAAATAAGGAGATTTTCTCCAAGTTTTGTCTCGGCAACGACTCAGGGCTTAGGCCGTGGAGTATGTTAAAAAAGCTCAGGTTCAAGGGTCTTATCTCGGCCACAACTCAAGGGTTTAGGTCGTGAGGCATGATTGAGTCGAGTCAAACCTATGGCGATATTCGAATCAATCTGACCAACTAATCACCTAACTCCTAATCAGGTGGCCTTCTAACCCATAAACCATCTCGCTCCTAACCCCTAACCCGTTGATCTTCCAACATCTAACCCATTAAACCAAGAAACTCTCAACCTACAACCCCAATTTCATGGCATCAGTAGATCGCCTCGGATCACAAATCGTTGGATCAAACAATCCTCAACCCATCAATGATTAAGACGATCAAACTCGCAAAGCTCAGAAGGGTGGATTGAAGATAAAGACGGAGCGCACAGGTTAATAGTGATCGACAATCAGAAAGGAGGCGAAATTGCTTACGTGGTATGAATTCAGAGATGATCGGAGGAGATTTGAGTTGAAATTGCTTTTGGGAGCTTAGAGATGTGTTAATGGCGGAACACGACTCACGAAAATGGTAAAAGAAGTAATGAGAAGAAAACGACTTAAGCCATTTATACCTCGGAGTAGTGGAAGATGAGTCGACATGCGCGAGTTAAGATAAGTCGAAGCACGCGACCTACGACTTAGGCGTGTGCTTCGAGGGGCAAATGTTAACCCTGCTGAAGCTTGAGCCGACTCATCAGACAAAGCAGTTAGCGACTCAGAAGGCATACGACTTACCATAAGTCGTTGGCGGTTCAAGTGTATAAGCTCAGTCAACTCGTGTACGACTCAATGACCCAACTGCGCGACTCAAAGAATCCCCGACTCAACTATTATGCGACTCATGGGAGTTTCTAAACTCAGCGACTCACGACTTAAGGAGCCTAATAAGTTAAAGCATTAGCGACTCATTGAAAGGACGACTTAGGGAAAGTACCGACTCATTTGACCTGGCTCCGACTCATCAAAGACCGACTCATCTGATCACGACTCATCCACTTAAGGTCTTACCGACTCATTGGAGCTACGACTCAGGAAAAGTCCACGACTCAACAGGCTAACGACTCAAGAAACCTACGACCTAAGGAACCTGGCGAGTTAAGGAGATTCTATGAGTTAAGGATGGCACGACTCAGGGAGGTTTACGACTCAAAAGATAAGTCGACGCACGACACAAGACTCAGAGGCAAGTTCAGAGTCATGCTGCAAAGGGGTGACTCGTAGATGACTCACGACTCATCATGAGTCGGTCACGACTCATCATGAGTCGGTCACGACTCATGACTTGACAGTTTCAGCCTAACATTTTGCCTATAAATACATGGCCATATTCAACATTGAGAGGACTTTTGGGGGGGGGGACTGACTTCCTAGGCGCCATTACTCTGCTATTGTCTCGACTTCAAGCAACACTCAAGCAACACTTCTATCACCCTAATCACCAAAGACATTTCGACAAATCTCAAGAAGAAAAATAACTCATTCATCATGCATTCGAAGGATTCTTCTACATTGGAGTTTGAGATATTTGTCTAAGTGTGTTGTAATCGGAGTTGATTGTAAAAAATTGTAACTAAATCAGCAATAAAGAGCTTTAAAGTGGACGTAAGCTTGATCCTAAGCCGAACCACTATAAATACTGTGTCTTTTATAGCTTTCCTGTGATTTCTTTGCATATACTTTGTTCCCGTACCAACGGGTGGTGCTTTCACAATTTCCATCTATACACCGGGGTGTTAGCGTTTATTTTTTAGCGTTAACAGAAGAAGCTTTGGTAATCGTCCTCCTCTTCTTCTCCAACTCATTCTCTTACAAATTTCAGAAATTCCTAAACCAAACTAAGGAAATATTGTTGAATATGCGCTTTGCGCTATATGATTTTTGTTTGATGATAATAAACATATATACATTCGCTTAAATGTATTTGTTAACGTACTATTTTAATCTTCACAGAATAAATAAATATTTGCTGAATAAAAATAAATAACACAGTTTTTGAATTCAAACGAATATTTTATTCAAACAAATATTTATTACAACTTTGATAGTACAATTTCAAGCTCTCACTATACATATACAATTTTGACTACAATACATGACATTTCACTATTTTACATCAGCATCTCACTACATATCACTCACACTCGTATTTATCTTCAACTGCATTCAAGTTTGAATCCAGCATCTGAGCGATCTGCAAAAATATAAACTAACGCAGTAAAATTGAAAATAAAATATTTTTGCGATATAAAATAAAACGTGAATTTTGAAAATGATATTTGCCTCAGTTATTTGGGTTGTTCGTCATCATTTAAATTTGAATTCATCATACACGAACAACTTGTGACATACACAGTATATTACTGTATATGCCACAAGGCCGTGCACGCCGATATATACACTTGATTGATTTACAGGGACAGGCAAGAACAGGTCAAACCCAAATGAAAAATCGGGTTCAACTCACGTGCAATAACATTGAAAATCACGACACAAGCACAAGGTCAAATCCGAGTTTTGAAACTGGATTCAACACAAGGCGACATGACATGAATGCAACGAAGACCAACATTAAAATGGACTGCAACATGGATATCACAATCAAACTGCAACAAGGCAACTAGGTATGAACAGAACATAGCAGCTCAAGTCATCAAGTTCAGTGCAGACCACAGAATGCCACAGCAAAAACATCATGAAAGACCAGAGTAGTTCAGTCAAGCAAGTGCACAACAATCAACACAGTGAAGTATACCAGTGATACATCAGTGAATTCAACATGACAATGTACAACACCAACATAAGCAACAACATGAACCAACTGTGCATATATGAAGCACAGTACAAGGCATGTCAACAAACAATGTAATCAACATGAGTATCACAAGAACTCGACAGTGGACAGACCAACAACAGTGTGCAACAGGGAACACAGGTCAGACTATATCAACTCAACAGCAACAGGAAGTGCAATTCCAAGTGAAGAACCAGACTCAAGTTAGTGCACAGTGCATATATGATGCATACAAGTACATGCCACAACATGTCAATGAAGCACAGCTGCAAACAATATGGACAGTGAAAACAGAAGTGCACAGCAACAGTATTGAAATGGCCAAATGCAACTGAACCAACTACACAAATAAGCTATGCAGTAAAGTCAATCAGAGGCATCAACAAAGACAATGCTTGACACCGAGCATGTACAAAATGATGCATGATGAATCAGACCATACAATATGAAACAGAGGCAACTAGACTATATGCAAACAAAGTCTCTACATGGATGCAGTGATACAAGTCAGAGCAACAATATCAAAGCAATGGTGATGGGCCGAGAGGACCAGTGACATAAGTAAAGATGAGTGCAGATTCGAAGTCGAAAGCAACATAGCACCAGGCATCACTATGATACAACTTACAAACCCAAATGACAACTCAATAAATTTTGCAGTGAATCATAATGAAGCAGTGCAACATCTTCCATCAATACAATCAAGTGACCAACATACTACAGTGACATCAAAACATGGCAGTAGGGATGTAATTGCTATGAACAACAAGAGGGATACAAGCATCAAGCTGGAGTTTTCAAAACGTGTAACCAAGTCAAAGCAAGTGATAACCAAACATCTCAAATTCAAGGCCGAAGTCATAGTAAAATCGCCATGTCAATGTTGAACAAGTCAACAAAGTATAAATTCCAGAAATCAAAATACCGTGGTCATCACGAAATTGAATCAAACCGTGTTAACCAAGTAAACACGAAATATTCGAAATTGAAGAAGTCAGAAGTCATCACATTCGTTGAAGAAAAATCAAGTGGCAGAGATGAATATGTGACAAATTCAAATTATTTTATACGAACGCAAGAATAGGATTTACAAACCCTATATAAATCAAATTCACATCATCGGCAAGGGTATTGAATTCCAAAAAGCATAAAATCAGTAAAAGAAAAAGCATACAATTACATACCGAAGAAGGAATTCGATCAACGAAGCAGCTGCAAAGAGCATCGAAGTCGAACAATTATCAAAGGTCGGCGCTTCAATTTGAAAGCCCTAAATTGCATCAAAGGGACGAAGCCCCAATTTGATAAGGACGAAGCCCTAAAAAGGAACGGCCGCCATTACAAACAAAGAAAGAAAAGAGACGGGTCAAATAGCAAAGGAGGCCGGCCTGCTTTTCAAAGGGGTTTTGTTTTTAAGGGGTTTTTTAAATTTAATATTAGGGTTATTTCATTTTTAATTGCTTTTAATCGTATTTTCTTTTTTATTTTTCTTTTTAAACCATTTTATTTTTTCTAGTCGTGTGACTAGGGGACAAGCTACGTGGCATAGCTTGAGAATTTGCAACTCGGTAGTTGAGTTGTGGCAGGGTTTTGAGCGTAGAGTTAGATTAGTCAATAGCGGGTATAGCGAGTTTACGTGTGTAAGCAAGGGACTATCTAATTTCTAGTAGAAACCTTGGGGGCAGCACGTAGGCAGGTTTTTGCCGAAGCTGGGTAAATTCTGTGTTGTTCTGTTCTGCATTTTATTATTCTGATATTATCTGTGCTGTGTTTATTCTGCAGTGATCTGTTTTAAAATTAATATACACTTCTGCAATAATTTTTATAATTAACACTATCACCCTATTCACCCCCCCTCTAGGGTGAAATCGATCCTACAAGTGGTATCAGAGCTAGGAATAGAAGTCAACATTTGTTTTAAAAATTCTATTTTTTTTGAAAAAATCAGTTTTTGTTTAAAAATTCGAATTTTTAAAATGGCTTCTTTTAGTAATGCTTTTGCAGAAGGTCAATCCATAGTTAGACCACCAATGTTCAATGGTGAATATGCTTTTTGGAAAAATAGGATGAAATTTTTTTTGAAAACCATTGACGCTTGGGATATTGTTGAGACAGGTTATAGAATACCAACTATAACTGTAGATGATCAGGAAATAGAGAAACCAAAGGAACAATGGACAGAACTAGAAAATAAATTACAGAATACTAATGCCAAAGCTATGAATTCTATTATCTGTTCATTAGATCAATTTGAATTTAATCGTGTCTCACATTGTCTAACTACGCAGGAAATATGGCACATATTAGAAGTAACTCACGAAGGAACATCTCAAGTCAAAGAATCTCGCCTTGCCATGCTAAGCAGCGAATACGAGAACTTTACAATGGCGAAAGAAGAAAATGTCAAAGAGATGTACGGACGACTTTCCAACATCGTATACAAATCAAAAGCTCTCGGAAAAACATACACCGAATTGGAAATAGTCCGTAAAATCCTCAGAGTCCTTCCACGAAGCTTTGAAGCAAAAGTAACTGCCATTCAAGAATCGAAAGATTTAAAACAACTCAAAGTCGAAGAACTCATCGGAAATCTCACCACTTATGAGCTAGAAATGAAATTCAAGGAAGAGCGTGAAGGTGGAGATACTCGAAAGAAATCAATAGCTCTCAAAGGAACAACTGAAAGTGATGATGAGAATGATGACGATGATGATGGAGCAGCAGAGCTAGCGCTACTAATAAAGAAATTCAAAAAGTGGAATCGCAAATACGGAAATCCGGCTCGAAATCATGAATTGAAAAACAGAATAGGCAAAGCACTAGACAACCCAGAAGATCAGAAAATCATCTGTTACAAATGCAACAAACCCGGCCATATCAAGCCACAATGTCCTCAAAAACGATCAAATCAAGGAAAGAAACTAAAGAAGAAAAGCTTTGCGGCTACTTGGGATGAAACCGACGAAGATGAAAGTGATAACACCGAGAGTGAGAGTGAAAAAGCAAATATGTGTCTTCATGGTGAAGTTACAGACAGTGATGACGACGAGCCAAGCGAGGTATCAAAACTCACTCATTCTGAATTACGAATTTATTTCCATGAAGTAAATGGCTGTTATGAACGACTTAGGGAAAAATATGATAAACTTGAATCTCAAAAGGATACTTTGATAGAATGCAATAAACAACTTGATCAATTAGTTAAGAACTATCAAAGCAGAATTCCTAAGTGTGATAAGTGTCCAACATTTGAAGAAGAAATTAAAAAATCGGAAATCAGTATAAAATCACTTGAAAATGAAATTCTGATTTTAAAAGAGAATGAAAATACTAGGAGAGAGAATTCTATTAAAAAGTGCACACAGTTGTTAAACGAAAATGAGTCTCTCAAATCACAAGTCCAACAATTGTCAACGACTTTAGATAAATTTTCAAAAAGTGAAAAATCGTTGAAATGCTATTAGGAAAGCAAACTGTTAATACGGTTAGACAAGGACTTGGATATAATAATTCGAAATTGTTGAAAACAAGATTAATCAAGTTAATTCTATGTGCACAATTTGTAGAAAATTTGGACACGGTCACAATAATTGTTGGTATA
Source organism: Allium cepa (assembly GCA_030765085.1). NCBI lineage: Eukaryota > Viridiplantae > Streptophyta > Magnoliopsida > Asparagales > Amaryllidaceae > Allium > Allium cepa. The sequence goes on along the minus strand of CM060929.1, from coordinate 155,717,194 downwards.
GACCCAAACATGTGAAAACTATACCGATTTGGGTTTCAAAAGGCACAAATATAAAATCTCTCAAAGTTAAACAAATTTGGGTGCCAAAGGGAACAATTATAAATAGTTTTGGGTCTACACAAAATCATTTTTCAAAATTTTCTGCCACTAACAACCATGGACCTATAAAAACAAATAGGTCACTAAACTCTCTTCTCGTGTAGGTATGCTGGCAGGCTAAGGAACAACAGCAATGGTACTTGGATTCTGGATGTTCCAGGCACATGACAGGCGATAAATCGAAGTTCCTTAGCCTAGAAAAGTACAAAGGTGGCAGAGTCACAATGGGGAACAATGACAAGTGTAAAATTGTCGGTAAAGGTAAAGTAGGTAACAATACATTTACCTTAAATGACGTTTTATATGTTGAAAATCTGCACCACAATTTGATATCAATCAGCCAGCTATGTGATAAAGGTATGAATGTTATCTTTGATTCTGACATGTGCAAAATTGTTGACAAATCATCAAAAGAAATCTTATTTTCAGGAAAAAGGAAAGGTAATATATATTCTCTATCTTTTGATGATCTCATCCTCTCTAAATGTTTGGTAGCTAAGGATATAGAAGTGAATTTATGGCATAGACGTTTAGGGCATGCTAGTACGAACTTATTAAACAAATTAAAAAGGAAAAGTTTGGTAAGAGGGTTGCCATCACATGAGTTTGAAACTGAAAACATCTGTAAAGCATGTACTTTGGAAAAACTTAGAAAATCATCGTTTCATGCCAAAAACAATGTAAGCACTTCTAGAGTTCTTGAACTAATTCATATGGATCTATTTGGACCTAATGACATTGCTAGCTTAGGAGGTAAGAAATATTGCTTTGTGTTAGTTGATGATTACTCAAGATATACATGGGTATACTTCTTAGCTAAAAAATCAGAAACTTTTTCATACTTCACAAGATTCGCAAAATTTGTGCAAAATGAAAAAGAAGTCTCTATTGTTTCGTTAAGAAGTGATCATGGTGGAGAATTTGAAAATTATGAATTTGAAACTTTCTGTGATGAAAACGGAATCAAACATGAGTTCTCTGCACCACGTACTCCACAACAAAATGGGGTAGTTGAGAGAAAGAATCGTACTTTACAAGAATTGGCTAGGTCTATGTTAAATGAATATGAACTACCTCTGCATCTCTGGGCAGAAGCTGTAAATACAGCATGTTATGTAATGAATAGAGTTATCATCAGACCGATTCTTAACAAAACCCCCTATGAGTTATGGTTCAACAAAAAACCAAACATCGCTTACTTCAAAGTGTTTGGATGTCCTTGCTATATTCTTAATACAGGTGATCAGTTAGGAAAATTTGAAGCAAAGGCTGATGATGGCATCTTCATGGGTTACTCTTCGAGAAGCAAAGCTTATAGAGTCTACAACAAAAAGACTAAAACAATCGTAGAGTCAATCAATGTGAAATTTGATGAAGGCATTGACGAACAGAATACATCCAAAAGCAACGTTGAAGAGGAGAAAGAAAAAGATGAATTTGAAAAACCAAAAGAAACTGCTGATGCTAGAGAAACTACCACAACTCAAGAAGTCAGAAGAAATCTGGATCCAGAAAAGCTGAAATACAAAACAGACCATCCACCAGAATTGGTAATTGGAAACCCTATAGCAGGTATACTAACTCGTTCATCCTTTAAAAATCTATGTGATCTGTGCTTATATAGTGGATTTATTTCAGAAATAGAACCAAATAGCATAGATTCAGCCCTTAATGATGAAAACTGGTTCATGGCCATGCAAGAAGAACTAAATCAGTTTGAACGAAATAATGTTTGGAGTCTAGCACCTAGACCTAAGGATTATCCAGTTATAGGAACAAAATGGATTTTTAAAAACAAATATGATGAATCTGGAAATATAATTAGAAATAAAGCTAGACTAGTTGCTAAAGGATACAATCAAATTGAAGGAGTTGACTTTGATGAAACCTTTGCGCCTGTAGCTAGACTAGAATCAATTAGAATATTGTTAGCTTTTGCTTGTTACAAAGGATTTAAACTAAGACAAATGGACATTAAGAGTGCTTTTCTTAACGGAGTTTTAAAAGAAGATGTGTTTGTTGAACAACCAGAAGGTTTTGAAAGTCATGAATATCCAAACCATGTATACAAACTAAAGAAGGCATTATATGGATTAAAACAAGCTCCCAGAGCTTGGTATGAATGTCTTACATCTTATCTCCTTGAAAATGGGTTCAAAAAGGGATGTGTAGATACCACACTATTTCTGTTGCATGAAAACAATGATATTTTGATTGTTCAAATATATGTTGATGACATCATTTATGGTGCTACTAACAAGTTGTTGTATGAGAAATTTGAAAAAGTCATGCAGGAAAAATTTGAAATGAGCTTGGTTGGAGAGTTAAAATTCTTTTTAGGATTTCAAATCCAACAAAGCAATAAAGGCACATTCATTTCTCAAACAAAATATATCAGGGAACTTGTCAACAAATTTGGATTGAAAGATGCTAAACCAGCAAGAACTCCCTTGAGTACAACACTTAAACTTGACAAAGATGAAAGGGTAAGACAGTTGATCAAAAGCAGTACAGAGGTATGATTGGATCACTCCTTTATCTTACCGCTTCTAGACCTGACATCATGTTTTCTGTCTGCTTATGTGCACGTTTTCAATCTAACCCAAAAGAATCTCATTTAAAAGCTGTTAAAAGAATTATAAGATATTTATTGCACACCCATCGATTTGGTCTTTGGTATCCATCAAATGATAATTTTGAATTGAAAGGTTTTTCAGATGCTGATTATGCTGGAAACTTGGTTGATAGAAAAAGTACTAGTGGAGCATGTTTTATGCTAGGACATTCATTAGTTGCATGGTCGAGTAGAAAACAAAATTGTATTGCATTATCCACAACAGAGGCAGAGTATATTGCTTTGAGCGGTTGCTCTGCTCAAATCTTATGGATGATACAAACTTTGCATGACTATGGTCTAAATTTTAAACGTGTACCACTAATGTGTGATAGCAAAAGCGCAATTGATCTCACGAATAATCCTGTACATCATTCGCGAACAAAACATATAGATGTAAGACATCATTTTATTAGAGATCATATTTCCAAAGAAAATATCTGCATAAATTTTATTTCAACTGATTCTCAATTGGCAGACATCTTTACAAAACCCCTACCAGAAAATAGTTTTTGTAAACTACGACTCAGTCTAGGTGTTTTAGAAATTTGCTGAATATTTAACATTTTTTTTTCTCCGCACAAATCATCGAAAAGAAAAATAGTGATTGAAAAAGTGATGAGTGTTGATATTGATTATATATTATAACTCGAGAAAGTATAATTAGAAAATTTCTTGAGAAATGTAAACAAGAGTTATAAAACTTTTTGTTGGTAAAAATTCCATGACCATCTCTATACCTATCATATTTCTATCAACCATCATTCATCAAAATTCTATATAGTTTGTCGATATGTGGTATTTTAAACAGGAATCGTTCGTTTTTCATTTTTTTTAAAAATAAAAAAAAAATATATATATATAAAATAAAAATTAATAACAATAAATAAATACCAAAGTGTTCACTCTCATTTAAAAGTCCTCACGGTTATGCATGGGTGAATTACTTGGAATTTGTTATGTGCTTCCATGCTCATTTAAAAGTCCTCACGGGTATGCATGTATGGAACACATATCAAAAGTTGATTTTTTTTAAAAATAATAATAATAAACAAGTTGATTCTAATCCCATTTAAAAGTCCTCACGGTTATGAGTGGTTAGAAGATACTTGAATTCATTTTTCTAAAATAAATTTGGAATACTACTAATCTCATTTAAAAGTCCTAACGGTTATGCATGATTAGTAGATATTCAAATTCCTGATATAAAAATACCACAAATAGACACAATTGTATGGTTTTATATGATGACATCATCTCCATCATTCTAAAAGTGGAATATGCGCCTAACAATATTTTTATGATTTTTGTTTGATTTTCTATTGAAATTTAATATTTATATTCAATTGGGTTTTAATGTTGGATTAATATCGATCACTTTATCTCTATTTTCTCTATCTCTATTATTCTTTTGCTGATAACAAAAGGGGGAGAGAAAAGTTAAGATTTTGTCAAATAGAATCAATCAAAGGTCAAACAATTTTCCATTTGCATATAGGCTCATTCACACATTTTATTTGTATGCATATATGTAGGGGGAGTCATATATGTAGGGTGAGTATCATATAGAAAGGAAGCATTCAAATAGGGGGAGCAATTGAAATTATCAAATACATTTAATATATTCAAAATCTTAAATATATGTTTGTTATCATCAAAAGGGGGAGATTGTTGAATATGCGCTTTGCGCTATATGATTTTTGTTTGATGATAATAAACATATATACATTCGCTTAAATGTATTTGTTAACGTACTATTTTAATCTTCACAGAATAAATAAATATTTGCTGAATAAAAATAAATAACACAGTTTTTGAATTCAAACGAATATTTTATTCAAACAAATATTTATTACAACTTTGATAGTACAATTTCAAGCTCTCACTATACATATACAATTTTGACTACAATACATGACATTTAACTATTTTACATCAGCACCTCACTACATATCACTCACACTCGTATTTATCTTCAACTGCATTCAAGTTTGAATCCAGCATCTGAGCGATCTGCAAAAATATAAACTAACGCAGTAAAATTGAAAATAAAATATTTTTGCGATATAAAATAAAACGTGAATTTTGAAAATGATATTTGCCTCAGTTATTTGGGTTGTTCGTCATCATTTAAATTTGAATTCATCATACACGAACAACTTGTGACATACACAGTATATTACTGTATATGCCACAAGGCCGTGCACGCCGATATATACACTTGATTGATTTACAGGGACAGGCAAGCACAGGTCAAACCCAAATGAAAAATCGGGTTCAACTCACGTGCAATAACATTGAAAATCACGACACAAGCACAAGGTCAAATCCGAGTTTTGAAACTGGATTCAACACAAGGCGACATGACGTGAATGCAACGAAGACCAACATTAAAATGGACTGCAACATGGATATCACAATCAAACTGCAACAAGGCAACTAGGTATGAACAGAACATAGCAGCTCAAGTCATCAAGTTCAGTGCAGACCACAGAATGCCACAGCAAAAACATCATGAAAGGCCAGAGTAGTTCAGTCAAGCAAGTGCACAACAATCAACACAGTGAAGTATACCAGTGATACATCAGTGAATTCAACATGACAGTGTACAACACCAACATAAGCAACAACATGAACCAACTGTGCATATATGAAGCACAGTACAAGGCATGTCAACAAACAATGTAATCAACATGAGTATCACAAGAACTCGACAGTGGACAGACCAACAACAGTGTGCAACAGGGAACACAGGTCAGACTATATCAACTCAACAGCAACAGGAAGTGCAATTCCAAGTGAAGAATCAGACTCAAGTTAGTGCACAGTGCATATATGATGCATACAAGTACAGGCCACAACATGTCAATGAAGCACAGCTGCAAACAATATGGACAGTGAAAACAGAAGTGCACAGCAACAGTATTGAAATGGACAAATGCAACTGAACCAACTACACAAATATGCTATGCAGTAAAGTCAATCAGAGGCATCAACAAAGACAATGCTTGACACCGAGCATGTACAAAATGATGCATGATGAATCAGACCATACAATATGAAACAGAGGCAACAAGACTATATGCAAACAAAGTCTCTACATGGATGCAGTGATACAAGTCAGAGCAACAATATCAAAGCAATGGTGATGGGCCGAGAGGACCAGTGACATAAGTAAAGATGAGTGCAGATTCGAAGTCGAAAGCAACATAGCACCAGGCATCACTATGATACAACTTACAAACCCAAATGACAACTCAATAAATTTTGCAGTGAATCATAATGAAGCAGTGCAACATCTTCCATCAATACAATCAAGTGACCAACATACTACAGTGACATCAAAACATGGCAGTAGGGATGTAATTGCTGTGAACAACAAGAGGGATACAAGCATCAAGCTGCAGTTTTCAAAACGTGTAACCAAGTCAAAGCAAGTGATAACCAAACATCTCAAATTCAAGGCCGAAGTCATAGTAAAATCGCCATGTCAATGTTGAACAAGTCAACAAAGTATAAATTCCAGAAATCAAAATACCGTGGTCATCACGAAATTGAATCAAACCGTGTTAACCAAGTAAACACGAAATATTTGAAATTGAAGAAGTCAGAAGTCATCACATTCGTTGAAGAAAAATCAAGTGGCAGAGATGAATATGTGACAAATTCAAATTATTTTATACGAACGCAAGAATAGGATTTATAAACCCTATATAAATCAAATTCACATCATTGGCAAGGGTATTGAATTCCAGAAAGCATAAAATCAGTAAAAGAAAAAGCCTACAATTACATACCGAAGAAGGAATTCGATCAACGAAGCAGCTGCAAAGAGCATCGAAGTCGAACAATTATCAAAGGTCGGCGCTTCAATTTGAAAGCCCTAAATTGCATCAAAGGGACGAAGCCCCAATTTGATAAGGACGAAGCCCTAAAAAGGAACGGCCGCCATTACAAACAAAGAAAGAAAAGAGACGGGTCAAATAGCAAAGGAGGCCGGCCTGCTTTTCAAAGGGGTTTTGTTTTTAAGGGGTTTTTTAAATTTAATATTAGGGTTATTTCATTTTTAATTGCTTTTAATCATATTTTCTTTTTTATTTTTCTTTTTAAACCATTTTATTTTTTCTAGTCGTGTGACTAGGGGACAAGCTACGTGGCATAGCTTGAGAATTTGCAACTCGGTAGTTGAGTTGTGGCAGGGTTTTGAGCGTAGAGTTAGATTAGTCAATATCGGGTATAGCGAGTTTACGTGTGTAAGCAAGGGACTATCTAATTTCTAGTAGAAACCTTGGGGGCAGCACGTAGGCAGGTTTTTGCCGAAGCTGGGTAAATTCTGTGTTGTTCTGTTCTGCATTTTATTATTCTGATATTATCTGTGCTGTGTTTATTCTGCATTGATCTGTGTTAAAATTAATATACACTTCTGCAATAATTTTTATATTTAACACTATCACCCTATTCACCCCCCCTCTAGGGTGAAATCGATCCTACAAATATTTCTCTTTTAAGCATAGATTCAAGCTCTTTGGGTTGGAATTGAAGAATGATTGTCCTTGCTGTTGCTCTATAGCTTCTTCTTCATTTGTTTTGGGTTTAAAGGTGGGATTTTTATCTCACATCTGTTAACTCCTCTTCGTTGGAAACTGGAAAATGTGGAGCGACCTAACTAGACCAACGACCTAAGAGACCTAGCGACCTAAAGTGTTAATGCGACCTAGCGATCTAAAGTCTTTACGCGACCTAGTACCTTCAGTCCTTAGCGACCTAAGAGATGGAGCGGCCTAGAGACTTAACTTATCAAGTAACCTAAAAGTAGCTGCGACCTAAGGGAAGCTGCGACCTACAGAACTCTGCGACCTAAAGGAAGCTGCGACCTATGGAACTCTGCGACCTAAAGGAAGCTGCGACCTATGGAACTCTGCGACCTAAAGGAAGCTGCGATCTATGGAATTCTGCGACCTATAGAACTCTCACGACCTAAGATAGGTCGCTCACGACCTAAGGACATTGCATTAGAAGACCGCCTTTTCTATGCCGCTACTAGTAAGGTCGCTCACGACCTAGAACTTGTGTAAATCAGCATGCGTGTTCTTGTGAGAGAGAGGACAGTGTATCTTAGGTCAGCCACGACCTACGACCTAGCTTAGGTCGGTCACGACCTACGACCTAACTCCGAAAAATGCCTATAAATACGACCCTAGTTCCAACTAGCAAGTGACCTTTTGGCTCATTCATTTCAAGCGCCGTTACTCTACTGCATTCTGAACTACTTCAACACCTTCAAGGAACTTCACGAAGAAATCAAACATGTCAAACATGTGTTCAAAGATTTGGATCGACGTTGAAGTTTAGGCTACTTGTTATAAGTCACTTGAAACTCAAAGTGTGTTATAATCAAAGTGTAACTGCATTGACTTGTAATCAAATCATCAATAAAGATATTCAAAGTGGACGTAGGCTATCTCTTAAGCCGAACCACTATAAAATTGTTGTTGTTTACTGTTTTCTACTACTACCTGCTTATAATCTGTTCCCGAGCTATTGGGTGGTGCTTTCACGATCTTACTTCATACACCGAGGTGTTAGCGTTCAAATTTTAGCGTTAACATTTTTGGTGCTTTCACTGAGAACTGAACTCAGGCGAGTTATCATCATTGCTTCACAGAGGTGTGTAGAGAGAATTTCCTTGAAAACCAGAAGTCTATTCGAGATTATGGCTCCTGGAAGGAAAAGTAGATCTGTCAGATCTGGGAATATTCAAGGGGGAACCTCCGCTTCCCCTATATCAAATCGAGCCACTCCAGCTGTCGGAGTTACAAAGGCAGAGCTGGATGCTGCAATCTTAGGGCTGAACCAACTGATAAATGCCCAAAATGCACAATTCGAGGCTCAGAATGCCCAGAATGCCCTAATTCTGAATAGGTTGAACGATTTGCTTAGGGAAAATCGTCAACCAGCAGATAATGAAAGGAATTTTGCTGGCAACATTCGTGATGCTGAAGAAAGAAATGCTCCTGAAAGGGCTGCTAGCCCCTTTGAACAAACACTTCCAGAGGTTGGTGGATCTAGAACTCGACATGATGAGGAGTATCTTTCTGGAATGGTCCGACAAATTATGAAAGAGAGTATGCAGAGGGTGAAGATGAGAAAGAATGGGGTTTCGCCCCAAGTAAAACTCCTTTAACTGAGAAAATCTTAAAGGCTGAATTCCCAAGGAAGTTTGTCCCACCAACCATTCCAGCTTACAAGGGGACGAGTGATCCGAGCGAATTCTTATACAAGTATGATTGGCACATGACGGGTGCCAGAGCCTCTGATGAAATAAAGTGCCGATATTTTCCTGTGTATCTCGAAGGTGTAGCTCTGCTTTGGTTCACCAAACTTCCAGTCCGATCTATCGATCAGTTTTCTGACTTAACCCGGAAGTTCAAGGAGCAGTTCAGACTATACGGCTCAAAAGCCAAGGATATCATGTCACTGTCAAGTTTGGAGCAGAATCCAGGGGAGACTATCAGATCTTTCTTAAACCGCTTTAATATAGCGCTAGCTGAGGTGGACAATGCAGAACCGCGAATGATATTGACTTATCTGATGAAGGGTATTGACAAGTCGAGCGAGTTTGGGAAATGGCTAAACATGAAGGAACCAAATTCCCTTGAGAAGTTCTATAAAAAAGCAGATGAATTCATACGCTTAGAAAGCCGTCCCGTACCGGTAAAGGCAGTGTTGGAAAAAGCCGAAGATAAAACTGTTGTTCCACGCAAGAATGAATCTGTAGGGCAAAAAAGGGAAAATAACAATGGGAAGAAGCAGAGTAATCTGAAGAAACCCCGATCCTTCAAGCCATCAGAATATACTCCTTTATCAGATACGCCGGAGCGTATCTACCTTGCCACTAAAGATTCTGTTGACTTTCCTAAACCTCCTCCTTTAAGGACCGGGAAAAAGGCTATACAGAGTGGGAAGTTCTGCCGCTTCCATAATCAACCCGGTCACGAGACCGATGAATGCCGCCAGTTGAAAAATCTAATTGAAGAGTTGCTAAGGGAAAACAAACTGCAGCAATTTGTGAAAAAGAATAACAACAATCCTGCATCATCTAGTCAGGGGCAACAGGCTCCTACTCATCAGCCTAGGACGATTGAGAAGGCTGCAGGGCATGAATCTAGAAGGCCCATTATCAATGTCATTACAGGAGGACCTCACCCAACAGGCAGAAGCTGGGGTGAAATGGAAAGATATACCCGAGCTTTAAAGTATGCACCGACCGAGGAAGATGTATTCGTTTTGGAAGGTGCTACGCCCTTGAAGCAACAAAGAACTTTCGATGATGATATCGTGTTCAAAGCTAGGGATTCCGCAGGTATTGAAGCTCCTACCTTGGATCCCTTAGTCATCTCGGCTGGTATCGGGCCAGGTATCGTCAGAAGAGTTCTCATTGATTGTGGCGCATCCTGCAATATCCTCTTCAAGAAAACATTCGACCAAATGAAGATCCCTATGGCTGATGTGCAAGCCTCATCGCAGAAAATTGCTGGCTTCGCTGGGGAGCCAAAACAGCTGGTAGGAACCATTGATTTGTTTGTGGAACTTGGAGAAGGAGAGAGAAAAATGGTCCGCAAGCAAACTTTTGTGATTGTCGACGAATTTTCTGCTTATAATGCCTTCCTTGGTCGTCCAACTCTGGCAGCGTTCAAAGCTGTTCTTGCCCCGTGGTGCCGCACCATTAAATTCCCTACAGACAATGGAGTAGGAGTTATAAAAGGGGATCAAAATGCTGGGCGAGAGTGTTATCTGACAGAGCTACGAGAAACCAGAAAAAGAGAAATGGGAAAGAATGCGGCAGCCCCAGTCCGTATCAAAGAACCAGCCTTGTAGCAATTACAGGGCAGACCCTGCACTGGCGAGCACAGCGGAGCAAGGAAAGAGATGGACCCTAGAAAAGTCAGTGCAGGTGAAAATAGAGTTGTACCAGTGGAAACGACAATACCAATACATGTTGACCCAAAGGACCCAAACAAGGTGTTGAATGTGGGTTCACAACTTAATGTGTCAATTCAGAATATCTTAATATCTTTTTTTTTAAAGGCAAATCTGGATGTTTTTGCTTGGACTCATGCCGATATGTGCGGAATATCCCCAGAAGTTGTAGTGCATGCTCTAAATATTGATCCAAAATTTACTCCTGTGAAACAAAAAAGGAGAACTCAAGGTCTAGAAAGGTCGGTAGCATTAAAAGAAGAAGTTGATCGACTAATGGAGAATAATTTTATCAAGGAATCTACCTATCCGAATTGGGTTTCAAATCCAGTGCTGGTTAAGAAAGCCAACGGAAAATGGAGAGTATGCATCGATTTTTCAGATCTAAACAAGGCCTGCCCCAAAGACTGCTTCCCATTACCCAGAATCGACCAATTGGTAGACGGAACAGCGGGACACGAATTGTTATCTTTTATGGATGCTTACTCCGGATATAACCAGATCATGATGCATGAGCCGGATCAGGAGGATACATGCTTTATCACCGACACCGGTCTTTACTGCTACAGAGTTATGCCCTTCGGGTTGAAGAATGCAGGGGCAACATACCAAAGACTCGTTAATGCTATGTTCAAACCACAACTGGGCAAGACTATGGAAGTCTACGTCGATGACATGTTAGTAAAGTCTAAGAAAGCAGTGGATCACATAGAACACTTAGCAGACATGTTCGCAGTCCTTCGGAAATACAGAATGAAGCTCAATCCTTTAAAATGTTCATTTGGAGTGGAATCCGGTAAGTTTTTAGGCTTCATCGTGAGCGCTAGGGGCATTGAGGCCAGTCCAGCTCAAATTACTGCATTGAAAGAAGTCAAAGCTCCTAGAACAAAGAAAGAATTGCAAAGTCTCAATGGAAAAGTCGCCGCCTTGAGTCGGTTCATTTCCAAAGCCACAGATAAATGCATCCCATTCTTTGACGCCCTAAAGAAAGGAAAGAAAAACTTCGACTGGACTCCCGAATGCCAAAAAGCCTTTGATGAATTGATTCGCCATATGGAAACGCCTCCAATACTTTCTAGGCCTGGCGATGGCGAGGATCTTCTTATATACTTGGCAGTATCATCTCATGCTTTAAGTGCAGCGCTGATACGAGAAGACAAAAGGATTCAACATCCAGTTTACTATATCAGCAAAAGACTCACTGGGGCAGAGATGAATTACTCTAAGTTGGAAAAACTCGCCTATTGCCTAATAATTGCATTTAGGAAGTTGAGGCAATATTTTCAAGCTCATCCTATCAGAGTCCTCACTGATCAACCTTTGAAGCAAGTCCTGTTTCGCCCTGAGACTTCGGGTCGTCTTCTAAAGTGGAATATTGAACTCAGTTAGTATGACATCACTTATCATCCCCGAAAAGCAATCAATGGACAAGCTTTAGCAGATTTCATTGCAGAATTCACAGATAAGGGTAACAGTGAGGAGGAAACAGTCGACGATTCCCCAATCCAACGGAAGTTATATGTTGATGGTGCGAGAAACGACTACTGTTCTGGAGCCGGAGTTGTACTTGAGACCCCTAAAGGCCGATCATTATGCTATGCACTAAGATTGGAATTTCCTTCAGCAAACAATGAAGCAGAATACGAAGCCCTTATCGCCGGCTTAAGGATTGCTAAAGAATTAAACATCCGAGCATTACAGATATTCAGCGATTCTCAGCTTATTGTATGCCAAGTCAAAAAGGAATTCCAAGCAAAGGGGGGGGAATCTGCCCGCCTACTTGTCAAAGGCTTGGGAGCTCCTGGGTGATTTCGATCATCACATGATAAGTCACATTCCTCGAGAAGAAAATATTAAAGCAGATTCTCTCGCAAAGTATTCTAGCACAAGCGAAGCCCAATTTCTGGGATTAACTTCAGTGGAGGTCCTGTCGACTCCTAGCATTGATAAGATGGATATTGATTGGATCATGAGCATGTCTCAAGAGCAAGAATCATGGATGACTCCGATAACAGAATATCTGCTCAATGGATCTTTACCAGGGAACTCAAAAGAACGACAAAAGCTACTGAGAAAAGCCTCTCGATATATAATCCAGGATGGCCGATTGTACAGACGGGGATTCTCAATGCCATTACTTCGATGTGTATCCAGGGAAGAGTCCAAAGCAATCCTAGCGGAGGTACAGGGAGGAGAATGCGGTGATCATTCAGGTGGCCAAACATTAGCAAAGAAAATTCTCCGATACGGATATTTTTGGCCCGAAATTAATCGAGATGCAGCAGAGTATTCCCGAAAATGTGACAGATGTCAAAGATTCGCCAAAATTCCTAGAGCTCCTTCCACTGAACTCACACAGATGGTCAGTCCATGGCCGTTTGTAATATGGGGAATAGACCTTGTAGGACCGTTACCAGCTGCCAAATCTGGAATTAAATATGCCATTGTTGCAGTAGATTATTTTACTAAGTGGGCAGAAGCTGAACCACTGGCTACTATCACCTCAAAGAAGATGATAAGTTTTGTGACTAAAAACATCACTTGCAGATACGGTGTGCCTCAAAAAATAATTACAGACAACGGTACTCAGTTTGAAAGTGAAGAATTCCAAGATTTTTGCAAGCAATTCAAAATCCGGAAAAGCTTTTCAGCAGTGGATCATCCGCAGGCAAACGGGAAAGTGGAAGCCGTGAACAAAATTATTAAGTCAACCATCAAGAAGCAACTTGAAAGGGCAAAAGGTGGTTGGGTTGATAAGATACCACTGGCACTATGGGCATACAGAACCACTCACAAAACTGCGACTGGGCACACCCCGTTTTCATTGGCATACGGGTCAGAGGCAATGATTCCGGTAGAAATAGAGGTTCCTTCACACAGAAGAATCCATTTCAATCAAACAGAAAACAAAAATCTACAGCTTGAAGCGCTAGATCTCCTTGATGAAAAAAGAGATGAGGCTAATCTCAGAATTGCAGCTCATCAGCAAAGGATAGCCAGACATTTCAATTCCAAAGTTCGCCAACGCAGCTTTGAGATTGGAGACCTAGTCCTGAAGAGAATTATGACAGCGACAGGTGTGTTTGGGCCAAATTGGGAAGGACCATATGTCATAGGTCAGAAGCTTCTTGACGGCACATTCAAACTCACTACTGTTGAAGGAGATCAAATTCCAAGGGCATGGAACAACAATCATTTGCGTCCATACTTTACTTGAAAATTTTGTTGAAATATTGTAAAAAGAATTGTGAATGTATGATTCTTGTAATTGAAGGCAATTGTAAAACTGATGCAAGTAAATAATGAAAAAATATAAAGTGGATGTAGGCCCAGTTTCCTGGCCGAACCACTATAAATCTTGTGTTCCTTATTATTATTACATGTTTGCTTTATTTTCGATATAAAAAGTACATAGAATGTATTGCTGAAATGTCGATTCAAATTTTTTGCAGACAATGGAAGTGAAACTTGCACATAATAAGACCCAGTGATTCTCGCCAAATTTCAAGTCACAAAAGCTCCAAATTCAAATCCTAGATAGGAAGTACTTCAATTGAACGGCCTATGATTTCGACAGAAACGAGCCTTTGCTAATAAATTGAGATCGTTTGAACAAACAAACATCCAACTAAGAAGCTGATGCTCGTTCTCACGAACTTGCCTGACAATGAAGTACATTTCCTTGGATTAAACAAGTCACTTGTAAAAAAAAAAAGGGGGAATCACTGAAAAGGCATAAGCAAGTGGATAAGGGAACAACCATAGCCATCATCGGCAGCACAAATCCTCTTCGGAGGCACAACTATTCGGAGAATAAAGACCTCTAATGGGTCATACGCCACAAAAAAGAAAGTTCTCTACTCAACAAAAAAGATTGGAGGAGTCATGACCCTCCAACCATGAGAGAGTAACTTCCAGGCGATGAAAACCCTCTCTGAGGCACATTTCACCAGGAGTTGAAGTGTAACAACTGCTCTTCGGAATTTCACTTCACCAGAGTTGAAATGTAAACAAAATAAACGCCCTCTTCGGAGGCCCATTTCACCAGGTGTTGAAGTGTAACAACCGCTCTTCGGAATTTCACTTCACCAGAGTTGAAATGTAAACAAAATAAAAGCCCTCTTCGGAGGCCCATTTCACCAGGAGTTGAAGTGTAACAACCGCTCTTCGGAACTTCACTTCACCAGAGTTGAAATGTAAACAAAATAAAAGCCCTCTTCGGGGGCCCATTTCACCAGGAGTTGAAGTGTTACAACCGCCCTTCGGAATTTCACTTCACCAAAGTTGAAATGCAAAACAAAATAAAGACCTTTCTAGAAGCCCACGTTTCACCGAGATTGAAATAAAACTTCCAAGTGTTGAAACGTGAAAAGGCTTTTTTCAAAGGCACAACTCTTTGGAGGTACACGTTTCGCCAAGATTGAAATAAAACTTCCAAGTGTTGAAACGTGGAAAATCCCTCCTCAGAGGTACAACCCCCTCCCGGGGACACAATCAAAAAGAAAGACTTCTTCGGAAGCCCACGTTTCACCGAGATTGAAATAAAACTTCCAAGTGTTGAAACGTGAAAAGGCTTTCTTCGAAGGCACAATTCCTTGGAGGTACACGTTTCACCAAGATTGAAATAAAACTTCCAAGTGTTGAAACGTGAAAAATCCCTCCTCAGAAGTACAAATTTCTATTTCAAAATATATATATATATATATATATATATATCCTCATCAATGGTATACTTTAACTTTCAAAGGAAGAGTGATTTACCTATTCTAGAAAATAACCTTCCTCAAAAAAAAAAAAAAAAGAAAGTTAAAGTACTCTTCAGAGGCCTGCTTTACCACATAGAAGAATTCACTTGGCAAAATGCGTACTTAAGCAAAAAGAAAAAAGTGATTTCTTCGAAGGACAAAGCGTAAAAACTTACATGAAGGAAGTTGTACTCTACGAAAAATTTCTTCAAGAATGAAGTAATTATTCTTCAGAAAATAAGAGTGCGAGTCCCCTCAAAGTATAAAATATTGCAGCAAACTTATGGTATGGGGGCAACATGGTATAGTTGCATACAAAATGGTATAGCTACATCGGTAAAGTACGCTCAAACAACATACCACAAGCTCACCGCAATATTATATAAATAAACTTGTGCAAAAATGAATAATAAATGCATTCTCAAATTCAAACAAGAGTCTGTACAAATAAAGGATCATTTTATTCAATTGCAGATACAAGTTTCAAAATAAAAAAAGCAAGGGCCGGTGCCTGCACAACATCCGACCATTACACAAAAAAGGAGTCAAAAAGCCCGAAGTCCGACTCTTCACTTCTTCTTGCCACCTTTGGACCCTTTGCCTGGCCGAATGATTAGTTTTTCAGGTCTATCTATAGGCATAAGGGAAGAAAGAGAGGGAGGTGCAACCGGTGCAACTTCCGGTTCCTCTTCAGTAGTGATGATTTTCTTCCCACTCCTCTTCGATGTTCCGTGCTTCTTTCTTCTCTTCGAAGAAGACTCACTCCCTGGAGTAACAAGAGCGGATAAAACTACGTCATCAGAGGGAGTCCGCTCCGGAGAGATTTCGCCTCCTTCAAGTCCCTCGTCCTTCTGCTCTTGCGAAGCGATAGGGTCATCCAAGCCGTGAAGAGCCTCAATCTGTTCCTCTTGTGACCCAGGTTGTGAAGCAGAAGGAGGAGTCACCTGAAAAGACGGAGGAGGTATAACCGGAGGAAGTGAAGTCTGCACAGCACTTGGTGTTTCAACTGCAGAAGAAGAGAAATTAAAAATATTAGTATCTCCCCGAAAGAAGGGAGATATGGGTTCGTCGAGATTCAAGAAGTAATCGAGAAGCTCATCAAACTTTTGAGGAGTAAGCAAGCGATCCACCTGAATCGGACCAATATCAAAATTACCTGAAGATGTTTGCTTCGTTAGCTCAATCTCATAATTCTGAGCCCCGATATCCTCCAAAGCCTCATCATCAGTAGGGGTGATTACCCCGGTTCTTGTAGGAGGCAGCGAATGAGCACTAGAACCTGTAATGTCCACTTCGGAAGAAACTAAAGGACGTTCAGAAGTGGTAGGTGGTATTTCTTTCTCAGAACGTTCCCCTTCCGCCATTCCGGCCCGTACCTTGGCGAGTTGCTCTTTTCCCTTGGCAAGAGCGGCGCGGGCATCATCATCGAGATAATGCTCTTCAAGAGCTGTCTCAGCGTAGCCAGCACCTTTACCACCTAGCATATCGAGTGCTGCCTCCCAGAGTTCAGCTAATGTAATTTCATATTTAGGGCCTAGAAAGGCAAGGCTGCCACGCCCCAAAATGCTATGAAGATAGAAATCAAATAATGTGGAGCTAATGTCAGCTTTGGTTGCTTGATGGGCCTCTTCGGCCGCGAGTTTACCAGCAACAGCCTCGTCACGCTCCTTTTCGGCCATAGCAAGTCGAGCTTTTAGCATCTCTATCTCCAAGCTTTGAGAGCCGGCCTGTTCTCGCAGCTGTAAAGTTTCAGCGCGATATTCTTCTATGACCTTCTCCTGGTGTGTAAGCTTATCTTCGACTGCCCTTTGACTGGCATGCGCATCTCGTACTTGTTGCTGAAGCATGCTCTCCTTTTGAGAATGGAAAGTAGATGAAGTAGCTAATTCTTCCTTAAGCTTTTCTACTTCCGCTTCCAGCTTTTCATTATAAGAAGCAATACTTCTCATTTCGGCGTCATGCTGTTCGAGAGTCTTCTGCCACTCAGCCTTATCGTTCTCCATTGTGAGCATGGCCTCGAGATTAGCTCGGTTAACCCTCTGAAGCTCGTCGACATGTTTTTGCCAGTTCGACATTCTTTCAATATCGGTCCTGACAGAATCAAGATTTCGCAGCATAGGCGATTTGTCGAGAGGAACCAAGTCGAGATCAAATCGAACCCCTCTCAGGCACCACTGAGCGAATCGACTTTGAAGAGTGGGAGGACCTTGCCCAACTTGGTATGCGGGCCGGTTGATGATTGTTTGAATGTCGGAACGAACGGGGGCAGGAGATTGAGGAGGAACGTTTTGAGAAACTGTCGGCATTGTTTCTTCAGTAAGTTTAGCCCGCTTGCTAGAAGAATCTTCCATGTGTCCTCTACCTCTCTCATCGTGGGTCTTTCTTTTTTGGGTATGATCATCTCTGTGGGGAGGGTCATGTCTTTCTTGTTCTCTTCGGTGACGTTCTTCATATGCTCGTCTCTCGTCTGCTTTCCTAGTGGCCCTCTCTTCATCGGATTCTCTGTAAGAAGGGAGATAACGCCTATAATCATACTGGCTACGCCTCCCGTAGCGCTGGAAATCATCATAGTATGAGCCGCTACGCCCCATAGGAGAATCTGGAATAAAAATAATAAGCTTTAGAAATCTTTAAAGTACAAGAAGATAAGTGCGTAGAAGTGATGAAAAATCCGAAGTGTCGTGTAACGTGTAAACTACACGCATCGAGTTACAAACCACTCTGTGGAATAGAGGTAGTGATAACTTGAGTAGGAGGAGTTGACATTTGTTGTAGAGAAGATGTCGCCTCGATTACAGAAGAGATAGTTTTGGAAACATCATCTTTGAAAAGTTCTTGAGAAGTCACAATTAAATCACTCAACCCCTCAAAAACATCATCACCATCATGTTTTTAGGGGCTTGCTTTCTTGACTCCTTCGTTAGTAGATTTTTCGGAAGATCGTGGAGGTTCTTCCTCTTCGATAACTGGGGCAAGCACAGACTTGTCAGACGGCCCCGCAACATCTTTCGGAATTGAACACTTTACTAGTGAAGTTTCTATAGAGGTTCCTCCCTGCATGTGCTCTTTAGTAGGGACCGGGGCATCATGAATTTTCATCGGAGAATCGGGAACCTCAGTCGGAACTTCATGAAGTTGAGTAGAACGAGAAGAATGTAAAAGCCCAAATCGATGAAGGAGTTCATCTGTCAATAGAAATTTTGCGCTCCTCTCTTCAGCAGCCACAATGCTTAGCCTTTCAAAGACTGGTTTATGACTGGAATCTCTAGAAGGAGGAGGAAGTGCTGTAAAAATAAGGAATGGAATCAGCATCTAGCAATACGAACCATGAAAAACTTAGAATGGAATTGAAGAAAGAAGGGAAAAAAGATCTCACTTCCTATTCTCTAGTCTGCGTAAAATCCTGCGAGGCAACGAATATAGAAGAATTGATTCAAAAAACCATGTGCACTCTCCGGCAAATCCAAAATTAGTTTACGGTTCCTCGCACCTCTTACAAGTACAATCGAAGGGTGGTCCTTGTTCTTCGCAAAAGTGCACAGGTAACAGATTTCCTCAAAACTCGGAAGACGGTCAAGAGTTCTCCTGAACATAATGCACAATCCCATCAAGATGGCATAGCCATTGGGATGCAGTTGGAAAGGAGAGATCGTCAGTCGAAGAAGGATTTGTTGAAGAAATTCATTAAAGGGAGGAATTGCTCCACTTAAGCACATTTGGCGATTAATGGCAACAAAACCGGAAGGTGGTCTATCAGCGAAATCATTTGGTCCAGGGAGTAAAACTTCTGCCTCGGCAATGCCAAATTGAATGCATAATTGGTTAAGCACCCGCTGTTTCAGAAGGGTAGGAGTTCTTTCCGAAGGGTTCTCTGGTGGAATAGCAACCGGGAAAGCCCCTTCGACGTGTTCTATCATCTCTTCTTGTTGAGACGTCATTCTACATGAGTAACTGGATGTTCAGGTGTGAAGGTGCACGTTTCCTAAAAGTGTGAAGTGTTGTGCGAAACTAATAAAAATAACAAGCGAAATAAATGAAATTAAACTAATTGACAACTGATCGATTGTGAGATTTCAGGACTTGTTAATTTAAAACTCAAGCGCAGTATTAATTCAAACAAAATTTTAGCTTTGCTTTAACACTTCATTTGAGTCGGTTGATTCACAGCATTTCACTCACACAGTTCATTTAAGTTGATTATTCTTTATCGACTAATCTGTCATTCGATGTGGGCGGTCAATGACAGTATATTCGTCCCATTTTTATGCAAATGTTATGTTTAAACAGGTTGTTAGCATTAGAGATAATCTGCAAAGAAATACGAAAAAATTCAAGTCCATATAGTTCAAAGTTCAAACAGTTCAATCAAAGTTGTCTCAGGATTTCACAAGTCCTAGGTCGTCCAGCGACCTAGCATAGGTCGGAGCCTTCTTAGGTCGCGCTGTGCAAAGTAAAGGATAAGGCTTTACAAATTCGTCCTAGTGTTAGCTCGGCCGCGACCTAAAGCCTATGTCGCAAGAAAGTTAGGTCGTGCAGTTCTTAGCTCGAGTAACTCTTGACTAATGCAAAGTCTTAGGCCGCATGAATATTAGGTCGTTCAGCGACCTAGTGTAGGTCGAAACTATTCCTTAGGTCGCAAGGGTCATTAGGTCGCGAATTATCTTAAGTCGCTCAAATCCGCTAGGTCACTAACTTCCTCTCCACGCAATGCTTCACCAGACCCGATAACCCGCTATCAACTACACAGAAATCCATCATCCTCTTCGTGAAGTCCATCATCTCCACACATCACCGAGTCACTTGAAAAGCGATTCAAAGATTCTCCAATCCATCGTACATTCAAAACATTTTCGTGCCTACTCAAGCGACGATCGAAAATCGATTGCAACGATTCAAAATATGGCACGATGCAAGGAATTGGGTCAAGGTCAGAAAATGGGGATTCGTAATTCAACAGTGATTATGGTGGGATGGAGATTGAATTCACTTACGTATTATGTTGGCGAAGATATATTGACAGCTAAATGGGATGAATTTGCCTTCGAAAATTTGAGAGCTTGATAATGGCTGAATAAAGTTCAGAGCAGATGAAGTGAAGGAGGAACGACCTATGTCATTTATACCCCAGGGAAGTGAGATGTGAATCGACACACACAACCTAATTTTCTCGATAGGTCGCTCGCGACCTAACAACTCATCAGAGCTCGAGTTAAGAGAATCGAAGCACACAACCTATGACCTAGGCACGTACTTCGAGGGGCAAATGTTAACTCCTCTTCGTTGGAAACTGGAAAATGTGGAGCGACCTAACTAGACCAACGACCTAACTAGACCAACGACCTAACTAGACCATCGACCTAAGAGACCTAGCGACCTAAAGTCTTAATGCGACCTAGCGATCTAAAGTCTTTACGCGACCTAGTACCTTTAGTCCTTAGCGACCTAAGAGATGGAGCGGCCTAGCGACTTAACTTATCAAGTAACCTAAAAGTAGCTGCGACCTAAGGGAAGCTGCGACCTATCGAACTCTGCGACCTAAAGGAAGCTGCGACCTATGGAACTCTGCGACCTAAAGGAAGTTGCGACCTATGGAACTCTGCGACCTAAAGGAAGCTGCGACCTATGGAATTCTGCGACCTATAGAACTCTCACGACCTAAGATAGGTCGCTCACGACCTAAGGACATTGCATTAGAAGACCGCCTTTTCTATGCCGCTACTAGTAAGGTCGCTCACGACCTAGAACTTGTGTAAATCAGCATGCTTGTTCTTGTGAGAGAGAGGACAGTGTATCTTAGGTCAGCCACGACCTACGACCTAGCTTAGGTCGGTCACGACCTACGACCTAACTCCGAAAAATGCCTATAAATACGACCCTAGTTCCAACTAGCAAGTGACCTTTTGGCTCATTCATTTCAAGCGCCGTTACTCTGCTGCATTCTGAACTACTTCAACACCTTCAAGGAACTTCACGAAGAAATCAAACATGTCAAACATGTGTTCAAAGATTTGGATCGACGTTGAAGTTTAGGCTACTTGTTATAAGTCACTTGAAACTCAAAGTGTGTTGTAATCAAAGTGTAACTGCATTGACTTGTAATCAAATCATCAATAAAGATATTCAAAGTGGACGTAGGCTATCTCTTAAGCCGAACCACTATAAAATTGCTGTTGTTTACTGTTTTCTACTACTATCTGCTTATAATCCGTTCCCGAGCTATCGGGTGGTGCTTTCACGATCTTACTTCATACACCGGGGTGTTAGCGTTCAAATTTTAGCGTTAACAACATCTATGTCTATAACTGTCTTCGAATGTTGGGTATGAATTCCTAACACTTATTCATGTGCATTTGCTTTTAGTTTGGATTGAATTGGTGATTATCCCATTTTTTAGTGTTTTGGGTTCAAATCTTTGAAATCCTAACTTTGATGTTTTGATGATGTTTTGGTGATGAATCGAAGAGCTTATAGGGCAGGGTAGCCGATGGGCGTAAACCCCAACCGTCCATGCTTGTCCGATTGCAAATTGAGGGAGTTTGAACTTCATTTGAAATAAGATAGGAAATGCAGGAATTGGGGTTCAGCCGACTGAATTCTATGAGTCACTCGACTGAGCTGAAGCCCGAAAATTTCTCAAAGCTATGTTCAGTCGACTGACCCGGGGAGTTTATTCGACCTGCTCTTATTTTTCCTGTTTTGCCTGTTTATGCTCATTTTTCTTTGTTTCCCAATCTTTAACCGATTCTTCTTCTCCGATTAGTTGTTATCGCCATTGTCAACTTTGTTGACTTCTATTTTAGGAATTTTTGGGTATATCCACTTTGATGGATTCGGTATCAGTTTCTTTGGATTTGATTCACGTCTTCGTATGTGAATTTTGATGATTGATTGTTCCTACAATCATTTTTGTGATTTGTCACTTTAAAAATGTAAAGGTTTTAATACTAGTAGTAAATATCAAAACTCCTTCTTCTAAAAGATTTCAGCGCTATTTTATCTACAAAGCTCGTTTTCTTAAACTGTTTTACAATCTATTTGTATTTACAAACCTTTCCCTCACTCGGATGAGAAATCTAATTAAACGACTTGGTAAAACAAGTGGTATGAAACGCTTGCGTTTACTTCGTCAGTTAATTCTTGGACTTGTTCGATTGAATCTTTTGTGACCACTTTCTAGTGGAGATCTACAATTTTTTCGTAAATATTTAAGTTAAGCTAGTGGTTATGGGACATGAAGCTAAGCTCGTATATTTACTAGATTAGTGTAATTGACACTTCTTGATGATCGTTTTGTGATTTAGACTAGCAATGTGCGATGTCTCTTTATTTACGAGGGAGACTTAACCTCGTTTTTGTGGAGCTTCTGCTCAATTTGGTGGGGCAGCGACCCATGGTCTTCGGGCGGTTCTTTGGAGCTTCGGCTCACAACTAATGGTTAACAACCATGGAATAGCATTCCATTTTGTGACACACGTGTTGGTGAGTTTTCATGCTCCCATTTTGTGATAGGCCACCCCCTTTTTTGTGATTTCTGGATTTCTATTGACGATTTCTTGAATTTGTGTTTCACCCATTTTTGTGGTTTCATTGATTAGTTCTATCAACATTTGTGCATTGGTGAATTTGTGTCACATTAACTTTTGTGATTGGCATTGATATAATTGTCAATACTTATGGTTTGGTAAATAAAATAAATAGTATGACAATCCTTTTTATCTTTGATAAGATTCTTGTGATATTGGTTAATCTCTTGTTGATTTTCAATTACATGCTTATCACGGTATGGCATTTTGGTTATTATACGTTTTTGTCATCTCTTATTCTATATCATTTCATCTTATATTTACAGTTAGACTGATTCATTTATTATTTTCTTATTAAATAATACTCGGGTCAGACTGGGATGTTGCAGGTGTTTCCGCTTGACTCCTCATCTGGGATTATAATTTTGACTTTTGGAAAACTAGTTAGATTAGTAATTTATTTTGTTGTATACATTTGAGATATAGCTCTGTGATGTATACTTATTCTTTTATGTAGCACTTGTAACTACTCTTTTGTGATATAGTGGATCTTGTTTGACCACTACTCTGATATGCACTTTTATGTGCAATATTCCTATCTGTTTCCGCCTTTGAGATATGATCTTCTGTGACTGATTTGTGTTATGCTTATTTGTATATTTGTTTCCGAAGATATTATAGCCACTGTGTAGTAGCTTTGAGTTTGCATCGGTATGTCGGATTTCCTTTCGAGATGAAAAGCTACACTTTTATCAGGCATATCGGTGCTCGGACAAAGCAATTATACAGATGGTCGCTCCTCAACAGCCTTATTCTCCGCGCTAGTTGACGACATTACTCCATAGTGTTCTTGGATAGCATGGGTATAGAGATGGGGCGCCACAGCTTGGTATCAGAGCCAAACTTCGGAAAAATGTTGAATAATTTAACAAGGATCATCGTCCTAAGTCTATCTTAGGAGTCATGCCTTAGGATTTGATTCGAATCTTCGTACCGTCTCATCCTATTTTCTTTTGTGATACCTTGTTTTATCAATCATTATTATTTGATATTCGTTTTGTGAATAACCTTTTTATTCTTCTTCCTTTCTTTCTTAAAGAAGAGAAATGGTTAGACCTGGCCATCCCAGCGCTGGTCAATCTAGTGCTACTCCCCAAGATGGAGTATTTATGTCTGCACAACAACTTCTTGATCTTGTAAAGAGTGCTCAAGCAGCCGGACCCGTTCCGGTGCCTTCTCACCCTAAATCCGGGTTTGCATGCTAGTGCA
The DNA here is from genome assembly GCA_030765085.1 of Allium cepa. Lineage (NCBI taxonomy): Eukaryota > Viridiplantae > Streptophyta > Magnoliopsida > Asparagales > Amaryllidaceae > Allium > Allium cepa. Next base: position 155,692,964 of record CM060929.1, on the reverse strand, counting down.
ACGATTATACCAACTTGGGTGGGAAGCTATTCAAAGGTTCTAAAACCATTATTGAAGTCCAGGCTTTGCTTAGAGCTTGCGATCGCGTCTTTTCTCCCATGAATCTTATTGATCTTCACCGAGTCCAGGTGGCTTCAAGTATGCTCCAAGAAAGAGCATTAGACTGGTACGAGCTTCTGATTTCGGAAATAAATGAAGCGGATCTTACTTGAGAGAAATTCTGGGAACGATTCGAATTAAAATTTGTGCCAGAAGCTCAGAAGTTGACATTGGCCCGTCGTTTCATAGACCTTGTTCAAGGTGAATCCTCCATGGCAGATTATGTCGCATCCATCGAGTCACTTTCTAAATACTGGGTCGAATACATAAACACCTTATTGAAGAAGAACCAAAGATTTGTCTATGGCTTGAATAAAAATCTCAAGAAGCCATTACTTCTAAAATTAGAAGTTTCTTTTGATCAACTCATTGATATCCCTCTTCGTCTTGAAGAGGCAGATAGGAAGAGTGATGTTGAAGTTATGGGTGCCAAACCAAACTTCAACAACAAGAAAAGGCCTAATAAGTTCAAAGGTCCTTATTCCAATAAGAAAAGGAAGCAAGCAACATCGGTGGAAAAGACTTCTACCTCTAGTAGTGGCCAATGCTACAATTGTGGTTCTAAGGACCATTATGCGAATAAGTGTTCAAAGCCCTGCGTTTATCGCTATTGCAAAAGCCCAGACCATTATTTATCCGCATGTCCCAAACTTCAAGGTAGGAAGGAGGGAAAGCTTAGTATGGTGCAAACTCCTAGTAACACTTCTCGTTGGAAGGTATTTCTCATTCTATCATTGATGGCATTATTTTATTTCGTGATCATCCTATTCGAGTTCTTTTTAATACGGGTGCGTCCCATTCTTTTATATCAAAAGAACTTGTTGATACTTTTTCTTTGAGTGTTGTTGCTTTAACGACTTCTTTGAGAATTGCGGATCTGGTTTGTGGATCCTCCACAATTAGTTTGCTTTGTAAAGATGTTGAGATTAATTTGTGTGATTTTTCTTTCCAAGCCGATTTGCATGTTATGCGCTACTTACGCTTTGGAATGATTTGGGAATGGATTGGCTTAACCGTTATGAGGCTCATATCCTATGTCCTGTGCGGACTATTTATCTTCGACAACCACAATCTGTTAATCAGATTTCTATTGATCTTAAAGATTCGGATTCCAACTTGGCTGCATCTTTATACTCTTTAAATCCTCATGATGACGATAAGGATGATGAGGAAGATGTCATTTCTGTTATTCACGTTGTTCGTGAATTTTCTGACATATTTGAGCCCGTTTTAGGGTTACCACCTAAGCGAGCAATTGAATTCGGAATTAATCTAATTCCTGGAGCTTTACCTATTACTCGTCCTCCTTATCGTATGCAAACAATTATCTGAATTGGAGACGAAGCAATTTATTCACTCTAGTTCCTCTCCTTGGGGAGCTTCGGCTATTTTTGTGAAGAAATCTGATGTACACTTAAGCTTTGCGTTGACTATCGCAAGCTTAATGATCTTACTATCAAGAATAAACATCCTTTACCTCAGATTGATGATTTATTTGACCAACTTAGTGGTGCTAGAGTCTTTTCACTGTTGGACTTGGCTACCGGTTTTCATCAGCTTTGTATTGCAGAGGATAGCATTCCTTTGACATCGTTCCATATTCGTTATGGATCTTATGAATGGCTTGTTATGCCATTTGGTCTAACAAATTCTCCAGCTTATTTCGTTGACCTTATGAATAGAGTTTTAAAAGAATTCCTCGATCGATTTGTTCTCATCTTTATTGATGATATTCTTCTGTATTCTAAAATCGAGGAGGAGCATGAAAAGCATCTTCAGATTGCATTGGAAACTCTTAGGAGCAATCAATTGAAAGCAAAAAAATTTAAATGCCACTTTTGCCAATCTCGGGTGAAGTTTCTGGGTCATATCATTTTCGAATCTGGAATTTCCATAGATCCTTCAAAGATTGAAGCGATTCAGAATTTGAAGAGACGGGAGAATGTGACGGAGATCCATAGTTTTCTTGGATTGGCAGGTTATTACCACCGTTTCATGAAAGACTTTTCCAAAATTTTCGTGCCTCTTACTAGTTTGACAAAGAAGGGAGTTAAATACATTTGTTCGGACAAATGTGAAGCTTCTTTCCAAAAATTAAAAGAACCCCTTTCCGATGCTCCTATTCTTGTTATTCCTGAGGGGAATAAAGATTTTGTTGTTTATACCGATGCTAGTCGTGTTGATTTGGGAGCCGTTCTCATGCAAAGAGAACGTGTTATTGCTTATGCATCTAGGAAATTGAAACCAGCCGAGACTAGACATGCCACTCATGATTTAGGGCTCGCGGCTATTGTTTTCGCACTTCGGATTTGGCGTCGTTATCTTTTGGGAGAAAATTTTATTCTTTACACCGATCATAAATCTTTAAAGTATTTATTTTCTCAAAAGGAACTAAATTTGCGTCAACAACGTTGGCTCGAGTTCCTTGCATCATATGATCTTGATATTCTTTACACTCCCGGAAAGGAAAATCGCGTTGCCGATGCACTTAGTCGTAAGCAACAAGCGGTTGTTTCTATGATGATATCCGAATGGAATGATCTCGGAATTTTATCCATTTTTGAGATTCGAGATTGTTAATCCAATTTGGGTGCATCTCTTGTTTTATGTAGACTTGAGGCTCATCCTTCTCTTTTAGACCGCATTCTTGACGCTCAAAAGCTAGATCCCGAATTAGCTCTTCTTAGCCAAAGTTGTTGGGATAAAATTGATATTGAAAGTTTGAAAGACTTTAATATTGATTCTCTTCGTAAAGATATTTTAGAAGATTCCCATCGTTCTAAATTTACTATTCATCTCGGTAATAGTAAAATGTATGCGGATATGAAGCGACTTTATTATTGGGATGGAATGAAATCTGATATTGCTAACTTTGTTAAGCGTTGCATGACTTGCCAACTTGTCAAGGCCAAGCATCAAAGGCAAGGTGGGTTGTTGCAACCTTTGGATATTCCAATTTGGAAGTGGGTTCAAATTTATATGGATTTTGTTTGACGGCCTTCCCCGTTCTCATTCGGGTCATAATTGCTTATGGGTGATAGTTGATAGACTTAGTAAATCCACCCATTTTATTCCCGTTCAGTCTAATCGGACCGTTCATCTTTTGGAAAACTCTTTATTAAAGAAATTGTTAAATTACATGGAGTTCCTACTTCTATTCTTAGTGATCATGATCCATTGTTTACTAGTGGATTTTGGAAGAGTCTTCAAAAAGCTTTGGGAACGAAGCTTAATTTTAGCACCACTTATCATCCTCAGTCCTATGGACAAGCCGAGCGTGTGAATCAAACTCTTGAAGATCTTCTTCATGCGTGCAATCTTAATTTCGGTGGAAGTTGTGAAGATCAAATTTCTCTTGTTGAGTTTTCCTACAATAATAGCTTCCAATCTTCTATTGGTATGGCACCTTTCGAGGCTCTCTATGGAAAGCCATGTCGATCTCCTTCTTGTTGGCTTGAAGTCGGTGAGAGGCTGGTTTTAGGTCCAGATTTTATTCGTGATTCCACCGAAAAGATTGATCTTGTTCGTAATAGGATGAAAGAAGCCCAGAGTAGACAAAAATCCTATGCCGATAACCGAAGAAGGAAATTAGAATTTTCTGTTCGAGATTTTGTGTTTATTCGTGTTTCACCTATGAAGGGTGTCGTGCATTTCAGTCGATTGGTAAAGTTAGCACCTCGATATATTGGTCCATTTCCCATCACCGAACGTATTGGTTCCGTGGCTTATCGCCTTTTATTACCAGCTCAGTTTTCTGCTATTCATGACGTGTTTCACGTTTCTCAATTACCGAAATGTCTTCGAGATTCCGATTTTATTCTTGAGCCTAGTGTTGTGGAAGAAATTGAAGTTTCGCTTAATTTGACTTAAGAGCAACATCCTTTTCGTATCATAGCTTCAGAGATTAAACGCCTTCGAAATAAAGATGTTCCTCTTGTAAAAGTTCAATGGTCCTTAAATCCAAAGGATTGTCCTTGGGAATCCAGAGAATTCATCGAGCGAACACATCCGGACTTACTTTCTCGTGCTCTTTGAGGTGAATTTCTTATTCCAAATTTCTTCTTTTGTGTTGATATGCTTTTACGGTTGTTACTTTATATTTTCTTCTTAAATATTGTGAGGACGCAATTTCTTTAAGGAGGGGAGTCTATAACAACCCGCATATTTGATTGAGTATTTAAATATTTTATTTAAATATTTCATCGTTAGTCGGATTTTTAGTCTGAAAATCTACTTTTTGCAAACAGTCAAATTAGGACTCGAGACCACCCCCATTGAGTTAAAATGACGTTTGCGATCTTTTTGAGTATAAACTTCGATATGTTTGGACATAGAAGAATTTTGCTACTTTTTCACTTAGGGCTTCGGTTTTTGTTTCAGCCTATTAGACCCAAGCTTCACCTCTCTTCTCTTCATTACTTCATTTCTATTTCCTAATACTCAAGCTTTAGCAACAATGGAGAGAGGAATGGGAAACTAAAACTCCAAGCCTTAGTTTCCATTTGCAAATCAAGTTCTAGCTCCAAATTTATAGAAGAAGCTTTGGTAAGCTTCCTCCTCTTCTTCTCCAACTCATTCTCTTACCAATTTCAGAAATTCCTAAACCGAACTTCGGAAATGTTTCTCTTTTAAGCTTAGATTCATGCTCTTTGGGTTGGAATTGAAGAGTGATTGTCCTTGCCGTTGCTCTATAGCTTCTTCTTCATTTGTTTTGGGTTTAAAGGTGAGATTTTTATCTCACATCTATGTCTATAACTATCTTCGAATGTTGGGTATGAATTCCTAACACTTATTCATGTGCATTTTCTTTTGGTTCGGATTGAATTGGTGATTATCCCAATTTTTAGTGTTTTGGATTCAAATCTTTGAAATCCTAACTTTAATGTTTTGATCGTGTTTTGGTGATGAATCGAAGAACTTATAGGGCCGGGTAGCCGATGGGCGTAAACCCCTAGCGTCCGTTCTTGTCCGATTGCAAGTTGAGGGAGTTTGAACTTCATTTGAAATAAGATAGGAAATGCAGGAATTGGGGTTCAGTCAACTGAATTCTCTGAGTCATTTGACTGAGCTAAAGCCCGAGAATTTCTAAGGGCTGTGTTTTGTCGACTGACTCAGGGAGTTCAGTCGACTGACCTGCTCCTGTTTTTCCTGTTGTGCCTATTTATGCTCATTTTGCTTTGTTTTTCAATCTTTAACTGATTCTTCTTCTCCGATTAGTTATTATCGCCTTTGTCAACTTTGATGACTTCTATTTTAGGAATTTTTGGGTATATCCACTTTGATGGATTCGGTATCAGTTTCTTTGGATTTGATTAACGTCTTCGTATGTGAATTTTGATGATTGATTGTTCCTACAATCATTTTTGTGATTTGTCACTTTAAAAATGTAAAGGTTTTAATACAGTAGTAAATATCAAAACTCTTTCTTCTAAATGATTTCAACGCTATTTTATTTACAAAGCTCGTTTTCTTAAACCGTTTTTCAATCTATTAGTATATACAAACCTTTCCCTCACTAGGATGAGAAATCTAATTAAACGACTTAGTAAAACAAGTGGTATGAAACGCTTGCGTTTACTTCGTCGGTTAATTCTTAGACTTGTTCGATAGAATCTTCTGTCACAATTTTCTAGTGGAGATCTACCATTTGTTCGTAAATATTTATGTTAAGCTAGTGGTTATAGGACATGAAGCTAAGCTCATATATTTACTAGCTTAGTGTAATTGACACTTCTTGATGATCGATGATGATCTTTTTGTGCTTTAGACTAGCAATATGCGATGTCTCTTTGTCCACAAGGGAGACTAAACCCAGTTTTGTGGAGCTTCTGCTCAATTTGGTGGGGTAGCGACCCATGGTCTTCGGACCGTTCTGTGGAGCTTCGGCTCAAAACTAATGGTTGGCATCCATGGAATAGCGTTCCATTTTGTGATACACGTGTTGGTGAGTTTTCATGCTCCCATTTTGTGATAGGCCTCCCTCCTTTTTTGTGATTTCTGGATTTTTATTGACGATTTCTAGAATTTGTGTTTCACCAATTTTTGTGGTTTCATCAATAATTTCTATCAACATTTGTGCATTGGTGAATTTGTATGTCATTAACTTTTGTGATTGGCATAGATATAATTGTCAATATTTATGGTTTGGTAAATGAAATAAAGAGTATGACAATCCTTCTTATATTTGAGAAGATTCTTGTGATATTGATTAATCTCTTGTTGATTTTCAATTACAAGCTTATCACAGTATGCCATTTTGGTTATTATATGTTTTTGTCACATCTCTTATTCTATATCATTTCATCTGATATTTATAGTTAGACTGATTCGTTTATTACTTTTTATTAAATATACTCGGGTCAGACTGGGATGTTATAAGTGTTTCTGCTTGACTCCTCATTTGGGATTATTATTCTGACTTTTGGCTAACTACTTAGATTAGTAGTTTATTTTGTTGTATACATTTGAGATATAGACTCCATGATGTATACTTATTCTTTTGTGTAGCACTTGTAACTACTCCTTTGTGATATAGTGGATCTTGTTTGACCACTACTCTGATATACACTTTTATGTGTAATATTCATATCTGTTTCCGCCTTTGAGATATGATCTTCTGTGACCCATTTGTGTTATGCTTATTTCTATATTTATTTCCGAAGATATTATAGCCACTGTGTAGTAGCTTTGATTTTTCATCGGTATGTCGGATTTCCTTTCAAGATGAAAAGTTATACATTTATTTGGCATATCGGTACTCGCACAAAGCAATTATAGAGATGGCCGCTCCTCAACAGCCTTATTCTCCGCGCTAGTTGACGACATTACTCCATGGTGTTCTTAGCTAGCATGGGTATAGAGGTGGGGCATCATAATTTGGATATGAAATGTTTTGGTTATCTTAAGGTAAAAACCCATCGTGTTTATTTATGGCGTGGTCTTACGAGATACCTTTGATTTCAAAGGATTTTGAAAACTTTAATAATTCAAATTGAGTGTGTTTTCTCAAGCTGTTGAGTGTGTTTTCTCACACTGCTTTTCCAGACTGACTCGGGTTTATTTTATTTTAATTCCCGGGTCAGAACGAGTGTTAAGATTCAAGATAGGATGTTATCAGCTCAGGAGACGAGCTGGATGGCGAAGACGTATTACCCGTATCTGATTTATATTCCGCCGTGTATGGCATGTTGTATATTCAGCTTTTGTGAGGATAAGTCATTTAAATTGTCGGTATTATGCTGTTGATTGTGTTATACTCTAATGATGTATTGTATAAATAACACGTTATAGTTCTTCGTATAAAGACCAGCTGTATCTACTATATATTGTTCAACTGCTATTGTAAGATTATGTGTTGTTATTTATATTTTTCTTCTTCTACCGCTTTCTTCTTTCCCTAGCGGTCTGATATTTTTGGCCTTTGAATGTTCGGCATATAATGCAGTGGGAGTATTGATGTCGATGTATGGAGGTCGAAAATCCAGAACCTGACAATTCCACTCGACCTAACTATAGTCACTTGATGAAATGTCGTGCCATGATTTGACTATAATCAAAGCGGAGCTTTCATATTAAATATCAATGGTATTCTCAATTCGAGAGAACTACATAAAACAGGCACATCAATATTTTTTGTTTCACTTAGCTATATTAACCGAAGGAAAACTATCAAGTGAGTTGTTCCTTGTTTATCCAATAACTATCAGTACGTAACCCCTAGGTTCCCCCAACAGTCATGAGTAATACACCGTCCAACATTTACATACTCTAATCTCAATGGATACATCGATATCCAGTCTCGGTGCTTCTTGACAAGGAACATTTAAAATGGTATATTTGTCTTATTGTGATAAACGACTCACGGTTACAACACTTTGTAACTACTATCACAAAATATGCCATTTTTGGATTTTCTTTCAAATATACTTTTAATTAAATTAATTAATTAATATAACAATGTCATATAAAGTATATAATAGAAAGAAACACCTTTATTATGACCAAGATTGTTCAACAAGTTAGATATATGTAACAAATTATATAATTGCCCCTAGGCATACCCCTAACTCTATCAGTTGTTGTACATGTGATTTTCTGAAAGTTTCCGACTATCGTTGACAGCCATTTTTGGACGGTTTCGACAACAATTGAATATAATAATTTATCTTTTCTCCCTATTTAAATAAACTGTTTAATTTAATTTATTATAAAATTTTAATTTGATATATGATTTTTAAAAAGTTTAAGATAATGCAGTTTTGTTTCTAATAATTAAAAAGGTAAATTTTTTAATTATACAATAATTTTATAATGATTTGATAATTAATTGTTAATTTTACATGCATTTGTCATAATAAATTCATACAAAATGAAATATTTTGCGAAAAATAATTTTTTTAAATCTTATGTTTATCCAAATATTTGGGACATATGATCAAAATATGGAAAGAAAATATAAGGTATCAAACTTGATTTTTCAAATTTATAACTGTTCGTTGACATTCAGACTTAAACTTTTCGTTCGAAGGTCAAACGGTCTTCAAATGAGACAAAATTCAAACCATATATACTATATTATGCATTTATCCAATTTGTATGGTTAGATTTAAAAAAAAGGTACATAAAAAATTAGACTTCAAACATGTCGTTTTCGTAGAAGTTGTCATAACAATACATATCAAGAGTTATACAACTCCTTGGAAAATTATATATTTTGAGTCTAGTTTTTCTTCCTTCCACTTTTTCTCGATTCTCCCCATACAGAATTAGATGTGACTCAATTTTGTCTCGTTTGAATATCATCTATACTCCAAACGGAAAGATTGGTAGTTCGAATATGCACGAATAACTATAAATTTGAGAACCAAGATTGGCACCATAAATTAATTTACCTTTTTATAATATTTGATAAGTAGGTCCAAAATATTTTTGATCCACATAATATACGAAAAAATATATTTTCTATTGAATATTTTATGTTATATGAATTTGAAATGTTAATTAGATTTCAAAATTCATAATTACTTATACAATGGTTAAAAAATATATTTAAATTCATAAAAGAGTTAAGCATCATAAATTTCACCAACGTTGTATAATGGACAGGCTAAAAATTGCGTATATCGATTATTTGAGTTTGATTTTCAATAAAGTTAAATATTGAATTACATACAAAAGATTATCGAAAACACTAACTTAATTATCCACAAACCATCACAAAATTGCAGAATTGAATAAGAATATGTTCTTTAATTTTTAAAAATTAAATTAATATTTTTTTCAAACTTCTATAAATAATAAGTTAAAATATATGATAAATAAAATTAATTCAGGTGGTTGTCCGAAGCCGTAAAAACCTTATAACGGAGTCCTCGACGGTAGTCGGAAGTTTCCATCAAAAACTTCATGTTGTCCTTATGGTGTGTTAGTTCTTCTCTTTTTTTTGGCTATTGATATCGATGTTATAAATTCATGATGCTATAATAACAGCTAATTAATTCAAATAAGTGTTCTTCGTGTTTGTTTTTATTTAATTTGTACAATAAGTATAAAATTTCATATATAGATCAAGCTAAGGTAAATTTTCTTCAGTGGAAAATAGTTGTTATTCCTCTGATTTGAAAATATACAATTACTGCTATGAGTTGTGCCAAATTGATTGGTTTGTAGAAACTTGGTTAAGTGAAATAAATTATAAATTAGCACTCGGCGGCACTAGGAAATAACCTAATGTGATTAAAACTATTTAATTATTTTTATGGTATGAGAAAGAAGGAATTCTAGTGATTTTAGCCGCACATTATTATTAAAATTGTTGATGAAATTACTAGGGAATAAGTGGCTGTAAAAAAATGTAATATGATATATCTCAAAGTATAGGGTTCACGTACATAACCCAACATAGCCTATTAACCAAATATTGTGCTTTATAAATACAATGTCCGTGTAACCACATAATGATGATAAAATCATTCCCCAAATTCTCTTTTATGGAATCAAAGTCGCCATAGCCTAGCGGCATCATCGGCTAAAGCAATTACCACTACAGTAACTCCATCAAAAAAATTTCATCATTTGGAGTTCTAAAATAGCGTTTTCTCTTCACAATTCATATCATCATTGGACAGTGTAATCACCACTCAACTTGGCATAGTGATAAACTATTGGAGCTTCCGGAACTCCTGCCCCAGTAGCATTTCTTCCTATCATTCCAGTCGCAACTCCAACTTGCATCTTATTCACAATAAATTGATACATAGCTCGTATGTCCACTTGCGGGACTCCAGCACCTGTATTCTCTGCTTGTGCCTACCTTGAGCTCTTCTCACACTAGGTCTACCATTACCTTCGAGGCCCTTATATAACGACCCGTAATTTTCGATAATTAAATTTATTAATTAAATAAGTTTTGGAATTTAATGCTGTTGAAATTTAAAAAGTTTAACATTTAATAATGAGAAATAACTAGAATGAAAGGTTATAATGTTAATGTAAGGTTGTTGATAACTACTCTAATGCAATTTCAACTAATTGAAATAATTATAAATATATAAAAATTGGTTATAAATTGTAAATACGTAAATAAACCAAATGTTATAGTAAATAGTGAAATTGTATGTAATTAATTGAAATTGGTTAATGTATAAAAATCAATCAATATGTGAATTTATTAGCTTTTGTTTGTGAACAATAATCTTGGAAGTGTGTTCGAATTTTTAATAATAATTTCTTTAATTATCATTCTGTTATTAATCCGGTAAATTAAATTGGAAATCGAAAAAAATTCAATATAATTGAATTATTGCAATTAATATGTTAAAAGATGATAATTGTAGACTTTTGATGTAATAAGATATAAATCAATGTTAATTATATCCATAGGATGATAATGGATTGAATAATAAGATCAAAAATCAAATAAATAGATTTATTAGAATTTAAATTAATAATAAATTGAATTATTACTTTTGAAATTGAACACCGTCAGTTTTGTGATATTTAACATTGAATTGATAGCAAATTTGTTTTAAAAGATTATAAATGTCTGAGTAATCAAAAATGATTAAAATTGTTAATTTTTAAATTTAAAGGATGAGAATGTTCAATGGAAATATGTTTATAAATGAAGAATTAAGATGTATAAGAATGTTATAAACTTAAGTTAATAATTTGAAATGCTGGTGTTATATAGTTAATGAATGGTAAATACTATATGTAAATGACTATAAATTTAAGTGATGGTTGAAGCCAATTATAATCAAAGTAAATGATAAATGCAAATTAGACTGTAATAAAATGTATGTAATACTCCAATAATAAATCCATTGTTTATTTTAAATAATTGAATGAAAATAACTTATGTAAGTAAATGAATGTAGGTTAATGGAAATTCGCATTATAAAGGTGAATGAGAAATATTTTTTTTGTAAGAAATGAATGAAAATTAAGGGAATAATCATTTATAAGTGACTGAAACCGATGAACAATAAATGATATGAAAAGAAATTAATAAGAATGAACTTGAATAATACTTGGAAATCATTGTTTGTTTTATGTATAAATAATCTATTGAGTTTTATCTAAGACTGTTGAGTTTATGGTATACTTAGTAGTTATTTATCATTTTATACAATTAAAAGTTTCTGAACCCGAACCAACCATTTGTTTTGGATTGTCATGGATGGATAGTTGATAACCTTGACTGCATGTGATGATTGAATGATTTGTTTGCTAGTGACTATTGTTATGCTGTGTTGATTTTTTGTTATTGACCGAGACAACGTGGATATTTTTCTTTTGTATACTGCTAACTCTTTTGGATTATGTAATTGAAATACAGGTTTATGGAAGCAATAGCTAGTGCCTTTGGTTTCACAAATAAGCGTTGTTTGCTCGACAAATAGGTATGTTTTTGGATTATGGTTTTATAGCGACTGTAATAACCCACTATTTCGGACCATCAAATCGACAATAAACCACACATGTCGGACATGAATAATTCAAAACAATGAATTGTAATATAATTTGGAGCAAATAAAACCAATCACAGAATCACAGATACAGATAAATCAGAATACTCGCAGCGGAAAGAAATAACCATAGTAGTTCATGAAGCTACTACAACACGGAATCACAAAACAAGTACAAAATACCAAAGTCTAAATAGTAAATACAATAGAAAATCCCAATACATATATATCTACTAACACATCAGCTAAATAGAAATACTGAATAGAAATATATGACAATTAGATAGATAGATAAACTCCAGCTAATCCTCTAGCTCCAGAAGATGAAATCCAAAACTGATATTCAGGCTAACCCGTAAAGAAAAACACAAAATATTCGAGTCAGGACATACACACTTATACAATGTAAACCAACCCAAGTGAACTATAATAGAAATGCACAAGTAACTTAAAGGATGCTTGGGACCGCCCATCCTTTAAGGATCCGTTAAACTATCTACTATGTTGTAATATACACTATTATAGTAATGTCTAAAGTAAAGTATAATATATTTTAAATAGCGTTAAGGCTTACCTATGTCCACCTTAACACATTTTATAGTGCCAATAGCTTATACAGTACCATCGTACCTCCAAATCGGGAGGCTACCATAAATACTCCATAGGTACGACACAAATCAAACTCGTAGTAAAGCATGCTAGGGTAGGTGACACGGCCAACTAGGCAATGCCAGGGTAGATATACCAATTATGCATCCGGATTGGTGGTAACGCATAGCAGCCCCTACCACCCTCCTCGAGCCATACTCCCAAAATCAAAGGTGCGCACCATGTCAATCACAAAGTAATAGAATGACATATGAAGAAGTGTGTCTAATCAGAGGAGCTATCTCATTGGCCAAGAAATGCTCCTGTTTTAGCCACCTTATGCCAACTCACGGGAACCTGGTCCACGTATATACCTCAATAGAACGTCGCCAATGTCCTACTTCATTCTGGAATCTGCGCCGCGTATACAGTTGTTAAAGTGGTTTTCGGAGTTGATAGAAAGTATGACAACTTCCAATCCCGGTCTCTTTAACAAACAAACATTATTCTAACCTATGGTTATTTATTTTAAATGGTTTACATTTGAAAACAAACATTTCCAATTCAAAAACCATTTAAACCAAATGCTACTATCTTCCAAAATAATATCCATTTCAATAATGGTAATATTTCCAAATCCATACACTTAGTTATAACATTTCAAAAATGTTATCTTTTAGAAATCATAACACTTGAAAAGTGTGACCCTTATATAATAGCATTTCAAAATGTTATCTCTAAGAAATACAGCATTTTTAAACTGCAACTTAAAATAGTATAGCACTTTTAACAATATAACTTATTACATAGCATTTTGGAAATGCTACCAATTTTACCATAACATTTTAAACATCATTTCTTCAATTTAAATCATATTTATTTATTATACAAAACATATCCATTTATAAAACAAAATCCATTATCGTTACTATGTCAGACATAAAATTCCATATTAAACGTAATTTCAAATTATTAAGTTATATATATCATAAATGAAAATCCTTAAATTCTAGTTTTTAAAACATTCATTTACTTATAAATTTTAACTTATTTTAACTTGATAAAACATTATATATTATATTCTAAATTCATTAAATCAAAATTTTAAGTTAAAATTTCATATATTTATAAGTTCAAAAATTCTTAATAATTTCAGAAAACTTTAAAAAAATTAACCATGGGTCTGTATAATATTTTTTAACCTAGGTCAAGTGATACAGATATTTATCATTTCAATCCGTAATTTATAAAAATTTCGAGTTCAATCATTTCAAACCCGCAATCCAAAGTTATATAAAATAAAAATCGCTTGAGCCTATCATTTTGGCTCATAATGATTTTTCCCTATTCAAAAATCCGTTCGGGTATGTCTCATTTCAACCCATAGTGATCCTATACTAACAGGGAACTTACAATGTGAGAAACATCAAATAAAATAAACAGTATAGCGTAGCATATTATATTAGGTGATGTAACAAATATATAATCAGGTTATAACATCATGAAATATCGTATCACGGGAATGTTTGAATTAATATCAACATAGCATATCACTACTACAATTCACATGTTATTGTTTCACATTTATATAAGTACGAATGTCGAGAGTGACAAACTCACCTTCTAAAGCTAGAGATGACAATTTGAGACATACAACCAAACTCCAAAAAGCACGACAAAGCACGAATTAGATTTGAGTAGATGGAGAGCCAAGATTCAAGTCTTGTAAACAACAAATACCAAACATACATAGCATATATTATATACAAAAGATTATAAATCAAAACAATGTACAAACATAAATCAAAATGAAGTAAAATGGCTTAACCAATGTATATGGAATCGACCACTTTCCAAATTGTCTTTACCATCATCAAAATGGCTCGGCAATGATTTGTTTAAAGCATATAGGTTTGAACAAGGTCAGGTAAATGCACGGCTATGACTAGAATGAAGTGGTGGTAAGGCAAAACGTCATGTGGAAGGCAAGGAGGCAAAGGCATGTTGATGTTTGGTTTTGGTCCTATGCCAAAGTGACTTGGCATGGGTGCTAAGATCTGGATCAGGTCAAGGCACATCTATTCAAGGCTTGGAGGTGGAATGGTCATTGCAAGGCAAGGCAAAGTGGAGGAATTTGTGGTTGCCTAGGAAAGTAAAAAGGGATTGGACCTTGTGGTGCTCGGCTTGAGTTTGTACAAGTAATTTTGTGATTGGTTTGGATCTAGGTTGTCATGCGCTGGGTAGTAGTGATGAGGTGATGGAGATGGCCGGTCTATGGTGATTGTATGGTGGTGAGATGGTCGTCAATCGGAGAGCATGGTGGTGGCTGAGCATGTAAACGAGAAACAAAACAAAAGAAAAGAGAAGAAAGAAAAGAGAAAGAGGAAGACATGAAATAACTTACTATAAATATTACGTTCAGCGAATGAAAATGAGAAAGAGAGATGAGAAGTTGGGTGTTTCGTACGGCTAAGGCATGGGAAACTTTTGAATGGCTATGGAAAGGAAAAGGCATCACGTTAAAGAAAAGTAACTCATGCTTTTTGGAATTTCCTAAGCCCATTAACCAAGCCCAAATCAAAACAAGCTCAACAACTCAAGAAAATATCATAGTCCAAACCAAAGTAAAATAGAAATGAAATAGAAAATATAGAATAGAAAATAAACAATAAGATATTGAAAATAATCGCATGTAAAATGCTGAAATTTATCGACCTTAAAAAGTATAAAACAGAATTTGATGAAACAAAAAGAAAAACGAATATCAGCATCAAATTCAGCTTCAAAGAAAAAGATTGGAACTTTAGAATTCAAATTTAAAAATTTCAACTGAAAGTCGAAGTTTGACCAAGTTGACCAAAATATAAAATTTTCAGAAAATCTTTATTTTATTATATTTGGAAAAATAATTATAAATAAAATCCAAAAATATTTTGGAAAATTCCAAAATTCCAATTTTTTTAATGATTTAAAATCAAAGTTTCAAATAAATTGAATTAAAAATATTCATAAAATTATGGGTTCTTACACTCTCCCCGACTCAAAACTTATGTCCTCGAAACGGAGTGAGACACGAAAACAAGGAAAGACAAGATAGAATAGCGAAGAGTACCTGAAATAAACAATTCTGGATTCGAAGCACGTTTTCCCTCCTCCATCTCCCAGGTACAATCACGATCATCTGTACTCCACTACACTTTGACCTGGTCAATAGATTTCCTTCTCATCTGCTTCGTATCTCTATCGATAATACGAAGTAGCTTCCTCTCGACGGTAAGGTTAGGCTCAATATCCAAACTCTCAAGAGCAGAAGGCCGGACAATCAAAGATGGATCATGCAAATATCGACGAAGATGCGAAACTTGAAATACATTATGCACTCCAGAAAACTTCTCAGGAAAATCCAGACAATATGCTAAAGAACCAATCCTCTCAGAGATATGAAAAGGACCACAAACCTAGGAGCAAGCTTACCTCATCGACAAAATCGAATCACAATCCTTAAGGGAGATACCTTAAGGAAAACCAGATCACCCACAGAAAACTCCAAACTCCTTCTACGCCGATCAACATACTTCTTCTGCCTATCTTGAGATCTTCCTCTTAATCTCCTCAACCTTCTCAGAAGCCTCCAAAATCATATCAAGACCAAGAATAAAACGATTATCGGATTCAATCCAGCAAGATGGAGATCAGCAAGGTCGTCCGTCAAGAGCAGCAGACGGAGACAACGCAATACTAGCCTGAGTTCAAAGACGAAATGAGATAGATAAAAGACTAAGACAATTTAAAATAGAAGAGTGAAATATGCCTGATAACTGTTGTTATAGGTGAATTCAACAAGATGGAGATGATCATCCGAAGATTCTTCATAATCAAGAAAACAAGCACGAAGAAGATCCTCGAGAATCTTATTCACTCTTTTCATTTGACCATCGGTCTGTGGATGGTAAGCAGTGCTCAGATTCAGATGAGTACCCAAAGATTCCTGAAAAGCTCTCCAAAAATAACTGGTAAAGATAGGATCTTGATCGCAAAAATACTAATAGGAACACCATGGAGACGAACAATCTCCCCTTATGTATCTCAGACAAAATAGAAGCAGAACAGGTAGACTTGACCAGAATGGAATGAGCTGACTTGGTCAATCTATCCACAATAACCCAAGTACTCTCCTTACCCATCCTAGTCCTCGGTAAACCATCAATAAAATCCATAGAAACTTGTTTCCATTTCCAATTGGGAACCTCAAGAGGCTTCAACAAACCAGGGGTCTTCTGATGATTGGCCTTGACTTGCTAACATGTCAAACACTACTAACAGAAATAGAGATATCTCGTCTCATACCTCTCCAACAATAAAGCTTCTTCATATACTGATACATCTTAGTCAATTCTGGATGAATAGAAAGTCTGGATCAATGATTTTCCCAAAGTAATTCTTGCCTCAATCCATCAACATTCAGGACACAAATTCGGTTATTAATCCTTAAAATCCCCCTATCATCGATCCGAGATCCACAACCAACAAGACTACTACAACCAACACTGCTACGAACACTCTCCTTCATTAGCCTAAGCATCTCATCCTCATCCTTCTTGTAATATCCCACACTTTTGTACGTTTTAAGAGCCGCACATGCCGACTAAAACCATACAGAAGGGAAGATTGTTATGGGGTAAAAAAGGAAAGCAGAGAAGGAAATAAAACAAAACAGAATCTCACAGTGGAATGACAAAATATAATAATCTAATAACAGTTCATGAAGTTGTTTTACAAAAAATTTGATTATACTCATACAACCCATATTAGAGTTACACATACTAGAGAATAATAAATAATGCAACGGAAGAGTATGAATGTAGTGGAATTATATAATAAATAATAGTAATAAAATTTTTGTCTTCGTCTTTAAAAAATAAGTTTTCGAATCCTGAGATGCTCAGACTGACCCGAGCGAATTGAAAGACAAAACACTCGAGTCAGAACCAAAAGATCTTATATGAGTTAAATCAACAGAAATAAATATGAGTGGAATGGTGTCAGAGATGTTTACGGGGTTTCACATCTCCTATCCAGTGTCTAACGTGAGTGTAATAACTTAAAAGATGCTCGGGATTCACATCTCCTAAGGGTCCGTTAAACTATTTACTATGTTGTAGCATATGCTATTATAATAATGTCTATTAGTAAAATAAACTTACTTTTTAATAGCGTTAAGGGGTTACCCATATAGCCTTACCACGTAATAGTCCAAGTAGTCCATCCAGTATCAGCGCATCTCCAGATCGGGAGACTTCCCCAAATACTCCATGGGATACGGGAGAAAACCAAACTCGTACAAGGCTCGCTAGGGTAGGTGACACGTCACAACTAAGCAATGCCAAGGTAGATATACCAATTACTCTTCCGGACCAATGGTAACGCGTAGCAGCTACCACCGTCCACCTCGAGCCACACCCCCAAAATCAAAAGGGCCCCAATCAATCACAAAGTAATAGAATGGTATCGAAGGATTGTGTCCAATAAAAGGTGCTACCTTCTTAGCCCATCAATCGCTCCTGTTTTAGCCACCTTATGACAGCTCATGGGAGTCGGGTCCACATATATACCACAAAGGAAATGCCGCCAGCATCCAGCTTCATTCTGGAATGAATCTCCACCGCATACACGGTTCTTAAAGTGGTTTTTCGAGTTGGTAAAGAGTATGACAACTTTCGATCCCGGTCTCTTTAACAAGAAAACGTTATTATAATATCGTGGTCATTTCAAAATAATTTATATTTCAAAACCAGAATATATATCCATTTTGAAACCATATTCATACGATATCATTTCCATTTCAAAAACAAAATAAAAATGATATCATTTTTATTAAAACCCAAATCAATATAATATCATTTTTATTTCAAATATATCCTTTCCAAAATCATAGCACTTTCCATGTTATAACACTTCGAAGTCAAACCACTTGAAATATAACACTTCCAAATTATAATACTTTGAAACTCAAAACTTTGAAACATAGCTACACCACTTAAATGGCTTAAATATTAAGTTACTTTATATAATAAAATAGCTTCTTCAGTTTCACAAATCAATTCCAAATATAGATTTGAACCTCCAAATAAACCATTTCAATTTCCATATATTTTTCCACCATTTCAAAACTAAATCTTTGATAATTCCATATATATAAAATTCAATTACTATTATTTAGATTAGAAATGTTTACTTAATAAATCCAATATCATTTGAATAAAACTTTTGACTTCAAATAACTGGATATTTTTCCAATTTTTTTAACTTGATATACTCATTTATATCAACTTGATATTCATTTAAATCACTCTAAACCAAAATCAAGTTATACAAATCATACCCTTTAAAATATCAATTTTATTTCAATTTCTATAATTCTTAAATAATTTGATTCAAATCAATTTCATATTTATCTTCCAACCTTAATTTTATTTAAGTCATTATAAACTCTACATACAATATAATTTAAACATATACTTAACCATATTATCCTCAATAAAATCAAACTCATTATTAAGCTTATCCAATATTAAAACAATTTATACATAGCTTAAAATTTAGAATAAAATAACATTTATATAACATCAAAAATGAATATTTATATAAAACCATATATTTCTTTACAAAACTATAGACATCATTTCAAAGTTTTTTTTATATATAGACCACGGTGTCTGTATATAATTTCCTATCCTATGGTAAAGTGATACGGATGTTCATCATTTCAATCCGTAATTTAAAATATAAATACGGTTATATATCATTTCAAACCGCAATCCCGAATGAAATAAAGTCCATAACAATTTGCAGTTTATAACGGTATAAAATACAATATCCATTCATCCAATATCAATCATCAAACATTTATCACAATCATCATCCAATTCAATCAATAACATCAACATAGTGCAGATAATAAATATCAGGCTTTTACTAGTAGTTTATATTCAATAATAAATTAAATAACTATTTAACTGGTAGTTTATATGCAAAAATAAATTAAATAACTATTTATTTGGCAGTTTATATGCAATAATAAATTAAATAACAATTTAATTCAAATAAATTGAATTTAACTGAGATGATGATTACAAATACGCCAAACAGTCATAAATAAATTTCTAATCACATCATAAATCAATTTAACAAACTTAAGAAATTTTAGAAGTTGTGAGTGGGTTAAAACACTTACCTTTTGAATTTAAATTGAATTTAAATCCAATTTAAACCCAAAATTTGAATAGTCTCATAATCTGTCCAAACGAGCGTGAAAATGTCCGGAATTCCAATACGAACCTAGTGGAGAAAACTGCGCGTAAAATCGACCTTGTATGTGAAAGTCACGCGCATTAGATTATTATACAATTGAATTATAAAATAAATAAATTCATAATGTTATCGTACACGTCACCTTTCCTCCCTGCAGCTACACCGAACGCAACCCAAACACAACCCAAATCCGAGGCTTTGACCATGCTTCCTCGCCGCTGCCAGCGGCCGTTGGCCACGGCGCCACCATCCAGGAGCTCGCCTCTACCTCCCATCCACGCCGCCATGGGTGCGGCAATCCCCAGTGCAAGCCGCCGCCGCCACGATTAAGGTTTGCCAAACCCTAATCTGCCAATTCTAGGCGCCATGGTGAACAATACATCCTCCGACCACCACCAAACGACTCCCCGAACCTAACTCTCCAATACCCAGAAAGCAATTTCGCCGATTGGTCTCAAAATAAAAAAACTCCCAATTTGGCACTAGGGTTTTGTGATTTCATAGTTTGACCGCGATTTGCCGATGACTGAAGCACAACTACGAAAAACGAACACCAGACGCTGATTCATATCATTGAGTACTTTGATTCTATAATTTTTTCGAATTTTTTCGAGAAGATTTGATTTTTTTGAAGTTGAATTTCGAATTGAATTGAATTGGATGACTTAGGTTTTCAGCCATTGAGGAAGAGGAGAAACAGAAATTTCTGTACGTACAGAAATGAGAAATAAAAAAGGCTGCTAGGATTTATAACAGGATATATATAGGTAGGGTTGAAAATAGAAAGAACGGATTAGATTTATTTGGGCCGTTGAATGATAAATGGCCCGAAAAGCCCGTTTGGACTCCGGAACAAAATTGGGTCAACAACCCATATATCAAATTAGATGTTTTTAAATATTTTAAATCTAATGGAATAGGTTTCAAGTCCAAATTCCATCGTATGAAAAAGTTATGCTAAAATTCTAGTTATTTCAAATTGATTTCAATCGATTTCAATTAAATTGATTTCTAGGCATTTCGAGTCCGTACGATCAAACGACAAGCCCGATCGTGACGAAACTTGAAATCCTACAATAGTTCACCGTTACGGATCCGATGAAACTAGTTTCGTCGAAATCCGAGTCAGTGGCCAAAATGGCTATTTTCTTGTTAATTAAATAAATTAATATTTAATTAATTAAATCAGGTTTTAATTTCAACTTTGTAATTAGCAATCCTTATGTTTTTTGATTTCTTAAACCTTCATAATAATTTAGAAAAGTTCAGATATCAATTTTAAGTTAATTTGTTTACCCACTACCGATTAAATTTCAACTTTAAATAAATTCACTAATTTTCAATTGAAATTTCAATAAATCCATTTATTTGATTTTAAATCTTGTTATTCAATCTGTTGTCATCAAGTAGATAAAATTAGCATTGGTTCATGGTTTATTACATTAATATTCTCAAATTTCATCTTAATCTCCATGCAATTAATTCAATTATTAAATTTAAATTCCAATAAATGAATAATTCTTGATTTTCCATTCTTTTTATTCAACCAATTGTCATATTATGAATAGAATTAACATTATTCCCTATTATTTCCCTAATTTACACTAACATAATATTGAATTGAGATTCATTACAACTGATTACAAATTTTGATTTAATGGACTAAATAAACGATTAACTTATAATAATTGTTATCATTAACTCTCAATCACATTTTATAAGTTTATCGTTCCCAAACTAATGTTATAATTTCTTACTAACCATTGATTTAATTCAATTACTATTCAATATATATTAATTCATTAATTAATTCAATATTTACGTTTGTTTTCTTATATTCGATTTATAGCCTAATATAACATTTACATTAATTTCATTAATTGTAACCTCATTGAAATAGTTAACAATTAACTTAGATTAGTATTACTACATCTCATTTGAGTTATTATTTCATTGATGAATCACAAATTTCTGTTTTTTTCCAATATTAGGTAACAAAATTTTAATAAAATTTAACAATTAAATTATCGTAAAGTTACTGGTTGTTACACTCTCCCCCACTCAAAACTTTTCGTCACCGAAAAGGAAAAAGAAGGGAAAAGAAAGAATTGAGTAAACAATACATCTTATTCAAAAATATTAACTTTATAAAAAAATAAATTTACAAAATTATTTAATTTAAATAAAGTATACCGATTTATAACATTAAATCTTTTTATACTCAAATTAATAAAGTTTGGAAAACCTTTTCAAAAACTTTCTAAGTCCAAAATTAATGAAAAATTTCGGCAGAGTCTCTTTTGTACGGAGAGGATCAGGAGAAAATATAATATCAAATATAACAATATATGTCACAATATCACAAAATAATACATCGCACAATTGGAAAACAATATAATAACGCTATAAAACCGTAATCCGAGAACGTTCCTATTTGTTGGGCAAACAACGTTTAATTATGAAACCAAAAGGAAATTGCTTCCATAACCTGTATTTCACAAAATGAAATGTTTATAATTGTTTCATCCAATTCAATATAAAACAATAATCATTTGCAACCAATATACAATCATCACATAAAAATCAACCCAATCAATTTTCCACTCATATTAAACAAAATAAATAGTTGTTCACGTTCAAAAACTTCAAATTGTACATAATGGAAAAAAAAAATTAAGTGCACCATTTACTCTACAGTCTTAGATGAAACTAAATAGATTGTTCATACACCCAACCAATTTTGGAGAATCCTTACCCAAACAACCATAAATCAAAAAACAACAATTTCAACAAACAGATCACGTTCATTCTTATTAATTTCATTTCATAACATTTATTGTTTGATTTCCTTTTCATTCATATAATGATTTTCTTTTTTTTTACACTTAACTCCTTACAAATTTTCATTTATTTTCATTTATTCATATCATGAAGATTTTCTTTTTATTGTATTACATTCACTTATTCACTACTTAATTTCATTTATTTACTTTGATAATAAATAGTTTCAACATTAGCTTAAGTTCAAAATCTTTACTTTTATTACTCATTTCCTATTTCATTTAATTAGTAGTATTAAAATTTTGACTCAAGTTTATAACTATTTTCACGTCAAATTTCTTATTTAAAGTAAATTTTATTGAATGCTATGAGAAATGCGGAATACGGATTCTAAGGCTAGAATTAACAATAAAGGGGGTTGAATAGTGTTTTAAGGAAAGAAACAAACATAGATGTAGAAATAAAGTAAAAGCGATAAAGGAAAGAACATACCGGATTTTATACTAGTTCGGAGTCACCCTATATCCAGTCCCGCACATAAGTACGGATTTCTTTTCAAAAGCAATTGTATAATTACACCCTCGATTTCAAGGCCACAAGGTACACCACTCCAGATTCACAATCCTCTGGGTAGAGATACTTGATTTCACGGGCAACAAGTTCACCCAATTGATTTCCAAGGCTACAATCACACCTTTCCTCACTAGATTGATTTCACAGGCTACAATCACACATTTTCTCGCTTAGTTTATTACAAAGAAGCCTATAACTCTGAATAGCACTGAGATCTTGTTGAGATAGTGATAGAGAATTAAACCAGAAATGATCTAGTTAGATTCAATGTTGATTTCAGCAGAGTAATGGTAAAAATATATATAAAGAAATGTGGAAGAAGAAGAAGAAGAGTGAAATCAGAGAAAGAATGAATACAAATTCGTTCAGAACAACCCCTATTTATAGTAGAACAACATCCATGTCCATTCGTAAAAGGATATGACGAATAGACGCTTCCTTTGAAATTCAAAATTTTGAAATAAACTGCAACCATGTTGTTAACCCCTCTGCTCAAGCGACTCAAGAAAGGCTCACGACTCACAATGATTACCGACTCAACTGATTACCGACCTAACATATGGACCGAATCAACGACCTATCTAGTTACAACTCAACAGGCTAACGACTTAGTAACCTTAGCGGCTTAAGAGAATAGTCCGACTCAACAGCCTTAAGGAGTTACCGACTCAACGGCCTTGAAGGGTTACGACTCAACGACTCAGGAGGGACAGCGACTCATCGGGTTATAACCTTAGCGACTTAAAGGTGCCGGCCGACTCAACGGGTTAACGACTCATGGAGTTAACAACTCATGTGGCAGACCGACCTAAGTTTTCCAACGACTCAAGTAACTTAAGATGTCTAATGACCTATTATAAGTCGCTGGCGACCTAAGCAAACTCAATGCCGCCTCACTTATGTCGCTGCCTGCTGACTCGTGATATTTAAGTCGGTCACGACTTACGACTCATCTTGAGTCGGTCACGACCTATGACTTCGGCAACAATTCCAGCCCAGAAATTTGCCTATAAATACATGGCCATCTCCATCATTCAGGGGACTTTTGGCTCATTCTTCCCAAGCACCGATACTCTGCTACATTCCAAACCAACTCAACACTCAAAGCTTTCAAGACACGTAGAACGCTATCAACAACTTCAAGAAGAAATCTCATGCATCCGACATGGATTTGAGGACTTTCACTTACATTGAAGTTTAAGCTACTCGTTCAAAGTGTTTAGTAGTTCAAAGTATATTGTACTTGGGAAGAATTGTATCAACTTTGAACGAAATCATCAATAAAGATATTCAGAGTGGACGTAGGCAAACTATTGTGCCGAACCACTATAAAATTGTTGTTATTTACTGCTTTTTCTGTGGTTTTCTGCTTATACTCTGTTCCCGAATCATCGGGTGGTACTTTCACAACTACACTTTACACACCGGGGTGTTAGCGTTCAAATTTTAGCGTTAACATTTTTGGTGCTTTCATTGAGAGCTGAACTCAGGCGAATTATCATCATTGCTCCACGAAAGTTTGTTGAAGTAATCTCTCTGAAGACTAGAAGTTTATCTGAAATCATGGCTCCGGGGAGAAGGAGTAGATCGGTTAGGTCTGGAAATGTTCAAGAGGGAACCACCACTTCCCAGTACCTAATCAAGCCACTCCACCTGTTGGGGTCACAAAAGCGGAGTTGGATGATGTAATCCTAGGGCTAAACCAGCAGATAAATGCCCAAAGTGCACATGGAGGCTCAGAATGCCCAAAATGCCCTAATTTTGAATAAGTTGAACGATTTGCTTAGGGTAAACCATCAACCAACGGGTAATGAAAGGAACTTTGCTGGCAACGTTCATGATGCTGAAGAAAGGAACGTTCCAGAGAGGGCTGCCACCCCCCTTGAGCAGACACTTCCTTAAGTTGGTGGATCTAAAGCTCGACATGATGAGAGGTATATTTCTGATATGGTTCGACAAATCATGAAAGAGAGCTTGCAAAGGGATGAAGACGAGAGAGAATGGGGCTTCGCTCCAAGTAAAACCCCGTTTACCGAAAGAATTTTAAAGGCAGAGTTTCCCAGGAAATTTGTACCTCCTACCATCCCAGCCTATCGAGGGACAAGTGACCCTAACCAATTTCTATACAGATACGATTGGCATATGACCGGGGCACGAGCATCGGATGAGATTAAATGCCGATATTTTCCAGTATATTTAGAAGGGGTGGCTTTGCTTTGGTTCACCAAGCTACCGGTTCGATCCATAGACCAATTCTCCGATTTAACCCGAAAATTTAAAGAACAATTCAGGTTGTATGCATCAAAGGCAAAAGATATAATGTCACTGTCCAGTATAGAACAATCACCCGGAGAGCCCATCAAGTCTTTTTTGAACCGTTTTAATATAGCATTAGCCGAGGTAGACAACGCGGAGCCCCGAATGATCCTCACATACTTAATGAGGGCCATCGACAAGTCAAGTGAATTCGGGATGTGGCTTAATATGAAGGAACCAAACTCACTCGAAAATTTTATAAAAAGGCCGACGAATTCATACGCCTAGAAATTCTCTCGGTGTCAGAAAAAGTAGCGGTGGCCGAAATTAAGAATAACGATGTCTTCTCTAACAAGAGAGGATTTGGGAACCAGAAAAAGGAAAGTGATGAAGGAAAGAAGCAGGGAAACAAGAAGAAACCTCGATGTTTTAATCCTTCAGATTTCACCCCCCTAACTGATACACCAGAAAGAATCTTCTTGGCAACAAAGGATGTTATCAAGTACCCTAAACCACCTGAGATGGGAAGAGGGGCAGTGCAAAATGGGAAATTCTGTCGATTTCACAACCAACCTGGTCACGATACTGATCAATGTCGCCAGTTAAGAAGTGTGATTGAAGAATTGCTAAAACAAAATAAACTTCAACAATATGTGAAGAAAGACAAAATTGACCCAACCTCGTCCGCTCAGGGGCAACCGTGTCCTCCTTACCGACTCGGTTCAAGCAACAGAACTACGGAGCAAGAATCCGAGAAACTAGTCATTGACTGACACGTGAATCGCAGAATCATGGGATGACATTCATTTACACCCATATTTTACTTAATAGTGTTGCTTAACTTCGTAAAATGATGATGAATGAATAATTCTTGTGCTATTAACCACTGTAAATGTGATGTGAATCAGTAATGAGCAATTATAAATCTTGTATTCTTTGATGCCGTTAAAATGCTTGTATCATTTCAATATGCAAATATTACTAAAAATCTCGATTTAGTATTGCAGGTTATCGAAATAAAGCTTGTTCATCCAACACATCACGAAACAAAGCGATTCCTACAAATCATAGAGTAAACGAATGGCAGGTGAAAATTGTTCCGAATTCAAGTATTTCGAAAGAAGTGCAATTTGCAAATGATTGAGGACTCCACCAAAGAGGGAAATTTGTTAACCAACCACGATCGTTTGTGTAAAGGAACATTTGGTGGAGCAGCTTGCATCTGCCCCATGGATCCATTCAGCAATAAGGTACATTTCTTTAGCAAAAACAAACGAAAAAACGTGACATGTACTAAATAATTGTGGGGAATGGCTAAGAAGTGTAGGGTATAAAGACACAAGCGCAAACGCTACTCTTCAGAGTCCAAATGCTTCTCTTCGGAGACCCAATGCCACTCTTTAGAGTTCAAACTACTCTTCAGAGTCCAATGCTACTCTTCGGAGTCCAACGCTACTCTTCATAGTGCAAATGCTTCTCTTCGGAGACCCAATGCCACTCTTTAGAGTTCAAACTACTCTTCAGAGTCCAATGCTACTCTTCGGAGTCCAACGCTACTCTTCAAAGTCCAAATGCTTCTCTTCGGAGACCCAATGCCACTCTTTAGAGTTCAAACTACTCTTCAGTGTCCAATGCTACTCTTCGGAGTCCAACGCTACTCTTCAGAGTCCAAATGCTTCTCTTCGGAGACCCAATGCCACTCTTTAGAGTTCAAACTACTCTTCAGAGTCCAATGCTACTCTTCGGAGTCCAACGCTACTCTTCATAGTCCAAATGCTTCCCTTCGGAGACCCAATGCCACTCTTTAGAGTTCAAACTACTCTTCAGAGTCCAATGCTACTCTTCGGAGTCCAACGCTACTCTTCAGAGTCCAAAAGCTTCTCTTCGGAGACCTAATGCCACTCTTTAGAGTTCAAACTACTCTTCAGAGTCCAACGCTACTCTTCAGAGTCCAATGCTACTCTTTAGAGTCCAAATCAAAGACCTCGAGCGGGCCTAACCAAAAAAAGAGAGATCTTTCTCAATACAAAGTTGCGGAATGATCGGTCGATACACTCCCGTGAGTTCGTCCAACCGAGAGAAAGAAACCCCAAACTTCCAGGCAAAAGCCCTACTCAGAGGCGCACGTTTCACCGAGATTGAAATAAAACTTCCAAGTGTTGAAACGTGAAGAAGCCCTCATCAAAGGCACACTCCAACTTTCAAAGTGAGAATAGTTCACCTATTCTGGAAAATACTCTTCCTCAAAAATGAAATTAAAGTACCCTTCAGAGGCCCGCTTTAGCACATAGAAGAATTCACTCGATAAAATATGTATTTACACAAAAGAAAAAGTGGTATCTTCGAAGGTTGAAGCGTAAAAACTTGTATGGAGGGAGTTGTACTTTTTGAACGAAATAATATTCCTCCAAGTATGGAATAATTATTCTCTAGGAAATAAAAGTACAAGTCCCCTCAAAATGTAAAATATTGCAACAGGCTTATGGTATAGGGGCAACATGGTATAACTACATTAGTGAAATTACGCTCAAAACAATATACCACAAGCTCATTGCAATATCATATAAATAAACTTGTACAAAAATGAATAGTAAATGCATTCTCAAATTCAAATAAGAGTTTGTACAAATAAAGGATCATTTTATTCAATTGTATTACAGATACAAGTTTCAAAATAAAGAAAGTGGGGCCGGTACCCGCACAATCCCCGACCTATACATCCAAAAAACGAAAAAGCTAAAAACTGGAATCTTCATTTCTTCTTGCCACCCTTGGACCCTTTACCCGGCCGGATGGTTAGCTTCTCGGGTCGATCTATAGGCATGAGGGAAGAAGGAGAGGGAGGTACAACTGGTTCAACTTCCGGTTCCTCTTCAGTAGCAGTAATGCTCTTCCTCCTCCTCTTTGATGTTCCGTGCTTCTTTCTCCCCTTTGAAGAAGATTCACTTCCTGGAGTAACAAGTTTAGACAAAATTATGTCATCAGAAGGAGTCCGCTCCGGGGATATCTCACCTCCCTCAAATCCTTCGTCCTTTTGCTCTTGTGAAGCAGCTGGGTCATCCAAGCCCCGGAGGGCACCTATTATTTCTTCCTGTGATCCCGGATGAGGAGTAGGAGTGATTGGGGAAGGCAGAGGAACAGTAGCTGGAGGTGAAGAAATTTGAATGATGCTCGGCGCTTTCTCTACAAAGGAAAAGTCAAAAATGTCAGTAATTCCCATAAAAAGAGGAGACAAAGGCTCGTTGAGATTCAAGAAGTAGTCAAAAATCTCATCAAGCTCGTAAGAAACAGATGAGCAGTCTACTTGGGCAAGATTGTCAGTAGGGTTACCTGCAGAAGTCGGTTCCCTGACGTCAACTTCGTAAGCCCGTGCCTCAGCACTCTCGCCGCCTTCATCTCCACCTTGTATGCTTGTGATCTCGGTGGTAACTTTAGTAGGAGATGGGTAATGTGAACTAGAACCGATAATGTCAATTTCGGCTGAAGGAGAAGGTTGAATTGGAGCAGTTGAGATGATTTTTCCTGAATATTCTCCTGCCGCTGTTTCGGCCCTTAATTTTGCAAGCTGTTCTCTCCCCCCGGCGAGAGCGGCACGAGCATCATCATCAAGAAAATGCTCCTCAAGAGCTGACTCAGCATAGCCAGCGCCGTTACCACCGAGCATATCGAGTGCGGCCTCCCAAACTTCAGCCAGAGTAATTTCATACTTGGGGCCTAGAAAGGCGAGGCTACCGCGCCCCAAGATGCTATGCAGGTAGAAATCAAATAACGTTGAGCTGATGTTGGTCCTCGTCGCCTCGTGAGATTCTTCAGCTGCAATTTTGCCGGCAACGGCCTCATCACGCTCCCTTTCAGCTTTAGAAAGTTGAAGCTTAAGCATTTGAATCTCCGCCTCTTGGGAGCTTTTTTTCTTCCGAAGGTCCTCAATATCAGCAACATAGCCCTCACTAATTCTTTTTTGCACTTCAAGCCTGTCTTCGGCATCTCTTTGGCTGGCATGAGCGTCTCTCACTTGTTTTAGGAGCACTTCTTCTTTTTGAGAATAAGAAGTAGAGGAAGCAGCGAGCTCTTGTTTCGGTTCCGCAACTTTTGCTTCAAGCTCTTCGTTGTAAGAAGCAATGCTCCTTATTTCAGTGTCATGTTGCTTAAGAACCTTTTGCCATTCGGCTTTATCATTTTCCATAGTGAGCATGGCCTCTATGTTTGCACGATTAACCCTTTGAAGCTCGTCGACAAGTGTTTGCCAGTTTGACATTCTCTCAATATCAAGCTTGACGGCGTCGAGATTTCGTAACATGGCAGACTTGTCAATGGGGACCAAGTCAAGGTCAAACCTTACTCCCTTCAAACACCACTGTGGAAACCGACTTTGCAAAGTGGAAGGACCCGGTCCAACTTGGAATTTGGGTCTGCTAATTATTGTTTGGATGTCTGTCTTCCCGAGAGCGGGAGAGCCGGAAGGAATGTCAAGCGAGGCAGCGGCAGCAACTTTTTCAGGAGTTGTAGAGGTGTGCTTCTCACCATGTCGGGCTCGCTTGCTCGAATCTTCAACCATATGACTTTTTCCTCTGTCATCATGGGATTTTCTTTTGTGGGAATCGTCGCCTCTCTGCGAAGAATCATGGCGCTCCTCCCTCTCTCTTCTTTGGTAACGCTCCTCTTGAGCCTTCTTCTCTTGAGCTTTTCGAGCGGCTCTTTCTTCATCAGATTCTCTGTAAGAGGGAAGGTAACGCCTGTAATCATATTGGCTACGCCTCCCGTAGCGCTGGAAATCATCATAGTAGGATCCGTTGCGCCCCATCGGAGAATCTGAAATAAAAAGAGCTAGAATTTAGAATTCTTCAAAGTACAAAAAGTCAGAAGCATAAAAGTGCCGAAAAAATTCTAAGTGTGTGTCGTGCAAGCTACGCGCATCAAACTACGAGCCACTCTTTATTTAGGAGTGGTTGTGGGTGTAATAGTTAGCGTCAACTCTTGAGTCGACGGAGTCTGTTGTAGGACAGAAGTCGCTTCAACTACTGAAGAAGAAACCCCGGTAGTGATAGGATCGTCTTTAAAGATCTCTTGCGAGGTGGAAAAGAGGTCGCTCAGCCCTTCGAAAGTATCGTCCCTGCTCTGCTTGGCAAGACTAGTTTTCTCGGCTTCTTCGCCAGATTTCTGTGACAGTGGGGAGATCACTGGGGCTCTTCTTCCTCAATATCCGGGGCAAGTTCGACAGATGGCCCCGCAACATCAACAGAAGTGGAGCACTTCACTAGCGAAGCCTCGGGAGCAGGTCCTTTTGGTATGGATGTGTCTATAGAAACCAGGGCATTTGATGCTTTAGGTGGGGAGTCTGGAACCTCGCAGGGGTGTGTGGAGCGAGAAGGGTGAAGAAGTCCGAACTGGTGAAGGAGTTCGTCGTTCAGCAAAAATTTCATATCCCGTTCTTCAACCGGTACTGCTACAAGCCTCTCCAGGGTTGGCTTGTGACTGGGATCTCTACAAGGAGGGGGAAGCGCTGAAATAAAAGAAAAGAAATGATGATGAAGTTAACACTTGGTAATTCGAACTTCAAAAGACTCAGAATATAAAGGAGGTAAAGGTAGATGATCTTATTTCCTTCTCTCCACACAGAATAAAACCCCGTAGGGCAACGGACATAGAAAAATTGGGTCAAAAACCCATGAGCGCTGTCAGGAAGACCGATGATCAATTTACGATTTCGAGCACTTCTCACGACAGTAATAGAGTGGTGATCTTTAGTCCTGGTGAAAGAGCATAGGAAGCAAATCTCGTCAAAGCTTGGGAATCGATCAAGCGTCCTCCTAAACAGTACACACAACCCCATTAAAATGGCATAACCATTGGGGTGTAATTGGGATGGGGCGATGGCCAATTGACGAAGAAGTTGTTGGAAAAAGTCATTGAAAGGAGGAACGCCCCCACTCAAAAACATTTGTCGATTGACCGTTACAAAGTCGGGGGGTGCTATGTCAGCAGTGTTACTTCTCTCGGGAAGAATGGCATCTGATTCAGCAATGCCAAACTGAATGCACAATTGGCGGAAAACTCTGTACGATAAAGTAGAAGAGGCTCTTTCGGGAGGATTGACCAGAGGAGCAGGAATTACAGTGGCCTCTCCAGTCTGAACCATTGTATCTTCTTCCTGAGAAGTCATTCTACACAAACAACTAGATATTCAATTGTGAAGGTGCACGTTTCCTAAAAGTGTGAAGTGTCGTGCAAAACTAATAAAAATAGCAAGTAAATATAACTGGAGTTAAACTAGTCGACGATTGATCAACTACAAAATTTCAGAACTTGTTAATCTAAAGTTCAAGCATAATATTAGTGCAAGCTGGTCAGTTTCAATTGACTATTTCAGTGTTGCCTTAATATTTTACTTGAAATTGATGAGTTGAAAGCACTTCGTTCACACAATTTATTTAAGTTAATTATCTGTTATTAACTAATCTGTCATTTGATGTGGGCAGTCGATGGCAGTATATTCGTCCCAATTTTCTGTAAATGTTGTATTGGACAGATTGTTAGCTTGCAAGTTAAAGTAACCTGTGAATGAATGCAATAAAGTTCAACAGTTCAAAGTCCATGCAACGGTTCAAAGCACGAACAAAATTCACACAAGTCCTGACTCGCCAACGACTCAAAGCCTAGGTCCCATCTACTTGAGTCGGTCAGGGGTTAAGCCACAAGAAGCAACTCGGTATGGAAAATAACCTAAGTGCTGAGTCGTTCACGACTTATGGCTTGAGACGTTCACGGTCTAAAGGATAAGTTGTGGTAAGGATCTAAAGGGTTGAGTCGCTCGTACGACCTAAGTCCTAAATCATCAGGAAGTCAACACGACCCAAAAATTAGGTCATGGACGGATGAGATTGCAAGGCCTTCCTAAATCGTTAGATCCAAAAAACCAACTATATCGTGAGAATTTTAGGTCGTCTCCACAACCAGTTAACTCCTTTCTAACCCATTAACCCGCTAAGAACTTTCTCATCTCCTCCAAACCCACAGACCAGCTAATTCGAGACACTGTAATTCATTATCTTCTCCTCACATCATCGGAAATCACCCAAAAACCAATTCGAATCGCTTTAAGCGTACGACGAATCTGATGCACTACTATGATTCACGAACAATAACAACAATATGATTGATGGCAGTTGCAAATCGATCAAAAACATGGCTCGCAATGGAACACGGCACAAAAGTGAATTGGAGTCAGAAAATGGGGAGTCCAAATTCGTGAGTCAATGGCGATCGTGGATTGAACAGAAAGTGAATTCACTTACGCAATAAAAAGGTAAAGATGAGTTGACGACTGATTAGCTTGGATGTGTCTCTGGAAACTTGATGGATCGTTAATGGCAGGATCAAATAAAACAGATAAGCAATAAAGTGAGGAGGAAGGACCGACTCAACGGCTTATATACGATGCGGGGGGAAGATGGAAGGACTAACGAGTCATGAGTCTCTTTGAGTCGTTTAAGACTCAGGCACTGGGTCGAAGCACACGACTCATGACTTAAGCGTGTACTTTGAGGGGCAATTGTTAACCTCTCTGCTCAAGCGACTCAAGAAAGGCTCACGACTCACAATGATTACCGACTCAACTGATCACCGACCTAACATATGGACCGAATCAACGACCTATCTAGCTACGACTCCACAGGCTAACGACTTAGTAACCTTAGCGGCTTAAGAGAATAGTCCGACTCAACAGCCTTAAGGAGTTACCGACTCAACGGCCTTGAAGGGTTACGACTCAACGAATCAGGAGGGACAGCGACTCACCGGGTTATAACCTTAGCGACTTAAAGGTGCCAGCCGACTCAACGGGTTAACGACTCATGGAGTTAACAACTCATGTGGCAGACCGACCTAAGTTTTCCAACGACTCAAGTAACTTAAGATGTCTAATGACCTATTATAAGTCGCTGGCGACCTAAGAAAACTCAATGATGCTTCACTTATGTCGCTGCCTGCTGACTCGTGATATTTAAGTCGATCACGACTTACGACTCATCCTGAGTCGGTCACGACCTATGATTTCGGCAACAATTCCAGCCCAGAAATTTGCCTACAAATACATGGCCATCTCCAACATTCAGGGGACTTTTGGCTCATTCTTTCCAAGCACCGATACTCTGCTACATTCCAAACCAACTCAACACTCAAAGCTTTAAAGACACGTAGAACGCTATCAACAACTTCAAGAAGAAATCTCATGCATCCGACATGGATTTGAGGACTTTCACTTACATTGAAGTTTAAGCTACTCGTTCAAAGTGTTTAGTAGTTCAAAGTATATTGTACTTGGGAAGAATTGTATCAACTTGTAACGAAATCATCAATAAAGATATTCAGAGTGGACGTAGACAAACTATTGTGCCGAACCACTATAAAATCGTTGTTATTTACTGCTTTTTCTGTGGTTATCTGCTTATACTCTGTTCCCGAATCATCGGATGGTGCTTTCACAACTACACTTTACATACCGGGGTGTTAGCGTTCAAATTTTAGCGTTAACACATGTCGACATGGGATACTTGAGGTTGTCGACATGCCTAAGGTATTTTTGGTAATTTTCTTTTCTTTGAAAATAACTTCTATCTTATATTAAAACTAATTTAAACTTTATAAATATACTTAACTATAGTTAAAATACATAAATAAGTATAGAGAACAATATTTTGATATATATATATAAAATTTTACGATAATTTTATATTTCCATCTAAGTATAAATATTAAAAGTTAAATATATTATTATTAAAAGATAGTTTAAAATTAAGGATAATTTTATTTTGAAAATAAAGACTATTTTGAGGCTAAAAGTATTTAAATCCAGGATAGATGTTTTTTATTCTTTTAAAAGGAAGGTTTTGAAATCATTTTGAAAACAAGATATAATTTTGTAAAAAACATCTGAATAAAAGTTAGTGGATACAAAACAATATTCCACTAGATTTTTCATAGGTTCCATCCTACTTAGGGTTCCATCCCTTTAACAGGCTCGAAGTAGATTCCATTCCATGAATAAATTAGATTTTATGATGTCAGTACTTTTCTAGGAGTTTTAACAAAATTTCTAATTAAATTACTTATTATTGAAATATTTAAATCTTGATATTCTTGAAACTCATGAGTCTTCAATCTTGATATCTTGAATCTCTATGCTGTATACAGTCTTCATTCTCGATGTCTGCATGTTTAAATCCTGCATATACATATATATCTAAACTATAACACTAGTATTTACATTTTATAATCTTATTCTAAGGTTATTGTCATCAAAACCATCATCTCAAGGACTAACAATCTCCCCCTTTTTGATGATGACAAGCTTTGTTTATAAAATATTACTTCTATCTTAATAACTCCCCCTAAAACTAATAACTCCCCCTTAATCTATGCCTAACTATCCTATTTTATACTCCTCCCCCTTTGTCATGAATAAAAACTAACTCGAAACTATATAACCCCCCCTTAATCTAATACTCTATGACATGTGATTATGATGATAGTGTTATCATAAATAATCATCACTTAATTCTAAAACTAAAACTTAGTCCTAAATTACTAACTATCCTAACTAAGAATCTATGATAATACTTATAATCGTGAGAATTCAAATATAAAAACACAAATTATTTATTAATTATATATTGTTATATTTACATTTTCATAGAGAACGTAAGAAAGAACATACAACAAAAGGAAAGAGAGAAAAGAAACTAATGTGTGTCCTTGAAAATGGGATATCTATGAATCAAACTATTTGGGTAGTGGAAACAGAAATTTCCACGTTGTTCGACTAGATTTCCATCCTTGTCAAAGCACACTTCGCCAACGCAAACGACTTTGTCATCAACTTCAGCGTGATTGTCCATTAGAAACTCTTGCAAATTTTTAAGGATTTTGCATTATCGTTCTTGTTCTTTGGCCATCCTAAGTTGCTCCGCTTGGATTTCAGTCATAAGTTGTTGTGCATCCTTCAAAGAATCCTCCATTTTCATCAGTCTTGTGAGCGTAGTTCAATGAAATGGTCCAGTAGAAGGAGAAGGAAATGAAAAGGTTGAATTTTTGTTTGATTTGAAAGAGAAGGCCGTTGTTTAATTTTTTTGTAGAAGTTAGAACAGAGAAAGACAAGAGAGAACGATCAAAATTTCAAACCAAGAAGAATATATAACCACTTATTTGAATTTTGGCGGGGAAAATTTCAAAAATAAAAAATCTTTATATGTCCACATGGGTAGAAGGGGGTTGTCGACATGGTGCTTGATATTTTTACTATTTGATTTATTTTGATTTAATTTTTAATTATACTTTTATATTTTAAATTTCAGTTATTGAACAAATACCTAATTCTCTTCTTAATTTAGTAAATATAGATTCATTTAAGGGTTTTGTTATGATATCAGCAATTTGATTCTCGGAATTGACATAATCGAGAGTAATTACATCCTTACTTATATTATCTCTGAGAAATGATGTCTGATATCAATATCTTTAGTTCGAGCATGATGAGTAGTATTTTTGGATAAATTTATTACACTAGTATTGTCACAATAAATTGATGATTTTGGGATATTTAAACCAAAAGATTTTAAAGTTTGTTGCATATATATTACTTGAGATCAAGCCAAAGCAGCTGAAATATACTCTACTTCGGTTGTTGATAAAGAAACTGTGTTTTGCTTTTTACTAAACCAAGAAATCGAAGAATGCCCCAAAAAGTGGCAAGTTCCACTTGTACCTTTTCGGTCTGATTTACAACTAGCATAATCAGCATCACAATAAGATATTAAGTCAAAAGAATCATTTTTAGGATAAAATAAGCCACAATCAAAGGTGTGTTTAACATATCTTATGATACGTTTTACAACTTTTAAGTGGGTCTCTTTAGGTTGGGTTCGGTATCTTGCACAGAGATAAACACTATGCATGATATCAGGTCAACTAGCAGTGATATAGAGTAGTGATCCAATCATTCCTCTATATAATTTTTGATCTATATCTTTCGAGAGATCTTCTTTACTTAGGTACTCATTGATTGCCATGGGAGTGGGTTTTCCACTTGCAGTAGTCAAATCAAATTTACTAACTAGGTCTTTAGCATAATTTTTGTGACAAATAAAGATACCATTATCTAATGCTTTATTTGTAATCCTAAAAAGAAGTTTAATGACCCATATGACTCATTTCAAACTCTTTTGTCATTATTTCAAAAAATTCTTTATTCATTTCAAAATTAGTTGATCCGAAAATGATATCATCTACGTAGACTTGTACTAGTTGAATGTCATTTTTATTTCTTTTAATAAAAAGAGAATTATCGACTTTACCAATTTCAAAGTTTGATTGTAATAAGTAAGATCTTAGTCCATCATACCAGGCTCTAGGAGCTTGTTTTAGACAATATAGAGCTTTCCTATGTTTGTAAATATGATTTGGTAATTTTTCATTTTAAAATGTGGTGATTGTTCAACATATACTTCCTCTTTTACAAATACATTTAAAAGGCACTTTTAACATCCATTTGATATAATTTGTAATTATTATGATTGGCGAAAGCAAGTAGAATCCTAATGGCTTCTAATCTTGCTACGGGAGCAAAGGTTTCATCAAAATCTATTCGTTCTTCTTGACAACAACCTTGAGCGGCTAACCAGGCTTTATTTCTAACAACCTCCCCTTGTTCATTCATTTTATTTTTATAAACCCATTTAGCTCCAATTATAGTTTAATTTTCAGGTCTAGGAACAAGTTTCCAAACATCATTTCTAGTAAATTGATTTAGTTCTTCTTTCATATCCAAAATCCGTGAATCATCAGTTGATGCTTCTTTTTGATTTTTGGGTTCAATAGTTGATATAAAGGCTACATTGCTCATTTTACTTAATTAATTTCTAGTTGTAACAACATATTGCATATCTCCTAGTATATTTTCTATAGGATGATCTTTTAAAAGTTTAATTCTTTTCTTAGGATGATTAATTTCATTATTACTTTCAATTGACTGTTGATTTTGAGTTATTAAATCCTCTTCATTGTTTGTATCTTCAAAAATTTTGAGATTTTTATCAAATGAAACATGCATTGTTTCTTCGATGGTGTTAGTTCTTAAATTAAACACTCTGTACGCTTTACTTCTATTAGAATATTCGATAAAGATACCTTTGTCAGATTTATGATCAAATTTATCTAAGTTATCTTTTGTATTTAAAATAAAACATTTACTTTCAAAAATTCTAAAATAAGATACCTTAGGTTTCTTTCTGTGAAGAAGTTCATAAGATGTCTTATCGATTAATGGTCTAATTAAAATTCTATTTAAAATATAAAGGCGGTAGGAACTGCTTCTTCCCAAGAATACTTTGATAATTTACTATCTGAAAGCATAGTTCTTGCACACTCTTGAATCGTCCTATTTTTACTTCTACTACCCCGTTTTGTTGTGGAGTTCTTGAAAATGAAAAATTATGAGTTATTCCCTTTTTATTGCAGAATTCCTCAAACTTTTCGTTTTCAAATTCACCACCGTGATCACTACGGATGGTTATAATTTTTAGAGAAAGATGATTTTGAATCCTTTTTGTAAAGTTCTTAAAACATTCAAAAGTATCACTTTTGTGTTTCCAAAATATTGTCTGTGTAAATCTAGAATAATCATCTACAATTACTAAACATATTTACTATGATTTATTGACAAAATTTGAGATGGACCAAATAAATCAAGGTGAAGTAATTCAAGAGGTTTTGAGGCTGAAATCATATATTTTATTTTAAAGGAACTTTTTCTAAGTTTTCCTCATTGACATGCATCACATAGACTATCTACTTCAAAATTCATTTTTGGAAGACCTCTTACTAGATCATGTTTTGACAGTCTAGATAAGAGTTTGAAATTCAAATGCCTAAATCTCTCATTTCAAATCCAAGGGTCACTTGTATTTGCTAAAAGACAGGTTATCATTTGAAATTTTCATACTATGAATATTAATATTATTCTTCCTAATTCCCTCAAATATTATGGTTGAATTATTATCTTCGATGTGACACTAATCTTTTTCAAATTTAATTTTATGTCCTTTATTGCAAAGTTGACTAATACTTAGCAGATTATGTTTTAGATTCTTAACTAGCAAAACATTAGTAATGATAAGAGTTTCAGAGTACCGACTTTGCCGATGCCAATCACATATCCTTTTGAATTGTCTCCAAAGTTAACTAGTCCTCCGTCTTTGTATATTATATCATTCAGCATATTTGGATTCCTAGTCATGTGTCTAGAACACCACTATCGAGTATCCATTTATTCTTTTTGATCTGCACAATTTGTCCATTGTGGATTGATTCCTCAACACCAATAAAGCTTGTTTCCTGCTCATCATACAATTTTGGTCGACAACTTGAATTTGAATATTGATTATATGAAGAATCAGGAGACAATGATGATCTGAATATTTCTAAACTAGTATTAACAAGTTTTTTAAACATAGCCATTTTAAAAACTTTTTCAAAAACCATATTATGAAACTTTGAAAACCTTGCTTTGATACTAAATGTGAGAAATGCGGAATACGGATCTTAAGGCTAGGATTAACACTAGATGGGGGTTGAACAGTGTTTTAAGAAATTACTAAATCTTTTTGAGTTTTTGTTAATTTGAACACAAATGTATGAAATATTCAGACACAGATATGATCATAGAAACAAACACAGATGCAGAAATAAAGCAAAAGCAATAAAGGAAAGAACACATTGGATTTTATACTGGTTCGGAGTTACCCTACATCCAGACCCGCACATAAGTGTGGATTTCCTTACAAAAGCAATTGTACAATTACACCCTCAATTCCAAGGCTACGAGGTACACCACTTCAGATTCACAATCCTCTGGGTAGAGATACTTAATTTCACGAGCAACAAGTTCACCCAATTGTTTTCCAGGCTACAATCACAACTTTTCTCACTTGATTGATTTCACAGGCTACAATCACACCTTTTCTTACTTAGTGATGCAGCGCACCATGATAACTCGTTTGCTTTAAGTCGCTCAACCAACATAGGTCGCTTGGTCTTAAGTCGCTTGGCCTGCTATGAGTCGCGCCATGTTAAGTCACAACTACATAAGTCGCTCCACGACCTAACGGATCAAGGAAACAAGGCCGCATCTCTTAAGTCGTTTACAAGGCCGCATTCTACTTAAGTTGTAAGTCGTTGGCATCTCTTAAGTCATTCGCGAGCTAACCAACTTATGTCGCTTCTCTCAAGTCGCTTACATGCTTATGCTGCATCTCTATAGCGCTTCCTTAAGTCGCCTGATTTCTTAAGCCGTTGATTTCTTATGTCGCGTGAAGGCTAGTTTAAATCGCTCACCTATGATGCTTCCTTAGGTCGCATCTGTTATGTCTCTATTTCCTTATGTTGTTCCTGAAGCTCATGTTCCTTATGTCGCTCTAGAAGCTTAAGTCGTTCCTGTGCTTATGTCACTGATCTTCTTACGTCGTTATGTTGTATATCGTATGTCGTATGTTGTTATGATGTATTGTTAAGTCGAATGTATTGTTGAACCGTTAAGTTGCATGTATTGTTAAGTCGTTTACTCTGTTAGGTCGTGAATTGTTGCTGGTTGAGTCGCATGAGTGCTGTGTTGTTTTCTTCTATAAATAGGGGTGTGTTGTCATTGTACAAAGTGGTTGATTTTGAATAAAATTGTTTATGTGCTTTTTCCACTTTTGTTGAAGTTGAGTGTGATCTCCTTCTTCTTCCATATTCAGATATTTGAGTGTACTCGAATCAACGAATTTGAAGCTGATTCATGGAATCTCGTGCGCGAGA
Source organism: Allium cepa (assembly GCA_030765085.1). NCBI lineage: Eukaryota > Viridiplantae > Streptophyta > Magnoliopsida > Asparagales > Amaryllidaceae > Allium > Allium cepa. The sequence goes on along the minus strand of CM060929.1, from coordinate 155,652,540 downwards.
TCAACATCGAAGAATCGTAGATCTACTAACGCGGAATCGTGCGCGATCAACGTGTTGAAGATAGCTAGAATCCGGTATCTCGAGAGATCAACGGATTTGGGCATTTATCATTCTATCAGGTTACTTGACACGAAATCATTTCGTGAGGAAGAAAGTTGCGTCAAATTGATATCGAAACGTTATTAGCACGTCGAAGTTAAATCCGCTGCCTCACCTTTTTGGTATCAGAGCATTATTAGCATGTCAAAGTTAAATCCGATGTGTCACCTTTTTGGTATCGGAGCCTAGTTCGAATCCTAGTTCAAATCTAAGTAAGATTAAGGCCGAGTAAGAGTTAAAGCTAGGCAGTTCAGAGCCGAGCTAAGTCAAAGCCAAGTTTGTAACAACCTGCATATTTAACGATTTTATATTTAAATGTTTGATTTAAATATAGCGTCGTTATTCGGATTTTGGGGTCCGAAATGTTACTTTCTGCAAATGGCCGAACTGGAGCTCGAAACCACCTCCATTGGTTCCAAAATGGCGTTTGCGATCTTTTTGAGTATAATCTTTGATATGTTTGGAGCTTGTGAAATTTTGGCTACTTTTCCTATTGGGTTTGGGATTGGGTTCAGCCCACTAGCCCACTTAACCCCCTAGCTCAACCCTTCTCTTCATTTCATCTTCATTTCATTTCTTTCTCAAACTAAAAACTGAAATGGGGGAAAGAAAAGAGAAATAGAAATTAGCAAGCCCTAGTTTCTCCTTTGTAGCTTGATTCTTGCTCCAAAAATCAAAGAGAATCCATTGGTAAGTTCATCTCCATCTTCTCCATCTCTTCTCCTCTTCAATTTCTGTAATTTTCCTAACCCTAACTTAGGAAATACTTTCTTTCATTCTAGATTGAAGCTTGTAGTGTTGAAGTGGAGTGTAGTTGGTTGATTCCTTGCAATTGTGCTTCTTCATCTTCTTTGTTTTGTGTAAAAAGGTGAGTATGAACTCACATCTACTTCTCTTGATTTCATTGATGTTATGTATGAATTCCTAACACCTTGTTCATATGCACTTGCAATTGGTTTGGGTTGAATTGTAGAATATTCCAATTTTAAGTGTTTTGGGTTCAAATCTTTGAAATCCTAACTTTGATGTTTTAATCATGTGTTGGTGATGCATCGAGGAACATATAGGGCCGGGTTGTCGATTGGCATAAGCCCTTAGAGCCAATGTTCGTTCGATTGCATTTTGGGAGAGTTTGCTCTTCATTTGAATAAGGCTGAAAAACAGCCCAGGTATGATTCAGTCGACTGAAAACTCTGTTCAGTCGACTGAACCTGAAACCCGAGAGTTTCCAGGCATGATTCAGTCGACTGAAAAACTCTGCACAGTCGACTGAACCTGGAAACAGAAATTTTCCTGAACCTAGAAAATTCCAGGTACGGGGTCAGTCGACTGAAAAACTCTGTTCAGTCGACTGAACCTGCTGTTTCAGCCCACTTTGCCTTTTGGGATTGAATTTTCAATTTGAATTGATTCATGATGATCCTATGTATGATTATCAATTGTTTTGACTTTAATGGTTCCTTTTAATTTTAATCCACGGATTTTTATGAAATAATCTCTCGAATCGCATTTAAAAGTTCGTTTCTCTAATTTATAAATTCTATTTAAAACACACACACTTTCGCACTTCGAACGAAGTGGGAGGGTGATTAAATGGTTGGGCAAAACACGGACCATGAATCTGTGCGTTTATCCTTTCGATTAATCCTTGACCTATTCGATTGATTGTTTTGACCTTCGGGTTTGGTTTATCGATGATATGAGGTAAACTTTGTACTGCTTTGAGTGTGAAAGGGACTGACGGACAGTAAACCGTTTAGTGCGAACGAGTGGTTATGGGACATACGTTAACACTTTTCGGATTCCTTTTCGAGAGTTGTGACACATTCCGCCAGTTAGTGGTTTCCAGTACTGGGTCTTCGACCTTCACCACTACGGTTTGTTGCCTCTGGGATAGTGTCTTCGGACTGTCTCCCTAGGTTTGTTGCCTTCGGGTATGTTGCCTTCGGGTGTGTGCCTTCGTTTTTGTTGCCCTATATAGTTTCGCTCTGATGTTGGCCTTATGTGCTGCATGGGTGATACTTGGGTTTGGAGTCTTCGGGCTCATGGATCCTTGTTTGTACAGTACTGAGCTCGAGCAAATTTTATGATGTTTCATTGATATGTATATTCCCTTGGTATCGCCCTTCGGTATTGGTCTTTTAGAGCCGCATGGAGTATAGCGTTTACCTTGTGGAACTTGTATACCTTATTGGTATTTGTTGTTTGCCTATTGGCTTGTTTTGGGATGTTTGTATCCTTTGTTTCTATATGTTGCCGATGATATGAGGCTTGTTCTATATGATTCATCTCTTGTTGATGATTGTATTATCTCCCCTAGAGAATACTGTATGACCTTGCAGGTTTATTATTGTTCAGTTTATCTAACTGATTTGTTAACTAGACCGATCCGGGTATTTTATACTCGGGTCAGACCGAGATGTTTCAGGTTAGGTGCTTTTGGGGACTTAGCCTATTTTGCTTCCGCATGGACTATTCGCTAGCTTCATTTTGTTATAGCGTCTTTTGTAGTCCTTATCTGTTATAACTCTGATTTATACTCTTTCGTCTCGTCTGTATATTGTGGTCTCCTGTACCACTTGACATGTATTATTTTGTACACTCTGTGGTGTATCTGTGTATGTGTATATTATGATCGACTGTTCTGTGATGTATATTACTGTTAACGCTAAAATGTGAACGCTAACACCCCGGTGTGTAAAGTGTAGTTGTGAAAGCACCACCCGATAGATCGGGAAAGAATTACAAGCAAGTAATAGCAGAAAAGCGGTAAACAACAACGATTTTATAGTGGTTCGGCTTAAGGGTATAGCCTACGTCCACTCTAAGTACTTTTATTAATAATCCCGTTACAAACTGATACAATTCTTCTCAAGTACAATACACTTCAAGTTACAAGTGATTTGGAACAAGTCTTAAGCTTCAATGTCGATTAAAATCCTTAGATTCATGTTGAAGATGTGTGGTTTTTTCGTGAATTTCTTTGATGAATTCCTCTAATTTTGGAAGCTCTAAGTGTTGATGAAGTTCTCAATGCAGCAAGGTAACGGTGTGTGAAGAGAATGCGCCAAAAAAGTCCCCTTCATGTTGAATGTGGCCTTGTATTTATAGGCAAACTGTTTAGGCTGAGATTGCCTAGTCATGAGTCGTGACCGACTCATGATGAGTCGTGACCGACTCATGATGAGTCGTGAGTCGTCTGCGAGTCACCTCTTTGCAGCATGATTTTGAACTTGCCTCTGAGCCTTGTGTCGTGCGTCGACCTATCTTTTGAGTCGTAAAGCCAATGAGATACTTAAGGACCTTGAGTGGATGAGTCGTGATCAGATGAGTCGGTCTTTGATGAGTCGGAGCTTGAATGAGTCGTTGGATCGGTCTAGGCCTTGAGTCGTAGACCCGCTGAGTCGTTGATCCATACTGTACCTTTAAGGCGCTAACTCACTGAGTCGTTGCTATCAATGAGTCGTTGACCCATTGAGTCGGCAATCTCTGAGTAGCTTCATCAGTTGAGTCGCTGATTCCTATGAGTCGCTGACTGCCTTATCTGTTGAGTCGGCCTAAGTTTCAGTGGGGTTAACATTTGCCCCTCGAAGCACGCGTCTGAGTCGTAGGTCGCGCGCTTCGACTTATCTTAACTCGCTTGTGCCGACTCATGCCCTACTTCCTTGGTATAAAATGGATGAACCGTCACTTCTATCTTCTTCTTCCTTTATCAATCTCTTGAGTCGTGTTCCGCCATTAACACATCTCCAAGCTCCCAAAAATAATTTCAACTCGAATTAGCACCCAATCCTCTCTAGTCAACATACAATCGTAAGCGATTTCTTCCCTTTCTTCGATCGTTGATCATTATTGTCTTACACGCTTAATCCTTCGCCTCCGATTTGCCTCTTCGTGTCTTACAAGTTTTGTTGGATTTGATTGTTGATGAACTTAGGTCTGCTTGATTTTACTCGCGGCGATCCATCATTCGAGGCGATTCTGTATTGTGATAGGATTAAAGTTACTATTTTTTTTTTTTGCACAAGTTTATTTACACGATATTGCAGCGGGCTTATGGTATGTTGTTTGAGTATTACTTTACTGATGCAGCTATACTATTATACCATGTTGCCCCCATACCTTAAGCTTGCTGCAATATTTTATACTTTGAGGGGACTTGCACTCTTATTTGCTAAAGAATAATTATTTTATTCTTTAAAGAAAATTTTTGTAGAGTACAACTCCCTTCGTATAAGTTTCTACGCTTTGTCGTTCGAAGAAATCACTTTTTTCTTTTGCTTATGTGCATATTTTACCAAGTGAATTCCTCTATGTGGTAAAGCGGACCTCTGAAGGGTACTTTAACTTCTTTTCTTTTTTCTTTTTTTTTCTTTTTTTTTTTTTTTTTTTGACGATCATTTTCCATAGTAGGTAAATTACTCTTCCTTTGAAAGTTAAAGTACGCTTTTGATGAGGATTTTTTTTTATACAAAGTTGTACCTCTGAGGAGGGATTTCTCACGTTTCAACACTTGGAAGTTTTATTTCGATCTCGGTGAAACGTGTACCTCCAAAGAGTTGTGCCTTTGAAGAAAGCCTTTTCACGTTTCAACACTTGGAAGTTTTATTTCAATCTCGGTGAAACGTGTACTTTCAGGAAGGTCTTTATTTTGTTTTTGCATTTCAACTTTGGTGAAGTGAAATTCCGAAGAGCGGTTGTTACACTTCAACTCCTGGCGAAATGTGCCTCCGAAGAGGGCTTTTATTTTGTTTACATTTCACTTTGAACTACAAGAAACTTAGAACAAGTATTTTAAACTTCGATGGAGATGAGAGTCTTCGAATCCATGTTGGATGTACGTGATCTCTTGTTGAAGTTGTTTGTAGCGACCTTTTGGCTCATTCTCTTCAAGCGCTGATACTCTGCTGCATTCCAAACCAATTCAACACTTGAAGCTCTCGAGACACTAAGAACGCTACAAACAACTTCAACAAGAGATCACTACATCCAACATGGATTCGAAGACTCTCATCTCCATCGAAGTTTAAAATACTTGTTCTAAGTTTCTTGTAGTTCAAAGTGAATTGTACTTGGGAAGAATTGTATCAACTTGTAACGAGATCATCAATAAAAGTACTTAAAGTGGACGTAGGCTGTACCCATAAGCCGAACCACTATAAAATTGCTGTTGTTTACTGCTTTTCCGTTATTACTTGCTTGTAATTCTTTCCCGATCTATCGGGTGGTGCTTTCACAACTACACTTCACACACCGGGGTGTTAGCGTTCAAATTTAAGCGTTAACAATTACATTTGAGTTGTTATATTTTCTTCTGATAGATCCTATAGCCATTGTAGTTTTGCTTTAAATATTTATTGAATAGGTCGAATTTTAATGTGTTTCTACTTCTCGACATATTTAGTGAATAGTTAAGGTAAGATTGCACATGGTCGCTTCCATTATACTATATTGTCCGCGTTAGCCGACAGTATTATCTATATAATACTCTTTGTTAACGAGGCTCTCGGAGTGGGGCGTCACAGCGTGGTATCAGAGCTGAGTTCAGAACAAAATGTGATAAACACAGAATAGATGCACATATTATGGTACATCAAAGTGTACAAGTGATACAGATCCTTGAATCATCGTGTCTCTTTATTCCATCAAGGTTAGATAGATATTTGAAATACGTCTAGGAATGCATTTTTATTCCGTAGTATCCCATATTGTAATATCTACCTTGTGAATAATCTTGTTCTTATCTTACTTTCAGCTTATGTCGGGAAGAGGCAGGGGTCGACGTTCGGATGCTGGGCAATCTAGTGGCTCGCATCCGGATGGCGTATATATGTCTGCCGATCAATTTTTGGAATTGTTTAGGAGCACTCAGCCTCCCGTTCCTCCTCGAGTGTCTCCACCTCGCAAGTCTGCTTTTGCACGTCAGTGCAGTGATTTTGCCCATCTTGGAGGAAAGTCGTTTAAGGGCTCCGAGTCTGTTCTTGAAGTCCAAGCTTGGCTTCGCACGTGCGAGCATATTTTCTCTCGCATGGATCTTTCTGACCATGATAGAGTTCTTGTAACTTCTAGCTTATTACAAGAGCATGCTCTTGACTGGTATGAACTTCTTGTAGCTGAAATTGATGAGTCTACTCTTTCTTTGACTCAGTTTCGAGGACGATTTGAACTCAAGTTCGTTCCTGAATCTGAAAAAAAAAATTTTACCCGTCGCTTCCTTGAGTTGAAGCAAGGGAAATCTTCTGTTTCTGAGTATGTCGCATCGTTCGAGGCTTTATCTCAGTATGGTCTTGAATTCATCAGCACTTCTTATAAGAAGAATTTGAAGTTTGTTTCTGGCCTTAAGAAATATCTAAAGAAGTCCTTGTTGCTCCAGCTTAAACTTTCTTTTGAGGAATTGGTTGATTCGGCGCTTCATCTCGAGACCGTCGAGAAGGAGTGTGATAGTGATGTTGATGTTGAGGTTTCCAGAAACCCCAACAAGAAGCAGTTTCCAATTCAGAAGAAGCCTTTTCCTTATAAGAAGAAGAAGACTGGTGGTCCTTGCTCTCAGCCTCAATCTTCCGGAACACCTTTCGTTCGAAAGTGTTTTAATTGTGGTTCTCCGGATCATATTATTCGAGCTTGTCCAAAACCTCTCTTCTTCCGTAATTGCAAGAAGGAAGGTTATCATGTTTCTGCTTGTCCTACTGCTCCTGCTAATGCAAAATCTGGCAAGCTCAATGTGGCTAATGCTTCTGGAGGTCCTTCTCAATCCAAAGGCATGACTCCATCTATTTTGGAGGGTTCAATTCTATTTCATGATCATAGTATACGAGTTCTTTTCGATACGGGTGCTTCACATTCTTTCGTATCGAAGAAGCTTGTGGATGATTTATCTTTGGATGTTTCTTGTATGGTTACTTCTTTAAGGATTGCGAATCCTATTGGGGGATCCGCGACCCTTAGTTTGCTTTGTGATGATATTGAGATTGTTTTATGTGGCTTTTCTTTCCGTGCGAATCTGCACGTTGTTTCTCATTTGGGTTTTGATATGATTTTTGGTATGGACTGGCTAGTGAGGTACGATGCCGGGATTATTTGTTCCGAGAGAATTTTATATCTTTGTCATCCTGATTCACCTTCTCAGTTATCTCTTGTTCTTCGGGATGTGGATAATTCCGAGATGGCTTTGTATTCTCTTGATTCGCGAGATGGTGATGATGTATCTCGTATTCCTATTGCTTGTGACTTTTCTGATGTTTTTGAACCTGTTTCGTGTTTGCCACCCAAACGGGCAATTGAGTTCTGCATTGATCTCATTTCAGGCGCGCAGCCAGTTAGTCGTCCTCCCACGAGGATGTCTACAAAGGAAAATGAGGAACTCAAGAAGCAGCTTTTAGAGCTCGAATCCAAGCAGTTGATTCAGTCTAGTTTTTCTCCGTGGGGATCCGCGGTCGTTTTTGTGAAGAAGTCTGATGGAACTCTTAGGCTTTGCATTGACTATCGCAAGCTTAACGAGTTGACCATTAGAAATAGGTATCCATTGCCTAGGATCGATGATATGTTCGATCTATTGAGTGGTGCCAAGGTCTTTTCTCAGCTTGACCTTGCCACAGGTTTTCATCAGTTACGAGTCGCGGAGGATAGCATACCTCTTACCGCTTTCCGCACTCGTTATGGTTCCTTTGAGTGGCTCGTTATGCCGTTCGGTTTGACGAACGCTCCTGCTTTCTTTGTTGACCTCATGAATCGGGTATTCCGGGAATATCTCGATAAGTTTGTTCTCGTCTTCATTGATGATATCCTTATTTATTCTAAGTCTGAAGCTGAGCATGCTAATCACTTGAGAATTGTCTTGAGTACTCTTCGTCGTCATCTGCTTAAAGCCAAATTCTCCAAGTGCTGCTTTTGGGAGAATAAGGTTAAGTTCTTAGGCCATGTTGTATCTTCCGATGGCATTTCTGTCGATCCCTCAAAGATCAAAGCCATCCAGAATTGGAAGAGGCCTGAGAATGTGCATGAGATTCGTAGTTTCCTTGGATTGGCGGGTTATTACCGGCGGTTCATTAAGAACTTTTCCCGTGTTGTGCTTCCTCTCACTTGACTTACTCGGAAAGGCATTCGTTTTATTTGGTCCGACAAGTGTGAAGCTTCCTTTCAGACATTGAAAGAACCTCTCACTAATGCTCCTATTCTTGTGGTTCCCGAAGGGAATCATGATCTTGTTGTCTACACCGATGCGTGTGGTAGTGGTCTCGGTGCTGTGCTTATGCAGGGAGATCGGGTAGTTGCTTATGCTTCTAGGCAACTGCGTCCGAATGAAGTTCGCTATGCCACTCATGATATTGAGTTAGCCGCCATTGTCTTTGCCTTGAAGATTTGGCGACATTATTTATTTGGCGAGCGCTTCATTCTCTATACCGATCATAAATCTTTGAAGTATTTGTTTACTCAGAAGGAACTCAATATGAGACAACAGCGTTGGCTCAAGTTTCTTGCTTCCTATGACTTTGATATCCAGTTTACCCCTGGTAAGGGTAATCGTGTTGCAGATGCGCTTAGTCGTAAACATTCGGCTGTTATTTCTATGATGCTTGCCGAATGGAATATTCTTGAGACTCTATCTTTATGTGAAATTCATGATCAAGGTTCATCTTATGGTTCTCCTATTCTATTATTTAGTTTGGGAGCTCGACCTATTTTATTGGATCGTATTGCCGATGCTCAGCGGCGTGATCCTGATTTGTTGCATTTTATTCAACTTTGTGAGTCTGGATCTTGTGATGAGGCGTTGCAAGATTTTAGCATTGATTCTCATAGGTGTCTTCGTAAGAAGAACCGTCTTTTTGTGCCTTCTGATTTTGCACTTAGGCATGACATTCTTGATGATTGCCATCGTTCTAAGTATACCATTCATCCCGGTAGTAGTAAGATGTATGCCGATATGCGTCGTCTTTATTATTGGGAAGGCATGAAGCGCGATGTGGCGAGTTATGTGAGCAACTGCATGACATGTCAACGTGTGAAGGCCGAACATCAGCGTCCTTCTGGACTTCTTCTACCTCTTGAAATTCCATTGTGGAAGTGGGATCAAATTTCTATGGATTTTATTGACGGCCTACCTCGTTCGAGATCAGGTCATTCTAGTATTTGGGTTATTGTTGATCGCCTCACCAAGTCTGCTCATTTTGTCCCTATTAAGTCTAATAGGATAGCTTCGCATTTGGCTAAGTTGTATGTCAAGGAAATCGTGAGACTTCACGGTGTTCCTAGTTCTATTGTGAGTGATCGTGATCCTTTATTCTCAAGTCATTTTTGGAAGAGTCTTCAGCAAGCTTTAGGAACAAAGCTTAATTTTTCTACAGCTTATCATCCGCAGTCTGACGGACAGACTGAACGGGTGAATCGTATTTTGGAAGATCTTCTCCGTATTGTATTTTTGATTTCGGTGGTAGTTGGGAGGATCACCTACCTCTTGTAGAGTTCTCCTACAACAATAGTTTTCAGTCTAGTATCGGTATGGCTCCTTTCGAAGCCTTATACGGAAGGCCATGTCGATCACCTTCATGTTGGTTGGAATCTGGGGAGAAGCTTATTCTTGGCCCGGACTTTGTTCGTCATTCTTCTGAGAAGATTGATCTTATTCGATTGAGGATGAAAGAGGCACAGAGTCGCCAAGAAATCCTACGCGGACAACCGTAGGAAGCCTCTCGAGTTCTCGATCGGCGATCTTGTTTTTATTCGTGTTTCTCCTTTGAAAGGGGTTATGCGTTCCAGTGCGACTGGAAAATTGGCTCCTCGTTATATAGGACCGTTTTCTATTACTGAACGTATTGGCCCTGTGGCTTATAGAGTTTCACTTCCAGCTCATTTATCTGGCATTCATGACGTGTTTCACGTCTCGCAACTTCGGAAGTGTCTTCGAGAATCGGATTCTGTAATTGATTCTCCTGATTTGCAAGAGCTTGAGATCTCACCGGACTTATCTTTTGTACAGCAACCTATTCGCGTGCTTGACACAGAGGTGCGACACCTTCGGAACAAGGACGTGCCGCTCGTTAAAGTTCAATGGTCCGCTAATCCCAATGACTTTACTTGGGAAACCAGAGAGTATATCGAGCGATCTTATCCAGGTTTTCTATCCTAGCTTCGTAATGGTAAGTCTATTTCTGTGTCTAAAGTTTATTCTTTCTTTTGTATGTAGTTGTTACAAATATCGTCTCTAGGAATTGCGGGGACGCAATTTTGTAAGGAGGGGAGATCTGTAACAACCCGCATATTTAACGATTTTATATTTAAATGTTTGATTTAAATATAGCGTCGTTATTCGGATTTTGGGGTCCGAATTGTTACTTTCTGCAAATGGCCGAACTGGAACTCGAAACCACCTCCTTTGGTTCCAAAATGGCGTTTGTGATCTTTTTGAGTATAATCTTTGATATGTTTGGAGCTTGTGAAATTTTGGCTACTTTTCCTATTGGGTTTGGGATTGGGTTCAGCCCACTAGCCCACTTAACCCCCTAGCTCAACCCTTCTCTTCATTTCATTTCTTTCTCAAACTAAAAACTGAAATGGGGGAAAGAAAAGAGAAATAGAAATTAGCAAGCCCTAGTTTCTCCTTTGTAGCTTGATTCTTGCTCCAAAAATCAAAGAGAATCCATTGGTAAGTTCATCTCCATCTTCTCCATCTCTTCTCCTCTTCAATTTCTGTAATTTTCCTAACCCTAACTTACGAAATACTTTCTTTGATTCTAGATTGAAGCTTGTAGTGTTGAAGTGGAGTGTAGTTGGTTGATTCCTTGCAATTGTGCTTCTTCATCTTCTTTGTTTTGTGTAAAAAGGTGAGTTTGAACTCACATCTACTTCTCTTGATTTCATTGATGTTATGTATGAATTCCTAACACCTTGTTCAAATGCACTTGCAATTGGTTTGGGTTGAATTGGAGAATATTCCAATTTTTAGTGTTTTGGGTTCAAATCCTTGAAATCCTAACTTTGATGTTTTAATCATGTTTTGGTGATGCATCGAGGAACATATAGGGCCGGGTTGTCGATTGGCATAAGCCCTTAGAGCCAATGTTCGTCCGATTGCATTTTGGGAGAGTTTGCTCTTCATTTGAATAAGGCTGAAAAACAACCCAGGTATGATTCAGTCGACTGAAAACTCTGTTCAGTCGACTGAACCTGAAACCCGAGAGTTTCCAGGCATGATTCAGTCGACTGAAAAACTCTGCACAGTCGACTGAACCTGGAAACAGAAAGTTTCCTGAACCTAGAAAATTTCCAGGTACAGGGTCAGTCGACTGAAAAACTCTGTTCAGTCGACTGAACCTGCTGTTTCAGCCCACTTTGCCTTTTGGGATTGAATTTTCAATTTGAATTGATTCATGATGATCCTATGTATGATTATCAATTGTTTTGACTTTGATGGTTCCTTTTAATTTTAATCCACGGGTTTTTATGAAATAATCTCTCGAATCGCATTTAAAAGTTCGTTTCTCTAATTTATAAATTCTATTTAAAACACACACACTTTCGCACTTCGAACGAAGTGGGAGGGTGATTAAATGGTTGGGCAAAACACGGACCATGAATCTGTGCGTTTATCCTTCCGATTAATCCTTGACCTATTCGATTGATTATTTTGACCTTCGGGTTTGGTTTATCGATGATATGAGGTAAACTTTGTACTGCTTTGAGTGTGAAAGGGACTGACGGATAGTAAACCGTTTAGTGCGAACGAGTGGTTATGGGACATTCGTTAACACTTTTCGGATTCCTTTTTGAGAGTTATGACACATTCCGCCAGTTAGTGGTTTCCAGTACTGGGTCTTCGACCTTCACCACTACGGTTTGTTGCCTCTGGGATAGTGTCTTCGGACTGTCTCCCTAGGTTTGTTGCCTTTGGGTATGTTGCCTTCGGGTGTGTGCCTTCGGGTTTGTTGCCCTATATAGTTTCGCTCTGATGTTGGCCTTATGTGCCGCATGGGTGATACTTGGGTTTGGAGTCTTCGGGCTCATGGATCCTTGTTTGTACAGTACTGAGCTCGAGCAAATTTTATGATGTTTCATTGATATGTATATTCCCTTGGTATCGCCCTTCGGTATTGGTCTTTTAGATCCGCATGGAGTATAGCGTTTACCTTGTGGAACTTGTATACCTTATTGGTATTTGTTGTTTGCCTATTGGCTTGTTTTGGGATGTTTGTATCCTTTGTTTCTATATGTTGCCGATGATATGAGGCTTGTTCTATATGATTCATCTCTTGTTGATGATTGTGTTATCTCCCCCAGAGATATTTATTATACTGTATGACCTTGCAGGTTTATTATTGTTCAGTTTATCTAACTGATTTGTTAACTAGACTGATCCGGGTATTTTATACTCGGGTCAGACCGAGATGTTTCAGGTTAGGTGCTTTTGGGGACTTAGCCTATTTTGCTTCCGCATGGACTATTCGCTAGCTTCATTTTGTTATAGCGTCTTTTGTACTCCTTATCTGTTATAACTCTGATTTATACTCTTTCGTCTCGTCTGTATATTGTGGTCTCCTATACCACTTGACATATATTATTTTGTATACTCTGTGGTGTATTTTTGTATGTGTATATTATGATCGACTGTTCTGTGATGTATATTACATTTGAGTTGTTATATTTTCTTCTGATAGATCCTATAGCCATTGTAGTTTTTCTTTAAATATTTATTGAATAGGTCGGATTTTAATGTGTTTCTACTTTTCGACATATTTAGTGAATAGTTAAGGTAAGATTGCACATGGTCGCTTCCATTATACTCTATTGTCCGCGTTAGCCGACAGTATTATCTATATAATACTCTTTGTTAACGAGGCTCTCGGAGTGGGGCGTCACAAAGTTAAAGCCAAGTTAGATCGGAATCAAGTCAAGGAGACGAGATTGTTTGAAGATCATGCCTCCGAGACGTGCTAATCATTATCATAATGTTGAGGACGTGTATAGAAGACAAGAAGCTGAGCAGATGGAGCAGCGTATCAATGAGAAGCTCGATGAAGGTATTAGAAAGTTGGAGAAATTGATGAAAGACATGAATCAAAGTCAAATGAGAACGTCACCAGTTTCGCACCATAGTAGAAACAAGATTTCACTATTAGTTTCAGAAGAAAGGAGAATGTCACCCCAGTCTTATCAAGAGAGGAGTTAATCTTTAGTTTCAATAAGGCGAGAACACCGTGAGTATCGAAATGAAGAAAGAAGAACCCCATGTGAGTTTGACAATGAACCATATCGTGATGTTGAAAGACATGATAGGAGGGATATGCGTTGTCGTAGAGATGTAGAAGGTCAAGATCGATATCAAAATAAATATGATTTTGAGGAATATGGTGATGGAGGTAGTATTCATTATCGAGATCCAGGCCAAGTGCGAAATCGATATCTTGATTCAGAAAATGATCATAATTGGGAATCAGGTATGAGGATGGAAATTCCAGAATTCAAAGGTGGTATGTAAGCAGAAGAATTTCTTGATTGGTTGTCGAATGTTGAAGAAATTTTGGAATTCAAGGAGGTACCTGAGAATCGCAGAGTTAAGTTAGTTGCTACAAGATTAAGGGGAAGAGATATGGCTTGGTGGCATCAAACTAAACTAACTCGGGAGAGAATAGAAAAACCTAAAGTTGTAACTTGGGAGAAGATGAGAAAGGTGATGAAAGAAACTTTCTTGCCGTACAATTATCAATCTGTTATGTATCAACGTTTGTAGAATTCGAGACAAGGGACGAGGACAGCGAATGATTATGTTGATGAATTCTATCAATTGATTACGAAGAATAATATTATGGAGACCGAGGAACAGATAACAACTAGATATATTGGAGCGTTACGAATGCAAATTCAAGACATGGTGAATATGTTTAATCCAATGTCTGTTGCTGAAGCACATCAGAAAGCCATAGCTTGGGAGAAACAAGGGAGACGAGGAGGTGGTGTGTTTATGAGTTCCAACAATCAGAATAAGGGTGCTAGTAGCAGTGCTAATGTTTCCGAAGTAGTCAGTAAACCAATTGTCAAAGAAGCCGCTAAAGAAAAGGTCAATGACAGTATCAAGTGCTATAATTGTCAAGAGTTTGGCCATAAAAGTAATAAATGTACAAAGCCAAAGAAGAGACCATTAGTTGCAGAGGAATGTGAGCATGAGGATGTGGAAGATGAAGTTAATTATTCTCAACAATCGAAGTTTGATGAAGATGAAGAAGTTGTGTCAGGAGATGAAGGGTGTAATTTGATGATGAGGAGATCTTGTTTAGTGCCAAAGCATGAGAATGATTGTAGTTGGCTAAGAAGCAATATCTTTCAGTCTACATGTACTATCTTGGGGAAGGTTTGTCGGTTTGTTATTGATGCGGGAAGTTGTGATAACATTATTTCTAAAGAAGCCATCACGAAGTTAGGGTTGAAGACTGAAAAGCATCCTAGATCTTATAAGCTGGCATAGCTGAACAAGGGTGGAGAAGTGACAGTGGGAAGACGAGCATTTGTTACATTTTCTATTGGGAAGAAGTATAAAGATGAAATATAGTGTGATGTTGTAGATATGAATGTTTGTCACTTACTATTGGGAAGACCATGGAAATATGATAGAGCTATACAACATATTAGTCGCACCAACAGCTACAGTTTCATGTTTGAAGGTACTCAAATTACCTTAGTTCCTAGGAAGCGTGAACAAAGTGAAAGCAAGTCAGTGAAGAAAGTGGAATCAACTAGTCTATTATCTTCGAAAGAATTTGTTGAAGAAGTGAAAGATAGTGCTGAATTGTTTATGTTGATTGGGTATGAAACAAATGAAGATGTTGTAATTCCTGAGGAGGTTAGACCAGTGTTGAATGAATTTGAAGATGTATTTTCTACGGAATTGCCCAAGGAATTACTGCCGCTAAGGGACATACAACATCAAATTGATCTAGTGCCAGGTGCTGTTTTACCGCATATGCCACATTATCGGATGAGTCCAAAGGAGCACGAAGAGTTGAGGAGACAGGTTGAGGAGTTGCTTGCGCAAGGGCATGTTCAAGAAAGTCTCAGTCCTTGTGCTGTACTAGCTCTGTTGGTACCGAAGAAAGATGGTTCGTGGAGAATGTGTACAGATAGAAGGGCACTCAAGAAAATAACTGTCAGATACAGATTTCCTATGCCAGCACTTGATGATGAATTGGATCAAATCAGTGGGTCTGTAACCTTTTCGAAGATTGATCTTAAGAGTGGTTATCATCAGGTTCGCATAAGACCAGGTGACGAATGGAAGATAGCATTCAGTACTCGAGAAGGATTATATGAATGGCTATTTATGCCGTTTGGTCCATCTAATGCACCAAGTACATTTATGAGGGTGATGAATCAAATTTTCAGACCTTACATTGGGAAGTTTGTTGTTGTTTACTTTGATGATATCTTGATCTATAGTGCAAGCACAGAGGAGCATATTCAACACTTGCAAAAGGTGTAACTATTCTTCGTCAAGAACAGTTCTATGCAGCGATGAAGAAATGCGTGTTCATGACGCCAAGTGTTTTATTTCTGGGGTATGTCGTGTCGAAGGAAGGGATACAAGTGGACCAGAGTAAAGTAGCCACAATCAGAAATTGGCCATCGCCCAAAACTATAACAGAAGTCGGAAGTTTTCATGGGTTAGCTTCATTTTATTGAAGATTTATACCATAATTTTTTAGTGTGATGGCTCCTGTTACTGATTGTATGAATGGAAAGAAGTTTTCATGGACGAAAGAGGCAGGATCTGCTTTTGAGCAAATCAAGGAACTTTTAACCTCAGAACCGATTCTAGTGTTGCCAGATTTTCAGATGCTATTTGAGTTACACACAGATGCATCTAAATTTGGAATTGGAGGAGTATTGAGTCAGAAGGGTCGTCGCATTGCCTATTTCAGTGAAAATTTTTTTGGAGCAAAGATGAGATACAATACTTATGATGTGGAGTTTTATGCTATTATGCAGGCTGTGAAGCATTAGAGACACTACTTGTTCCACAAAGAATTTGTTTTGTATACGGACCATGAATCATTGAAGCATTTACAAGGGCAGAATAACATTGCAGCTAGGCATGCATCGTAGATAGCATATTTTCAGCAATTTATATTCGTCGTCAAGCATAAGTCTGGAGTAACTAATCGCGTCGCAGAGGAATTGAGTGGGAGGAGTACTTTACTAACAACTATACGAGTAGAGGTGATGGGTTTTGATTTACTTCCAGATTTACTTACATCAGATTCTTATTTTTCCAAGATCTTAGAAAAAGCCAAGCAGGGAAGCATGGATGGATATATGCTAGTTGATGGTTTTCTGTTGAAAGGAAATCAATTGTGTATTCCAGATTGCAGTTTATGAAAGAAAATTATTAAAGAATTGCATGAAGAAGGACACGTGGGCCACGACCGTACTATGCAGTTGATCGCAAAGTCTTATTTTTGGCCATCAATGATAAAAGAAGTTGAAACGTTTGTTCAGAGGTTCCATATTTGTCAAGTTTCAAAGGGGACCGCAACAAATGCAGGATTATATTTGCCATTGCCTATACCTGCTAAACCATGGGTGGATGTTAGCATGGACTTTGTGTTGGGTTTGCCGAGGATGCAACGTAGCAATGATTCTATCTATGTGGTGGTTGATCGTTTTTCGAAAATGGTACATTTTATCGCATGCAAGAAGACGGCAGATGCAGTTAATGTTGCACAGTTATACTTCAGAGAGATCTATCGTCTTCATAGGGATGCCTGAATCTATTATATCAGATTGAGACACTCGTTTTCTAAGTCATTTTTGGATGAGTCTATGGAGAATGGTTGGGACAAAGCTGAAATTTAGTAGTGCTTATCATCCACAGACGGATAAACAGACAGGAGTTGTGAATAGATCCCTAGGTAATCTATTGAGATGCCTCGTTGTTAACGCTTAAAATAGAACGCTAACACACCGGTGTAAGTAGAGATTAAGTGAAAGCACCACCCGTCAATACGGGAATTAAAAGTAAGTAGAAAAGTCACTGAAAAAGTAGTAAAGAGACAACAGTTTTATAGTGGTTCGGCTTCAAGTTAAGCCTGCGTCCACTTTAATCTTCTTTATTGCTGAATCAATTACAACGTTACAACAATCTTCGATTACAACACTTCTAGGACAAATAGCTAGAACTCCAATGTAGAAGATCTCTTTGAATCCATGTCAAATGTGTTAGATTTCCTCTTGAAGTTTGTTGAGATGTCTTTCGTATTTGAAGTGTCGAGTG
Organism: Allium cepa; assembly: GCA_030765085.1. Taxonomy (NCBI): domain Eukaryota; kingdom Viridiplantae; phylum Streptophyta; class Magnoliopsida; order Asparagales; family Amaryllidaceae; genus Allium; species Allium cepa. Next base: position 155,635,184 of record CM060929.1, on the reverse strand, counting down.
AGTCGAGAAATCAGCAGAGTATAGGCGTTCCAGAAATGAGCCAAAAGATTCCTTTTCTGGTTGGAGTATGTGGGGTATTCATAGGGAAATTTCGGAGCTATGTCGTAGGTCGTGAGCGACCTAAAGGTAGGTCATAGGTCGTGAGCGACCTAATGGGAGCGGCTTACGGCTTAACTAGAGTGTACTTGATCACCTCGAACAAACTAACAAGTCATAGGTCGTGAACGACCTAGGGAGGAAGCGGTATAAGAAGCTTCTTCGGTATGCTTAGGTCGTGAGCGACCTAGGGAGAATAGTTGGCGACTTACGGCTGGGAACGGTATAAGAAGTTGCTTCATTATGTGATAACTCGGTAGGTCGCTTATCTCTATAGGTCGTTAGGTCATTGGATCATTAGGTCATTAGGGGTTTTTAGGTCGTTTACTCGCTGTTGGTCATGTACGTATGCAAGCTCACTTGTTCTTCAGATTGTTAGGTCGCTGGACCTTTTAACCCGTTAAGTCACGAAGTTGTGTCATGCTATGCCGCTTCATGATGTTAAGTCGCTAGACCTTTTAGGTAATCAAATCGTTAAGTCGTTTAACTGTCTAGGTCGCTGAGTTTCTTAGCTTGTTAGGTCGCAATAACTTTAGGTTGATATTCTCTTCATTCCATTAGGTCGCTTAGAGGAGTTAATACTTGCCCTCTCGAAGTACACGCCTAGGGGTTAGGTCGTGTGCTTCGATATCTCTCAACTCGTACTATTCTGAGCTGTTAGGTCGTGAGCGACGTATGAGAAGCTAAGGTCGTATGTGCCGATTCGAGTTCCACTACTCCGGTGCATAAATAGTTTAGGTCGTTTCTTCTTTGCTTCATCTGCTCTAACATTTTGTTCTGCCATTAACAAGTTTCCGAGTTTCTCGAAGACGATTCTCATTATTCAATCATCAACCATCTCCACCATTATATTGCGTAAGTAAATTCCATCAAAAATTTAACCATGTTCATCATCAAATCGCGGTTCCCCCACTTGCCGTCCTTAATCCAGCTTTGTACACCGCGCTTTGCCATGAATCGTGTCACAGCCGATCCTCGTCTACCTTTGGTTGCAATATTATTGTAATTCTTCAAAAACGTAGCAACATACTAGATCCATGATGAATCTAAGGTGGTTTGAATCGATTCTGGGTGATTTTGTGGTGAGACGGTGGATTTTATGGTAGAGGTGATAATAGGTTCTTGGGTTAACGGGTTTGTTCGCTAGACTGTTTTCTGAGTGAGGAGGAGCAAAGGGAGTTAAGAAATGATTGGTTGAGGAGCTTCGGCCGACCTTAGGCTTACCGGCTTGATCATGAAACACGTGACCCAACTTACTTGCGGCCTAGCTTGCTTACGACCGAACTCGCTTGCGACCTAATTCGCTTGCAATCTAACTTGCCTGAATAACATAAAGCTTAAAGCAGAGCGACTTAACGAACTAACGACCTAACTTTCTGCGACAGAGGTTTTAGGTCGCGGCCGAGTTAGGACATGGATAATTTTTGACCGCCTGGCCTCGAACAATGCGACTTAAGAAGTTCAACTTATGTTAAGTCATTTGACTTGATCTGGACGACCTAAATAATCCCCGAGCTAGCTTAAGTCATTCTTGCGACTTCATGACTTGAACAGAACTTGAACAATTGCAAGAATTTGATAGGACTTGATTAAATTTTCAACTTGAACGGCTAGAATGAACTACTTGAACTCGTTGTACTTTCTTCACAGATGTTAATGCTAACAACCTGCTAAACACAACATTTGCAGAAAACTAGGGCGAATATACTACCACTGATCGCCCACATCAAATGATAGATTAGTCGATAAAGGATAATCAACTTAAAGAAATTATATGAAACGCTGTGAATCAATAAATTCAAGTGAAGTATTAAAACAAAGCAATACTAATCAATTAAGGTTGATTTCTTTGCATCAACACTGCACTTGTAGTTGGATTTAAACAACAAGCCCTGAAACTTTATAATTGACAAATTCATATTAGTTTAATTTCAGTTATATTTACTTGTCATTTTATTAATTTTGCACAACACTTCACACATTTAGGAAATGTGCACCTTCATATTTGAATATCTAGTTCCTTGTGTAGAATGTCTTCTCAAGAAGAAACAATAGAGCAAGCTGAAGCGGTCTTCCCGATAGCTAATCCACTGGATGATCCCCCAGAAAGGACTCCAACTACTCTGAGTCAGCGGGCGTTTAATCAACTACGTATTCAGTTTGGTATTGCTGAAGCAGATGCTTTACTTCCTGGACCAAAGTATACTGCTGACAGGCCATCTCTCAGTTTTATCGCTTTCAACCGTCAGATGTGCCTATGTTGTGCTATTCCTCCTTTTAATGATTTTCTTCAACGACTCCTTCTTCGATTGACTATCTCTCCTTTCCAACTGCATCCCAATGGACACGCCATCCTAATGGGACTTTGTGTGCTTTTCAGGAGGACACTTGATCATCTTCCGAGCTTTGAAGAAATATGCTACTTGTGCGCATTTGCAAAGAACAAAGATCATCCCTCTATCACACTCGTGAGAAGTGCTAGGAACCGTAGATTGATCGTCGATCTTGCGGAAAGCGCCCACGGGTTTTTATATCAATTCTTCTTCGTTCTTCGCCCTCTAGGATTTTATGCCATCTTTAGAGTAGGAGTAAGATTACTTATCCCCGTTCTTTCCATTTGAGCTTTTTAAAGTCCGAGCTGCTTTGGTGCTAACTTCATTCTTTACTTTTACAGCACTTTCTCCTCCCTCTAAAGATCCCAGCCACAAGCCGACTTTTGAAAGATTAAGTGCCGTGGTGGTTGAGGAAAGAAGTATTAAATTTTTTCTCAAAGACAAATTTCTTCACCAATACGAACTTCTACACCCTTCCCGTTCTACTCAGCCTCATGAAGTCCCTGATTCTCCAGTAGAGATATCGGATGCCCCAGTTTCCGTTGGAGAACTTACACCGAAAGAACCTACTGTTGAGGCTTCACTAGTGAAGTGTTCTTCTTCTATTGACGTTGCGGGGTCATCCGGCAAACTAGCACTTGCCCCGGTTATTGAGGAAGAGGAACCTTCTCACCAATCCGGGGAGACTGTTGATGAAGGTGCTGAGGGGAAGGGTCCCGCCTGGCATGACGGTGACGACATTTTTGAGGGATTGAGCGACCTGATGATCACTTCATAGGAGCTCTTTAAAGACGATACCACCACTACTAAAGTTATTTCTTCAGTAGTTGAAGCGACATCTGTCTTGCAGCAAACTCCGTCAGCCCAAGAGTTGGCACTTGCCGTAAAATCTGTCATCACCCCCAACCGAGGAGTGGTTCGTAGTTTGATGCGTGTAGTTTGCATGTTACACAAACTTAGGATTTGTCGGCACTTTTATGCATTCAACTTCCTTTCTTTGAAGATTTCTGAACTTATATTTTCTTCATTTTCAGGTTCTCCAATGGGACGAAGTGGCTCTTAATATGATGATTTCCAGTGTTATGAGAGACACGACTCTTATGACCCCAAGAGGTATCTTCCTGCTTCCTGGGAAACTGACGAAGAAAGAGCTACGAGGAAAGCTCGTGAGAAGCGTGCCTATGAAGAACGCTACGGAAGAAGGGACGAACGACATGATTCTTCTCAAAGAGAAGATGATTCCCACAAACGAAAATCCCTTGATGATAAAGGGAAAGGTCATGTCGCAGAAGATCCGAGTGAACAGGCCAAATGGTGAGAAACGGACATTTGAAATGTCTGAAAAACCCGCTGCTCCCGTCTCTTTGGAAATTCCTTCCAGCTCTCCCGCCCTTCAAAGAGCTGATATTCAAACAATAATCAGTAGGCCCCCGTATCAAGTTGGGCAGGGTCCGGCTACTCTTCAAAGTCGGTTTCCGCACTGGTGCTTAAAGGGCGTGCGTTTCCATCTTGACTTTGTCCCAATCGATAAGCAAGCCACGTTGCGAAATCTTGATGCCGTCAAACTCGATATCGAGAGAATGTCTGGTTGGCAGAAATTTGTTGACGAGCTTCGAAGAGTAAATCGTGCAAACCTCGAAGCCATGCTGACTATGGAAAATGACAAATCCGAGTGGCAGAAAACACTCGATCAGCATGACGCAGAGATGAAGAGTATTGCCGCTTATAATGAGAAGCTTGAAGCGGAAGTTGAAAAACTTAGAGAAGAGCTTGCCACTTCTTCCACTTCCTATTCTCAAAGAGAAGAAGTGCTTTAAAAACAGGTGAGAGATGCTCACGGTGCACAGAGAGACGCTGAAGCTAAATTTGAAGCACAGCAGCAAGCTGTAGAAAGCTACGGAGCTGACGTTGCTCAACTGCGAGAAAAAACCAGCTCCTAGAACTTGGAAATTGAACTACTAAAAGCTCGACTTTCTGAAGCTGAGAAGGAGTGTGATGAAGCTATTGCCGGCAAAGCAGTAGCCGAGGAATCTCATATGGCAACTAAAGCCAAGGTCAGCTCTACTTTATTCGAGTTTTACATTCATAGTGTTCTGTGGTGCGGTAGCCTTAGATTTTTGGGAACGAAGTACGAAATCACTTTGGCCAAAGTGTGGGAAGCCGCACTTCATATGCTTGGAGGAGCTGGATATGCTGAAGTAGATTTAATGGCGCACTATCTAGATGACGATGCATGTGCTGCTCTTGCCGGGGGAAAGGAGAAACTTGCTAAAGAGAGAGCCGAAATGGCAGAAGGAGAACATTTAGGGAAGGAAACCTCAACCGACCCAGTTCAACCTTCGGTTTCGGCCGACATCGATAATGTTGGCTCCAGTTCCCAGTCTCCTCCTCCTGCTAAAGCTGTTATTGAAAGTGCCACCGCCCGCACTGGGGATGAGACTCAAGAAAGCACTGAAGCACAGGACTTTGAAGTTGACATAGTAAAGCCTACTTCTCCAGGTAACCTCAATGTTGATCTCGCTCAAGTGGACCGCTTGTTTACTTCACATAAGCTTGATGAACTTTTTGATTATTACCTAAATCTTGACGCACCACTTTCTCCTCTTTTTATGAGAGATACTGACTTTAACTTCTCTTTTCCTGTAGTGAAAGCGCCAAGTGTTGTTCAAACTTCCCCTCCTCCAGCTATCCCCTCTCCGCCTCTTCAGATTACTCCTCCTTCCGTCTCTAAACCGGGATCACAAGAGGAGCAGATAGAAGCTCTTCAAGGCTTGGATGACCTGGTCGCTTCACAAGCACAGAAGGCCGAGGAACCTGAAGAAGGCAAAAGGACCCGGAACAAACTATTTCTGATGACATAAAGTTATCTGCACTTTTCTCTCCGAGCAGTGAGTCTTCATCAAGGAAGAAGGGGAAGCGTGGAGTCCCAAAGAAAAGGAGGGGAGCTTCTGCCAGCGAAGAAAAAGCAGAAGAGAATCCAATTGCACCCCTTCCTCTTTCTTCCCCTACTCTTACAAGCCGACCCAAAAAGTTAGTTATCCGGCCAGGCGAGGACTCGAAAGGTGGCAAGAAGAAGAAGTGATGGGTTCGGTCCTATGCTTTTCATCTCACTTTTTGCTTTTTTGCTTGTATATATAAAGACTTGTGCTGGCCGGAGATTGTGCGGGTACCGGTCCCCGCCTTCTTTTATTTTGAAACCTGCACATGTATAAAATTTTCATAGTATGGAATAAAATGATTCTTTTACTTGTACAAACTTCTTTCTGTATTTGAGAATGCATTTATTCTTCTTTTTCATACAAGTTTCTTTATTTTAGCTATGTGATGTTGCAGTAAACCCGTGGTATGTTGCTTGAGCATTGCTTTTATGAATGTAACTATATTATATTGCCCCCATACCACGGTTTATTGCAACCTCTTTCACGTTTGCAAAATTTTAGAGAACAACTCTTATGTTCCGAGAAGACTTGTACTCTTTCTTTGGAGAAAAACTTTTCCATTTGAAGGAGGCTTGCATCTGTACTTCAGAGAATAATTGTTCCATTTTAAGGAAATACTTTTCCGATTTAGTAAAATGCGCCTCGTACTGGAGAAGTCTTCTCTTTCTTTTTTTTTTTGAAGAAGTTTTTACACTTCATTTTCGGAGGAAGTCGCTTTTATTTTTGGAAAGTGAATTTTCCTACACGGTAAAGTGGGCCTTCGAAAAAGGGCTTTGACTTGTTTGTGCCTCCAAAGGGGGCTTTTGTTTGATTGTGCCTCTGGGAAGATGGCTTTTTTGTGTGTGCCTCTGGGGAGAGGGCATTTGTTTTTTTCCTGTGCGCAGGGAAGCGGGGCTCCGAAGAGGGCTTTTTCTTTCTACCTCTTGGGAGAGGCTTTTGTTTTTTCCCTGTTCGTGGGGAAGCGGGCCTCCGAAGAGGGATTTTTGTTTCTGCCTCTAGGGAGAGGCTTTTGTTTTTTCCCTGTTTGCTGGGAAGCGGGCCTTCGAAGAGTGATTTTGCACTCCAACTCTGGTGAAGTGGGCCTCCGAAGAGGGCTTTTCACATTTCAACACTTGTGAAGTTTTATTTCAGATCTCGGTAAAATGTGTGCCTCCGAAGAGGTCTTTTAGCATTTCAACTCTTGTGAGGTGTGTCTCCGAAGAGAGCTATTTACACTTTAACTCTGGTGAAATGGGCCTCCGAAGAGGGCTTTGCACATTTCAACTCTTGTGAAGTTTTATTTCAGATCTCGGTGAAATGTGTGCCTCAGGGTAGGGTTTTGCTTGGAAGTTTCTTTCTCATGGTTGGATGGATTCACGGGGCGGACAAAAGTAACTTGGATGCTTGTTTTCACAAGTGATCTCAGCTAGTTAACGAGTGACATACCTTCCACTTGGGAAGGTGCCTCCGGCCATTCCACCAATCTTTTTTGGTTGAGAAAGAGAACTTTCTTTTTCAAACAAGTCCCGTTAGAGGTCTTTATCCTCCGAAGAGTTGTGCCTCCGAAGACGGCTTGTGCCTTCGAAGAGGTCTTTGGCTGTTCCCTGCCTGCTCGCCCATGTCTTTTCGCCATTTGCTCATATCAGCGATTCCCTGTTATCATTTTCAAGCACACATTCCTTTCTTTTGTAAGTAGATTATTTTATCCAAAGAAGTGTATTTCATTGTTAAATGAGTTCGTAGGGGCAGACACAGGCTAATGAATCGGATGTTCGTTTGCACAAATGATCACAATTAGTTAGCAAGGGCCCACCTTCGGCAGAACCACTAACTGTTTGCTTGAAGCACTTCTTATATAGGATTTGAGTCTGGAATTTTTTTGGCTGAACATTCATTTGTTGAGTGATGTCAGGAATCGCTTTGTCTTGTGATGGGTAAGCTTTGTTTTAATGGCCTATAATATTAAATCGACATTTTAACAATACAATTAAAGTACTTTACATATATCGAAATAAAATGGGCATTTTGTAATAGTAGAGAACACAAGATTTATAGTGGCTCGGCCAAGAACTGGGCCTACATCCACTTAATAGTTCTTATTATTCACTTGCACTGGCTTTACAATGGCTTTCAATATACGAATCATACATGCATAATTCTTTTACAGTATTTCAAAAAAGCTTTTAAGTAAAATATGGGTGCAAGTGATTGCTGTTCCAAGCCCTTGGAATTGGATCTCCTTCAACCGTTGTCAGTTTGAAAGTGCCATCAAGAAGTTTTTTGCCTATGACATACGACCCTTCCCAGTTTGGCGCAAACACTCCTGTTGTTGTCATGATCCATTTCCAGACTAGATCTCAAATCTCAAAGTTGCGTTGGCGAACTTTGGAATTGAAGTGCTTGGCAATTCTTTGCTAATGGGCCGCAAATCCAAGCTAAGCCTCTTCCCTTCTTTCATCAAGGAAGTCTAATGCCTCAAGTTGCAGCTTTTCATTTTCAACTTGATCGAAATGGATTCTTCTGTGTGAAGGGACTTCTGTCTCCACCAGAATCATTGCTTCTGATCCATATGCCAATGAAAATGGAGTGTGCCCAGTCGCAGTTTTATGGGTAGTTCTGTACGCCCATAGTGCTAGTGGTAGCTTATTGACCAAACCACCTTTCGCTTTTTCTAGCTGTTTTTTGATGGTTGATTTTATAATTTTGTTTACTTCTTCCACTTGCCGGTTTTCCTGCGCATGAGCCACTATTGAGAAGCTTTTTTGGATCTTGAATCGCTTGCAAAAATCTTGGAACTCTTCCCTTTCGAATTGGGTTCCATTGTCTGTGATTATCTTTTTAGACACACCATACCTACAAATGATATTCTTAGTTACAAAGTTTATCATCTTTTTAGAGGTAATCGTAGCTAATGGTTCAGATTTAGCCTATTTAGTAAAATAATCAACAGCAACGATAGCATATCTGTTTCCGGACTTGGCAGTTGGCAAAGGCCCGATGAGATCTATTCCCCAAATAGAAAATGGCCACGGACTGACCATCTGTGTTATCTCGGTGGAAGGTGCTCTTTGGATTTTTGCAAATCTCTGGCATCGGTCGCATTTTCGGGCATAATTTGCAGCATCATGATTAATGTCTAGCCAAAAATACCCATAAAGGAGAATTTTCTTTGCTAGAGTTTAACCACTTGAATGATCTCCACACTCTCCTCCGTGTACTTCAGCTAGAATTGTCTTAGCCTCTTCCTCGATCACACATCGGAGTAATGGCATTGAGAATCCCCGCCTGTACAATCGGCCATCTTGAATTATATATCTAGAGGCTTTTCTTAGCAACTTCTGTCGTTCTTTTGAATTTTCTGGTAGAGAACCATTGAGCATATATTCCATTATCGGAGTCATCCATGATTCTTTCTCTTAAGAAGCAGTCATGACCCAATCAATTCCTATTTCATCAATACTTGGGGCTGACAAGACTTCTACAGGAACCAATCCTAGTATTTGAGCTTCACCAGTGCTTGCGTACTTTGCGAGAGAATCTGCCTTCATTTTCTCTTCTTGGGGTATATGACTTATCGTATAACGATCGAAATCATCGAGAAGTTCCCAGGCTCTTGACAAGTCAGCGGGCAAATTTCCTCATTTAGTTTGAAACTGTTTCTTGATTTGGCATACAATAAGCAATGAATCACTGAAGATCTGTAACACTTTGACCTTCAGTTCTTTAGCAATCTTTAAGCTGGCAACAAGAGCTTCATATTCTGCTTCATTATTTGTTGAAGGAAATTCCAATCTCAATGTATAGCACAATGACCGCCCTTCAGGGGTTTCAACCACAACCCCAGCTCCGGAACAGTAATCATTTCTCTCTCCATCAACATATACTTTCCATTGAATTGGGGTATTATCAGTCAACTCTTCCTCACTATCACCTTTATCTGTACATTCTGCGATGAAATCTGCTAAAGCTTGTCCACTGATTGCTTTCCGGGGATGATAAGTGATGTCGTATTTGCTGAGCTCAATATTCCACTACAGAAGACGACCCCGAAGTCTCAGCGCGAAAGAGGACTTGCTTCAGAGGTTGATAAGTGAGGACTTTGATAGGATGAGTGTTAACTCCTCTTTTTCACTAATCAGCGATGTAACGACCTAGATTATGAACGAGTTAACTTCGACGTGACTCAACGACCTAGAGGATTGAAAGGGATCGGCGACCTACAGGAGCAGATGGTCCAACGACCTAGTGAATCAACGAGTTAATGGCGACCTAACTGCTGAAGCGGGTTAATGACCTAAGTGGTACCGCGACTTATCGGCTTACAGAAGACCACGACCTAACAACCCAAGCGACCTAACATGGATGCAAGACCAACAACGAGCTAGCGACCTATAGTACTAAACGAGTTAAGCCACTCAGCGAGCTAATGAGTTTAACTATCTGAAGAATGTACGACTTAGCAACTTAAGAACCCAACGAATTAGCGACTTAAGTATCCAACGACCTATCGAGCCAAAAAAGGAAGCAACCTAGCGAGCTCCAGAACAAAGCCGCATGTATACTCTCTCATTAGTTCGCTTGCGACCTAAGCAAGCCGATATAACATTTATGCTTTTAAGTGCTAATTCACTGACAGCCAGTATCTGGTTGAAAAGGAGCTTCATTAGGTCGTGGACGACTTAAGCTACCTCAGGACCGACCTTCCATAAGTCGCTACTACCTGCTAACTCGCTCAGACGACCTAGTACAACCTTATTGAGTTGCAAACCACATCCACTAGGTCGCTGGCGACCTGCGACCTATCCAAGGTCGCTCACGACCTACGACCTAAAGCCGAACTCTCCTATAAATACGGCGCTAGCTCCAACATTCGGGGGATCTTTGGCTCATTCCTGGAACACCGATACTCTGCTGAATTCTCGACTCACTCGACACTTCAAACACGAAAGGCATCTCAACTAACTTCGAGAGAAAATCTAACACAATCAACATGGATTCAAAGAATTCTTCTACATCGAAGTCCTAGTTGTTTGTCTCATCAGTATTGTAATTGAGAATTGTTGTAAAGTTATAATTGATTTCAGTAATAAAGAAAGTTAAAGTGGACGTTGTCTTAATCTAAAGCCGAACCACTATAAAATTGTTGTTTTTACTACTTTCGCTGGACATTCTTACTTGTTTCTAATTCCCGTGTTCACGGGTGGTGCTTTCACTTAACCTCTACATCCACCGGGGTGTTAGCGTTCAATTTTTAGCATTAACATTTTTGGTGCATTCACTGAGAACCCAACTCAGGCTATCTTCATCATTGCTTTGCAAAAGTTTGTGGGAAAGGTCTCTCGTAAAACCAGAAGTCTATCAGAAATAATGGCTCCTGGAAGAAAGCGTGGATATATAAGACCTAGTTATGTCCATGAAAATACTGCCGCTTCTCCTTCATCAAGTCAAGCAGCACCAAGTGTCGGAATTACACGGGCAGAGTTAGTTGCTGCAGTATCTATATTATACCAGCAGGTGGAAACTCAGAATGCTTTAATGATTGAAAGGATAAATGCGTTGCTCGGAGAAAACCGTCAACCGGTGAATAACCAAGAAAACCTTGCAGATGATATTCGTGATCCTGAGGAAAGGAATATTCCTCAAAGACCAGCTAGCCCAGCCAAAGAAACACCTCCTCAACCTGGAGGATCGAGACCACAGCCAACTCTCCGCGAACGTTTGTCCCGACAAACTTCCGAGAAAATGGCCGACGTCTGTCCTGCAGATCGTGTGAATGATGAGGAATATCTTTCGGGCATGGTGCAACAAATCATGAAAGAAAGTATGCAGAGAGACGAAGATGAGAAGGAATGGGGATTCGCTCCGAGCAAAACTCCGTTCACTGAGAAGATTCTAAAGGCAGAATTCCCAAGGAAGTTTGTTCCTCCGAACATCCCAGCTTATAAGGGAACAAGCGTCCCCAATCAATTTCTATATAAGTATGATTTGCACATGACGGTTGCTAGAGCGTCTGATGAGATCAAATGCCGGTACTTTCCGGTATATTTGGAAGGAGTGGCTCTGCTCTGGTTCACAAAACTTATGGTCCGATTCATAGACCAGTTCGCCGATTTGACTCGGAAGTTTAAAGAGCAATTCAGGTTGTATGCTTCAAAGGCAAAGGATATTATGTCGCTGTCAAGCTTGGAACAGAATCCTAGGGAATCTATCTGGTCTTTCTTGAACCGCTTCAATGTAGCTTTGGCTGAAGTGGACAATGCAGAGCCACGAATGGTCTTTACATACCTGATGAGGGCAATTGACAAATCAAGCGAATTTGGGAAGTGGCTGAAGATGAAAGAACCGAATTCACTTGAGAAATTAAGAAAGCTGATGAATTCATGCGCTTGGAAAGCATTCGGGCACCAGTTAAAGTGGAATTGACAAAGGTTAAGGATAATGCCGTTGCTCCTACCAAAAGAGAATCCAGTAGTCAGAAAAGGGAAAACAATGGTGGAAAGGAACAGAATGATATGAAGAAACCTCGCTTCTTAAAATCTTCAGATTTCACTCCTTTGACTGACACTCCGGAGAATATCTTCTTTCTACCAAAGATGCGGTAGGATATCCTAAACCGTCTGAGATGAGAGTTAGCAAAAAAGCTGCTCAAAGTGGGAGATTCTGTTGGTTTCATAACCAACTCGATCATGATACCAACGAATGTCGCCATCTGAAAAATTTAATTGAAGAACTATTGAGAGAGAACAAGGTGCACCAATATGCTAAGAGAACTAGAAATGACCCAACTTCGTCCATAAAAGGTCAGCAACTTCCTGCTCATCCATCTGGCTCGGGTGAGATGAACACTGTGCATGAATCAGAAAGGCCTGTTATTAATGTGATCATAGGAGGGCCTCACCCAACAGGCAAAAGATGGGGCGAGATGGAAAGATATGCCTGTGCCTTGAAGTACGCGCTAACAGAAGAAAGTGTTTTTGTGCTAGAAGACGCCACACCTTTGATGCAGCAGAAAACTTTCACTGGTGATATTGTGTTCAAAGCCAGGGACTCTATGGGTATTGAAGCTCCAACCATGGATCCCTTGGTCATCTCTGCAGGCATTGGGCCGGCTATTGTGAGAAGAGTGCTTGTATATTGTTGCGTTTCTTGCAATATTCTCTTTAAAAAGACGTTCGACCAAATGAAGATTCCAATGGCTGATTTTTAAGCTCATCTCAGAAGATTGTTGGGTTCACTGGGGAACCAAAACAACCCATTGGAACTATCGACTTGTTCGTCGAGCTTGGAGAGGGGCAGAAAAAGGTAGTTCAGAAACAGACTTTTGTAACTGTTGATGAATTTTCTGCCTACAACGCCTTCCTAGGCCGACCAACTCTTGCGGCATTTAAGGCAATTCTCGCCATGTGGTGCCTTAATATGAAATTTCCCACAGATAATGGTGTTGGAGTTATTAAAGGGGATCAGAATGCTGGGCGAGAATGTTATCTAATAGAGTTGCGTGAAGCAAGGAAGAGAGAGATGGGAAAAGTTGCGGCAGCCCCAGTCCGCATAAAAGAACCAACCTTGTAGCAATTACAGGGTGGACCCTGCACAGGCGAGCATAGCGGGGCACGAAGAGAAATGGATCCCAGAAAAGCTAGTGCAGGGAGAATAGAGTGGTGCCAGTTGAAGTAACGGTGCCAGTACCTGTTGACCCAAAAGATCCAAACAAAGTAGTGAATGTGGGTTCGCAACTTAATGTGGCGGTTCAAAATTCCTTAATATCATTCTTGAAGGAAAATCTGGACGTATTCGCTTGGACTCATGCTAATATGTGCGGAATATCCCTAGAAATTGCAGTATATACTCAGAATATTGATCCGAAGTTTACACCAGTAAAACAGAAAAGAAGAACCCATGGTCCAGAAAGGTTAGCAACGTTGACAGAAGAGGTTGACCGGCTTATGGAGAGTGGTTTCATCAAGGAGTCTACTTATCCGAATTGGGTTTGAAATCTAGTACTGGTTAAGAAAGCTAATGGGAAATGGAGAGTTTGCATTGACTTTTCAGATTTAAACAAAGCCTACCCCAAAGACTGCTTCCCGTTACCCAGGGTAGATCAATTGGTGGATGGAACAGTGGGGCACGAATTGTTATCTTTCATGGATGCTTACTCCGGGTACAACCAGATTATGACGCATGAGCCGGATCAGGAGGATACGAGCTTCATCACCGATATTGGTCTCTACTGCTACAGAGTCATGGCATTCGGACTTAAGAATGCAGGGGCAACTTACCAAAGACTCGTCAATGCTATGTTCAAACCGCAGATTGGAAAAACTATGGAAGTTTATGTTGACGATATGTTGGTAAAGTCAAAGAAAGCTGTAGACCATACGGACCACTTGGCGGAAATGTTTGCAATCCTCCGAAAGTATGGAATGAAACTTAATCCTTTGAAATGCTGGTTTGGGGTGGACTCTGGAAAGTTTTTGGGTTTCATTGTGAGTTCTAGGGGCATTGAAGCTAATCCTACACAGATTGCTGCCTAAAAAGAAGTCAAAGGTCCTAGAACGAAGAAGGAATTGCAAAGTCTTAATGAAAAAGTCGCTGCCTTGAGTCGATTCATTTCCAAAGCTACTGATAAATGCATTCCATTCTTCGATGCACTGAAGAAAGGAAGGAAATTTTTTGACTGGACTCCTGAATGCCAAAAAGCATTCGATGAGTTGATTCGTCAGATGGAAACGCCTCTAATACTTTCTAAGCCAGACAATGGTGAAGATCTTTTTGTATATTTGGCAATCTCATCTCATGCTCTCAGTGCGACGTTGGTATGGGAAGACGCAAGAATTCAGCGCCCAGTCTATTATATCAGCAAGAGATTCACCGGGGCAGAGATGAATTATTCAAAATTGGAAAAGCTCGCCTATTGTCTACTCATTGCATCAAGGAAGTTGAGGCCGTATTTCCAAGCACATCCTATGAAAGTCGTCACTGATCAGCCTCTAAAGCAAGTCATGTTTCGTGCTGAAACTTCGGGTCATCTTCTGAAGTGGAATATTGAACTCAGCCAATACGACATCACTTATCATCCCCGGAGAGCAATCAATGGACAAGCTTTGGCAGATTTTATTGCAGAATGTATAGATAAAGGTGATAGTGAGGAAGAAGTGACTGATAATCCCCCAATTCAATGGAAATTATATGTTGATGGTGCAAGAAACGATTATTGTTCCGGAGCTGGGGTTGTGCTTGAAACCCCTAAAGGGCGGTCATTGTGCTATGCATTGAGATTGGAATTCCCTTCGACAAACAATGAAGCATAATATGAAGCCCTTATTGCTGGTTTGAGAATTGCTAAAGAGTTGAATGTTAAAGTATTGCAGATCTTCAGTGATTCACAACTTATTGTGTGTCAAGTCAAGAAAGAGTTTTAGACTAAAGGAGGAAATCTGCCTGCTTATTTGTCAAAAGCTTGGGAACTTCTCGATGATCTTGACAATTATACGATTAATCATATACCTCGAGAAGAGAACATGAAGGTAGATTCTCTCGCAAAGTACGCAAGCACTGGTGAAGCTCAATTATTATGATAAGTTCCTGTGGAAGCCCTGTCAGCTCCAAGCACTGATGAGATGGATATTGATTGGATCATGACTATATCTTAAGAGTGAGAATCATGGATGGCTCCGATAATGGAATATCTGCTCAACGGTTCTCTGCCAGGAAGTTCTAAAGAACGACAGAAGTTACTAAGAAAAGCCTCCAAATACATAATTCAAGATGGCCGATTGTACTGGCGGGGATTCTCAATGCCATTACTCCGATGTGTGACCAAGGAAGAAGCTAAAACAATTCTAGCTGAAGTACACGGAGGAGATTGTAGAGACCATTGAGGTGGCCAAACTCTAGCAAAGAAAATTCTGTGTTATGGGTATTTTTGGCCAGATATTAATCGTGATGCTGCAAGCTATGCCCGAAAATGTGACCGATGCCAGAGATTTGCAAAGATCCCCAGAGCGCCTTCCACTGGGATAACACAAATGGTCAGCCCGTGGCCATTTGCTATTTGGGGAATAGATCTCATCGGGCCTTTGCCAACCGCCAAATCCGCAATCAGATATGTTATTGTTGCTGTTGATTATTTTACTACACGGGCTGAATCTGAACCATTAGCTACTATTACCTCTAAAAAAATGATAAACTTTGTAACTAAGAATATCATTTGCAGGTATGGTGTGCCTCAAAAGATAATCACAGACAATGGAATCCAATTCGAAAGTGAAAAATTCCAAGATTTTTGCAAGCGATTCAAAATCCATATAAGCTTCTCAACAGTGGCTCATCTGCCGGCAAACGGGTAAGTGGAAGCAGTAAACAAAATTATCAAATCAACCATCAAAAAAAAACTGAAAAAGCAAAAGGTGGTTGGGTCGATAAGCTTCCACTAGCACTATGGGCATATAGAATTACCCACAAAACTGCGACCGGGCACACTCCATTTTCATTAGCATATGGATCGGAAGCAATGATTCCGGTGGAAATAGAAGTCCCTTCACATAGAAGAATTCATTTCAATCAAGCTGAAAACGAAGAGTTGCAACTTGAAGCACTTGACTTCCTTGATGAAAAAAGGGTAGAGGCTCAGCTCAGGATTGCAGCCCATCAGCAAAGAATTTCGAGGCATTTCAATTCCAAAGTTCGCCAAAGCAGCTTTGAGATTGGGGATCTAGTCTAGAGAAGGGTCATGACAGCAACAGGACTGTTTGCGCCAAATTGGGAGGGGCCATATGTCATAGGCCAAAAACTTCTTGATGGCACTTTCAAACTGACAACTGTCGAAGGAGATCCAATTCCAAGAGCTTGGAACAGCAATCATTTGCGTCCATATTTTATTTAAAAGCTTTGCTTTAGTCTGTAAAAAGAATTATGAATGTATGATTCTTGTATTGAAAGCCATTGTAAAGCCAGTGCAAGTGAATAATAAAAACTATAAAGTGGATGTAGGCCCAATTCTTGGCCGAACCACTATAAATCTTGTGTTCTCCACTGCTTGTTTTATTTCGATATATAAAGTACTTCAATTGTATTGCTAAAATGTCGATTTAGTATTGCAGGCTATTAAAACAAAGCTTACCCATCATAAGACCAAGCGATCCCTAACATCACTCAATAAATGAATATCTAGTCACAAAAATTCCAGATTCAAATCCTATTTAAGAAGTGCTTCAAGCAAACAGTTAGTGGTTCCGCCGGAAGCAGACCCTTCCTAACTAATTATGATCGTTTGTGCAAACAAACATTCGATTAATTTGCCTGTGTCTATCCCTGCAAACTCATTTAACAATGAAGCACACTTCTTTGGATAGAATAATCTATTGCAAAAGGAAGGAATGTGCGCTTGGAAATGATAACAGGAAACCGCTGATATGAGCAAATGACGAAAAGACATAGGTGAGCAGGCAGCAAACAGAAAAAGACCTCCTCGGAGGCACAAGCCCTCTTCGGAGGCACAACTCTTTGGAGGATAAAGACCTTTAACGGGACGTGTCAAAAAATGAGAGTCCTCCTTCTCGATAGAAAGTTGTGGACTGATTGGTGGCACATGACACTCGTTAACTAGCTGAAAACGTTTGTGCAAACAAACAATCCAAGTAACTTGTGTCCGCTCCGTCAATCCATCCAATCGAGAGAAGGAAACTCCAAACTTCGAAGCAACAGCCCTACTAGGAGGCACGCATTCCACCGAGATTTGAAATAAAACTTCACAAGTGCTGGAATGTAAAAAGCCCTCTTCGGAGGCCCATTTCACCGTAGTTGAAATGCTAAAGGACCTTTAATGAGACTGGCCAAAAAAAGAGAGTTCTCTTTCTCGACAGAAAGTTGTGGACTGATCGGTGGCACGGGACACTCGTTAACTAGCTGAGAACGGTTGTGCAAAAAAACAATCCAAGTAACTTGTGTCCGCCCCGTGAATCCATTCAACCGAGAGATGGAAACTCCAAACTTCCAGGAAAAATCCCTACTCAGAGGCGCACATTTCACCGCGATCTGAAATAAAACTTCACACGAGTCGAAATGTGCAAAGCCCTCTTCGGAGTCCCGCTTCCCAGTGGACATGGAAAAAATAAAAGCCTCTCCCCAGAGGCAGAAACAAAAAGCCCTCTCCCCAGAGGCACAAACAAGAAGCCCTCTCCCAGAGGCACAAACAAAAAGCCCCCTTCCCAGAGGCACAATCAAACAAAAATCCCTCTTCCCAGAGGCACAATCAAACAAAAGCCCTCTTCGGAGGCACAAGCAGGTCCAACCGCTGCTCCACGAAGGAAAATTCACTTGCCAAAATAAAAGTGACTTTCTCCAAAAGTGAAGTGTAAAAACTTCGCGATTGAAAAAGAGGAAACTTTTCCAATACGAGTTGCATTCTACTAAATCAGAAAAAATATTCCCTTAAAACGGAAATATTATCCTATAAAGTACAGATGCAAACTTCCTTCAAGTGGAAAAGTTGTTCTCTAAAGAAAGTGCACAAGTCTTCTCGAAACAGAAGAGTTGTTCTCCAAAATTCTGCTAATGTGAAAGAGATTGCAATAAACCATGGTATGGGGGAAATATAATATAGTCGCAAAAATAAAAACAATGCTCAACAACATACCATAGGTTTACTGCAACATCACACAGGGAAAATAAAGACACTTGTATAAAAAAAGGGAATAAATCCATTCTCAAATACAGACAGATATTTGTACAAGTAAAACAATTATTTTATTTCATACTATAAAAAAAATTATACATGCGCAGATTTCAAAACAAAAGAAGGCGGGGACCGGTACCCGTACAATCGCCGGTCAACATAAGTCTTTGTATATACAAGCAAAAAAGCGAAAAGCAAGACAAGAAGCATAAGTCTCAAGCCCATCATTTCATCTTCCTGCCACCTTTCGAGCCTACGCCTAGCCGGATGATCAATTTTTGGGGCCGGCTTGGGAGAGTAGGGGAAGAAAGAGGAAGAGGTGCAATTGGGTGTTCTTCTGTTTTTTCCTCACCAACAGAAGCTTCTCGCTTCTTCTTTGAGACTACGCGTTTCCCCCTCTTCTTAGAAGAAGACTCACTACCCGGAGTGAAAAGAGTGGATAATGTTATGTCATCAGAAGCAGTCTTCTCCGGAGTTCTCTTCCCTTCTTCAGGTTCTTCGACCTTTTGTTCTTGAGAAGCAACAGGATCGTCGAAGTCACGGAGAGCTTCTATCTGTTCTTCTTGCGACCCAGGTTGAGAGATAGAAGGGGGAGTAATCTGAAGAGGCGGAGAGGAAACAACTGGAGGAGGGGAAGTCTGAACAATACTTGGTGCTTTCTCTACAGGAGAAGAAAAGTTAAAGTCAGTATTCCTCATAAAAAGAGGGGATAATGGCTCATCGACACTTAAGAAATAAGCAAGAAGCTCATCGAACTCAGTCGATGGGAACAAGCATTCCACTTGATCGAGATCAACATTGAGGTTACCTGGAGACGTAGACTTCGCTATGTCAATTTCGAAGTCCTGTGCTTCAGCGCTTTCTTGAGCCTCATCTCCAGTATGGGCGGTGGTGCTTTCAATAACGGCTTTAGCAGGAGGAGAATGGGAACTGGAGCCAGCAATATCGATATCGACTGAAACTGAAGATAGAACTGGGTCGGTTGAAATTGTCTTTCCTAAATGTTCTCCTTCTGTCGTTTCAGCTCTCTCTTTGGCAACCTGCTCCTTTCCCCTTGCAAGAGAGGCACATGCATCATCATCTAGACAATGCGCCACTAAATCTACTTCGGCATATCCGGCTCCTCCAAACATATCAAGTATGGCCTCCCACACTTTGGCCAAAGTGATTTCATATGCCGGCCCCAAAAACTTAATGCTACCACGCCCCAGAACTCTATGAATGTAAAATTCGAATATAGTGGAGCTGACTTCAACTTTAGTTGCCATATGAGACTCTTCGGCTGCAGCTTTGCCGGCAACAGCTTCGTCATGCTCCTTCTCAACTTCGAAAAGTCAAGCTTTCAGCAATTCAATCTCCAAGTTCTGGGCTTTGGCTTTCTCTTGAAGTTGAGTAATGTCAGCCCGGTATTTTTCTATAGTTTGCCGCTACGCTTCAAATTTGGCTTCGGCATCTCTCTGCGCGCATTAGCGTCTCTTACTTGTTTTTGAAGCATTTCCTCTCTCTGAGGGTAGGAAGTGGAAGAAGTGGCGAGCTTTTCCTTAAGTTTTTCCACTTCTGCTTCAAGCTTCTCATTATAAGTGGCTATGCTCCTCATTTCCGCGTCATGCTGTTCAAGATTTTTCTGCCATTCAGATTTGTCATTTTCCATTGTTAGCATGGCCTCAAGATTCGCACTATTTACTCTCTGAAGCTCGTCGACAAGCTTCTGCCAGCTAGACATTCTCTCGATATCAAGTTTCACAGCATCAAGATTGCGCAGCATAGCCTGCTTGTCAATCGGGACCAAATCGAGGTCAAAACGCACTCCCTTCAGGCACCAATGCAGGAACCAACTTTGAAGAGTGGCCGGGCCTTGTCCAACCTGATATGAGGGCCTGCCAATAATTGTTTGAATATAAGTACGAGCAAGGGAAGGTGATTGAGAAGATACAGGAACAGCGTGCCTTTCAGGAAGTTCGGACGCTGGATTTTCGCCATGTTTGGCCCTTTTACTAGCATCTTCAGGGATGTGGATTTTCCCTTTATCATCATGTGATTTCCGTTTATGAGAATCATCTTCCCTCTAGGAAGAGTCATGTCGCTCATCTCGCCTTTCATGGCGTTCTTCACGGGCGCGCCTTTCACGAGCTTTCCTCGCAGCTCTTTCTTCGTCAGTTTCCCAAGAGGCAGGAAGATACCTCCTGGGGTCATAAGCATCGCGCTTCCCATAACGCTGGAAATCGTCCTAGTAAGAGCCACTTCTTCCCATTGGAGAATCTGAAAATGAAGAAAAGATAAACTCAGAAATCTTGAAAGCAAGATAGTCGAATGCATATAAGTGCTGAAAAGTCCTAAGTGTGTGTAACGTGCAAACTACGTGCGTCGAATCACGAACCACTCTTGGGTTGAGAGGTGACGACGGATTTAAAAGCTAGTGTCAATTCTTGAGCTGATGGAGTTTGTTGCAGAACGGATGTCGCTTCGACTGCTGAAGAAGTAACTTTAGTAGTGATAGGATCATCTTTAAAAATCTCCCGTGAAGTAATCGTCAGGTCGCTCAACCCCTCAAAAGTATCATCACCGCTATGCCTAGCGGGACTTGTTCTCTCAGCTCCTTCGCCACCAGATCTCCCGGATTGTTGAGAAGGCTCCTCTTCTTCGATGACCGGGACAAGTGCATGTTTGACGGATGACCCCGCAACATCAATCGAAGTAGAACACTTTACCAAGGAAGTGCTGTAAAAGAAAAGAATGAAGTTAGCACTTAACAATTCGGATCTTGAAAAGATGAAATGGAAAGAACGGGGATGAGCAATCTTACTTCCTTTTCACCAGATGGCATAAAACCCTACGGGACAGCGGACGATGAAGAATTGATTCAGAAAACCGTCAGCACTTTCGGAAAGATCAGTGATAAGTTTACGATTTCTGTCACTTCTCACGAGTATAAAGGAGGGGTGGTCTTTATTCTTCGCAAATGAGCATAAGTAGCAAATTTCTTCGAAGCTCGGAAGACGGTTAAGTGTCCTCCTGAATAAAACACACAATCCCATCAGGATGGCGTAGCTATTGGGATGTAGTTGAAAGGGAGAGATGGTTAGCCGGAAAAGGAGTTGATGAAGAAATTCATTGAAAGGAGGAATGACACCCCAAAGGCACATCTGACGGTTGACGGCGACAAAACCAAGAGGTGGACTGTCGGCAGTATCATTTGGGCTAGGAAATCTAGCATCCGCTTCGGCAATCCCAAATTGAATACGTAATTGATCGAATGTCCGCTGACTCAGGGTAGTTGGAGTTCTCTCCGGAGGATCGACCAATGGGTCGGCTATCGGGAAAACTCCTTCGGAATACTCGATTATCTCTTCTTGAGAAGACATTCTACACAAGGAACTGGATATTCGAATATGAAGGTGCACGTTTCCTAAATGTGTAATGTGTTGTGCAGAACTAATAAAATAACGAGAAAATATAACTGAAATTAAACTGATTAATAGTTGTCAGTTAAAAAGCTTCAGGACTTGTTGTTTTAAGTTTAAGTACAGTGTTGAAGCAAACATTTTAGCTTTGGTTGATTAATTCAGTATTGCTTTAATACTTCACTTGAGTTTGTTGATTCACAGCATTTCATATAATTTCTTTAAGTTGATTATCTTTTATCGACTAATCTGTCATTTGATGTGGGCTGCCAATGGCAGTATATTCGTCCCATTCTCTGCAAACGCTGTATTTAACAGGTTAATAACATTAAAGTTAAAATAATCTGTAAAAAAGTACGACGAGTTCACGCGGTTCATTCTAGCCGTTCAAGTTGGAAATTCAGTCAAATTTTGTCAAAGCATTGCAAATGTCCAAAACAAACTTTCTTAGGTCGCATTGTTCAAGTTAAAGAGTTCAAGGCATAGAACTTCAGGGCAAGGCAATGTAAATTTGGTTAAGTGTTAGGTCGTTCAGACACTCTCACGACCTAAAAGCCTAAGTCATAGGCAGTTAAGCCGCGGCAAGTGTCCAAGTGTTAACTCATCTGCGACTTAAAAGTTGTGTTCTAAAGGTTAGCTCGTCCGCGACTTAAAAGTTGTGATGGAAAGGTTAGCTCGTCTGCGACTTAAAGGTTGTGATACAAAGGTTAGCTCGCTAAAGTCGTGATGCGACCGAGAGGTAGGTCGTTAAAGAGGATGATTCGTCCGAAGTAATGAGTCATGTATCATAGGTCGCAAGGACCATAGGTCGTCTGACTCATTAGGTCGCTCTAAGAGTATTTCAGGAATACGCCTAGCTTTCTTCCATCAAGAAATCCTAAGTCTTATCCTCCACTCGCGTGCTGCCACGTATTCATCTCCCTCACCTCGCCCGATTATCACAGCAAAGCCTAAAACCTACTAACCCGATAACCATCTCCTTGTCTCCTCCAAACTCCCAAAACATTCTCAAAAACCCCTAATCGATTCTAAAAACTTCACATTCACCAAGATAACCATTTGAAACCCTATGTCGATTCACTTTTTAAAGAAATCGCCGACGATTCAACAATAATCGGAAGGCAAATCAGGACATAATCTTGTAGCGTGGCGAAAGTGATCGGAATTACCTTTGTTTGCTGTTGGAATCAACAATTGTGGATGAAAAAGAGGAGATTTTGTGATTAACCTTTGAGCTTGAATGACAACAATGACGGTAAAGGGATAAGTGATAAAATGAGGGGAACGAAGCGACTTACAGTACATAAAGGAAACAGAGGAATAAGGTGAATGGATGCACGAGGTAGGAATCTTCTTGAGTCGCTTAGGACCAAACAAAGTTATATCGAAGCATACGACCTATAACCTAGGCATATGCTTCGAGGGGCAAGTGTTAACTCCTTTTTTTTCATGAATCAGCGATGTAACGACCTAGAGTATGAAAGAGTTAACTTCGACGCGACTCAACGACCTAGAGGATTGAAAGGGATCGGCGACCTACATGAGCAGATGGTCCAGCGACCTAGTGAATCAAAGAATTAACGGCGACCTAACCGCTAAAGCGGGTTAATGACCTAAGAGGTACCGCGATTTATCGGCTTACAGAAGACCACGACCTAACAACCCAAGCGACCTAACATGGATGCAAGACCAATAGCGAGCTTGCGACCTATAGTACTAAACTAGTTAAGCCACTCAGCGAGCTAATGAGTTTAACTATCTGAAGAATGTACGACTTAGCGACTTAAGAACCGAACGACTTAGCGACATAAGTATCCGGCGACCTAGCGAGCCAAAAAAGGAAGTGACCTAGTGAGCTCTAGAACAAAGCCGCATGTATACTCTCTCATTAGGTCGGTTGCGACCTAAGCAAGCCGATATAACATTTATGCTTTTAAGTTCTAAGTCGCTAACAGCCAGTATCTGGTTGAAAAGGAGCTTCATTAGGTCGTGGACGACTTAAGATACTTCAGGACCTATCTCCCATAAGTCTCTACTACCTACTAACTCGCTCAGATGACCTAGTACAACCTTATTGAGTCGCAAACCACATCCCCTAGGGCGCTGGCGACCTACGACCTATCCCAGGTCGCTCGCGACCTACAACCTAAAGCTGAACTCTCTTATAAATACGGCGCTAGATCCAACATTCAGGGGAACTTTGGCTCATTCCTGGAACACCGATACTCTGCTGAATTCTCGACTCACTCGACACTTCAAACACGAAAGGCATCTCAACTAACTTGGAGAGAAGATCTAACACAATCAATATGGATTTAAAGAATTCTTCTACATAAAAGTCCTAGTTGTTTGTCTCATCAGTATTGTAATTGATAATTGTTGTAAAGTTGTAATTGATTTCAGTAATAAAGAGGATTAAAGTGGACGTTGGCTTAATCTAAAGCCGAACCACTATAAAATTGTTGTCTTTTACTGCTTTCTCTGGACTTTCTTACTTGTTTCTAATTCCTGTGTTCACAGCTGGTGCTTTCACTTAACCTCTACATCCACCGGGGTGTTAGCGTTCAATTTTTAGCGTTAACAATGAGCTTGGAAATATGGCCTCAATTTTATTGATGCAATCAGTAGACAATAGGCGAGCTTTTCTAGCTTTGAATAATTCATCTCTGCCCCAGTGAATCTTCTGCTGACATAATAGACCAGGCACTGAATTTTTGCGTCTTCCCATATCAACGTTGCATTGGGAGCATGAGATGAGATTGCCAAATATACTAAAAGTTCTACACCATTGTGTCGGGCTTAGAAAATATTGGAGGCATTTTCATATAACGAATCAACTCAGCGAAAGCTTACTGGCATTCAGGAGTCCAGTCAAAGTTTTTCCTTCCTTTCTTTAGAGCATCAAAGAATGGAATGCATTAATCAATAGCTTTGGAAAAGAATCGACTCAAGGCAGGGAAATTTCCACTGAGACTTTGTAAATCCTTCTTTGTTCTAGGATCTTTGACTTCTCTTAAGGCAGCAATTTGAGTAGGATTAGCTTCAATGCCCCTAGCACTCACAATGAAACCCAAGAACTTTCCGGACTCCAACCCAAACGAACATTTCAAAGGATTAAGTTTCACTCCGTAATTTCAGAGGACTGCAAACATTTTTGCCAAGTGATCCATATGGTCTACTGCCTTCTTTGATTTCACCAGCATATCGTCAACATAAACTTCCATAGTTTTTCCAATCTGTGGCTTGAACATAGCATTGACGAGCCTTTGGTAAGTTGCCCCTACATTCTTAAGTCCAAAGGCATTACTCTATAGCAGTAGAGACCAACGTCGTTGATGAAGCTCGTGTCCTCCTGATCCGTCTCATGTATCATGATCTGGTTATATCCAGAGTAAGCATCCATAAAAGATAACAATTCATGCCCCATTGTTCCATCCACCAATTGATCTATCCTGGGTAACAGGAACCAGTCTTTGGGGAAGGCTTAGTTTAACCGAGAAGTCGATGCATACTCCACTTTCCATTAGCTTTCTTAACCAGTACTAGATTTGAAACCCAATTCGGACAAATAGATTCCCTGATGAAAACGTTCTCCATGAGCCGATCTACCTCTTCTTTCAATGCTGCTGACCTTTCAAGACCATGGGTTCTTCTTTTCTGCTTTACCGGTGTAAACTTCGGATCAATATTTAGAGTATGTATTGCAATTTCTGGGGATATTCCACACATATCAGCATGAGTCCAAGCGAATAGTCCAGATTTGCTTTCAAGAACGATATCAAGGAATTTTAAACTGTCACACTAAGTAGCAAACCCACATTCACCACTTCGCTTGGATCTTTCGGGTCGACAGGTACTCGCACCGTTACTTTCGCTGGCACCACTCTATACTCCCCTGCACTAGCTTTTCTGGGATCCATTTCTCTTCATGCCCCGCTATGCTCGCCAGTGCAGGGACCACCCTGTAATTGCTACAAGGTTGTTTCTTTGATGCGGACTAGAGCTGCCGCATCTTTTTCCATCTCTCTCTTCCTCGCTTCACGCAACTCTATAAGATAACATTCTCGCCCAGCATTCTGTTCCCCTTTAATAGCACCAACTCCATTATCCGTGGGGAATTTCATAGTGAGGCACCACGGGGCGAGAATTGCCTTAAAAGCCGCAAGAGTTGGTCGGCCTAAGAAAGCGTCGTTGGCAGAAGATTCATCAACAATTACAAAAGTCTGTTTTCGAACCACCTTTTTCTGCCCCTCTCCAAGCTCGACGAACAAGTCAATAGTTCCAATTGGCTGCTTCGGTTCCCCAGTAAACCCAATAATCTTCTGAGATGAAGCTTGAACATCAGCCATCAGAATTTTCATTTGATCGAATGTCTTTTTGAAGAGAACGTTGCAAGAAGCACCACAATCTACAAGCTCACTTCTCACAATAGCCGGCCCAATGCCTATAGAGATGACCAAGGGATCCATGGTTGGGGCTTGAATTCCCATAGAGTCCCTGGCTCTGAACACAATATCATCATTAAAAGTTTTCTGCTGCTTCAAAGATGCAGCATCTTCTAGCACAAAAACATTTTCTTCTACTGGTGTGTATTTCAAGGCATGGGCATATTTTTCCATCTCGCCTCAGCTTCTGCCTGCTGGGTGATGACCTCCCGTAATCACATTAATAACAGGCCTTTCTTATTCATGCACAGTATTCCTCTCACCCGAGCGAGATGGATGAGCAGGAATTTGCTGGCCCTTAGAAGATGAAGTTGAGTCATTCTTGTTTCTTTTAACATATTGTTGCAACTTTTTCTCTATTAGCAGTTCTTCAGTCAAACTTTTCAGATGACGACATTCGTTGGTATCATGATCGGGTTGATTACGAAACCGACAAAATATCCCACTTTGAGCAGCTTTTTTGCCAACTCTCATCTCAGGCTGTTTAGGATACTCCACCACATCTTTGGTAGAAAAAAAGATATTCTGTGGGGTGTCAGTCAAAGGAGTGAAATCTGATGGTTTTAAGAAGCGAGGTTTCTTCACATCCTTCTGTTTCTTCCTGTCGTTATTTTCCCTTTTCTGACTTTCGGACTCTTTTTTGGGAGGAGAAGCAGTGTTATTTTTGACCTCTATCAGTGCCACTTTAGCCGGTGCATGAAGACTTTCCAAGCGCATGAATTCATCAACTTTCTTATAGAATTTCTCAAGCGAATTGGGTTCTTTCATCTTCAGCCATTTCCCAAATTCACTCGATTTGTCTATTTCCTTCATCATGTATGTCAAGACCATTCGTGGCTCTGCATTATCCACTTCAGCCAAAGCTATGTTGAAGCGGTTCAAGAAAGATCTAATAGATTCCCCAGGATTCTGTTCCAGACTCGACAGTGACATAATATCCTTTGCCTTTGAAGCACACAACCTGAATTGTTCTTTAAACTTCCGAGTCAAATCGGCGAACTGGTCTATGGATCACACCAGTAGCTTTGTGAACCAAAGCAGAGCTAGTCCTTCCAAGTATACCGGAAAGTACCGGCAGTCGATCTCATCCGATGCCCTGGCACCTGTCATGTGCCAGTTATACTTGTACAAGAATTGATTAGGGTCACTTGTTCCCTTATGAGCCAGGATGGTAGGAGGAACAAACTTCCTTGGGAATTCCGCCTTTAGAATCCTTTCAGTGAACGGAGTTTTGCTCGGAGCGAATCCCCATTATTTTTCATCTTTATTCCTATGCATGCTTTCTTTCATGATTTTTCGCACCATGCCGGAAAGGTATTCCTCATCATATAAAGGCTCCGCAGGACAGACTTCGGCCATTTACTCGGAAGTTTGTCTGGACAAACGTTCGCGGTGAGTTGGCTGCGGTCTCGATCCTCCAGCTTGGGGAGGTTTTTCTTTAGCGGCCTAGCTACTCTTTGAGGAATATTCCTCTCTTCAGGATTATGAACATCATCCGCAAGGTTTTCTTCATCAATCACCGGTTGACGGTTAGCTCCGAGCAATGCATTTAACCTTTCAAACATTAAAGCAATCTGGGTTTCCATCTGCTGGTATAACCAGATACTGCAGGATCTAACTCCGCTCGTGTAATTCCAGCACTTGGTGCTACTTGACTTGACGAAGGAGAAGTGGCAGTATTCTCACGAACATCACTGGGTCTAGTAGATCCGTGCTTTCTTCTAGGAGCCATTATCTCTGATAGACTTCTGGTTTTGAGAGAGGTTTTTTCAACAAACTTTTGCGAAGCAATGAAGAAAGTAGCCTGAGTTGGGTTCTCAGTGAAGGCACCAAAAATGTTAACGCTTAAAATTGAACGCTAACACCCCGATGTAAGTAGAGATTAAGTGAAAGCACCACCCGTCAATACGGGAATTAAAAGTAAGTAGAAAAGTCACAGAAAAAGCAGTAAAGAGACAACAATTTTATAGTGGTTTGGCTTCAAGTTAAGCCTACATCCACTATAATCTTCTTTATCGCTGAATCAAATAAAACTTACAGCAATCTTCGATTACAACACTGCTAGGACAAATAGCTAGAACTCCGATGTAAATGAACACTTTGAATCCATGTCGAATGTGTTAGATTTCCTCTTGAAGTTGGTCGAGATGTCTTTCGTGTTTGAAGTGTCGACTAAATCGAGAAATCAGCAGAGTATGGGCGTTCCAGAAATGAGCCAAAAGATCCCTTTTCTGGTTGGAGTATATGGACTATTTATAGGGAAACTTCGGAGCTAGGTCGTAGGTCGTGAGCGACCTAGAGGTAGGTCGTAGGTCGTGAGTGACCAAGTGGGAATGGCTTACGGCTTAACTAGAGTGTACTTGATCACCTCGAACAAACTAACAAGTCATAGGTCGTGAACGACCTAGGGAGGAAGCGACATAAGAAGCTTCTTCGGTATGTTTAGGTCGTGGGCGACCTAGGGAGAATAATTGGCGACTTACGACTAGGAACGACATAAGAAGTTGCTTCATTTTGTGATAACTCACTAGGTCGCTTATCTCTATAGGTCATTAGGTCGTTAGGGGTCTATAGGTCGTTAACTCGCTATTGGTCTTGTACCTATGCAAGCTCCCTTATTCTTCAGTTTGTTAGGTCGCTGGACCTTCTAACCCGTTAAGTCACGGAGTTGTGTCATGCTGTGCCGCTTCATGATGTTAAGTCGCTAGACCCTTTAGTTAATTAAATCGTTAGGTCGTTTAACTGTCTAGGTCGCTGAGTTTCTTAGCTTGTTAGGTCGCAATAACTTTAGGTCGCTAGGCACTTCATTCCATTAGGTCGCTTAGAGGAGTTAACACCTCGTGAATGACAATTTGAAGAGTTGGGATTCACACAACCATGCAGTTAATCGTAGCATTGGGTTCAGCCCATTCCAGGTCGTTTACTCGACAATTCCTAAAGGACAATTGGATTTATCTATAGTACCACAGCAGAAAGGAGTAATCAAACAAGCTAGTGATGTTGCAAATGAATTGCAAGAATGCCACAAGGTTATGCAGGAACGATTGCTTAAGGAAAATGAGAAATAAAGCAATCTGCAGATACTAAACGAAGAAATGTTGAATTCAAAGAAGGAGATTTTGTATATGCAGTATTGACAAAGGATCGATTTCCTATTGGTTCCTACAACAAACTAGCTGCTAGAAAGATTGGTCCTTTGAAGTTCGTAAAGAAGATTAATGAGAATTCTCATCAGTTGAGATTGCCGGATCATATCCATACTGCTGACGTTTTCAATGTCAAACACTTGATTCCATATTTTGAGAATAAGTATGTCGAAGAAGAGGAAAGGGTAAATTCGGGGAAGAATTTTTTTCAACCAAGGGAGGATGATGCAGCGCACCATGATAACTCGTTTGCTTTAAGTCGCTCAACCATCATAGGTCACTTAGTCTTAAGTCACTCGGCCCGCTATGAGTCGCGCCATGTTAAGTCGCAGCTACATAAGTCGCTCCACGACCTAACGGATCAAGGAAACAAGGCCGCATCTCTTAAATCGTTTACCAGGCCTCATTCTACTTCAGTCGTAAGTCGCTGGCATCTCTTAAGTCGTTCGTGAGCTAACCAACTTATGCCGCTTCTCTTAAGTCGCTTACAAGCTTATGCCGCATCTCTATAGTGCTTCCTTAAGTCGCCTGATTTCTTAAGCCGTTGATTTCTTATGTCGCGTGAAGGCTAATTTAAGTCGCTCACCTATGCTGCTTCCTTAGGTCGCATTTGTTATGTCGCTATTTCCTTATGTCATTCCTGAATCTCATGTTCCTTATTTCGCTCCAGAAGCTTAAGTCGTTCCTGTGCTTATGTCGTTGATCTTCTTATGTCGTTATGTTGTATATCGTATGTCATATGTTGTTAAGATGTATTGTTAAGTCGCACGTATTGTTGAATTGTTAAGCCGCATGCATTGCTAAGTCGTGTAATATGCTAAGTCGTGTACTCTGTTAGGTCGTGAGTTGTTGCTGGTTGAGTCACATGAGTGCTGTATTATTTTCTTCTATAAATAGGGGTGTGTTGTCATTGTACAAAGCGGCTGATTTTGAATAAAATTGTTTGTGTGCTTTTGCCACTTTTGTTGAAGTTGAGTGTGATCTCCTTCTTCTTCCATATTTGGATATTCGAGTGCGCTCGAATCAACGAATTTGAAGCCGATTCACGGAATCTCGTGCGCAAGATCAACGTCGAAGAATCGTAGATCTTCTAACGCGGAATATGCACGATCAACGTGTTGAAGATAGCTAGAATCCGGTATCTCGAGTGATCAACGGATTTGGGCATTTATCGTTCTATCAGGATTACTTGACAAGAAATCATTTCGTGAGGAAGAAAGTTGCG
This sequence comes from Allium cepa, assembly GCA_030765085.1. Classification (NCBI taxonomy): domain Eukaryota; kingdom Viridiplantae; phylum Streptophyta; class Magnoliopsida; order Asparagales; family Amaryllidaceae; genus Allium; species Allium cepa. The sequence continues at coordinate 155,604,947 of CM060929.1, read as the reverse complement.
CCAAATTGATATCGAAACGTTATTAGCACGTCAAATTTAAATCCGCTGCATCAACTTTTTGATATCAGAGCATTATGAGCACGTCAAAGTTAAATCTTCTGCGTCACTTAGTTTATTACAAAGAAGCTTATAACTCGGAATAGCACTGAGATCTTGTTGAGATAGTGATAGAGAATCAAACCAGAGATGATCTAGTTAGATTCAATGTTGATTTCGGTAGAGTAATGGTAAAAATATGTATAAAGAAATGTGGAAGAAGAAAAGGAGTGAAATCAGAGAAAAAATGAATACAAATTCATTCAAAACTACCCCTATTTATAGAAGAACAACAGCCATGTCTATTCGTGAAAGGATATGATGAATAGACACTTCCTTTGAAATTCAAAATTTTGAAATAAACTACTACCATGTCGACATGGGGTACTTGACGTTGTCGACATGCCTAAGGTATTTTTGGTAATTTTCTTTTCTTTGAAAATAACTTCTATCTTATATTAAAACTAATTTAAACTTTATAAATATACTTAACTATAGTTAGCATTCATAAATAAGTATAGAGAATAATATTTTGATGTATATAAAATTTTGCTATAATTTTATATTTAAATCTAAGTATAAATATTAAAAGTTAAATATATTATTGTTAAAAGATAGTTTAAAACTAAGGATAATTTGATTTTGAAAATAAAGATTATTTTGATGTTAAAAGTATTTAAAACCAAGATAGATGTTTTTGATTCTTTTAAAAGGAAGGTTTGAAATCATTTTGAAAACAAGATATAATTTTGTAAAAAACATTTGAATAAAAGTTAGTGGATACAAAACAATGTTCCACTAGATTTTTGTAGGTTCCATCCTACTTAGGGTTCCATCCCTTTAACAGACTCGAAGTGGATTCCATTGCACAAATAAATTGGATTTTAAGATGCCAATGCTTTTCTAGGAGTTTTAACAAAATCCCTAATTAAATTACTTATTATTGAAATCTTGAACTCTTGATATTTTTGATACTCATGATTCTTCAATCTTGATATCTTAAATCTCTATACTGTACAGTCTTCATTCTTTGTACCTGTATTGCATACACATATATATACACACACACATATCTAAACTATAATGTCAGTTTTTATATTTTATAATCTTACTCTGTTAACTCCTATGGTCAACGACTCAATAAGCAAACGAGTCAATAAGCAAACGACTCAAGTTGGGCGGCGACTCAATGGGCAAGCGACTCGGTGAGTTATCAACCTAACGAGTTAAAAGATGCACGACTCAACGAGTCAAGAGGTTGGACGACTTAAGGGGTAAAACGACTTTACTGTTTAAGGGCTTAACAACCTAAAAAGTATAACGGCTTAGCGACTTAGCTGGTGGCACGACCTACGACTCAAGGAATGGACGACCTAACAGTTCAAAGAGTTGAAGGACTTGGCGACTTATGACATGGAGAAGTCTACGACTCAACGGTTTATAAGAAAAGGGATGCTCCACGACCTAAGGCATCCATGACTTAAGGAAGCCCACGACTCAAGGACAAGATGACTTAACAGTTCAAGAGAAAGCACGACTTAAGAAGGAAGCGAGCTAACGACTTAGAGCTATCTGCGACTTACGACTTAGCATATGTCGTGAGCGACTTAAGCAAATGAGGTGCTGCTTCTTGCTTAACACAGTGACCTCTTCACTCGTACGCAATTTAGGACTTGGGTTATTATCTGAAGGGAACAAGCTTATCAATTAACTCGTATACGACTCACGACCTAGCCTGAGTCATCCACGACCTAAAGCTACTGGGTGAAGGTACAATGTCGCATCAAAAGGACCAGCTGACTCATTTGCGACTTAGATGTTGACTCGTGGGCAACATAGGACTTGTACAAATGAGCTTTTGTGAGACCATGGGGCTAGGCCAGATAAGTCGGCCACGACTTACCTTAGACCGGTCACGACTTACGACCTAAAGGGGGGGATTCCTCTATAAATACCAACCTACCTCAAGCATGGAGGGGACTTTTTGGCCAATCTCTTTAAGCGCCGATACTCTGCTGAATTCTCGACTCACTCGACACTTCAAGTACGAAAGGCATTTCAACTAACTTCGGGAGAAAATCTAACGCAATCTACAAGGATTCAAAGAAATCTTCTGCATCAAAATTCTAGTTGTTTTTCACATCAGAATTGTAATTGAAGATTGTTGTAAAGTTGTAATCGATTCAGTAATAAAGAGATTTAAAGTGGACGTAGGCTTACCCTAAGCCGAACCACTATAAAAACAGCTGTTTTTTATGCTTTCTCTGTGATTTCTCTACTTGTTTTTTAGTTCCCGTGTTCACGGTTGGTGCTTTCACTCAACTTCAATCTACATCGGGGTGTTAGCGTCAGATTTTTACGTTAATGTTTGCACCAGAACTGGGCACAACACTCTTCGGATGTGTTTGAAGAGATAAAATGAAGAGAACAAGTGTAAAATGAAGCAGATCTAACAAACACACCAATAAACATATAAGAAAATTCACAGAAACACAGAGTTTTAGAGTGGTTCGGCGTGTTGCCTACATCTACTATGAAGTTTTATCACTTTATTGCTTGATACTTGAAGATTAAAAGTTTTTGATAATGAAGTACAATAGATAATAAGCTTGAATTCGAGATCAATGGCAGTAATGGCGTTCTGGAGTGAACGTGGTAGAGTCCGGGCGCTCTTTTACTCTCAAAATTCTCCGACCCCCTTTCTGAATGACCATGGGCTCCATTTATAGGTGTAGGAGGCTTATATTTCACCTAAAATCCAGGGAGACCGCTTCTGGCACGTGAGGGGGACCACATGCCAAGGCTTAGGAAATTGGGGCCCGTTCCGGGATCGATTCGAACTCAATTTCGAATCGATCAAGATTTGATCAGATTGAGTTGAAATTTTGCATGAACATTCCTCATATTGGCAGTAAGTTACTGTGAAAATTTCATAGCATTTGGACATGTAGATCTCGAGTTATGATGGATGCAAGTTGGATTTTTTCGGTTCGGGATCGATTCGAACTCAATTTCGAATCGATCAAGAATTCATCAGATTGAGCTAAAATTTGGCACGAACATTCCTCATGTTGCCAGTAAGATACTGTGAAAATTTCATAGCATTTGGACATTTGGACTGTGAGATATAATCGATGCAAGTTGGTCCGTGATCGATACGAAGCGATTTCGAATCGATCAATATTTGATCCGATCGAGCTGAAATTTGGCGTGGACGTTCCTCATGTTTCCAGTAAGATACTGTGAAAATTAGGTGGTATTTAGACTTGTAGATCTTGAGTTATGATCGATGCAAGTTTGGATTTCTCAACCGTGATCGATCAAAATTTTGAGCACACCAACTCCGATTGACTTGAAATTTGGAATGTTGGCTTTATTATCTTTTCTTGTCATGTCATATCAATTGCAGCTCGATCTGGACTCGAAATTTTTTTACCGACATCCATAGCAGACCTATGCATTATCGATCTCCAGGACGAACCATCCTTGGTTTCTAGTCAAGTTCTTGGTGTCACGGCCTTGCCAAAAGGCGGGATAACATTTGCCCCCCAAAGTACGTCTTGTGTGAACATGACGTGCTCTGAAAGGCTGCCATCTTCATTCTGAAAAGTTCTATCCAATTCACTGAGTAGTTGCTATCTTTTCGTCAAAAGATGTTGCCTTTGGTTGATCTTCAGTGACGTAGATGTCAAACTATTAATTGTCAATGATCATGAAGTGTTTTGTTGTAACTGAGTGTTGAGCACTAGCGATTTGTTGTTCATCGTTCTGATCGTCATCAGGTAAGCACTCAATTCCTGGTAAATTTGGAAATTGAGTGTTAGTTTGGCATACATGCACATATGTTAGGCTGACACCTATTCATGTTTGCACATTTGTGGGTCGTCATCAAGTTCTTTAGTTGTTGTTTGGATTGAGTTTATATCGATCCTCTCTTGGATCGAAGTGAAATTTGAGTTGTAACAACGCTCGATGGTTGTTTTAAGTCTCCTTTCGTATCGATCCTCTCCTGGATCGATTTGAGACGTTAGAATGTATGCTTCGTATCGATGGATACGTAATATTAGGTCTTGGATTGATGGATATATCACGCGAATGATTGAGCCTAGCTTCTACTGTGTTTATACTGTAGTCCAAGTTGTAAGAGCTAGAGTTGTTTGATAAAAGGTCAAATTATTTTCATTTCACTTCTCGTGCATGCCCCCAAGTCTGGGGAATATCTCGATAAGCAGCAAGGTAGATAATGTTCGCTTCAATTTCGCACTCTATCCCATTGAACCGTGATATCGAGTTAACCGGTGGAAGGCCGAGCCGTGCCATATTCTTCTTTCTGTCCTAGTTCTTTCCTCTAGGTAGAATACTTTGTTGCCTCATCGACATTCACTTTGTTGCTTATATCGTCATACTCCAGGCAAAAATTGAAGAGTGAATCGTCCAGTAAGATCCAATGTAGGATTGATACTTCCCATATCGGATTGAGGGTAAGAATCGGTGCGTGGACAGTTCTGTTGCACTCGTTGTGAATAGCTCGTTTAGTCGGATCATGGTAAGAGTCGAAGAATGAATGGTCGCATTGCATTCTTTCAAAGTTGGGCGATCAACCACGTCCTATTCGATTTAGGTTCTTCCGTCAGATCTACGGACAAAATCAGCTCAAATGCAGTCAAGTCATGCTCATCCAGTCTCATGCTCTTCCTGGCGGATCGAAGGAGGGCGACGAGGATGAATGGTCAAGTCACACTCATTCGTGGTTCTATCCATGCTCTGGTGGTCGAAGATATTTGATGGGCGCTCGTGTCACATCGATTTGTAATTGAAGAGGATCGGTATTGGTCGTCGATTTAGCGAAACAATGTAGAATGTACGGACCTCATTGCCTATCGACCCATTGGTATGATATGAAAGGTGCAGATCGATATTGCCCGTCGATCTCGCGGTACGATATAATTGGCTCCCCATAACTTCAAGCATCATTCTGATTGGTTAGCATTAAGGCCTCCTTGCAGTCGTTGCCTTAAGTTGCAAAGGAATCTGAATAGCTAGCAATGTAGCGAGTCTCATTTCTCTTCTTTCAATGATTTGTTCTTCTGGCCCCAGTCTTGGGTTAGCAGAGTTAGTTTGTGGACGGTCCAATTGCATCTGTAGCAAGTTTATACTCCTCTCGTCGACTTGAGGTCGGAGTTGGTGAATGAATGGTCGAATCACATTCTTCATCTGTCTATGGTCGCAGTCGCACTCTGGGGACTAGAGGCAGTTGAAGGGCCATTAGTCACACCTAATTGATGTTCATACCCATGTCCCCACTCTGGGGACCAAGAATTTTAGCAGAAAATGGTCAACCGCATTTTCCTCGATTAATTCCTCTGGCACTTGTCAATGGCGAAAGTCGAAGGATAGTCGGTCACATTGCGGCAACTTTAATTTGATGTCTCTCCTACTGAATTGGAGGAAGGAGTTGATTGGCAGATGGTTGGGTCACATCCGTCCACGTTGCATGCACCACTCGCTAGATCGTTGACTAGAGTTAGCGGATGAACGGTCGTGTCATGTTAATTTGCGGTAGGATGGGTAGTCACATCCATTTAGAATAAGGCATTAGCTAGGTCCATTTTGCGAATCTACATTTCCCTGTCGAATCAAGGACGAAATCTTGTCTTGCTGGGTTGGAGTGTATCCCTAAAAGATTATGTTATAGGTCCCGTGCCGGGAATAAGTGTTGATGCATGAACGGTCATGTCGTGCCCGATTAGTGCTAGATAGTCGGATCACAACCCGTTTTTTATGATAAGTGTGCCCCCATGTCAGGGGAAGAGTTGGAAAGAAGAAAGTCTAACCACATCCGCTTTTTGTACTACAAAACTTGCTGCGGAATTAGAATTGATAGATGGACAATAAAATCGCATCCCTTCTGGTATTTATATTCCAATCCATGCTTCGAGGATTGGAGTTGGTTGATGGGTGGTATGCCACGCCCACTAGGTCTGTATACTTCAGTCTGTGCTTTCGGGACCAGAGTTAGTTGATGTTTACAATCCAGTTCACACTCTGCGAATCTTGAATTAGTTGATGGGTGGTTAGTCACACCCATTTGGTATTCGTGCTCCAGTCCGTGCTCGCAGGACTTGAGTGAGTCGTTGTTTTATATTCCAATTCATCCTCTGGGAATCTGGAATTTATTGATGTTTATACTCCAGTTCGCACTCTGTGAATCTGGAGTTAGTTGATGTGTGGTCGATCACACCTGTTTAAGTGTTTATACTCCAGTCCGCACTCTGGGGACTTAGAGTTATTAAATGTTTATACTCCAGTTCGCAACTTTGACTTGGCATTCGCACTCTAATTCACACTCTGCGAATTTGGAGTTGACATTTTATTTTGGTCCGCGCTCCGGGAACCAGGAATTGATGTTTATACTCCACTTCACGCTCTGGGGAATTGGAGTTAACATTTGTATTTTCCGGTTCGCCCTCCGGGAACCTGGAATTGATGCTTATACTCCACTTCGCGCTCTGGGAATTTGGAGTTAGCATGTACGTTTTGGGTTCGCACTCCGGGAGCCTGTAATTGATGTTTATCCTCCAATTCACGCTCTGGAAACTTGGAGCTTGCATTGACGTTTCGGTTCACGCTCCGGGAACCTGGAATTAATGTTTGTACTCCGACTCGCGCTCTGGGAATCTGGGGTTAGCATTTGCATTTTGGTTCACACTCCGGAAACCTGGAATCGATGTTTGTACTCCGACTCGCGCTCTGGGAATTTGGAGTTAGCATGGGTGCTTAGGTTTGCGCTCCGGGAACCTGTAATTTATGTTTATACTCCAATTCATGCTTTGAGAACTTGGAGTTAGCACGGATGCTTAGGTTCACGCTCCGGGAACCTGCAATTTATGTTTATACTCCAATTCATGCTTTGGGAACTTGGAGTTAGCACAGATGCTTCGGTTCGCGCTCCGGGAATCTGTAATTTATGTTTATACTCCAATTCATGCTTTGGGAACTTGGAGTTAGCACGGATGCTTCGGTTCACGCTCCGGGAACCTTTAATTTATGTTTATACTCCAATTCACACTCTGGGAAGTTAGAGTCAGCCGATAGATGGTCAGTCACACCTATTTGGGCTTTATAGGAATTCGTTCACACTCTGGGAACGATGAATTTGATGTTTATACTCCAATTCGCACTCTGGGAATTTGGAGTCTGTTCACACTCTGGAAACGATTTAATGGTTGTTTATACTCCAATTCACACTCTGGGAAGTTGGAGTCCGTTCGCACTCTAGGAACGATTTATTGGATGTTCATACTCCAATTCACACTCTAGGAAGTTGGAGTCCGTTCGCACTCTGGGAACGATTTATAGGATGTTTATACTCCAATTCACACCCTGGGAAGTTGGAGTCCGTTCGCACTCCGGGAACAATTTATTGGATGTTTATACTCCAATTCACGCTCTGGGAAGTTGGAGTCCGTTCCCACTCTGGGAACGATTTATTGGATGTCCGTTCGCACTCTGGGAACGATTTATTGGATGTTTATATTCCAATTCACACTCTGGGAAGTTGGAGTCCGTTCGCACTCTGGGAACGATTTATTGGATGTTTATACTCCAATTCGCACTCTGGGAATTTGGAGTCTGTTCACACTCTGGGAATGATGGATTTGATGTTTATACTCCAATTCACACTTTGGGAAGTTGGAGTCCGTTCGCACTCTGGGAACGTTTTATTGGATGTTTATACTCCAATTCGCACTCTGGGAATTTAGAGTCCGTTCACACTCTGGGAACGATGGATTTGATGTTTATACTCCAATTCGGACTCTGGCAAAGTGGAGTTAGTGTTTATACTCCGGTTCGCACTCTGGGAACCTAGAGTTGATTGCAGAACTGTCGTGTGCCGGTCCAGTTCGGCCTTTGATGCGATGGCTTTCCCCCGAGATGAGGGTTTCGCTTAGCAAATTATCGGTGGGATCTCGATTACTTTCCTCTTATCTTCCTTCAACGAAGGATGAGACTTAGTTTATGGACGGATGAATCGCATCCGTGTTCATTTGGATCCCGCTTCTGCCAAGCTGAAGGAGTAAGATTAGCGTTCTGGCAAGCTTTGAGCTCGAGCAGAGGAGAGGATGGCTGAAGTACATCCACTTTGAGTTGTTTATTTTCCCTAAAGTTGGGGGAAAGAGATGGAGAGTAGACGGTTGAGCCACGTCCACTTTACGCTTTGCGCTCTTCTAGTCGAGTTGAGGAAGAGAGTTGGAATGATGGCTCATGATGATTAGCGAGTAACCAGTCGGTTGTTGATGACTATAAACTGAGGGTTGGCCCCTGATAACGTCGGTTTGAGGCATGATTGTTTTGTCGAATCATTGATGCAAACTGGAGAGTGAATGGTCAAACCATATCGACTATAAATATGTGCTCTTAAAAAAACCCCAAGTGTCCAATGCAGGATTGGATGCACGGATGGCCATGTCACGTCCATCTTTGGTGTGATTTCGATTTTATCCAAGTCTTTCTCAAATCTCCTAATTAAATTTCATAGGCATGTGAGTGGATGGTCGGTTGCATCCACTTCGTACTGGAGCCCTGAACTTGTCTGTCTCTTCCGCTTTGATGGCCTGCCCCCAAGTCAGGTGCATAGAGCAGTCGACGAGTGGTTGAATCATGCTTATCATGATGATACCTAAATGACTTTATCATAGTCCACGGAGGTTGTTTTGCACCCATCCTTAAGTACTCGGTTACCTGCATCATTTGCAAGTAGTTTAATTCAAGTCGATTATATTTTGCAACATAAACGAAATAGAAATAATTCAAAAGAGATCGGAGCATTGATAAGTGAAGCGGCGTCGTATGCTCGCTATTGCACTTTGGTCCTGCCTTTCACAGTTGGGAGTCTAATGCAAATGGTTCAGTTTGATCAAAGTTTCGATTGAGGTCGGGGGTTCCCGGCTCTTCATTTTATGGGGCTTGAACATATTGCCAGAGCTATCCTTTCTGGAGCAGCCTTATGGCGTTGGCATCCATGATAGTCATATAAAGAAGTGGAGCTTCTCGATTTAGAGTATGGAGCAGGTTCCTTTTATGTCGCCAAGTTGATCCTTCGTCTGATTCATCAACGTAATGTTGGCTTGGACATGTTGGTGTAGTCGTCGGCGACTATCCACCAGTTCTGTTATCAAACTCTGGAAATAAGCTTTTGTGCTGATTTCATTTATTATTGTTGGCAGCAACGGGATGTGGATTTTGATCAGTTCATTGGTTGCCAGCTTCATTATTCCCTTTAGCAATATGAGAAGTAGAAATGATATGCCTAACTACGATTGACAGTCTTCTTTGAGGAATAGGGGATACAACGCATTTGATGGCATTCATCACTTTTCGTGGACTCCATTCACCATTCTCACTTCATGAGGTAGTGGCGGAGGTTGAATTTCCATAGTACACGGACATAGTCGGCATGTTGAATTTTAGTTGGAAATTCTACGTGTGGGATGGTCTCAATGAATAGGTCCTGACTGGGAACGATACTCGAATCAACATTATCAAGTCCATTTTATGGTTACGGGGTCTTGTGATACTGGTGAATGATGTATGCCCGGCTGTCTAAGGTTCGAGTGGTTGGTAATGTCGATTGGATGGTGAGTAGATTAATATGGGCTCATAGATTGGTGATTATTTCTAATTTTCACCAGGAAGGAGGCTCGCATAAGATAGTTAGGAAGTCCTCTTAGACTTGTATGTCAAGCTTTTAGTCATATGGACGTGGAATGATTAAGATGCGGTGAACAGCTATGTTTTGAGTTGGCAGAGTAGACAAGGTAGGGTAGTCGTTATACTAGCCATCGCACCATAATTGTTAGTTTAGGAGTTTTAAAAGCTGGTCAATTGGAGGAAGTTGCAGTCCACCTTAGAAACATGATACATTAATCAACTCTAGTTCTTGGCATATTAGCTAGGTTCTCCAGTCTCTGGGAGCACCAGCTGAATAGTATTTCAATACCCATTCCTTGATTGCAACTCAAAAATTGCTATTGTAATCTCCTACTTCCCGTCCAGTCATGGAACGATCAGAATGTTCCTTTATTAAGTTGAGTTTTGAATTAACTATGCAGTTTTGAATTAACTATGCAAGTTTATGAAGGAAAAATTTTTTTAGCCTCTTTTTAGGAAATTTGGATCGTACCCGAATTTTTTTTTTTTAATTTTTTTTAAATGATAGATACGAAATGTTCGTTCGCATCGATGGTTCGAGCGCTTAAATGATGGATCGAATTAAAGGCAGATAGATGGATACGAACTGCATGTGCGTATCGATGCGAAATGGAGGCAGATGGATGGATACGAAGTAGCTCTCTGTGATGGATACGAAGTAGCGCTTCGTGATGGATACGAAGTAGCGCTCCATGATGGATACGAAGTAGCGCTCCCTGATGGATTCGAAGTAGCGCTCCATGATGGATACAAAGTAGCGCTCCCTGATGGATTCGAAGTAGCGCTCCGTGATGGATACGAAATAGTCAATAGGTGGTCGATACGAAGGGAGACTATCTGCTGATGGATACGAAAACCACCACATTTACTGGATACGAAAGCATGGATACGAAAATGATCATATTTTCATGGATTCGAAAATATGGGTACGAAGAACAGCATATTTTCTGGATTCGAAAATATGGGTTCGAAAATGATCATATTTTCATGGATTCGAACATATGGCTACGAAGATGACCATATTTTCTGGGTTCGAAAACATGGGTTCGAAAATGACCATATTTTCTGGGTTCGAAAACATGGGTTCGAAAATGACCATATTTTCTTGGTTCGAAAACATGGGTTCAAAAATGACCATATTTTCTAGGTTCGAAAACATGGATACGAAAATTACCATATTTTCTGGTTTCGAAAACATGGGTTCGAAAATGTCCATATTTTCTTGGTTCGAAAATATGGAAACGAAAATGACCATATTTTCTGGGTTCGAAAACATGGGTTCGAAAATGACCATATTTTCTGGGTTCGAAAACATGGATACGAAAATGACCATATTTTCATGGATTTGAAAATATTTGTACGAAGAACAGCATATTTTCTGGATTCGAAAATATGGGTTCGAAAATGATCACATTTGCATGGATTCGAAAATATGGCTACGAAGAACAACATATTTTCTGGATTAGAAAATATGGGTTCGAAAATGATCATATTTTCATGGATTCGAAAATATGGGTACGGACTTCATAATGAATATGGTTCCTCTTAGATCTGCAGCAATCTGAATAGAATAGAAGGAACTATTGAACGATAGATCTAGATCTTCTCCTTAGATTTATGCAATCCGATATCGAAAGTAGATCCAAGGAACGGGAGAAAAACTGGGTTTTTCTCAGTGAAAGCACCAAAGTGTTTGCACCAGAATTGGACACAACACTCTTCGAATGTGTTTGAAGAGATAAAATGAAGAGAACAAGTGTAAAATGAAGCAGATCTAACAAACACACCAATAAACATATAAGAAAATTCATAGAAACACAGAGTTTTAGAGTGGTTCGGCGTGTTGCCTACATCTACTATGAAGTTTTATCACTTTATTGCTTGATACTTGAAGATTAAAAGTTTTTGATAATGAAGTACAATAGATAATAAGCTTGAATTCGAGATCAATGGCAGTAATGGCGTTCTGGAGTGAACGTGGTAGTGTCCGGGCGCTCTTTTACTCTCAAAATTCTCCGACCCCCTTTCTGAATGACCATGGGCTCCATTTATAGGTGTAGGAGGCTTATATTTCGCCTAAAATCCAGGGAGACCGCTTCTGGCACGTGAGGGGGCCCACATGCCAAGGCTTAGGAAATTGGGGCCCGTTCCGGGATCGATTCGAACTCAATTTCGAATCGATCAAGATTTGATCAGATTGAGTTGAAATTTTGCATGAACATTCCTCATGTTGGCACTAAGCTACTGTGAAAATTTCATAGCATTTGGACATGTAGATCTCGAGTTATGATGGATGCAAGTTGGAGTTTTTCGGTCCGGGATCGATTCGAACTCAATTTCTAATCGATCAAGAATTCATCAGATTGAGCTAAAATTTGGCACGAACATTCCTCATGTTGCCAGTAAGATACTATGAAAATTTCATAGCATTTGGACATGTGGATTGTGAGATATGATCGATGCAAGTTGGTCCGTGATCGATACGAAGCGATTTCGAATCGATCAATATTTGATCCGATCGAGATGAAATTTGGCGTGGACATTCCTCATGTTGCCAGTAAGATACTGTGAAAATTTGGTTGTATTTGGACTTGTAGATCTTGAGTTATGATCGATGCAAGTTTGGATTTCTCAACCGTGATCGATCAATATTTTGAGCACACCAACTCCGATTGACTTGAAATTTGGAATGTTAGCTTTATTATCTTTTCTTGTCATGTCATTTCAATTGCAGCTCGATCTGGACTCGGAAAAATTTTACCGACATCCATAGCAGACCTATGCATTATCGATCTCCAGGACGAACCATCCTTGGTTTCTAGTCAAGTTCTTGGTGTCACGGCCTTGCCAAAAGGCGGGATAACAGTTAACATTTTTGGTGCTTTCACTGAGAACCCAACTCAGGAAACTTCCACTATTGCTCCGCGAAGGATCGCTGAAAGGATTTCTTTTAAAACCAGAAGTTTATTGGAAATAATGGCTCCTGGGAGAAAACGAAGTTCTGTAAGATCCGACAATGTTCAAGAGAATACTGCTACCTCACCTCCTTCAAGTAGAGCAGCTCCAACTGTTGGACTTACACGAGCAGAATTGGACGCCGTAGTTTTGGGATTGAATCAGCAAATGAATGCTCAGAATGTGCAGTTGGAAGCCCAGAATGCCTTGATCTTGAGTAAGTTGAATGATCTACTAGTGGAAAATCGTCAACCGGTTAATAATGGTGGGAACCCTACTGTGGGAGTTTAGGATGTTGAAGGGAACATTTCTCAAAGAGCAGCAGACCCTATAGAAAGGACTCCTCCTCAAGCTGGAGGATCAGGACCGCAGCCGGCCCTCCGTGAACGACTGTCAGGGCAGAATTCAGAGAGAGTGGCTGATGTGTGCCCTCCAGAGCCTATAATGATGAAGAGTATTTTTCGGGTATGGTTCGTCAAATCATGAAGGAAAGTATGCGAAGAGATGAAGATGAGAGAGAGTGGGGATTTGCTCCAAGCAAAACTCCATTTACTGAAAAGATCTTGAAGGTAGAGTTCCCAAGGAAATTCGTTCCCCCTACTATTCCGGCTTACAAGGGGACGAGTGATCCTAACGAGTTTCTGTATAAGTACGACTGGCATATGACTGGTGCCAGGGCGTCTGATGAAATTAAATGCCGATACTTCTCGGTTTATCTAGAAGGTGTAGCTCTATTGTGGTTTACAAAGCTGCCAGTCAGGTCCATCGATCAATTCTCCGATTTGACCAGGAAATTCGAGGAGCAATTTCGATTGTATGCTTCTAAAGAAAAGGATATAATGTCACTGCCAAGTCTAGAGCAAAATCTGGGAGAATCCATCAGGTCATTTTTGAATCATTTTAACATAGCATTGGCCGAGGTAGATAATGTTGAGCCATGCATGGTCCTAACATACTTGATGAGGGCGATTGACAAATCAAGCGAATTTGGAAAGTGGTTGAAAATGAAAGAGCCAAACTCACTTGACAAATTCTACAAGAAAGCGGATGAATTCATGCGCTTGGAGAGCCTCCAAACACCGGCTAAGGTGGTATCAGCGGAAGCCGGGAACAATGGTGCTGCTTCCAATAAGAAAGAACCTAACACTCAGAAAAGGGGAAATGATGGTGGAAAGAAACAGGGAGACGCTAAGAAAGGCCGTTCTTTCAATTTCACACCCTTGACCGATACCCCTGAAAACATCTACTTTGCCACCAAAGATGATGTCAATTATCCGACACCACCTAAAATGAGAGTTGCAATTAAGATGGAAAAAAGTCGAAGGTTCTGCCGGTTCCACAACCAGCCCGGCCATGACACCAACGAATGCCGCCAGTTGAAAGAGGTAATTGAACAACTCCTGAAAGAAAACAAACTCCAACAGTAAGTGAAAAGGAACAGAAATGCCCCAGCTTCATCAACTCAAGGACAACAAGTTCCCGCTCACCGTCTGGCTCAAGTGAGAAGGCCGTGGAACATGAATCGGAAAGGCCTGTCGTCAATACAATAACTGGAGGACCTCACCCAGCAGGCAGAAGCTGGGGCGAGATGGAAAGGTATGCCCGGGCCTTGAGGCATGCACCAGCTGAAGAGAATGTTTTTGTTTTAGAGAATGGTGCGCCTTTAAAGCAACAAAAGACTTTCACAGATGATATTGTATTTAGTACCAGCGATTATTTGGGTATCGAGGCTCCGACCATAGATCCTTTGGTCATATCCGCTGGTATTGGGCCGGCAACTGTGAGAAGGGTTCTAGTTGATTGTGGAGCTTCATGCAACATCCTCTTCAAGAAGACCTTTGATCAAATGAAAATTCCAATGGCTGACGTTCAAGCTTCATCGCTTAAGATTGCTGGGTTTGCTGGAGAACCCAAACAGCCGATTGGGACCATGGATTTGTTTGTAGAACTTGGAAAGGGACAAAGGAAGGTAGCTCGAAAGCAAACCTTTATAATTTTTGAAGAATTCTTTGCCTACAATGCCTTTTTAGGCCGACCTACTCTTGCTGTGTTCAAAGCTGTTCTTGCCCCATGGTGTCTAACTCTAAAATTCCCCAAAGATAACGGAATTGGTGTGAATAAGGGAGACCAAGATGCGGGGCGAGAATGTTACTTTGTATAGTTGCGAGAATCAAGGAAAAGAGAAATGGGAAAAGGTGCGGCGGCTCCAGTCCGCACCAAGGGACCAACCTTGTAGCAATTACAGGGTGGACCCTGCACTGGCGAATGTAGTGGCGCACGAAGAGAGATGGATCCAAGGAAAGCCAACGCAGGGGAGAATAGGGTAGTACCGGTAGAGGTAACAGTGCCGATGCCCGTTGACCCAAAGGACCCAAACAAAGTGCTTAATGTGGGTTCGCAGCTTAACACAACAGTTCAAAATGTTCTGATTTCATTTTTGAAGGCTAATTTGGATGTATTCGCTTGGACTCATTCTGATACGTGCGGAATATCCCCAGAGATTGCAATACACACTCTAAACATTGATCTAAAGTTTACACCTGTGAAACAGAAAAGAAGAACCCAGGGTCCTGAGAGGACAGCAGCGTTAAAAGAAGAAGTGGATCGGCTCATGGAAAACGGTTTCATCAGAGAATCTACTTATCCAAATTGGGTATCAAATCCAGTTCTGGTTAAAAAAGCTAACGGAAAGTGGAGAGTGTGCATTGACTTTTCAGATCTGAACAAAGCCTATCCCAAAGACTATTTCCCACTGCCCAGAATCGATCAGTTGGTGGATGGGACGGTAGGACATGAATTGTTATCTTTTATGGATGCATACTCCGGATATAACCAGATTATGATGCATGAGCCAGATCAAGATGATACCTGCTTCATCACAGATGTTGGACTCTACTGCTACAAGGTCATGCCTTTCGGACTCAAGAATGCAGGGGAAACTTACCAAAGGCTTGTTAATGCCATGTGTAAACCACAGATTGGCAAGACAATGGAAGTTTATGTTGATGATATGCTAGTAAAGTCTAAGAAAGCAGTGGACCACATGGATCAACTGGCAGAGATGTTTGCGGTACTCCGTAAATACAGAATGAAGCTTAATCCCCTGAAATGTTCATTTGGAGTGGAGTCCGGAAAGTTTTTGGGTTTCATTGTGAGCGCTAGGGGCATTGAAGCCAATCCAGCTCAGATCACTGCCCTGAAAGAGGTCAAGGCTCCTAGAATGAAGAAGGAATTGCAAAGTCTCAATGGAAAGGTTGCTGCTTTGAGTCGGTTCATTTCCAAAGCTACTGACAAATACATTCCATTCTTTGATGCTCTGAAGAAAGGAAGGAAAAACTTTGAGTGGACTCCTGAATGTCAGAAAGCATTTGATGAGTTGGTTCGTCATATGGAAGTGCCTCCGATACTTTCAAAGCCTGACAGTGGTGAAGATCTCTTCGTATATTTGGCAATTTCGTCTCATGCTCTCAGTGCAGTGTTGGTACGGGAAGACGCAAGGATTCAACACCCAGTCTATTATATCAGCAAAAGATTCACTAGGGCAGAGATGAACTATTCAAGATTTTAAAAGCTCGCCTATTGTTTGTTGATCGCATCAAGAAAATTGATGTCGTATTTCCAAGCTCATCCCATCAAAGTCCTTGCTGATCAACCTCTAAAGGAAGTCCTATTCCATCCTGAGACTTTGGGCCATCTTTTGAAATGGAATATTGAACTCCTCTAATATGACATCACTTACCATCCCCGAAAAGCAACCAATGGACAAGCTTTGGCAGATTTCATCGCAGAATGTACGGATAAGGGTGATAGTGAGGAAGAAGTCACTGATAGCATCCCAATCCAATGGAAATTGTATGTCGATGGCGTGAGGCATGATTACTGTTCGGAGCAGGGGTTGTCCTTGAAAGCCCAGAAGGGCGATCACTATATTATGCACTGAGACTAGAATTCCCTTCGACGAACAATGAAGCTGAATATGAAGCTCTCATCGCTGGTTTAAGGATCGCTAAAGAACTAAACATCAAGGCGTTACAGATCTTCAGTGATTCTCAACTTATCGTTTGCCAAGTCAGGAAGGAATTTCAAGCTAAAGGAGGGAATCTACCCGTCTATTTATCAAATGCCTGGGAGCTCCTTCAAGATTTTGACCGTTATTCAATAAACCATATACCCCATGAAGAGAACGTGAAGGCGGATTCTCTTGCAAAGTATTCAAGTACCGGTGAAGCTCAACTATTGGGATTAATTCCCTTCGAAGTCTTGTCAGCTCCAAGCACAGATGAAATGGATGTTGATTGGATTATGAATGTATCCCAAGAACAAGAATCATGGATGACTCCGATACTTGAATATCTACTCAATGGTTCTTTGCCAGAAAGTTCAAAAGAATGATAGAAGTTGATGAGAAAAGCCTCCAGATATATAGTTCAAGATGGTTGTTTGTACAGATGAGGGTTTTCAATGCCATTACTCTGATGCGTGACAAAGGAAGAAGCTAAGACAATTCTTACTGAAGTACACGGAGGGGAATGTGGGGATCATACAGGTGGTCAAACTTTAGCAAAGAAAATCCTCTGTTATGGATACTTTTGGCCAGAAATTAATCAGGATGCTGCTGACTATTCCCGAAAGTGTGATAAATGCCAGAGATTCGCTAAAATTCCTAGAGCACCTTCCACCGAGCTAACACAAATGGTCAGTCCATGGCCATTTGTTATCTGGGGAATAGATCTCATTGGGCCTTTGCCGACTGCCAAATCGGGGATTAAATATGCTATCGTTGCTGTTGATTACTTCACTAAATGGGCTAAAGCCGAACCATTGGCTACTATTACCTCTAAGAAAATGATAAGTTTTGCGACTAAAAGTATCATTTGCAGGTATGGTGCACCTCAGAAGATAATCACAGACAATGGTACTCGGTTTGAAAGTAAGGAATTCATCGTTCAACAAAAATTTCATATCTCGTTCTTCAAACGGTACAACTACAAGCCTCTCCAGAGTTGGCTTGTGGCCAGGATCTCTAGAAGGAGGGGGAAGCGCTGAAATGAAAAAATGAAATTAACACTTAGCAATTCGTACTTCACAAAACTCAAAGTATAGAAGGGGTAGAGGTAAATGATCTTACTTCCTTCCCTCCACACAGCATAAAACCGCGGGGGGAAGCGGACATAGAAGAATTGAGTTAATAACCCATGGGCAGTATCAGGGAGGCCAACGACCAATTTACGATTCCGGGCGCTTCTCACGACAGTGATAGAAGGATGATCCTTAGTCCTAGTAAAGGAGCATAGGAAGCAAATCTCGTCAAAGCTTGGAAGTCGGTCAAATGTTCTCCTAAATAGCACACACAACCCCATCAGAATGACATAGCCATTGGGGTGTAGCTGGAATGGGGAGAAAGCTAGTCGAAGAAGAAGATTTTGGAGAAAGTTGTCGAAGGATGGAATGGCCCCGCTTAGGCACATTTGTCGATTAACCGCTACAAAGCCAGTAGGCGCCACATCAGCAGTGTCACTTTTCTCAGGAAGAATGGCATCTGCTTCAGCAATGCCAAACTGGCTACACAACTGACGAAAAGCATTGTACGATAAGGTGGTGGGGGCTCTTTCTGGTGGATTGACTAATGGAGCTGGAATAAGAGTGGGCTCTCCAGCCTGGGCTGTTATATCTTCTTGCTGAGAAGTCATTCTACACAAGCAACTGGATATTCAAATATGAAGGTGCACGTTTCCTAAAATGTGTGAAGTGTTGTGTAAAATCAACAAAGCAATAAGCGAATAAAACTGGAATGAAAACTAGCAAGCATTTGTCAGTTATGAAGTCTAGGGTTCGTTGTTTTAAAATATGAAAGAGAAATGTAGATGCAAACAAATCAGTTCAAGATAGCAATGCTTTGCATTAATGTTTCACTTTAGTTGATTGGTTCACAGCATTTCATACAGTATGTTTAAGTTGATTACTCTATGTTAACCAATCTGCCATTTGATGTAGGCAGTCAGGGGCAGTATATTCATCCTAATTTTCTATAAATGATGTATTGAACAGATTGCTAGCTTGCAAGTCAAAAGTGATCTGTGAAAAAATGCAGCAAAGTTTAACAGTTTAAAGTTCAAGACATTGAGTCACAGTCTAAAGTTCTCAAAGTCATGAGTCGTTCACAATCTAACAGGGTGTTATGCAATTGGCTTAGGCTTAAAGGAAATAATTTGGCAAGTATAAGATCGTTCAAGTGATGAGTCGTCCACGGCCTAAAGGTTGATTCGTCCACGATCTAAAAGATAAACCGTCCACGACTTAAAGGTTTTCCTGCAAGTTGAGTCGTTGGCTCTTTAAATTGTTGGTCCTATAAGCCGCAAAGCGTGTTAAGGAGAGAAGGTTTCAGTTCAAAAGTAACGAGAATTTCTTTAAGCCATAGCTCTGCCACGACTCAAAGCTTATGTCGTATATAGTTAAGTCGAGAGGGGTCACAAATCGCCCAAAATTATTGAATCGTGTCCAAGTCAGCACTTCGCTTCATCAACAAACCTCCCATCTAATCAATAACCCGTTATCTTCCTAACTCCTAACCCGTTAACCCATGTAGGACAATATTGCCTCCTCTAAATTCGTGGATAAACTAAATCGAATATGGTAACCCATCGTCTTCTCCTTGCAAGTCATCTAAAAACTCAATCAAACCGCTCCAAGCATGTCAGTAATCAATCATAACGTGACTCAGGATGAAGCCTGGTGTGAGGATTTGGATTAGGGTTGGAAAGTGGGAAGTCCATGTTCGAAAGGTAACGGTAATTGTGAAATTGAGCGAGCGATGAGTTTACTTACGTAGTGTGATGATGAAGGTGGCAGGAACTTGATTAGTGATGAGGAGAACTGATCGAATTCGTCTCTGAAAAGCTTCGAAGGTTGTTAATGGCGAAAGTAAACACGGATGCAAGTAGGTGAAGAAGAGGCGACCTAAGCCTTTTATATTTCGAGGCAATGAAATTTGAACCGGCACACGAGTTAAGATAAGTCAAAGCACACGACCTTCGACTTAGGCGTGTACTTTGAGGGGCAAATGTTAACTCCTATGGTCAACGACTCAATAAGCAAACGACTCAAGTTGGGCGGCGACTCAATGGACAAGCGACTCAGTGAGTTATCAACCTAACGAGTTAAAAGATGCACGACTCAACGAGTCAAGAGGTTGGACGACTTAAGGGGTAAAACGAATTAACGGTTTAAGGGCTTAACAACCTAAAATGTATAACGGATTAGCGACTTAGCTGGTGGCACGACCTACGACTCAAGGAATGTATGACCTAACAATTCAACGAGTTGAAGGACTTGGCGACTTACGACATGGAGAAGTCTACGACTCAATGGTTTAGAAGAAAAGGGATGCTCCACGACCTAGGGCATCCACGACTTAAGGAAGCCCACGACTCAAGGACAAGATGACTTAACAGTTCAAGAGAAAGCACGACTTAAGAAGGAAGCGAGCTAAAGACTTAGAGCTATCTGCGACTTACGACTAAGCATATGTCGTGAGCGACTTAAGCAAATGACGTGTTGCTCCTTGCTTAACACAGTGACCTCTTAACTCGTACGCAATTCAGGACTTGGGTTATTATCTGAAGAGAACAAGCTTATCAGTTAACTCGTATACGACTCACGACCTAGCCTGAGTCGTCCACGACCTAGAGCTACTGGGTGAAGGTACAATGCCGCATCAAAAGGACCAGCTGACTCATTTGTGACTTAGATGTTGACTCGTGGGCGACTTAGGACTTGTACAAATGGGCATTTGTGAGACCATGGGGCTAGGCAAGATAAGTCGGCCACGACTTACCTTAGACCGGTCACGACTTACGACCTAAAGGGGGGATTTCTCTATAAATACAAACCTACCTCAAGCATGGAGGGGACTTTTTGGCCAATCTCTTTAAGCGCCGATACTCTGCTGAATTCTCGACTCACTCGACACTTCAAGCACGAAAGGCATTTCAACTAACTTCGGGAGAAAATCTAACGCAATCTACATGGATTCAAAGAATTCTTCTGCATCAAAATTCTAGTTGTTTGTCTCATCAGAATTGTAATTGAAGATTGTTGTAAAGTTGTAAACGATTCAGTAATAAAGAGATTTAAAGTGGACGTAGGCATACCCTAAGCCGAACCACTATAAAAATTGTTGTTTTTTCTGCTTTGTCTGTGATTTCTCTACTTGTTTTTTAGTTCCCGTGTTCAGGGGTGGTGCTTTCACTCAACTTCAATCTACACCGGGGTGTTAGCATCAGATTTTTACGTTAACATACTCTAAGGTTGTCGTCAAAACCATCATCTCAAGGACTAACAAACACTTCATAACATGAATTTACTTGTACAATTTCCATTACATTTTCTTAGTAAACATTCAACTTTTAATATTTGGTAAGTTACATATATGCTTTAAGAATATAAATTGAAAATTGCACCAGTTTAACTTATTTCATTTAGCGGTTCCAATTGTTAATTAGTTAGATTCCATTTCACTAAAATGATTGAAACTATTAATTAACGTAAACTTAAAAATTAAATACCGGGTTTTATTCGAAATCCTTTTAACAATATATATCCAATCATATTTAAACAATTTGAAATTCACATTTTTTTTCAAAACAAATCTGTATTAAAACTACTACAGTGGCCTTCCCACTTTGAAACTCGAAAATGAATGTCGATGACGCATGCAGTCATCACTGAAATTATTTTCCAGCGACTGATAGGGGAGTACAGAACTTATTTCTTTCCAAATTTCCTTTAAAATAGTTCTTTCAAATTATATTAGAATATTTATATCAGAAAATACTTATAATCGATATTATTATATTCCAAATCCTTTGAAAGCCATTTTCAAAATCCTGGAAGTTAAGTTCTAAATTTCCAATTCATTCTCATTTATTTTGCTTTCTTCAAATCTTGTTTCCAACCAATATTTATAAATTTCACTACCTAACAACCAATATATTACAACCAAATATATATCATTTATAAAAAAAATATTTTATATACATTGAAAATATAATAGGCAAAATTATTTCATTCACCTATATTCAAAACAAATGTTATGTCGATATGTCCTATCAAGTGTTTAGAAATCCTTATTGATGTCATACGTCCCATGCACCAACCAGAATTTATATATACAAACAAATTAACACAATATCAAAACCTTTTATAACACTAACAAATACGCTTTCTCATATATATACGCTCAATGACTCACCATAGGGTATTACTACCCTATTAATAACGAGTCAGACACCACAAAGCTAAGGTTTATCGCTAAACCAAAGATCTGATACCAGATGTAACATCCTAACTTTTTGTAGGTTTTAAGCGACACACATGCCGACTCAAACCATACAGAAGGGCGGATTTTTATGGGGTAAATAAGAAAAGCGGAGAAGGAAATAAAAAAAAATAGAATCTCACAGGGAAATGACAAAATATAATAATCAAATAACAGTTCATAAAGCTATTTTACAAAAATTTGATTATACTCATACAACCCAATGGAGTTATACATACCAGAGAATAATAAATAATGCAGTGGAACAGTATGAATATAGTGGAGTAGTATAATAAATAATAGTAATGCAATCTTCGTCTTCGTCTTCCAAAAATAAGTCTTCGAATCCTGAAATGCTCAGACTGACCCGGGCAAATTGAAAGACAAAACACTCGAGTCAGAACTAAAAGATCTTATGTGAGTTAAATCAAAAGAAATAAATATGAGTGGAACGGCGTCAGAGATGTTTACGGGGTTTGACATCTCCTATCCAGTGTCTAACATGAGTGCAGTAACATAAGAGATGCTCAAGATTCACATCTCCTAAGGATCCGTTAAACTATTTACTATGTAGTAATATACGCTATTATAATAATGCCTATTAGTAAAATAAACTTACTTTTTAATAGCTTTAAGGGGTTAACCATATAGCCCTTACCACTTAATAGTCCCAGTAGTCCATCCAGTTTCAACTCATCTCCATATCGGGAGACTGCCCTGAATACTCCACGGGCTACGGGAGAAAGGCAAACTTGTACAAGGCTCGCTATGGTAGGTGACACGGCACAACTAGGCAATGCTAGGGTAGATATACCAATTACGCTTTCAGATCGGTGGTAACGCATAGCAGCTACAAACGCCCACCTCGAGCCACACCCCCAAATTCAAAAGTGCCCCAATCAATCACCAAGTAATAGAATGGTATCGAAGGAGTGTGTCCGATAAAAGGTGCTACCTTCTTAGCCCGTCAATCACTCCTATTTTAGCCACCTTATGCCAACTCACGGTAGTCGGGTCCACGTATATACCTTAAAGGAAACGCCGCCACCATCCTACTTCATTCTGGAATATCCACCGCGTACACGGTTGTTAAAGTCGTTCTCAGAGTTGGCAGAGAGTACGACAACTTCCGATCCCAGTCTCTTTGACAACCAAACGTTATTATAACACCGCGGTCATTTCAAATTAAATTATATTTCAAAACAAGAATATATATCCATTTCGAAACCATATACATACGATATCATTTCCATTTCAAAAATAAAATCAAAATGATATCATTTTTATTAAAACCCAAATCAATATAATATCATTTTTATTTCAAACATATCCTTCCCAAAATCATAGCACTTTCAGTTTTGTAACACTTCAAAGTCAAACCACTTGAAATATAACGCTTCCAAATTATAATACTTTGAAACCCAAAATTTTGAAACATAGGTACCCCACTTAAATGGCTTAAATATTAATTTACTTTATATAATAAAATAGCTTCTTCAGATTCACAAATCAATTCCAAATATAGATTTGAACCCCAAAACAAACCATTTCAATTTTCGTATATTTTTCCACCATTTCAAAACTAATTCTTTGATAATTCCATATATATCAAATTCAATTACTATTATTTAGATTTGAAATGTTTACTTAATAAATCCAATATCATTTAAATAAAACTTTTAACTTCAAATAACTGGATATTCTTCCAATTTATTTAACTTGATATGCACATTTATATCAACTTGATATTCATTTAAATCACTCTAAACGAAATCAAGTTATCAAAACATACCTTTTAAAATATCAACTTTATTTCAATTTCAAATCAAATTTATTCGAGTATAATTCTTAAATAATTTGATTCAAATCAATTTCATATTTTTCTTCCAACCTAAATTTTATTTATGTCATTATAAACTCTATATACAATATAACTTAAATAGATACTTAACTATATTATCCTCAATAAAATCAAACTTATTATTAAGCTTATTCTATATTAAAACAATTTATACATAGCTTAAAATATAGAATAAAATAACATTTATATAACATCAAAAATCAATATTTATATAAAACCATATATTTCCTTGCAAAACCATAGGAATCAGTTCAAAATATTTTTATATATAGACCATGTGTCTGTATATATTTTTCTATCCTATGGTCAAGTGATACGGATGTTCATCATTTCAATTCACAATTTAAAATATAAATACGGTTATTTATCATTTCAAATCGCAATCCCGAATTAAATAAAATCCATAACAACTTGCAGTTTATAACAGTATAAAATACACTATCCATTCATCCAATATCAATCATCAAACATTTATCACAATCATCATCGAATTCAATCGATAACATCAATATAGAGCAGATAATAAATAACAGGCATTTACTGGCTGTTTCTATTCGATAATAAATTAAATAACTATTTAACTGGCAGATTATATGCAATAATAAATTAAACAACTATTTAACTGGCAGTTTATATACAATAATAAATTAAATAACAATTTAATTCAAATAAATTCAATTTAACTGAGATGATGATTAAAAATATGCCAAACAGTCAATAATAAATTTCTAATCACATCATAAATTAATTTAACAAACATAAGAAATTTTAGATGTTTCGAGTGGGTTAAAACACTCACCTTTTGAATTTAAATTGAATTTAAATCCAATTTATATTCAAAATCTGAATAGTCTCAAAATCCATTCAAATAAGGACAAAATTGTCCGGAATTCCAATACGAACGTAGTGGAGAAAACCGCGCATAAAACCGACCTCGTATGTGAAAGTTACGTGCATTAGAACATTATACAAATTGAATAATAAAATAAATAAATTGATAATGTTATCGTACACGTCACCTTTCCTCCCTCCAGCTGCACCGAGCGCAACCCAAACACAACCCAAACTTAAGACTTTGACCGCGCTTCCTCACCTCCACCAGCCTCCTTTGGCCACGGCGCTACCATCCAGGTGCTTACCTCGGCCCCCTCTCCACGCCGCAATAGGTGCGGCACTCCCTGTTGCAAGCCGCCGCCGCCATGATTAGGGTTTGCCGAAACCCTAATCTGCCAATTCCAGGCACCACGGCAAACAATAGCCCTCTGGCCACCACCAAGCGACTCGGCGAACCCAACTCTCCAATACCCAGAAAGCAATTTCGCCGATTGGTCTCGAAATCAAAAACCCCCCCAATTTGGCCCTAGGGTTCCACGATATCATAGTTTGACCGCGATTTGCCAATGATTGAAGTACAATTACAAAAAACGAACACCATACACTGATTGTATCATCGAGAACTTTGATTCTATAATTTTTTGAATTTTTTTAGAGGAGATTTGATTTTTTTTTGAAGTTGAATTTCGAATTGAATTGAATTGGAAATCTAGGATTTTCAGCCATTGAGGAAGAGGAGCAACCGAATTTTCTGTACATACAGAAATGAGAAATAAAAAAGCCTGCTAGGGTTTGTAACAGGATATATATGTAGGTAGAGTTGAAAATAAAACAACGGATCAGATTTTTTTAGAGCTTTGAGCGTTAAATGGCCCGAAAAGCCCGTTCTGACTGCGGAACGAAATTAGGTCAACCCATATATCAAAATAGACGTTTTTAAATATTTTAAACGCAATGGAATAGATTTCAAGTCCAAATTCCATTGTATGAAGAAGTTATGCTAAAAATCAAGTTATTTCAAATTGATTTCCATCAATTTCAATTAAATTGATTTCTAGGCGTTTCAAATCCGTACGATCAAACGACAAGCCCGATCGCTACGAAACTTGAAATCCTACAATAATTCACCATTACGGATCGATGAAACTAGTTTCATCGAAATCCAAGTCAGTTGCCAAAATGGCTATTTTCTAGTTAATTAAATAAATTAATAATTGATTAATTAAATCAAGTTTTCAATTGCAACTCTATAATTAGCAATCTTTATCATTTTGGATTTCTTAAACCTTTACAATAATTTACACAAGTTCAGATATCAATTTTAAGTTAATTAGTTTACACATTGCCGTATTAAATTTCAATTTTAAATAAATTCACAAATTTTCAATTGAAATTCCATAAATCCATTTATTTGATTTTAAATCTTGTTATTCGATCCATTATCACCAAATAGATAAAATTAACGTTGGTTCATGGTTTATTACATTAATATTCTCAAATTTCATCTTAACCTCCATTAATGTAATATTTAAATATTTAATTTCATTTATTTGCAATTAATTAAATTATTAAATTTAAATTCCAATAAATTATTAAGTCTTGATTTTCCGTTCTTTTTATTCAACCAATTGTCATATTATGAATTTAATTAACATTATTTCCAATTATTTCCTTAATTTACACTAACATAACATTGAATTGAGATTCATTTCAATTGATTACAAATTTTGATTTAATGGACTAAATAAATGATTAACTTATAATAATTGTTATCATTAACTCTCAATTACATTTTTATAAGTTTATCATTCCCAAACAAATGTTATAATTTCTTATTAAACATTGATTTTATTCAATTACTATTTAATATATATTAATTCATTAATTAATTCGTATTTACGTTCGTTTTCTTATATTCGATTTATAAACTAGTATATCATTTACATTAATTCCATTAATTGTAACTCTATTCAAATAGTTAATAATTAACTTAGACTAGCATTATTACGTCTCATTTAAGTTATTATTTCATTAATGAATCACAAATTTCTGTTTTTTTCCAATATTAGATAACAAAATTTTAATGAAATTTAACAATTAAATTATCGCAAATTTACGGGTTGTTACACTGCTTAGCAATGATACGATCCAAAAGAGGATAAGAAGAAACAACAAGCTGACACAACATTGCCTTCTTACGACTCAAAGCATTGGCCACAACATTAGCCTTACCAAGGGTATAGCTAATGTCGAGATCATAAGAAGCAAGGAACTCAAGCTACCTAACATGGCGCTGATTCAAATCCTTCTGGGTGAAGATATACCTCAAAGATTGATGATCAGTAAAGAGCTCAAACTTAGCACCCAAAAGATGATGCCTCCAAAGCTTGAAAGCAAAAACACAGTAAGCAATTCCAAATCATGAGCTGCATAATTGGCTTCATGGGTCTTCAATTGGCGACTGGCGTAAGCAATGACCTTCCCATCTTGCATCAGAACTGCTCCCAAACCCTCACGACTAGCATCAGCGTATAACGTTAATCCCTCATTTCCATTTGGAACGGTAAGCACTGGCGTGGAAGTAAGCTTATGCTCTAACTCATTGAATGTAGCTTTACACTTATCGTTCCATATAAACTTAGCATTCTTACGAGTCAAAGCAGTGAGAGGTGCCGCAATCTGAGCAAAATTATCAATGAATCTCCGATAATAACCAACGAGGCCCATAAAACTACGAATATCAAATGGAGCCCTAGGATTTTCCCAATCCCGCAATAGAATAGGGAGAAATATGGATCATAAAAAAGATAGAATGATCAAATTATAGAAAGAGAAGAAAAGAAAGACTTATATTGATCGCAGCGATCTTGACTAGATCAACCGAAACTCCATTACTAGAAACAATATGCCCGATTAATTAGACTTCATCCTTCCAGAAATAGCAAATAGAAAATTTATCCTTCAACTGATGATTTCTAAGAGTCTCCAGAACAAATTTTAAATATGACTCAAGCTCTTCCTTTGACTTGGAGAAGACAAGGATATCATCAACAAAGACTAGAACAAACTTGTTAAGCACATCACGAAAAACACGATTCATCAAATCAAGAAAGAAAGCTGGGGCATTAGTCAAACCAAAAGGCATAATTACCAATCATAGTAACCATTCTCAGTACGGAAAGTAGCCTTGGAAATACTTTCCTTAGAAACTCTGAACTGGTGAAAACTTGTGATGAGATCAAGCTGAGAGAAAACTGTAGCTCCAAGGAGTTGATCGAACATATCATTGATGCGATGTTCCTCATGATGAGCTTGTTCAGCACCCTATAATCAACACACATTCTCAAAGAACCATCAGACTTAGTGACGAAAACCACTACTGCTCCCCATTCGGAGTGGCTTGGTCTGATCAGACCCTTGGAGAACGAGTCCTCAATTTTGTTCCCTAACTCAAGCTTCTCACGGGGTGCCATTCTTCTAGGAGGAAGAACTATAGGTCGAGCTCTAGGAATAAGATCAATACGGAAATCAATTTCCCACTTAGGCGGTAAAGAAGTGACTTCACCAAATATATCAGAATAGAGTTTGGCCACATGAGTCGAGTCAAGATCATCAAGAGAAAAACCAAGAGAATAAATAAAACTGCCTATAAAATCCAAAGGCAAACGACACTGAATCACCAAAGAATTACCAAAATCATCCATAAGAGAAACAGTTTAGGTTTTACAAGAGATAACGACTTCATACCTCTTTAGCCAATTACCTCCAAGCAACATATCAAAGGCATCGAAACCTAAAACATAGAAATCACCACTGAAATGGTGATTAAAATAGAGGAGATTCACTCGATTACAAAACCTACTAAGGTTTGCAGGACCACAAATAGGATTTTTAACACACAAAGGTTCAGAAGCAAACTAGGGAAAAGAAGATGCTCAAATTTATCACAAAGATCCACAGAAATAAAACTATAGGAAACTCCAGTATCAAATAAAACATGAACAGGAAGATTAAACAAAGAAAAAGTGCCCGAAGAGTACCTTGAGCATCACTAGGACCAAAAGCAAGAGCAGTAGCAGGTGGAGGTTTAGGTGAAGAAGCAGTGATAATAGCAAAGATACCAGGAGCCTTGCCCTTCTGCTAAGTAGGACAATCCTTCCTGAAGTGACAGGGCTGCAAGCAAATATGACAGAGATCATGCCTGTTCAGCTTAGTGGGAGGAGGAATAGCAGCACCAACTAAAGTAGGGAAACTATTGGCATAGTTTCCCTTCTGATCACACCTGAAGCAAGTAATGGAAGATAGGTCGATAGGATGCCTCTGAGAAGAAGAAGATTCCAAACCAAGAGTCTTGTTCCAATTCTTCTTCTGCTGATGAACGTTAGGCTTTCTCTTCTAAGGGTTACCAGAGAGAGGCTGAGATGAAGCAGAACAAGAAACAGAAGGACCCTTAGAAGTTAGATTCTCATATCTAATGGCCATATCCATCAGACTAGTGAAAGGGCTATGCACATGAGCGATGAGACGACCATAATACTCCGGGTAAGCACCAGCTATGAACTTCTCATTCTTCTTGAGAGGAGTGTCAATAAGGTAAGGGCTAAACTTGAAAATTCATTGAACTTCCTCTCATACTCAGCAAATGACATATCACCGTGCTTAAGATCCATGAACTCCTGATACAACTAAGACTTTCCTGCTTTAGGTATCCACTTCACAACAAAAGCTTCCCTAAAGCACAATAAAGAAACATAAGACAGATTTCAGAAGAGAAAATGAACCAAATTGAAGATAAACAGAAGATGATACCTAAACTGCTCCAAAGAAATGTCAGCCTAAATAGTGTGAGCTGTAACAAACTCCCACTAATCCAAGGCTGCTCCGTTCAACTGCCAAGCTACCAACTGACGCTTCTAAGCATCAGTGATCTCAGGACCGGATAAGATCCTCTCCAATCCCTTTAAACACTGCTGGGCGTCGATAATGCTCTCTGATTCGGTAAACTTGGTACCACTAAGCTCAGTGTATTCCTTACAGAGGGTAGTGAACCTAACGGGTGTAGCAGGCTCAAGAACTGGGGCAACACCACGACCCCTACCTCTAGCATTCCTACAATTCATCCTGAAAAATCAAGAATGAATTTTAGGACAAAGGTAATAGAGAACAAGATACGACAAGATTATATAATATGAGATAAGATTCAACGAGAATGAATATCCTAAAAAAAGAAATTACTAACAAGGTGGAATAAGGAAAGAAAGAAGTTAAGAAAAAATTGATTCCAAACCAAGAAAGTTTATATTAATAATTCTTTGAAAAATCCTTTGAAAACCATTTGAAAGTCATTTTATACTTTAAAATACGTTCTCTCTCAAAGAAATGATTCTAATATTGATTTCACTCATTCTACGGTATTTCTACCCTATCTCTAATGAGTTTTTGCTTCGCAGGCTAAGGTTTGCCTAAAACCTAAGCTCTGTTACAAAATGTAATGACCCACTATTTTGGACCATTCAAATCGACAACAAACCACCCATGCCGGACTTAAATAATTAAAAATAATATATTTTAATTTAATTTGGAGCAAATAAAACCAATCACAGAATCACAGATACAGATAAATCAGAATACTCGCAACGGAAATAAAATAACCACAGTAGTTCATGAAGCTACTACAACATAGAGTCACAAAACAAGTACAAATATACCAGAGTCTGAAAAGTAAATACAGTAGAAAATCCCAATACATATATATCCATTAATACATAAGCTGAATAGAAATACTGAATAGAAATAGATGACAACTATATAGATAGATAAACTCCAGCAAATCCTCTAGCTCCAGAAGATGAAATCCAAAACTGATACTCAGGCTGAAACGAGCGTAAGGAAAAACACAAAACATTTGAGTCGGGATATACTTACTTATACAATGTAAACCAACTCAAGTGAACTACAATATAAATGCACAAGTAACTTAAAGGATGCTTGGGACCGCTCATCCTTTAAGGATCTGTTAAACTATCTACTATGTAGTAATATATTCTATTATAGTAATGTCCAAAGTAAAGTATAATATATTTTAAAACTAGCATTAAGACGTTACCCATATCACCCTTAACATATTTTGTAATGCCAATAGTCTATACAGTACCATCGTACCTCCAGATCGGGAGGCTGCCATAAATACTCCATAGGTACGACACAAATCAAACTCGTAGTAAAGCACGCTAGGGTTGGTGACATGGCACAACTAGGAAATGCCAGGGTGGATATACCAATTACACATTTGGGCTGGTGGTAACGAATAGTAGCCACTACCGCCCACCTCGAGCCACACACCCAAAATCAAAGGTGTGCACCATATCAATCATAAAGTAATAGAATGGCATACGAAGAAGTGTGTCCGATTAGAGGAGCTACCTCATTGGCCTGGAATCACTCTTGTTTTAGCCACCTTATGCCAACTCATGGGAGTCGGGTGTACGTATATACCTTAATAGAACGTCGCCACCATCTTACTTCATTCTAGAATCTCCACCGCCTACATAGTTGTTAAAGTGGTTTTCGAAGTTGGCAGAGAGTATGACAACTTCCGATCTCGGTTCCTTTAACAACCAAACGTTATTATAACTCATGGTTATTTATTTTAAATGGTTTACGTTTAAAAAAAAACATTTCCATTTCAAAAACCATTTAAACCAAATGTTATTACTCTTTCTAAATAATATCCATTTCAAAAATGGAAATATTCAAATCCATATACTGAATTATAGCATTTCAAAAATGTTATCTTTTAGAAATAATAACACTTGAAAAATGTGACCCATATATAATAGCATTTCAAAACGTTATCTTTAGGAAATACAACATTTTTAAAACATAACTTAAAGTAGTATAGCACTTTTAACAATATAACTTAATTAAATAGCATTTTGGAAATGCTACCAATTCTACCATAACATTTTAAACATCATTTCTTCAATTTAAATCATAATTATTTGTTATACAAAACGTATTTATTTATAAAATAAAATCCATTACCATGACTAAGTTAGAATTAAAATTTCATATTAAACCAAATTCCAAATTATTAATTTATATATCATAAATGAAAATCCTTAAATTCTATTTTTAAAACATTCATTTACTTATAAATTTTAACTTATTTTAACTTATTAAAACATTATGTATTATATTCTAAAATCATAAAATCTAATTTTTAATTAAGAATTTCATATATTTATAGGTTCAAAAATACTTAATAATTTTAGAAAACTAGAAAAAATTTAACCATGGGTCTATAAAATATTTTCTAACCTAGGTCAAGTGATACAGATATGTATCATTTCAATCCGTAATTTACAAAGATTCTGGGTTCTATCATTTCAAACTCGCAATCCCAAGTTAAATAAAATAAAAATTGCTTGAGCCTATCATTTCAGCTCATAATGATATTTCCCTATTCTAAAGTCCGTTCATGTGTGTATCATTTCAACTTATAGTGATCCTATACTAATAGGGAACTTGCAATGTGAGAAACAGAAAATAAAATAAACAGTATAGCATAGCATGTCATATTAGGTGATGTAACAAATATATAATCAGGTTATAACATCAAGAAATATCATATCACAGACATGTATGAATTAATATCAACATAGCATATCACTACTACAATTCACATGTTATTGTTTCACAATTGTATCAGTATGAATGTCGAGACTGATAAACTCACCTTCTAAAGCTAGAGATGACGATTCAAGATGCACAACCAAACTCCAAAAAGCACGAAAAGCATGAATTAGATTCGAGTAGATGGAGAGCAAAAATCCAAGTCTTGTAAACAACAAATACAAAACATATACAAGCATATATATTATACAAAAGATTATAATCAAAACAATGTACATACATAAATCAAAATGAAGTAAAATCGCTTGACCAATGTATATGGGCTTGGCCAATCCCCAAATTGGCTTGACCATCATCAAAATGGCTCGACCATGATTTGTTAAAGCATGTACGTTCATCCAAGGTCAGGTAAATGCACGACTATGGCTAGAATGAAGTGGTGGTAAGGCAAAAGGTCATGTGGAAGGCAAGGAGGCAAAGGCATGTTGATGTTTGGGTTCGGCCCTATGCTAAAGTGGCTCGGCCTGGTTGCTAAGATCTGGATCAGGTTAAGGCACATCTGTTCATGGCTTGGAGGTGGAATGGTCATGGCAAGGAAAGGCAAAGTGGACGAATTTATGGTGGACAGGGCAAGCAAAAAGGGATTGGACCTTGTAGTGCTCGGCTAGGATTTGTACAAGCAATTTTGTGATGGGCTTGGATCTAGGTAGTCACGGCCTGGGCAGTATTAAGGAGGTGATGGAGACGGTCGGTCTCTTGTGATTGTATGGTGGTGAGATGTTCGGCAATAAGAGAGCATGGTGGTGGCCGAGCATGCAAAGGAGAAACAAAACAGAAGAAAAGAGAAGAAAGAAAAGAGAAAGAGGAAGACATGAAATAACTTACTGTAAATATTACGTTCAGGGAATGAAAATGAGAAAGAGAGATGAGAAGTTAGGTGTTTTGTACGGCTAAGGCATGGGAATGTTTTGAACGACTATGGAAAGGAAAAGGCATCACACTAAAGAAAAGAAACCCATGCCTCTTGGAATTTTTTAAGCCCATTAACCAAGCCCAAATCAAAACAAGCTCAACAACTCAAGAAATTATCAAATTCCAAAAAAAATAAACTAGAAATGAAAATGAAAATATAGAATAGAAAACAAACAATAAAATACTGAAAATAATCGCATGTAAAATGCTGAAATTTATCAGGTTTAAAAATTATAAAACAGAATTTGACGAAACGAAAAGCAAAACGAATATCAACATCAAATTCGGCATTAAATAAAAATATTGGAAATTTAAAATTCAAATTTAAAAATTTCAATTGAAACTCAAAGTTTGACCAAAGTTGACCAAAATATAAAATTTTCAAAAAATCTTTATTTTATTATATTTGAAAAAATAATTATAAAAAAATCAAAAAATATTTTGGAAATTTCCAAAATTCCAATTTTTAAATGATTTAAAATTAAAGTTTCAAATAAATTGAATAAAAAATATTCACAACATTATGGGTTGTTACAGCGACATTATACTATTTTCTCATAGTTTGGGATATTTATTTTGAAATATATGATATATATTGTTATTATCAATATTATTATTTCTCCCAGATCTCTCCGTACAAAGGAGACTCTATAGAAATTTTCTATGGATTTTGGACTTAGAAATTTTTTGTGGAAGTAAAGATATTTTCAAACTTTTATTGGACTTAAATACAAACGGATTTAATTGTTTATATACTGATATACTTTAGTTAAATTATTTAATTATGTGAATTAATTGTTTATAAATTGAATGCTTTGAATAAGATATAATAATTCCTTAAATCCTTCTTTTCCCTTTTCGAGGACGAAAAGGTTTGAGTGGGAGAGAGTATACCGGCCCGTAATTTTTTATAATTAAATTTATTAATTAATTAAGCTTTGAAATTTAATGTTGTGAAAATTTAAAAATTTAAGATTTAATAATGAAGGAATACCTAGAATAAGATGTAATAATGTTAATTTAAGGAAATTGATAACTATTTTAATGTAAGTTAAATTAATTGAAATCATTGTAAAGTCATAATTGGTTATAGAGTGTAAATAAAGAAATAAAGTTTAATAATGTAAATTTAATGTAGTAGATGACTAATTGAATGAAATCTCAATTAATTGTAATAAATTATAGAGTTACATTAGTTAGAAATCGTAAATAAGAAAACAAAATCGATGTGAATTTATTTGTTTTGTTTTGTTAACAGTAAACATAGAAATGTGTTTGAATTCGTAAGTTATAACAATGGTTTAAGTATAAGTTCAATATTTAATTCATTGGAAATCAATTGGAATATTTTTTGCAGTAAGTGTAATTAAATATTACGTTAATATGATTAAGATGATAATTGTAGAATATTAATGTAATAAGATACAAACAAATGTAATAATGGAAGTAATTAAGATGTTAATTGTAGAATATTACTGTAATAAAATATAAACAAATGTAACAAGATGATAATGGATTGAAAAAGAAGATGACAGATCAAATAAATAGAATTATTAGAATTCAATTTAATAATCAATTGAATTTATTACTATTAAAACCGAACACTGTAACTACCGTAATATTCAACATTGAATATATATGGAAACTTGGTTTAAAAAGATTATAAGTTACTAAATAATCAAAAATGATTAGTCTGTTATTTATAAAGTTGGAATTGAAAAAATGATTTAATTAATTCAATATTAATTATTTAATTAACGTGAAAATAGACATTTTGGCCATTGAATCGGATTTCAACGATACTAGTTTCATCAGAACTGCAATGGTGAACTATTGTAGGATTTCAAGTTTCATAGTGATCGGACTTGTAATTAGTTTGTACGAGCTCGAAACCTGTAGAAATCAATTTAATTGAAAACAATTTTAAATAAGATGATTTTAAAAGCTAACTTCTTCATTAAATGGAATTAGGACTTCAAACTTGCTCCATTGAGTTTAAAAGTAAAAAAACATCTATTTTGATATATGGGATGACCCACCTGTAACAACCCGGTATTTTCAACCATTCGCGTCCGCACATGCCGATCATGAATTGCTCAAAATATCATATTGTTAATTTCAATTTCGCAAAACTCAGCATATGCATAAAATAAATCAATCAAAGAATCAATGATACAAAGTAGCACAATAATACGCAGCGGAATAAATAAATAGTAGTTCATGAAGCTACTATATAAGCATCAGAGTAAGAAATAAAATTGTGACGACCCGGAATTTTTGAGCATTTGAAATCGAAATATTTAATCGATTGTAAATATTAGAAGGAGTAATTTTAACTTGAATCACAAATATCACAAATTATTTGATAATTAAATTTTTGAACTAAATAATTTGAAGTTGAGTAAAATGTTGAATCTGGAATTTTAAGCTTGTTAAAAATAATTTGAAGGCTTATCAAATTTATATCGATAACATGGAAAATAGTAAAAGTGTTAAAATTGAATTTTGAAGTGTTTTGTTCAGTTTTGAAATTTATATCGTTTAAATTGAATTTAAACAATAATGATAATAGCCTTCCGAGGCACAGTCTCAGAATTTAACGAAACCACTTCCATTGGGTCTGTAATATTGAATTGTTACCCGATTTTAAATTTCGTAGCTTTCGGAATTAGAGTGTGAGCGTACGATAGGTAAACGCGCTGAGATTGTAAGTCGGAAATTTAAATATAACAACTTATTTACTGGTGAAACCCAAATTGTGACAAGTTGATATGAATCATATCAGCAGCCATCCCTCATCAGTGAAGCGTGCTCAAGGCGTTTGTCTGGGTTAAATCAATCTTTCTCCTCTTTCCTTTAAGAAAAAAAGGGATAAAATACAAACGAAATCAGAGAATTAAAATGGTCCTTCGTTCCTCTAGGTCACGATTCGTTCAAAAACTTAAATGGTCGAAGACTTCTCCTTTCTGGCATCTTCATTTTCAAAATCAGGATGAAATCAAATTCCCTTTTTATTTTTCGTTTGTTCGAAACCAAGTCGCACGAATTTGTTCAAATTTATTGGGAGCGGTCGCGAGCTTTGAATGAAGGGGCGTCCTTTGTGCTGGAATCAAAAGTCGCGACAGCGACGTGGTCGCAAATCTCGAACGACGAGCTTCAGTGGCGAATCTGGAGGAGGCGAATCTCGTGACTGTGAAAGGTCGCGGTGAGAATAGGCGGAGGTCGATCGATTCACGTTGCTGTTGTAGCTCGAACTTGTTGGTGATGGCTCGCGTGAGGCAACGGGAAGTCGTAGTTCGAAGTGAGGCTAGGAATTGTCGTGGTCTCAAGAGGAGGAGGTTCCGCTAGTGGGTATGGCTCTCTGTTCTATTCTTTTAACTCAAATTGTCTTTTAAATTTAAAAGGAAGTGAACTTGAATAAAAAAAAGAAAAAGAAAAGATTTAAATAGAAAATTTGTATATGATAAGACTTTGGAAAAGAATAGGGATTTCAAATATTTGACAATTTATATAAAAATCATATTTTTTTTATATAAAAAGTATGTATAAATTTTTAATGTGGGCATATGTGTTTCCAAAAATAAATATGCATATTATAAAACTTACTAGTTTAATTTTGAAATAATGGGGATTTATTTGGTAAATTAGTTTATTTAATTATTTTAGCTATTAAGAAACTTTAAAGGACAAATTAATTAAATTTATTTGCTTGTTAGTTAAAATTTACTTATGGTAATTACCTGGTTGATTTAATCCAAATATTAATAGAATAATCTAAAATCTGTACAAGGTCTGAAATCGAGAAATCAAATCAGAAGTGGATTGCAAATGTAAAGAAAAAGGTGAGTTAATCTCACTCAGTTAGATTTAAATTTAAATGATTAAATTTAAATAATTGTTTGAATGGTTGAATTAATTGTTGTGTTATATAGTAGTATATACTATGTTAACCCTGTTGTGATTCACGACTTAAGAGTTATGCGACTTAGTGGGCCAAGAGACCAAGCGACTCGTCAACTTAAAGTTCCTAACGACTCAAGAAACCTCAAGACTTAAGGAACGGACCGACTCAACTGGTTACGACTCAATTAGCTCGCGAGTTAAGGTTAGAGGCGACTTAAAGGAATGGAAGGACTCAACGACTCGGGGTTTGTAACAACTTGGTGGATCAACGACTTAACGGGTTAAGGCACTTAACGAGTTAGTGAGTTAGTAAGCAAGCTAACGAGTTAGCTTGTTAACGAGTTAGTGAGTTAGTGAGCAAGCTAACGAGTTAGCGAGTTAGCGAGTTAGTAAGCAAGCAGGCGGGTTAGCGAGTTAACTGGCTCACATGTTAGGAAATGAACGACTTAACTAATGAGACGTCCGAGCGGCTTAAATCAATCCGAAACAATCACCAAATGACTTAATGTTTTTAAATCGTTCACGACCTGTTAAGTCGTAACCCGTGTCCCTATAACACGTTAACTCGCGAATGCTTACCCTAAGTTGCAAACGAGTCAAGCTAACCCGTGAGATCCTCTACCTCGTGAAAACTTACCTTAAGTCGCAGCCGAGTTATGCTAACCCATGAAGTTCTATAAGTCGCACACGGCTTAGTCCAGGAAACTCTATAAATATGGCATGCGCTCCAACATACAAGAGACCTTTTTTGGCCAATCATTTCAAGCGCCAATACTCTGCTGAATTCTCAACTCACCCGACACTTCAAGTTCGAAAGACATTTCAACTAACTTCAAGGGAAAATCTAACGCAATCTACATGGATTCGAAGAATTCTTCTCTACCAAAGTTCTAGTTGTTTGTCTCGTCATAATTGTAATTTAGGATTGTTGTAAAGTTTCAATCGGTTTCGCAATAAAGAGAATTAAAGTGGACGTAGGCTTGCCTTGAGCCGAACCACTATAAAATCGTTGTTATTCAATGCTTTTTCTGTGATTTTCTGCTTATACTCTGCTCCCGAATCATCGGGTGGTGCTTTCACAACTACACTTCATACACTGGGGTGTTAGCGTTCAAATTTTAGCGTTAACATTTTTGGTGCTTCAACTGAGAACTGAACTCAGGCAAATCGTCATCATTGCTCCATGGAAGTTTGCTGAAGTAACCTCTCTGAAGACTAGAAGTTTATCTGAAATCATGGCTCCGGGGAGAAGGAGTAGATCTGTTAGATCTGGAAATGTTCAAGAGGGAACCTCCGCTTCCCCAGTACCTAATCAAGCCACTCCACCTGTTGGAGTTACAAAAGCGGAGTTGGATGCTGTAATCTTAGGGCTGAACCAGCAGATAAATGCCCAAAGTGCACAATTGGAAGCTCAGAACGCCCAAAATGCCCTAATTTTGAATAAGTTGAATGACTTGCTTGGGGTAAACCGTCAACCAACGGGTAATGAAAGGAACTTTGCTGGCAACATTCATGAGGTTGAAGAAAGAAACATTCCTGAGAGGGCTGCTAGCCCCTTTGAGAGGACATTTCCTGAAGTTGGTGGATCTAAAGCCCGAAATGATGAAAATCTTTCTGAAATGGTTCGACAAATCATGAAGGAAAGCATGTAAAGGAATGAAGATGAGAAGGAATGGGGTTTCGCTCCAAGTAAAACCCCGTTTACCGAAAGAATCTTAAAGGCTGAGTTCCCAAGGAAGTTTGTCCCTCCAACTATCCCAGCTTACAAAGGAACAAGTGATCCGAACGAATTCTTGTATAAGTATGATTGGCACATGACAGGTGCCAGAGCTTCTGATGAAATAAAGTGCCGATATTTTCCTGTATAACTGGAAGGTGTAGCTCTGCTTTGGTTCACCAAGTTGCCAATCCGATCTATAGATCAGTTTTCTGGCTTAACCCGGAAATTCAAGGAGCGGTTCAGACTATACGCTTCAAAAGCCAAAGATATTATGTCGTTGTCAAGTTTAGAGCAGAATCCAGGTGAGACTATCAGATCTTTCTTGAATCGCTTTAATATAGCGCTGGCCGAGGTAGACAATGCAGAACCACGGATGATCTTGACCTATCTGATGAGGGCCATCGACAAGTCGAGCGAATTTGGAAAATGGCTTAACATGAAGGAACCAAATTCCCTTGAAAAATTCTACAAGAAAGCAGATGAGTTCATACGTCTGGAAAGCCGTCCTGTACCGGTAAAGGCAGCATTGGAGAAAGATGAAGATAATGTTGTTGCCCCACGCAAGAATGAATCTGTAGGACAGAAAAGGGAAAATAATGATGGGAAGAGACAGAAAAATCTGAAGAAGCCTCGTTCCTTCAAGCCATCGGAATATACCCCTTTATCAGATACGCCGGAGCATATTTACCTTGCCACTAAAGATTCTGTTGATTATCCTAAACCTCCCGTTCTGAGAACCGGGAAAAAAGCTGTACAAAGCGGAATGTTTTGCCGCTTCCATAATCAACCCGGTCATGATACCGATGAATTCCGCCAATTGAAAATTTTGATTGAAGAATTGATAAGGGAAAACAAGCTGCAGCAATTTGTGGAAAAGAATAGCAACAATCCCGCTTCGACTAGTCAGGGGCAACGAACTCCTGCTCATCAACCCAGGACAAGTGAGAAGACTGCAGGGCATGAATCCGGAAGGCCTGTCATCAATGTCATTATGGGAGGACCTCACCCAGCAGGCAGGAGCTGTGGTGAGATGGAAAGGTATACCCGAGCTTTGAAGTATATACCGACCGAGGAAGACGTATTTGTTTTGGAAGGTGCTATGCCCCTGAAGCAACAAAAAACTTTCAATGATGATATTGTATTCAGAGCCAGGGATTCCGCAGGTATTGAAGCTCCTACCTTGGATCCCTTAGTCATCTCGGCTGGTATCAGGCCGGCTATTGTCAGAAGAGTTCTCATTGATTGTGGCGCATCCTGCAATATCCTCTTCAAGAAAACATTCGACCAAATGAAGATCCCTACGGCTGATGTGCATGCATCATCGCAGAAAATCGCTGGCTTCACTGGGGAGCCAAAACAGCCTATAGGAACCGTTGATTTGTTTGTGGAACTTGGAGAAGGAGAAAGAAAAGTGGTCCGCAAGCAAACTTTTGTGATTGTCGACGAATTTTCTGCTTATAATGCTTTCCTTGGCCGTCCAACTCTCGCAGCATTCAAAGCTGTTCTGGCCCCACGGTGCCTCACCATTAAATTTCCCACAGATAATGGAGTGGGAGTTATAAAAGGGGATCAAAATGCTGGGCGGGAGTGTTATCTGACAGAGCTGCGAGAGGCAAGGAAAAGAGAAATGGGAAAGGATGCGGCAGCCCCAGTCCGCATCAAAGAGCCAGCCTTGTAGCAATTACAGGGCGGGCCCTGCACTGGCGAGCACAGCGGAGCACGGAAAGGGATGGATCCTAGAAAAGTCAGTGCAGGGGAGAATAGAGTGGTACCAGTGGAAACAACAATACCAGTACCTGTTGACCCAAAGGTCCCAAAGAAGGTGTTGAATGTGGGTTCACAACTTAATGTGTCAATTCAGAATATCTTAATATCTTTTTTAAAGGCAAATTTGGATGTTTTTGCTTGGACTCATGCCGATATGTGCGGAATATCCCCAGAAGTTGCAGTACACGCTCTAAATATTGATCCAAAATTTACACCTGTGAAGCAGAAAAGGAGAACTCAAGGTCCAGAAAGGTCGGCAGCGTTAAAAGAAGAAGTTGATCGGCTCATGGAGAATAATTTTATCAAAGAATCTACCTATCCGAATTGGGTTTCAAATCCATTGCTGGTTAATAAAGCCAACGGAAAATGGAGAGTATGCATCGATTTTTCAGATCTAAACAAGGCCTGCCCCAAAGACTGCTTCCCATTACCCAGGATCGATCAACTGGTAGACGGAACAGCGGGACACGAATTGTTATCTTTTATGGATGCCTACTCTGGATATAACCAGATCATGATGCATGAGCCAGATCAGGAGAACACGAGCTTTATCGCCGACGTTGGTCTTTACTGC
This sequence comes from Allium cepa, assembly GCA_030765085.1. Taxonomy (NCBI): domain Eukaryota; kingdom Viridiplantae; phylum Streptophyta; class Magnoliopsida; order Asparagales; family Amaryllidaceae; genus Allium; species Allium cepa. Next base: position 155,563,663 of record CM060929.1, on the reverse strand, counting down.
TACAGAGTTATGCCCTTCGGGCTGAAGAATGCAGGGGCAATATACCAAAGACTTGTTCATGCTATGTTCAAACTGCAATTGGGCAAGACTATGGAAGTCTACGTCGATGACATGTTAGTAAAGTCTAAGAAAGCAGTGGATCACATAGAACACTTAGCAGACATGTTCGCAGTCCTCCGAAAATACGGAATGAAGCTCAATCCTTTAAAATGTTCATTTGGAGTGGAATCCGGCAAGTTTTTAGGTTTCATTGTTAGCGCTAGGGGCATTGAGGCTAGTCCAGCTCAAATTACCGCCTTAAAGGAAGTCAAAGCTCCTAGAACAAAGAAGGAATTGCAAAGTCTCAATGGAAAAGTCGCCGCCTTGAGTCGGTTCATTTCCAAAGCCACAGATAAATGCATCCCATTCTTTGACGCCCTCAAGAAAGGAAAGAAAAACTTCGATTGGACTCCCGAATGCCAAAAAGCCTTTGATGAATTGGTTCGCCATATGGAAACGCCTCCAATACTTTCTAGGCCTGGCGATGGCGAGGATCTTCTTATATACTTGGCAGTATCATCTCATGCTTTAAGTGCAGCGCTGATACGAGAAGACAAGAGGATTCAACATCCAGTTTACTATATCAGCAAAAGACTCACTGGGGAAGAGATGAATTACTCTAAGTTGGAAAAACTCGCCTATTGCCTACTAATTGCATCCAGGAAGTTGAGGCAATATTTCCAAGTTCATCCTATCAGAGTCCTCACTGATCGACCTTTAAAGCAAGTCATGTTTCGCCCTGAGACTTCGGGTCGTCTTCTAAAGTGGAATATTGAACTCAGTCAATATGACATCACTTATCATCCCCGAAAAGCAATCAATGGACAAGCTTTAGCAGATTTCATCGCAGAATTCACAGATAAGGGTAACAGTGAGGAGGAAACGATCGACGATTCCCCAATCCAATGGACGTTATATGTCGATGGCGCGAGAAACGATTGCTGTTCTAGAGCCGGAGTTGTATTCGAGACCCCTGAAGGTCGATCATTATGCTATGCACTAAGGTTGGAATTTCCTTCAACAAATAATGAAGCAGAATACGAAGCCCTTATCGCTGGACTAAGGATTGCTAAAGAACTAAACATCCGAGCATTACAGATCTTCAGTGATTCTCAACTTATTGTATGCCAAGTCATGAAGGAATTCCAAGCGAAAGGGGGAAATCTGCCCGCCTACTTGTCAAAGGCTTGGGAACTCCTGGGTGATCTCGATCATTACATGATAAGTCATATTCCTCGAGAAGAAAACATGAAAGCAGATTCTCACGCAAAGTACTCTAGCACAGGCGAAGCTCAATTTCTGGGGTTAACTCCAGTGGAGGTCCTGTCGACTCCGAGCATTGATGAGATGGATATTGATTGGATCATGAGCGTGTCTCAAGAGCAAGAATCATGGATGACTCCAATAACAGAATATCTGCTCAATGGATCGTTACCGGAAAATTCAAAAGGACGAAAGAAGCTACTGAGGAAAGCCTCTCGCTATATAGTCTAGGATGGCAAGTTATACAGACGGGGATTCTCAATGCCGTTACTTCGATGTGTATCCAGGGAAGAGTCCAAAACAATCCTAGCTGAGGTGCATGGAGGAGAATGTGGTGATCATTTAGGTGGTCAAACTTTAGCGAAAAAGATTCTCCGATACGGATATTTTTGGCCAGAAATTAATCGAGATGCAGCAGACTATTCCCGAAAATGTGACAGATGCCAAAGATTCGCCAAAATTCCTAGAGCTCCTTCCACTGAACTCACACAGATGGTCAGTCCATGGCCGTTTGCGATATGGGGGATAGACCTTGTAGGACCGTTACCAAGTGCCAAATCTGGAATTAAATATGCCATTGTTGCTGTAGATTATTTTACTAAGTGGGCAGAAGATGAACCACTGGCTACTATCACTTCAAAAAAGATGATAAGTTTTGTGACTAAAAGTATCATTTGCAGATATGGTGTGCCTCAAAAAATAATTACAGACAATGGTACTCAGTTCGAAAGTGAAGAATTCCAAGATTTTTGCAAACGATTCAAAATCCGAAAAAGCTTCTCAGCAGTAGCTCATCCACAGGCAAACGGGCAGGTGGAAGCAGTAAATAAAATTATCAAATCAACCATCAAGAAGCAACTTGAAAAAGCAAAAGGTGGTTGGGTCGATAAGCTACCGCTAGCACTATGGGCATACAGAACTACCCACAAAACTGCGACTGGGCATACTCCGTTTTCATTGGCATATGGATCAGAGGCAATGATTCCGGTAGAAACAGAGGTCCCTTCACATAGGAGAATCCATTTCAATCAAGCGGAGAATGAAAAACTACAGCTTGAGGCACTAGATCTCCTTGATGAAAGAAGAGAAGAGGCTGAGCTCAGAATCGCATCTCATCAGCAAAGGATAGCCAGACATTTCAATTCCAAAGTTCGCCAACGCAGCTTTGAAATTGGAGATCTAGTCCTAAAGAGAATTATGACAGCGACAGGTGTGTTTGGGCCAAATTGGGAAGGACCATATGTCATAGGTCAGAAGCTTCTTGACGGCACATTCAAACTCACTACTGCCGAAGGAGATCAAATTCCAAGAGCTTGGAACAGCAACCACTTGCGTCCATACTTTACTTGATAGCTTTGTTGAAATATTTTAAAAAGAATTATGAATGTATGATTCATGTAATTGAAAGCGATTGTAAAACCGATGCAAGTGAATAATGAAAGACTATAAAGTGGATGTAGGCCCAAATTCTTGGCCGAACCACTATAAATCTTGTGTTCCTTATTATTATTACATGTTTGCTTTATTTTCGATATGAAAAGTACATTAAATGTATTACTGAAATGTCGATTTAAATTTTGGAGGCAACGAAAACAAAATTTGCACATTACAAGACCAAGTGATTCTTGTTATCATTCAACAAACAAATTCCAAGTCAAAAAATTCCCGAGCTTAAATCCTAGATAAGAAGAGCTTCAATTGAACGGTCAATGATTTCGCCGAAAACGGGCTTTAGCTAATAAATTGAGAAGTTTGAACAAACAAACATCCGATTAAGAAGCTTATGTCCGTTCTCGTGAACTGGCCTAGCAATGAAGTACACTTCTTTGGATTAAACAAATTACTTGTAAGAGAAGGGAGTGCAGGCTTAAAAAAAAATATATAGAGAGGATCACTGAAAAGACAATAAGCAAGTGGACAAGGAACAACTAAAGCCCTCCAACCATGAGAGAGTAACTTCCAGGCAATCTTCGGAGGCCCATTTCACCAGGAGTTGAAGTGTTACAACCGCTCTTCGGAATTTCACTTCACTAGAGTTGAAATGTAAAATAAAAAATAAAAGCCCTCTTCGGAGGCCCATTTCACCAGGAGTTGAAGTGTTACAACTGCTCTTCGCAATTTCACTTCACCAGAGTTGAAATGTAAAATAAAAAATAAAAGCCCTCTTCGGAGGCCCATTTCACCAGGAGTTGAAGTGTTACAACCGCTCTTCGGAATTTCACTTCACCAGAGTTGAAATGTAAAATAAAAAAAAGCCCTCTTCGGAGGCCCATTTCACCAGGAGTTGAAGTGTTACAACCGCTCTTCGGAATTTCACTTCACCAGAGTTGAAATGTAAAACAAAATAAAAGCCTTCTTCGGAGGCTCATTTCGCCAGGAGTTGAAGGTAACAACCGCTCTTCGGAGATTCACTTCACCGGAGATGAAATGCAAAAAAAAAAAAGAGAACCTCTCCCAAGGGGCAGAAACAGAAAGACCTCTTCCCAGAGGCACAATAAGACAGAAAGACCTCTTCCCAGAGGCAGAAATGAAAAGACCTCCTCCCGGAGGCACAATCAAGCAGAAAAGACCTCTTCGGAGGCACACGTTTCACCAAGATTGAAGTAAAACTTCCAAGTGTTGAAACGTGAAAAAGTTTTCCTCAGAGGTGCAACTTTTCAAAGAAACAAAAATCAAGAAGCCCTTTACTGTGGCAAGTAAAAAAAAAAATCCTCATTAAGAGCACACTTTAACTTTCGAAGGAAGAGTGAATTACTTGTTCTAGAAAATTCTCTTCCTCAAAAAGTAGTTGAAGTGCTTTACAAATACCCGCTTTACCACATAGAAGATTTCATTCAATAAAATGTGTATATGCACAAAATAAAGAGTGATATCTTCGAAAGTTGAAGCGTAGAAACTTATTTGTGCTCTATTTTTTAATGAAATCATATTCCTCCAAATGTGGAATAATTATTCTCTAAAAAATAAAAGCACAAGTTCTACATAAAATAAAATATTACAATGGGCTTATGGTATAGGGGCAGCATGGCGTAACTACATCGGTAAAATTGCGCTCGAACAAGATATACCACAAGCTCACTGCAATATCGTACAAAGAAACTTGTACAAAAATGAATAGTAAATGCATTCTCAGATATAGACAGAAATTTATGCAAAGAAAAAGAATCATTTTATTCAACATTGTTCTATATACTGGTACAGGTTCCAACAAAAGAAAAGCGGGGGGGCCGGTACCCGCATAATATCCGGTCATTACAAGCTTTAATACATTCAAAAGGAAAAAACTAAACAAGGAAGGAAAAGCAAGGTTCATCACTTCTTCTTTCTCCCACCACCTTTTGAGCCTTCGCCTGGTTTAATTGGTAGCTTCTCGTGCCGGCTTAAAAGAGTTGGGGAAGAAGGAGAAAGAGGAGCCTCCGGAGTAACTTCCAAATCTGTTTCTGTGATCAAAATACTCTTCCTCTTCTTCTTCGAAGATGTGCGCTTCGCTCTCCTCTTTGAAGACTCACTTTTCGGAGTAATGAATGCGGAGAGTTTTGTATCGTCAGAAGTAGTTCGATCCGGAGAGACTTCGCCTGTCTCAAGTTCTTCTCCTTTTTGAGAAGTAGCAGGATCGTCCAGACCCTGAAGAGCTCCTATCTTTTCTTCCTGTGATCCTGGTTGAGAAGTAGGAAGGGGAGTGACTTGAGAAGACGGAGGAATAATAGCTGCAGGAGGCGAAGTTTGCTCAGCACTTGGTGTTTCAACTGCAGAAGAAGAGAAGTTAAAAATATTAGCATCTCCCGAAAAGAAGGGAGATATGGGTTCGTCAAGATTCAAGAAGTAATCGAGAAGCTCATCAAACTTTTGAGGAGCAAGCAGGCAATCCACCTGAATCAGACCAATGTCAAAGTTACCTGAAGATATTTGCTTCGCTAGTTCAATCTCATAATTTTGAGCTCCAATATCCTCCAAAGCTCATCATCAGTAGGGGTAATTACCCCGGTTCTTGTAGGAGGCGGGGAATGAGCACTGGAACCTGTGATGTGAACCCCAGGAGAAACTAAAGGACGAACAAAGGTAGTAGGTGGTAATTCTTTTCCAGAACGTTCCTCTTCCGCCATCCCAGTCCGCACTCTGGCAAGTTTCTCTTTTCCCTTCGCAAGAGCAGCACGAGTTTCCTCATCTAGATAGCGCGCCTCAAGCTCTTCCTCGGTATACCCGACGCCTCTGAACATGTCGAGAGCGGCTTCCCACACTTCAGCCAAGGTGATTTCGTATTTAGGACAGAGAAAAGAGAGACTGCCGCGCCCCAAGACGCTGTGCAAGTAAAAGTCGAATAGATTTGAACGGACGTTGGCTTCCATGGCTTGAATAGATTCTTCAGTTGCGATTTTACCAGCCATGGCCTCATCTCGTGCTTTTTCAGTTTTAGCAAGTTGAGCTTTTAATGCTTCAATCTCCATGTCTTGGGCGCTCATTTTACTCCGCAACTGAGCAACATCAGTGCGGTAATTCTCTACGACCTCTTCTAGCCTCTCAACTTTAGCTTCGGCATTTCTTTGACCAGCATGTGCATCCCGCACTTGTTTTTGTAGCACCTCTTCTCTTTGAGTGTAAGTGTTAGAAGAGGTGGTAAGATCGTCTTTAAGCTGCTTGACCTCAGCTTCAAGTTTCTCATTATACTCGGTTATGTTTTTCATCTCGATGTTGTGCTGGTCAAGAATCTTCTGCCATTCCGACTTATCGTTCTCCATAGTTAGCATCGCCTCGATATTGGCCCGATTGACCCTTTGGAGTTCATCAACAAGCTTTTGCCATCCAGACATTCTTTCAATATCAAGTCTGACGGCATCAAGATTTTGGTACATGGCTTCTTTATCAATGGGGACTAAATCAAGATCGAAGCGCACCCCCTTCAAGCACCAATTCGGGAATCGGCTCTGTAGGGTCGGTGGGCCCCTTTCAACACGATATGAAGGCCTATTAAGAAGTGTTTGAATAGCGCTTCCTTCAAGAGCAGGGGATTTGGAAGGAATGTCGATAGAGATGGGAGCGTCAAACTTTTCAAATATTGCAGATGCGTGCCTCTCACTAGGTTTGGCCCGCTTGCTCGGGTCCTCAACAATGTGGCTCTTCCCCCGACCATCATGTGTTTTACGTTCGTGAGAGTCATCGCCTCTTGAAGGAGACTCATGTCGCACATCTATCCTCTCATGACGTTCTTCATATTCTCTCCTCTCTCTAGCTTTTCGAGCAGCACTCTGCTCATCGGTTTCTCTGGGACCAGTAAGGTAGCGTCTATAATCATAGTTGCCATGCCCTCCATAGCGTTGAAAGTCTTTGTAATAGGATCCGCTGCGTCCCATCGGAGAATCTGAAATAAAAAGATAAGCTTTAGAAATCTTTAAAGTATAAGAAGATAAGTGCATAGAAGTGCTGAAAAATCCTAAGGTGTGTGTGACGTGCAAACTATACGCGCCGAACGACGAACCGCTCGACAGTCGGGGGGTAGTGACAGGCTTTGTAACTAATGGCAGTTCTTGTGCTAAAGGAGTTTGCTTAAGAGAAAAGGTCGTTTCGGCCGCTGAAGATATAATTTTAGCAGTGGTAGAGTCATCCTTAAAGAGTTCTTGAGAGGTGAGTATTATGTCACTTAAATTCCCAAAGATGTCTTCACCATCACGCCCGGCAAGGCTCCTTCCATCAGCTCCTTCTTCGATGGTCTTTTCTGCCCGATGCAGAAGCTCTCCTTCTTCAATGACTGGGGCAAGTACTGACTTGTCAGACGGCCCTGCAGCATCCTTCGGAGTTGAACACTTCACTAGTGAAGCCTCGATAGTAGTTTCACTCCGCACAGGCTCTTCAATGGAAGCTGGGGCATCTAATGCTTCATCTGGAGAATCAGGGACTTCGCGAGGATGGATAGATCGAGAAGGGTGTAGAAGCCCGAGTTGGTGCATCCCTCAGTAAGAACCTAGCGCTCCTCTCTTCCACTGGCACAGCACTCAATCTTTCAAAAGTCGCCTTATGTTTTGAATCTCTTGAAAGAGGAGGAAATGCTGCAAAGGTAAAGGGCAAAAGTTAGCACTCGACAACTGGAATTTCAGAAAAGCCCAAATGGAAAGAACAAAACTTACTTCCAACTCTCCAGATGCTATAAAACCCAGGAGGGCAACGAACAAAGAAGTACTGATTCAGAAACCCATGAGCACTTTCAGAGAGACCCATAATCAATTTACGGCCTCTCACGCTTCTCACGAGTGTAATAGAGGGATGGCCCTTAGATTTTATGAATGAGCATAAATAGCAAATCTCCTCAAAGCTGGGAAAGCGATTAAATGTCCTCATGAACAGTGCACATAGCCCTATTAAAATGGCATAACCATTTGGGTGTAATTGAAATGGAGAGATAGTTAAGCGAAGAAGAAGCTGTCGTAAGAAGTCATTGAAAGGAGGAATGGCTCCACTCAAGCACATTTGGCGATTAACAGCAAAAAAGCCGAGAGGGGGCCTATTTACACTGTCATTTGGTCCCGGGAGTAAGGCGTCAGCTTCAGCAATACCAAACTGGATGCGCAGTTGGTTGAACACCCGCTGATTCAGGGTAGTAGGAGTTCTCTCCGGAGGGTCAACCAATGGGTTAGCCACTGGGAAGACATCTTCATCCTGGCCCATCGACTCTTCTTGTTGAGAAGACATTCTATATAAACAACTGGATGTTCAAATATGAAGGTGCACGTTTCCTAAAAGTGTGTGTGAAGTGTTGTGCAAAATTAATAAGAATGACAAGTAAAGATAATTGAAATCAAATTAGTCGATACTTATCGATTATTAAATTTCAGAGCTTGTTGTTTCAAAGTTTGAATGCATTATTGATGCAAACCAATCAGCTTTAGTTGATTGTTTTAATTTTGCCCTAATACGCCATTTAAAGTTTGAATGATTAATAACACTCCATTCACATAATTCATTTGAAATATGTTTGCACAAAAAATGGACAAACACCTCCAAGTCGTATTATTTAGTTGATTATATGTGATTTTCAATGATTTTAGATGAGTATGTAAATATAAAAGAAGTAGGGGCTGAAATGTAAAAGACACACAGATTTATAGTGGTTCGGCCAGAATGTGCCTACGTCCACTTTATATGTTATTATCTTCTTTCTTTCAGATTACAGGTACAATGCTTCGTATATCAGTATATGAAAGTAGTTTGAAAGTTCCTTCCTTGCTTGAGCTCTCAAACTTGTCTGCCATTGTTGTACCCCTGCCCCTCTATTTATAGAATGAGGTAGGGGGCAGGGGTCTTGGTTGTATATAGCTGCTAGTGGGCCCGGGCTGAAGCAATCTGGACTGGCAGTTGTCTGGTTCGGCGAGGTCTCATTCGGCATGGAGCATGGACCGGTGGTGGTGTGGTCCGGTGTAAGGCGTGCATCCGGTGGTTGTTTGGACCGGCTTGTGTAAAAGAGAGGGTTGGTTCGGTGACAACCTTGGTCCGGTCGTAGGTTGATTCGGCGATGGAGACTGGGCCTTGGTCCGGTGCTTGTCTGGACCGGTTGTGCAGAGGGGGTGTGTCCGGGCAAGTATGGCCGAATGGAGGGAGGCCGAATGGGAAGGAGGCCGAATGAGGTGGAAACCGAATGAGCAGGGGGGCGAATGAGAAGGGGGCCGAGCGTGCATGGGGTCGAATGAGCTTCTATACTGAGAAATTTGGATGGACTTCTAGGTTAGTGTTGAGCTCCTTGGCTGTCGAACGAAGTGGAGGCTGCGAGCCTGGGTGAAATTGTGACTTCCTAGTCCCTAGATCTTCTGGGTGAGAATTCGCCCAACATTTGCCCCCCAAAGTGGGGCACGTGCTTGCACGTGTCGCGCTTTGTTCCCGGTGGTAGAAAGGCTTGTTTCGTAACGCCATGGGCTGGATGTTCGTATCCTGCTGCTGTCCTGCAAAGGAATTTAATTTATAGTTTTAGTGCGGTTCTAGGTAACGATCGTTCGGGATCGAGAAATTTGAGATGAAGCTAATCGTGTCGTTAGGGACGAGCAAGTGTGCCCCGAAGGGGCCTAGCATTGTCGATGCCAGGTTCACGTTAGAGTGGGTCCCCGGGTCGTTTGCCAAGGTGGTTTATCGCCAGCTCAGAGCATGCCTAGGGATTGTTCGCGACCCCGTACATGTGTAAGTAGCTTAGCCATTCCATAATTATCAGAATCAAATATCCGTTTCACCTATGAGTTTTAAAAAGGCGTGTCAAAGTGTAAACTCCCACGACGATAGGGTTAATAACTATTCAGAGCGTGCCTACGGACCATTCGTGGTCGCGTACACGTGTAAACGATTTAATCCATGTCGGTGAGAGTTTTACGACTTATTCATCGTTAGCATAATCTTATTTTATTAGTTAGTTCTAGAGTTCGGTACTTATCTGAGTGAAGCGCCTGCGTGCCCCCTGTTTCTGGTTTCTGCTGGTAGAGGTAGCTTCGTTCGGGTTCGAGTTGGCACAGGTTTCATTCGGTTGGAGGCTGGTCCGGTATGGATAGTTCCATTCGGTTTTCATTCGGTCCGGTATGTCGAATGCCTTGGTCCGGTCCTGAGCTCGCCTATATATAGAGGCCGTACCCCCCTCGTTTTTCATTACCGAACGAGTAGAGCCGAACCATATTGTGCTGCCGAACCAAAGTCTTCGCCGAACCAGCTTATACCGAACCAGGTATGTATACTTTCTGCCGAATGAACCTTTGCCACCGGATGGCCCTGGTTGCCGAATGTGTACGGAGTGTATTGAATAGCCGAATGAGGTATGCCGAATGACATGCATGCCGAATGACATGTATGCCGAATGAGCATTGGAGTTTGGTGCCGAATGAACTCGTCTTGCACCGCCGAATGAGACTTCATACTTGGACCTTGAGCGGAATCTTATGCTTTTATATGCTTTCTTTAGATACTTGCTTGTTTATCTTTCTATACTTCTTGCTCTAACACCGTGTTTTTCTTGTGCTGCAGAAAATGTCTCGCAAAGCGGAAACACGATCAGACAGAAAGAAGTCTAGAGGCACAAGAGAGCCCTCTTCTTCCTTGCCCCCAGTCCAATCAGGATCCGAGCAGCATCGACCCATTCCAAGGTCTCTAGTGGATGGATATGGTCCACAGGAACTTTTGATCTCTCCCCCGGATTGCTTTCCTAGCTCCCTAAAGGAGGAGCAACTTGACGTCATATCCCGTTCCTTCGGGATAGATAGGGCTCTTATGCTGCTGCCGGGAGATGGAGTGATGCCATATAATCCTCCCGAGGGCTACTTCGCTTTTAGCAGATACCATTGCATGTGCGGCGCTATCCCCCCTATCAACGCTTGGATAATTAGCTTCACCACATATTTGAAGGTGGCTCCCTTCCAGCTTCAGCCTAATTCTTATGCCATCCTGGTGAGCCTCTTTGTTATCTTCCAGAGGAGGTACGGGCGTCCTCCTTCTAGCCGGGAAATTCGATACTTGTACAACCTGAGAGGCTATAAGAAGGGGTCTCCGTATATTAGTCTGGAAGCGGCCGTGCCCATCAAACCAGTCCTGGACCTATATTCCAAGTTTACCATGTTCAAGAAAGAGTGGTTCTTCATCAAGGACGATGCTGTTTCTTTCCGCCTTTTCACTTCCGGATGTAAGATGGATTTCATTTATATTTTCCATGTCTTGACTGTAGTGTTTTTTCTGACATGCTTCTATTTCTGGCTAGCGACAGGTGGTATTGCAGTTGTGGAGGATGATTCCTTGGTGCGAATGGCTGCTGAACTAAAGGCTATTCCGGCACGGGACCGGTCGGCCTCCTTCTTGATCAGGAACGCAACCCTCTTGGAGTATAATTTGATCTTACCGCACCAGTCCGTGGTTAAGCAAAGAGACACGGCTGAGGAGAAGGCTGCTAAAGCTAAGGAGGGGGATAAGGTAAAGAGCGGTAAGAGGGAGCCTTTCGCAGAGCGTCCTGTGGTCGGGGGGAAGAAACTGAAGAAGTCCGATGGCCCTTCTCCAAGTACTTGCCCGACTGTCCCGGAGGAGGATGGTGTGGAAGAGGAGGAAGGAGGCGAAGTTGGAGAAGGGTCGGAGGGTGGAGGAGATGGCGACGGTCAAGGTGGTAGTGGTGTTGCCGCTCTAACCTCTGAGCAAGACCTCGAACTGGATGAGGCTCTCCGTCGGGCCTTCGGGGAGTCGGAGGGAGAGTCGGAAACGGAGAAGGAAAAGGAGAAAGAAACGGAGAAGGCAAAGGAAACCGGCAAAGCTGTGGCTTCAGCTAGGGTGACTCCGGCGACGCAAGGTGAACTTTTGTCTTCTGCCGATTCCATTTTCGATAGGGACTTAGAAATTTTTTACGGTTCACTTCCGTCCTGGAATGAGATCCAGGACTTATTGCAGTTTCCCACTCCTCCGCCGGGTTTGTATAATAGATGTGTCTCCTCACTTTTCTTTCTTTTTAACTTAGCACTTTTTTTTGAATTGCGGATTATTGTATGTTCGTAACACTTGTTCTTTTATTCCAGGGGCAGGCCAGGCAGTTAAAACGTCGGATGTTCGACATCGCCTTGAACAATTTAAGTCGAGGAGAGCTTCTGCGAAACCTTCTACTGATCGCACTGGGGACGTAGTCAAGTACCGCCCTCTTCTTGGGGTCATCAAAGAGGGCATTCAGAAAAGGAAGCGGAGCCGTTCCTTATTTGAGTCGTCCCCTGGTTCGCAGCCTCCTACCCAGCCTTCTCGTGATACTACGGAGGAGAGCACGGAGCCCGGCCCTCCTCCTCCTCCTTCCAAGAGTCCTACTGTCATTCATATAAGGCGTCCCGATGCGCCTCGCCCCGTGCCTCGTGACCCTTTTGCTGGCCATCCTGATTTAGACCCAAGCTTTCGGGACATTTCATTTGATGAGACCACGGGCGAACACCTCCTTCCCCGCAACCCCATGGTAAGGGTGCTGGACGAGGCCAAATCTTTAGATCTTGATTTACTTACTACACGGGTAGTCACCATGGGGGATGAGGCCAAGGCTAATATCGACCGGGTGGCCGCAGAGACCAAGAAGTTAATGGAGCATCATGCTAAGTTGGTCAAGGCCGGGGAAGAGATCGGGAGTGCTAACATTCGGTTGAGGTTAAAGGTTGCCGATCAGGCCAAGCAGCTCGCCGACCAAGCCATCCAGATTTCCCAGCATGAGGAAGCCTCCAAGCGTCTGAAAGAGACCATGGAGAAGGCCAGTAAGGCGGAATTACGGAAGATGGAGGTCGCTTGCAGGGAGCGGATTAACATAGCTATCGCAACGGTGGATGAGGTTCGAAATGCGGATCTCGAGCGGGTAGAGGAGTTGTCAGGGAGGCTCGAGGCTGCGGAGATGGCTCAGGCTGAGTTGAAGGAGGAGATGGAGGAGATGAGGAGGTCCCTTAAGTTGAAGGAGGAGGAAATGAGGAGGTCACTCCAGGCTGATTGCTTGAGATACCAATCAGAGAGGGACGTTGCCGTCGCCAAGTTGCAAGCTTCCGAGGCCCGGGTGAGGGAGTTTGAGGAAAACGAGGGGATGATGGATGAGATGTTGCAGGATATGTACTTCCACACTTGGAAGGAGGGCGGCTTGTCTTGGATGGACGATTACCCTCGGGTCATGGCCAAGGTGTATCTCCAGGCTTTAGAGGAGGCCAGGGTGAATGCGGGTAAGGAAGGCGGAGAGGCTTTCAACTTGAGTGCGGTTACTGCTCAGTTCTCAAAGGAGGAGCAAGCGACAGTGAAGGAGGGGATGCGGCTACTCGCTGCAGAGGAAGCGGGCGTGCAGTTGGATGATGAGGATCAAGCGGCGGATGCCGGTGAGTTATTCTTTTCCCTTTCTTTTCTTTCCGTGTTTTCATAACTTGATCGTTCGTTTAATGAATTCCTCCTCTGATCTGGACAGGTGGGACTTCAGATCCACATGCTGGGGGCTCTGATCCTGCGGCTAAGTAGGCTGGGGGAGTTGGTGATGGAGTGTGGATGCATCTGCCATCTTTTTGTTTCTTTTTTATCACTGTTTATGTTAGTCTTTGACATGCAACTGTAATAAAATTATTTGCAAAGAATAACTTCGTGTGATCTCATAATATAAGCTGATTTTGTCATGTTTAAATGTTGTTGCTATCTTTATGTGCCGTGTGAGAAGTATAATTATGTATATGCCTGTGATTCTAGTTGTGTTTGATGTTAAGTTTTTGCTTGAAATATAACTTCACGTTTTGCAATGTCAGTGTATGAATAAGCTATAGTTACGCATTTATGTACAAGAGAAGAGAGTACCGCCCTTTATGTTTTATTCGCAGGCGGTAGCTTTGAGTGTCTTGTGTAACTGTTTACGGGTATAGCTGAGCGCCCTGCCACCCAGTATGCAGGCTTAGAGCCTCATGAGTGAATGCTTCCTATTTGGTTTCCTGTACTTTAGAGTTTGTTATACAGGATAGGAGAAAAATATTTAAATGAAATGGAAATATAGTAAAAGTAAAACTTCCAGTCACGGAAGGCCGTCGATGTGCTTAAGTTCGTGGCAAACGGGTTTTGTAGTCACTTTCCCTAGCTGTGGGTCTTGGAGACATTTGTCACCCATCTTACGCCTCCGCGGGGAGTTTTCTTTTTTACCACAGCCGCACTTAAGACACATCGGAGCCGAGATCGCGCACGGTAACTACCCGAACCATTATGGTCCGTAATCGTGGGTATTATTCGATTTACCGTGGCCGGCTAGCGTGGGTGCCGTTGGCCGTGAACTACCCCTGGCTGGCCACACCTTATGTTGGGGCTTAAAGTAGGTTCACAGTTACCGACGAGCCGAACGCCGTAATGAGCTGCCATCGGCTATAGTCGGCCTTTATGATGACTTATAATCGGCTCATTACAGTTGGCTTTGAGGGCAGGCGCGCAATGAGTTAACCCGCAGCAGAGGGATGCTGGAGCAAAAGAGTCTCATTGGCGAGTGCATAGAATCGTAGCGTACCTGTTAGGCCTAGTCCAGATGAGGCCGCGGTGCGTCTTGAGTGGAGATGCCATAGGATTTTGTTCAACAGAAAGGGATGAAACTTAACAAGTAGCCAAGACATAAAGGAACAAGTTAAAAAGAGACAAGATTTTTTAAAGTGGTTCGGCACGAAAATGCCTACGTCCACTGATTCTCTTTGTTAATTCACTTCATATGGGCAGTACAAGTTAAGAAAAGTATCGACGGAGGTGTCGGATGTTCCATGCCCTCTGGAACACCTCTCCGTCCACTGTTGACAAAATGTAAGCTCCGTTGTGGAGATCTTTGTGAATTACATATGGTCCGTCCCAGATGGGGTCCAGTGCCCCGGGGCGCGGAAAGATTCGCCTGAGGATAAGATCTCCTTCTTGTAAGCTGCGATGCTTGACTTTGGAATTGTATAGTGCTGCCACTTTTTGTTTGTGAGCTGCTGCTTTGAGTGCTGCATCGTTTCTCCTTTCCTCAATCAGTTCCAAAGACATGAGGAGGAGTTCTTCGTTTTCTTCTGGGTTGTAGTGGATCCTACGGTGGGAAGGCACAATAGTCTCAACTGGGAGCATTGCCTCCGATCCATATGCCAAAGAGAAAGGAGTATGTCCCGTTGATGTTCTGAAATATGTGCGGTATGCCCATAGTGCCGTAGGAAGTTCGTCCACCCAAGCGCCTTTTGACTTTTCAAGTTTCTTCTTGATTAGGGTTTTGAGAATTTTGTTGACAGCTTCAACTTGTCCGTTTGCCTGAGGGTAAGCTACTGATGAGAAGCTTTTATGAATTCCATGCTCTTGGCACCAGTCGGCAAATTCTTCGCTGTCAAATTGGAGTCCGTTGTCTGATACGATCTTGAGGGGGACTCCATACCTGCACAGAATGTTTTTGATCAAGAAGTTGATAACTTTTGCTGAAGATATTTTATTTAAAGGTTCCGCTTCCACCCATTTGGTGAAATAATCGACTGCCACTATAGCATATTTGGCTCCGCCTCGGCCCGTTGGCAGTTCGCCAATTAAGTCAATTCCCCAGACAGCAAAGGGCCAAGGGCTGGCCATTTGAGTAATTTCGTTTGTGGGCAGTCGAGGGATCTTGGCAAACTTCTGACATCTGTCGCATTTCTTAACGAAGTCTAGGGCATCTTTGTTTAGTGTAGGCCAGTAATATCCATATCGGAGTATCTTTCTTGCCAAAGTCTGTCCTCCAGTGTGATCTCCGCATCCTCCCTGATGGATGTTTGTTAATATCTCCTTGGCTTCCCTTCCGGCGACGCATCTTAATAGGGGGCTAGAGAAGCCACGCCGGTAGAGGATGCCTTCTTGTATTGTGTAGTGGGGAACTTTTCTCAAGATCTTCTTAGCTTCGTCACGCCTGTCGGGTAGTACGCCATCTTGCAAATATTTCCGGATAGGAGTCATCCAGGTTCCTTCTTCGATTGCAGTTATCAGATTCGCTTGTTCGAAACTCGGGACAAGCTGCCTTGAGATTGCTAGTGCTCCGGAAATGGTGCTGTCCTTCATACTAGCTTGCTTTGCAAGTTCGTCTGCCTCTTGGTTTTCTTCTCGAGGAATGTGTTTGATTAGATAATGGTCCAATCGATCGAGCAGCAGTCTGGTTTTCTTTAGGTATGCTGTGAGTCGTTCTCCTCGAGTCTGGAATTCTCCTAGTACCTGGTTTACGATAAGCTGAGAATCACTATGGATACATAAGGAATTGATTCCAATTTCTAGGGCCAGTTCCAATCCCGCTATTACTGCTTCATATTCAGCATCGTTGTTAGTGGCCGTGAACTCCAATCTTAATGCATAGTACAACTTTCTTCCCCTGGGGGTGATGATCACAATACCTGCCCCCGAGCCTTGTTCGTTTGATGCTCCGTCTACAAAGAGGTTCCATTTGATGTTTTTTGCTACTTCGGATTGTTCCTTGCCTTCGTTGGTAGTGAATTCGGCAATGAAATCAGCCATGGCTTGTCCTTTGATAGCGGTGCGGGGGTGGTAGGTGACATCATACTGACTTAGTTCGATGCACCATTTGAGGAGTCGCCCAGAAGTGTCAGGACGATGGAGCACTTGTCTTAGTGGTTGATCGGTTAGAACCCTGATGGAGTGAGACTGGAAGTAGTGTCGCAGTTTCCGTGACGCGATCAATAAACAATATGCTAACTTCTCAAGTTTAGGATATCTGGCTTCTGCCCCCGTAAATCTCTTGCTTACGAAGTAAACCGGGCGTTGTGTGCGGTCTTCTTCTCTTACCAAGGCGGCGCTTAGAGCATGAGATGATACAGCGAGGTATAGGTATAACACTTCACCTTCATTTGGAGTTGAGAGTACTGGTGGTCTCTGAAGGTGTTCGATTAGGTTGAGGAAGGCTTTTAAGCATTCGTCGGTCCACTCGAACCTCCCTTTGTCTTTCTTGAGTGCTTCGAAGAAAGGGACACACTTGTCAGTTGCCTTGGAAATGAATCTGCTTAGGGCGGCCACCTTTCCGTTTAGGCTCTGCATTTCTTTTCGAGTGGAAGGTATCCTTATTTCTTTTAAAGCCCGGATTTGTTCAGGGTTTGCTTCGATTCCTCTGGCGTGGACGATGAATCCTAAGAATTTTCCCGATGAAACTCCGAAGGAGCATTTTAGAGGATTCAGCTTCATTCCATACCGGCGAAGTACCTGAAACATATCGTCCAGATGGCTTACATGGTCGTTGGCTTTCCTGGACTTTACCAACATGTCATCCACATATACTTCCATAGTTTGTCCTATCAACTCTGCGAACATTTTGTTGACGAGGCGTTGATAGGTAGCTCCAGCATTTTTGAGTCCAAAAGGCATGACTTTGTAACAATATAATCCGCGGTCGGTGATGAAGCTAGTGTGGTCCTGATCGGGGGCGTGCATGGGGATCTGGTTATATCCGGAGTATGCATCCATAAAAGATAGGAGTTCGTGCCCAGCTGTGCTGTCTACGAGTTGGTCAATTCGGGGAAGTGGGAAGCAGTCTTTCGGGCAAGCGTCATTCAGATTGGAGAAGTCAATACATGTTCGCCACTTTCCATTGGCCTTTTTTACTAGCACCGGGTTAGCGATCCATTCTGGGTAGATGGCTTCCCGTATGAAGCCATTAGCAAGTAGATTTTTTACTTCCTCATCAAGGGCTACTGATCGCTCTGCCCCCATGCTCCTCTTTTTCTGCTTTACTGGTACCTTGGTGGGATCGATGTTCAACATGTGGCATGCTATGTCTGGGGAGATTCCTGTCATATCGGCATGGGTCCACGCAAATACATCTAAGTTGTGGCGGAGGAAGTCAATGAGTTGATCCTTCAATTCCGTTTTCAGCTGAGATCCGATTTTTAATAGTCTACTTGAATCATGCTTATCTACCGATACGAATTCCATAGCCTCTGCAGGCTCGGCGGTAGCCTCCTCCTCTTTATCCCTGGGTTGTTCCACATGGATGCGGAACTGGCTAATAAACCTTTCTTTTAACATCTCCCATGAGCTGATGGATCCTTGGGGTAGATGGCAGAACCAGGAGGTAGCTAGATCTGTTAGGAATAGCGGAAAGCATTTACATAATACTCCTTCTGTTGCTCCACTCATGAGCATATGCTGGGTGTATCTCTGCAGGTGTACGATGGGGTCGGAAGTTCCTTTGTAAGGTTCCATGTGTTGTTATCCCGCTTTTCGGGCAAAAGCCGTGATACCAAAGATTGATCAAAGACAAAAGACAGTTCGCTTCAGAGATTGATCACACTTCACTCCGCTATGGATATCGATGAATTCTGTCCGAGTCCGGATCGGGCCACAAGTGATAGGGCATAACAAGAAAGGCCATAGAAGCCACCAATTCAAGTTTCGAGTCAATCCGAGGTCATATGCTCAAGTTATGACGGATTCAAGTTAAGGAAGATGGACGTCGCTCGGTTCGAAACCATCACTGTCGAACCCAACTAGTTCGAAACCATTTGTTTCGAACCCATAATGTTCGAAACCAACTAGTTCGAACCCAACAAAAGAACGTAAATTCGAATCCATCAGAGTGCTCCTAACTTCGAATCCATAAGACACGCTACCGCTTCGACTCCATGTATTTCGAATCCATCAGACGTTCTCTACTTCGAATCCATGACCTAGACCTTACTTCGAATCCACCAAAGCAGCTATACCTCGACTCCATCAACTATGCGCTAGTTCGAATCCATCTTCACAAGACTACAAGCCCACCATGCGGCATCGCGCTGTCTTCGAATCCAACATGCTAAGACAACTTCGAATCGATCCAAGGTAACACATTTGGATCGATTCGAACAAACACCATCCCCATCGATTCGAAGACTCACTTCGAATCCAACCACACGCAAAAGACAGGATCGACTCGAAGAGAGGCCCCCTGGGATCGGTTCGAAGTACTCGAATCAAACAGGTCGATTCGAACGAGACCACTTCATCGATTCGAACCAACAGAAGGCCGAAGACACCAATTTCGAACCGATCATAACTTCCAATCCACTTATCCAAATCCCATGAAATTTTTACAGTAGTTCACATGCATGTTGAAGAATGTCCACACCAAATTTCGCCTCGATTGGATGCTTCTTTGATCGATTCGAAATTCATTTCGAATCGATCCCAAACTGGGCACGGACTTCGAGAACGCGGGCTTATGGGCCCCCCTCACGTGCCAGGCAACCTCCCTGAGCTTTAGGCGGGAATTTGGCCTTCCACACCTATAAATAGAGCCACTGGTCATTCAGAAAAGGGAGGGGAGAATTTGGAGAAGAAAAATAAGCCTAAACGCTGCCGGAATCATTCCATACCACCTCCTTTGCTGATAATTTCGAATTTAAGTCCATTGTCTGCTGTAATTTGCTTAAAAACACTTGTAATCTTCAAGTATTAAGGAATAAAGTGATAAAGCTTCATAGTGGACGTAGGCGCATAGCCGAACCACTCTAAATCCTTGTCTTCTGTGCAATTTACTTTTCTGTGATTTGGAGTTTTGTTAGATAGTCCTTATTTTTAATTCAAGTTCTTCATTTACTATCTCTTCGAAAACTTCCGAAGGGTGTTTGCCCAATTTTGGTGCAAACATTTTGGTGCTTTCACTGAGAAAGAAAAGGAACCAGTTCTTTCTCCTGCTCCGTGGATCTATCTTCGATACCGGATTGCATAAATCTAAGAGGGAGATCCAGACCTCAAATTCGGATTCCTTCTATTCTTTTCAGATTTGCTAAAAATCTAGGACAGGAATCCAATCTTCAGGATGGTTAGTACGAGAACCACTTCCAACGTTGGTAACCAAGAAGGCCGGGATGGGCAGAATCCCGCACAGCTACAGTCAGCCAATCAGGATGCCGCTGGGCAAGCAAATCAGTCAGGTCCAGTTACAAGGCAAGAATTCCAAGCATTACTCCAGGAATTAACTCAAAGCCGACAACAGCTAACTGAGCAGCTGCGTGTCAATGCTGAATTGGCTAACCAACTAAATCGTCAAGGGCGAAGGAAATCAAAGAGGGACCATGCTCCGCATTCTTCCACGGAAAGCTCTGCCTCATCCGACTATGGCGGCAGATCTACACGCCCCAGGTTAGACGGAAGTCATGCTTCTGGTCTCCGGCAAACGTTAACTGTTGGACAAATAAGGGTTGGCCCCTCTGCTAGCTTTCATACGGGACCTTCCTCTCGAGGAGGCGCTGTTCCACAGCACACTGCAGATAACCAAGCCACCGCAGGTGACACAGGAGTTGACATCCGAAATCACTCCAGTCCGAAATACCACCCACAGGAACGCGCCCCAGGATCGAATATCCCAGAAGACGTTGAGCCAAGGAGGCGAGATTCGGATCGTCGACAGCGCCCGATCCCACCTCGCACTGTGGAACCCGACCACACTTTGGCTCGACACCCGTCGAATGCGGCAATGCCTGATCTCTCAGCTATGGTCCGCCAAATGGTTCGCGAAAGTCAAGGTTTAACAAATGACGATTGGGGGATCTCTCGAAGTCACACCCCGTTCACAGATGACATATTGTATGCTGAGCCTCCCCGGCGATTCAGAATGCCGACTCTGCCTATGTATGAAGGAAACTCCGACCCTAGCCAACATATTCTAAAGTATGAATGGTCGATGACTGCTGCCAGAGCTGATGATGCAGTGAAGTGCCGTAGTTTTCCTATTTCCTTGGGGGGGATTGCGACAATGTGGTTTACACGACTACCACCACGGTCTATCTCCTCGTTTGACCAATTGGCAACCAAATTTATCGAACAATTCCGTATGCACATCGCCAGGCCTAAAGACGTAAACACTTTATCTAGTGTCACTCAAACCCCTGGGGAGACGCTCAGGCGATACCTGGAAAGATTCAACGCCGCCTGTGCAGAAATTACTAACCCCAATGATAATTCAATCTTGATGGCTCTGACTAAGGGGATTGATCCCGACTCTGATTTTGGAAACTGGCTAGCTGGGAAACCTCCCGCGTCGTTGGATCGTTTCTATTCCAAAGCCGCCCAATTCCTGAGGCGTGAGGATGCGAAACAATCTAGGAAGCAGGACGATGCGAGGCCCAGCAATGAAGGGATTCAAAGCAATGTGGCCGTTAAACAGTCAGGAGAGGGCTCAGGAAGAGTGCAGTTGAATATTCAGAACAAGCAAACCCAGCCAAGGAACGGCGATAATAGAAGTAAGAAGCAGGATCAGAATCGCGGCCCGCGACGTAGGGCGCAAATGTTTGAAAGTTATACACCGCTGAATACGACGTTAGAAAACGTATATCTACAAACCTGTAATGCAATGCAATATAAGAAGCCGACTCCGAAGCCATCATCGGAGAAACAGATCCAAACGGGGAAGTTTTGTAGATTTCACGAAAGCTATGGACACAACACCAATGATTGCAGGCATCTGCAAGACCTCATTGAGAAACTGATCAGGGAGAGGAAGCTGGATCAATTTGTGCGGGCACCGCAAGCCGGTAGTGCGGGCCCGTCAAACCAAAATCGTGCACAGAACCAAGAAAGACAAGAAGAACCCGCTCGTACAGGCGGAAGACTGGTCATAAATACAGTCAGTGGTGGCCCTCATCCAGCAGATCGAAGTTGGAGGGAAATGGAATCATACGCCAATTCGATCAGACACGTAAGTTTTGAAAGCTGCAGTACACTCTATGAAGGAACTCCGGCTAAGCAACAGAAGACGATGACGGATGACATCGTATTTAGAAGCCGAGATGCTGACAAAGTCGAAGCCCCGACCATAGACCCACTAGTCATATCCGCCCAGGTTGGTCCTGCTTGGATGAAGAGGATCCTGGTAGACAGTGGAAGCTCAGTAAACATCTTGTTCAAAAGGGCATATGATCAGATGAAAATGGAAGACAAAGATCTAAAGCCTTGTCAATATAGGATCCACGGCTTCGATGGAAGTGCTAACATACCCACCGGAATGGTGGAATTGCCAGTAGAATTGGGAAACGGAGAACGCCGTAGAGTTCGAGTGTTACAGTTTGTTGTCCTGGACATCCATTCACCCTATAATCCCTTTTTGGGCCGACCAGCCCTTGCAGAATTTAGGGCAGCAATTGCCCCGTGGTGTTTGACTCTAAAGTTCCCAACTGACCACGGGATTGGGGTCATTCAAGGGGACCAGGCTGCTGGGAGAGCCTGTTACGTTGCTGAACTACGAGAAGCACAAAAGAGGGAAAAGGGAAAGGGCGTGGGGGAATCTCTCCACGTCCGCTTTGTCGACGATTGACAACTAGCGCCTGGGCCTCGGCCCGGGCACCACGACCAATTCCAGAAGGATCTTGACCCTCGAGACACTGAAGATAATGATGAATCCGAAGAAAGTCAGGCCTCCCCAGCCGAGCTGACAATCGATGTTCCAATTGATAACGATGACGATTCGAAGGTCTTGAAAATTGGGTCTCAGCTAAACCTGCAAGCTCAACAGGAATTGGTCGAATTTCTCCAAGCGAATCTAGACGTATTCGCCTGGACGCACTCCGATATGTGTGGAATCTCGTCGGACATCGCGAGCCACACCTTAAATATTGACCCGCGGTACATCCCGGTCAAACAAAAGAGACGCGGTATGGATCCAGAGAGATCTGCCGCCCTCAAGGAAGAAGTCGATAAATTGAAGACGAATGGGTTTATCCGAGATGCTTTGTACCCGGAGTGGGTATCCAATCCTGTACTTGTCCGCAAACCAAATGGAAAATGGAGAACGTGCATCGACTACTCTGACTTAAATAAGGCTTGTCCAAAGGACAGTTTTCCACTTCCTCGAATCGATCAACTTGTGGATTCGACGGCCGGACATGAATTATTGTCTTTCATGGATGCTTACTCTGGGTACAATCAGATACCCATGCATGTGCCTGATCAAGAACATACGAGCTTCGTAACTGACATAGGACTATATTGCTACATGGTCATGCCTTTTGGTTTAAAGAATGCCGGAGCAACTTATCAACGCTTAGTCAAACGAATGTTTGCCGACCAGATCGGGAAAACCATGGAGGTCTATGTAGATGACATGTTGGTAAAATCACGGTACTCCACTGATCATGTCAAGGACTTGGAATCAATGTTCAAAGTCCTCCGAAGGTATGGGATGAAGCTAAATCCGTTAAAATGTCATTTTGGGGTTGCTTCCGGAAAGTTCCTTGGGTTCATCGTTAACGCCCGGGGAATAGAGGCCAACCCCGAAAAGATATGGGCAATCAGGAGTCTTCAAACCCCCAGGACCATGAAACAGGTTCAGAGCCTCAATGGAAAGATTGCAGCGCTGAGTAGGTTCATCTCAAGGTCAACGGATAAATGCATACCCTTTTTCGACCTAATCCGAAAAGGGAGGCGAAACTTCGAATGGACTACGGAATGTGAAAACGCATTTCAATCGCTAGTCCGGCATCTTTCCACACCACCGATTCTTTCAAAACCTGTTAATCATGAACAATTATACCTTTATCTGGCTGTATCTGAAAACGCTATTAGTGCTGCATTGGTTCGGGAGGAAGACCGAACACAGAAACCAGTTTATTATGTCAGTAAACGATTGGCCGGGGCCGAGAAAAATTATCCAAGGCTAGAAAAGTTGGCATACTGCCTAGTCATCGCCTCGAGAAAGCTCCGTCCATATTTTCAGGCTCACCCTATCATTGTGTACACCGATCAACCACTACGACAGGTCCTCACACGACCCGAGACATCTGGCAGGTTACTAAAGTGGAACATTGAGCTGAGTCAATTCGACATCGCATATGTTCCAAGGAGAGCCATACACGGTCAAGTCTTAGCAGATTTCATTGCCGAATTCACTGTTCCTGAAGACTTACCTGAAACTAGTGATTCACCCGAATATGTATGGAAAATGTACACTGATGGCGCATCCAACGATCGGTGTTCGGGCGCAGGGATTGTGCTTGAGACTCCCGAGGGCCGATCCATCTGCTACGCCTTAAAGTTTGATTTCCGGGCAACCAACAATGAAGCTGAATACGAAGCCTTGCTCGCCGGGTTAAAGTTGGCCCGAGACCTAAGAATTATCGCGGTAGAGATATACTGCGATTCTCAGTTGGTGGTATGCCAAGTTCGGGGCGAATATCAGGCCAAGGATCGAAGACTAGCCGCTTATCTAGCCCGGGTCCGAGAAACACTAGACCAGTTTGATTATTATGCCATTTTCTACATACCCCAAGAGCACAATCAGAAAGCTGATGCGTTGGCAAAGTCGGCAAGTACAGGCGAAACTCAACACTTGGGACTCGTCCCCGTCGAGACATTATCCTATCCAAGCATTGATCGAACGGAGAACGAATTCACATTTGAAGCTACCTCCGAAAAGGAATCATGGATGACTCCTTATCAAGATTACATTGAGCATGGCACACTACCCGAACGGCGAAGTGAAAGAAGACAGATTCTCCGAAAGGTGTCACGATTTGTCATTCAAAACGGAGTTATGTATCGAAGAGGATACTCTGTTCCTCTTCTCCGGTGTATCGCACATGACGAAATCAAGCGAGTGTTGCGCGAGGTGCACGAAGGAGAATGTGGCGATCACACTGGGGGGCAAGCACTTGCCAAGAAAATACTTCGATACGGATATTATTGGCCTACCGTTAACCGCGATGCTATGGATTATGCCAAAAGATGTGATAGATGCCAGAGACACGCTCGGATCCCTAGAGCCCCGCCTTCTGAAATAACCCAAATGGTCAGTCCGTGGCCATTTGCGATGTGGGGGATGGATATAATCGGTGCATTGCCTTTAGCTAAAGGGGGTGCAAAGTACGCCATAGTGGCGGTTGATTACTTCACCAAATGGGCTGAGGCTGAGCCCCTTGCAACGATAACAACAAAAAAGGTGATCAACTTCGTGGTACGCAACATCATCTGCCGGTTTGGTCTCCCGCATACCATTATCACCGACAATGGAGCCCAATTCGACAGTGCTGAATTCAAGGACTTCTGTCTGCGATTTCACATCCATAAGAGATTCTCAGCAGTAGCGCACCCACAAGCAAATGGTCAGGTCGAGGCCGTCAATAAGGTTATCAAGTCTATATTGAAGAAAAGATTGGAGAAAGCTGGGGGCAAATGGGTTGATGAACTACCAATGGCTCTGTGGGCGTACAGAACGACTCACAAAACTGCGACCGGACACACCCCTTTTTCTCTATCCTATGGCTCTGAAGCAGTTATTCCAGTCGAAATGGAAGTTCGCTCTCACCGTGTGACAAACTACGACCCGAAAACAAACGGTATATTGCTTGCTGAATCCCTAGATCTGCTTGATGAGAAGCGAGAAGAAGCCGATGTGAGAGCAGCGGCATATCGAGGTCGAGTCGCTCGAATATACAACGCCAAGGTCCGCCCACGAACTTTTAAATCCGGCGACCTGGTACTTAAAAGAATTTACCCGGTTCCTTCACACATGAACCCAAATTGGGAAGGGCCGTATATGATTTCACGAAAGCTCAGAGATGGCACATTCAAGTTATCAACAGTTGATGGCCTCACTTTACCAAGAGCCTGGAATAGCAGAAGCCTCCGTCACTACTACATCTGACGGGCTTTATTTATCTATCTCTTATCAATTTCTTCTTCAGCATTTTTGTCTTTGCATTTTGAAATTTGAATTTGTAATAAGGCAACTGATTTTGTCATGTTTCTTTCGTTTCAGCAATAAAATGCCATCTCTTCGAGCCAAAAGTTGTGATTCACTGAAAATAACACATTATATCACGTTGCACGAAGAGCTAAATTCCATCACACGGTGGGATTTATTCGAACAGGGAGTAACTGTGATACGACCTGTCGCTCATTGAGTGAGACCCGAGCTCGGGGGCAGAATACAATACCAGCATTCACAGGGATTGGAGTATAAACATCCAATAAACCGTTCCCAGAATGCGAACGGACTCCAACTTCCCAGAGTGTGAATTGGAGTATAAACATCCAATAAATCGTTCCCAGAGTGCAAACGGACTCCAACTTCCCAGAGTGTGAATTGGAGTATAAACATCCAACAAACCGTTCCCAGAGTGCGAACGGACTCCAACTTCCCAGAGTGTGAATTGGAGTATAAACATCCAATAAACCGTTCCCAGAGTGCGAACGGACTCCAACTTCCCAGAGTATGAATTGGAGTATAAACATCCAATAAACCGTTCCCAGAGTGCGAACGGACTCCGACTTCCCAGAGTATGAATTGGAATATAAACATCCAACAAATCGTTCCCGGAGTGCGAACGAACTCCAACTTCCCAGAGTGTGGATTGGGGTATAAACATCTAATCCAGATTCACAAAGCGCGAACTGTGTTCCAAACATCAGTAGCACTCAGAATCCTGGAATGCGGAACAGATTATCGATCTCAAATCGTCATGAGACCTCAAAAGGGGGGCGTGTGCCCAAAGGCTTGCAATAAACGCAATCAGCCACCAGAATATGAGTATTATTCCCCGCAACTAAGGGGCAAAAAGCTGGGTGTTAATCACTGGCTTAAGTGATAATATAATCAGAATCCGACTCATTCATTAAGTCACGACACGAAGCTGTAGAAATACTGAGCGGATACAAAACAAACGCTACAAGGCATTTAGGTAAGAAGAAAAGAATAATTTCCCATTTCATCGGCCAACAAAAACAGGTTTGATTACATGGCAAGTAAAGATGCTTCGATTAAGTGGAGGCCGAATCCACACATACACATGGCCCAAAAAAAAAAAGAACAAGAGAAAAGACAAAAGAATTGTTATCCGTAAACTCTTGACAAAGCAAAGGGCTCACTCTTTCTTCCTCCGATGCTTCTTCCTCGGAGTCGAGCCGGTAGACCCACTGCCTGGCTTCCTGCGAGACTTTTTGCCTTTCTTAGGAACGTCCTCCGGGTCTGGCATAATATCGACATCTTCCTCAGAACTGGAAGGGATGGAGATCCTTTTATGAGGGCGAACCGAAGGCATGGGAGCAGTAACAGATACATGTTCAGCGACACTCGAGACGATTACCGTGCCACCAGGAGAAATCATCATTAGAGAAGATAAGCTTGGGGGAACGGCGTCACCTCCGGGACCAACTGTCACTGTCTTGGCCATCTCAGCACTTATCTCTGCCAAAATCTCCTCCTCTCGAGACAGTTGAGCTGCGCTAGGTACGCCAGTGGTCGTCACAATCGAACTAGAAACTGGAGCAGCTCCGCTCGTCGCAAAAGAGAGGTCAGGCACGGGATCGAGAGGATGACCAAATAGCTCTTCAAACATTTGAACGTCGAATGACATCGATCCTCCCTCTCCTATGTCACCAACCATGGCGGCGGTTGAGATCGCCTCAGTGACAACAACTCCATGCGTGGGATATAAAGCCGAAGGAACAGGGAGCACGGGTGCGACACTCTCGGTCTCTAAACAACAAAAAGTAGAGCTGTCAGACCAAGAAATTCCCTCGAAAACCAATGTCTTAAGACGTAAAGGGAGTAGTCTAAATACCCGCTTTACCTTGCCTTGGAGCCTGAACAAGCTCGGGGGCGAGAGCCGTGCCCGAAGACATTTCCGGTTGGTCCGGATTGTAGGCTGGAATAGCATGCGAATCAACTACAGCAACAGCTCCGGACGAAGTCGAAACGGGGACTTCAGTATTCTCGCTATGACGCACAATGCCCGAACCTTCACAAACCTCCGTTTGATGGACTCCAAGTCTTTCTTTTTCAACGGAAACGATTGCTTCATGAAGAGTCCTCCTCTCATCCTCGCTGAGCAAACGCGACTCAAGCTCAAACTCATCTAGTACCGAATCCGGGCAAGACATCCTCTTGTTTTCCACCAATTTCTTCCAAGCATTGTAGAGAGGCATCGAGTAATCCCCTAGCCAGGAGAGGTTTCTATACTCCAGTACATTAGCATTATATGTGTCCAAGAGATCATCGAATTCGGCCTCCATTTTGAACCTCTCCGCTTGGACTCTCTCCTCCACCTCCGATTCAACCTCCTTAACCCTTGCAATGGCCGCATCGCGCTCAGTTCGGAAAGATACAGCCTGCTCACACGCTTTTTGCGCAGCCACGTTCGCGTCGTCTTTTTCCTTATTCATATCAGCAAACTTAGCCTTTAGCACCTCCAGTTCCTTAATTGCCGCATCGCGCTCAGCTCGGAAAGATACAGCCTGCTCACACGCTTCCTGTGCAGCCACATTCGCGTCGTCCTTTTCTTTATTCATGTCGGCAAACTTAGCCTTTAGCTCCTCTAGTTCCCTGACTACCGCATCTCGCTCAGTTTCGACATTCTTGTATCGGTGGCCTAAGTCTTCAACTAATGTACAATGTGCCTGTTGCATTTTCGCCATCTCGACCAATGTTTCATCAACCTTCTGTAACGACTCGACTTCGGCCTTGCGGGAAGATTCCGCCTCAGATTGGAGTATGTCGACAATACGACTCTTTTGAGCCAAGTCGACCTCTAGCTTCTCGATGACTTGGGCCCGGTCGAAGGCAGCTTTGGAAGCCTTAACGGCCGCTTTGTACCATTCTTTGTACTGAGCGAAAAAGTCCTGGGTGTAGCTGAGCGCCGTAATCGCGGCATCATCGGGAATTCTTTTAAGATTGGGGGGAAAAATACAAGCATCAAAGCAGATTTCTGGAAAATCTTTCCTCAGTTGAGCAAGCCTGATGGCCCCTTCTCCAGAAGACTCAATAAGGGTCTCTTCCGCAGACGTGGAAGTCGCAACCCCGATTCGAGAACGATGTGGCTCAAGCCTCGAAGCCTGCGAAGATGGCTGATGTCGCAGAGGCTCGGATGTTTGGACATGACTTCGGGATTGCGGAGGAGATCGAGATGGGGAGCGATGTCTACGATCTCTGTCTGATCGTTCCTGGCTAGAGTAACCTCGATGATGATCCTTTGCGTGGTAATCCTGGCCATATTGCCTCCGGTCGCGATCGCGATCAAGGCCCCCACGCCGAGATTCATGATAGGTTGAGGGGTGATGAACTCTCCGGAGTTTGTCCAGTGTAGTCTGACGGCTAGCCATATTACCTGAAAAAGAGATGCAGTTCGGTTGAGGGCCAGGCAAATTAGATATGGCAAGTAAAGCAGTCATGTAGTGTCATGAAGGTGTATGCAAATGTGCAAAGCCTCCGACCAACCAGAAGTATCGGCTGCACTAACGGGTAAAAGCTCGCTTATGTTTAACGCTTCCCGAAGCTCAACCAACCCGGACTCGTGATAAAGAGAAACGCATTCCGGGATGGGAACGTCATCCAGACCTGCGAAAATGTTTCCTGGTTGACAAACAGCGGAGTCAGAAGAAATAATCCCAGGGATCGAGCGAGACACGATTACAGACTTCCGTCTCTTAAATTTAGGAACAACAGCCTTGCCTTTCTGCTTTTTTCCTGTTTTGGGAAAGCCAGCCGCTAGTCCAGTGTCATTAGGCGTCCTCTCATCATCGCTCATCTCTCTTATTGCTGCACCGGTTTTCTTCTTTGCCCTCGGAGCCGATTTCGCCAACCCCTTAACGACAGTACTTTGGTTCGTCTCAATTAAGCCCAGCATCCTTAAGTTATCATCAGTTAAGACCAAGTCAATGTGCCGCAAGTCACCCGGAGTCTCTTGTAAACTTCGGATGACGCTTCTGTATTGACCGCCGTCCGGCCTCGATATGATAGCTGTAATGAAAACACCTGATGTCAGTTCGAATGTCGACAATAACTATTAAAGAAGGCTTACGTATTTTACGGCACTCACGTCTGGACAGCCATCGCCTAGCGAATCCTGGAGGGCATCGGACAAAAAACCATTCATTCTTAAAGTAACTAAGTCTGGTCCAGGCTCCCGTCACAACCTGGCAGTTTCTAACTGCTTCCAGAAAGGTGAAAGACGGACTATCACCTCTACTCTTGAAATTGAATATGTGTCTAATATCAGCTGGCTTAGGCGGACGAAAAAGGCAGTCCATGAATAATATGAAAACACTATTCAGCAACGCGTGCACGTTGGGGTGAAGTTGCCCGGGAGCTATTCCAATAAACGACAGCATCTCCCTGATATATTGATTAAACGGAGGAAGGGTTCCGGCTGCACAGGCATGACGATAGAAAGCAGTGTAACCCTCGGGTGGATTGTGAGGTCTATCCTCAACTCCAGGAAGCAAAACGTCATCCAGGGACAAGTTATGTTTCAAACATATCCGGCCTAACAATGCTCCAGAAATATTGGATCGGACGGAGTCTATGGGATCCTCGATAAGTAAGGCCTCCGGCAACTCGTCCGGAGCAGGATCTATCACTTCAGGAAGAATCTCTGGAATTTCTAGCGCTGGATGGAGCAAGCTCTGTAACTCTTGTTGTTCAGAACCCGAAGACGCCATAATTAACTAACTCACGAGAAGGCAGCGTCAAATACAGAGAAAACCCGTATATTCCCCGGTGTGAAGTATATGAATGTGACGTGCAGTGGAAATGCATAACTGAAACAAATTTTACGGGATTGGAACGCGGAGTCCGAACGACAAACCCTCGGAGTCAAAAAACGAAAGCGACCGTCATCGCTGACCGTCACTTTCACGTCACTCCAATACTACTGGCCAACTCAAGTACGAATTCGTTATATGTGTTTGAGTTACGGTGCCATCGACGAGCTCTCAAAAGAAGGCAGGTCAAGTCAACTTTAGTCATGCAAGGCCAAAGCTCGTCGGAATCAAGTATGCGGAAGAAATTATTAAGTTCGTTAAAATCCGATTTAAAGTTGGTCATAGTTCAGAGGATGAAACAAATCGAAGGAGTGGAAATTCCAGAAACAAGAACGCTAAAATCGATCGACTCGATTCGACACAAGTCAGATCGATGAACTCCGAGTCGGTGCGCTCCAATGCCACGTAGTTCGACTCGACGCAACCTGGAAACGGAGGAGCAGTTCGAACCCATGAAACCCCACCTGACTTCGAACCGATCGAAGATGAGCTCCTTCGAATCCACCTAGAGCGGTTCGAATCCATGGAGTTTCACCTGATTTCGAACCAATCGGAGTCGAGCCCCTTCGAATCGATGCGCGTACCATTGTTTCGAACCCACCAGTAGTGAGCACCTTCGAATCGATCAGAATGTCGCCGTTTCGAATCGATCACCGCAAGTCCTTTTTTCTTGTTCTCCTGCAGTCATCGATTCGAAGTTGCACGCTCAAAGCCAACTCGAATCGCTCACCCCTGGATCGATGCGAAGACAGTGAAAGACAGTACTCTGATCGACACGACTCAAATGTTTGCATTCCTCAGTTCCATGGAGTCGACCTACGTCGTTCAAATCTCACCACTCTCCAAAATTTCCAGAAGAAGGGATGAAACAATGCCGAAAAAGTTCCAATTCTATCGTTCTCAGTTCGAATCGACCCCTTGGTTACCTGATTTGATTTGGTTACAAGTGGAAGCCTGAAGGAATTTGATCGATTCGTAAAAACCCCTCGTTGATTTGGCTCTGGAAAGTCGATTCGAAGAAACAGCTAAAGCAATGGTAAAAAGTAAAAAGTGAAAACGGAGTCAGCCTCGTGTATTTATATGGATTCCAAAAAGGGATTGGTGTCACTTCGACTCCCATCGATTCGAACGACCAGTTTCGAATCCATCAGAAGTCTCGACTCCATAAGAAACTTCGAATCCATAGAAATTTCGAATCCATCAGAAGCTGCGACTCCATAGAAGTTTCGACTCCGTAAAAGTTTCGAATCCATAGAAGTTTCGAATCCATGGAAGTTTCGAATCCATGGAAGTTTCGAATCCATCAGAAGTTTCGAATCCATCAGAAGTTTCGAATCCATCAGAGACAACGACGATTCGAGAGCCATTAATTCATACAATCATAACTTCGAATCCATCAACAACCACTGATAAACACTCTTTGACTTGAGTCTAAAATCATTCCAGGAGAAAATCGGGACAGAATTCGGCAGCAAGCAAAAACCAACATAACTCGTGAACGCACGACGTTAACAAGGACGAAAGCTAATAAACGTGTACACGTATCGAACTAACATTCGATTTTGAACATTTACAGGGACCAAATATTCACCCGGTTGCAACAACGACAGCCAATGATCAAGCGCAATCACACACAATCAACCATATCAAGGCAAGGTTACGACAATTCTCTAATGAGTTTCAACGAACAGAAAACAATAATCTTCAGAATAACATGGCGACTATTCAAAGCACGTCATGTGCCCACAAGACGTACTTTGGGGGGCAAAATGTTATCCCGCTTTTCGGGCAAAAGCCGTGATACCAAAGATTGATCAAAGACAAAAGACAGTACGCTTCAGAGATTGATCACACTTCACTCCGCTATGGATATCGATGAATTCTGTCCGAGTCCGGATCGGGCCACAAGTGATAGGGCATAACAAGAAAGGCCATAGAAGCCACCAATTCAAGTTTCGAGTCAATCCGAGGTCATATGCTCAAGTTATGACGGATTCAAGTTAAGGAAGATGGACGTCGCTCGGTTCGAAACCATCACTGTCGAACCCAACTAGTTCGAAACCATTTGTTTCGAACCCATAATGTTCGAAACCAACTAGTTCGAACCCAACAAAAGAACGTAAATTCGAATCCATCAGAGTGCTCCTAACTTCGAATCCATAAGACACGCTACCGCTTCGACTCCATGTATTTCGAATCCATCAGACGTTCTCTACTTCGAATCCATGACCTAGACCTTACTTCGAATCCACCAAAGCAGCTATACCTCGACTCCATCAACTATGCGCTAGTTCGAATCCATCTTCACAAGACTACAAGCCCACCATGCGGCATCGCGCTGTCTTCGAATCCAACATGCTAAGACAACTTCGAATCGATCCAAGGTAACACATTTGGATCGATTCGAACAAACACCATCCCCATCGATTCGAAGACTCACTTCGAATCCAACCACACGCAAAAGACAGGATCGACTCGAAGAGAGGCGCCCTGGGATCGGTTCGAAGTACTCGAATCAAACAGGTCGATTCGAACGAGACCACTTCATCGATTCGAACCAACAGAAGGCCGAAGACACCAATTTCGAACCGATCATAACTTCCAATCCACTTATCCAAATCCCATGAAATTTTTACAGTAGTTCACATGCATGTTGAAGAATGTCCACACCAAATTTCGCCTCGATTGGATGCTTCTTTGATCGATTCGAAATTCATTTCGAATCGATCCCAAACTGGGCACGGACTTCGAGAACGCGGGCTTATGGGCCCCCCTCACGTGCCAGGCAACCTCCCTGAGCTTTAGGCGGGAATTTGGCCTTCCACACCTATAAATAGAGCCCCTGGTCATTCAGAAAAGGGAGGGGAGAATTTGGAGAAGAAAAATAAGCCTAAACGCTGCCGGAATCATTCCATACCACCTCCTTTGCTGATAATTTCGAATTTAAGTCCATTGTCTGCTGTAATTTGCTTAAAAACACTTGTAATCTTCAAGTATTAAGGAATAAAGTGATAAAGCTTCATAGTGGACGTAGGCGCATAGCCGAACCACTCTAAATCCTTGTCTTCTGTGCAATTTACTTTTCTGTGATTTGGAGTTTTGTTAGATAGTCCTTATTTTTAATTCAAGTTCTTCATTTACTATCTCTTCGAAAACTTCCGAAGGGTGTTTGCCCAATTTTGGTGCAAACACCATGGTTGGCATTTTCCATTCCCGGGGAGTGATGGCAGTTTCGATATTTCGGGTAAAGGGACTGGTGACCCTAGCGCCTATTCCCCGGTCCCTTTGCTCCCGTTGGACACATTCTCTGAATAATCGTGCCATTCGCTCGTCAGAACTTGGAGCGGACAAAAATGAGCTCGGTTCTTCCCTGCGGGATCTATCTCGTCCAGATGACCTGTAGGGATGGTACAGTCTATCACCTCTAGCATTATCCAGTGGTTGTCTTTGGCTGCTTGGATGCACGCTAGGACCAGCTACAGTTGCCCCCTGCCTTGATCTTCCCCTGTGGGGTTCTGTTTCGAGCACATCCATGGGGTCAACTTCGGGCTGGGTTCTAGCTCGGCTCCGTTCAGCGGGGTTTCTATGATTAGGTGGCATGACTGGCTCAGCTACATCCGACCCTCGCCTGGTGCCTCCCCCGCTAGGTTCGGTTCCAAGGGCTTCCTCGAGTCGGAATTCGGGCTGAGTCCGGGCGCGGCCCCTATCATCGTTTTTCCTGTTGATAGCTTGTTCGAAGAGTGAAGACCTTTGTTGCCTCCGGGATCCTCCGGATTGGGATTCACCCCATGATTCAGTGTTGCGGTTGGACTCTTCAGCATCCCTTAAGCGTGTCATGAGTTGGTCCACCAAAATTTCTGGTTGGGATGTGAAGCGGTTAGTTACTTCAGCCACAACCCTGTCCAGATCTGCCCTAGTGATTGGTTGTTCCGTTGCGGGACCAGTTGGATTTTCCTGATTTTCATCTGGTACTGCTGTTGAAGTGGGCTGATCTGTGATTGCTGGATCTGGAAGGCTGCTAGTTGCGATGTTCTTTCCTTTGTTAACATCCCTTCTCTGTTTGGAAGGCATGATTTCTAAGCAACGAGTGATGTTGTTAGGAAGAAGGTTGAGTGGGAGAAGATGAAGCTTGAGTCCTGAGTTCAATTCTCAGTGAAAGCACCAAAAATGTTTGCACAAAAAATGGACAAACACCTCCAAGTCGTATTATTTAGTTGATTATATGTGATTTTCAATGATTTTAGATGAGTATGTAAATATAAAAGAAGTAGGGGCTGAAATGTAAAAGACACACAGATTTATAGTGGTTCGGCCAGAATGTGCCTACGTCCACTTTATATGTTATTATCTTCTTTCTTTCAGATTACAGGTACAATGCTTCGTATATCAGTATATGAAAGTAGTTTGAAAGTTCCTTCCTTGCTTGAGCTCTCAAACTTGTCTGCCATTGTTGTACCCCTGTCCCTCTATTTATAGAATGAGGTAGGGGGCAGGGGTCTTGGTTGTATATAGCTGCTAGTGGGCCCGGGCTGAAGCAATCTGGACTGGCACTTGTCTGGTTCGGCGAGGTCTCATTCGGCATGGAGCATGGACCGGTGGTGGTGTGGTCCGGTGTAAGGCGTGCATCCGGTGGTTGTTTGGACCGGCTTGTGTAAAAGAGAGGGTTGGTTCGGTGACAACCTTGGTCCGGTCGTAGGTTGATTCGGCGATGGAGACTGGGCCTTGGTCCGGTGCTTGTCTGGACCGGTTGTGCAGAGGGGGTGTGTCCGGGCAAGTATGGCCGAATGGAGGGAGGCCGAATGGGAAGGAGGCCGAATGAGGTGGAAACCGAATGAGCAGGGGGCCGAATGAGCAGGGGGCCGAGCGTACATGGGGCCGAATGAGCTTCTATACTGAGAATTTTGGATGGACTTCTAGGTTAGTGTTGAGCTCCTTGGCTGTCGAACGAAGTGGAGGCTGCGAGCCCGGGTGAAATTGTGACTTCCTGGTCCCTAGATCTTCTGGGTGAGAATTCGCCCAACAAAATAATTATCCTTTATCGGCTGATCTGTCGTTTAATGTAGGCAGTCAATGGCAGTATATTCGCCTTTGTTTTCTGCAGAAATTGTGTTTAGCAGGTTGTTAGTTGGTGCAATTTATAAACGAATTCAAGCCGTTCAGTTTGGAAACTCGTTCAAGTTTCGTCAAAATCTTGAAGTTGTCAAGCTTGACGCAAGTCTTTAAGTCACAATGTGAGTTAAGGGGTCAAAGTTCGATGCTTCAAATCAAGGCAAAGCAAGATTGCTTAAGTTTCAGGTCACAAGAAACAAGGCTGTGCAGTAGCGAAAAAATTGGTTAAGTCCTAAGTCGAACAAGACTTAACTTACTAAGTCATTAGAAGGTCCTAAGCTACTAAGTCGTTGGGAAGACCAAGCTATTCAAAGATCCTAACTCCTAAGTCGAGCACGGCTTAGCATGCTAAGTCGCTCAAAACTCCAGAACTGTTCAGATTTGCTAAGTCGCTCAAGATCCCTGAGTCGTTCAGATCTGCTCACTCACTAACTTCTCCTCCACGTAACATTTCACTATCTCTAATTGCAACCCGATAACCCGTTAACAGCTGCATAAGGAAATTCACCATCCTCTCCATGAAATTCATCATTCCTCCACGCCACCAAACCATCTAAAAATCAAGTCACCACCAATCTATCATAAGCCTAGTGCGATCTCGCGAATCGCAGTAACAACGCGTTTATCAATGATTAAAGGTTATGATTCACAGCGAAAGGAAGCGGCGGAGTAAATGGAGGTCGTGAAAGTCATGGTTCAATGGAATCGAGATAGGAACAGAAATTGGAAGATTCACAGTCCAACCGAGATCGTGGTTCGATAATGATTGGAATCACTTACGTTGTGAGAATAATTGGTGGATCGGAGCTAGTTGATTCGAATTCTTCTTCAGGAAGCTTGGGAATCTGCTAAGTGAGTTAAGATATGACTGTGAGTAAAACGGAAGAAGAAGGCATCTCACCAGCTTATATACGCAAGCGGAGGGACTCGAATCGACACGAACGACTCAAGCCTCTTATAAGTCGCTAACAACTCAACGACTCAGGGTAGCATGAGTTAAGATGAGTCGAAGCACATGACCTACGACGTAGGCACGTACTTCGAGGGGCAAATGTTAACCCTGTTGTGATTCACGACTTAAGAGTTATGCGACTTAGTGGGCCAAGAGACCAAGCGACTCGTCAACTTAAAGTTCCTAACGACTCAAGAAACCTCGCGACTTAAGGAACGGACCGACTCAACTGGTTACGACTCAATTAGCTCGCGAGTTAAGGTTAGAGGCGACTTAGAGGAATGGAACAACTCAACGACTCAGGGTTTGTAACAACTTGGTGGATCAACGAATTAACGGGTTAAGGCACTTAACGAGTTAGTGAGTTAGTAAGCAAGCTAACGAGTTAGCTTGTTAACGAGTTAGTGAGTTAGTGAGCAAGCTAACGAGTTAGCGAGTTAGCGAGTTAGTAAGAAAGCAGGCGGGTTAGCGAGTTAACAGGCTCACATGTTAGGAAATGAACGACTTAACTAATGAGAGGTCCGAGCGGCTTAAATCAATCCGAAACAATCACCAAATGACTTACTGTTTTTAAGTCGTTCACGACCTGTTAAGTCGTAACCCGTGTCCCTATAACACGTTAACTCGCGAATGCTTACCTTAAGTTGCAAACGAGTCAAGCTAACCCGTGAGATCCTCTACCTCGTGAAGACTTACCTTAAGTCGCAGCAGAGTTATGCTAACCCGTGAAGTTCTATAAGTCGCACACGGCTTAGTCCAGGAAACTCTATAAATATGGCATGCGCTCCAACATACAAGGGACCTTTTTTGGCCAATCATTTCAAGCGCCAATACTCTGCTGAATTCTCAACTCACCCGACACTTCAAGTTCGAAAGACATTTCAACTAACTTCAAGGGAAAATCTAACGCAATCTACATGGATTCGAAGAATTATTCTCTACCAAAGTTCTAGTTGTTTGTCTCGTCATAATTGTAATTGAGGATTGTTGTAAAGTTGTAATCGGTTTAGCAATAAAGAGAATTAAAGTGGACGTAGGCTTGCCTTGAGCCGAACCACTATAAAATCGTTGTTATTCACTGCTTTTTCTGTGATTTTCTGCTTATACTCTGCTCCCGAATCATCGGGTGGTGCTTTCACAACTACACTTCATACACCGGGGTGTTAGCGTTCAAATTTTAGCGTTAACATACTACACCTTGAAATGATTGATTTCCCTCAATTTATAGTGAAGATATTTTATATTGTGCTAACGTCTGTGGATGCAGGGGAACACAGGTTAGAGGGATCCAGCTGGATCCCTCGACATTTATTTAAATTATTTAATACACTCTGTTGTGATTATTTGATATTCTGTGATGTATTGTATTGGAATATAGAATGCTATGGCTCGATTTGATATGATTGGGTATAATGGATTACCAAAAATATATAAATTGGATTCTGGAAAGATAATAAATGAAGTGAATTTGTAAGTAAAATAATTATAGAAAATTTGAATAAATTTAAGAATCAATTGGAAAAGAAATAAAGTGCCCTTAAAAATTCTAATAAATAAATCTTAAGTTAGTATGGGAAATTTGAATAATTAGAAGATCAATAAATTTTAAATTTTAGTGTTATTATTTCAAAAGAATAAACATTTATTTAAATTTTAAGATTCCAATTTATTGGAAAAGAATAAAGAAGAAATTCGGAAGAAGCCGAAATTGGTATATTTCAATTAAATGGTATAAAATCAAATGGAAAATAATAATAATAAATATAAAGTCCATAATTAATGAAGTTTGAGATAAACTAATAAGTAGAGAAATTTATTTCAAATGAAATAAATTGGGAATCAATTTGGAAAATTGGTTTAAATGATTGAAGTTGGAGTTCTCCCTGGATAACGAAGTACGTTTTCAAAGTAAATTTTTAAATATAAGTTATAAGATTAAAAGTTGTTTTAAAAGTAATTTTTGAAAAATTTCTTATTTCTTATATTGAACTTCTAAAGTAAGTATTTTCCCTTAATTTACTATAGTAGTAATTATTTAAAGAATGACTTAGTATTATGTTTCTAAAAGTATAATTTTAGTTTTATATTTATTAAGTAACCTTATTATATACTATGTATTTTTAACAAATTATTTAAGTAGTTTTATCCTAAGTGTTTTAAAGTATATATTTCAAAGTAAAGTGTTTTAAATTATTTTAAAAATCTATTTTTGTGCTTGGTGATTTCAGAGGAGATATAAAATATTTGGGAAAGTCGATTCTGAGAAGAATGATGGTTTTGAATCTGTTTTCAAAGGATTGAAAATAGAAATATATCTTGTGAAGATATTTTTAAGATTAGAAAATTATTTATTGGTTGATGGTTGTTTTGTGAATATAATTGATAGTTAAATAACCGACTATCAATATTGGACAAACACGCTGATCGTTTCGAAGAGACCGGGATCGGGATTTTTTTTCTCGAAAACCACTTCGATCTGATTTGTACGTTCCGTGAAACATGTTTGGATTCGAAGATGGAGCAGTGAAGTGCAAGGGCTAGTCGCTACTAATCCTGAGGATATTTCCAAAATGGATGTAGTAGGAATAGTGCCTTCGGTTCCGTTCGAACCCGGGACGGACTTGTATGGATGAATGCTGGCGAAAACATCGTCAGGTGTACGATGGGCATTCAAAGAAATATGTTCTATAAAGGTAACGCTTAGCCTCAAGCCTCATCAAATGGGAATGACTGAAAATCAGGGGATATGCAGCAGGGCTAGGTGGGTAGCACCCAAGCAGGGTGAGGTCATTCCAGTCTAGATGTCCCTCTTTATTTCGGCTT
This sequence comes from Allium cepa, assembly GCA_030765085.1. Taxonomy (NCBI): domain Eukaryota; kingdom Viridiplantae; phylum Streptophyta; class Magnoliopsida; order Asparagales; family Amaryllidaceae; genus Allium; species Allium cepa. Next base: position 155,524,521 of record CM060929.1, on the reverse strand, counting down.
AGTGGGCGGTTGTTGATCCCAACCACGGGGTGATCTCACTCGGGGCTGTCCAGTAAGGGATGGTTCCGGCCTTGTGTTGCAGGGGAGCGGGCGTTCTCCTCCGTACGGTGATCTGGGCCCCGTACTATGCCAGGTGTTACCCCAGTGCCTAGTAATTAGTTGGAAATCCATTCTCCCTACGAGCCTTGTACGAGTTTTGTTTGTATTACCCACTCTGTGGCTAGTAGCTGGAATTTAATAATGTAACAATTTCGGCTATTTTATAAGTACTTGTATATAGACCCTATTATAATATCGGAGGATTTCTATAGAAATTGTTTTAGCTATCGTAAGGTAAAAACCCGACATGTTTTTTTTTGTGGCGTGGTCTTACGATATGCTCTTGTTTTCAAAGGATTTTTGAAAACTTTAATAATCAATTGGGTGTGATTTTCTCACGCTGGTATTCCAGACTGACTCGGGTATTATTTAGCTGTAATGCTCGGGTCAGACTGAGTATTATAGGATACAGGATTGATGTTGTGGGGCTCAGGAGACAAGCTAGATGTCGATACGTACTCTTATACTTGTTTAAGTTGTTATGTATCCATTGTATGTTATTGATGTGAGCTGTGATTGATGTACTCTGATGATGTAATATATGTAAACAGATATATTTGACTTTGAGTAAAGATCATTTATTATCTATTATATTTTATTCTGCTGCAATCGTTAGATTCTGTTGTTGTTTTCAATTCTCTTCTTCTACCTCTTCTTCTTTAACCCAATGGTTCGTATTTCTGTACAACTTGAGTTGATTGTTGTAGAATAGCATTGACTCAAGGGGTACGGATTTGCGGGCTGTTACACTTGGTACCAGAGCATAGGTTGGTGATAACCTTGGCTCTAGTGGGAATTTACTCATAAAATAGAGTTTATAGTACTCTAAAATGAGTTTGAGCGTATTAATAGATATGAGCGTGTATTTGTTAGGGAATATAAATTCTTTTAATATTGTGTTGATTGATTTATTGAGTGGCATATGAACCTTCGTCGACACAGTCTGCGCAACTGTATAGAAGGGGTTTCTAAGCACTTGAATAGAGCAATCGACACGGTATTGTTTTAAATATGGGTAAATGAAATAATTTTACCCAAAAACATATTTTGATATAAATAATAGTTTTTGAAAACTATGTAACTAATATACGGTTGCTTGGATCTTAGAAATGATGATATTAAAGTATTATCATTGTTAAGTGAAAATTTAACTAGAAATTGAAATATAATTAAAAATTTAAGGGATAAATTCATTTTAGAATGAAATTTCTAAATATGAATTATAGATGTAAATTATAAATTGAAATATAATTAATTGAGAATTTGTATAAGCATAAACTATACAAATACATTATAGTTAAAATTTGAATTAAAATAGAATTTGAAAACTTGAAAACCCCGGAGGTTTTGGAAGTATTGTGGAGGTAAATAGTATTATTATTGTTTTTGGGTTTTGTCTGAAAAGAAATGTGTTTTAAATGGATTTTGGAAGTGATATAGCATTGAAATCACTTGGATTATTGGAAAATAATTCTGAAGATGACGGTTGCATCATCAGTATTCATTTTCGAATTTCTAAGTGATGGAGTGCTGCCAAATTGATTTGTTCAGGAAAAACGAGTAGTTTTTGAAAATTTCAAAGGAAATTTGTTGGGATAAAACTAGGATTGGATTAAATTTTGAGAAATGAGATTTGAGATGTTGGAGATTTCAAAGTAATTTGAAACCAAAGCCGGGAATTTAAAAATCCTGATGAGATAAATTGTAAGCTTATAAATTGAGATGAGTTTTAAATCAGGATGGAAATATAAGCTTTGAATGTGGAAATTAAAATTTAAGGTGAAAAGTTAAAAATAAAATTTACTTGGATCAAGGAAATAAAAATCTAACTGGATTGGAATAAATTGAATAGGTTGGAAATAATATCCAGTTGTATTCGAATTAAGTTAAAGTATAACTGAATTGGAATAAGAATTCAATTGAATTAATGAGTGGAATTGGATACTTACCTGAATAAATGGAAAATAGGTTGGATAAGGATTGAATTGGAATAAGTAAACCAAAATATCTGATAAAAGAATTAAAATCCAAGGTAACAAAAATATGCTTGGGATATAAATAAGCATAAGGCTTGAGTTAAAATAAAAGAAAAACATATTTAACCCTAAAATGAATGGAAATGTGTGAGAATAATAAGTTGTGACTTATTATTTTTAAAATGGAATACAAAGCCCAAATTTAATATTTTGATGAATTGGAAAATGAAAAGGAAAACCAAACTTGAATTATAAGGTATATTGAATTTAAGAAAATAAAATGAAATGATATTTGGAATAAAAATTCAAGTGTTGGATTATCAACAAGGAAAGAACTAATTAGATAATAAATTAGTTAATGACATTGAATTGTGAGTTTATGATGAAGTTTGGAAATAAACTCAAATTGTAAATTAAAATTGATTCAAATTGTTGATGAAGTGAAAGTAATTGAGAATGAAGATGAATTGTGAGTTAATAAATTGGTTGGTAAATTAAAAGTGAATAATAGAAGCAGAACTTGAGTTATTAATAAAAATTAGACTTGAAGTGTTAACAAAATAAACATAATTTGAAAAGTATAGAATAAAAATGAACTGGATTGAAATAGTAATGGTATGAATTGCAAATAAAAATCCTAATAAGTGGAAATAAATTGGAAATGGCCTTTTAATAAATTGAATGATTTAAATCTGGAAAGTTAAATTTTATAATAACTAATCAAATAAATTTTTAGTTTTAAATGAGATTGGATTGAGATAGAATCAAATTAAATTGAAAAGAGAAATTTGTTTGCAAAATGAAGTGAGCATAAGAATAGAAAAAAAGGGATTTACTTGGGAATAAAATGGGCTTAAGTATAAAATTGGCGTGAATAAACTTCAGCTAAAAGATGGAAAAGAGTTGAATTGAATTCAACTAAAAATTAAGTTTAATAATAGTGGATTGAATTTAAATCAAGTAAAAATAAATTTTAATTGAAATAAAATTCGGTGAGTTGCCGATAATATTTGATGAAATGAAAATGCTTAAACAAATAATTGTAAACCATTTAAATTATTAAGGGATTGAAATAACCTGAGACAATAAGGAAAATAGAATGTTTCGAGTTTATTAGAATGATTTAAGTGAATGTGGATAAACTAATTATATTGAATAAATAAATGATGGAATAAATAAGTATCAACTGAAGTGTTGGTTTAAATGAGTTGAGAAATGGTTATTGAATGAAATAGCCTGGATTGTTTTCGAGCTAAAAAAAACAGTTTGGAATAAACAAATATGGAATGAAATGCAAATGAATGGATTGTAAATGAAAATTTAAATGGAATGTGTCGAGCTAAATAAATGATTGTGAATGGATTAAAATAAAAGGGAAATTTAAGTGGCAATCAAGATGAACCTACATTGTAAATGGTTTTGAATGAACTAGTTGGATAATAAAATGAGATGCAAAGTGAATGGTATTCAAATTTAAATGCAAGGAGAATGGGAATATATAGATTGTGAATAAATTTGAAAATGTAATAGAATTAATTATAAATCGAGTTGAAATCCATTTACATTGGTTATAAAACATAAATATTTGTTTGTTCACATAGATTTTGTCAAATTTGCATAAAATGAATATCATTGGATGTAAATGGAGGTGATTAAAATTCTATGGATTAATAGAAGTGAAATAAGTTGATTTTGAAAGCAATGGAATTAAATATGAATTGAGTGTCAAACCATTCAAATTGTCTGAAAATGGTTATAAATTAATTGAAACAGTTGAGTTAGCATGGAAACTATATAAATTGCTTATGGAAAATGTTGGATGTGCATTTCTTTAGAATTCATATGTTTTAACCATTGCAACTAAGTGAAATATAGTTAAACTGCATATATTCGGCACTTACATGTTTAAATTGAGTAAGTACAGGTACCTGGAAGCCGTGTGGCTGGATTTGGTTGTGCTATTTGCTAAAAATAATAAGCCGCTTGCTTAAAATGCTAAATAAGGTACGCCTACGCAATAAAAATAGGAAATATGAACTGTTTTTGGTTTTTCCGACTGGGTGGGTCGATGTATATATATTTATCTCTTTTATCAAATTGCAAAAGCTCCTCCGTACAAAGAGGACTCTGCCAAGAAATTTCAGAAATTTTGGGAGTTAGAAAATTTTTGGAAATTTTGGGAAAATTTTGTTAACGACAAACGATTTCAAAACTGAAAATTGAAATAAAATTAGTAAATGAAACTAACTTAAATAATGACATGAATTGGTTATAAATGAAAAATAAAATTTAAATATTCAAAGTTAAAGATAAATTGAATTTGTATGGAAATGAAAGAATCAATGTGAATAAAAATAGATATAAACTGAAGTGGTAAGACGGAAATAAATAAAGAAACATATATCATGCTTATGTTAACTTACGTAAGGAATGGTTAATTCTTAACTGGAAATTGAATATTGCAAATATATTCTAACTTGATATTTGGATGAATATTGACATTTGGTAAGGAAATCGATAAAATGTTTTTGGGATGTTGTGATTGGATATTAGTGCTAAGCAGGTTATGCAGGTATTATAAAAGGGAAAAGAGAATTTGTTTTTGATTTCAAGAAGATAAATTTGAAATGCTCGACAAAAAGGTATGTGTTTATTTGTGAAATTTGATTGGGATTTTGGATTAAGCCACTTGGCTTTTCGTTTTCTTTTTTGTTTTGGGAGGCTGTAGAGCCATTTTGTAGTTGTACCGAGCTAGCCGCGCAAAGGAGAAGCTGGCGAATTTTTTCGGGAATTCAAGGAGTTAGAAAATTTTGAGAAAATTTTGATAATTCAAGATTTAGTTTAAATTGAAACTTGAATGGTGAAACGAATAGTATAGTTTGAAGCTTTGGGAGAGTTGAGAAGTTAATAAGGATGATAATGGGTCTTTTATAAAAAGATAGTTGGTAAGATGTTAAATTGCTATATTGGACCATTCTTCCTAACTTGTAATTTCGGGGACGAATTTCTTTTAAGGGGGGAGGAATGTGACGACCAGGAATTTTTGAGCATTTGAAATCGAAATATTTAATCGATTGTAAATATTCAAAGGAGTAATTTTAACTTGAATCACAAATGTCACAAATTATTTGATAATTAAATTTTTGAACTAAATAATTTAAAGTTGAGTAAAATGTTGAATCTGGAATTTTAAGCTTGTTAAAAATAATTTGAAGGCTTATCAAATTTATATCGATAATATGGAAAATAGTAAAAGTGATAAAATTGAATTTTGAAGTGTTTTGTTCAGTTTTGAAATTTATATCGTTTAAATTGAATTTAAACAATAATAATAATAGCCTTTCGAGGCACAGTCTCAGAATTTAACGAAACCACTTCCATTGGGTCTATAATATTGAATTGTTAACAGATTTCAAATTTCGTAGCTTTCGGAATTAGAAAGTGAGCGTACGATAGATAAACGCGCTGAGATTGTAAGTCGGAAATTTAAATATAACAACTTATTTAGTGGTGAAACCCAAATTGTGACAAGTTGATATGAATCATATCAGTAGTCAACCCTCATCAGTGAAGCGTGCTCAAGACGTTTGTCTGGGTTAAATCAATCTATCTCCTATTTCCTTTTAGAAAAAAAGCGATAAAATACGAACGAAATCAGAGAATTAAAATGGTCGTTCGTTCCTCTAGGTCACGATTTGTTCAAAAACTTAAATGGCCGAAGACTTCTTCTTTCTGGCATCTTCATTTTCAAAATCAGGATGAAATCAAATTCCCTTTTTATTTTTCGTTCGTTCGAAACCAAATCGCACGAATTCGTTCAAATTTATTGGGAGCGGTCGCGAGCTTTGAATGAAGGGGCGTCGTTTGTGCTGGAATCGAAAGTCGCGACAGGTCGCAAATCTCGAACGACGAGCTTCGGTGGCGAATCTGGAGGAGGCGAATCTCGTGACTGTGAAAGCTCGCGGTGAGAATAGGAGGAGGTAGATCGATTCACGTTGTTGTTGTAGCTCGAACTTGTTAATGATGGCTCGCGTGAGGCTACGGGAAGGTGTAGTTCGAAGTGAGGCTGGGAATTGTCGTGGTCTCGAGAGAAGGAGGTTCTGCTAGTGGGTATGGCTCTCTGTTCTATTCTTTTAACTCAAATTGTCTTTTAAATTTAAAAGGAAGTGAACTTGAATAAAAAAAAGAAAAAAAAAAGATTTAAACAGAAAATTTATATATGATAAGACTTTGGAAAAAAAATAGGGATTTCAAATATTTGACAGTTTATATAAAAATCATATTTTTTTTATGTAAAAAGTAAGTATAGATTTTTAATGTGGGCATATGTGTTTCCAAAAATAAATATACATATCATAAAACTTACTAGTTTAATTTTGAAATAATGGGGATTTATTTGGTAAATTAGTTTATTTAATTATTTTAGCTACTAAGAAATTTTGAAGGACAAATTAATTAAATTTATTTGCTTGTTAATTAAAACTTATTTATGGTAATTACCTGGTTGATTTAATCCAAATATTAATAGAATAATCTAAAATCTGTACAAGGTCTGAAATCGAGAAATCAAACCAAGAATGAAGTGGATTGCAAATGTAAAGAAAAAGGTGAGTTAATCTCACTCAGTTAGATTTAAATTTAAATTTAAATGATTAAATTTAAATAATAGTATGAATGGTTGAATTAATTGTTGTGTTATATAGTAGTATATACTACACCTTGAAATGGTTGATTTCCCTCAATTTATAGTGAAGATATTTTATATTGTGCTAACGTCTGTGGATGTAGGGGAACACGGGTTGGAGGGATCCAACTGGATCCCTCGACATTTATTTAAATTATTTAATACCCTCTGTTGTGATTATTTGATATTCTGTGATGAATTGTATTGGAATATTGAATGTTATGGCTCGATTTGATATGATTGGGTATAATGGATTACCAAAAATATATAAATTGGATTCTGGAAGGATAATAGAAGAAGTGAATTTGTAAGTAAAATAATTATAGAAAATTTGAATAAATTTAAGAATCAATTGGAAAAGAAATAAAGTGCCCTTAAAAATTCTAATAAATAAATCTTAAGTTAGTAAGGGAAATTTGAATAATCAGAAGATCAATGAATTTTAAATTTTAGTGTTATTATTTCAAAAGAATAAACATTTATTTAAATTTTAAGATTCAAATTTATTGGAAAAGAATAAAGAAGAAATTTGGAAGATGCTGAAATTGGTATATTTCAGTTAAATGGTATAAAATCAAATGGAAAATAATAATAATAAATATAAAGTGCATAATTAATGAATTTTGAGATAAACTAATAAGTAGAGAAATTTGTTTCAAATGAAATAAATTGGGAATCAATTTGGAAAATTGGTTTAAATGATTGAAGTTGGAGTGCTCCCTGGATAACGAAGTACGCTTTCAAAGAAAATTTTTAAATATAAGTTATAAGATTAAAAGTTGTTTAAAAATAAGTTTTGGAAAATTTCTTATTTCTTATATTTAACTTCTAAAGTAAATATTTTCCGTTAATTTATTATAGTAGTAATTATTTAAAGAATGACTTAGTATTATGTTTTTAAAAGTATAATTTTAGTTTTATATTTATTAAGTAACCTGATTATATACTATGTATTTTTAACAAATTATTTAAGTAGTTTTATCCTAAGTGTTTTAAAGTATATATTTCAAAGTAAAGTGTTTTAAATTATTTTAAAAATCTATTTTTGTGCTTGGTGATTTCAGAGGAGATATAAAATATTTGGGAAAGTCGATTCTGAGAAGAATGATGGTTTTGAAACTGTTTTCAAAGGATTGAAAATAGAAATATATCTTGCGAAGATATTTTTGAGATTAATAAATAATTTGTAAAATTATTTATTGGCTGATGGTTGTTTTGTCAATATAATTGATAGTTAAATAACCGACTATCAATATTGGACAAACACGTTGATCGTTCGAAGAGACCGGGATCGAGATTTTTTCTCTCGAAAACCACTTCGATCTGATTTGTACGTTCCGTGAAACATGTTTGGATTCGAAGATGGAGCAGTGAAGTGCAAGGGCCTGTCGCTACTAATCCTGAGGATATTTCCAAAATGGATGTAGTAGGAATAGTGCCTTCAGTTCCGTTCGAACCCGGGACGGACTTGTATGGATGAATGCTTGCGAAAATATCGTCAGGTGTACGATGGGCATTCAAATAAATATTTTCTATAAAGGTAACGCTTAGCCTCAATCCTCATCAAATGGGAATGACTGAAAATCAGGGGATATGCAGCAAGCCTAGATGGGTAGCACCCAAGCAGGGTGAGGTCATTCCAGTCTAGATGTCCCTTTTTATTTCGACTTACTGGACGGTTGCTGATCCCAACCGCAGGGTGATCTCACTCGGGACTATCCAGTAAGGGATGGTTCCAACCTTGTGTTGCAGGGGAGCGGGCGTACTCCTCGGTACGGTGATCTAGGCCCCGTATTGTGACAGGTGGTACCCCAGTGCCTAGTCATTAGTTGGAAATCCATTCTCCCTACGAGCCTTGTACGAGTTTTGTTTGTATTACTCACTCTGTGGCTAGTAGCTGGAATTTAATAATGTAACAATTTTGGCTATTTTATAAGTACTTGTATATAGACCCTATTATGATATCAGAGGATTTCTATAAAAATTGTTTTAGCTATCGTAAGGTAAAAACCCGACATGTTTATTTGTGGCGTGGTCTTACGAGATGCTTTTGTTTTCAAAGGATTTTTGAAAACTTTAATAATCAATTGGGTGTGATTTTCTCACGCTGGTATTCCTGACTGACTCGGGTATTATTTAACTATAATGCTCGGGTCAGACCGAATATTATAGGATACCGGATTGATGTTGTGGGGCTCAGGAGACGAGCTGGATGTCGATACGTACTCTCATACTTGTTTATATATATTCCGCTATTTAATTTGTTATGTATCCATTGTATGTTATTGATATGAGCTGTGATTGATGTACTCTGATGATGTAATATATGTAAACAGATATAGTTGATTTTGAGTAGAGATCATTTATTATCTATTATATTTTATTCCGCTGCGATAGTTAGATTCTATTGTTGTTTTCAATTCTCTTCTTCAACCTCTTCTTCTTTAACCCAATGGTTCGTATTTCTGTACAACTTGAGTTGATTGTTGTAGAATAGTGTTGACTCATGGGGTACGGATTTGCGGGCTATTACAAAAATACAGCAGAATTTCTTAGATGTAGTGAAGTCTCCAGTACGAGCAGATGACTTCTCTGAACCAATCAACTAGAAGGGCTGAAAGTGGAATCGATAGTTGGATCCCCATAGAAAGTTCCAAACTCCAAAAGTGAGTCTTAAATGCTGTATTACTCAATCTGACCCGAGCGTAAAGCAAAACACAAAACACTCGAGTCAGGATTAACATTCTTATATCAATAAATTCAACTAAAGTGAAATATCAACTGGAATATAAGTGACTTAAAGGATGTATGAGATAACCATCCTCTAAAGATCCGTGGAACTACCTATAATATCGAAATATACACTATAACACTGCGGTCGTTTCAAATTATTTCATATTTCAAACCCAAAATATCATTTTCATTTGAAGTATATCTATTTCCAAAATATATATATTAAATAATTTATACAGTAAAGTATATGTAATATCCTCAAACTTCACAAATCGCTTCAATTTTCAACTCGACTTCCCAATTCAAATTAAATTCAATTAGATTAATAAATTTCTAATCAATTAAATCTCTGACCCAAACAAATTCAAATTATATTTATTTCAAATACAGATCTGAATCCCAAATTTACCATTTAAATTCTAATATATTTCAAAACTTTAATATTCAACATTTCAAAGTTCGATTTAACAGTTTTATATAGATCTCGATTCAACCTCATTGTTATTTAGTTTTGAAATGTTCACTTAATAAACTCAGTAATAATTAAATAATCTTAATTTACCTTTAACTAAATATTCCTTTTGATTTGTTTAAACTAGAAATATCCATTCAATCACTTTAAATCAAATATAAGTTATAGATCAAATCTTAAACTTCAAATTCAATAGTTCAAATCAATCCAATTATGTAGAATTCTTAATTAAATACAATTTCAATTAATTCAACTTTATCTTCTCAACCTTACTTGTTCAAATTATTACAACAATCTAATTTTGAAATATAGGTTTACATAAATAATTAAACATATTATATGTATTAAATCAATCTCAATAATATTTTTTTAAAATTTATATATAAAATTACATTTATATATAATAATTTAAGCACCAATATTTATTAAAACTCATATATTTCTTTTCAAACCAAAGAAATTATTTTCAAACATTTATATATATGGATCAAAGGTGTCTGTATATATTTTCCTATCCTATGGTCAAGTGATATGGATATTTATCATTTCAATCCGTAATTTAAATATATACGGGTAGATATCATTTCGACCCGCAATCCCAAATTCAATTCAAATGAAAATCGCTTGGGTCTATCATTTCAACCCCTAACGATTTTCCCCTACTCTAAAGTCCGTTCGGGTATGCATCATTTCAACCCATAGTGAATTCTATACTAACAGGGAACTTCCAGAGTGATAACAAATAATATAATAAAATAACATGTATCATCAATAACAATATATATTATAAACAACAGGATATGGTGTCATATCCCAAGGGTGAACCATTACAGATAAAAACATATATGACGATTTAAAAAACTACATTAGCATATTTCGATTTTCATTTCAATTGAAATTAAATCTAATAAACATAAGAACGTTAATCGTGAGTGATTTCTCACCTTTTGAGGCTAGAGAGATTTGACACTAAAATGAGTTACGAATCCAAGCACGAATTTCAAAGCAAATCAAAATTGGCACGAATTTGACGAACGAAGCTGATAGATAGGGAATCAAGGATCAAAAATCAGTTTGATATGAATGAAACAAAATGTATATTATATTATTATTAAAAATTTATAAAAATCAATCCGACAATTATAGAATAAAATATATATATATATAAACAAAGGTTTAAATAACCTCATACCGTAAGCATAAAGTAAAAGATATTAATATAGAAAAGGTTTATATTAAATCTAACTTTTGTATATACATATAAAATACCATATATAAAATTCATATAGTAGCCTATTTCCCAAAACCACCTTTTAATACCATACCTTTAAGGTTATGGAACACGACATCAACCTACATCTAGTTATCTCAGTATCAAAAAAATTCAGTATAGGATATGCTTATATTTTATAACCAGACTTATACATAAAGAAACTCTCGATTATAACTTAATATAGTACATGTGTAAACTCATGTATGAAAACTGTCACATTTATGCAAACTTAAACTATATAGACTGACTTGTAAACAAATAACTTATAATATAAAACTGATAACTTTGTTTAATAACGACAGACCACTTAACTTATATACAAGCCAAACTTATATACACGTAAATAATAAATTATATACAGCAGCTTATGTGTATACTAAACCAACATCTTTTGTATGGGAAATGGCAGGGGGTGAAAGGGAAATATTCACTCACAGAGGAGGGAGGAGCGTTTGTGGCGTGGGTATATGGGCGATGACTGGAGGTTGGAATGGTGAACGAAGCTAGGTGCTGGTTCGGGTCTTGCTACTCATGGACGAGGCGGATCAGCTACTAGAGGTGGGTGTGGGGTCGGGTTAGGAGATGGCAGCAAGGGGATGGGCGGTCGAGTTGTTGGTGACGAGGAGATTGCGACAAATAGGAGCAGGTGGAAACGTTTGACAAATAGGAGTAGGAGCAAGCATATGAAATGTATTTCTCAGAGCAGAGGAACAAAAGAGGAGAGGGAGAAGAATATAAGGATGGAATTATATAGGTCAAGATGAGCAACCGTCCATTACAATAAATGTATAAAGTTTTATGAACGCAAAAATAACGTACCGATATAAATGTAAAGTAACGAATATGGAAAAAAATTCAAGCGCAGATTTCAGGGGATAATAAAGGAAATGACCGGTCACAATTTAAACTGACACAGATAAGGTAAGGAATATATATATATAAATTTCGTATCGAATATGATATGTTTGTTGAAGCCAATAGCATCAAAAGTCAAGGAATGAAAAAGGCAACAGGGAAAAGAATGGAACAAATAAAAATGTAACGTATCAAATTAAATATGAGCAGTTTTACAAGCAACGGTCACCCATTGATTTAGCTGACTAATATTAAAGCAATTGATTGATGCGCCTTTAAATTTTGAAATGCAAAAGAAATCAAATGGTCACGGATCCGGTACCGAAATGGTTACAGGTTTCGTGGATTCCACTGTGTACCGGACTTCAAAACAAAAAAATACATATACCATAGAGATCTGCTCGACGAGACGATCAAAACGGTATACGGATATCAGTGGTACGATTGAATTATAAAAATTCGAATTTCCACTAGCAGAGAATGCAGCTAAAACGCAGAAAATAAGATCGACGGGGCTAAAGAAGTCCGAATTTGGAAAAAACGAGAGATGTCGTCTCACTCAGAAGAGGATTTAGAAATTTTCTATAGAAAAATATTCACGTTTGAGAATAAATTTATTATCATCAATTGTTAACTGATTTAAATTGAGTTAGAATTACTCTAGAAAATAAACTTTCATATTATTTATTGAAAATTTTCTACCTGCTATGTTAAAATATATGTACTTCAAATATTAAATTCTTATTTCAAAATTTTATTGTTTAAAATTTAAAAAAATTCTAATTAATTTAATAAGTAAAACCTTTAAAATTTTACGGGCTGTTACATTCTCCCCCACTCAAAACTTTTCGTCCCCAAAAAGGAAGAAGGTAAGGGGATAGAAACAACCAGCAGAAAATTAGACCGAAAGACAAGGATAAACAATTAATTTATCCAAATAAATTTCAATTTTTAAATTAATCAATATTCAGCAGTTTGGTTAAACCTCTTTATTATATCCATAATTCATAAATTTATTAAATGTTATCTCAGGATAATTTTCAATTATTATTAATAAATCAATAATCATTTTCTTTAAATATGTTTTATTTAATTAATAACTTCTAAAATATTTATAACACTAAAATTTTTCTATTAAACCATGAAGTATATAAATAAAAAAAAATTAACAGGAAATATTCAAAAAGGAAAGAAGGTGGATTTGGAAAAACAGAATATAGGTGAACCAATAAGCTGAGCAGATTAGGTAGATTCCAAAGAATAGTATCGGGCACGAATAATTAATTCAGAACCATAAGAATTTCAATTTCGAATATTAATACAGAATTTCTTTGCTGGAAATACTTCTATAATAAATACCTTTATAATAATATACTTTTGTAATAAAATACTTTTATAACTCGATGTTTCAACAAGTTTATCCTCGTTCTTGCAGACTCTGGCCATGCGTTGATCAGGCACAAAGCTAGAATTTTTCAAGTACTTAGTAGACCTGTTTCAACACCCAGTGAAAATATTGGAAAAAATTCAAAACCGATATGGAAAGTACAATCCAAATAAATCACCTGGATCGCATGACACATGACAATGGTTACGCCTGGATCCTCCAGGAGACATCCATATCCTTTAAGCAATCGCTGCCTTGCGAATTTCGCCATAAATACCAAAATTGTGGATCGTAGGATACATAACAATGGTTACGCCTAGATCCTGTAGGAAACATGCGTACCTTTTAAGCAAATCTCTGCCTTGCGGATTTCGCCATCACAACAAACTGTGGACCGCAGGATACATAACAATGGTTACGCTTGGATCCCCCAGGAAACATCCCTACCCTTTAAGCAATCTATGCCTTGTGGATTATGCTACCCAAAAAAACGACCACGGGTTACGCCATGGTAGGATACTCGAGTATCACATCCGGAAAACCAAAATCAGAGATAATAATATCGATAGAATGAATCCACAATGTGGCCACAAAGCGGATATCAAGCAGAAGGCACTTTCCTATAATTACTTCGAAAATATATATCATATAGTACCTTTCAAATCCATTTCAAATACCGTACGTATATAAATTTCATTATATATAAGATTCATTTCAAAATTGAATACTTTCCAAAATCAATAGTATATCAAATCACATATATATAGACTTCGATGATATAAGATTTCACTTTTCAAATTCAGTACGTTTCCAAATAGATAGTTTTCAAATCAACTTCATACTTATACAAATCGATTTTATATAAGTTCGATAATTCTCAAATCAAGTATTTAGTAAAACAAGGTTCTAAGTTCCAAATCATTTCAATATCAATTCAAATATATAGAGTTATACCAAATCGAATCCGAAACTTGAGGACTGAACACTGGCTTACTTTAAATAATTTCAAATATATATATATATATACCTATATCTTTCGAATATCAAACCATACTTTGAAATCTAAAATCAAAATTGGTTCCACAAATTCACTCGTATAGCAAAGCTACTAAAAGGGCCTTTCTCCCACTTTGAAACTTGAAAATTAATGTCGTTGATTCGTGCACTCATCACCGAATTTATTTTCCAGTGACACAAGTCAATTCTGGACTTCTATTTTCTTGAAAACTTCTTTGAACATTCTTCGATATCATTGGAACTCATTTGAAACATTTCTTATTAGGAAAATAATTTCAAATCGTATCATTATATATTTTCAAAACCTTAAAACCAATTTCAATATACCGGAATCCAATCTCTCAAATTTCAAATTCAAAACCCTTTCAATTATAAATCATTTTTATATAAATCAAATTTCTTATAAAAATTTCAAAATCCAAATATTTTTAAAACTCTGAATTCTCGTTTTCAAAAGGTATATAATCCTTATCGAAAACATTTTCTCTTTTATACCTGGAAAAAAAAATTCATATCAAAATAGTAATTTCGATATATAAAACAATTTCTAAAACACAAACAACCCGATTTTTTAAAGGATGATTCTAGAACGAATCCTGGAACGAGATAAGGTTGAAGTCAAATTCAGAAGGGATCCTACTCAATGAGAATCCTAACCAAGATTTCGATGTATATTAACCTATATCAATTCAAAGGAGTTTCTTTCATTAGTGAAAAATCACAAATTCCCATCAAGCGAAATGCTAAAGCATGATTATATCTTAAGTTCGACACACCGACTTTTACTAGGAAAAGGATGTAATAGAGTTCACCTAATACAACTCAACATATCTGCTGATAACAAATAGATTCCACTGATCCTTGCTTCTACAAGAACAAAGCATCGGTATTCCTTCTGTCGGGTGGTGCTTCAACGGGTCCAGTACACTTCACATCAAGGTGCCCCCAATTGTGACATTTCTTGGATGAGTAGATTATTTTCCCATCTTCCCTAGTGAACTTCGGGAAGGCAACAGCTCGAGCAGGACGCAGCACAGCTTGCCTTCCGCGCTGTCTCTCAGAACAATCACTGGCTATATGTCCAATCTGCCTACAGTGGTAGCAACTGGTTGGCTTGTCGGTTGATGCAGTAGATGCCGATTTCATTTTCTTCACTTTCAGGCAGCGACTTGGGAAGTGTCCCTTCTCACGACACTTAAAGCAGAAAATATCGGATCGAAAGCGCTTGCCCTCGTTCTTTTTTCCATCCTGCACATGGCTGCATAGTGCCCCTTTTCCTAACACCGATAACAAATAACATGGTCTTAAGGACCAGGTTCTACCCTTTCTCTCCATAGCCTCTCCTGCTCCTCGATTGCTTCCTCTCATTCCATACGGGCTAATGCACTTTATGCTCGACGGGTTACTTTCTGCTCTTCCGATATTGCCGTTACAAAATAGTTTCCTATCATTGAAGGAATCCAAAATCAAACAAGATATAGGTTCAAATTTTAAAAGGAAACTTAATCAAAGGAAGTTTCAAAACAAAGTGGAAAGGCTCGAAGAAAGATGAGGAAATAATAATTCAAAATAGAAGCTGGATATACTTCTCTAAGAATATAAATAGGGGGAGGCAAACACGAATTTAAGAACTAAGATAGTGATCTCAAATTAGAGGAATTCTAATCAATTAGAATTCCGATTCGAAGATAGGCTCGAATGAAAGTGATTCTGCAAATAAATTTACTATATAAGATAAGTTTGCCTAGAGGCAAAGCTCTGATGCCAACTGTAACAACCCGGTATTTTCAACCATTCACATCTGCACATGCCGGAGTTAAATTGCCCAAAATATCATATTGTTAATTTAAATTTGGTAAAACTCAGCATATGCAGTAGAAAAAATAAATCACAGAATCACTTATACAGAGTAGTCCAATAATACGCAGCGGAATAAATAAATAGTAGTCATGAAGCTACTATATAAACATCAGAGTTAGAAATAAAATACAATAGAATATCTCAGATGTAGTGAAGTCTCTAGTACGAGCAGATGACTTTCCTGAACCAATCAACTAGAAGGGCTGAAAGCGGAATCGATAGTTGGATTCCAAAACGAAGCTCCAAACTTCAAAAGTGAGTCTTAAATGTGGTATTACTCAGTCTGATCCAAGCGTAAAGCAAAATACAAAACACTCGAGTCAGGATTAACATTCTTATATTAATAAATCCAACTCAAGTGAAATATCAACTGGAATACAAGTAACTTAAAGGATGTTTGGGATAACCATCCTCTAAGGATCCGTGGAACTATCTACAATGTGGAAATAAACACTATAACACCGCGGTCATTTCAAATTATTTCATATTTCAAACCCAAAATATCAGTTTCATTTCAAGTATATCTATTTCCAAAATATATATATTAAATAATTTATGCAGTGAAGTATACGTAATATCCTCAAACTTCACAAATCGCTTTAATTTTCAACTCGACTTTCCAATTAAAATTATATCCAATCTCGATTTATAAATTTCCACTCGATTAAATCTCTGACCCAAACAAATTCAAATTATATTGATTCCAAATGCAGATCTGAATCCCAAATTTACCATTTAAATTCCAGTATATTTCAAAACTTTAATATTCAACATTTCAAAGTTCAATTTAACAGTTTCATATAGATCTCGATTCAACCTCATTGTTATTTAGTCTTGAAATGTTCACTTAATAAATTTAGTAGTAGTTAAATTACCTTAATTTACCTATAAATATTCCTTTTGATTTGTTTAAACATGAAATATCCATTTAATCACTTTAAATCAAAAATCAAGTTATAAATCCATTCTTAAACTTCAAATTCAATATTTCAAATCAATCCAATTAAGTAGAATTCTAAATTAAATACTATTTTAATTAATTCAGCTTTATCTTCTCAACCTTACTCATTCAAAATATTACAACAATCTAATTTTGAAATATATGTTCACATAAATACTTAAACATATTATATGTATTAAATCAATCTCAATAATATTGTTTTTAAATTTGTGTATAAAATTACCATTTATATATAATAATTTAAGAATCAATATTTATTAAAACTCATATATTTCTTTTCAAAACCATAAAAATTATTTTCAAAAATTTATATATAAGGACTAACGTGTCTGTATATATATTTTCATATCCTATGATCAAGTGATAAGGATACTTATCATTTCAATCCATAATTTAAATATATACGGGAAGATATCATTTCGACTTGCAATCCCAAATTCAATTCAATTGAAAATCGCTTGGGTCTATCATTTCAACCTATAACAATTTTCTCCTGTTCTAAAGTCCGTTCGGGTATGTATAATTTCAACCCATAGTGAATTCTATGCAAACATGGAACTTGCAGAGTGATAACAGATAATATAATAATATAACAGACATATATCATCAATAACAATATATATTATAAACAATAGGATATGGTGTCATATCCCACGGGTGAACAGTTACATATAATAACATATATGACAATTTAAATAACTACAACAGCATATTTCAATTGTCGTTTCAATTGAGATTATAATCAATAAACATAAGAATGTTAATCGTGAGTGATTGCTCAACTTTCGAGGCTAGAGAGATTTGGCACTGAAATGAGTTATGAATCCAAGCACGTATTTCAAAGCAAACCAAGATTGGCATGAATTTGACGAACGAAGCTGGTAGATAGGGAATCAAGGTTAAAAAATTAGTTTGATATGACTGAAACAAAATGTATATTATATTATTATTAAAAATTTATAAAAATCAATCCGACAATTATAGGATAATATATATATATATATATATATATATAAACAAAGGTATATACAACCTCATACCGTAAGCACAAAGTAATAGATATTAATATAGAAAAGGTTTATAATAAAACTAACTTTTGTATATATATAAAATATCATATATAAAATTCATATAGTAGCCTCATTCCCAAAACCACCTTTTAATACCATACCTTTATGGTTATGGTACACGACATCAACCTACATCTAGTTATCTCAGTATCAAAAAAATCAGTATACGATATTCTTATATTTTATAGCTAGACTTGTACATAAAGAAACTCTCGATTGTAACTTAATATAATACACATGTAAACTCAGGTATTAAAACTAACACATTTATACAAACTTAAACTATATAGACTGACCTGTTAACAAATAACTTATAATATAAAATTGATAGCTTTATTTAATAATTGCAGACCACTTATCTTATATACAAGCCAAACTTATATACACGTAAATTATAAATTATATACAGCAGCTTATGTGTATATTAAACCAACATCTTTTGTATGTATATACCTTTAGACAAATAGGTCAGTAACTCAATATGATAATGTGTGTAATACTTTGATTATTGTCATAAATATATTAACATATAAATTCTTAACATACAGGTATATTTTCTTAAAGTACGTATCTTATTTTAAACAAATGATGCCACGCCTACATCATACTAACGATATGTATGCATAAAACTAGAAATCAATAGGTAATATATATGTATATATAAAGCTATAAACACCTACATAATATATATAGTATTACCTTAAATATTATACTATGACATATCTATACAGATTTATATAAACTTTTATTTTTATCAACAGAACCACATATATACATTAACTCGTATGAGCTTGAAGCAGATATAACTAAAATTTTAAACATCACATCTAAACTAATAATTTATGCAAAATAATTATATAAAATATATATCACCTTATTATATAAAAGAGAAGAGGTGGGCTATGGGATGATACGGTGCGGCCAGAGGTGGAAGCTAGCTGCAGGATGCTGGAGTGGTGGGCAAACTCGTCGGAGGAAGTGATGGCCGACGGGAGAAAAGGCGAAGAGGCTATGCAATGGAGAAAAGGGGCGGTCGGTGTTGCCAAGGGAAGGCCAGACCATAGTGATGATGGGCGAAGGCAGCAGAAGGGAAGGGAAATATTCACTCGCGGAGGAGGGAGGAGTGTTTGTGGCGTGGGTGTGTGGACGATGACTAGAGGGTGGAATGGTGAACGAAGCTAGCTGCTGGTTTGGGTCATGCTACTCATTTATAAGGCAGATCAGCTACTAGAGGTAGGTGTGGAGTCAGGTTAGGAGATGGCAGCAAGGGGATGGGTGGTCGAGTTTTTGGTGACGAGGAGATTGCGACAAATAGGAGCGGATGGAAAAGTTTGATGAGCAAGCATACGAACTGTATTTCTCAGAGCAGAGGAATAAAAGAGGAGTGGGAGAAGAATATATGGATGGAATTATACAGGCCAAGATGAGCAATAGTCAATTATAATAAATGTATAAAGTCTTATGAACGCAAAAATGACATATAGATGTAAATGTAAAGTAATGAATATGGAGAAAATAAATGAAGCGCAGATTTCAGGGGATAATAAAGGAAATGACCGTTCCCAATTTAAACTGACATAGATAAGTAAGGAATATATATATATATATATATATATATATATAAATTTCGCACTGTATATGATACGTTTGTTGAAGCCAATAGCACCAAAAATAAGGAATGGAAAATGCAACAGGGAAAAGAATGGAACAGATAGAAATGAAACGTATCAAATTAAATATGAACAGTTTTATAAGCAATGGTCACCCATTGATTTACTTAACAAATATTAAAGCAATTGATTGATGCGCGTTTAAATTTTCAAAAGCAAAAGAAATCAAATGGTCACGTATCCAGTATCGACACGATTCTCGGTTTCGTAGATTCCTCTGTGTAGTGGACTTCAAAACACATAAATAAATATACTGTAGAGATCCACTCGAGGAGACAATCAAAATGGTATACAGATATCAGTGGTACGATTGAATTATTAAAATTGGAATTTCCACTAGCAGAGAAATGCAGCTAAAACACAAAAAATAAGTTCAGTTGTTAACCCTCAATTTTCTACGATTTAAGAACTGTACGACTCAAGCAAGGTATGCGACTCAAGCAGAGTGCGCGACTTAACGAGTTAAGGAAACCTCACGACTTAAGGTATGTGACGACTTAACAAGTTAAGGCATGAATGACTTACGACTTAAGGTCAGCACGATCTAACAGCTCAAAGTACTCCACGACTTAACAACTTAAGGTCTGGACGACTTAACGGGTTAAGGTCTACACGACTTAAGAATTGAAACGGTCTAAACAGCTTTCGACTCAAGCAGATCTACGACTTAAAGCAATATACGACTTAAGGAAGTCTACGACTTAAGAGATGGCATGACTTAAAAGGTCTACGACTTAACGACTCAAGGCACGAAAAGGTTAAGACAACTATACTTAAGTCGCAACCGACTTAGGACCTTTGCTAGGTCGATCACGACCTAAGACTACAGAGGCAAGTCCAATACCACGCCATGATTCGTTAACTCGTTGGCGACTTGGGACTTGAGATGTGAATCCAAAAGATCAAACTTACTTCAGTTAAGCCACAAGCCAAGACTTAGTTTAAGTCGGTCACGACCTACGACCTATGATGAGTCGTACACGACTTAAGTAAACAGATAAGAAGCCGCATCCGGTTAACATGTGCGCGACTTAGGACTTGTAACATGAATTCGAACAGATAAGCAAACTTCTACCAAGCTACGAGCTGGACTCAATGGGTCGGCCACGACCTACCCTAAGTCGGTCACGAGTTACGACCTAAGGGGTAAAATTCTCTATAAATACGTACCTACGTTGAACGTGAGGGGGAATTTTGGACAATCTCTTCAAGCGCCGATACTCTGCCAGTTTCTAAACCGAATTTATACTTGAAGTTTCGAAGAACACTAAAAGCTACTTTGAAATACTTTCACACGTCCGACAAGGATTCAAAGACTTTCATCTACATCAAAGCTTAAGCTACTTGCTCAAAGTGTCTTGTAACTAAAGAGATTTGTACTTGAAGAGCATTGTATCGTTTTGTAACAAGATCGGTAAAAAAGATACTTAAAGTGGACGTAGGCTACTCCTTAAGCCGAACCACTATAAAATCGCTGTCTCTTACTGTATTTTCTGGTATTTTAGCTGATATTTTGTTCCCGAACTGTCGGGTGGTGGTTTCACATGCACACTTCACACACCGAGGTGTTAGCGTTCGATTTTAAGCGTTAACATTTTGGGTGCTTTCACTGAGAAGTTGAACTCTGGTTGGTCTCACCATTGCTTCTCAAAAAGTTATCGAAAGGATTTCTTTTAAAACCAGAAGTTTATTGGAAATAATGGCTCCTGGGAGAAAACGAAGTTCTGTAAGATCCGACAATGTTCAAGAGAATACCGCTACCTCTCCTCCTTCAAGTCAAGCAGCTCCAACTGTTGGAGTTACGCCAGCAGAATTGGACACCGTAGTTTTGTGGTTGAATCAACAATTGAATGCCCAGAATGCACAGTTGGAGGCTCAGAATGCCCAGAACGCCCTGATCTTAAGTAAGTTGAATGATCTACTTGGGGCTAACCGTCAACCGGTTCATAATGATGGAAACCCTACTGCGGGAGTTCAAGATGTTGAAGGAGGGAACGTTTCTCAAACAGCCACAGACCCTGTGGAAAATACACCTCTCCAGGCTGGAGGATCAGGACCGCAGCCGACCCTCCGTGAACGGTTGTCAAGACAGAATTCAGAGAGAATGGCTGATGTTTGCCCTCCAGAGCCTTTAGATGATGAAGAGTATTTCTCAGGCATGGTTCGTCAGATCATGAAGGAAAGTATGCGAAGGGATGAAGATGAGAAAGAATGTGGTTTTGCTCCAAGCATAACTTCGTTCACTGAGAAAATCTTGAAGGAAAAATTCCCAAGAAAATTCGTTCCTCCTACTATTCCGGCATACAAAGGGACAAGCGATCCTAATGAGTTTCTGTATAAGTACGATTGGCATATGACGGGTGCTAGAGCGTCTGATGAAATAAAATGTCGATATTTCCTGGTATATCTAGAAGGTGTGGCTCTATTCTGGTTTACAAAGCTACCAGTCAGGTCCATTAATCAGTTCTCCGATTTGACCAGGAAATTCAAGGAGCAATTTCGATTGTATGCTTCAAAAGCAAAGGATATAATGTCGCTGTCAAGTCTAGAGCAAAATCCAGGAGAATCCATCAGATCCTTTTTGAATCGTTTTAACATAGCATTGGCTGAGGTAGATAATGCCGAGCCATGCATGGTCCTAACATACTTGATGAGGGCGATTGACAAATCGAGCGAATTTGGAAAACAGTTGAAAATGAAAGAACCAAACTCGCTTGACAAATTCTACAAGAAAGCGGATGAATTCATGCGCTTGGAGAGCCTCCAAACACCGGCTAAGGTGGTATCAGTAGAAGCCGGGAACAATGGTGCTACTTCGAACAAGAAAGAACCTAACACTCGGAAAAGGGGAAATGATGGTGGAAAGAAACAGGGAGATGCTAAGAAAGGCCGTCCTTTCAATTTCACACCCTTGACCGATACCCCTTAGAACATCTTCTTTGCGACCAAGGATGATGTCAATTATCCGACACCACCTAAAATGAGAATTGGAAGTAAGATGGAAAAAGTGGAAGGTTCTGCCGGTTCCACAACCAACCCGGCCATGACACCAATGAATGTCGTCATTTGAAAGAGGTAATTGAACAACTCTTGAAAGAGAACAAGCTCCAACAATATGCGAAAAGGAATAGAAACGCCCCAGCCTCGTCTACTCAAGGACAACAAGTTCTCGCTCACCGTCCTGGCTCAAGTGAAAAGGCCGTAGAACATGAGTCGGAATGACCTGTCATCAATATAATAACTGGAGGGCCTCACCCAGCAGGCAAAAGGTGGGGCGAGATGGAAAGGTATGCCCTGGCCTTGAGGCATGTACCGGCTGAAGAGAATGTTTTTGTATTAGAAAATGATGCACCTTTAAAGCGACAAAAGACTTCCACTGATGATATTGTATTCAGTGCCAGAGATTCTTTGGGTATCGAGGCTCCTACCATAGATCCGTTGGTCACATCCGCTGGTATTGGGCCAGCTACTGTGAGAAGAGTTCTAGTTGATTGTGGAGCTTCATGCAACATTCTTTTCAAGAAGACTTTTGATCAGATGAAAATTCCAATGGCTGACGTTCAAGCTTCATCACTTAAGATTGCTGGGTTTGCTGGGAAACCCAAACAGCCGATTGGGACCATAGATTTGTTTGTGGAACTTGGAAAAGGGCCGAGGAAGGTGGCTCGAAAGCAAACCTTTATAATTGTTGAAGAATTCTCTGCCTACAATGCCTTTTTAGGCCTACCAACTCTTGCTGCATTCAAAGCTGTTCTTGCCCCATGGTGTCTGACTATAAAATTCCCCACAGATAATGGAGTTGGTGTGATTAAAGGAGACCAAGATGCGGGGCGAGAATGTTATCTTACAGAGTTGCGTGAATCAACGAAAAGAGAAATGGGAAAATGTGCGGCGGCTCCAGTCCGCGTCAAAGAACCAACCTTATAGCACTTACAGGGTGGACCCAGCACTGGTGAATATAGTGGCGCACGAAGAGAGATGAATCCAAGGAAAGTCGGTGCAGGGGTGAATAGGGTAGTACCGGTAGAGGTAACAGTGCCGGTACCCGTTGACCCAAAGGACCCAAACAAAGTGCTGAATGTGGGTTCACAAGTCAACACAACAGTTCAGAATGTTCTAATTTCATTTTTGAAGGCAAATTTGGATGTATTCGCTTGGACTCATGCTGAAATGTGTGGAATATCCCCAGAGATTGCAGTACACACTCTAAACACTGATCAAAAGTTCACACCCATGAAACAGAAAAGAAGAACTCAGGGTCCAGAAAGGTCAGTAGCATTGAAAGAAGAAGTAGATCGGCTCATGGAGAACGTTTTCATCAGAGAATCTACTTATACAAATTGGGTATCAAATCCAGTGCTGCTTAAAAAAGCTAACGGAAAATGGAGAGTATGCATTGACTTTTCAGATTTGAACAAAGCCTGCCCCAAAGACTACTACCCGTTGCCCAGGATTGATCAGTTGGTGGATGGGACGGCGGGGCATGAATTGTTATCTTTTATGGATGCATACTCCGGATATAACCAGATTATGATGCATGAGCCAGATCAAGAGGACACAAGCTTCATCACAGATGTTGGACTCTACTGCTACAAGGTCATGCCTTTCGGACTCAAGAATGCAGGGGCAATTTACCAAAGGCTTGTTAATGCCATGTTTAAACCGTAGGTTGGCAAGACAATGGAAGTTTATGTTGATGATATGCTAGTGAAGTCTAAGAAAGCAGTGGACCACATGGATCACTTGGCAGAGATCTTCGCAGTACTCCGAAAGTACAGAATGAAGCTTAATCCCTTGAAATGTTCATTTGGAGTGGATTCCGGAAAGTTTTTGGGTTTCATTGTGAGCGCTGGGGCATTGATGCTAATCCTGCTAAGATCACTGCCCTGAGAGAGGTCAAAGCGCCTAGAATGAAGAAGGAATTGCAAAGTCTCAATGGAAATGTTGCTGCCTTGAGTCGGTTCATTTCAAAAGCTACTGACAAATGCATTCATTCTTTGATGCTCTGAAGAAAGGAAGAAAAAACTTTGAGCGGACTCTTAAATGTCAGAAAGCATTTGATGAGTTGCTTCGTCATATGGAAGTGCCTCCAATACTTTCAAAGCCTAACAACGGTGAAGATCTCTTCATATACTTGGCAATTTCATCTCATGCTCTCTGTGCAGTGTTGGTACTGGAAGACGCAAGGATTCAATGACCAGTCTATTTTATCAGCAAAAGATTCATTGGGGCAGAGATGAACTATTCATGGTTGGAAAAGCTCGCCTATTATTTTTTGATCGCATCAAGAAAATTGAGGCCGTATTTCCACGCTCATCCCATCAAAGTCTTCACGGATCAACCTCTAAAGCAAGTCCTATTCCATCCTGAGACTTCGGGGCGTCTTTTGAAATGGAATATTGAACTCAGCCAATATGACATCACTTACCATCCCCGGAAAGCAATCAATGGACAAGCTTTAGCAGATTTCATCGCAGAATGTACGGATAAAGGTGATAGTGAGGAAGAAGCCACTGATAACATCCCAATCCAATGGAAATTGTATGTCGATGGCGCAAGGAAAGATTACTGTTCTGGAGTAGGGGTTGTCCTTGAAACCCCAGAAGGGCGATCGCTATGTTATGCACTGAGACTAGAATTTCCTTCGACAAATAATGAAGCAGAATATGAAGCTCTCATCGCCGGTTGAAGGATCGCTAAAGAACTAAACATCAAGGCATTGCAGATCTTCAGTGATTCTCAGCTTATTGTCAGCCAAGTCAAGAAGGAATTTCAAGCTAAGGGAGGGAATCTACTCGCCTATTTATCAAAAGCCTGGGAGCTTCTTTAAGATTTTGACCGTTATTCAATAAGCCATATACCCCGAGAAGAGAACATGAAGGCGGATTCTCTCGCAAAGTATTCTAGTACTGGTGAAGCTCAACTATTGGGATTAGTTCCCGTCGAAGTCTTGTCAGCTCCAAGCATAGATGAAATGGATGTTGATTGGATTATGAATGTATCCCAAGAGCACGAATCATGGATGACTCCGATATTTGAATATTTGCTCAATGGTTCTTTGCCTGAAAGTTCAAAAGAACGACAGAAGCTGTTAAGGAAAGCCTCTAGATATATGATCCAGGATGGTCGTTTGTACAGACGGGGATTTTCAATGCCACTACTCCGCTGTGTAACTAAAGAAGAAGCCAAGACAATTCTAACTGAAGTACAGGGAGGGGAGTGTGGAGATTATACAGGAGGTCAAACTTTAGCAAAGAAAATTCTCCATTATGGATATTTTTGGCCAGAGATTAATCGAGATGCTGCTGACTATTCCCGAAAGTGTGATAAATGCCAGAGATTTGCCAAAATTCCTAGAGCACCTTCCACTAAGCTTACACAAATGGTCAGCCATGGCCATTTTCCATCTGGGGAATAGATCTCATTGGGCCTTTGCCGACTGCCAAATCGAGGATTAAATATGCTATCGTTGCTGTTGATTATTTCACTAAATGGGCTGATGATGAACCATTGGCTACCGTTACCTCTAAAAAAATGATAAGTTTTGTGACCAAAAATATCATTTGCAGGTATGGTGTGCCTCAGAAGATAATCACAGACAATGGTATGCAGTTCGAAAGTGAGGAATTCCAAGATTTCAACAAACGATCCAAGATTCGAAAAAGCTTCTCAGCAGTGGCTCATCCGCAGGAAAACGGGCATGTGGAAGCAGTAAAAAAAATCATCAAATCAACCATCAAAAAGCAGCTGGAAAAAGCAAAAGGTGGTTGGGTCGATAAGTTACCACTTGCACTATGGGCATACAGAACTACCCACAAAATTGCGACTGGGCATACTCCATTTTCATTGGCATACGGATCAGAAGCGATGATTCCAGTGGAAACAGAAGTTCCCTCACACAGAAGGATCCATTTTGATCAAGATGAGAATGAAGAACTGCAACTGGAAGCGCTTGACCTCCTTGATGAAGGAAGAGAAGAGGCTAAGCTTAGAATTGCAGCCCATCAGCAAAGGATAGCCAGGCACTTCAATTCCAAAGTTCGTCGGTGCAACTTTGAAGTTGGGGACCTAGTCCTGAAGAGAATTATGACAGCCACAGGTGTGTTTGGGCCAAACTGGGAGGGGCCGTATGTCATAGGCACGAAACTTCTTGATGGCACATTCAAACTCACAACTGTCGAAGGAGAACCAATCCCAAGAGCCTGGAACAGCAATCATTTGCGTCCATATTTTACTTAAAAGCTTTGCTGAAATGTTGTAAAAGAAGTATGAATATATGATTCTTGTATTGAAAGCAATTGTAAACAAGTGAATAATGAAAAGCTATAAAGTGGATGTAGGCCCAGCTTTTGGCCGAACCACTGTAAATCTTGTGCTCTCTACTACTATAAACTGCTTTGTTTTATTTCGACATATAAAATACGTTAATTGTGTTACTAAAATGTTGATTTAATAATGCAGGCCATAAAAACAAAGCTTACCCATCGCAAGACCAAGCGATCTCCGACATCACCCAGCAAGAAAACGCTGAACCATTCAAAATTTCCATACCCAAATCCTACGAAAGAAGTGCTTCGAACAAAAGTTAACGATGTGGATGGAAGTGGACCATTTCTAACTAACTGCGAATGTTTGTACAAACGAGCATTCAGTTAAATAGCCTGTGTCTACCACCACCAACTCGCTTAACTATGAAGTATATTTCTTTGGATAAGGGAAATTGTTGGCAACTAAAAAGGGATGATATTTGGAAAAGATAACTGGGATCGCCGACATGAATAGATCGCAAAGAATCGTGGGCGAGTAAGCATCAAGCAGCAAAAGACCTCTTCGGAGGCACAAGCCCTCTTCGGAGGATAAAGACCTCAAACGGGGCATGCCAGAAGACTTTCTCGACATGGTATGGAATGATTGGAAGCACCTTCCCAACAGGAAGGCAAAGCGCTTATTCACTAGTTGAGACAGTTTCTGTAGACAAGCGTCCAAGTAACTTGCGTCCGCCCCGTGAGTCCATAAGACGACCGGAGGCACCTTCCCAAGTGGAAGACAAGGCGCTCGTTCACTAGTTGAGATAATCTACGTAAACAAACATCCAAGTAACTTGCGCTCACCCTGTGAATCCGGCCAACCGTGAGAAAGAAACTTCCAGGTAGTCTCGTAGGCACGCATTCCACCGAGATCTGAAATAAAACTTCACAAGTGCTGGAATGTGAAAAGCCCTCTTCGGAGGCCCATTTCACCATAGTTGAAATGCTAAAAGACCTCAAGCGGGCCTCGCCAGAAAAAGAGAGTTCTTTCTCGACATAAAGTTGTGGACTGATCAGTGATACACTCCCGTGAATCCATCCGACTAAGAGAAAGAAGCTCCAAACTTCCAGGCAAAAGCCTTACTTAGAGGCACACATTTCACCGTGATCTGAAATAAAACTTCACACGAGTCGAAATGTGAAAAGCCCTCTTCGGAGGCCCGCTTCCCAGTGAACAGGGAAAAGATAAAAGCCTCTCCCAAGAGGCAGAAACAAAAAGACCTCTTCCCAGAGGCACAATCAAACAAAAAGACCTCTTCCCAGAGGCACAATCAAAAACTCTCATCAGAGGCTCAAGCAGGTTGAAACCCCTTTTTCTTTACGAAAGGCCTACTGCAATATGAAGTGAAACTCACTAGCCAAAATAAAAGTGATTTTCTCCAAAAAAGCAAAGTGTAAAAACTTCGCAATAAAAAAAAAAGGAAGAAAAGGAAGCCCTCTTTAAAGGCACATTTTAGCTTTCAAAGGAAGATTGGTTCATCTATTCTTGAAAATAATCTTCCTCAAAAAAGTTAAAGTGACCTTCGGAGGCCCGCTTTACCACATAGGAGAATTCATTTTGTAAGAATGTATATCTGCAAAAGAAAAAGTGATATCTCCGAAGGGTGGAGTGTGAAAACTCATATGAAACGAGCTGTACTCTATTTTGAGCAGAATAATATTCCTCCAAGTATGGAATAATTATTCTCCAGAAAATAAGAGTACAAGTCCCCTCAAAGTTGAAAATATTGCAACGAGCTTATGGTATAGGGGCAACATGGTATAGCTAAATTGGTAAAAATAACGCTCGAACAACATACCACAAGCTCGTTGCAATATCATATAAAGAAACTTGTACAAAAACGAAGATTAAATGCATTCTCAAATACAGACAGAAGTTTGTACAAACAAGAAAGAATCATTTTATTCAATAATGTCAAAATTTTGTACACGTACGGGTTTCAAAATAAAAAGAAAAGCGGAGGCCGGTACCCGCACAATCTCCGACCAGTACATGCAAAAAGCAAAAAGTAAAAATAAGGGGAAGCAGGGCCCGTTACTTCTTCTTGCCACCACCTTTAGAGCTCTCACCTGACCTAATAGGCAGTTTTTCAGGACGGCTTGGGAGAGTTCGGGATGAATGAGAGAGGGTTACTGCCGGATCAACCTTCGCTTCGTCTTCAAAAAAAAGAATGCTTTTCCTTTTCTTCTTGGAAGTGGTAGGCTTCCTCCTCCTCCTTGAAGAAGACTCACTTCCCGGGGTAACAAGAGCAGCCAGTTTTATGTCATCCGAAATAGTACGCTCCGGGGATTTGTCGCCTCCTTCAAGTCCTTCATCCTTCTGCTCCTGCGAAGCGATTGGATCATCCAAGCCTTGAAGGGCTCCTATTAATTCTTCCTGTGATCCCGGCTGGGAAATAGGAGTGATTTGTGGGAATGGAGGAGGGACAGCTGGAGGAGGAGAAGTCTGTGTGGCACTTGGCGTTTTTTCTACAGAAAAAGAAAAGCCAAAAATATTAGTATCTCCCGTGAAGAAAGGAGATAGAGGCTCATTGAGATTTAAAAAATAATCAAAAAGTTCGTCAAACTCATGAGGAGCAAACAAGCAGTCCACTTGGGCAAGATTAACAGTAGAGTTACCTGGAGAAGTCGGCTTCCTTACGTCAACTTCATAAGCCTGTGCTTCGGTGCTCTCTTCGCCTTCATCTCCACCCTGCGTGCTTGTGATCTCAGTTATAACTTTAACAGGGGACGGAGAATGAAAACCGGAGCCTGTGATGTCAGCAACGGCTGAAACCGAAGGAGGGACGGGAGCAGTTAATGGTGCTTCTTTCACAAAGTGCTGCTCCCCTGCCTCAGCTCGTGCTTTGGCATGCTTCTCTTTTCCCCGGGCTAGAGCAGCTATGGCGTCATCGTCTAGAAAGTGTTCTTCAAGAGATGCTTCAGCATAGCCGGCGCCTGCACCTCCAAGCATGTCAAGAATTGACTCCCAAACCTCGGCCAGGGTAATCTCATACTTCGGTCCTAAGAATGAAAGGCTCCCATGCCCCATAACGCTATGCACGTAGAATTCAAATAAAGTGGAGTTGGCATTGGCTTTAGTCGCCTCATGCGACTGTTCGGCAGCCTGCCTTCCAGCGATAGCTTCATCACGTTCCTTCTCGGTCTTTAATAATTGGCCTTTAGCCTCATAATCTCCAAATCCTGGGAGTTGACCTTCTCCCGTAACTCTGCAACATCAGCACGATACCTTTCCGTTGTTTTCTGCCAAACCTCAAGTTGTGCCTCGGCATGTCGCTGAGCAACGTGAGCATCGCGAACTTGCTTTTGAAGTACTTCTTCTTTTTGAGTATATGAGGTAGAAGAAGTAGCAAGCTCTTGTTTATGTTTTTCAACTTCCGCTTCAAGCTTCTCGTTGTAATCAGCGATGTTCCTCATCTCGGTATCATGCTGGCTTAAAGTTTTCTGCCACTCAGCCTTATCATTTTCCATGGTCAGCATGGCCTCTAAATTCACGCGGTTGACCCTCTGAAGCTCATCAACAAGCTTTTGCTGCCCTGACATCCGCTCAATATCAAATCTAACAGCATCAATATTTTGCAGCATTGCTTGTTTGTCAATAGGGACCAAGTCAAGATCGAACCACACTCCCCTTAGGCACCAGTGCGGGAATCGGCTTTGCAGAGTAGCCGAGTGTTAACTCCACTTTTTCAGCAAGGCCGTGATATCAAAAATCGACCGAGAAACCAATGATAGTTCGTCTCGAAGAATAGTCAACTCAGCATCCCAACAAAGCAAGTTCTGTTGAATGGCTTTTCAGATAAGATCCCCTACGGAGGGGGGGTCCAGGGGGGTGCCAACCCCCCGAGGTGGGGGTGCGGGGGCAATGCCACCGCTACGGTGATCGACCTGCCCGGTCAGGTCATAGGGTTCCAGGGGGTAGCACCCCCGGCGGGGGGCGGGGTGCGGGGTAGCGCCCCGTCCAAAACGGTATACGACTTAGAGAATGGAGCGACCTATCTTCAACATGAAGCGGGCCAAGCGACTTAACTTCTGAAGTGGGTTACCGACTTAACAAGGTTGCCGACTTAATAAGGTTGTCGACTTAACAAGTGGCATGACCTACCGACTTAAAAGGCATCGCGACTTAGCGAGTTAAGCAACTCAGCAACTTAAGGCGTAAAGAGGCTCAACCGAGTTAACGAGCTAACAGGAGAAGCGACTTAATAGGTAACGACCTAAGTACTCCGCGACCTAAGAATCACTAAGTCGCTCGCGACCTAAGTATCACTAAGTCGCTCGCGACCTAAGTATGTCGGAGCAGTTCCTTTAGGTCGTACTTGGTAGGTCGCATTTCTCTCCCCTGCCATTCCTTAGGTCGCCCACGACCTAAATTATAGCCGACCTATCCTAGCCGACTTATCACTAAGTCGTCCATAACTTGTTAGCTCGCTCAGAAGAGACCCACGACCTATGATAAGTCGCAACGGCCGACCTACGACTTACCTTAAGTCGATCACGACCTAAGACCTGTTCAGAAACCCCTATAAATACGCCACTAGCTCCTTCATTCATGGGATCTTCTTCTGATTCTGGGAGGACGCCATTACTCTGCTGCATTCTCAACTCAAACAACACTTCAACCATTTCTAACATCAAGGACGCTACAACGAACTTCGAAAGAGAATCAACATCATTCAACATGAATTTGAGAGATTATACTTCTTTGAAGTTTGAGCTACTAATCCAAAGTGTATTGTAATTGAAGAAAGTTGTAAAGGGTTGCAATCAAATGAGCAGTAAAGAAGACTGAAGTGGACGTAGGCTCAATCTTAAGCCGAACCACTATAAAAAATGTGTCTTTTACTGTTTTTCTATTATTTTACGGCTTATCTCTTATTCCCGTATTAACGGGTGGTGCTTTCATTCAATCTCTATTTGCATCGGGTGTTAGCGTCTGATTTTCACGTTAACATTTTTGGTGCTTTCACTGAGAACCCAACTCAGGAATACTTTCACCATTGCTTCGCGAAAGTTTGTTGAAAGAATCTCTCTAAAGACCATAAGTTTATCCGAGATAATGGCTACTGGAAGACAACACAGATCTGATAGATCCGGTGATGCTCATGAGAATACTACCACTTCTCTTGCTCCAAATGAAGCAGCTCCGAGTGTTGGAATTACACAAGAGGTGTTTGATGCTGCAGTTTCTGGGTTATATCAGCAAATGGAAGCCCAGAATGCTCTAATGCTGGAAAGAATGAATGCTCAACCGTCAAACAGAAAATAATGAAGAGACCTTTGCAGATGATGCCCATGATTCCCAAGAGAAAGGTATCCCTCAAAGAGCAGTTGGCACCGCCGCAGGGGCACCTTCTCAAGCTAAAGGTTCAAGGCCGCAGCCAAATTTTCGCGAACATTTGCCCTGGCAAACTTCTGAAAGAGCAGCTGACTTCTGCCCGGCAAAGCCTCTGAACGATAAGGAGTACCTATCAGGGATGATTCGCTCAATTATGAAAGAGAGCATGCAGAGGCAAGAGGATGAAAATGAATGGGGGTTTGCTCCAAGTAAGACACCGTTCACCGAATAAATCTTGAAGGCAGAGTTTCCAAGGAAATTTGTACCTCCTACTATCCCGGCCTATCGAGGCATAAGTGACCCTAATCAGTTCCTGTACAAGTACGATTGGCATATGACCGAGGCAAGGGCAACAGATGAAATCAAGTGCCAATACTTTCTGGTATACTTAGAAGGAGTGGCCTTACTTTGGTTCACAAAGCTGCCAGTTAGATCCGTGGATCAATTTTCCGACTTAACACGAAAGTTCAAAGATCAGTTCAGGCTATATGCTACAAAGGCCAAGGATATAATATCACTCTCTAGTCTAGAACAAAATCCCGGGGAGTCTATCAGATCGTTCTTAAACCGCTTCAATATAGCCTTGGCCGAGGTTGATAACACAAAGCCACGGATGGTTTTGACTTATCTGATGCGGGCTATCGATAAATCGAGTGAATTTGGCAAATGGCTAAAAATGAAGGAGCCAAACTCACTTGAGAAATTCTATAAGAAGGCCAACGAGTCTATGCGCTTGGAAAGCTTTCCTGTGCCAACAAAAGCAGTCGTGACCGAAATTCAGAATGTCAATGTTGCTTCTAATAAAGGAGAATCTGGAGGACAGAAAAGCAAGAATGATGATGGGAAAAGGCAGGGAAATCCAAAGAAAAACCGCCACTTTGAACCGTCGAATTATACTCCCTTAACTGATACTCCAGAGAACATTTTCTTAGCAACAAAGGATATTGTTGAATATCCTAAACCACAAAAGTTGAGACCTAGGAAAAATGCCACGCAAAGTGAAAGATTCTGTAA
This sequence comes from Allium cepa, assembly GCA_030765085.1. Taxonomy (NCBI): domain Eukaryota; kingdom Viridiplantae; phylum Streptophyta; class Magnoliopsida; order Asparagales; family Amaryllidaceae; genus Allium; species Allium cepa. The sequence continues at coordinate 155,490,805 of CM060929.1, read as the reverse complement.
ATTCCACAATCAACCTAGCCATGACACTGACGAGTGTCGCCATTTGAAGGATCTGATTGAGAAGCTGTTGAAAGAGAATAAACTTCAGCAATATGTCCGGAGAAACAGGAATGATCCATCCTCATCCACTCAAGGGCAAATACTTCTCACTCATCATTACGGCCCAAATGAAAGAACTGCAACGTAGGGATCTGAGAGGCTTATCATTAATGCTATCACAGGGGGCCCTCACCCAGCAGACAGAAGTTGGGACGAGATGGAAAGACATGCTCGTGCTTTGAGACAAGCCCCGGAGGGAGAGAATATCCTTGTTCTGGAAGATAATGCCTAATGGCCATATTTCACTTAATGGCTTTTGCTTAAAATTCATAGAATAATACTGGATTTATGATTCCTGTATAAAATGTCGTTGTAAAAACAGTGCAAATAAATAATGGGAAATATAAATCTTGATCTTTCTGTTACGGTAAAATGCTTGTTTCATTTCGATATGCAAATATCTTAAAATATATTGCTAAAATGTCGATTTAATGTTGCAGGCAATCAAAGCAAAGCTCACCTAGTCAACACATCACAAAGCCAAGCGATTCCTACAAATCGCTCAACCGGCGAATATCAGGCCACAAAATTTCCAGACCCAAATCCTACATAAGAAGTGCTTCAAGCAAACAGTGAGTGATTCAACCGGAGGTGGGCCCTTGCAAACTAATTGAGATCGTTTGTGCAAACGAACATTCGATTAAGTAGCTTGTGTCCGCCCCTGCGAGCTCACTTAGCAATGAAGTACACTTATTTTGATAAAATAAACTACTTCCAAAAGAAGGAAATGTGGGTATGGAAATGATAACGGGGAATCGCTGAGGATCAAATGGTGAAAAGATATGGGCGAGCAGGCAGGAAACAAATAATGACCTCTTCGGGGGCACATTTCACCATAGCTGAAGTGCAAACTCTTCGGAGGCCCACTTCTCTAGAGCTGAAATGCCAAATAAAGACATCTTTGGGGTCACATTTCACCAGAGCTGAAGTGCAAACTCTTCGGAGGACCACTTCTCCAGAGCTGAAATGCCAAATAAAGACCTCTTCGGGGGCACATTTCACCAGAGTTGAAGTGCAAACTCTTCGGAGGCCCACTTCTCCATAGCTGAAATGCCAAATAAAGACCTCTTTGGGGGCACATTTCACCAGAGCTGAAGTGCAAACTCTTCGGAGGCCCACTTCTCCAGAGCTGAAATGCCAAATAAAGACCTCTTCGGGGGCACATTTCACCAGAGCTGAAGTGCAAACTCTTCGGAGGCCCACTTCTCCAGAGCTGAAATGCCAAATAAAGACCTGTTCGGGGGCACATTTCACCGGAGCTGAAGTGCAAACTCTTCGGAGGCCCACTTCTCCAGAGCTGAAATGCCAAATAAAGACCTCTACGGGGGCACATTTCACTGGAGCGGAAGTGCAAACTCTTCGGAGGCCCACTTCTCCAGACCTGAAATGCCAAACAAAGACCTCTTCGGGGGCACATTTCACCAGAGCTGAAGTGCAAACTCTTCGGAGGCCCACTTCTCCAGAGCTGCAATGCCAAATAAAGACCTCTTCGGGGGCACATTTCACCAGCGCTGAAGTGCAAACTCTTCGGAGGCCCACTTCTCCAGAGCTAAAATGCCAAACAAAGACCTCTTCGGGGGCACATTTCAGCAGAGCTGAAGTGCAAACTCTTCGGAGGCCCACTTCTCCAGAGCTGAAATGCCAAACAAAGACCTCTTCGGGGGCACATTTCACCAGAGCTGAAGTGCAAACTCTTCGGAGGCCCACTTCTCCAGAGCTGAAATGCCGAATAAAGACCTCTTCGGGGGCACATTTCACCAGCGCTTAAGTGCAAACTCTTCGGAGGCCCACTTCTCCAGAGCTGAAATGCCAAAGAAAGACTTCTTTGGGGGCACATTTCACCAGCGCTGAAGTGCAAACTCTTCGGAGGCCCACTTCTCCAGAGCTGAAATGCCAAACAAAGACCTCTTCGCGGGCACATTTCAGCAGAGCTGAAGTGCAAATGCTTCGGAGCCACACTTCTCCAGAGCTGAAATGCCAAATAAAGACCTCTTCGGGGGCACATTTCACCAGAGCTGAAGTGCAAACCCTTCGGAGGCCCACTTCTCCAGAGATGAAATTCCAAAGAAAGACCTCTTCGGGGGCACATTTCACCAGCGTTGAGGTGCAAACTCTTCGGAGGCCCACTTCTCCAGAGCTGAAATGCCAAACAAAGACCTCTTCGGGGGCACATTTCACCGGAGCTGACGTGCAAACTCTTCGGAGGCCTACTTCTCCACAGCTGAAGTGCCAAATAAAGACCTCTTCGGGGGCACATTTCACAGGAGCTGAAGTGCAATCTCTTTGGAGGCCCACTTCTCTAGAGTTGAAATGTCAAATCAAAGCCCTCCAGCGAGGCGCAACAAAAAAAAGGGAAAAAAGGCTTCTCCAATACAAGGCGCACTCTACTAGAGCAAGAATAATATTTCCTCAAAAATAGAAAATTATTCTCTAAAGAAAGAGTGCATGCCTTCTCAAAATTGAAGAGTTATTCTCTAAAGTAAGAGTACAAGTCTTCTAAAAACAGAAGAATTGTTCTCCAAAATCACCTCAAAATGGAGAATATTACAATGAGTTGTGGTATGGGGGCAATATAATATTTCTACATTAATAAAAGCAGAACACAAGCAACGTACCACAAGCTCACTGCAATATCATGCAAAGAGAATAAAGAAAATTGTACGAAAATGAGGAATAAATACATTCTCAAATACAGACAAAAGTTTCTATAAAATTTGTTATGCACGTGCGGGTTTCAAAAGGCAAAACAAGAAGGATGACCCCACACCGTCAAATGGAGTAAAACATTACACCAATAAGGCTTCCGCAATAGGTTCCATTGATGCAAGTTCCTTTACGAAAGCTAGGGCATCTGAAGTTTCTGCTTGAAAACCAGGGGCATCGTGAAGCTATGTCGACCAAAAAGAGTGCAAAAGTCCGAATTAGTGCAAAAATCCATCTTTCGGCAAAAAATTTAACGCTCCTCTCCTTAACCGTCACAACACTTAGTCTTTTAAAAATTGACTTGTGACTGGAATATTCGGAAAGAGGAAGGGAGTGCTGCAAAAGTAAAGAATGAAATTAGTACCGGACAACTCAGATTTTGAAAATCCCAGAAATGGAAAGATCCAGTTTGCCCCACTACTCTTCTTATCGAAAAGACATTCTATATGAAGAACTGAATATTCAAAAGTAAAGGTGCACGTTTTCTAAAAGCGTGTGAAGTGTTGTGCAAAGCTACTAAAATAACAAGTAAATAAAGCAATACTTGAAATAATACTGGTTGGCATATGTCAATTCAGAAGAATTCGAGGCTTGTTATTTGAAAGTAAGTGTGGTGTCAATGCAGATAGCAGTTATAACTGTGTAAACTTTGTGTTGATACTTCATTCAAGACAGTTGATTCGCAACACTTCATCAAGACCATACTAATTTGCTTACAGTAAAATACCAGTTCTTTGATCTAATCCATCACTCGATATGGGCAATCGGTGATGAGTATATTCGCCCTATTTTTTTGCAAATGTTGCATTTAACAGGTTGTTAAAATAATCTGTAAAGAGATGCAACAAGTTCAGGTCAAAGTTCCATTGAATCGCATTGGTCAAGTTTAGAAGGCTTTAGGTCAAAACAAAGCAAAGTTGCCTAAGTACAAGCTCAGCAGCTCAGTAAGGCACGAGTTAAGAAGAATCGAAGCACACGACCTAGTCCCTAGGCGTATACTTCGAGGGGCAAGTGTTAACTCCACTTTTTCAGCAAGGCCGTGATATCAAAAATCGACCGAGAAACTAATGATAGTTCGTCTCGAAGAATAGTCAACTCAGCATCCCAACAAAGAAAGTTCTGTTGAATGGCTTTTCATATAAGATCCCCAACGGAGGGTGGGTCCAGGGGGGGTGCCAACCCCCCAAGGTGGGGGTGCGGAGGCAACGCCACCGCTACGGTGATCGACCTAACAGGAGAAGCGACTTAACAGGTAACGACCTAAGTACTCCGCGACCTAAGAATCACTAAGTCGCTCGCGACCTAAGTATCACTAAGTCGCTCGCGACCTAAGTAGGTCGGAGCAGTTCCTTTAGGCCGTACTTGGTAGGTCGCATTTCTCTCCCCTGCCACTCCTTAGGTCGCCCACGACCTAAATTATAGCCGACCTATCCTAGCCGACTTATCCCTAAGTCGTCCATAACTTGTTAGCTCGCTCAGAAGAGACCCACGACCTATGATAAGTCGCAACGGCCGACCTACGACTTACCTTAAGTCGATCGCGACCTAAGACCTGTTCAGAAACCCTTATAAATACGCCACTAGCTCCATCATTCAAGGGATCTTCTTCTGATTCTGGGAGGACGCCATTACTCTGCTGCATTCTCAACTCAAACAACACTTCAAGCATTTCTAACATCAAGGACGCTACAACGAACTTCAAAAGAGAATCAACATCATTCAACATGAATTCGAGAGATTATACTTCTTTGAAGTTTGAGCTACTAATACAAAGTGTATTGTAATTGAAGAAAGTTGTAAAGGGTTGTAATCAAATGAGCAGTAAAGAAGATTGAAGTGGACGTAGGCTCGATCTTAAGCCGAACCACTATAAAAATTGTGTCTTTTACTGTTTTTTCTATGATTTTACGGCTTATCTCTGATTCCCGTATTAATGGGTGGTGCTTTCATTCAATCTCTATTTGCATCGGGGTGTTAGCGTCTGATTTTCACGTTAACACCGGGCCTGGTCCAATTTGGAATTTAGGCCAGTTGACTATTATCTGAATGTCTGTCTTCTCGAGAGAAGGAGAGCCGGAAGAGATGTCAAGTGAGACAAGGGCAGCGGCCTTTTCAGAAGTTGTAGATGCATGCTTTTCACCGTGCCTGGCACGCTTGCCTGTGTCCTCAACTACATGACTTTTTCCCCGGTCGTCATGCGACTTTCTTTTGTGAGAGTCGTCACCTCTCTGAGAAGAATCATGGTGTTCCTCCCTTTCTCTCCTCTCATAACGCTCTTCTTGAACCCTCCTCTCCCGAGCCTTTCGAGCGGCTCTCTCTTCGTCAGTTTCTCTGTAAACGGGAAGGTAGCGCCTATAGTCATATTGATTACGCCTCCCGTAGCGCTGAAAGTCGTCGTAATAAGAGCCGCTGCATCCCATCGGAGAATCTGAAATTGAAAAAAAGACAAGTCTTAAAAGTCTTCAGAGAAAAGAAGTTAAGTACGAATAAGTGCTGAAAATCCTATGTGTGTGGTGTGCAAACTACACGCGTCAGGCTACAAACCACTCTTCGGCACAGGGGTGGTAGTGACTTGAGTGGCAGGCGTCAAAATTTGCTGAAAAGTGGATGTCGTCTCGACAATAGGAGAAGCAGCTTTAGGAACATCATCTTTAAAAAGTTCCTGTGAAGTTATGATCAGGTCGCTTAGCCCCTCAAAAGTATCATCACCGCCATGCTCGACGGGAGTTACTTTTTCAGCTTCCAGACAAGCTACATCTTCAGAGCAACAAAGAGTTTCTTCCTCCTCAATAACTGGAGAAAGTGCCAATTGGCTGGATGGACCCGCAACATCGGTAAGTGTGGGGCACTTCACCAGTGAGGCTTCAGTAGAGGGCTCCTTCGGCATAAGCTTTGCAGCAGGGATTGAGACATCTGGTGCCTCCGCTGGAGAATCGGGGACTTGATGAGGCTAAGTGGAGCGAGAAGGGTGAAGAAGTCCGAACTGGTGAAGGAATTCGTCGTTCAACAAAAATTTCATATCCTGCTCTTCAACCTGCGCAGCCACAAGCCTCTCCAGAGTTGGCTTGTGGCTGGGATCTCTCAAAGGAGGGGGGAGCGCTGAAATGAAAAAAAGAAGTTAACACTTGGAAATTCGGACTTCGCAAAACTCAGAGAGTAGAAGAAGTAAAGGTCGATGATCTTACTTCCTTCCCTCCACACAATATAAAACCCCGAGGGCAGCGGATAAAGAAGAACTGAGTTAAGAACCCATGAGCAGTGTCAGGAAGGGCAACGATCAATTTGCGATTTCGGGGCTTCTCACGACGGTGATAGAAGGGTGATCCTTAGTCCTGGTAAAGGAGCATAAGAAGCAAATCTCGTCGAAGCTTGGAAGTCGATCAAATGTTCTCCTAAATAGCACACACAGCCCTATCAGAATGGCGTAGCCATTGGGGTGTAGCTGGAATGGGGAGATGGCTAGTTGACGAAGAAGATTCTGGAGAAATTTGTTGAAAGGGGGAATGGCCCCGCTCAGGCACATTTGCCGGTTAACCGCTACAAAGCCAGGAGGCGCCACGTCAGTAGTGTTAGTTTTCTCAAGAAAAATGGCATCTGCTTCAGCAATGCCAAACTGAATGCAAAACTGACAAAAAACTTTGTATGATAAAGTGGTAGAGGCTCTCTCTTGAGGATTAACTAAGGGAGCCAGAATAAGAGTGGCTTCTCCATTCTGGGTTGTTATCTCTTCTTGTTGAGAAGTCATTCTACACAAGCAACTGGATATTCAAATGTGAAGTCAGTGGCAGTATATTCGTCCCAATTTTCTGTAAATGATGTATTGAACAGATTGTTAGCTTGCAAGTCAAAAGTGATCTGCGAAAGAATGCAACAAAGTTTAACAGTTTAAAGACTAAACAGTTCAAAGTCCAAACAATTCAGTATTCAGGCAGTTTACTTCAGCAATTCAAGTTAAAGTTCAAGTCAGAAATATGCTTCATGACAGTTCGAAGTGCTAACTCGTCCCCGACCTAAAGGATGTGGGACAAGTTAAGTTAGGTCGTTTGTGCTCTAAGTCGTTAATGCCTTAAGTCATTGGTTCTTTAAGCCGTAAGGCGTAGTAAGGGGAAAAGACTTCAGTTCGAAGCGACGTGAAATTCTCCAAGTCCTATCTCGGCCACGAATTAAGACTTATGTCGCAAAAGTTGGTAAGTCGGTCCAGAGTTAAGTCGCGGAGGTTATTGGGTCGCTCAAAATTACTGAGTCGCGTCCAAGCTAATGTCACGCTTCCTTTGACCGGCCGACCTCTTCTTAAATCAGTTACCCATCATCCTCCTAACCGGTCAACCCGTATAGGACAATATCGTCTCCTCTAAATTCGTGGATCAGCTGATTCGATATATGGTAACCCATCATCTTTCCCTTGCAAGTCATCTAAAAATTTGATCGAACCGCTCCAAGTTTGTCGGCAATCAATCGTAAGGTGATTTGAGATGAAGTATGGTGTGAGGATCTGGATTGGGGTTAGAAAGTGGGAAGTCCATGTTCGAAAGGTAGCGGTAATCGTGAAATTGAGTGAGTAATGAGTTTACTTACGCAGTGTGATGATGAAGATTGTAGGAACTTGATTGGTGACGAGGTAAACTGATTGGATTCGTTTCTAGAAGCTTCGAAGGTCAATAATGGCGGAAGTAAACACGGAAGCAAGTAGGTGAAGAAGAAGCGACCTAAGCATTTTATATCTCGGGGCAGTGGAACTTGAATCGGCACACGAGTTAAGATAAGTCGAAGCACACGACCTACGACCTAGGCATGTACTTTGAGGGGCAAATGTTAACCATCGATTTTCTACGATTTAAGAACTGTACGACTCAATCAAGGTATGCGACTGAAGCAGAGTGCGCGACTTAACGAGTTAAGGAAACCTCACGACTTAAGGTATGTGACGACTTAACAAGTTAAGGCATGAACGACTTACGACTTAAGGTCACCATGATCTAACAGCTCAAAGTACTCCATGACTTAACAGCTTAAGTCTGGACGACTTAACGAGTTAAGGTCTACACGACTTAAGAATTGAAACGGTCTAAACAGTTTTCGACTCAAGCAGGTCTACGACTTAAAGCAATCTACGACTTAAGGAAGTCTACGACTTAGGAGATGGCACGACTTAAAAGGTCTACGACTTAACGACTGAAGGCACGAAAAGGTTAAGACAACTACACTTAAGTCGCAACCGACTTACGACCTTTGCTAGGTCAATCACGACCTAAGACTACAGAGGCAAGTTCAATACCACGCCATGATTCGTTAACTCGTTGGCGACTTGGGACTTGAGATGTGAATCCAAAAGAGCAAACTTACTCCAGTTAAGCCACAAGCCAAGACTTAGTTTAAGTCGTTCACGACCTACGACCTACAATGAGTCGTACACGACTTAAGCAAACAGATAAGAAGCCGCATCCGGTTAACTCGTGCGCGACTTAGGATTTGTAACATGAATTCGAACAGATAAGCAAACTTCTACCAAGCTACGAGCTGGACTCAATAGGTCGGCCACGACCTACCCTAAGTCGGTCACGAGTTACGACCTAAGGGGTAAAATTCTCTATAAATACCAACCTACATTGAACGTAAGGGGGACTTTTGGACAATCTCTTCAAGCGCCGATACTCTGCCAGTTTCTAAACCAACTTTATACTTGAAGTTTCGAAGAAAACTACAAGCTACTTTGAAAGACTTTCACACGTCCGACATGGATTCAAAGACTTTCATCAACATCAAAGCTTAAGCTACTTGCTCAAATTGTCTTGTAACTAAAGATATTTGTAATTGAAGAGCATTGTATCGTTTTGTAACAAGATCAGTAATAAAGATACTTAAAGTGGACGTAGGCTACTCTTTAAGCCGAACCACTATAAAAGTGATGTCTATTACTGTATTTTCTGTTATTTTAGCTGATATTCTATTCCCGAACTGTCGGGTGGAGCTTTCACATTCACACTTCACACACCGAGGTGTTAGCGTTCGATTTTAAGCGTTAACATCGGTGGAGCTAAAGAAGTCCGAATTTGGAAAAACGAAAGATGTCGTCTCACCCAGGAGAGGATTTAAAAAATTTCTATAGAAAAATATTCACATTTGGAAATAAATTTATTACCATCAATTATTAACTGATTTAAATTGAATTAGAATTACACCAGAAAATAAACTTCCATATTATTTATTGAAAATTTTCTACCTGCTATGTTAAAATATGCGTATTTCAAATATTAAATTCTTATTTCAAAATTTTATTGTTTAAAATTTCACAAAATTACAATTAATTTAATAAATAAAAACTTTAAAATTTTACGGGCTGTTACACCACTTTTGTTTCGGAAGCGAAATGGGCTTTTCGGATTGTTATTGTCAATTCAAATCAATTTGGATGTTATTCATTCTTATTGGGCTTTGTTCATATAAATAGACTTTGTTTCTCAAACCTAGATATCTTTGAATCTATTCTGTACGTACATCAACTTCTGTCTATTACTTCCCTCAATGGCAAAAACCAATTTCAAATTACAAAACCTAAATCCAATTTCAAATCCAATTTCAAAATTCAAACACGCCAAACCTATCATATTATATACCAATTCGAAGCTCCCGACGAGCGTAATTCACTAATATTGTTCATTTTTCGATTTGACCCATTATTTGATCAAAAATTAAGGTTGAAACTCAGCCGTCCATTTATAAGGTTTACGATCCAACGGCGGATCGTCAACAGATTGACGATCAGGGAGTGGCATCGAGAAGCGGAGGTCAAGTAGGTCGTCGTGGCGGTGTTCATTAGTCATATGGTCGTCGAAATTCATTGTGGTGGGTTGTGGATGGTCGGCGGTGGTGCTCGAGCCACAGAGGACCGGAGGCGGCCGCGCGTTGGGTTTTGGAGCGGCTCGAGGTGGCCGTTTCAGTGGTGCTCTCTGATGTGGTCGGTGATGATCCCTGCTGTGACGACGAGTGTGTGTAGGGTGGCGGCAGCCTGCACGAGATGTCGATCGTATATATGTTCACATGCCAGAGTTTTTTCTGAGGTAATTAAATTACGAAAATGCCCTTCAATATTATTTTAAATTAAATTGTGATTTCAAATCTTGTAGTTATCATAACTTTTACATATATGCTCGAATTTACACATGGTTTGTTTCATTGGGATCGTATTGAAATTCTAAACATTTTGGAACAAGATTGGACGAATTCTGAGATTGCTGAATTTTCGGCCTTATTTTGGATTTCAAATCGATTTGAAATCAAAGGTGAGTGATTTTTGCCACTCACAATTACTAGATTATCTCATGTTAGTTAAATTGAATTTATTATGTGATTAGAAATCGATTGTTTGGTGTTTGGTATATTTAAATTGTCATTCTAGTTAAATCTAACTTTTATTGAATTTTAAATTTCCAGTTAATACCTGTTATTGACAATAAGTAAATTATTGTTATTTATTGTCGATTTGGATGATGGTCGTGATGGATGTTTGATTGTTGATATTGGATGACTGAATCTTATATTTTGTATTGTTATAACACTGCATGTTCCCTATGGGCTGAAATGATACATACTTGAACGATCTAACAGACTAAGGAGAAATCGTTATGATTGAAATAACAGACTCAAGCGATTTCATGGATTTGTAATTAAATTCGAGATTGCGGGTTGAAATGATATATATACGTAAATATAAATAATTATGGATTGAAATGATAAATATTCGCGTCACTTGATCATATGGTAGAGAATTATATATGGACACCGAATATGTTAAATTTAACGATTTTAAATCCTTAAAATTTGAATTCAGTTAAACAAAATTTTGAAATAAAATTTGATTTGTATAAACTAAATTATTTTCGAAATGAAAGCTTTAAATGTTTAAAACTGGAATTGATTTAATGAATTGTTTAAATAACTAAAATGGAAATTTCAAAGTTGATTTTTTTGAAGCATAAAAGATCCGCTCACAAGAGCGTAGCCAAGCTTGAACCTCAATTATAGTCTCTGTCCCTTTAAATGATTTACCTCCAAGGTTGGTAATGTCCTTGCATAAAGCGACAAAACTAACCTGAGGCGGTGTTCGATCCACAACCTCACTAGCAGTTTGACTTTGTCCATTCTCGGTCGAGGTATTGCCCCTAACTCTGCCTCTCCTTTCAGAACTCATGTTGGCCACCTGGACAGGTAACTCAACAAATTTAGATAGATACACAGTTATATAAAAATACAAATACGGATTCTCAAGATAGATATTATTCCAGAGCCTAGGTATTATCTCAACTTATGCTCTGGTACCAACTGTGAAGACCCGCTTTTCTATCCATAGAAAGACGCATCATCAATAAGAAAAGAAAGAGATAGAAATAGAAAAGATAGAAAGAAAGAATAACAACATACTGAATCTCACATCAGAAACGGAACAAAATGTAATACATCACATAATTATTATATAGTTTACATATATCAGAGTTACTCAACATCATTTAAACAAGACAGTCATATATACGTCTGCCATTTCATACACCCCAAAATACAACATACATTAACTAACACAACGGAACTAGATAGATAGATAGATACGTCTGGACTCCTGCACCAAGCTCCTCCAGAACTCAACAATCCAAAACCTATCACTTGGCTACTCATAAAAATTTGAGTACCCAAGAGTTTATCAAAAATAGAAATAAACTCCGGGTCAGACATGGGTCTGATGTGAGTAAACAGGTTAAAGTTGTTTAACTTTGAAGACTATTTGAAAACAAAGGTATCACGTAAGACTTCCCACGCATAAACACGGGTAAGTTTTTACCTTACGCGAACCAAAACATTTTATAGGAAATCCAGTGATATTATAATAGTGTCTAGGGTTTTCAAGTAAAATACAGAAATAGCTGAAATGCTTACATCTCACATTCCAACATAGTTGGGCACAATCAAAACGTACGACGCTTACTGGAGATTGGATTCCATACAATGGCAGAGCTACTGGGTACCGCCCGTCATAATACGGGGCCTAGATCACCGTACCGAGGATCACTCCCGACTCCCTACAACACAAGGCTGGAACCATTCCTTATTGAACAGTTCCGAACAAGATAACCCCGCGGTTGTAGCTTGCAACCTCCCACACAGCCGAATAAAAAGGGACATCTAGACATGGGTATATCTCGTCCTGCTTGGGTGCTACCCACCTAACCTTGCTGCACCTCCCCTGTTTTAGCCCTTCCTGGTTGATGAGGCTTGAGGCTACGATTACCTTTATAGAACATATCTCTTAGAATGCTCATCGTCCACCTGACGATGTTCTGAAAGCATTCAATCCATATAAGATCGTTCCAACTTCGAACGAAACCGAAGGCATTATCTCGTTACACTCGTTTTAATTTTAGAATCACCCTCAGAGTTAACGACAATAACCATTGCACACTGAAACACCATCTCGATCTTCACTTGAGATGTCACGACCTATCGTTTAATTTGGATCGATGTGGTTTTCGAATAATCATAACTCACACCCGATCCCGGTCTCATCGAAATACAAACGCCATTTTAAAGTTCAAGTTGTTTAATAGTTTAAACATTAGTTCAACACTTTGAATTCACATAGAATTTATCACAGATAGATCATACTCAAACATCATAGATATATCCAGAATATATCACAAAATATCATAGAATATTACCAATGGATATCACAAATCCAGATGCTCTGCTTATACATTCATCCATTAGCAAGTATCTTTAATCCTTATTTTAATTAATTCAATTTTCAATTAATTATTTGAGAATTGATCACTTGATCCTGCTTAATAAATCATAATTATTCCATTTCATTTAATTCATTAATCACACCTTAATCAATTTATTAAAACTTAGTGACTTAATTCATTACTTCTTAATTATTAATTAATAACCTTAATTATTAATTAATAAAACTTGATCTCTCATTTATTTATCACTAATTACTTAATTAATCAATTATTAATTCTTAATTAAATTACTTAATTAGTTAACTACTAATCATACATTAATTAACTTTAAGTAGTTAATTTAAAATCCTTAATTTCAAATTTATTAAACACTTAATCATTAGTTAATCAATTTTTAATAACAAATTTATAGATCTCAATTTACTTAGTTAATCGCGATTATAAATTAATTACCATTCTTAATTTTCTTACAAGATAAACTAAGTAAATAAAAATCATGTATCTTACATTTTAAAATCTACCTTGACAACTTTAAATAAACTACTTTATAACTTAAAAAGCTTTAATGTTAATTCAAATTTAAAACTTATCTTGCTTGACTATTTAATTAAAGTATTAATTCAGGTTTAAAAAACATTCTAAAGTATTAACTTCAATAACTAAAACTTATAATAAATTCTTAACTTAAATTTGTCAAACACTAACTAAATAATCAATGCTTAAAATTTGATTAAGATGATATAACTTAAATTTCATTATGCTAAGCACTTGTAAACCCAGCCCGAGAATATCCCCAGTTTTTCTCTAGTTGATACTCGAGTTTCTCCTACCATTTCCCCGAGTCCATCTACCTTCCTCACATACATTTCTTCTTCTTCTTCTTCTTTTTTAGTCTAAGTTTAAACTTAATAAACTGTTTCCAAGCTCGAGAATCCCGCGTTCCAATCCGAGTCAATCCACCACTTTCTCGAGTATCAACTTGGGTCACTCTCCACCCAACAAGCCCTGACACCATAACGTTGTCATACACGTGCACAGTGTCTCGCCGACGCTCCGGCGAATCTCACTTCCTCCTACAAGTTGCAAATCACCCCTATATTAGATTACCGCAATCAACTCGATGCCAAATATTCCAAATCGAGATTTCGCCCTTCATTCGAAAACCTGTAACTCGACCCATCCAACAAATCGCTTCGCCCCGGACGCTCTAACCATCGGAGATGATCCAACTCCGTCCTCACCTCCTTGATCCACCATGCTACCATCCCCTTGAATAACACGCAACTCGATCAACCAGAGGTGGTGAAAACACCTCATCTCCGACGTCGTCCAAATTCGATAGTTAAACCCTAAAGTTGCCTCGTTCAATCATTGTTTGCAATAGAAAAATTATTTAGCAAGTTTTCCTAACTTCATCAATGGCCAAGCTTGCTTTGTGCAAAGTCTTGTCACCCAGTAAAATTCCGATCGCCAGAAAATTGATAAAACACATTCCCAGTTCAACTACGCACTGCTCTTTACCTACTTAACTAAAAATTACCATTGTAGTTTTAAAAATCCTATCTTTGAATGTTGATTCAAGTTATATAATCAAATTAATATTTTACAATATTCGAATTTATAATTTAGTTGAAATTTGCTTTGTAGAACTAAGTTTACAGAGGCAATTCATCACTATCAAGCTTGAAAAAAAAATTAGATCACAATCTATGCTTAAACACACTAACTTCATTTTAAACCCTAATCCTGGTAATTGTTAGATGAGAAGAAGTTAAATTTTCTTGTTTGTTCCCACCCTGTAACCCAAAAACAAGAAGAAGAACAAACATCTCCTATTACACAGAACAATCATAGATATATACACAAAGCTACGTTCTTAAATATATATGTATATACAAAACACAATATATAGATTTAATGATACTTCATTATTAAAATAATTTGTTTACTCAAAAAAAAAATATTTGAACAGAGGGCAACTTTTGTTTTGAAAAGCTATTAGCCTGATCTTCTTTAATCTTATTGTTTACTTTGTTTAACTAAATTATATTTGAGTTTTGTCAAATGATGATGCTTCTTATTTTTCTTTCTAGTTTACTAAGTTTTCACTGAACGAACAGGAACAAGAGGCATTGCATATATAGAAAGCAGTTTTGTACAAGGGAGGTATTAACTGGTGTATTCTTCCTTTGGTCAGATTTTTTTCTTTTCTTTCTTTGACTAAACAAGATTTCCTTTACTGAAATGAAATGATTTGTAAATATTTGAAATGACTTTATTTGTGCTGGAGAAGTTAGTATTTAATGCATATGTTTCCCATCTTGTTTACATACTTATCTATGGATTTTGTATATAGATATTTTGTTTCACCATCTTCTTGCTTTGCATATTTCACATACATACATTTTGTCTGGTTTTGCTTTAACTTTGCGCTGAATATAAAAATTATTATATTTATTGTTATGTGTTTATCTTATGTTGCTTACATAGAATAACCATTTAAATATTTATTTCTAACAAAATCCCTATTTTTTTCTATTTTAAGCTTAAACTATCAACACTTAATTTTATATCCATATACTATTTTGTACCTATATTTAATATTGATAAGATTCGATTTTATTTTAAACATTATAATCTATATTACATTCATATGCCTATATCTAGATCAAATGTTAATAAGGTAGAGCATTTTAATTTAATTAAATAAGATAGATTTTATTTTAAATATTTTTGAAAGACTTTATTTTAAAATTTCAAGTCATAGTCATAAATACATATATATAAATAAATGGAAAATATTCCAAAAGTCTTATTCATTTTTAGAATGATAAGTTTACATTTTATTTAATTAGATTAAATTCTTAATAAAAAATATGGCCAAAATCCCGAGTCGTCACATTCCTCCCCCTTAAAAGAATTTCGTCCCCGAAATTTAAAACAAAAGATAATCTAAAGGCTTTTATATCAACAATCCAAACATGCATATCATCCATACAATAACAGTAAACCAAACAGTCTATCCTAACAAACATCACTAGTTATCCGGACACAAATCCGGATAAGCTTTCCTAAAACTATCCAGAGTTTCCCAGGTACAATCTCTGGGATCCTCGCTCCACTGCACTTTGACGAGCTTCACTACCTTGCTCTTGAGTTGCCTCTCGTCTTGATCAACAATCTGAATAGGATTCCTGACCATAATCAAGTTTGGCTCAACCTCTAAATCTTCCTAGACTACTGATTCCATAACCAGTGATGCATCATGAAAAAATTTCCTTAGATGGGATACATGAAATAGATTATGAATTCTAGACATCCGTTCTGGCAATTCGATTCTATAAGCTGCAACACCAATCCTTTCCAGCACTCGGAATGGTCCAATATATCTTGGGGCTAGTTTTCCCGTCTTTCCGAATCTAATAGCTCCTTTAATCGGGGAAACTTTGACAAAGGCTAAATCTTTGATCTCAAATTCCAATTGTCTTCACCTTTTATTTGCGTACTTCTTTTGACGGTCCTGAGCAGCTCTCATCCTCTTCTTGATAAGCTCAACTTTCGCAGAAGCTTCATGAATCAAATCTGGCCCAAGCACAAGACGATCTTTCGACTCTATCCAACAGGATGGGGATCTGCACGGTCTTCCATATAAAGCTTCATAAGGTACCATCTTAATACTCGCATGGTAATTATTATCATAGGAGAATTCTACTAGATGAAAATGGTCTTCCCACGATCCACCAAAATCCGAAACATAGGCTCGCAGCATATCTTCAAGAATACATTCAACCTCTCCATCTATCCATCTGTCTGAGGACGATAGGTTGTACTTAATCTCAAATTGTTCCCATAGCTGATTGCAGAGCCTCCCAGAATTTGCTGGTGAAGATAGGATCACGATCACTTACTATACTAACTGGAACACCATGCAATCTGACTATCTCTCTTAAGAAAATCTCTGCCACAGAAGCTGCAGTATGAGTTGCCTTAATGGGTATAAAATGGACGCTCTTAGTTAGACGATCCACAATCACCCATATCCCTTCGTTTCCTTTCTTGGTTCTAGGAAAACAGTCGATGAAATCCATCGAAATCGTCTCCCATTTCCATTCTGGAACTTCCAAAAGCTGCAACAAACCTGCCGACTTCTGTTGATCTCCTTTAACCTTCTAGCAGATGGAAAAACTATTGACAAAAGCAGCTACATCCCTCTTCATGCTCGGCCACTAGAATACTCTTCTCATATCCTTATACATTTTAGAGATTCCTGGGTGAATATTTAATCTGGAGTGATGACTCTGAGATAAGACATCTTGCCTCAATCCATTTATATTAGGTACACACAAACGACCATTAATCCTCAAAGCACCTTCATCGTCCACCTTGTAATATGAATATCGACCATCCTTGGTTCCAAGAATCAGTTCCTTAAAAGATCTACCCTCCATTTTCTTGCCTATGATTCTTTCCTAGAGAGATGGAACAACTTCCAAAAGAGACAGAACTGCATTCCAATCGATTTAAGTGTCCTAATAATAGTGACATTTGTAATTTTGGATGGGTTAGTCATAACATATAAGCTTCGAGTCAAAAACGAAAGCTAATGAAATAACCAGATAATATAACGTTTTTTCGATTTTGAGCATAATGATGTCATTGAATGTCAATGTCGACATCATTGTTACGATATCGTGAATAAAATATTGAGTTTCAGGCCTTGTTGCTTTTGGTGGTAAGTAAACTGTTAATTCCTCTTCATTAGCGACCTAAAACCTAAAGGCATGGAGCGACCTAACTACAGGAACGGCATGGCAACTTAACTCATCAAGCGAACTAAAAGTATCTGCGACCTAAGCGAAGCGTCGACCTATAGCATTCCGCGACCTATTGCATTCAAACGACCTAACTATGTGCTCAAACCTAAGGAAGGCCGCGACCTAGCGGAACCCAGCGACCTAAGAGTAGCTGCGACCTAAAGTGTTGCAACCTAAGGACTGTTGCGACCTAACAGAAAGCTACAACCTAGAGGAGGTCGCGACCTAGGAGTGAGTGCGACCTGAAGATGGACTCGACCTATGGAACTCCGCGACTTAACTATCCACCGACCTAAGGAACTCCGCGACCTAAGGACGGTCGCGACCTAAGGGACTCAGCGACTTAAGATTAACTATGGCTGCAAGAAAGTACTCGCGACTTAGGTTAGGTCGCTAACGACCTAAACACCAGAATATAGAAGACTATGCAATGCCACAGGGGGATAGGTCGCTCACGACCTAGTACTTGTGCAAATCAGCATGCGTGAGGAAGGAGGGGCCAATGCTCTTCAGGTCAACTACAACCCTACTTAGGTCGGTCACGGCCTACGACCTTACTTAGGTCGGTCACGACCTACGACCTTGTTCTGAAAAACGCCTATAAATATGATTCTAACTCCAACTAAAAGAGGACTTTTGGCTCATTCTCTTCAAGCGCTGTTACTCCGCTGCATTCCAAACCAATCAAACACTTAAAGCTCTCAAGACACGAAGAACGCTACAAACAACTTCGAGAAAAGAACACACACATCTAGCATGGATTTGAAGACTCTAATCTCCATTGAAGTTTAATCTACTTGTTCTAAGTGACTTGTAATTCAAAGTGTATTGTACTTGGAAAGAATTGTATCAGCTTGTAACGAGATCATCAATAAAACTACTTAAAGTGGACGTAGGCTATTCCATTAAGCCGAACCACTATAAAATTGTTGTTGTTTACTACTTTTCCGCTATCATCTGCTTATAATCTGTTCCCGAGTTATCGGGTGGTGCTTTCACAACTACAACTCATACACCGGGGTGTTAGCGTTCAAATTTCAGCGTTAACATAAACTTAGAACATACCAATTTTCCAACTGACATCGATAGATATCGGGGTCTACTTATGTCATGACACGATTTTTGAAGCCTGAAAAATCAACATCAATACATCCACTATATCAAATGCCGAACAATCGAATGCCGAAAAACAAGACCTTAAAGGAAAGAAGGAGGAGGTAGAAGAAGAAATAGGAAACAATATCAGAATCTCGCAGTTGCAGTGGAACAATTTATAATAGATAAATGACTGAATCTTTATACAAAGAACTATATTTGTTATATACATTACATCATTAGAGTACAACAAAATTATAGTACATAACTGGAAAGTTATCATAACCTGTGCTCACAAAAGCTGACTATGTAGTTAACCTTACATAGCAGAATATACATCAAATACATTTGATATGTCTTACACCATCTCGTCTCTTGAGCTCCACAGCATCCTTTCCTGTATCTAAATACTCGGTCTGACCCGAGCATTATAGTGAAATAACACCCGAATCCGTCTAGAAAACCAGCGTGAGAAAACACACTCAATTAGATTATTAGTTTTCAAAATCCTTTAAAATCAAAGGTATCTCGTAAGACCACACCGGAAATAAACATGCCGGGTTTTTACCTTACGATATCCAAAATATTTCTTATCAAATCCTCTGATATTATAGTAGTGTCTATATGCAAATACTTATCCAAATAGCCAAAATTGTTACATTCATTAAATTCCAGCATAATAGATATACAAATAAGTCCGAAGGCATTTATTGGAGATTGAGTTTCCATCAATGGCAGGGCTACTGGGGTACCGCCCGTCACAGTACGTGATCTAGAACACCGCATCGAAAATCCACTCTGATGTCCTTCAACAAAAGGTCGGAGCTACCCCTTACTGGATAGTCCGAATAAGATCACCGCGCAGTTGGGATCAGTAACCGCCCACAGAGCTGAATAAAAAGGGAAATCTAGACAGGGATGTCCTTACCCTAATTGGTTGCTAGCTACTTAGCCTTGCTGCACCTCCCCTATTTTAGCCATTCCCGGTTAATGAGACTCGAGGCTATGTGTTACCTTTATAGCACACATAAACTTAGAATGCTCATCGTCCTCCTAACAATGTTCTGATAGAATTTGTCCATACATGTCCATTCCATGTCCGAATGGAAGCGAAGGCACTACTCCCACTACATCTATTTTGGAATCACCCTCCGGATTAGTAGCGATTAGCCCTTGCACTTCACTCCTCCATCTTCGACTCCAAGCTCTTGTCTACCTCACGAAAACGTTCAAAATGGATCGAAGAGGATTTTGGGAAATTAATCCTGATCCCAGTCTCTTCAAAACGATCAGCGTATTGGCTATTATTGATAGTCGGTTATTTACCTAACAAATAACATTCCCAAACAACCATCAGGCCTTAATAATTTCCCAAATTATTTATCTAAAATATCTTCCCAAGATATTTTTCTACACTTCAACCTTTTGAAATAGCAAATTACCTTTTCTCTCATGAAATAATTTTCCACCCAATTGTTTATTTCCTCTGAAAATCATCAAGTCTTAATACTTTGGAGTTTAAAATCAATTTAAATCATTTAATCCAAAATATATACTTTAAAACATTTATAATAAAACTACTTAAAACATTTATTTAAAATACAAGTTATGATAATTTTTTTATAATTTTTCACGTAAACTTAAGGAAAAACTAGACTTCAAATAAAGGTCATTCTATAAGGTATAAATATTAAATAATTATGTTTTAAAAATCATAATGCTAGTTAAACCTTTCAAAATAATTTTCTTATATAATTAACTTAATAAATGTTTACATTTAAAAATTTTTAAACAACTAAATAATAATTACTTCTTGCACAATCTTTTAAAACCACTTTAAAACCTTTAACTTATACTTAAAATTCTGCTTTGAAAACATACTTGGCTTTTCAGGAAAATAGACCTTCCATTCCACACTTTTGAAAATAAAACCACTATTTATTTTAAAACCAATTACCCATTCCTTTATAAATTTCCACCCGGAATTTATACTTTCAATTATCTACTGATATCTTATTTCACTTTATAAATCCAGTTTGTAAATTCCATAGTCCCATCCTTCTTTAAATCACTGTTCAAACACTTAAATCAATTCTCAAATCGATTTCCAAACTTAACTCCATTTAGAAACATGTTCCTTTACTTACTTAATTTTATTTCAAAACCAATTAATTTCATATTCACTTCGAAATTAATGATTTAAAATCTTATTTCAAACAAAAATACCCACTTCATACTTCATTTAAAAATTCCCCTTTTTTATTTCTTCCAAACATTTTAAATCTTTAAACTTTGAAAATAAAATCCTTTAGTTTTTAGACAATATCACTAAATCTCTAAAACTCTTTTATTTCCCTATATTTGAAACTTCTATTTTCGTTTCTATACTCGGAATATTTAATAAAATTTAAAAATCAAACTTTTATACTTTTTCCAAATTCATTCTTTAATTTACCCAAATTTACTATAATTATTTTACTTAAAAATTTCTTTTTAAATTTCCATTAAAAATCCAAACTTATATATTTTTATTTTCTCAAAATACCAATATATATATTTAACCAAGCCATAGCATTCAATAATTTCAGTTCCAAATATAATCAATATAATCCGTCGCATATTATCACCTAAATCACATTACTAAATATAAAATAAACTCAACATTTTGAGGAATCCAATTGGATCCCTCCTACCTGTTTCACTACATCCATAGATGCTAGCATAAGAATTTAAAATACCAATCCCGCTTCATGGTGAGATATCGTGGTAAAATGGTCATCCGCTATTATGCGGGGCACATAGGCTCTCATCCGCTATATAATGCGGGAAATCAATCACTCCAATATATATATATATAATATACATTCTATAATATATATAATAAAACATCCAGACAATTCAATCAATCAACCAATAATTTAAATTTAACTATTTAAATTTAAATGGTAATCCAAATGAGTGAGGTTAACTCACCTTTGATTTTATTTTGCATCCCACTTCCATCTCTGCTTGTATCATGATTTAACCTTGCATAAACATTACATAGTTTACTAACATTTGAAGTAATCTAAAAATCAATTTCCATTTAAAAATTTATTTAAACAATAGTTTAATTTTAAACCAATTTTCCTATAATAAATAATATTTGGTAACTAAAATAATTGAATGAGTTAATAAAACAAGTTAATCACCAAAATTCATATATTTTTTAAAAATTAACAGTGAGTGAAAATACATATGTATTTTATTTTCTTTTTGAAACTACATATATATTTATAAAATAGTCTATAGAGGTTCCAAAATTAAATTTTATATAAATTCTTCAAACACTTAAAACCCTCTTTTGTTCCCAAAATCTTATCTAATTAAAATCTTTATGTGTATTTCATATACTTATATTTATATTATTATTTCTGTACATACACATATATATATTAATATTAAACTGAAAATAAATTGGAAATGTATAACTCGTGTGAAAATTATCTTTCTATATATCAAAATAGTAACTCACTTTACTGTAAATACTTTCTAATTTATTTGTATAAATTTATAAACTAAGTTTTATTTGAAAAAGTAAATCGAGAATACCTCACAATCGATCGCGAGCTTCCAGGCAATCACCATCACCTCCATTTGGCAAATCGAATGCATCTACCACGACCAAACCCTCAAGCCCAGGCAAACACTAGAAAAGCCAATGACCATCTCGAAACGCTGCCCACTACTCTGCTCAAGCCTCCACGTCACTCATTTCGTCGTTGCCCTCCTCCATGCCTGACACGATAAGGCATGATATACCACTGAAGCGGTCGCGATGAAACACCCGAACGAGCCTCGCCAACAATCACGCCTCAAAACCAGATCTTGGAACAACCTCTCGAGCACACGCGCGATCTGGAATCGCTATTGAGTCCACTTTCCCCCTTTCCCGTCGCAAACCTTCACCAGCGATGCGACTCGCCCTCATCCCTCCCTCGAAAGCGAGCTCCGGTATCAAATCAATACGTGCCTAAACATCCCTTTTTTCTAAACTGAAAATCGACTTGAAGAATGAAGAAAGGGGTTCGAACTTAAAATGAAACGGCCATAGATTATTTTGACTTTGAAGAGAGAAAATAAGTAAGGCTAATGTTCTCCCTTTCCAACGTACGTAGATTTATATTTGAAATGTCTTTACTTTATTATTTTTTTGAATTGATTTCCTTTTGCCTTTGTCTGGTTTAAAGAGGGAAAATGATGGATTAGAAAGCAAACGTGTTTGAATAAGCCAACTATAGTGACATGAAATGAAGGCATAAAATTTTGATTTGATTATAAATATTCGTCAAATATATATATATATATATATATATATATATATATATATATATATATATATATATAAGGAAATTTAAGTTTTAAATCGTCTTGAATATGCAATTAAAAATCTTGACCTCCTATCGAGGCGTGCCACTTGGCGTATATAATGTTATCCCCTATCTCGGATGAAATGGAAAAGGTTTCGAGTCCTAATTAGATCGTATGGAGAAGATAGCTTTTTGGACTCAGTTATTAAATTGAATTTAAGATAGAGATTTCAGCATGTTTATATACCATACGACCACACGACAACTCCAAACACTACGAAAATTGAAATCCGATAATAATACAATATTATGGATCCAATGGGACTGGTTTATTTGAATTTAGAGACTATGCCTCGGAAGGCTATTTTTAAATATCAATTTAAACGATATATTTTTAAAACTGAACAAATCACCCTAAATATCAATTTTAACACTTCTATTATCTTCAGTATTACCAATATAAATTTTATAAGCCATTGAAATATTTTTGACAAGCTTTAAATTCCAGATTCAACACTTAACCCAATTTCCACATATTAAATTCAATAATTTAAATTATCCAAAAATTAGTGATATTTTAAATTCAAGTTAAACATTAACTTTTAAATATTTAAAAACGGATTAAATATTTCAATTTCAAATATCAAAAATTCTGGGTCGTCGCATTCCTCTCCCTTAAAAAAAATTCATCCTTGAAATTAATGGTTTTGAAGAATGGTCCAATACCCGTTAACTATTTCCCCAAAACCAAACAGTTTTTAACAACTTTTCAATACCGTCTTTTTATTAAGAAAACATTAACGCCATTACTAACTTTCCAAACTCATCCATAGGTTCCAATTGATATTATTTACTCAATAATTCAAATTACATTTTAAAACCAAAATTTAAACTATCAAAATTTCTCAAAATTTTTCTAACTCCCTAAATTTTCGAAAAGTTTCGTCAGCGTCTCCTTTGCGCGGATCGATCGGTATAACTACAAAATGCTCAACAGGCCCTCAAATTTTAAAAGAAAATAAAAGTCCAGGTGACTAGACCAGAAAATCATCAAATTTCATATGCTAATTTGAAATACATGCCTTTTTGTCGGGCCATAAAATTTTATCTTCTGAAATCAAAAACATCAATTTCCTTTTTCATTTAAAACACCTGTGTATCCTACTTAGCAATCATATCCAATCACAAATCAAAATCATTTTATTCACTTTCTTTCAAAATTTTCAATATCTATTTCATTCAAGTCCATACGATGTGCACTTACCATTCGTATGCAATACCCAATCCGATCGCTCACTCGATCACACAATTTCATTTCCGAACTAGTATCGTCCACCCGACTTCCTAGTGTAGACTCAGATCTGGTTTCTTGATTAGAAACTGTCATTCTCCTTGCATAGTCGCAAACTATGATAGAGAATTTGCAGAATCAATCAAAAATCCATATTCAGGGTTCGCCGCCGAAAATCGAGTGAAAAATCCCATCTCGAATCTATATAACCATCTCGAAATTCTGTGCTCGAATCTGGATCAAATTACTATGCGAATAAAATTATATACGTACATTCTGCATATTTATTTCAATTGATTATTAGCTATATCAATTCTCTTTTAATTCATATTTGATTTCCATACTCGTATTCTCAATTATCCTATTTCACTCTTAACTTAATCTTCATACAAATATTAACTTGGAATATTTTTCCAATACCAATTTTTTCTTGAGAATTTCACCATTTACCTTCATCAAGCTTATTATAAATATTAAATTCTGTTCGTCTTATCTCAAACCGTATTTAATTAACCATTTCTTTAATTAGTTCTACATACTAATTTATTTCAATTTCCAATAAATTTTAATTCTTGGAATTTTGTTCTTTTAGTCCACTCAAGCTAATTTTTTCACTTCCTCTTTACTTAATATAATTCAAATCGATTCCAATATTCAAATTTCAATTCATTTCCTTACGAATGTAAATTAATTTGTTCCTCTATACATTTGTTTACTTTTTAATAAACTTACTTTCAATAACTACTTCCTCAAAGCTCACTCTTATTTAACTTAATTCACCTCCATTCAAATTAATTTTTTTAACTTCTATAAGTTTTTCCAACTTATTCTTATTTCATTCACTACCCTTTTAAATTGTACTTCACCTAATTGGCTTACCTTCCTAACTTATTTCATTATCACATTTTTTTAATCTAATTCTTCTTTAAGTTAGATTTTATCTTACAGATTTCAAATTTTATAAGTTATCAAACCCATTTATATTCCACAAGCATTTTTAATTAAACTTCTAGAGTTTTAAACAATTGCTTAAACACTCAAAACATTTTTTCAAACCAAATTATTCCTTGCATTCCAAAATCAAATCAATTTTTGTAAACGAACACCAAATTCAAAATATTCTGGCAGCGATTTCTCCCTTGGAAACTCAAAAATGAACATCGATGATGCTGCAGTCATCACCGAAGTTATTTTCTAGCAACCGAAGAGAGTTCAGTGCTTTTATTCCTTCAACAACATTTCATATATTTTTAAATTCCAAATCTCACCAGATTTCAAATCCAATTCAAAAATATTTCTCAAACAATATCATCATTATTCCTCCAAAACTTTTGAAAATCATTTTCAAACTCAAAGGAATTTAATTTCCAAAATTTCGAATTCCAAATCCTTTCAATTCATATTTAAATATAACACTAGAATTTTTGTTCCATTTTCAATTATAAATTACATTTGTAATCCACAGTTACAAATCCCACTTTGTTAGATAAATTTATTCCTTAACCTTTGGTTATACTTTTAATCCCTAGTTCATTTTCCATGCAACAATGATGATAATTTAATATTATCACTTCCTAACAACCAAGCAACCATATATATAACTATACTACTTTAGGAAAATTATTTCTTTTATATACAAAAATAGTTTGGGTAAAATTATTTCATTTACCCTATTTTAAAATAATACTATGTCGGTTTATCTTGTTTACGAGTTTAGAAACACCTATCGATGACATGGCGTCCCACATATCAGCCAGAATCCATAAACACTCAACCGATAAGTCAAGATAATAAACAAAAATTATATTCAGTAACAAATACGCGCTCATATCTACTAATACACTCAAACTCATTCTAGAGTACTTACGGACTCTATTTCTAATGAGTAATCCCTACCAAAGCCGAGGTTCTCGCTTAACCTTCAGCTTTGATACCAAAATGTCACGACCCGATTTTTCGACGCTCGAAAAAATGGACATCAATACATCCACTGTATGAAATGCCGAATAATCGAATGCTGGAAAACAAGACCATAAGGGAAGGATGAAGGAGGTAGAAGAAGAAATAGAAAACAATATCAGAATCTCGCAATCGCAGCGGAACAATATATAATAGATAAATGAATGAATCTTTATACAAAGAACTGTATGTGTTATATACATTACATCATCACAGTACAACCAAATTCATAGTACGCAACAGGACAGTTATCATAACCTGTCCTCAAAGCTGACTATGTAGTTAACCATGCACATCGGAATATACATCAAATACGTTTGATACGTCTCGTACCAGCTCATCTCTTGAGCTCCATAGCCTCCTTTCATGTATCTATAATACTTGGTTTGAGCCGAGCATTATAGTGAACTAACACCCGAGTCAGTCTAGAAAACCAGCGTAAGAAAACAAACTCAATTGGATCATTAAATTTTTCAAAATCCCTTGAAATGTAAGGTATCTCGTAAGACCACGCCATAAATAAACATGTCGGGTTCTTACCTTACGATAACCAAAACATTTTTTATAAAATCCTCTGATATTATAGTAGTGTCCATATACAAATGCTTATTCAAATAGCCAAAATTGTTACATTCATTAAATTGCAGCATAATAGGAATATAAACAAGTCCGAAGGCACTTATTGGAGATTGGGTTTCCATCAATGGCAAGGCAACTGGGGTACCATCCGTCATAGTACGTGGTCTAGATCAGCATACCGAGGATCCACCCTGATCCATTGCAACACAAGACCGGAGCTATCCCTTACTAGACAGTCCGAATAAGATCACCACACGGTTGGGATCAGCAACCGCCCACACAGTTGAAGAAATCTAGACAGGGATGACCTTACCCTTTGCTAGCCACTTAGCCTTGCTGCACCTCCCCATTTTAGCCATTCCCGATTGATGAGGCTCAAGGCTATGCGTTACCTTTTTAGCACACATAAACTTAGAATGCTCATCGTTCCCCTAACGATGTTCTTATAGCATTCGTCCATACAAGTCCGTTTCGGGTCCGAACGGAACCGAAGGCACTACTCCTACTACATCCATTTTGGAATCAAACTCAGGATTAGTAGCGATTAGCCCTTGCACTTCACTACTCCATCCTTGATTCCACGCTCTTGTCTTTCTCACGAAAACGTTCAAACTGGATCGAAGTTGATTTGGAAAAATTAATCTCGTTCCTGATCTCTTCGAAACGATCAGCGCATTGGCCAATATTGATAGTTGGTTATTTAACTATCAAACAACATTCACAAACAACCATCAGGCCTTATTAATTTTCCAAATTATTTATTCAAAATATCTTCGCAAGTTATTTTTCTACACTTTAACCTTTTGGAATAGTTTCAAATTCCTTTTTCCATTGCGAAATAAATTTCCACCCAATTGTTTATTTCCACTGAAAATCACCTAGTATTAATACTTTATTGTTTAAAATAAATTTAAATCACTTAATCAAAAATATATACTTTAAAATACTTAAAATAAAACTACTAAAAAAGCTTTATTTAAAATACTAGTTGTGATAATTTTATAATAATTTTTCATGTAAACTTAAGCCAAAACTAGATTTAAAATAAAGGTCATTCTATAAGAAATGAATATTAAATAATTATCTTCTAAAAATCATAATACTAGTTAAATCTTTTAAAATAATTTACTTATATAATTAAATTAGTAAATGTTTACTTTTAAAAATTTTAAAACCACTAAATAATAATTTCTTCTAAAATAATCTTTTGAAACCACTTTAAAACCTCTAACTTATACTTAAAAATATGCGTTGAAAACATACATGGCTTTTCAAGAAAATACACCTTCCATTCCACACTTTTAAAAATAAAACCACTATTTATTTTTAAAACCAATTATTCATTCCTTCATAAATTCTCACTGTGAATTTATACTTTCAAATATCCATTCATATCTTTTTTCACTTTATAAACCATGTTTATAAATTCCATAGTCTCATCCTCCTTTAAATCACAGTTCAAACAGTTAAATCAATTCTCAAATCGATTTCCAAACTTTACTCCAATTAGAAACATATTCCTTTACTTAATTTTATTTCAAAACCAATTAATTTCATACTCACTTCTAAATTAATGATTTAAAATCTTATTTTAAACTGAAATACACACTTCATACTTCATTCAAAATTTCCCTTTTTTATTTCTTCCAAACATTTTAAATCTTTAAACTTTGAAAATAAAATCCTTTAAATTTTAGACAATATCACTAAATCTCCAAAACTCTTTTGTTTCCATTTATTTAAAATTTCTATTTTCTTTTCCATACTCAGAATTTATTGAGTAAAATTTAAAAATCAAAATTTTATACTTTTGCCAAATTCATTCTTTAATTTACCCATTACTTAAAAATTTCTTTTTTTTTTCCTTTAAAAATACAAACTTATATATTTTCATTTTTTCAAAATACCAATATATATTCAACCTAGCCATAGCATTCAATAATTTCAATTTCAAATATAATAAATTTAATCCAGCGCAGATTATCACATAAATTACATTATTGAATATAAAATAAACTACATATTTTAAGGAATCCAGTTGGATCCCTCACCACCTGTTTCCCTGCATACACAGATGTTAGCACAACAATTTAAAATACCAATCCCGCTTCAAGGTGGGATATCGCAGTAAAAGGGTTATCCGCTATTATACGGGGCGCATAGGATCTCATCCGCCATATAATGCGGGAAATCAATCACTTCAATATACATATATATATATATATATATATATATATATATATATATATAAAATAACACATCCAGGCAATTCAATCGATCAACCAATAATTTGAATTTAACTATGTAAATTTAAATGGTAATCCAAATGAGTGAGATTAACTCACCTTTGATTTTGTTTTGTAACCCACTTCCATCTTTGCTTGTTTCAGGATTTGACCCTGCATAAACATTATATGGTTTATTAACATTTGAAGTAATCTAAAAAATCAATTTCCACTTAAAAATTTATTTAACTAGCTAATAATTTAATTTTAAACAAATTTTCCTATAATAAATAATATTTAGTAACTAAAATAATTAAATGAGTTAATAAAACAAGTTAATCACCAAAATTCATATTTTTTTTTTTAATTTACAATGAGTGAAAATATACATGTATATTTATTTTCATTTTGAAACTACATATATACTTATAAAATAGTCTGTAGAGGCTCCAAAATCAAATTTTATATAAATTCTTCAAACATTATTACCCCTTTTTTCCTAAAATCTTCTATATATATATTCGCTGCTTTAAATTAAAATCTGTATGTGTATTTATACATAATTATATTTATATTATTATTTCTGTACATACATCACACACACACACACACACATATATTAATATTAAATTGAAAATAAATTGTAAATGTATAACTCCCTATGAAAATTATCTTGCTGTAAATAACAAAATAATAACTCATTTTACTGTAAATACGTTCTAATTTATCTATATAAATTTATAAACCAAGTTCTATTTGAAAAGGTAAATCGAGAATACCTCACAATCGATCATGAGTTTCCTGGCAATTTGCCATCACCTTTATCTGACAAATCGAACACGGCTACCACGACTAAACCATCATGCCCAGGCGAACCCTAGAAATGCCAACGACCATCTCGAAATGCCGCCCGCTACTTAAGTCGAGCCTCTATGCCGCTTGCTTCGCCGTTGCCATCCTCCATGCCTGACACATGATATACGACTGACTCGGTCACGATCAAACACGTGAACGAGCCTCGCTAACCATTGCACCTCCAAATCGCTCTTGGAACAATCTTCCGAGCACGTGCACGACCTGAAATCGCTATCGAGTCCACTTTCCCCCTTTCCCATGGCGACACCTTCACCATCGACCCGACTCGTCCTCATCCCCCCTTCGAAAGCGAGCTCCGACGTCAAATTAATTTGTGCCTACATATCCCCTTTTCTAAAAAAAATGAAAATTGACTTTGAAAATGAAGAAAGGGGTTCGACACTTAAAATAAAACAGCCATGGATTATTTTGATTAGGAAGAGAGAAAATAAGTAAGGTTGATGTTCACTCTTGCCAGCGTACATAGATTTATACCTGAAATGTCTTCACTTTATTATTTTTTTGAATTGAATTCCTTTTTGCCTTTGTCTAGTTTAAAGAGGGAAAGGATGGATTAGAAAGCTAACGTGTTTGCATAAACCAGCTACCGTGACATGAAATGAAGGCATAAAGTTTTGATTTGATTGTAAATGTCCATCAAATATATATATATATATATATATATATATATATATATATATATATAATTTTCAAATCGACTTGAATATGAAACTAAAAATCTTGACCACCTATCGAGGCATGCCACTAGGCGTTTATAATGTTATACCCTTACCCCGAACAAAATGGAAAAGGTTTCGAGTCCCAACTCGATTGTATGGAGAAGATAGCTTTTTAGACTCAGTTATTAAATTGATTTTACAATAGATATTTCAGCGCGTTTATGTACCTACGATCACACGACAACTCCAAACACTATGAAAATTGAAATCCGACAATAACACACTATTACGGATCCAATGGGAGTGGTTTCATCGAATTCCGAGATTATGCCTTAAAGGCTATTTTTAAATATCAATTTAAAAGATATATTTTTAAAACTAAACAAATCACCCTAAAAATCAATTTTAACACTTCTATTATCTTAAGTATTATCAATATAAATTTTATAAGCAATTGAAATATTTTGGACAGGCTTTAAATTCCAAATTCAATACTAAACCAAATTTCCACTTATTAAGTTCAATAATTAAAATTGTCCAAAAATTAGTGACATTTGAAATTCAAGTTAAACATTAACTTTTAAAAATTTAAAAATCAATTAAATATTCTGATTTCAAATATCCAAAATTCTGGGTCGTCACAATTAGTATGATGTAGAAACATTATATCAATGAATTAACAGCTACAAGGTTAATCAACATACTTCAAGTTTATTAATTGCATTATGAGCGACGATGCCAACGAAAGTCAAGTAGTAGCATGTATGGGTTTGACATCATACTGGTTTCATCACAAAACAAAAATGCCCAAATCCCCAAATTAACACCATTAAGCAATTAATCCAATATTATAAAATGTTAATAATAACAATTCACAACAAAATTTGAGTTCTTAGGACCAAATAATTGAACTCGATTGCCGATTTCAAAGTAATAAAATCTGAGTAAAACCTTAGTTATGATTTTAGTATAAAATTTTCAAAAACTAATTTATGAGTTAATTGACCGAAAGCTATACTTGGGGTGAAAAATTGCTATTAAGGAGCTTAGTCTTGTAGCTAATTGAAGAAACTAATTATTTCTTCAAGTTTTCGAAATCTCAGTTAAATGACGAAAGCAAAAGAAGTTTATGTATTTATAAGAAGAAGCAAGCAAATGGGTGCCGTTTGATTTAATTTAAATGAATGTATATATCAGCGCAAGAAAACCAAAAGGGGGAAAAAGGATGATGCCAAAGATATTAACTTGAAAAGTCAATGATTTCTTTACATTGGGGGCAAATGTTACTACTATCATCGTCATCGAAGATGTTCAAAGAAATAACTTCGAGGATCATTGATGTGAAAGCTACGATAAGTGAAGCTAAAGAATAGCAAAATCTCGTGAATTCCATTAGCGCTTATAAGGCACGATGCTTATAGGCGTCGACTCGACTTTCATAAGGAAGAACTGGTCTTTTGCTATGTCGACCGCCATCGTTACTAAGTATGCTATTGCATTCCAACAACCACTGGACAGTGACATCGAGACTCATGGTTTTCGAAGCAATGCTGAATGAACTCATATCCTATCAATGTCGACGTTGCCAACGTCAACCATTCTTAATGCTGCTTGTGATCAAAGTTATTAAGTACTGATGGTGTTTTCCATCTCAACGTTTCGACTCATCAAAACCGCCATACAAAGGGAAATACAAGTTATGAATGATGCCGAGGTTTGATATTACTATAGTGTCGACTCTTATGAACATAATTAGGAGACACCATACATCCACATGTGCAATGTTGGTGATTGCCGTCATTGATGTCCACAAGTCTAGTCGATGCCGCATTTCATTGGCTATTGTGTGCTAACATCGACGATTATCGATATCCCCATTACACTAAAGAAAATTACTATGTCAAAAGGATATTTTATGCCCATGTCGCTCTTCAATGTTGAGTAATGTCGCCAACCATCAAACATGCAGATCACGGGGTATGAAGTCGTCATCGCCAACAACCATTGTCGGTGTTGAGAATAACAATCCTAATATGATTCATTGAAGCCGCCTCCTAGGAACATTGAATTTCAGCAATCCTGCTATATCATGATTACAATAAGAGTCAACCGATATAATGGAAGCCAACAACATCAAATCTAAGTGACATGCGCACAAGAATGCCGACCGTGATGCTCGACGGTGTAGCTAATGTTGAAGGCGATGAAGTGTCAACCTTCATGATGATGCTGATAATGTCAAACCTAATGATTGCCGAAGCTTGCCATGTGTCGAACCCAATAAACATGGACCTACGACCTTCATGGAAGGTGCTGAATATTCTCTTCTCATTTCTTACATTTTAACTTTATAAACCCTAAACTAAATTGGGGATTTTGCCTATTGTAACACTTAAATAATTATACATATAAGGATATTGAAATTAAACAAGGACATATCCTTTTGACTCAATTTAAACTATGACTTGCATATTCATTTGACTTTGCACATTGACTTACCTAGGCATGTGACTTGCATAGCATATTGAATTTCCTTGAGCTTATGATTTGGCTGTTGCAGTGCATATTGGCTTGAACATTAACCGTCATATTGACTTATACTTTTCATACTGCCTCAAAGCCTTAATGATGATGATAACTAAACTTAGAACCAATATTGATTTATACACCGATTTGGTGATCCGATTAGCCTCGACACGACTTCTCTTTGAAGTTGCTCTGTTTTCCACACACTTTTTGGGTTAGCAAATTCATTTCTAACCTTGTTGTTAACGTAAAAATTAGACGCTAACATCCCAGTGTAAAATGAAGTTGAGAAAAATCACCACCCGTGAACACGGGAACTAATGAACAAGTAGAGAAATCATAGGAAAAAAGCAGAAAAGACAACAGTTTTTATAGTGGTTCGGCCTATGAGAAGCCTACGTCCACTTTAACTCTCTTTATTACTGAATTTGATTACAACTTTACAACAATCTTCAATTACAACACACTTTAAACCAGTAGATCAAACTTTGATGGAGAATAATCTTCTGAATTCATGTCGAATGATGTAGATTTTCTCTTGAAGATCGTAGTAGAGTCCTTGGTGTTTGGAGTACTTGAAGTGTTGAATGAGTCGTGAATTCTGCAGAGTATCGGCGCTTGAAATGGTCGGCCCAAAAGTCCCCTTCCTGTTTGAGGTAGGTCGGTATTTATAGAAAAAACTTCCTTCTGGATCGTAAGTCGTGTTCGACTCATGGTAACCCGTGGCCAAGTTAAGTTGGGTCGTGGGCGACTCAGCTGGTAGAGTTCATGCTTGGTGTCAGAGCGCCTTCGGTCTTCTGGATATAGCACAAGTCCTAACTCGTTCACGAGTTAAGAGGTCATGGGCGACTTATCTGACTAAGCCCTTGGTTCCTCAATGGTTCACTTCTTCAGAATTACAAGTCATGGGTCGCTCACGAGTCAACTCTCTTTGACATAAGCATTGTGACTGCAGGCTACGACTAAGTGGTTTTAGGTCGTAGGTGAGTCATGCTCAGTCGTGAGTCGTGAGTCACTTCCTTGAGTCGTTGACGATTCAAGGTAGGTCGTAGGTTGCACGATTCTGCGACCCGCGCAACTCCTCAATTTGTTGAGTCGGTAATCCGTTGAGTCGTTGCGCTTCTCTTAAGCCGCCTTGAATTTTAACTCGCCAGCTTGTTGAGTCGCTTCTACCCTTAAGTCGTGAATTATCTTGAGTCGTAGACCCATTGAGTAGGTAAGAACCTTAAGTCGTGAAGGCCTTAAGTCGTGATCCATCCCTTCTTTCTTAAACTGTTAAGTCGTAGACTCCTATATGTCGTAAGTCGTTCACTTCCGTAAGCTGTTTACTCCTTTAGGTCGACCAATCCCTGACTTGTTAAGTCGTGTAACTCCCTTGAGTCGCTAACTTGTTAAGTCGGTTACTTATTGAGTCGTACCACTCCTTAAGTCGCTCTGCTTCTTTAAGACGTGAGTCGTCTCAGGTCTTAACTCATTGATCAAACGGGGTTAACATTTGCCCCTCGAAGTGCACGCCTAAGTTGTAGGTCGCGTGCTTCGACTTTTCCTTGACCCGCGTGTGCCGTTTCGAGTTCCACTGCCCTTGTGTATAAAAGGCTTAAGTCGCTCCTTCTACTTCACCTTCCTGCTTATTTGTTTACTTCCGCCATTAGCAACCTTCGAAGCTTTCAGAGTCGAGTTCATCCAGCTTACCTCATTTCCAACCAAATTCCTACAATCTTCATCATTATGCTACGTAAGTAAACCCATCGCCCGCTCTATTTCGCAATTACCGTTACCCTTTGATCATGGACTTCCCATTTCTTAACCTCAATCCAAATCCTCGCACCGTGCTTTATTTCGGGCCATGTCATGACTGATTTCTGACAAGCTTGGAGCGGTTTGATTTGAGTTTTTAGACGATTTGCAAGGAGGAGACGATGGGTTTTTATATTTCGAGTCAGTTGATCCATGAATTTAGAGGAGATGATACCGTCTTTTATGGGTTATCGGGTTAGGAGTTAGGAGGATAACGGGTTAGGGGTTAGAAGGATAATAGGTTAGGATTTAGGAGGATAACGGGTTACTAACTTGAGAAGAGGTTGGTCGATTGAAGGAAACGTGACGCTAGCTTGGACGCGATCCAGTAATCTTGAGCGCGGTAATTTTGAGCAATTCAATAACCATCGCCACTTATCCTTTGACCGACTTACCAACCTTCACGACACAAGTCTTAAGTCGTAGCCGGGATAGGACTTGGAGAATTTCACGTTGCCTCGGACTGAAGCCTTTTCTATTTTCCATGGTTTACGACTTAGAGCATGGCCGACTTAAGGCACCAACAATCCAAGATTGAAACGACCTAACTTAACTCGCCTCATAATCCTTAGGTCATGGACGAGTTAGCCAGATAGCCAATGATTTGATTTAACCCGTAGGAAGAATTTCTTAAGTCGTTGCCAACACTTAAGCCATCGCCGAGTCAACACTTAAGTTGTCGCAGTTGACAATTTTGCTTGAACCTTGAACTTTAAATTGATTTGCTGAAATAAACTGCCTGAGTGCTGAATTGTTTGGACTTTAACTTGTTAAACTTTGTTGCGTTTTTTCAGAGGTCACTCTTGCAAGCTAATATCCTGTCTAATACAACATTTACAGAAAATTGGGACGAATATACTGCCACTGACTGCCCACATCAAATGACAGATTAGTTAATAACAATTAATCAACTTGAACAGATTGTGTGAGCGAAGTGCTTTAAAACAACGAATTCAGGCAAAGTATCAAGGCAACATCGGAATAGTCAACAAAACTTTCCTCTTTGCATTAACACTGTACTTGAACTTCAAATTAACAGATCTTGAAATTTGATAGCCAATCAATTGTCGACGAGCTTAACTCCAGTTATATTTACTTGTTTATTTTTATTAGTTCTACACAACACTCCACACTTTTAGGAAACGTGCACCTTCAAATTTGAATATCCAGTTGCTTATGTAGAATGGCCTCACATCAAGAAGAAGTAACGGAACAGATTGTAGAGGCTCTTCCAACAGCTGCTCCACTGGATTCTCCGCCGGAAAGAGTCTCAACATCCTTAAACTACCGGACGTTTAGATTATTGCGTGCTCAGTTTGGCATCGTAGAAACGGATGTTATATTGCATGGGCCAAATGATTTTGCTGATAGCCCTCTCCGTGGTTTCGTCGCTGTCAACCGCCAAATGAGCTTGTTCGGTGCTATTCCTCCCTTCAACGAGTTCCTTCAGCAATTTCTACTTCGATTGACTATCTCCCCGTTTCAACTGCACCCCAATAGTTACGCCATTCTGATGGGGTTGTGTGTTTTATTCATGAGAACCCTGGGTCGGTTACCGAGCTTTGAAGAAATTTGTTACTTATGTTCTTTCACCAAGATTAAAGACCATCCCTCCATTGTCGTCATAAGGAGTGTTAGGAATCGCAAACTCGTGACTGACCTACCCGAAAGTGCTCATGGATTTTTAAATCAGTTTTTCTTCATTCGCTGCCCCCCAGGGTTTTATGCCATCTGGAGAGTAGGAAGTAAGATTACCTGCTTCTATTTTCCATTTCCGAACTTTTCGAATTTTGAGTTGTTAATCGTTAATTCCACTCTTTCCTTTTTCAGCACTTCCTTCCCTATCCAGAGATCCAGACCATAAGAAAGTTTTTGAGAGACTGGGTGCCATGGCCGCGGAAAAGAGAAGTGTAAAATTCTTGTTGAGGGATGAATTTTTACACCAATACGGGCTTTTGCATACCTCTCGCTCTACACACCCCCATGAAGTCCCAGACTCTCCGGCTAGAGCGTCGGATGCCCCCGTTTCTACTGACACATCCATACCAAAAGAACCTGCTTCTGAGGCTTCTCTAGTGAAGTGCTCCACTTCTGTTGATGTCGCAGGGTCATCTGGCAAACTTTCCCCGGTCACTGAAGAAGAAGAGCCTCGGGAATCTCCTCCGTATTCAAAGAAGTCTGGTGACGAAGTAGTTGAGAAAACCAGCCCTGTCAAGCAGAGCAGGGACGACACTTTCGAAGGACTGAGCGACCTCTTTGCCACCTCACAAGAGATCTTTAAAGATGATCCTATTACTACCGGGGTTTCTTCTTCAGTAGTCAAGGCGACTTCTATTCTGCAACAGACTCCGTCAACTCAAGAGTTGATGTTAACTTCTACACCCACAACTACTCCACAATTAAAGATTGGTTCGTAGTTCGATGCGCGTAGTTTGCACATTACACACTTAGAATCTTTCGGCACTTTTATGCTTCTGACTTTTTGTACTTTGAAGAATTCTAAAATCTATCCCTTTTATTTCAGATCCTCTGATGGGACGCGGCGGATCCTACTATGTTGACTTCCAGCGCTACGGGAGGCGTAGCCAATATGACTATAGGCGCTACCTCCCCTCTTACAGAGAATCCGATGAAGAAAGAGCCGCCCGAAAGGCTCAAGAGAAGAGGGCTCAAGAGGAGCGTTATGAAAGAAGAGAGAGGGAGGAGCGCCACGATTCTTCGCAGAGAGGCGACGATTCCCACAAGAGAAAATCCCATGATGATCGAGGAAAAAGTCATATGGTTTAGGATTCAAGCAAGCGAGCCCGACATGGCGAGAAGCATACCTCTACAACTCCTGAAAAGGTTACTGTTCCCGTCTCGCTTGACATTCCTTCCGGCTCTCCCGCTCTCGGGAAGACAGACATCCAAACAATAATTAGCAGGCCTAAATTCCAAGTTGGACCGGGCCCGGCCACTTTGCAAAGCCGGTTTCAACAGTGGTGCCTGAAGGGAGTGAGGTTCGACCTTGACTTGGTCCCCATTGACAAGTCTGCCATGTTACGAAATCTCGATGCCGTCAAGCTTGATATTGAAAGGATATCGAACTGGAAAAAGCTTGTTGACGAGCTCCAAATGGTTAACCGTGCAAATATAGAGGCCATGTTCACTATGGAGAATGATAAAGCCTAATGGCAAAAGGTTCTTGAGCAACATGATACTGAAATGAGGAGCATCGCTACTTACAATGAAGAGCTTGAAGAAAAAGTTGAGGAACTTAAACAAGAGCTTGCTACTTCCTCTACTACCTATACTCAAAAAGAAGAAGTGCTCCTAAAACAAGTGAGAGATGCTCATGCCAGCCAAAGAGACGCCGAAGACAGGCTCGAAGTGCAAAAAAGAAGCAGTGAGGGCTATATTGCTGATATTGCAGAGCTTCGGAAGAAAACCAGCTCCCAAGAGGCGGAGATTCAAATGCTTAAGCTTCAACTTTCCAAAGCTGAAAGGGAGCTTGATGAGGCCGTTGCCGACAAAATTACAGCTGAAGAATCTCACGAGGCAACAAGGACCAACATCAGCTCAACATTATTTGACTTCTACCTGCATAGCGTTTTGGGGCACGGTAGCCTCGCCTTTCTAGGCCCCAAGTATGAAATTACTCTGGCTGAAGTTTGGGAGGCTGCACTCGATATGCTTGGCGGTAAAGTCGCTGGCTATGCCGAGTCGGCTCTTGAGGAGCATTACCTTGATGATGATGCTCGCGCCGCTCTCGCCAGGGGGAGAGAACAGCTTGCAAAATTAAGGGCCGAAACGGCGGCAGGAGATTATTCGGGAAAAACTATCTCAACTGTTCCAATTCAGCCTTCTCCTTCGACCGAAATTGACATTATCGGTTCCAGTTCTCATTCTCTATCTCCTACCAAAGTTACCACCGAGATCACAAGCGTACAAGGTGGAGATGAAGGCGACGAGAGTGCCGAGGCACGGGCTTACGAAGATGATGTCAGGAAACCGACTTCTGCAGGTAACCCTACTATTAAGCTTGCCTAAGTAGACTGCTCCTCTGTTTCTTACGAGCTTGATGAGCTTGTTGACTACTTCTTGAACCTCAGCGAACCTTTATCTCCGCTTTTTACTGACTTGAACTTTTTCCTTCTGTAGAGAAAACGTCGAGCATCGTTCAAACTTCCCCTGCTCCAATTATTCCTCCTCCATCTATTCAGGTGACTCCTCCTTCTGCCTCGCAACCGGGATCACAAGAGGAGCAAATAGAAGCTCTCCAAGACTTGGACGATCCCATTTCTTCACAAGAACACAAGGGAGAAGAAACTGAAGGGATTGAGAAGACTCCAGAAGCAACTGGTTCCGATGATGAACCATTAGCTAAACTTCTTTCTCCAGGGAGTGGGTCTTCCTCCAAGAAGAGAGGAAAGCAGGGAGTCTCCAAGAAGAAGAAGAAGAAGGGATCCTCAAGTGGCGAAGAAAAAACGGAAGAAAGTCCGACTGAGCCCCTTTCTCCTTCATCCCCTACTCTTACAAGCCGGCCTAAGAAGTTGGTTATCCGGCCAGGTGCGGGCTCAAAAGGTGGACGGAAGAAGAAATGATGGCTCTGGTTCTGTGGCTTTCATATCGCTTTTTGCTTTTTGCATGTACTGACCGAAAATTATGCGGGTACCGGCCCCCGTTTTCTTTATTTCGAAACTTGTATCTGTAAGAAATTGTAACAGAATTAAATAAAATGATCCTTTATTTGTACAAACTTCTTGTTTGAATTTGAGAATGCATTTATTATTCACTTTTGTACAAGTTTCTTTGCACGATATTGTAGTGAGCTTGTGGTATACTGTTCGAGCGCAATTTTACCGATGTAGTTATACCGTGTTGCCCCTATACCATAAGCTCATTGCAATATTTTATTTTATGAGGAACTTGTACTTTTATTTTTCAGAGAATAATTATTCCATACTTGGAGGAATATTATTTCGTTAAAAAACAGAGTACAAATAAGTTTTTACGCTTCATCCTTCAAAGATATCACGTTTTCTTTTGTGCATATACACATTTTACTGAATGAATTCTTCTATGTGGTAAAGCGGGTATCTGAAGGGTACTTTAACTTCTTTTGGAGGAAGAGAATTTTCCAGAATAGAATAGGTGGATCATTCTTCCTTTGAGATTTAAAGTGTGCCTCTGAAAAATTACACTTCTGAGGAGGGCTTTCTCACGTTTCAACACTTGGAAGTTTTATTTCAATCTTGGTGAAACGTGTGCCTCCGAAGAGGTCTTTTTGCTTGCTTGTTCCTCCAGGAGGAGGTCTTTTCATTTCTGCCTCTGGGAAGAGGTCTTTTTGTTTCTGTTGTGCCTCTGGGAAGAGGTCTATTTTGGTTTCTGCCCCATGTGAGAGGCTTTTATTTTTCCCTGTGCACTGGGAAGCGGGCCTCCGAAGAGGGCTTTTCACATTTCATTTTACGGGAGTGTATCGACCGATGATGAAATGTGTGCCTCTGAGCTGGGTTACTGCCTGGAAGTTTGAAGTTTCTTTCTCTCGGTTGGACGGATTTACGAGAGTGTATCGACCGATCATTCCGCAACATTGTATCGAGAAAGATCTCTCTTTTTCTGGTTGGCCCGCCCGAGGTCTTTTAGCATTTCAACTGTGGTGAAATGGGCCTCCGAAGAGGGCTTTTTTTTCACGTTTCAACACTTGGAAGTTTTATTTCAATCTTGGTGAATCGTGTGCCTCTGAGTAGGACTTTTGCCTGGAAGTTTGGAGTTTCTTTCTCTCGGTTGAACGGATTCACGGGAGTGTATCAACCGATCATTCCGCAACTTTGTAACGAGAAAGATCTTTCTTTTTCTGGCTAGGCCCGCTCGAGGTCTTTCTCCTCCGAAGAGTTGTGCCTCCGTAGAGGGCTTGCGCCTCTGGAGAGGTCTTTTGCTGGTTGATGCTTGCTCGCCCATGTCTCTTTCGCCCTCCACTCATGTTGGCGATCCCCCTTGTCTTTTGCAAGTGTCAACATTTTTTAGTTACAAATAATTTCCCTTATCCAAAGAAATATACTTCACAGTTAGGTGAGTTGGTGGTGGTGGACATAGTTTACTTAATTGGCTGTTTGTTCAAACATTTATGATTAGTTAGAGATGGTCCACTTCCACCCACATTGCTCACCCTTGTTAGAAGCACTTCTTTTGCAGGATTTGAGTATGGAAATTTTTTATGGTTTAGTGTGTGTTTGCTCGGTCTTGGGATGGGTAAGCTTTACTTTCATGACCTGCATTATTAAATCGACATTTTAATGACATAATTAATGTATTTTATATGTCGAAATAAAACAAAGCAGTTTATAATAGAAGTGAACACAAGATTTATAGTGGTTCGGCCAAAAACTGGGCCTACGTCCACTTTATAACTTTTCATTATTCACTTGCTTTACAATTTCTTTCAATACAAGAATCATATTTTTGCAATTCTTTTTACAATATTTCAGCAAAGCTTTCAAGTAAAATAAGGACGCAAATGATTGCTGTTCCAAGCTCTTGGAATTGGTTCTCCTTCGACAGTTGTGAGTTTGAATGTGCCGTCAAGAAGCTTCGTGCCTATAACATATGGCCCTTCCCAGTTTGGCCCAAACACACCTGTGGCTGTCATGATTCTTTTCAGAATTAGGTCCTCAACTTCAATGTTGCGCTGACGAACTTTGGAATTGAAGTGCCTGGCTATTCTTTGTTGATGAGCCGCAATTCTAAGTCTAGCCTCTTCTCTTCTTTCATCAAGGAGGTCAAGTGCTTCCAATTGTAGTTTTTCATTCTCATCTTTATCAAAATGGATTCTTCTATGTGAGGGGACTTCAGTTTCCACTGGAATCATTGCTTCTGATCCATATGCCAACGAAAATGGAGTATGCCCATTCGCAGTTTTGTGGGTGGTTCTGTATGCCCATAGTGCAAGCGGTAACTTGTCAACCCAGCCACTTTTCGCTTTTTCCAGCTGCTTTTTGATGGTTGATTTGATGATTTTGTTTACTGCTTCCACTTGCCCGTTTGCCTGCGGATGGGCCACTGCTGAAAAACTCTTCTGGATTTAGAATCGTTTGCAGAAGTCCTAGAATTCCTCGCTTTCAAATTGAGTACCATTGTCTGTGATTATTTTCTGCGGCACACCATACCTGCAAATGATATTTTTAGTCGCAAAATTTATCATTTTCTTAGAGGTAGTAGTAGCCGAAGGTTCAGCTTCAGCCCATTTAGTAAAATAATCAACTGCAACAATAGCATATTTAATCCCTGATTTGGCAGTTGGTAATGGCCCAATGAGATCCATTCCCCCAATGGCAAATGGCCACCGACTGACCATCTGTGTTAGCTCAGTGGAAGGTGCTCTAGGAATTTTGGCGAATCGCTGGCACTTGTCACATTTCCGAGAATATACAGCGGCGTCTTGATTAATTTCCGGCCAAAAATACCCATAACGGAGAATTTTCTTTGCTAATGTCTGACCACCCGTGTGATCTCCACATTCCCCTCCGTGTACTTCAGCTAGAATTATCTTGGCTTCATCATTAGTTACACATCGGAGTAATGGCATTGAAAAACCCCGCCTGTACAATCGGCCGTCTTGGACTATATATCTGGAGGCTTTCCTTAGAAGCTTCCATCTTTCTCTCGAATTTTATGGCAAAGAACCTCTGAGTAGATAGTCCAGTATTGGAGTCATCCATGATTCTTGTTCCTGAGATACATTCATAATCCAGTCAACATCCATCTCGTCTGTACTTGGTGCTGACAGGACTTCTACGGGGACTAATCCCAATAGTTGAGCTTCACCAGTACTTGAATACTTCGCGAGGGAATCTGCCTTCGTATTCTCTTCCCGAGGAATATGGTTTATTGAATAATGATCAAAATCTTCAAGAAGCTCCCAGGCCTTTGTCAAATAAGCGGGTAAATTTCCTCCTTTAGCTTGGAATTCCTTCTTGACTTGGCATACGATAAGTTGAGAGTCACTGAAGATCTGTAATATTCTGATATTTAGCTCTTTACCGATTCTCAAACCTGCAATGAGAGCTTCATATTCTGCTTCATTATTAGTCGAAGGAAATTCCAGCATCAGTGCATAACACAATGATCGTCCTTCAGGGGTTTCAAGGACAACCCCTGCCCCAGAACAGTA
The DNA here is from genome assembly GCA_030765085.1 of Allium cepa. Lineage (NCBI taxonomy): Eukaryota > Viridiplantae > Streptophyta > Magnoliopsida > Asparagales > Amaryllidaceae > Allium > Allium cepa. Next base: position 155,447,953 of record CM060929.1, on the reverse strand, counting down.
GTCATTCCTTGCGCCATCAACATATAATTTCCATTTCACCGGGACGTCATTAGTTTCCTCTTCCTCACTATCACCTTTATCTGTGCATTCAACAATGAAGTCTGCTAAAGCTTGTCCGTTGATAGCTCTTCGGGGATGGTAAGTGATGTCATATTGACTGAGTTCAATATTCCACTTTAAAAGACGGCCCGAAGTTTCAGGGCGAAACATGACTTGCTTCAGAGGTTGATCAGTGAGGACTTTGATGGGATGAGCTTGAAAATACGACCTCAATTTCCGTGATGCAATCAATAGGCAATAGACAAGTTTCTCCAGCTTCGAGTACTTCATCTCTGCCCCAGTGAATCTTTTACTAATGTAATAGACTGGTCGCTGGATCCTTGTATCTTCTCGAATCAATGCTGCACTAAGAGCATGAGATGATATTGCCAGATATATGTAGAGATCTTCACCATTGTCGGGCTTCGAGAGTATTGGAGGCACTTCCATATGACGAACCAGCTCATCAAATGCGTTCTGACACTCGGGAGTCCAATCAAAGTTTTTCTTTCCTTTCTTTAGAGCGTCAAAGAATGGAATGCATTTATCAGTAGCTTTAGTAATGAATCGGCTCAAAGCAGCAACTTTTCCGTTAAGACTCTGCAGTTCCTTCTTTGTTCTAGGAGCTTTGACCTCCTTCAAGGCAGTGATTTGAGCAGGATTAGCCTCAATGCCCCTAGTGCTCACAATAAATCCCAAAAACCTTCCGGACTCCACTCCGAATGAATATTTCAACGGGTTAATCTTCATTCCGTATCTCCGGAGGACCGCGAACATTTCCGCCAAGTGATCCATGTGGTCCATTGCTTTCTTTGACTTTACCAACATATCATCGACATAGACTTCCATTGTCTTTCCGATATGTGGTTTAAACATGGTGTTAACAAGCCTTTGGTAAGTTGCCCCCGCATTCTTGAGTCCGAAGGGCATGACTTTGTAGCATTAAAGACCAACATCCGTTATGAAGCTCGTGTCCTCCTGATCTGGCTCATGCATCATGATCTGATTATACCCGGAGTAAGCATCCATAAAAGACAACAATTCATGTCCCGCCGTTCCGTCCACCAACTGATCAATTCCAGGCAGCGAGAAATAGTCTTTGGGGCAAGCCTTATTCAGATCTGAGAAGTCAATGCATACTCTCCACTTCCCATTAGCCTTTGTAACGAGGACTGGATTTGAGACCCAATCTTGGTAAACAGATTCTCTGACGAAACCATTCTCCATGAGTCGATCGACTTCTTCTTTCAGCGCTGCTGACCTCTCCGGACCTTGAGTTCTTCTTTTCTGTTTTACTGGCGTGAACTTTGGATCGATGTTCAGAGCGTGTACCGCAATCTCTGGTGATATTCCGCACATGTCGGCATGAGTCCATGCGAATACATCTAAATTTGCCTTCAAGAACGAGACCAGAATATTCTGAGCTGTAGTGTTCAGTTGTGAACCCACATTCAGCACCTTGTTAAGTCAACAGGTACCGGCACTGTCACCTCTACCGGCACTACTCTATTCTCCCCTACACTAGCTTTTCTTGGATCCATCTCTCTTCGGGCACCGCTATGTTCGCCAGTGCAGGGACCAACCTGTAGTTGCTACAAGGTTCGTTCTTTGAGCGGACTGAAGGCGCCGCATCTTTTCCCATTTCTCTCCTCTTTGTTTCACGTAGCTCTGCAAGATAGCATTCCCGTCCTACGTTCTGATCTCCTTTAGTTATCCCAATTCCGTTATCAGTGGGAAATTTTATAGTTAGACACCATGGGGCGAGAACAGCTTTGAATGCAGCCAGAGTCAGTCAGCCCAACAATGCATTATAAGCAGAAAATTCTTCAACAATTATAAAGGTCTGCCTTCGAGCTACCTTTCTCAGCCCCTCTCCGAGCTCTACAATCAAGTCTATAGTCCCAATCGGCTGCTTTGGCTCCCCAGTGAAGCCAGCAATTTTCAATGACGAAGCCTGAACGTCAGCCATTGGTATCTTCATCTGGTCAAAAGTTTTCTTGAAGAGAATATTACATGAAGCCCCGCAATCGACCAGAATTCTTCTCACAGTGGCCGGGCCAATACCGGCAGAAATGACCGGAGGATCTATCGTAGGGGCTTCAATACCCATAGAGTCCCTGGCGCTAAATATGATGTCATCAGGGAAAGCTTTCTGTTGTTTCAATGGCGCGGCATCTTCTAACACAAAAACACTTTCCTCTGAGGGTGCATGTTTTAGTGCACGATAATACCTTTCCATCTCACCCCAGCTTCGGCCTGCCAGGTGAGGACCTCCTGTTATCACATTAATGGCAGGCCTGTCTGACTCATGTTCTACGGCCTTTTCACTCGAGCTTGGATGGTAAGCGGGGACTTGTTGCCTTTGGACCGATGAGGTTGTTGTGTCCCTATCCTATTTAACATACTGTTGGAGCTTGTTCTCTTTCAACAGTCGCTCAATTACTTCTTTCAAGTGTCGGCATTCGTTAGTGTCATGACCAGGCTGATTGTGAAAACAACAGAATCTTCCACTTTTCTCCATTTTACCTCCAACCCTCATCTTAGGTGGAGTAGGATAACTTATATTATCTTTGGTTGCAAAGAAGATATTTTCAGGGGTATCAGTCATAGGTGTGACGTTGAAAGCTCGACCCTTCTTTGCATCCCCTTGTTTCTTTCTGCCGTCGTTCCCCCTTTTCTGAGCATTGGATTCCTTTTTGTCTGGAGCGTTACTATCATTCTTAATTTCTGCTGATGCCACCTTAGCCGGTGCTTGAAGGCTTTCCAGGCGCATGAACTCATCGGCTTTTTTGTAGAATTTATCGAGTGAATTTGGTTCTTTCATTTTCAACCATTCTCCAAACTTGCTCGATTTATCAATTGCCCTCATCAAGTATGTTAAAACCATGCGTGGCTCAGCATTATCAACCTCGGCCAAAGCTATGGTGAATCGATTCAGAAACGACTTGATGGATTCCCCTGGGTTTTGCTCCAGATTTGACAATGACATTATGTCCTTTGCTTTAGAGGCGTACAACCGAAACTGCTCCTTGAACTTCTTAGTTAAGTCCGAGAACTGATCAATGGATCTAACTGCAGCTTGGTAAACCATAATAAAGCTACTCCTTCCAAATACACTGGGAAGTATCGGCATTTAATCTCATCGGATGCCCTGGCACCAGTCATATGCCAGTCATATTTATACAGAAATTCGTTAGGATCACTTGTTCCTTTGTAAGCTGGAATAGTGGGCGGAACAAATTTTCTCGGGAATTCAGCTTTCAGAATCCTCTCAGTGAATGGAGTTTTGCTTGGAGCAAAGCCCCACTCTTTCTCATCCTCATCCTTTCGCGTACTTTCTTTCATGATTTGGCGGACCATTCCTGAAAAATACTCTTCATCATCCACAGGCCCTGCGGGGAAAACGTCAGCCATTCTTTCAGAGTTCTGTCTTGATAATCATTCACGAAGGGTCGGCTGAGGTCCCGATCCTCCATCCTTAGGAAGTGGCCTTTCAACGGGGCTTACCGCCCTTTGAGAAGTATTCCCTCTAACACCCTGAGCTCTATCAGCAGAGTTTCCTTCTTTATTTGTTGGCTGACGATTAACCTCGAGCAAATCATTTAGCTTATTCAATATCAAGGTATTCTGAGCATTCTGAGCCTCTAATTGTTGATTCAATCCCAAAACCACAGTGTCTAATTCCGCTCGTGTAACTCCCACAGTTGGAGTTGTCTGACTTAGAGGAGGAGAAGTAGTGGTGTTGTCTTGAACATCATCAGATCTGGCAGATCTACGTTTCCTTCCGGGAGCCATAATTTCTGTTAAACTTCTGGTCTTAACGGAGATTCTTTCCTCACAGTTTGGTGAAGCAATGATGTCAATACCCTGAGTTCAATTCTCAGTGAAAGCACCAAAAATGTTAACGTAAAAATCAGACGCTAACACCCCAGTGTAAAATGAAGTTGAGCGAAAGCACCACCCGTGAACACGGGAACTAATGAACAAGTAGAGAAATCACATGAAAAAAGCAGAAAAGACAACAGTTTTTATAGTGGTTTGGCCTATTAGAAGCCTACGTCCACTTTAACTCTCTTTATTACTGAATTTGATTACAACTTTACAACAATCTTCAATTACAACACACTTTAAACCAGTAGATCAAACTTTGATGGAGAATAATCATCTTAATTCATGTCGAATGATGTAGATTTTCTCTTGAAGATCGTAGTAGATTCCTTGGTGTTTGGAGTACTTGAAGTGTTGAATGAGTCGTGAATTCTGCAGAGTATCGGCGCTTGAAATGGTCGGCCCAAAAGTCCCCTTCCTGTTTGAGGTAGGTCGGTATTTATAGAAAAAACTTCCTTCTGGATCGTAAGTCATGTTCGACTCATGGTAACCCGTGGCCAAGTTAAGTTGGGTCGTGGGCGACTCAGCTGGTAGAGTTCATGCTTGGTGTCAGAGCGCCTTCGGTCTTCAGGATATAGCACAAGTCCTAACTCGTTCACGAGTTAAGAGGTCATGGCCGACTTATCTGACAAAGCCCTTGGTTCCTCAATGGTTCACTTCTTCAGAATTACAAGTCATGAGTCACTCACGAGTCAACTCTCTTTGACATAAGCATTGTGACTGCGGGCTACGACTCAGTGGTTTTAGGTCGTAGGTGAGTCATGCTGAGTCGTGAGTCGTGGGTCGCTTCCTTGAGTCACTGAAGACTCAAGGTAGGGCGTATGTTGCACGATTCTGCGACCCGCGCAACTCCTCAATTTGTTGAGTCGGTAATTCGTTGAGTCGTTCCGCTTCTCTTAAGCCGCCTTGAATTCTAACTCGCCAGCTTGTTGAGTCGCTTCTACCCTTAAGTCGTGAATTATCTTGAGTCGTAGACCCATTGAGTCGGTAAGAACCTTAAGTCGTGAAGGCCTTAAGTCGTGATCCATCCCTTCTTTCTTAAACCGTTAAGTCGTAGACTCCTATATGTCGTAAGTCGTTCACTTCCGTAAGCTGTTTACTCCTTTAGGTCGACCAATCCCTGACTCGTTAAGTCGTGTAACTCCCTTGAGTCACTAACTTGTTAAGTCGGTTACTTATTGAGTCGGACCACTCCTTAAGTCGCTCTGCTTCTTTAAGACATGAGTCGTCTCAGGTCTTAACTCATTGATCAAACGGGGTTAACATTTGTTATATTATGTTTTATCTGTTCACTGTAAGATGTTCTATGTTTGGATTTTTCTCTTCTTCATGTTCTTGGCTACCATCCTACATCGACCAGGTACCTCCATAGTGCATCACATAGGTATATTAGATACCGAAGGCATAAGACGATCATCACATTTGGTATCGGAGCTTAGATTGCACGGACGACCTAAGTTGCTACTTGGATCCATTAGAGATAAGGATGGAGCTATCGCCTTAGAATGGATCTAGCGTTATATGAGAGATCATTCTTGTTATATTTTGGTTTTCAAAACTATATAGTTGTATATATGGTATACAAGTCGCATTGCATGCATGGAACCATTTCTTCCCTTTAGAGAGGCTGATCATTCTTTTTATAGTTTGTAAAAATGAGCCAACTAAGAACGCTACTAGGAACTCCATCTTTGGAGTTGAGGAGGGGGTGGGATCAGGGGCTGTGACCCCGACTTGTAAAACATGTTCGCTGAGATGGTGTGAAACATGGTTCATAATACCTAAGTTACTCCTACTGCAGCTGTTGGTGGTGTTGCTACAGTGCAAGCTCCAGAGGCAGACTTCGCCAAATTGAGCAAGGATTTCTCTACTCGGTGTGGCAAACCATTTATTGGAATAGAGTCGCCCATCGATGTGCATGATTGGTTGGATACCTAAGAACTCATCTTTGAGGATTTGGAGTCAGAGGATACGATGAAGAAGAACCATGGAGTGGTGGAACGCAATTAATATTACTACTCACGAGGACCAAATTACATTGGAGCAGTTCAATGCGAAATTCGAAGAGAAGTATATAATGGCGACTTAGAAGCTCGTTCAAAAGTTTGCTGACTCAAGACATGGGGATATGTCCGTGTCGGAGTACGTGACTGAGTTTGTCACACTATCGATGTACAGCCTATCTTTTATCGATACTCCACTTAAGAAGAATGAGAAGTTCGTCGTGGGCTTGGATGATTACCTTAGGGAGAAGCTTGTAGGACATAATGATCAGCCATTTGAGAGGCTAGTGGCGATGCCACTTCGAAATAAGAGTCTGTACCCTCAGACTAAGCTAGTTGTTGCTCTAAAGGATGAGCTAAAGCCGCAAGCTACCAGGGAAGGAAAAAAATTAAAATAATAAGAAGAAGAAGTAATTCAGAAGGATGGCCAAATAAAGGGCAAGTGGGAGCCTACATGCTATAACTGTAGACAGAGGGGCCATCTTAGCAGAGATTGCAGAAATGAGAAGAAAGAATGTTTCAACTGCATCAAGCCGGGGCATAAAGAAGGATTGCCTAGAACGGCCAAGAAATTAGCAGGTTGTGCCTGCGTATGCTTTGAACGCTGTTCTAGCTTCATCGAGTGCTCCATCAAAGAAGGAGAAAGAGAAGAGTGTCATTACGTAGGGTATGCTTTCAATTTTTGATATACTTATGCATGTTTTATTCGATACTAAGGCTTCACATTCCTTTATATCTAGTGATTTGGTCGATAGATTGGGACCGAAACCCATGACCGACCCTTGATTGTGACGAACCCAGTTAGAGGCTCTACTAACCTTGAGTTTGTTGAGACTAAACCTTATTGAGTCATGGATGTTTGTTTTCTTGTGATTGGTTTGTTTTGGGTTTTGGGTTTAGGTTTTGGGTTTTGTGGGGTACATTATAATACTGTGGATGGACTTGGCTGAGGAAGTATGCAGTAGTGGTGGATTGCAAGAGGCTGTTGGTGACGATTGGGGCTGTGGATGGGTGGATGGGTGGATGGTAGTGATTGGCTGCCTGCTAGAGGATGGAGATATGGTTTGCTTTCTATATTAGCTTGAGACTCCATACGATGAGTTGTCATCTATGCTTATAGTGAGAGAGCACCCGGACATATTCGAGGAGGTGACTAGTTCACGGCCACACCGAGAGATTGAGTTCTTCATAGACTTAGTGAAGGATGCCAGACTGATAGTTATGCCATTGAAGCGTGTATCATTCATAGAGTAGAAGAAGTTGGAGGTGTTAGTGAATGACCTACTAAGGAGAGGGTTCATTCTCAGAGTCATATCCGATTGGGGTGCACCTGTAGTTTTTTCCATTAAGGCGAACGACTCTCTGAGATTATGGGTAGGTTACCGTGATCTAAATAAGGCGACAAAGTAGAATAAGTGTCCACTCTCGTGTATTGATGACTTATTTGATCAGCTTTATGGTGCTAGAGTGTTCTCTCACTTGGACCTTGCAATGGGGTTTCATCAACTGAGAGTGGCAAAATAGGGTCCGTCGATTACAGTGTTCCATGTGCCATCTGGATTTTATGGTTTGTTAGTTATGTCGTTCAGGCTAACCAATACGTCGGCATACTTTGTTGATCTTTTGAATCGTGTGTTCAAAGATTAGCTAAATACATTTGTACTTGTGTTCGTAGATGATATCCTTATTTATTTGAGGATGGAGGAAGAACATAAGGATCATTTAAGGGTTGTTCTCAAGGTATTGCGAAAAACACTGATTGATGATGGAGCTTTCGAACTGTCACTTCTGGAGGAGAGAAGTGCGATTCTTGGGTCCGGTTGTTTTTGATTAGGCTATTATTACAGATCCCACAAAGGTGGTGGCAGTACAGGACTAGGATCGAACCAAGACTGGTATAGATGCGAGACGCTTCCTTGGACTAGCGGGTTACTATAGACGTTTTGTCAAGGACTTCTCTAAGGTAGCAGCGCCGTTAACCAACTTGATGAAGAAGAATTGAACATTTGTTTGGAACACGAGGTGCGAGCATGCTTTAGTGAGTCTGAAGGAGAGATTGACGAGTGCGCCGGTGATGGTTATTCCGAGTGGGGATGACGAGCAGACGGTATACATAGATGCCTGTGGTATTGGATTTGGAGTGGTGTTAATGCAGATGGGAAAGGTTGTTGCCTATGCTAGTCGATAGTTGAAACTGTGCGAGAGGAAGTATCCAACTCATGATCCGGAGATGGCAGTGTTAGTATTTGCTTTGAAGATATATAGGCATTATTTGCTTGGGGAGAGATTCAAGTTGTCTAGGGACCACAAGTCATTGAAGTATCTATTCTTTAAAAGGATCATTACCTTCGACATTGGCGATGGTTAGAGTTCCCGGCCTTCTAAAACTCTGGCATTTCCTACACACCTAGTAAGGGAAATGCAATCGCTGATGCTTTGAGTATGAAACATGCTAGCTTGGGAGAAATTTTCCTAGAGTGGAAGTAGTTGGAGTTTATTGCTGGCTATGAATTTAGACCTCGATATGAGCTCGAGCTGGAAGTGTTTGCTAGCTTGACGATCATACCTACCCTGATTGCTAGAATTGATGCTAGTCAGAGGCAAGATGATAAACTAGTGGACATCAAGGTTAGGATAGATTTAGGGGTAGACTTGTAGGAGATGAAGTAGTATGGGATCGACCATGATGGATGGCTCCGTAAGGATGGAAGATTTTTTGTTCCTGATGTCAATGGGTTGAGCGATGAGGTGCTACACAAGTGACATCATTCAAAATTGACAATACATTCTGACAGTAATAAAATGTACCGCGACATGAGATAAACATTTTATTTGGAAGGGATGAAGAAGGATGTTGGTACAATCATCTTGAAGTGCATGAACTACCAGTTGGAAAAGGCAGAGCATAAGAAGCTGAGTGGTTTGTTGCAACCAACCGAGATTGTCGAGTGGAAAAGGGAACAAGTTTCAAAGGACTTCATCGATGGATTGCAGAGGACCATTGGAGGGTATGATAGCATTTAGGTCATAGTCGCTTGATTGACGAAGAGTGCCCGACTCGTACCCATCAGGTCAAGTAGAACGACGTCCAAATTGGCTAGTTATATGTGAAATGGGTTTTGCGATTCCACGGTTTCCCAAAGAGAATAGTGAGTGACCGGGACCTTTTGATCACAAGCAGGTTTTGGAAGAGCTTACAAGAAGCATTACGGACGGAGCTACATCTCAGTATGGCTTATCACCCACAAACTGATGGGTAGACCGAGAGGGTGAATCGTATTCTGGAGGATCTCTTGCGAGCTTGAAATCTCGATTTTGGTGGCCCGTAGGACGATCATCTGCACATAGTTAGTTCGCAACAAACAACAGTTACCAGCCCAGCATCGGTATGGCACCATTTGAGGCATTATATGGCAATCGTGCAATGCTCCTTCCTGTTAATGGAAAACATGTGAGAAACTGGCACTTTGGCCAGACATGATTAAAGAGACTACAGAAAAGATCAAAATCATTCGGCAACGAATGAAAGTTGCTCAGGATAGATAAAAGAGCTATGTTCATAGGAGGAGACACGATTTCAAGATCTCCATCGACGACATGGTATTCATCAAGAAATCTCTGTTAAAGAATGTTGTTTGATTCAGTACTATGGGGAAGTTGTCACCGAGATTCATTGGCCCTTTTTCGATACTTGAGAGGATCGAGAATCTAGCATATAGAGTCGACTTATATTAGAAGATGGTGGGTATGCATAATGTGTTCCATGAATCTTGTCCGTGGAAATTTATGCATGACTAAGGAGTGTAGTTCAACCAAATCAGCGTCATGATATCGAGATTGAACCAATAGCATCGAGAACTCATAGGCCTTTTTGTATCGTCGGACATGATACGAAGCAGCTTAGGAGAAAGATGGTAGAGCTGGTGAACATTCAATAAAGTGAGAGGGAAGGAGATTTTACATGGGAGAACGAGGAGATCATGAGGACCACTTATCCAGAGCTCTTTACTTGGTGATAATTTTGTTTTTCGCATTTACTTTCACTTTTGATATCATATAGGGAGTTTAGTGTCTTGCATGCTAGCGAAGGTATAGATGTCATTACCTTCTTCTATGTGCACATTTTATGTTTGATAGGGTTGCTTGTGGATGTTAGGCATGCAAGATAGATGTGATTGATTTCACCTTGTTTGTGTTGGCGATTTCAAGGGAGAAATTCCTAAAGGGGAGAGAGTGTAATGACTTGTATTTTACATATCGAAAGATCGTAAAATATTATTTTAAATTCATATAGGTCGTATGACTCTTTAACTTTGTGAAATGCCTATTAGAGACATTTCCTATATTTAGGATTTTCGCAAAAGATTTTACTTTGGAAAATGTATCAGCTCTAACTTTTGATAGGAGCCGAATTTGCGTTGTAGACCACTTCCGATGGACATATATGATGGTTTTCCATTCTGTAGAGTGGTTATAATAGCGGTTTGGACTTTATGGAAGATAAGGCTATTTGAAGGTCGATAATTTTGGAGCAGCTTAGTGGGTAATTAGTGAGTTTGGAGGGAATCCCACTAACCCATTTTGGATTTGGCAACATAATATGGCCGAACATTCATCCCCAAACTACTTTTACACCTTCTCTCATAGACCTAAGCATCCATTAAATCATCTTTCATCCAAAACCTTCTCTTATCTCCACCAAATCAAGTCTAAATCATAGACAAGTGATAAGGAGATTCATTATAGATCTTAAAATCTACATTTTTTAGCAAGAAAAATTATAGATTTGTTGTTCATTTTCGGATTTATCTCAATTTGCTTGCAAATCATGGATTTTTTGTGTTTGGGTGAGTGATTTATTATCTCTCACTTTACTATTTACGTATCTAAGGATTTTAATATGTTTAGGATCCATTTTTAAAGTCAACTTTAAGTTTTAATGCTATTTTAAAACCATAACTACGAAAAAAACATGAATCAAACGATTTTTGGCATTTTAGACATATTATTTGTTCATAGGATTGCCCTGATAGATGTTAGGCTATATTCTTTACACAAGGCTATGATTGATTGTGTGATTTACATATTTGAATGTTGTTTTGGGCATGTATGGTGTTTTTTGTGTTCTTATACGGTTGAAAATATTCATCGGCGCGAACTAGAGATAGAAACCGTAGAGAGGGACTACGATGGATTGGCTCTACAACAGTTAGAGTCGTATCGTTGCATACATGATGCATGTGGATCAAAGCATTAAGTTAGTGATGACATCGACGTGACTTGATGGGCTAAAAGGGTTATGAGATTTTGGGTCGGTTGGTGGTGGCTCGGTGGCCGATCGAGGGTGTATGGTCGGTTGGTGATGGTCGATGGTCGAGTAGTGAGACATGGTTGGTGGTGGAGCAGGGGTGGAGACTCGATGATCGAGTGGCGAAACCTGGTCGGTGACCTGGTGGAGAGACATAGTTAGTCATTGTGTGGTGAAACCTAGTTAATTGCTGGGAAGGGGGACATGGTCGGTGGCCAAGAAGTTAAGCACGTTCATTGATGGTGGTGTTCGAGGGACCGACAATAGAAGTTGACTTCGAAAGGAAGATTTGTTTCGGGCTTAGCTTGGCTCGGTCGGAAGTTGGATCGAAAAGGGTTGGGCACAGAGTATAGCTATGGACTTCGAAGCAAAACTGGAGTTGTTTGGTAGTTTGGGGAGTAGGCTAGGGGTGAGGGTGGATGACCCCTGGAAGGCTCAAGGTGAAATTGGGATGGCAATCAACGAAGTATGATGACTCGACGTAATGAGTGATTATGCCATTTGATGGTGGACTAAAAGGACGAGTTCTGCATGACAGCTCATAGAGTATAACATGAGATTGTGATGCTCATAAGTAAGACAGGTTAGTCTGTGTGTACTAGCGTGACGGTCATACCCTATATCATATTTACTATATAAGAGTTTTATGGAATTTTGAGAAAATTTCGCTCACACCAGACTATTATTTGACCTGAGGTTTTATGTTTTGCTTCTTATTATCTCGGGTACTCTTAAATGAGTAGATTAAGGATAGTGTTCTGGATAGCGCATGGAGTCGTATGGAGTATGTTAACGCTAAAATGTGAACGCTAACACCCCGGTGTGTAAAGTGTAGTTGTGAAAGCACCACCCGATAGGTCGGGAAAGAATTACAAGCAAGTAATAGCAGAAAAGCAGTAAACAACAACGATTTTATAGTGGTTCGGCTTAAGGGTATAGCCTACGTCCACTCTAAGTACTTTTATTAATAATCCCGTTACAAACTGATACAATTCTTCTCAAGTACAATACACTTCAAGTTACAAGTGATTTGGAACAAGTCTTAAGCTTCAATGTCGATTAAAGTTCTTAGATTCATGTTGAAGATGTGTGGTTTCTTCGTGAATTTCTTTGATGTATTCCTCTAATCTTGGAAGCTCTAAGTGTTGATGAAGTTCTCCATGCAACAAGGTAACGGTGTGTGAAGAGAATGTGCCCAAAAGTCCCTTGAATGTTGGAGATGGGTGCCTATTTATAAAGAGTTCTGATTCTGAAATTTACCAAGTCCTAAACCGCGGCCGACTCAAGTTAAGACGCAGCCGACTTAAGGTGAGTCGTGACCGGTCTAAGGTCGCCTCCGAGTCAACACCACCTCTTCTCAGTAACATGGCATCGGGCTTATATTAGGTCGTGGACGAGTTAACTTGGTAAGTCGCAAGTCACGGTCTGAACGAGATAACTGGGGAGCTGGATCGGTTGTGACTTGGGTCGTTGCTGAGTTAACATGCGCGTGTCAAGTAGCTGTATAGGATTTGCCTTCATTTGCCTGGGTCGTGAACGGCTTGGCATAAGTCTTAAGTCGGTTGCGACTTAAGTATAGGTCGTGCACCTTTCCATGTCCTAATCAGTTAGGTCGGCAACTCCTTTAGGTAATTAGATCGGTACTTAAGTTAGGTCAGTAGACTTCCTAAGTCGGCATCCTTTAAGGCATTAGGTCGTTACCCATTTAGGGCCTTAGGTCGGGAACTTTGTAAGGGCATTGAGTCGCTGTCCCTTCTGAGTCATTAGGTCGGTAACTATTGAGTCGTCATTCATTTTAGGTCGGCAATGAGCTAAGGCTGTTGGGTCGGTATTTAAGTTGAGTCGGTAGCCTCGTTGAAGTGTTAAGTCGGCATACCCTTAGGCCTTAGGTCGGCACCTCCTGTTGAGCTTTAGGTCGGCACGCTTCTAACTGTTAGGTCGGAACCTCCTGATGCACTAGATCGGTGAGTCATGGTTAAGGCGGTGTTAACATTTGCCCCTCGAAGTATACGCCTAAATGTTAGGTCGTGTGCTTCGATAGTCCTTAACCCGTCCCCTCTTAGGTCGGTAGGTCGTACGCGACCCAACAGTTAGATCGCATCTGCCGCTTCAGTTCTCCCTACTGTAAGGTATAAAACATCCATCTTCTTCTTCCTTTTCATTACTTATTCCCTTGCTCAATTCTGCCATTAAAATTTTCCAGAGCTCCCAAAGGCGATTTCACTCTAGTCAATCACTGATAACCTTTGCCATCCATCGCGTGAGTAAACTTGCTTCCCCCTCAATCCAAGACTACCGTTGATTCATGATTTTTACCAATCAAATTTAAACCGCATCTTTGTACGGTGCTTTATCACGAATCCCGTTATATCTATAGTTGATGATCCTTAGTTAGTTTGATCTGGCTTTAGGCTATCGATAAAATGATGCCGATGGGTTACTGCTTTAGGCGTAGCCAATTTTGATTCGCGTTAGGATTGTAAGGCGTTGGATTCATGGTGGTTTTGAACCAGTTCATGGGATGATTCGGTAGTATGAACGAGATGAAGGTTTTTTGGTTGAGGGAGTGGCTAACGGGTTAACGGGTTGAGTGGGGCGAGGTATTGATTTAGATGCGACCCGGTGATTTGAAGTGACTTAGCTTTTGGCCGACCTAATCCTTAAATCGTGGCCGTGTTAGCACTTGGGGGAAATCTGCCAACCTATTCTTCTGCCGATCTAAGCCTCATACTGATTTAACCTTGAACCGCAGCCAAGTTAACCCCTAAGTCGTGACCGAGCTGAGCCCTTAAACCGTGACCGAGTTGGCTCTTAAACCGCTGCCGATTTAACACTTAGGCTTTGGGCATGCTGACTTTTTGAGAGCATAGATCCACTTTGAGTTTCTAACTTGAACTGCCAAACTAAGTTGCCTAAATTTTGAACTGCCCCAACTTTAAATTTGCTTGAATCTCAGTGTATTATTTCACAGATCGCATTAACTTATAAGCTGCTAACCTGCTGAAAATAACAAACAAAGAAAACCAAGGCGAAAATACTGCCATCGACTGCCCATGTCAGATGACAGATTAGTCAAGACAAGACAAGCAAGTTAATTATATTGCATGAAATGTTTGTGAATCAATCAGTTAAAGTTAAACATTAATGCAAAGTATCAATAATCTGAACTGATTTATCTGCATCAACATCTTACTTGCATACTTAGGCTTAAAACAATAGTCCCTGAATTTCATAACTAACAAATGCTTGCTAGTTTTTACTCCTGTTATATTTGTTCACTGCTTGATTGATTTTACACAACACTTCACACACTTTAGGAAACGTGCACCTTCATGTTTGAATAACCAGTTGTTTATGTAGAATGACTTCTCACCGAGAAGAAGAAGTGGTAACTCAAGAGGAAGAAACTTTTCCGATAGCTGTTCCAATAGAGAATCCTCCGGAGAGAACCCCGACTATTCTAACTTCGAGAGCGTTTGTCCAGCTGCGCACTCAATTTGGCTTTGCTGAAAGTGATGTTCTTCTCCCTGGGCCAAGTGATACTGCTGACAATCCTCCCTATGGCTTTGTTGCAGTCAATCGCCAAATGTGCTTAAGTGGGGCGATTCCTCCTTTTAATGACTTCCTTCGAACTCTTCTCCTTCGATTGACAATCTCTCCGTTTCAACTTCATCCTAATGGCTATGCCATCTTGACGGGGTTATGTGTTTTGTTTAGAAGAACCCTTGATCGCCTACCGAGTTTTGAAGAAATTCATTATCTGTGCTCGTTTGCAAAGAGTAAAGATCATCCTTCCCTTATTATTGTGAGAAGTGCCAGAAACCGCAAGCTCATTTCCGATCTTACTGAAAGCGTTCATGGATTTCTGAACCAGTTTTTCTTTGCCCGCTGTCCCTCAGGCTTTTATGCCATCTGGAGAGTAGGAAGTACGATTAGTGTTTCTGTTTTCTCCGTTTTGAAACTTTTTCGAGATCCGAACTTTCAGTTGCTAATTTCATTCTTTGTTCCTTTCAGCACTTCCTCTCCCCTCTAGAGACCCAATTCACAAGCAAGTTTTTGAGAGGTTGAGTGCCGTGGCCATAGAAGAGAGGAGCATAAAATTTCTGTTGAGGGATGAATTTTTACATCAACATGGGCTTCTACACACTTCACGCTCTATGCATGCTCATGAAGTTCCAACGGAAGTCCCCGATTCTCCGATAAAGACTCCTGAATCTTCGCTGGTGAAGTGCTCCACTTCTGTTGATGTTGCGGGGCCATCTGGTAAACTTGCCCCGGTCATCGAGGAAGAAGAGCCTCAGGGATCCTCTCATCATTCACAAGAATCTGGTGAAAAGGCTAAGAAATCCAGTCCTGTCAAGCAAAGCAGAGACGATACCTTCGAAGGATTGAGCGACCTCTTCGCTACTTCACAAGAGATCTTCAAAGATGACCCTACTACTGCCGGAATTTCTTCTTCAGTAGTTGAAGCTACTTCTATTTTGCAACAGCCGTCGTCGACTCAAGAGTTGACGTTAACTATTACACCCACAACCACTCCCCAAATAAAGAGTGGTTCGTAGATTAATGCGCGTAGTTTGCACAACACACATACTTAGAATTTCTCATCACTTCTATGCACTTATCTTCTTGCACTTTAAAGATTTCTAAAGCTTATTATTTTAATTCCAGATTCTCCTATGGGGCGCAGCGGCTCGTACTATGACGATTTCCAGCGCTATGGGAGGCGTAGCCAGTATGATTACAGGCGTTACCTTCCTTCTTACAGAGAGTCGGATGAAGAGAGGGCCATCAGGAAAGCCGACGAGAGACGAGCATACGAAGAACGTCGCCGAAGGGAACAGGAAAGACATGATCTTCCCCATAGAGATGATGACACCCAAAAGAGAAAAGCTCATGATGAGAGAGGAAAGAGTCACATAGACGATTCTTCTAGCAAGCGGGCTAAACTTACTGAAGAAACAACTCCTTCAGCTTCTGAACATGTCCCTGCTCAATCTCCTGCTCCCGCTCGCTCCGACATTCAAGCAATCATCAACCGTCCCGCATACCAAGTCGGGCAAGGTCCTCCCACTCTTCAAAGTCGATTTCCTCAGTGGTGCCTGAGAGGGGTTCGATTTGATCTCGACTTGGTTCCCCTCGACAAACCGGCTATGCTGCGAAATCTTGATGCTGTCAGGACCGATATCGAAAGAATGTCGAACTGGCAAAAACTCGTCGATGAACTTCAGAGGGTTAACCGAGCCAATCTCGAGGCCATGCTAACAATGGAGAATGATATGGCTGAGTGGCAGAAGACTCTTGAACAGCATGACGCCGAAATGAGAAGTATTGCTTCCTACAATGAAAAGCTGGAAGCGGAAGTAGAAAAACTTAAGGAAGAATTAGCTACTTCATCTACTTTCCATTCACAAAAGGAGAGCATGCTTCAGCAACAAGTACGAGATGCGCATGCCAGTCAAAGAGCAGCCGAAGATAAACTTGCCCACAAGGAAAAGGTCATAGAAGAATATCGTGCTGAAACTGCACAACTGCGAGAACAGACCGGCTCTCAAAGCTTGGAGATAGAGTTGTTAAAAACTCGACTTGCTATGGCCGAAAAGGAGCGCGACGAGGCTGTTGCTGGTAAACTTGCGGCCGAAGAGGCTCATCAAGTAACCAAAGCTGACATTAGCTCCACATTATTTGATTTTTATCTGCACAACATTTTGGGACGTGGCAGCCTTGCCTTTCTAGGCCCCAAGTATGAAATCACACTGGCTGAAGTTTGGGAGGCAGCACTTGATATGCTCGGTGGTAAAGGTGTTGGATATGCTGAGTCAGCCCTTGAAGAGCATTATCTTGATGATGAGGCCCGTGCCGCTCTTGCCAAGGGAAAGGAGCAGCTTGCCAGAGTGCGGGCCGGGATGGCGGAAGAGGAGCGTTCTGAAAAAGAAGTACCGCCTACAACCTCTGAATGTCCTATAGTTTCTCCCGAGGTGGACATTACAGGCTCTAGTGCTCATTCGCTGCCTCCTACGAAAACCAGGGTAATTACCCCTACTGATGAAGAGGCTTTGGAGGACATTGGGGCTCAGAATTATGAGATTGAACTGACGAAGCCAATATCTTCAGGTAATTTCGACATTGGTCCGATTCAGGTGGATTGCCTGCTTATTCCTCAAAAATTTGATGAGCTTCTCGATTATCTCTTGAATCTCGATGAACCCATATCTACCCTCTTTCGGGAAGACACTAACATTTTCAATTCTTCTTCTTCTGTAGTTGAAACAACAAGTGCCGTGCAGACTTCGCCTTCTCTGGTTATTCCTCCTCCATCTCTTCAGGTGACTCCTCCTTCTGCTTCACAACCTGGGTCACAAGAGGAGAAAATTGAGGCTCTTCATGGTTTGGATGACCCTGTTGCCTCGCAGGAGCAAAAAGATGAGGGACTTGAAGGAGGCGAGATCTCTCCTGAGAGGACTCCTTCTGACGACGTAGTTTTGTCCGCTCTCGTTACTCCGGGGAGTGAGTCTTCTTCGCAGAGAAGAAAGAAGCATGGGACATCGAAGAGGAGGGGGAAGAAAATTATCACCACTGAAGAGGAACCGGAAGTTGCGCCAGTTGCACCTCCCTCCCCTTCTTCCCTTATGCCTTCAGACCAACCTGGAAGACCCGAAAAGCTCACCACTCGGCCGGGTAAAGGGTCTAAAGGCGGCAAGAAGAAATGAAGAGTTGAGCTTTTTGATTCCTTTTTTGTGTAATGGTCGGATGTTGTGCAGGCACCGGCCCCTGCTTCTTGTTTTGAAACCTGTATCTGCAATATCTGCAATTGAATAAAATGATTCTTTATTTGTACATACTTCTGTTTGAATTTGAGAATGCATTTATTATTCATTTTTGCACAAGTTTATTTATATGATATTGCAGCGGGCTTATGGTATGTTGTTTGAGTATTACTTTACTGATGCAGCTATACTATTATACCATGTTGCCCCCATACCTTAAGCTTGCTGCAATATTTTATACTACGAGGGGACTTGCACTCTTATTTGCTAAAGAATAATTATTTTATTCTTTAAAGAAAATTTTTGTAGAGTACAACTCCCTTCGTATAAGTTTCTACGCTTTGTCGTTCGAAGAAATCACTTTTTTCTTTTGCTTATGTGCATATTTTACCAAGTGAATTCCTCTATGTGGTAAAGCGGACCTCTGAAGGGTACTTTAACTTCTTTTCTTTTTCTTTCTTTCTTTTTTTTTTTTGACGATCATTTTCCATAGTAGGTAAATTACACTTCCTTTGAAAGTTAAAGTACGCTTTTGATGAGGATTTTTTTTTTTATACAAAGTTGTACCTCTGAGGAGGGATTTTTCACGTTTCAACACTTGGAAGTTTTATTTCAATCTCGGTGAAACGTGTACCTCCCAAGAGTTGTGCCTTTGAAGAAAGCCTTTTCACGTTTCAACACTTGGAAGTTTTATTTCAATCTTGGTGAAACGTGGGCTTCCGAAGAGGTCTTTCTTCTTGATTTGTGTCCCCGGGAGGGGGTTGTACCTCTAAGGAGGGATTTTTCACGTTTCAACACTTGGAAGTTTTATTTCAATCTTGGTGAAACGTGGGCTTCCGAAGAGGTCTTTCTTCTTGATTGTTCCTTCGAAGAGGTCTTTCCTTTGAATTGTGTCCCCGGGAGGGGGTTGTACCTCTAAGGAGGGATTTTTCACGTTTCAACACTTGGAAGTTTTATTTCAATCTTGGTGAAACGTGGACCTCCAAAGAGTTGTGCCTTCGAAGAAAGCCTTTTCACGTTTCAACACTTGGAAGTTTTATTTCAATCTCGGTGAAACGTGGACTTTCAGAAAGGCTTTATTTTGTTTTGCATTTCAACTTTGGTGAAGTGAAATTCCGAAGAGCGGTTGTTACACTTCAACTCCTGGCGAAATGTGCCTCCGAAGAGGGCTTTTATTTTGTTTGCATTTCAACTCTGGTGAAGTGAAATTCCGAAGAGCGGTCACAACACTTCAACTCCTGGTGAAATGTGCCCCCGAAGAGGTCTTTATTTTGTTTGCATTTCAACTCTGGTGAAGTGTAATTCCAAAGAGCGGCTGTTACACTTCAACTCCTGGTGAAATGTGCCCCAGAGATGGTTTACATTGCCTGGAAGTTACTCTCTCATGGTTGGTGGGTCATGACTCCTCCAATCTTTTTTGTTGAGTAGAGAACTTTTTTTTTGTGGCATATGTCCCATTAGAGGTCTTTGTCCTCCGAAGAGTTGTGCCTCCGAAGAGGAGCATTTTGCCTCTGAAGAGGGCTTTGGTCTCTGAGGAGAAGCATTTGGTCCCCGTAGAGAAGCATTTTGCCTCTGAAGAGGGTTTTGGTCTCTGAGGAGAAGCATTTGGTCCCCGTAGAGAAGCATTTTGCCTCTGAAGAGGGCTTTGGTCTCTGAGGAGAAGCATTTGGTCCCCGTAGAGAAGCATTTCGCCTCCAAAGAGGGCTTTGGTCTCTGAGGAGAAGCATTCGATCCCCGTAGAGAAGCATTTCGCCTCCGAAGAGGGCTTTGGTCTCTGAGGAGAAGCATTCGATCCCCGTAGAGAAGCATTTTGCCTCCGAAGAGGGATTTGGTCTCTGAGGAGAAGCATTTGGTCCCCGTAGAGAAGCATTTCGCCTCCGAAGAGGGCTTTGGTCTCTGAGGAGAAGCATTCGATCCCCGTAGAGAAGCATTTCGCCTCCGAAGAGGGCTTTGGTCTCTGAGGAGAAGCATTTGGTCCCCGTAGAGAAGCATTTAGCCTCTGAAGAGGGCTTTGGTCTCTGAGGAGAAGCATTTGGTCCCCGTAGAGAAGCATTTCGCCTCCGAAGAGGGCTTTGGTCTCTGAGGAGAAGCATTCGATCCCCGTAGAGAAGCATTTCGCCTCCGAAGAGGGCTTTGGTCTCTGAGGAGAAGCATTCGGTCTCCGTAGAGAAGCATTTCGCCTCCGAAGAGGGCTTTGGTCTCTGAGGAGAAGCATTTGATCCACGTAGAGAAGCATTTCGCCTCCGAAGAGGGCTTTGGTCTCTGAGGAGAAGCATTCGGTCTCCGTAGAGAAGCATTTCGCCTCCGAAGAGGGCTTTGGTCTCTGAGGAGAAGCATTTGGTCCCCGTAGAGAAGCATTTCGCCTCCGAAGAGGGCTTTGGTCTCTGAGGAGAAGCATTTGGTCCCCGTAGAGAAGCATTTCGCCTCCGAAGAGGGCTTTTCACATTTCATCTCACGGGAGTATGTCGACCGGGTGTGGTGAAATGCGTGCCCCTAAGTAGGGTTATTGTCAGAAAGTTTGGAGTTTCCTTTTCTCGGTTGGATGGATTCTCGGGAGTGTGTCGACCAATAACTCCATGACTTTGTAACGAGAAAGACGCCTTTTTTTTTTCGGTGAAGCCCGCTTGAGGTCTTTATCCTCTGAGGAGTTATGCCTTCAAAGAGGGCTCGTGCTTCTGAAATATTCTTTTTGCTGGCTGACGCTTACTCTCGCATGTCTCTTTGTCATTGAGTCATGTTGATAATCCCCATTGCTTCGCAAGTGTCACGACTTTCAGCTGCCAAGCCTCTCCCTCACCCAAAGGAGTATATTTTATAGTTAAGCAAATTTGTGGTGGCAGATATAGGTTCTTTAACTTGCTGTTTGTTTGTTCAAGCATTTGTAGTTAGCCATATATGATCTGCTTCTGTCCACCTTGCTTACTTTCGTCTGAAGTTCTCCTTTTGTAGGATTTGAATATGGGAATTTTGAATGGCTCAGTGCTTGATTGCTGGATGATGTCGCGGATCACTTGGTCTTGTGACTGGTAAGCTTTGCTTTTATGGCCTGCATTATTAAATCATTTTTTTTTAGTAACACGATTAACGTATTTCATATGCCGAAATAAAACAAAGCAGTTTATGGTAGTAGGGAACATAAGAATTATAGCGGTTTAGCCGAAACTGGGCCTATATCCACTTTATAGCTTTTGTTATTCGCCTGCCTTGCAATTGCCCTTAACAAGAGAATCATATATTTGTAAATTCTTTGCAATATTTCAGCAAAGTTTTCATGCAAAATATGGATGTAAATGGTTGCTGTTCCAAGTTCTTGGAATTGGTTTTCTTTTGACAGTTGTGAATTTGATTGATTATATTAGCAATTCCTTAGTGCCGTCTTTAAGTGTGCATCATCTTCTTCTGTTGGCGGGTGGTTTTAACTGAAGAAGCATACTCTAGCCAAATCTTATTTGTTTGCTTAGAGTACTTCTTATTCAGGATTTGACCCTGGAATTCTGTTGTTTAAGGCTTGCTTTTGAATGCTACCAAGGGTTGCTTGATATTGCAATGAATCAGCTTGGTATTATTGCCTGCAAATTTAGATCGATAATCTTAGTGATACTCTTAGAGTATTTCACATATCGAAATAAAATAAGCGACTTGTAATAATAGGGAAAGCAAGACTTATAGTTTTTATTATTTATTGGCGTTGTTTTTACGACAGATTTTGATACAAGAATCATCGGATCAGCACTTTTTTACAGATTTGAAACAAAGTGTTCAAGTAAGGTATGGAAGCAATTGCTGCCCCAGGCTTTAGGGATTGAATCTTTTGGCATAAGAGGACTGGATGGCAACATCTTTCAGAATCGAAACTTCCTTTCACTTTGAAGGTCTCCTCGGAGCGTGAGCACGTTTTCCCGCCTCATCCAATTTTTCCCTGCCTGGTGAGGGCTTGCTGTGATGATACTGATGATAGGACCTTCATCTCCCTGTGCCACGGTTCTTCTATTTGAGCTACATTGTTGAGCGGGAACCAGCTGCACCTTAGAGGGTGAGGAGTAGTTAATTCCATCTTTTTTCACATACTGTTGCAGTTCATTCTGCTTGATTAATTCTTCAATCTCCTTCCTTAGATGGCGACATTGGTTAGTTTCATGGCCAGGTTGATTGTGAAATTGACAGAATTTCCCATTGTCTGTCGCGCTTCTCCTCATCAGAGATGGTTTGGGGTACACAACAACATCCTTTGTTGCCAAGAAGATACTTTCCGGAGTGTCGGTCAAGGGAGTGAAGTAGGGGGTGTAAAGCGTCGAGCTTTTTTCAAGAGTTTCTGCTTTCTCCTTCCCCCATTCTTCTCTTTCTGTTCAATCATTTCTGGTATGTATTCTTCATCGTTACCAGGACTCAATGGGTAATCGTCAACTATTCTTTCAAAAGTTCGCCTTGACAAACGTTCGTGGATAGTTGGTCGTGGCCATGAATTCTCTGTTTGGGGGAATGTTCCAATAGTAATGCCAGTTGCTCGTTGAGGAGTATTCCATTCTTCTGAAACCTGGGCCTCTTTGGCAATGGTCTTTATATCACTTTCTAGTTGATGGACTTCTTCCTGCAATGCGTTCATCTTATCCAGTATCCTATTGCTTTGAACTTCCATGTGTTGATATATTCCATATATCACGGCGTTTAATTCAGCCCTTGTGACTCCAATACTTGAAGCTGTTTCACTTAGCGTGGGAAGAGCAATGGCATTGCTGCAAGTACCTTCAAACCTCAAAAACTTCCGTTTCCTTTCTGAAGCCATGATTTCTGTTAGAATTTTGTTGAACAATGGTTGAAGTTTGCCCCTGAGTTCAATTCTCAGTGAAAGCACCAAAAATGTTAACGCTAAAATGTGAACGCTAACACCCCGGTGTGTAAAGTGTAGTTGTGAAAGCACCACCCGATAGGTCGGGAAAGAATTACAAGCAAGTAATAGCAGAAAAGCAGTAAACAACAATGATTTTATAGTGGTTCGGCTTAAGGGTATAGCCTACGTCCACTCTTAGTACTTTTATTAATAATCCCGTTACAAACTGATACAATTCTTCTCAAGTACAATACACTTCAAGTTACAAGTGATTTGGAACAAGTCTTAAGCTTCAATGTCGATTAAAGTTCTTAGATTCATGTTGAAGATGTGTGGTTTCTTCGTGAATTTCTTTGATGTATTCCTCTAATCTTGGAAGCTCTAAGTGTTGATGAAGTTCTCCATGCAGCAAGGTAATGGTGTGTGAAGAGAATGTGCCCAAAAGTCCCTTGAATGTTGGAGACGGGTGCCTATTTATAAAGAGTTCTGATTCTGAAATTTACCAAGTCCTAAACCGCGGCCGACTCAAGTTAAGACGTAGCCGACTTAAGGTGAGTCGTGACCGGTCTAAGGTCGCCTCCGAGTCAACACCACCTCTTCTCAGTAACATGGCATCGGGCTTATATTAGGTCGTGGACGAGTTAACTTGGTAAGTCGCAAGTCACGGTCTGAACGAGATAACTGGGGAGCTGGATCGGTTGTGACTTGGGTCGTTGCTGAGTTAACATGCGCGTGTCAAGTAGCTGTATAGGATTTGCCTTCATTTGCCTGGGTCGTGAACGGCTTGGCATAAGTCTTAAGTCGGTTGCGACTTAAGTATAGGTCGTGCACCTTTCCATGTCCTGATCAGTTAGGTCGGCAACTCCTTTAGGTAATTAGATCGGTACTTAAGTTAGGTCAGTAGACTTCCTAAGTCGGCATCCTTTAAGGCATTAGGTCGTTACCCATTTAGGGCCTTAGGTCGGGAACTTTGTAAGGGCATTGAGTCGCTGTCCCTTCTGAGTCATTAGGTCGGTAACTATTGAGTCGTCATTCATTTTAGGTCGGCAATGAGCTAAGGCTGTTGGGTCGGTATTTAAGTTGAGTCGGTAGCCTCGTTGAAGTGTTAAGTCGGCATACCCTTAGGCCTTAGGTCGGCACCTCCTGTTGAGCTTTAGGTCGGCACGCTTCTAACTGTTAGGTCGGAACCTCCTGATGCACTAGATCGGTGAGTCATGGTTAAGGCGGTGTTAACAGAGTATGAGTGGGAGGCTACGCATTCATATATCTATACTTGGGGCTTACTATTGCTTATATTTCGTTGTGCGGTATTGTGGAGCTATGTCAGTGCTTGTATTATTAGAGACAGTTATATATTTTATTATGCATATTTGGGACATTTATCAATAAAATCCTCTTAAGAGTAAGAGTATGAAAGGAGCTAAAATATTTAAAGAGGGCTACTGAAGGCATTGGATTAGCCATCGAAAGAATCAAAATATCTTCTACAAGCATTGATGAGGTTTCTAAGGCACTAAAATGGCTTCCGCAAGCATTGACTAGTTTCCGAAGGCATTAAAATGGCTTATGTATGCATTGAAGGGGTTCTGCATGTGTTGATATGGTTTCTGTACGCATCAAAGAAGCTTGTGTAAGAGTCCGGTGAGCTTTTGAAAGTGTTGAAGTGGAACCTTTGAAGACATTGAGAGGAAACAAGGCTTTCGACAAGGTTGAAAAGGGGCTCCTAAGCAATAAGAAGACACTTTTTTCATGACTGAAGAAGCCAGTGCAAATATCAAAGTGAACGCCTTTGCATAGATCAAATGGAATACTTCGCCTAACATTGTTACCTTTCGAAGAAGTTGGATCTCCTACTTCCGCAAAGGTCGAAGCCTCGCCTACCAATGGGTTCGAAGGATCATCTTTCGCAATCATCAAGCTTCCAAGACAAACTATCATATTGTGAGGCAAATATCACTCCTTCCGCATTAATTGAACCCTTCCGCAGCAATCAAATGGTAACACATATGCTAATTAGAGCTTCGAAAAGAGATAACTATTTTGGCGAAAGCTACATTCCGCAAGTATTGAAAAGTCCAATAATTCCATAGGAGTCAACGAGAATGCCTTTCACAACCACCCAAGTGGGTGCTTATGAAGTAGTTGACCCTTCTGCAGGGGTCATATCATCATTTACCATTCTATTCTCAATGAATTCTTCTACAGCCATCACAATAAAAGATTTCGACATCATCACCTTTCACAAGTATTGTTTATGTACCTTTTGCACATGTTGGGACACCCTTTCGTGCTTATCCAAGACATCTACAACATCATAAGTACTGCTTCTATACCATTCAATGGAGTCGATGGCTTCTAGACCTTATGCGAAAGCAACATTAGAGAGGCACTTTGGAGTCAACAGCAGTGGAAGGTCATAAAGGATCCTTTCGACTAAGTTGAAAGAACGAATGCATAAATTCCAGCCTATGCCTATAAATAAGATCCTAATGGTGCTAGTTTGGGGATCCGATTTGATTCCTTCCACACTTGTACTTTTCTTGAGTTTATAAACCCTAATTTCTTAATCAAATTGGGGATTTCACTTCATTGTAATACCTAATCCCTTGCATTCATAAAATTGTCAATAAAGTAAATACATGACGCATTCAAATGCATGGAGTCTGATATGCTACTTATATGTGATTTTATTTATGGAACTTGCACATCTATACCTTTCAAAGGGGTTCCTTTCGAAATAATATGATCCTTTCGACTTAGTTTATACCTTTTGTTCCCACTAGGTTACGACCTTAGAATACTCCAACTAATTCGAAAAGGGTTTTGACGGGGTTAGTCGCTCTTCTAACCTTGCTTTGGGGTGATGTCGATTAGATTTCTTGTTAACATTAGCTAACTTCAACCATTTCAAAAGCCCTTTTGAAGGGGCCCTTATCAAGTCAATTTCTACTCTCAAACATGTTTGGGTTGTTTACAAGATTTCTTGTTAACATTTTTAGCGCCAGAAGAAGGGCTTGAACTTCTAATTTCCTACAACATTCTCTATAGATTAACTACATAAGGTTCTTCATTCGAAAGAAGAAAATGGTAAGGGCTAGGAGTAATAATGACATTCCAAATAAAAAGTCGTGTCGCAATCAACTTTGGAAGATAATATAATCCCAAACTTCAACTTAGAGAATGTGGAAATATGGAAACCTTCAACCCTAATAAGATTTGAAAATAATGAGACTAAAGTCATGAATCTACTACAATAAATGATAGTCGTACGAGAACTTCTTGAAGGGGCTCCATCTCAAGGGTCATTACAAGTTATGGAAGGAGGAGATGAAACACAATCTACAAACAAGGACAAAATCGAAATCCAAGAAATTCAGGCTAAGAGGTCTTATGAGCAATCAAATACTTTAATCCAAAGAAACAATAAAAGTTGCTATAAAAACGAAACTGACCAATAAGACATCCTACACTAAATGATAATGAATATTATTGAAGAAAAAGGAATTTATGGCCTAGAGAAATATGTTATCCCACAAAAGACACCCTTTTCAGAAGAAATAATGGCAGTTAGCATTCCTCCTTACATTAAAATTCCCATACTAAAGTATGATGGAACAACCAATCCAAATGGTCACCTTATATCTTTTAATATTCAAATGGATTTGTATAATGCTTCTAGGGCAGTTTGTTGCAAACTTTTCCCTATAATTTTTCATGGAACAACTATCAAATTGTATAAGAATTATCAAAGAGAAACCATCCGTACTTGGGAACAATTCTCTCATGAATTTGTGACACAATTTTTTGTTTCCAAAGACCCAACTATGAACTTTAGTCTCTTAGCTACTATCAAGCAAAAATTAGGAGAAACACTAGACAAGTACTTAAAGAGGTTTAGTATAGAAGCATTAAAAGTAGAAAACGCGACTTACAATGATAAGCTGATTGTGATTCGATTAGGTCTAATTACAGATACCTTTTTGGAAAGAGCTTCATATAAATGGACGCAAGGATCTGCAAAACTTCTATTACCAAGCAGACAAATTTATTCATATGGATGAAATGTGTCATACCAAGAAAATGTCTCTGCAAAATATAAAAGAAGAGAAGTTTAGTGTTCAATGTCCAAGCAAAAAGCCTTGATGGAAGAGAAGAAAAAGGGATAACCAAATGGCTGCATTTAAACTTAGTCATGTAGGGTTGAACAAACCTCTATCTCATATCTCTGCCAAGACAAAAGGTGATGAGAATTTGTCCATTTCCTAAAAGATAAGGACTCCCGCTGAACCCGAAGGAAGGAATTAATGTGCTTATCATAAATTGAATGGACAAGAAACCGACAATTGCAATATTTTAGCAAAAATAGTTCAGAACCTGATCAAGTCTGGATTCTTAAAAGAGTTTGTCAAAGAGGACTAGAATATTTTCTATCTCGAAAGGAGCAACTCAACCACTTAAAGTCATAATAGAGAATCAGTTTTACAACTTCATCATTAAACTCTGATCAGGCTATGAAGTCTTGCAGCATCTATCTATTACGAATTTTCTTTGCTTATAACTTCTTTAATTTGAGTTGTACTTTGAATTAGTTATATATTAATGCAGAATTCGAGTGCCTTTACAAGTACAAACAAACCATTCCATTACATCCGACGGAATCTTAAAGCACAACAAATTTCTAGCTACTTAAGAATGACTTCTCAAATACCTACAACGAAATGATTCATCCTTATCTTAAAGCATGAATCAATGTGGTTTAAAGAACTACTCTCATAGAAACTTGGATTATCGTCAAGCTTCAATTGTAAACTCATTCCTAATGAAAGGTAAATTTCCAAAACTCTCCCAAAAGAAGGGAGTCTGGGAAAAAGCATGCCATTGTTCATGAAAGTATATTAGTCCATGCATCATGGCTTTTCATACTGACGGATAAGATGTCTCTTTTTGCTGAGCAAAACCTGAGGAAGCTTAACCATATATATTGTATACATCGATTCTTCTTTTAATAGGATATTCTACTATTTGAGGAGAATATTCCTAAATATGTTTTCGGGAAAGTTTTTTTCAAATAAATAAGGAAAATTATGTATTCGTTTATTTTAAAAATAAACCTACACAATCTTTAAAGAATGGTATTTGGTATTAGTAAATGGCAGCGAAGATTTTAAACCGAGCATGTCTTGGCAAAAGCATTTTCATAGCTTTCTAAAGTTATTAACAAAAAGAGAATCTATACTTATCCAAGGAAGATTTTAGAACTACAAAAGCTCATTATAAAGTATAACAAGAAAGACTTATTCTTGATTAAAGGACTATTGGCTCATGAATCATGACCATTCAGCCCCTCATTTGAGACTTGTGTTTCAATCAAAAGAATGATTTAAAAACTGTTAGCGACAGTGCTAAGGAAGAACTTCTTCCTAAAAAAATTCTGATATACAAAGTTGTTTATGGAGAAAGACCACTTTCATGAATGGTTTAAATATTTATCAAAGCGAACCCTTGTTTTGAAGTTCCATGGACCAAAAGAGATTTTCACAAGTATTTCAAGAAATATTCTTTCAACTAAAGTTTCCAAAAATATTTTTATACCTCTAAAGGGAGGGTCAAAATTACTTTTATACCTCCTGGAGTGAGGTTCAAAAACTACTTAACCCTTCTTCGAAAGCACCTCTTAAAGAGGGAAACAAAAACTCCTATTCTAAAAAAGAAATTTCATGGCAAAAGAGTCGATATTCAAAAAGATTTTACGAACATTTCAATTAGCCGAAAAATTATTTTTATAAACAAGTTTTAAACCTATGGCCAATATGTAGTAGCGTCTCCTAAAGGGAGGAGGGTCCTGTACCCACCAAAAAGCCTATGGCCAATCCGTAGCGCCTCCTAGAGGGAGGAGGTCCTATACCACCCCCCTCTAAATAGCTTATGGCTCATCCGTAGCTCCTCCTAGAGGGAGGAGGTTC
The DNA here is from genome assembly GCA_030765085.1 of Allium cepa. Lineage (NCBI taxonomy): Eukaryota > Viridiplantae > Streptophyta > Magnoliopsida > Asparagales > Amaryllidaceae > Allium > Allium cepa. Next base: position 155,419,157 of record CM060929.1, on the reverse strand, counting down.
GTGTACCCGCCAAAAAATTACAACCAATCCGTAGCACCTCTTGGGGGAAGGAATAAAACCTATAACGTCCAATTTACCTCTTAGAGGGAGGGTCAAGTCTAGCACCCAATAGCAAACTTTTAGAGAAGGTCAATCTAACATACATTATATGACGCAGCGGATTTAACTTTGACGCACTAATAATGCTTTCTTCCTCACGAAATGATGATTTTGTGTCAAATAATCTGATAAAACGATAAATGCCTAATTCCGTTGATCATGACGATGCCGGAATCTTGCTATCTCTAACCCGTTGATCTCGCAAGATACCGTGTTGAAAGATCTACAATTCGATCGTTGATCACTCGCAAGTGATACCGAGAATTGGCTTCAACTTCGTTGATTCGCGCAAGAATAACCAAAATGCAAAGAAGAAGGAGATCACACATAACTTCAACAATGGTGGCAAAAGCTCACGCACAAATTTTATTCAAAAATCAACTACCCTTACAATGACATCACGCCCATATTTATCGGAATTTACAACTCACACGACTCAACATATACGACTTAATCATATACGGCTCACGACTTAACAATACAACATCACACGTGACTCAACAACACAACAGACGACATACGACTTACGAGTTACTCGACTTAACATCATACAACATAACAATATACATGCGACTTACATCATACGACTCAACAATACAACACATGACATACGACTCAACAGTATACACGACTCAACCAGATAGCATAGCTTTAGGAACGACTTAGCGACATAAGCTTCAGAATGACTTAAGCGACCTAAGCTTCATGCGACTTAAGAGAATAACATAGATTCATGCAACATACGACTTAAGAAATGTAGCATAACTTAACAACTTAAAGAATCAGCGTTCATGCGACATAAGAACCCATGCGACATAAGCGATATAGCGACATAAGAACCTATACGACATAAGAACATAACGACCTAACTGAGCGACTTATGAAACACAGCCTTGTTTTCCTGAGCCGTTAGCTTCATAGGTCAGCAGGTCGTCGAGCGAATTAAGAAACGCGTCCTTGTTTTCCTGAGCCGTTAGCTCCATAGGTCGGTAGGTCATTGCACGACTTATGGTTGAGCGACTTAAGACCGTTGACATAACTCGTAGGCGACTTAAGGTTGAGCGACATATGTTGGCGCGACTTAAGGCTGTTGGGCGACTTATCATCATGGAGCGTTGCATCATCCTCCCCTGGTTGAAAAGAATTCGACCTCGAATTTACACTTTCCTCATCTTCGACATGCTTATTCTCATGATATGGAATCAAGTGTTTGACGTTGAAAACGTCAGCGGTATGGATATGATCCGACAATCTTAATTGATAAGCATTCTCATTAATCCTTTTCACGACTTCCAAAGGACCAATCTTTCTAGCAGCTAGCTTGTTGTAAGCACTAATAGGAAATCGATCCTTAGTCAATACTGCATATACAAAATCCCCTTCTTTGAATTAAACAATTCGTTGTTTAATATCTGCGGATTGCTTATATTTCTCATTCGCCTTAAGCAATCGTTCCTGCACAACCTTATAGCATTCTTGCAATTCATTCACAAAATCACTAGCTCGTTTGATCACTCCTTTCTGCTGTGGTACTATAGATAAATCCAATGGTCCCTTAGGAATTATCGAGTAAATGACCTGATATGTACTGAACCCAGTGCTACGATTAACTGCATGGTTGTGTGCGAACTCAGCTTGACACAGCTTGGAATCCCAACTCTTCAAATTGTCATTCACAAGGCTTTTCAATAGATTACCTAGGGATCTATTCACAACTTCTGTCTGTCCATCCGTTTGTGGATGATAAGCACTACTAAATTTCAGCTTTTTCCCGACCATTCTCCATAGACTCATCCAAAAATGACTCAGAAAACGAGTGTCTCTATCCGATACAATAGATTCAGGCAACCCGTGGAGTCAATAGATCTCTCTGAAGTATAACTATGCGACATTAACTGCATCTACCGTCTTCTTGCATGCGATAAAATGTACCATTTTTGAAAATCGATCAACCACCACGTAGATAGAATCATTGCCACGTTGCATCCTCGGCAAACCCCAAAGTCCATACTAACGTCCACCCTTGGTTTAGTAGGTATAGGCAACGGCATATATAAACATGCATTCGTTGCGGTCCCCTTTAAAACTTGACAAATATGGCACCTCTGAACAAACCTTTCAACTTCTTTCCACATTGACGGCCAAAAATAAGACTTTGAGATCAACCGCATAGTACGGTGCCTGCCCATGTGTCCTTCTTCATGTAATTCTTTAATGATTTTCATTTGTAAACTGCAATCTGGAATATACAAGTGATTTCCTTTGAATAGAAAACCTTCAACCAGCATATATCCATCCATGCTTCCCTGCTTGACTTTGTCTAGGATTCCGGAAAAATATGAATCTGATGTCAGCAAATCTAGAAGTAAGTCAAAACCCATCGCCTCTACTCGCATGGTTGTTAGTAAATTCTCCCTCCGACTCAATGCATCCGTGATGCGATTAGTTACACCAGACTTGTGCTTTACGACGAATGTAAATTGCTGCAAATAAGTTATCCACGATTCATGCCTAGCTACAATTTTATTCTGCCCTTGTAAATGTTTCAACGCTTCATGGTCTGTATACAAAACAAATTCTTTGTGGAACAAGTAATGTCTCCAATGCCTCACAGCCTACACGATAGCATAAAACTCCACGTCATAAGTATTGTATCTCATCTTTGCTCCAGAAAGTTTTTCACTGAAATAGGCAATTGGACGACCCTTCTGACTCAACACTCCTCCAATTCCAACTTTCGAAGCATCCGTATGTAACTCAAATAGTAACTGAAAATCTGGCAACACTAGAATCGGTGGTGAGGTTAAAAGTTCCTTGATTTGCTCAAAAGCAGATCTTGCCTCTTCCATCCATGAAAACTTCTTTCCTTTCATACAATCAGTAATAGGAGCCATCACACTACTAAAGTGTGGTATAAATCTTCGATAAAATGAAGCTAACCCATGAAAATTTCTGACATCGGTTATAGTTTTAGGCGGTGGCCAATTTCTAATTGCGGCTACTTTACTCTGGTCCACTTGTATCCCTTCCTTTGACACAACATAAACTAGAAATAAAACACTTGGCGTCATGAACACGAATTTCTTCGTCGCTACATAGAACTGTTCTTGACGAAGAATAGTTAACACCTTTCGCAAATGTTGAATGTGCTCCTCTGTGCTTGCACTATAGATCAAGATATCATCAAAGTAAACTACAAAAACTTCCCGATGTATGGTCTGAAAATTTGATTCATCACTCTCATAAATGTACTTAATGCATTAGATTGACCAAACGGCATAACCAGCCATTCATATAATCCTTCCCGAGTCTTGAATGATGTCTTCCATTCATCACCCGGTATAATGCCAATCTGATGATAACCACTCTTAAGATCAATCTTCGAAAAGATTACAGACCCACTGAATTTATCCAATTGATCATCAAGCCTTGGCATAGGAAATCTGTATCTGACAGTTATTTTTTTGAGTGCCCTGCTATCTGTACACATTCTCCATGAACCATCTTTCTTCGGCACTAAAAAAGATGGTACAGCACAAGGACTGAGACTTTCTCGAGCACGCCCTTGCTCAATCAACTCCTCAACCTGTCTCCTCAACTCTTCATGCTCTTTCGGACTCATACGATATGTGCCCTATGCGGTAAAACAACACCTGGCACTAGATCAATTTGATGTTGTATGTCCCTCAATGGAGGTAACTCCTTGGGTAATTCCGCAGGAAAGACATCATCAAATTCATTCAACTCCGATCTGACCTCCACAGGAATTTCAACATCTTCACTTGTTTCATACCCAATCAACATAAACAATTCAGCATCATCTTTGTACTTCTTCCCAATAGAAAATGTAACAAAAGCTCGTCTTCCCGCTGTCACTTCTCCACCTTTCTTTAGCCATGCCAGTTTATAAGGTCTATGGTGTTTTTTAGTCTTCCACCCTAACTTCTTGACGGCTTCTTCAGAAATAATGTTATCGCAGCTTCCCGCATCAATTACAAATCGACAAACCTTTCCCAAGATAGTACATGTAGACTGAAAAATATTGCTTCTTTGCCAACTAGAATCATTCTCATGCTTTGGCACTAAACAAGACCTTCTTATCATAAAATTACACCCTTCATCTCCTGACACAACTTCTTCATCTTCATCAAACATCGATGGTTGAGAATAATCAACTTCAGCTTCCACATCCTCATACTCACATTCCTTTGCAACTAATGCTCTCTTCTTTGGCTTTGTACATTCATTACTCTTATAGCCAAACTCCTGACAATTATAGCACTTGATACTGTTATTAACCTTCACTTTAGCGCCTTCATTGACAATTGGTTCATTGACTACCTTGGAAACATTAGCACTGCTTCTAGCACCCTTATTCTGATTGTTAGAACTCGTAAACACACCACCTCCTCGTCTCCCTTGTTTCTCCCAAGCTAGAGCTTTCTGATGTGCTTCAGCAACAGACATTGGATTAAACATATTCACTATGTCTTGAATTTGCATTCGTAACCCTCCATTATATCTAGCTTTTAGCTGTTCCTCGGACTCCATAATATCATTCCTTGCAATCATTTGATAGAATTCATCTGCATATTCATTCACTGTCTTCGTCCCTCACCTCAAATTCTACAAACGTTGACACATAAGAGATTGATAATTGTACGGCAAGAAAGTTGCTTTCATCATCTTTCTCATCTTCTCCCAAGTGACAACTTTTGATTTTCCCATTCTCCCCCAAGTTAGTTTAGTTTGTTGCCACCAAGCCATAGCTCTTCCCCTTAGTCTTGTAGCGACTAATTGGACTCTACGATTCCCAAGCACCTCCTTGAATTCCAAAATTTCTTCAACATTTGACAACCAATCAAGAAATTCTTCTGCTTGCATACCACCTTTGAATTTTGCAATTTCCATTCTCATACCTGATTCCCATTTACGATCATTTTCCGAGTCCAGATATTGGTTTCGCACTTGACCTCGATTTCAATAATGAATACTACCTCCATCACCATTCTCCTTAAAATCATATATATTTCAATATCGATCCCGTCCATCTACATCTCTTCGACCATACATGTCTCTTCTACCCTGTCTTTCAATATAACGATAAGTTTCATTGTCAAACCCACGTTGAGTTCTTCCCTCTTCATGTCGATACCCAGGGTGTTCTCGCCTCATTGAAACTGAAGATTCTCTCCTAACTCGATAAGAGTGGGGTGACATCCTCCTTTCTTCCGAGACCGGTGGTGAAACCCTGTTTCTACTATGGTTCGACACTGGTGACGTTCTCCTTTGATTGTGATTCATGTCATTCATCGACTTCTCTAACTTTTCAATACCCTCATTGAACTTTTCATTGATACGCTGCTCCATCCTCTCAGTCTCTTGTCTTCTATACACATCTTCAACCTGATGATAGCGTTTATCACGTCTCAGAGGCATGATCATCAAACAATCTCGTTTCCTTCACTGATAATACTTTAATTCGGCTTTGACTTGGCCTTGATCTTGCTCGGCTCTGATCTAGCTTTGCTCGGCTGTGATCTAGCTTTGCTAGGCTCTGATCTGGCTTTGCTCGGCTCTGATCTAGCTTTGCTCGGCTATGATTTAGCTATGCTCGGCTCTGATCTAGCTTTGCTCGGCTTTGATACCAAATTGACGCAGCGGTATAAACCGATAGAACGATAAATGCCCAATGTCGTTGATCGTGACGATGCCGAAATCTAGCTATCTCCAACCCATTAATCTCGCAAGATACCGTGTTGAAAGATCTACAATTCGATCGCTGATCACTCGCAAGTGATACCGAGAATTGGCTTCAACTTCTTTGATTCGCGCACGAATAACCCGAAGATGGAAAGTAGAAGGAGATCACACTCAACTTCCGAAAAAGGTGGCCAAGGCACACACAAAAATTTTGTTCAAAATCAACTCCCCTTACAATGACATCACACCCCTATATATACGAATTTACAACTCACACGACTCAACATATACGACTTAATCGTATACGACTCACGACTTAACAATACAACATCACACGCGACTCAACAACCCAACAGAGGACATACGACTTACGAGTTACACGACTAAACATCATAGAACATAAAAATACACATGCAACTTACATCATACGACTCAACAATACAACACACGACATACGACTCAACAGTATACGCGACTCAACCAGATAGCATAGCTTTAGGAACGACTTAGCGACATAAGCTTCAGAATGACTTAAGCGACCTAAGCTTCATGTGACTTAAGAGAATAACATAGCTTCATGCGACATACGACTTAAGAAATGCAGCATAACTTAACAGCTTAAGGAATCGGCCTTCATGCGACATAGGAACCCATGCGACATAAGCGAGAAAGCGACATAAGTACCCATGCGACATAAGAACATAGTGACCTAACTGAGCGACTTAAGAAACGCGGCCTTGTTTTCCTGAGCCGTTAGCTTCATAAGTCGGTAGATCATTGGGCGACTTAATAAACGCGGCCTTGTTTTCCTGAGTCGTTAGCTTCATAGTTCGGTAGGTCGTTGAGCGGCTTATGGTTAAGTGACTTAAGACCGTTGACATATAATTGACATAACCCGCAGGCGACTTAAGGTTGAGCGACATATGTTGGTGCAACTTAAGGCTTTTGAGCGACTTATCATCATGGTGCGATGCATCACTATAGACCTTAGAATAAGGGGAAACATAGAGGGACCAAACAGGCAAAGAAGGACAAAGATCTGTACAACTCAAAACAAAAGTCAAGACTTAAAGGAACAATGGGTCAAATGAATAAATCTATCCGCTATCTAAAACAAAGATAAATCCCAAAAAAGAGGTACGAACAAAAGAAAAAGGATGAACATTCCCTACATTGTTTGTAGGAATGGACAAGATACCAAAGACCATAATAAAAAAGGACAAAGTATCAGCTAGCAATCTTCAATATAGGTGATGCCTAAAAAGTGGCTCCCACGGCAAAGAACTATGGAATCTGCATCCTAAAAGGAAACATGAGACAAGTAAATGGATAAAGAGATCCGCAATTTAAAATGAAAAACAAAGATCTATACGACAACTAAAGAATGAACAAATAACAAAATTTTACTACAGAATAAAAGTGACTTAATTCGAAGAATATATTAGGTAAACAACTTCTAAATCCCTAGAAATAAGGTGACCTTTAGGATAACAGAGTCTATATTTTATATATTATATATAAGTAAGTTATTTGGACCTCTACATTGCTGAACAACCAAGCAGTAGGCCGGGACTTACACATCTGAATGACCGACTAGTCAAACAAAACTTGCACTGCTAAACTGCCAGCCAACCGAACAGAACTACCTGTTGATTGGTCGAACGGCTGAACTGAACTATCTGCTGAACGGTTGACTGGTCTTATGGAACTACTAATCTAAATTGCTGGCTGGTATTACGGAACTACTATTCTGAATGATTGCACGACCTTACGAAACTACCCGGCTCCAATAATACTACTAACTTATAGGCAATTTAGGAATTACTTTTCTGCCAGTATGACACTTTCCTTTGAATAATAGGAACCCTTGTTGCTATTCAAGGCATGAGTTCTATATAAATCTCAAGCATAGCATTTTAGGTAGAACTTTCTAACTAGGGCCAGATAGGATTAAAGGTATTTTTCTTAAGTCAGCGCAAGTTACCATCACTAGATAGTTTTCTGACCTTGTGCTTATATTGAATGAAATTTTGAGTAGTCTATTTTTTAGATGAGATCCTGAAAAGTTTATGATCGGATTCCTCACTTTGTGAATTTTAAATTTTCGTGTTTCTTTTCATAATGATTTCTTATTGAATTTGTGAATTCTAAATTTCCTTATTGATTTTTATGATGACTTGCGGATTTCATATTCTTGGTTTTTGAATTCTCAAATTCCCTATTGGATTATAGTGATGATTTCTTATTGAATTATTGGTTTTACGAATTCCCAAATTCCCAATTGGATTTGCATAATGATTTTTATAGAATTCAAATTCCCTATTGGATTTTCATGATGATTTCTCCTTGAATTTTCGGTTTTATTAATTCTCAATTTTCTTATTGGATTTTCTTAACGATTTCTTGATTTCCGTATGGAATTTTCATGATAATCTATAGACTTCCCATTGAATTTCTGGATTTGTACTAATATAAGATATAATTTTAAGCTGCTTATTTTTTAGATGAGAGCTTGATAATTTTTCGATTAAATTCCTAATTTCGTGAATTATCAGTATCTTTTCATGATGGTATCTTAATGAATTTAAGGTTTTATTAACCCTTGATTTCTTGATTCCCTTATTGAATTTTCACGATGATATGTGGACTTCTCATTGAATTTATGGATTTGTGATTTTTCTGGATAAGTCTTGAGATTTTGTACTGAAATTGAGGTTTTTGCAAAAATTCAATGTTTCCACACCATTATAAGACGGAAATTTTGAACAAGAGTATCTTGATACCATACAGACTTCTATTCGTTTTGTTAGAAGATGATGGTAAAAGGGAATAAGGGACACCCTATCTTCATACTACTACACAAAGTTCAGAATTAATACCAAACTATTTACTAATTTGTCAGCCAATGGATGAAAATTATTAACATATAACACAGGGTTAGACACAAAATTATAGCAAAGAGAGAAGATAAAACCACATAAAGCGAGAAATTAATTTTTGATGGCCAAAGAAAACTTAGACCAAGGAAAGAGACTTTGAAGTGTATGATAGCTTTCTTGAAAGGTTCATTTACTTAACGAATGTTTGTTGACCAAGTGATATTGTTCCACATTTCTATTATTACTGCTAAAAAGGGTATGGTCGTGTATTTTTTTTAATGCTCTACCCAGTAATATTACAAGATAGTATCTTGAATTTTAGTTTTAGAGTTTAGATTTACCCATCAAGGTCTCATAATATGTTTATGATCCTAACAGAAGTTATTATTTGTCATGTAGGTAAACAAAGAATGAAATTTCATTGAAGTTCGAGTAGTTTGAAAGGGATTCTTGGAATTTTGTCCTAAAGAAAAAAGCTTCTTCATACTAGAAGTCTAAATGTTATCCGTAAAATCCTCTTATGAGTGAAAGTATAAAAGAAGAAGCTATAGTGAGGGCTACAGAGAGCATTGGAGTAGCCACAGTAAGAATCAAAATGTCTTCTACCAGCATTGATGAGGTTTTGAAGGCAATAGAATGGCTTCTACAAGCGTTGATGAGGTTTTGAAGGCATTAGAATGGCTTCCACAAGCATTGATGAGGCTTTGAAGGCATTAGAATGACTTCAGCAAGAATTGAAGGGGTTCTGCATGTGTTAATATGGTTTCTATAAGCATTGAAGAAGCTTTCATAAGAGATAAGTGAGCTTATGAAAGTGTTGAAATGGCACTGTTGAACACATTGAGAGGAAACAAGGCTTTTGAAAAGGTTGAAAAGAGCCTCCTAAGCATTAAGTAGACACATTCATCATGTTCGAAGGAACCTCTGCAAATGTCAAAGTAAATGCCTTTGCATAGGTCAAATGGAATACTTCCACAAGCATTGTTACCTCCCGAAGAAGTTGGATCTCCACCTTCCGCAAAGGTTGAAGCCACGACTTCCAAAGAGGTTGAACGATCACCTTCCGCAATCATCAAGCTTCCAAGACAAAACTATCATATCGTAAGGCAAATATCAGCCCTTTCGCATCAATTGAACCCTTTCCCAAGCATCAAATGGTTCCACATATGTCAAGTAGAGCTTCCACAAGAGACAACGACTTCAGTGAAAGTTACCTTAAACAAGTATTGAAAAAGTCTTATACTTTCGTGGGTGTCAATAAGATTTCCTTTCACAACCAATCAAGTGGTGCTTCCGAAGCATTTGACCCTTCCATTGTGGTCATATCATCTCTTACCATTCCATCCTCATTGAATGCTTCTGCAACCATCGTAATAAAAGCTTTTGAAAGCATCATCACCTTTCGTAAGTATTGTTTATATACCATCTGCACATGTTGGGACACACTTTCTTGCTTATCCAAGACATCTACAGCAACATAAGTACTACTTCTATACCTTTCGATGGAGTTGAAGGCTTAAATATCTTATGCTAAAAAACATTAGAGAGGCATTTTAGAGTCAACAACGGTGGAAGGTCATAAAGGAATCCTTTCGACTGAGTCGAAAGAACAGATGCAAAAGGGTCCAGCCTGCGTCTATAAATAAGACCGTAGGAATGTTGTTTTAGAGATCCGATTTGATTGCTTCTGCATTTGTACTTTTCTTGAGTTTTTAACCCTAATTTTTAAATCAAATTGGGGATTTCATTTCATTGTATGCCCCTGTATGCATAAAAATTATCAATAAAGTAAATACATGGCACCATAGAATGCATGGAGTCTGATCCTTTGCTGATATGTGATTTCATTTATGGAATTCGCACATCTATAACTTTTGAAGGGGTTCCTTTCGAAATAATAGGAGCCTTTCAATTTAGTTAATACCTTTTGTTCCCTTTAGGTTATGATCTTAGATTACTCCAACTAATTTGAAAAGGGTTTCGAAGGGGCTAGTCGCTCTTCTAACCTTGCTTTAAGGTGTTGACGAGATTCCTGCTAACTTCAACCATTTCAAAATACTTTCCAAGGGGCCCTTATCAAGTCAATTTCTACTCTTAAACAGGTTTGGGGGGTTGACAAGATTGCTTGTTAACAGGGATGTGTAAACTCTTTATTTTGGTTTTTGTATATCTGTGAACCTGATGAACTCTGATGTTTTTATTTGTGGCTTATTTGATTAAATCTCTATCTCGCCTATTTTACTTTTAGGCTATTATATAATATTTTATCTAGCACCGTGAGATGTTATATAGGTTATGTGTTTGGATTATTCTCTTCTTAATATCCATGGCTACCTTCCTGCATCAGCTGGGTACCTACACAATCCATCAAATAAGTATGTTGGGTACCCAAGGTGTAGGGCGGTCATCACAGAACTTGTATAGACCCCTTCGTAACCCAATAGTGGGCGTAGGTGATATGCATTCTATTACAGACGACAATCGCTATCACTCTTCGAATCTTGCTTTAAATTAAGAAATTATAACTACCATACAGACAATCAAATATATAAGGCAAGAAAAAATCAATCATGGCAAGCAAGAATAATCAATAATAACAAGAATAAAAATTATTAAACATGCAAGCATGCAATCAACAAACTCAATAACAATGAAAATCAACCAAAAGCAAAATCAAACAATAGCACACAACATCAAGCGGTAGCAACCAAACAGGAGCGGTAGTAAAAAAAACAAGAAACAAGCAATAACAAGCAACAAGCACTAACAAGCAACAACCAACAACAAGCAACAAATAATAAAAAGCAACAAACGTTAATAAGTAATGAGCAATAAAAAGAAACAAACACTATTAACCTATAGCAAATAGCAAGCATACAGAAAAATGAATTATTCAAAAAGAGTCTATACTAACATGCACGGTAACCATCAAGAGTTAAATACACATGTCAAATCATAAACTCTAATGTATCTGTTCGATATTCAAAGGGAATAAATGCCTAAGTGGTGTAAAACCTTTCACGAATATTACACGAAAGATGATTACACTTCCCGCTACGAAAAGGAAAATTCATATGACATGTACGATCATCAAGTCACAAGTCTCTCGAAACAATCCAGCAATCAATGCCTCAACTTTCCTTTTCTTCCGATCAAAACTCATTCTCTAGAAGAGAAAATTATACTAATTAAATCACCAAAAAATGAAGATTTAGAATTTCCTAGGTTTGCTTGGGTTCAAACCCACCTCAACCGTGTAATGTTAATAAGGATAATATACTAACTGCACTACGGTGCTCGCATAGGCAAGCATAATCTTGTCACGTAGAAGGTTATCTGAATCAACAAAAAAACTAGTCGAGAAATACTTCCTTGAACTATCCCATGCAATAACAATAATTATTCAACACTAGAATTTTACAATAGCTAAAGATCATCCCAAATGACATGATGCCCATTCCGACCTTTTATTTGCTCGTAAGATTTCTTTGTTAAATCAGGGTCGGCTACATGACTCCATCCATGCACACTTTGAGCCGATTCCTTGATCCGACTACTAAAATCACCTTGTATGGCTAAGATCGTGCGTTGGAAATCTCTTAGTGATCCCAAGAATTAGAATCAAGCGCTCTTTATTAGAGTCAAGTGAAAACCCATTTCCTCACTAGTGAAAATCACTTAGAAACTCTACGCTCAAACTATAGGTGTTAACTCCTATGGCCAACGACTCAATAAGAAAACGACTCAAGGTGGGCGGTGACTCAATGGACAAACGACTCAGTGAGTTATCAACCTAACGAGTTAAAAGATGCACGACTCAACGAGTCAAGAGGATGGACGACTTAAGGGACTGATGACTTAACGGTTTAAGGGCTTAACAACCTAAAAAGTATAACGACTTAGCGACTTAGCTAGTGGCACGACCTACCGACTTAAGGAAGCTATGACTTAACTGCCCTAAGAGAATAGACCGACTCAATACCTTAAGGAAATTGCCGACTAAGAGTACTTCACGACCTACGACTCAAGGTATGGACGACCTAACGGTTTAACGAGTTGAAGGACTTGGTGACTTACGACCTAAGGCATCCACGACTTAAGGTTTCTACGACTTAAGGAAGTCCACGGCTCAAGGACAGGATGACTTAACGATTCAAGAGTTGGCACGACTTAAGAAGGAAATGAGTTAACGACCTAAAGCTATCTGCGACTTACGACCTAGCATGTATCGTGAGCGACTTAAGGAAATGAGGCGCTGCTCCTTACTTAACACAGTGACCTCTTAACTCGTACACGATTCAGGACTTTGGTTATTATCTGAAGGGAACAGGCTTATCAGTTAACTCATATACGACTCACAACCTAGCTTGAGTCGTCCACGACCTAAAGCTACTGGGTGAAGGTTCAACGCCGCATCAAGAGGACTAGTTGACTAATTTGCGACTTAGATGTTGACTCGTGGGCGACTTAGGACTTGTACAAATGAACTTTTGTGAGACCATGAGGCTGGGCCAGATAAGTCGGCCACGACTTACTTTAGACCGGTCATGACTTACGACCTAAAGTGGGAATTTCCCTATAAATACCAACCTACCTCAAGCATGAGGGGGACTTTTGGCCGACCTCTTTAAGCGCCGATACTCAGCTGAATTCTCGACTCACTCGACACTTCAAGTACGAAAGGCATCTCAACTAACTTCGAGAGGAAATCTAACGCAATCTACGTGGATTTAAAGAATTCTTCTGCATCAAAGTTCTAGTTGTTTGTCTCATCGAAAATGTAATTGAAGACTGTTGTAAAGTTGTAATCGATTCAGTAATAAAGAGAATTAAAGTGGACGTAGGCTTACCCTAAGCCGAACCACTATAAAAACTTTGTTTTTTCTGCTTTCTCTGCGATTTCTCTACTTGTTTTTAGTTCCCGTGTTCACTGGTGGTGCTTTCGCTCAACTTCAATCTACACCGAGGTGTTAGCGTTCGATCTTCAGCGTTAAATTTTTTGGTGCTTTCACTAAGAACCCAACTCAGGAAACTTGCACTATCGCTCCGCGAAGGATTGTTGAAAGGATTTATTTTAAAACCAGAAGTTTATTGGAAATAATGGCTCCTGGGAGAAAACGAATTTCTGTAAGATCCGGCAATGTTCAAGAGAATACCGCTACCTCTCCTCCTTCAAGTCAAGCAGCTCCAACTGTTGGACTTACACGAGCAGAATTGGACGCCGTAGTTTTGGGATTGAATCAGCAATTGAATGCTCATAATGCGCAGTTGGAAGACCAGAATGCCCTGATCTTGAGTAAGTTGAATGATCTACTAGGGGCAAATCGTCAACCGGTTAATAATGATGGGAACCCTACTGTGGGAGTTCAGGATGTTGAAGGGAACATTTCTCAAAGAGCCGCAGACCCTGTAGAAAGGACTCCTCCTCAAGCTGGAGGATAAGGGCCGCAGCCAACCCTCCGTGAACGATTGTCAAGGCAGAATTCAAAGAGAGTGGCTGATGTGTGCCCTCCAGAGCCTCTAAATGATGAACAGTATTTTTCGGGTATGGTTCGTCAAATCATGAAGGAAAATATGCGAAGAGATGAAGATGAGAAAGAATGGGGTTTTGCTCCAAGCAAAAATCCATTTACTGAAAAGATATTGAAAGCAGAGTTCCCAAGAAAATTAAATGTCGATATTTCCCGGTATATCTCAAAGGTGTGGCTCTATTGTGGTTTACAAAGCTGCCAGTCAGGTCCATTGATCAATTCTCCGATTTAACCAAGAAATTCAAGGAGCAATTTCGATTGTATGCTTCTAAAGCAAAGGATATAATGTCACTGTCAAGTCTAGAGCAAAATCCGGGAGAATCCATCAGATCATTTTTGAATCGCTTTAACATAGCATTGGCTGAGGTAGATAATGCTGAGCCTCGTATGGTCCTGACATACTTGATGAGGGCGATTGACAAATAGAGTGAATTTGGAAAATGGCTGAAAAAGAAAGAACCAAACTCACTTGACAAATTCTACAAGAAAGCGGATGAATTCATGCGCTTGGAGAGCCTCCAAACACCGGCTAAGGTGGTATCAGCGGAAGCCGGGAACAATGGTGCTGCTTCGAATAAGAAAGAACCTAACACTCAGAAAAGGGGAAATGATGGTGGAAAGAAACAGGGAGATGCTAAGAAAGGCCGTCCTTTCAATTTCACACCCTTGACCGATACCCCTGAGAACATCTTTTTTGCGACCAAAGATGATGTCAATTATCCGACACCACCTAAAGAGAGTTGGGATTAGGATGGAAAAAAGTGGAAGGTTCTGCCGGTTCCACAACCAACCCGGCCATGATACCAACGAATGCCGTCAGTTGAAAGAGGTAATTGAACAACTTTTGAAAGAGAATAAGCTCTAGCAGTATGTGAAAAGGAACAGAAATGCCCCAACTTCGTCAACTCAAGGACAACAAGTTCTCGCTCACCGTCCTGGTTCAAGTGAGAAGGCTGTAGAGCATGAATCGGAAAGGCCTGTCATCAATATAATAACTGGAGGACCTCACCCAGCAGGCAAAAGCTGGGGCGAGATGGAAAGGTATACCCGGGCCTTGAGGCATGTACCAGCTGAAGGGAATGTTTTTGTTTTAGAAAATGATGTGCCTTTAAAGCAACAAAAGACTTCCACAGATGATAATGTGTTCAGTGCCAGGGATTCTTTGGGTATCGAGGCTCCAACCATAGATCCTTTGGTCATATCCGCTGGTATTGGGCCGGCAACTGTGAGAAGAGTTCTAGTTGATTGTGGAGCTTCATGTAACATCCTCTTCAAGAAGACCTTCGATCAAATGAAAATTCCAATGGCTGACGTTGAAGCTTCGTCACTTAAGATTGCTGGGTTTGCTGGAGAACCCAAACAGTCGATTGGGACCATTGATTTGTTTGTAGAACTCGGAAAGGGGCTGAGGAAGGTAGCTCGAAAGCAAACCTTTATAATTGTTGAAGAATTCTCTGCCTACAATGCCTTTTTAGGTCGACCAACTCTTGCCGCGTTGAAAGCTGTTCTTGCCCCATGGTGTCTGACTCTAAAATTCCCCACAGATAACGGAGTTGGTGTGATTAAGGGAGACCAAGGTGCGGGGCGAGAATGTTACTTTGCAGAGTTGCGAGAATCAAGGAAAAGAGAAGTGGGAAAAAGTGCGGCGGCTACGGTCCGCATCAAAGAACCAACCTTGTAGCAATTACAGGGTGGACCCTGCACTGGCGAATGTAGTGGTGTACAAAGAGAGATGGATCCAAGGAAAGCCAGTGCAGGGGAGAATAGGGTAGTACCGGTAGAGGTAACAGTGCCAGTGCCCGTTGACCCAAAGGACCCAAACAAAGTGCTTAATGTGGGTTCACAACTCAACACAACAGTGCTTAATGTGGACTCATGCTGACATGTGTGGAATATCCCCAGTGATTGCAGTACACATTCTGAACATTGATTCAAAGTTTACACCTGTGAAACAGAAGAGAAGAACTCAGGGTCCTAAGAGAACGGCAGCGTTAAAAGAAGAAGTGGATCGGCTCATGGAGAACGGTTTCATCAGAGAATCTACTTATGCAAATTGGGTATCAAATCCAGTGCTGGTGAAAAAGGCTAATGGAAAGTGGAGAGCATGCATTGATTTTTCAGATCTGAACAAAGCCTGTCCCAAAGACTTTTCCCGCTGCCCAGGATCGATCATTGGTGGATGGGACGGCAGGACATGAATTGTTATCGTTTATGGATGCATACTCCGGATATAACCAGATTATGATGCATGAGCCAGATCAAGAGGATACCAGCTTAATCACAGTGTTGGACTCTACTGCTACAAGGTCATGCCTTTCGGACTCAAGAATGCAGGGGAAACTTACCAAAGGCTTGTTAATGCCATGTTTAAACCACAGATTGGCAAGACAATGGAAGTTTATGTTGACGATATGCTAGTAAAGTCTAAGAAAGCAGTGGACCATATGGATCACTTGGAAGAGATGTTTGCAGTACTCCGCAAGTACAGAATGAAGCTTAATCCCGTGAAATGTTCATTTGGAGTGGAGTCCAGAAAGTTTTTGGGTTTCATTCTGAGCGCTAGGGGCATTGAAGCCAATCCAGCTCAGATCACTGCCCTGAGAGAGTCAAGGCTCCTAGAACGAAGAAGGAATTGCAAAGTCTCAATGGAAAGGTTGCTGCCTTGAGTCGGTTCATTTCCAAAGCTACTGAAAAATGCATTCCATTCTTTGATGCTCTGAAGAAAGGAAGAAAAAACTTTGAGTGGCCCCTTGAATGTCAGAAAGCATTTGATGAGTTGGTTCGTCATATGGAAGTGCCTCTGATACTTTCAAAGCCTGATAGTGGCGAAGATCTCTTCATATATTTGGCAATTTTGTCTCATGCTCTCATTGCAGTGTTGGTACGGGAAGACGCAAGGATTCAACGCCCAGTCTATGATATCAGCAAAAGATTCACTGGGGCAGAGATGAACTATTCAAGATTAGAAAAGCTCGCCTATTGTTTGTTGATCGCATCAAGAAAATTGAGGCCGTATTTCCAAGCTCATCCCATCAAAGTCCTCATTGATCAACCTCTAAAGCAAGTCCTATTCCGTCCTGAGACTTCGGGCCGTCTTTTGAAATGGAATATTGAACTCAGCCAATATGACATCACTTACCATCCCCGAAAAGCAATCAATGGACAAGCTTTGGCAGATTTCATCGCAGAATGTACGGATAAAAGTGATAGTGAGGAAAAAGTCACTGATAACATCCCAATCCAATGGAAATTGTATGTCGATGGCGCAAGGAATGATTACTGTTCTGGAGCAGGGGTTGTTCTTGAAACCCCGGAGGGGCGATCGTTTTGTTATGCGTTGAGACTAGAATTCCCTTCGACAAACAATGAAGCTGAATATGAAGCCCTCATCGCTGGTTTAAGGATTTCTAAAGAACTAATGATCAAGGCATTGCAGATCTTCAGTGACTCTTAACTTATTTTTTGCCAAGTCAAGAAGGAATTTCAAGCTAAAGGAGGGAATCTACCCGCCTATTTATCAAAAGCCTGGGAGCTCCTTCAAGATTTTGACCGTTATTCAATAAACCATATATCCCGAGAAGAGAACATGAAAGCAGATTCTCTTGCAAAGTATTCGAGTACTGGTGAAGCTCAACTATTGGGATTAATTCCCGTCGAAGTCTTGTCAGCTCCAAGCACAGATGAAATGGATGTTGATTGGATTATGAATGTATCCCAAGGTCAAGAATCATGGATGACTCCGATACTTGAATAACTACTCAATGGTTCTTTGCCAGAAAGTTCAAAAGAACGACAGAAGCTGATGAGGAAAGCCTCCAGATATATAGTTCAAGATGGTCGTTTGTACAGACGAGGATTTTCAATGCCATTACTCCGATGTGTGACAAAGAAAGAAGCTAAGACAATTCTGACTGAAGTACACGGAGGGGAATGTGGGGATCATAGAGGTGGTCAAACTTTAGCAAAGAAAATCCTCTGTTATGGATGCTTTTGGCCAGAAATTAATCAGGATGCTACTGACTATTCCCGAAAGTGCGATAAATGCCAGAGATTTGCTAAAATCCCTAGAGCCCCTTCCATTGTGCTAACACAAATGGTCAGTCCATGGCCGTTTGCCATTTGTGGAATAGATCTCATTCGGCCTTTGCCAACTGCCAAATCGGGAATTAAATATGCTATCATTGCTGTTGATTACTTCACTAAATGGGCTGAAGCCGAACCATTGGCTACTATTACCTCTAAGAAAATGATAAGCTTTGTGACTAAAAATATCATTTGCAGGTATGGTGTGCCTCAGAAGATAATCACGGACAACGGTACTCAGTTTGAAAGTGAGGAGTTCCAAGATTTCTGCAAACGATTCAAGATCCGAAAAAGCTTCTCAGTAGTGGCTCATCCGCTGGCAAACGGGCAAGTGGAAGCAGTAAACAAAATCATTAAATCAACCATCAAAAAGCAGCTGGAAAAAGCAAAAGGTGGTTGGGTCGATAAGTTACCGCTTGCACTATGGGCATACAGAACCACCCACAAAATTGCGACTGGGCATACTCTATTTTCATTGGCATACGGATCAGAAGCGATGATTCCAGTGGAAACTGAAGTCCCCTCACATAGAAGGATCCATTTTGATCAAGATGAGAATGAGAAACTGCAACTGGAAGCACTTGACCTCCTTGATGAAAGAAGAGAAGAGGCTAGGCTTAGAATTGCAGCTCGTCAACAAAGAATAGCCAGGCACTTTAATTCCAAAGTTCGTCAGCAGCTTTGAAGTTGGGGACTTAGTCCTGAAGAAAATTATGACCGCCATAGGTGTGTTTGGGCCAAACAGGGAAGGACCATATGTTATAGGCGCGAAAATCCTTGATGGCACATTCAAACTCACAACTGTCGAAGGAGAACCAATCCCAAGAGCTTGGAACAATAATCATTTGCTTCCCTATTTTACTTGAAAGCATTGCTGAAATGTTGTAAAAGAGTTACGAATATATGATTCTTGTATTGAAAGCAATTATAAAGAAAGTGAATAATGAAAAGCTATAAAGTGGATGTAGGCCCATCTTTTGGCCGAACCACTATAAATCTTGTGTTCTCTACTATTATAAACAACTTTGTTTTATTTCGACATATAAAATACGTTAATTGTGTCGCTAAAATGTCGATTTAATAATGCAGGCCATAAAAGCAAAGCTTACCCATCGCAAGACTAAGCGATCTCCGACATCACTCAGCAAGCAAACACTAAGCCATTCAAAATTTCCATACTCAAATCCTACAAAAGAAGTGCTTCGAACAAAAGTTAGCAATATGGATGGAAGTGGACCATTTCTAACTAACTGCAAATGTTTGAACAAACAAACAACCAGTTAAATAGCCTGTGTCTACCACCGCCAACTCACTTAACTATGAAGTATATTTCTTTGGGTAAGGGAAATTATTGGCAACTAAAAAGGGATGACACTTGCAAAAGACAACAGGGATCGCCAACATGAATAGATGGCAAAGAGACATGGGCGAGCAAGCATCAAACAGCAAAAGACCTCTTCGGGGGCACAAGCCCTCTTCAGAGGCACAACTCTTTGGAGGATAAATACCTCGAGCGGGCTAAACCAGAAAAAGAGAGATCTTTCTCGATACAAAGTTGCGGACTGATCGGTCGATACACTCCCGTGAATCCGTCCAACCGAGAGAAAGAAACTCCAAACTTCTAGGCAAAAGCCCTACTCAGAGGCACGCGTTTCACCGAGATTGAAATAAAAATTCCAAGTGTTGAAACGTTAAAAGCCCTTTTCGGAGGCCCATTTCACCAATGTTGAAATGCTAAAAGACCTCGAGCGGGTTAAACCAGAAAAAGAGAGATCTTTCTCGATACAAAGTTGCGGACTGATCGGTCGGTACACTCCCGTGAATTCGTCCAACCGAGAGAAAGAAACTCGAAACTTCCAGGCAAAAACCCTACTCAGAGGCACACATTTCACCGTGATCGGTGATACACTCCCGTGAGATAAAATGTGAAAAGCCCTCTTCGGAGGCCCGCTTCCCAGCGAACAGGGAAAAATAAAAGCCTCTCCCAAGGGGCAGAAACAAAAGACCTCTTCCCAGAGGCGCAATCAAACACAAAGACCTCTTCCCAGGGGCACAAGCAAACAAAAAACCTCTTCCCAGTGGTGCAATCAAACAGAAAGACCTCTTCGGAGGCACACGTTTCACGAGATTGAAATAAAACTTCCAAGTGTTGAAACGTGGAAAGCCCTCCTCAGAGGCACAACTCTTCGGAGGCACACGTTTCACCGAGATTGAAATAAAACTTCCAAGTGTTGAAACATGAAAATGCTCTCCTCGGAGGTACAACTTTTCAAAGAAGCATTTCACCAGAAATGCAAAGCAAGGATCAAAAGCCCTCCACCGAGGTGCAATATAAAAAAAAAAGAAGCCCTCTTCAAAGGCACACTTTAGCTTTCAAAGGAAGATTGGTTCTTCTATTCTCGAAAATACTCTTCGTCAAAAAGAAGTTAAAGTGCCCTTCAGAGGCCCGCTTTACCACATAGAAGAATTCACTTGGTAAAAATGTGTGAAAGCACAAAAGAAAAAGTGATATCTTCGAAGGATGAAGCATAGAAACTCATATGGAGTGAGCTGTACTCTATTTTGAGCAAAATAGTATTCTTCCAAGTATGGAATAGTTATTCTCCAGAAAATAAGAGTACAAGTCCCCTCAAAGTATAAAATATTGCAACGAGCTTATGGTATAGGGGCAACATGGTATAGCTACATTGGTAAAAATTACGCTCAAACAACATACCACAAGCTCACTGTAATATCATATAAAGAAATTTGTACAAAAATGAATAATAAATGCATTCTCAAATACAGACAGAAGTTTGTACAAACAAAAAGAATCATTTTATTCAATACTGTCAAAATTTTGTACAGGTACAGGTTTCAAAATAAAAAGAAAAATAAAAGCGGAGGCCGGTACCCGCACAATCTCCGGCCAGAACATGCAAAAAGCAAAAAGTAAAGATAAATCGAAGCAGGACCCCTTACTTCTTCTTGCCACCACCTTTAGAGCCTTCACCTGACCTAATAGGAAGCTTTTCAGGACGGCTTGGGAGGGTCGAGGAAGAAGGAGAAAGGTATACTGCAGGAACAACTTTCGCTTCCTCTTCAGAAACAAGAATGTTTTTCCTTCTCTTCTTGGAAGTGACACGCTTCCTCCTCCTCCTTGAAGAAGACTCACTTCCCGGAGTAACAAGAGCAGATAATTTTATGTTATCAGAAGTAGTTCGCTCCGGTGACTCATTGCCTTCTCCAAGCCCTTCTCCCCCATGTTCTTGAGAAGCAATAGGATCATCTAAGCCATGAAGAGCTTCTATTTACTCCTCTTGCGACCCGGGTTGAGAGGCGGATGGAGGAGTGACCTGGAGAGGCGGAGGAGGAATAATTGTAGAAGGAGGAGTCTGAATAATGCTCGATGCTTTCTCTACAGAAGAAAAGAAGTTAAAGTCAGTAAAGAGAGGAGATAAAGGCTCGCTGCGTTCAGAAAATAGTCAAGAAGCTCATCAAACTCATAAGAAGCAAATGAGCAGTCTACTTGGGCAAGATTAACAGTAGAGTTACCTGGAGAAGTCGGCTTCCTGATATCAACCTCATAAGCCTGTGCTTCGGCGCTCTCTTCGCCTTCATCTCCACCCTGTGTACTTGTAATCTCGGTTGTAACTTTGACCAGGGATGAAGAATGAGAACTGGAGCCGACAATGTCGATTTCGGCCGAAGGTTGGACTGGAATAGTTGAAGTAGTTATTCCTAACCGTTCCCCTTCTGTCATTTCAGCTCTTAATTTTGCAAGTTGTTCTTTTCCCTTGGCGAGAGCGGCGCGAGCATCGTCATCCAAGTAATGCTCCTCAAGAGCTGATTCAGCATAGCCAGCACTTTCACCGCCAAGCATGTCAAGTGCGGCCTCCCACACTTCAGCCAGAGTAATTTCATATTTGGGGCCTAGAAAGGCGAGACTACCGTGCCCCAAGATGCTGTGCAGGTTGATGTCAAATAATGTCAAGCTGATGTTGGTCTTCGTTGCCTTATGAGATTCTTCAGCTGCAATTCTACCGGCAACGGCCTCATCATGCTCTCTTTCAGCTTTGGAAAGTTGAAGCTTAAGCATTTCGATCTCTGCCTGTTGAGAGTTAGTTTTCTTCCGAAGCTCTGCGATATCAGCAACATAGCCCTCATTGATTCTTTTTTGTACTTCGAGCCTGTCTTCGGCGTCTTTTTGGCCGGCATGAGCATCTTTCACTTGTTTCTGGGGCACCTCTTCTTTTTTAGTGTAAGAAGTAGAAGAAGTGGCGAGTTCTTCTTTAAGTTTCTCGACCTTCGCCTCAAGCTCTTCATTATAAGTAGTGATGCTCCTCATCTCGGTATCATGCTGCTCAAGAACCTTCGGCCATTCAGCTTTGTCATTCTCCATAGTAAGCAAGGCCTCGAGATTCGCACGGTTTACCCTTTGAAGCTCGTCAACAAGCTTTTGCCAGTTCGACATCCTTTCAATATCAAGCCTGACGGCATCGAGATTTCGCAGCATGGCAGGCTTATCAATAGGGACCAAGTCAAGATCGAACCGCACTCCCTTTAGGCACCAGTACGGGAACCAGCTTTGCAGAGTAGTCGGGCCTGGTCCAACTTGGAATTTAGGCCTGTTGATTACTGTCTGAATGTCTGTTTTCCTGAGAGCAGGAGTGTCAGAAGGAATGTCAAGTGAGATAGGGGCAGTGACATTTTCAGGAGTTGCAGAAGCATGCTTTTCACCGTGCCGGGCACGCTTGCGGTGGTCCTCAACAACATGGCTTTTTCCCCGATCATCATGCGATTTTCTCTTGTGTGAATCGTCACCTCTCTGGGAAGAATCATGGTGCTCCTCCCTTTCTTTTCTCTCATAACGCTCTTCTTGAGCCCTTCTCTCCTGAGCCTTTCGAGGGGCTCTCTCTTCGTCGGTTTCTCTGTGAACAGGAAGGTAGCACCTATAATCATATTGACTACGCCTCCCGTAGCGCTGAAAGTCGTCATAGTAAGAGCCGTTGCGTCCCATCGGAGAATCTGAAATAAAAAAAGAGACAAGTCTTAAAAGTCTTCAGAGAAAAGAAGTGTAACTGTAGAATCTTCAAAGTACAAAGAATTGGGTGTATGAAATGCCGAAAGATTCTAAGTGTGTGTGATGTGCAAACTACGCGCAACAAATTGTGAACCACTCTTCGATTGCGGAGTAGTTGTGGGGGTAGTAGTTAACGTCAACACTTGGGTCGACGGAGCTTGTTGCAAAGAAGAAGTCGCTTCCACTACTGAAGAAGGAACCCTAGTAGTGATAGGGTCCTCTTAAAAGATCTCCTATGAGGTGGCAAAGAGGTCGCTAAACCCTTCGAAAGTGTCGTCCCCGCTCTGCCTAACAGGGCTTGTTTTCCCGGCTTCTTCGCCAAACTTCTATGAACGTTGGGGAGATCCCTGAGGCTCTTCTTCCTCGATGACTGGGGCGAGTGCGGATTTGCCAGACGGCCCCGCAACCTCGACAGT
This sequence comes from Allium cepa, assembly GCA_030765085.1. Lineage (NCBI taxonomy): Eukaryota > Viridiplantae > Streptophyta > Magnoliopsida > Asparagales > Amaryllidaceae > Allium > Allium cepa. Next base: position 155,395,384 of record CM060929.1, on the reverse strand, counting down.
AGTAGAGCACTTCACCAGAGAAACCTCGGGGGCAGGTTCTTTTGGTATGGGTTCGTAAGAAGAAACTGGGGCATCTAATGCTTTAGGTGGGGAGTCTGGAACCTCATGGGGGTGTGTGGAGCGAGAAGGGTGAAGAAGTCCGAACTGGTGAAAGAATTCATCGTTCAACAAAAATTTTATATCCCGCTCTTCAACCGGTACACCTACGAGCCTCTCCAGAGTTGGCTTGTGGCTGGGATCTCTAGAAGGAGGGGGAAGCGCTGAAATGAAAAAATGAAGTTAACACTTGGCAATTCGGACTTCACAAAACTCAAAGTATAGAAGGGTTAGAGGTAGATGATCTTACTTCCTTCCCTTCACACAGTATAAAACCCCGGGGGGCAGCGGACAAAGAAGAATTGAGTTAAGAAACCATGGGCAGTGTCAGGGAGGCCAACGATCAATTTACGATTTCGGGCGCTTCTCACGACGGTGATAGAAGGATGATCCTTAGTCCTAGTAAAGGAACATAGGAAGCAAATCTCCTCAAAGCTTGGAAGTCGGTCCAATGTTCTCCTAAATAGCACGCATAACCCCATCAGAATGGCATAGCCATTGGGGTGTAGCTGGAATGGGGAGATAGCTAGTCGAAGAAGAAGATTCTGGAGAAAGTCGTTGAAAGAGGGAATGGCCCCTCTTAGGCACATTTTCCGGTTAACCGCTATAAAGCCAGTAGGTGCCACATCAGCAGTGTCACTTTTCTCAGGAAGAATGGCATCTGCCTCAGCAATGCCAAACTGACCACACAACCGATGAAAAGCTTTGTACGATAAGGTTGTAGGGGCTCTTTCTGGAGGATTGACTAATGGAGCTGGAATAAGAGTGGCCTCTCCAGCCTGGGCTGTTATATCTTCTTGCTGAGAAGTCATTCTACGCAAGCAACTGGATATTCAAATATGAAGGTGCACGTTTCCTAAAATGTGTGAAGTGTTGTGTAAAATCAACAAAGCAATAAGCGAATAAAACTGGAATAAAAACTAGCAAGCATTTGTCAGTTATGAAGTCCAGGGTTTGTTGTTTTAAAATATGAAAGAGAAATGTAGATGCAAACAAATCAGTTCAAGATAGCAATGCTTTGCATTAATATTTCACTTTAGTTGATTGGTTCACAGCATTTCATACAGTATGTTTAAGTTGATTACTCTATGTTGACTAATCTGTCATTTGACGTGGGCAGTCAGTGGCAGTATATTCATCCTGGTTTTCTGTAAATGATGTATTGAACAGATTGTTAGCTTGCAAGTCAAAAGTGATCTGTGAATGAATGCAACAAAGTTTAACAGTTCAAAGTTCAAGTAACAATTCAAAGTTCAAGCAGTTTATCCTGGCAACTCAATTTGGAAATACAATCAAGTTATGTCAACATCTCTAAGTTTTCAAATTTTGTTCAAGTCATTGAGTCACAGTTGAAGTCATGAGTCGTCCATGACTTAAAAGTTAAGTCGTTCACGACTTAAAAGTTAGCTCGGCTACGACTCAGGGCTAAGTCGCTCACGACCTAGAGGCCAAGTCATAAAGTCTCAAATTAAGACAGAGGAAATGAAGTGCAAATGAAGCTAAGTCTTAAGTCGTACAGAAACAAACATAACCTAAAGGGTTAAGTCGTGTGCAATTAAGGTCGTAGGGGATCTTAAGTCAGTCACTTTGAAAACTATGCAAATTGGCAAAGTCGTGAAAACTTCACGATATCTCTTCTCAACCCGCTGATCCTTCTCCAACCCAATAACCCGTTATCTTCCATTAGCAACAAAATCCATCATCTTCTCAAGCAAAACCCAAAAACAAATCCAAACACTTGCAAACAACTACATAAGATCCTAAGCCGATTCACCTTCTAGGGCAATTGTCAATGATCGGCAATGGTCAGAAGACGAATCGAAACATAAACTCACAGCATGGAAACAAAAACTATATCTAAATGGTTACGAAGAGTTGGTGGTAAACGCGATGGACAACTGACTGAAGTTACCTAAATTTGTTGATCGAGGATGTAATATTAAGGAAAATTGATGGTTGATCGGATTGAAGTTGCCTTTTGGAGCTCGGATGCAACAATGGCGGAAAGAAGACAAGAAACGAGGTAAAAGTAGAGAAGCGACTTAACGGCTTATATAGGAGGCAGAGAAGAAGATGGATGGTCAAACGAGTTAACCAGCTCCTTCAGACGTCCACGACTTAGGGATTAGATGGAAGTACACGACCTACGACTTAGGCGTGTACTTCGAGGGGCAAATGTTAACTCCTATGGTCAACGACTCAATAAGAAAACGACTCAAGGTGGGCGGCGACTCAATGGACAAATGACTTAGTGAATTATCAACCTAACGAGTTAAAAGATGCACGACTCAACGAGTCAAGAGGATGGACGACTTAAGGGACTGACGACTTAACGGTTTAAGGGCTTAACAACCTAAAAAGTATAACGGCTTAGCGACTTAGCTGGTGGCACGACCTACCGACTTAAGGAAGCTATGACATAACTGCCCTAAGAGAATAGACTAACTCAATACCTTAAGGAAATTGCCGACTCAGAGTACTTCACGACCTACGACTCAAGGTATGGACGACCTAACGGCTTAACGAGTTGAAGGACTTGGTGACTTACGACCTAAGGCATCCACGACTTAAGGTTTCTATGACTTAAGGAAGTCCACGGCTCAAGGACAGGATGACTTAACGATTCAAGAGATGGCACGACTTAAGAAGGAAATGAGTTAACGACCTAAAGCTATCTGCGACTTACGACCTAGCATGTGTCGTGAGCGACTTAAGCAAATGAGGCGCTGCTCCTTACTTAACATAGTGACCTCTTAACTCGTACACGATTCAGGACTTTGATTATTATCTGAAGGGAACAGGCTTATCAGTTAACTCGTATACGACTCACAACCTAGTTTGAGTCGTCCACGACCTAAAGCTACTGGGTGAAGGTTCAAAGCCGCATCAAGAGGACTAGTTAACTCATTTGCGACTTAGATGTTGACTTGTGGGCGACTTAGGACTTGTACAAATGAATTTTTGTGATACCATGAGGCTGGGCCAGATAAGTCGGCCACGACTTACTTTAGACTGGTCACGACTTACGACCTAAAGGGGAAATTTTCCTATAAATACCAACCTACCTCAAGCATGAGGGGGACTTTTGGCCGACCTCTTTAAGCGCCGATACTCTGCTGAATTCTCGACTCACTCGACACTTCAAGTACGAAAGGCATCTCAACTAACTTCAAGAGGAAATCCAACGCAATCTACATGGATTTAAAGAATTCTTCTGCATCTATGTTCTAGTTGTTTGTCTCATCGGAATTGTAATTGAAGATTGTTGTAAAGTTGTAATCGATTCAGTAATAAAGAGAATTAAAGTGGACGTATGATTACCCTAAGCCGAACCACTATAAAAACTGTTGTTTTTTTATGCTTTCTCTGCGATTTCTCTACTTGTATTTAGTTCCCGTGTTCACGGGTGGTGCTTTCGCTCAACTTCAATATACACCGGGGTGTTAGCGTTCGATTTTCAGCGTTAACAATAGGTTAAGAACTAGCATGGCAATAGACCAATCTTTAGAAAATGTCCCTTTCGACGCATGGGATTACTCCCATCACTTAAGATTCATCGACACAAAGAAAAACAACTATAACATGAATGACTCTAGGAAAATGCCTATAAGTCATCTGCTTGGTCTTTTCTTATTAAAGGCATCCACCAAACCCTATGTGGAATTAAATCCAAGTTAGAATTCATTGACCAACCCAGTCAACTTGAAAGCTCATGCATCAAGTTCAAATGGCAACACTCTCAAGCGATTTTACCTCAGTTTTGCAACTAAGTTGACCCATACAAGGTAGATCTCTGCCCAATAACTTACCTACCATGAAAGGTGTCAACTAATAGATAAAATATACCATTCATGTGTCGAAAGGTAAAAAGTGAGTTCCCAAAAATAGAGCATACCTCGCTACATAAGTTCCTTCAGATTTTTTTGAGCCATAACCCTGGTATCATGGTCTTTATGCCTTGGTTGGAGTTTTGGCTCTTTTCCACTTTCGTTACCTTAAAAATATCTCAGGGGCATTCTCATAGAGGAGAACCATCCCAACAAGATATTCAAAAGTAGACCCCAATAGGGATAGGGCAAAGAAATGAACCCCCAACCAACGGTTAGGACCGAAGGAAAATATCTTTTCCCACAACAACGAAGTACCGACACCACAACCCCAAAAACAAAAGATTGAATTGGTCAACAATCCTTCACTAATAAGTTGTCCTGCTCAAGATGAATGGACTGCTCAAGCTAAACACTATTTTCGTTCTCAGAAATGAACTGAGAACCAAAGCAATGCCTGAATAAAGTTCATATTACGGGTCAGTTTATCAGCCACCCAAACATTGCTTCCTAGCCAACCAAGGTCTCCTTTGTCAAAATGCTGAAAAACAATCTTCCTTATGGGAACATTCCCTAAACCTATATCGATGGAATCCTTGTCATGCACATGTTCAAGGCCTTGTCTCGGCAACGGTCTCAGGAACCAAATATGGCTTACCTCTAAGGATAAGAAAATTCAGGCACTACTTCGAAAAGTATAAAGCTGGTAGAGCTAAAAATACTGATGCCCAAAGGGCCACAACAATTCTAACGCCACCTACATCTGCTGGAAAATGTTCACAACGACGCAACATCTTTTGTGGTAACTAAATAGACTCTAAACAAATCGGACATTTCAGACTGCCTATACGCAGTCATCCATGCACTCTTTTTGCTTATACTAATTGCCCAATGAAGATACCTTAGCAACTAGCGATAGAAACCAATTAAGTCCTGAAGATAAGCAGTGTATATAATATAATATGGTATAGAAATACAAGTATGCTCTCTCTATGTATTTCCTTTCACTAGATTGATTAATCCAAACTAATTTACTTAGTTCGAGTGTTAAGTCGATAACAACCAGTCTTTTGTAGAACCCAAAGGTCGTTGTTTCATAATAAAAATAAACATTTGAATACCACAATGATAGATTCGAGGTAAAATTAGAACAAAAGACCATACCAAGACATCAATAAGGTATTACAATGGAATGAAAGTATATAGTATACTGAATATACATGAATGGAATAGAATAACAATATATAGGACACCGCACGAGTGGAAGCAAGTTGTTAGCAAGAAAACATGTCAACATCCCCAAAGCTATGTGATCAACAAGAAATATTGTTTACATCTCAAAAAGAAGATAATCAAATGCAATCACTCCACTCGAAACTACTTTCGATTGAGTTGATTTGGATAAACGGCTTTTGGGGATGATCCTATGAGAATATTAATGGTGCTTATCAGAAGCAATCACTTCACTCGAAACCCCTTTCGATTGAGTTGACTTGGATAAATGGCTTTTGGGGGTGATCTTATGAGAATATTAATGGTGGTTAATAGATCCAATCATCCTTATATGAAAGCACCTCTTTCAAAACCATTTTTCCGAGCGAGTCGAATGTGATTCTTTCCATTAAACATTCATTGCTTTCGACTACGTAGAAAAGGCCATTTTACTATTATGGAGAAGTGATTGCTTTCGACAACATTGATTGTACTCCTTCGAAATGAGCTGTATGTATTGTTGTGTGCATATACATTTCAAAGGGATTCATTCATATTATACTACTTATCATTACACATCAGATCCTTTTCGAAATTCCCCTTCCGTCCAGGTCGGAAGGGGTTTCGCTCTTTCGAATTCGATTTAAAGTGCAATACACAAGCTCTATGTCATATATGCCATAGGATATCATCTCAAGCACATAAGTTTTATGAACTTATTAAGATCGGAACACCATCATCATCTTTATTTATCTTTAAATGTCATTAAATATGACGATGATGTGATTCGCACGCATATTATCCAAATTGACCCGGTGACATCGTATAATGCAAAAAGGAATTAAGAAGATAAGCTAGCATCATGTGCAATTGATCACTAGGCATGCTAATGATCCAAATGATCTCCCTCATGATTAAAATCTTTATTGAATTCATGCTCTTCCTCATTTAACATTAATAAAAATTAAGTTACAAGTAAGAAAGCTTCTCCCAAAATTGATGTAGGGGTACAAACATGTATTTTTTCTAAAAAGTAAGAGAATGAGTTAGGATTCGCAAAAATCCAGCCTCCAAAATTGAACCCCTAGGGTCATATTTATAAAAGTAGGTTGGCCCCATTCATGCACATCCTTCCGATTTAGTCGTATGTCATCCTCTAATCTTCCACATGAATCCCTTCGACGTGGTTAAAAGGTCTTCTTTCAGTTTACTGTGCATGTTCTTTCGATGCAGTGAAAGGTTTTCCCTTTGAGCTTTCTCATTCATCCTTGTACCTCCTATCTTTTTATTCCCAAACTTTTCGACCAAGTTGAAAGGGTCTTCTTGACAAACTTTCGCTGCCGTTAAAGTATGAGTGCCTCTTTTCCTTTTATTTTTAGTTGACTGCTTTCGACTTCATCAAAAGGGTGATAGAAACACTCTTCACTTTATGTTGTTATACTGTTGCAAGTGAGAAAGGAGTTGAGCATCCACATTGCTTTGAAAGGGATAAAGAGTGACATCTGAGTCTTGACGAAAAGGAGTTTTGGCCTTCAGGTGGGATTTTCATCATGCTTTCAAAAGGTTCCAACCATTTTGAAAGGCTTGTCTTTGCTTCCGAAAAGTGTATTGCAATCAATTCTTTGAGTGGTAAATTGACGACGTCGAAAGCTTCTATTTCGAGAGAATTGGTTCACATGTGCGTGTCTTTCATTCAATACCTTCGAAAGATGTTTCGAACCCGTTCCTGCTTTCTTATATATGCGAACCCATTCGTGTCGAAAGGTCATAGTAAGGTGGAGGGATAACTTTGCCTTTTTTCCACCTTTCAAAATCCTTTGTCCTATTTATCATTTGTAATGACATCTGGTGTTTGCGACTCCTTTGAAAGCCATTTCAATGCCTTCGAAATACTCACCTTTGAACCTTGGTGAAACCCATATCTTCAATTTTAGTAAAGCCTTGCACTTTTACAAGCCTTCTTTCGTACTTTCATTGTTAAGTGGATTTTATGGTTAACATTTCCCCCCCCCTCTTTTATGAAAGAAGCTTTTGTTCTTTAGGACAAAATTTAATAACACTTCGTTGTTGATATCCTCATTTTCCTGCAAAATTCAAAGCAACTAAAATTTTCTACCATTAGCACATTGTTTATATTAATATATGCTTCGTAATTTGGAAACTAAGTCAATATAATAGAGCTTCTAAAACTAAAGATTAACTAGCCATCACCTTGAAATAATAAAGGATATGTAATCTATAGTTGTAAACGGCTGGGAACCCAAGAGTCTTGCTCGGTAATATTAAGTGTCCCATCATTTAACTTTTGTAGTTAAAAATGATGTTCATAAAATTGAACTCCCTTGAGATTAATAGTGAACAAGACGTATAACAATTGGAGTCCAAGAACTTTCCGTTGGAGACAATAAATGTTTGATAATAGAAATTCATGAGCTACCATCTGGAAATAAATTATTGTAATCCATGAATTCTTATTTGGGGATAAGTAATAGGTGTTTAGAAATTCCTTTCGAAATAATAATGATCCAGGAGCCAAGATTTGAATGCTGATAAATGTTGTTCGAAGTAGCAAACTATTTACCCCTATTTGGGTATTAAGAAGACAGACTCAAAGTTTTGGTTGAAGACTAGACAACCATTATAATTACAGTACCAACTACTTTAAAACCCAGATTTAGGAATTAACAGATGAAATCCAAAAATTGATGGTAAAAGCCTGAAACTCAAATTCAGGTATAAAGAAGTCTAGAAATCTAAGACCCAGATTCGGGCATCAATAAGTGAAGTTCAGAAGTCAATAGTAAGAATCTGGAACCCAGATTCGGGTTTTAATAACTGATAATGAAGAACGATCTTCATAGTAGAACTCTCAAACCCAAATTTGGGTATTAGTGATGGATAATCGAAAACCCATAATAACTTTCTTCATACTAGAAATCTTAAGCCCAAATTAGGGCACAATAAGTGAAGGCCAGTAATTAATAATAGTCCCAAAATCCTGATTCGGGTATGATGACGGCCATCAATTATTGATAAAGATCCGAAACTCAGATTCGAGTATTAATAAGCGAAGTTTATAAATTCTTCCTTGATGATTATTAGAGGATGTAGATTTTTATTTAGGCCTTCTCTTCTTGTTGGGCGAATTCTCACCCAGAGGATCTCAAGACCAAGAAGTCACAAGTTTTACCCGGGCTCGCAACCTCCACCTCGTTCAGCAAACACAAGGCTCAACGTAAGCATAGGAGCCCATCTGGCATTCTCAGTGTACAAATCCATTCGGGCATGAGTCCATTCGGCATATCCTATGTCCCATTCGGCACGACCCATTCGGCAGCCATCAACCAACTTCATCCGGTCAAGCCCCATACCGAACCAGACCCTACCGGTCCAGTCACTACCGGTCCACCAGCCTTCATGCCCCTATGCCGAACCATGCTCCTCTCACGAACTCCACCGATCCACAAGCCTTCACCGAGCCTGGTTGGTACCGAACCAACTCACCTCCAAGACCGAACCAACTCCATGTAAACCCATTACCGAATGGCACATATCCACCCATCACCGGACCACCATAGCCGGACGAGGCTACCACCGGTCCAACCTCAGCACGGCCGAACCAAGGCTTCGCCGAACCAGAAGATTGCCAGTCCAGATTGCTCCAGCTCGGGCCCACCAGCAGCTATACACTTCCAAGACCCCTGCCCCCTACCTCACTCTATAAATAGAGGGGCAGGGGTACAACAATGGCAGACAAGTTTGAAAGCTCAAGCAAGGAAGGAACTTTCAAACTACTTTCATATACTCATATACGAAGCATTGTACTTGTAATCTGAAGGAAAGAAGATAATAACATATAAAGTGGACGTAGGCACATTCTGGCCGAACCACTATAAATCCGCGTGTCTTTTACATTTCAGCCCCTACTTCTTTTATATTTATATACTCATCTAAAATCATTGAAAATCACATATAATCAACTAAATAATACGACTTGGAGGTGTTTGTCCATTTTTTGTGCAAACATTTTTGGTGCTTTCACTGAGAGTAGAACTCAAGCTTCATCTTCTCCCATTCAACCTTCTTCCTAACAACATCGCTCGTTGCTCAGAAATCATGCCTTCCAAACAGAGAAGGGATGTTAACAAAGGAAAGAACATCGCAACTAGCAGCCTTCCAGATCCAGCAATCGCAGATCAGCCCACTTCAACAGCAGTACCAGATGAAAATCAGGAAAATCCAACTGGTCCCGCAATGGAACAACCAATCACTAGGGCAGATCTGGACAGGGTTGTGACTGAAGTAACTAACCGCTTCACATCCCAACAAGAAGCTTTGGTGGACCAACTCATGTCACGCTTAAGGGATGCTGAAGAGTCCAACCACAACACTGAATCATGGGGTGAGTCCCAATCCGGAGGATCTCGGAGGCAACAAAGGTCTTCCCTCTTCGAAGAAGCTATCAACAGGAACAACAATGATAGGGGCCGCGCCCGGACTCAGCCCGAATTCCGACTCGAGGAAGCCCTTAGAACCGAACCCAGCGGGGGAGGCACCAGGCGAGGGTCGGATGTAGCTGAGCCAGTCATGCCACCTAATCATAGAAACCCCGCTGAACGGAGCCGAGCTAGAACCCAGCCCGAAGTTGACCCCATGGATGTGCTCGAAACAGAACCCCACAGGGGAAGATCAAGGCAGGGGGCAACTATAGCTGGTCCTAGCGTGCATCCGAGCAGCCAAAGACAACCACTGGATAATGCTAGAAGTGATAGACTGTACCATCCCTACAGGTCATCTGGACGAGATAGATCCCGCAGGGAAGAACCAAGCTCATTCTTGTCCGCTCCAAGTTCTGACGAACGAATGACACAATTATTCAGAGAATGTGTACAACGGGAGCAAAGGGACCGAGGGATAGGCGCTAGGGTCACCAGCCTCTTTACCCGAAATATCGAAACTGCCATTACTCCCCGGGAATGGAAAATGCCAACCATGGAGCCTTACAAAGGAACTTCCGACCCCATCGTACACCTGCAGAGATACACCCAGCATATGCTCATGAGTGGAGCAACAGAAGGAGTATTATGTAAATGCTTTCCGCTATTCCTATCAGATCTAGCTACCTCCTGGTTCTGCCATCTACCCCAAGGATCCATCAGCTCATGGGAGATGTTAAAAGAAAGGTTTATTAGCCAGTTCCGCATCCATGTGGAACAACCCAAGGATGCTTATTCTCTATCCAATGTCAAACAGAAATCCGGAGAGACGCTGCAACAATATCTAACACGGTTCAACGCCGCAGCGGCAGCAGTTCAAGATGCCGATGAAAAACTCACTCTAATGGCCCTCTGTAGTGGTGTACATCCAGACACCAAGTTTGCCAGAAGATTAACTAAGGAAAAACCAGCTACCTTGCCTGATTTCTTCCATGAAGCTGGAAAGTATATGAGACTTGAAGACGCTGCTACGGAGAGGCAGTCAGGGCAACAAGGCAAGATAGTTCAGGACAAGGTTCCCACTGCAGCTAAGGACGCTCGAAGAAATGAATCTAGAGACAATGCTGGGGGCAGAAAGGTTGAGAAGCGCCAATATCGACCAGGGCCAAGATTTGACTCCTACACTCCTTTGAATGAAACAATCGAAAACATCTACCTAGCCACTCAGGGCGAACTCGGATACAAGCGCCCCCCGCACAAGAAGGAATCAGATAACGCACTCAAGTCCGGAAAGTTCTGTCGCTTCCACGAATCCCACGGACATGACGCCAATGAATGCCACCATCTTCGGGACTTGATCGAAGAACACATTAGAAGAAGAAGACTGGAACGTTATGTGAAAGGTCAGAACAGGACTCCAACTCCTGCCAATGAGAACTCAAAGCAACCCCTCCCAGAAGTAGGCGGAGGGAATCGCAACAATCACAACACCAGTGGCTCTAGTCAAGAGAAGATAGTGGTCCTTACCATCTCAGGAGGACCACACATCGCCGACAGAAGTTGGGCAGAGATGGAAAGGTACGGCAAGTGCTTAGAAATGCCGAAGGATATGTTAACTTCATTACGGAGGAACGCCACCCGAAACGAAAAGAAAACAATGACATTGTATTCAGTAGGCATGATTTGGAAGGAAGACAGTACCCACGTATGGATCCCATGGTCATCTCTGCCTGGTTTGGTCCAGCTAAAGTTTTTCGGATTCTAATAGACACGGGAAGCTCCGTAAATATCCTGTTCAAACATGCTTTCGACAAAATGAAGTTATCAATGAAGGATGTATCCCCCTGTGACAAACCACTGCATGGTTTCACTGGAGATGCAAAAATGCCCCTCGGGCAGCTTAACCTCTTCGTCGAAATAGGAAGTCATCCCCGCTCCGTTGTGCGAAAACAAACGTTCGTACTAATAGAAAACCACTCGGCTTACAACGCTTTCTTGGGAAGACCAGCCTTGTCTGACTTTCAGATTGTATTAGCCCCCTGGTGCCTGAAAATGAAATTTCCAACAAACAACGGAGTAGGAGAAGTAGAAGGAGATCAAGATGCTGCCCGAGACTGCTACGTAACTGAACTTCGCAGTAACCGCAGAAAGAATAAAGGAAAAGATGCAGAGACTACTCTCTGCATGAAAAGCTTGGAGGCATAGCAACTAAAGAAAGCCCCTCCTCTTCGATACACAAGCGATCCCTTCAATGAACTAGACCCCAGGGACAAAGAGGAGGAGGCTACCGCCGAGCCTGCAGAGGCTATGGAATTCGTATCGGTAGATAAGCATGATTCAAGTAGACTATTAAAAATCGGATCTCAGCTGGAAACGGAATTGAAGGATCAACTCATTGACTTTCTCCGCCACAACTTAGATGTATTTGCGTGGACTCATGCCGATATGACAGGAATCTCCCCAGACATAGCATGCCACATGTTGAACATCGATCCCACCAAGGTACCAGTAAAGCAGAAAAAGAGGAGCATGGGGGCAGAGCGATCGGCAGCCCTTGATGAGGAAGTAAAGAATCTACTTGCTAATGGCTTCATACGGGAAGCCATCTACCCAGAATGGATCGCTAACCCAGTGCTAGTAAAAAAGGCCAATGGAAAGTGGCGAACATGTATTGACTTCTCCAATCTGAATGACGCTTGCCCGAAAGACTGCTTCCCACTTCCCCGAATTGACCAACTCGTAGACAGCACATCTGGGCACGAACTCCTATCTTTTATGGATGCATACTCCGGATATAACCAGATCCCCATGCACGCCCCCGATCAGGACCACACTAGCTTCATCACCGACCGCGGATTATATTGTTACAAAGTAATGCCTTTTGGACTCAAAAATGCTGGAGCTACCTATCAACGCCTCGTCAACAAAATGTTCGCAGAGTTGATAGGACAAACTATGGAGGTATATGTGGATGACATTTTGGTAAAGTCCAAGAAAGCCAACGACCATGTAAGCCATCTGGACGGTACATTTCAGGTACTTCGCCGATATGGAATGAAGCTGAATCCTCTAAAGTGCTCCTTCGGAGTATCATCGGGAAAATTCTTAGGATTCATCGTCCACGCCAGAGGAATCGAAGCAAACCCTGAACAAATCCGGGCTTTAAAAGAAATAAGGATACCTTCCACTCGAAAAGAAATACAGAGCCTAAGCGGAAAGGTGGCCGCCCTAAGCAGATTCATTTCCAAGGCAACTGACAAGTGTGTCCCTTTCTTCGAAGCACTCAAGAAAGACAAAGGGAGGTTCGAGTGGACCGACGAATGCTTAAAAGCCTTCCTCAACATAATCGAACACCTTCAGAGACCACCAGTACTCTCAACTCCAAATGAAGGTGAAGTGTTATACCTATACCTCACTGTATCATCTCATGCTCTAAGCGCCGCCTTGGTAAGAGAAGAAGACCGCACACAACGCCCGGTTTACTTTGTAAGCAAGAGATTTACAGGGGCAGAAGCCAGATATCCTAAACTTGAGAAGTTAGCATATTGTATATTGATCGCGTCACGAAAACTGCGACACTACTTACAGTCTCACTCCATCAAGGTTCTAACCGATCAACCACTAAGACAAGTGCTCCATCGTCCTGACACTTCTGGGCGACTCCTCAAATGGTGCATCGAACTAAGTCAGTATGATATCACCTACCATCCCCGCACCGCTATCAAAGGACAAGCCATGGCTGATTTCATTGCCGAATTCACTACCAACGAAGGCAAGGAACAATCCGAAGTAGCAAAAAACATCAAATGGAACCTCTTTGTAGACGGAGCATCAAACGAACAAGGCTCGGGGGCAGGTATTGTGATCATCACCCCCAGGGGAAGAAAGTTGTACTATGCATTAAGATTGGAGTTCACGGCCACTAACAACGATGCTGAATATGAAGCAGTAATAGCGGGATTGGAACTGGCCCTAGAAATTGGAATCAATTCCTTATGTATTCATAGTGATTCTCAGCTTATCGTAAACCAGGTACTAGGAGAATTCCAGACTCGAGGAGAACGACTCACAGCATACCTAAAGAAAACCAGACTGCTGCTCGATCGATTGGACCATTATCTAATCAAACACATTCCTCGAGAAGAAAACCAAGAGGCAGATGAACTTGCAAAGCAAGCTAGTATGAAGGACAGCACCATTTCCGGAGCACTAGCAATCTCAAGGCAGCTAGCCCCGAGTTTCGAACAAGCGAATCTGATAACTGCAATCGAAGAAGGAACCTGGATGACTCCTATGCGGAAATATTTGCAAGATGGCATACTACCCGACAGGCGTGACGAAGCCAAGAAGATCTTGAGGAAAGTTCCCCACTACACAATACAAGAAGGCATCCTCTACCGGCGTGGCTTCTCTAGCCCCCTATTAAGATGCGTCGCCGGAAGGGAATCCAAGGAGATATTAACAAACATCCATCAGGGAGGATGCGGAGATCACACTGGAGGACAGACTTTGGCAAGAAAGTTACTCCGATATGGATAATACTGGCCCACACTAAACAAAGATGCCCTAGACTTCGTTAAGAAATGCGACAGATGTCAGAAGTTCGCCAAGATCCCTCGACTACCCACAAACGAAATTACTCAAATGACCAGCCCTTGGCCCTTTGCTGTATGGGGAGTTGACTTAATTGGCGAACTGCCAACGGGCCGAGGCGGAGCCAAATATGCTATAGTGGCAGTCGATTATTTCACCAAATGGGTGGAAGCGGAACCTTTAAATAAAATATCTTCAGCAAAAGTTATCAACTTCTTGATCAAAAACATTCTGTGCAGGTATGGAGTCCCCCTCAAGATCGTATCAGACAACGGGCTCCAATTTGACAGCGAAGAATTTGCCGACTGGTGCCAAGAGCGTGGAATTCATAAAAGCTTCTCATCAGTAGCTTACCCTCAGGCAAACGGACAAGTTGAAGCTGTCAACAAAATTCTCAAAACCCTAATCAAGAAGAAACTTGAAAAGTCAAAAGGCGCTTGGGTGGACGAACTTCCTACGGCACTATGGGCATACCGCACATCTTTCAGAACATCAACGGGACATACTCCTTTCTCTTTGGCATATGGATCGGAGGCAATGCTCCCAGTTGAGACTGTTGTGCCTTCTCACCGTAGGATCCACTACAACCCAGAAGAAAACGAAAGACTCCTCCTCATGTCTTTGGATCTGATTGAGGAAAGGAGGAACGATGCAGCACTCAAAGCAGCAGCTCACAAACAAAAAGTGGCAGCACAATACAATTCCAAAGTCAAGCATCGCAGCTTACAAGAAGGGGATCTTGTCCTCAGGCGAATCTTTCCGCGCCCCGGGGCACTGGACCCCATCTGGGATGGACCATATGTAATTCATAAAGATCTCCACAACGGAGCTTACATTTTGTCAACAGTGGACGGAGAGGTGTTCCAGAGGGCATGGAACATCCGACACCTCCGTCGATACTTTTCTTAACCTGTACTGCCCATATAAAGTGAATTAACAAAGAGAATCAGTGGACGTAGGCATTTCCGTGCCGAACCACTTTAAAAAATCTTGTCTCTTTTTAACTTGTTCCTTTATGTCTTGGCTGCTCGTTAAGTTTTATCCCTTTCTGTTGAACAAAATCCTATGGCATCTCCACTCAAGACGCACCACGGCCTCATCTGGACTAGGCCTAACAGGTACGCTACGATTCTATGCACTCGCCAATGAGACACTTTTGCTCCAGCATCCCTCTGCTGCGGGTTAACTCATTGCGCGCCTGCCCTCAAAGCCAACTGTAATGAGCCGATTATAAGTCATCATAAAGGCCGACTGTAGCCGATGGCAGCTCATTACGGCGTTCGGCTCGCCGGCAACTGTGAACCTACTTTAAGCCCCAACATAAGGTGTGGCCAGCCAGGGGTAGTTCACGGCCAACGGCACCCACGCTAGCCGGCCACGGTAAATCGAATAATACCCACGATTACGGACCATAATGGTTCGGGTAGTTACCGTGCGCGATCTCGGCTCCGATGTGTCTTAAGTGCGGCTGTGGTAAAAAAGAAAACTCCCCGCAGAGGCGTAAGATGGGTGACAAATGTCTCCAAGACCCACAGCTAGGGAAAGTGACTACAAAACCCGTTTGCCACGAACTTAAGCACATCGACGGCCTTCCGTGACTGGAAGTTTTACTTTTACTATATTTCCATTCCATTTAAATATTTTTCTCCTATCCTGTATAACAAACTCTAAAGTACAGGAAACCGAATAGGAAGCATTCACTCATGAGGCTCTAAGCCTGCGTACCGGGTGGCAGGGCGCTCGGCTATACCCGTGAACAGTTACACAAGACACTCAAAGCTACCGCCTGCGAATAAAACATAAAGGGCGGTACTCTCTTCTCTTGTACATAAATGCGTAACTATAGCTTATTCATACACTGACATTGCAAAACGTGAAATTATATTTCAAGCAAAAACTTAACATCAAACACAACTAGAATCACAGGCATATACATAATTATACTTCTCACACGGCACATAAAGATAGCAACAACATTTAAACATGACAAAATCAGCTTATATTATAAGATCACACGAAGTTATTCTTTGCAAATAATTTTATTACAGTTGCATATCAAAGACTAACATAAACAGTGATAAAAAAGAAACAAAAAGATGGCAGATGCATCCACACTCCATCACCAACTCCCCCAGCCTACTTAGCCTCAGGATCAGAGCCCCCAGCATGTGGATCTGGAGTCCCACCTGTCCAGATCAGAGGAGGAATTCATTAAACGAACGATCAAGTTATGAAAACACGGAAAGAAAAGAAAGGGAAAAGAATAACTCACCAGCATCCGCCGCTTGATCCTCATCATCCAACTGCACGCCCGCTTCCTCTGCAGCGAGTAGTCGCATCCCCTCCTTCACCGCCGCTTGCTCCTCCTTTGAAAACTGAGCAGTAACCGCACTCAAGTTGAAAGCCTCTCCGCCTTCCTTACCCGCATTCACCCTGGCCTCCTCTAAAGCCTGGAGATACACCTTGGCCATGACCCGAGGGTAATCGTCCATCCAAGACAAGCCGCCCTCCTTCCAAGTGTGGAAGTACATATCCTGCAGCATCTCATCCATCATCCCCTCGTTTTCCTCAAACTCCCTCACCCGGGCCTCGGAAGCTTGCAACTTGGCGATGGCGACGTCCCTCTCTAATTGGTATCTCAAGCAGTCAGCCTGGAGTGACCTCCTCATTTCCTCTTCCTTCAACTTGAGGGACCTCCTCATCTCCTCCATCTCCTCCTTCAACTCGGCCTGAGCCATCTCCGCAGCCTCGAGCCTCCCTGACAACTCCTCTACCCGCTCGAGATCCGCATTTCGAACCTCATCCACCGTTGCGATAGCTATGTTAATCCGTTCCCTGCAAGCGACCTCCATCTTCCGTAATTCCGCCCTACTGGCCTTCTCCATGGTCTCTTTCAGACGCTTGGAGGCTTCCTCATGCTGAGAAATCTGGATGGCTTGGTCGGCGAGTTGCTTGGCCTGATCGGCAACCTTTAACCTCAACCGAATGTTAGCACTCCCGATCTCTTCCCCGGCCTTGACCAACTTAGCATGATGCTCCATTAACTTCTTGGTCTCTGCGGCCACCCGGTCGATATTAGCCTTGGCCTCATCCCCCATGGTGACTACCCGTGTAGTAAGTAAATCAAGATCTAAAGATTTGGCCTCGTCCAGCACTCTTACCATGGGGTTGCGGGGAAGGAGGTGCTCGCCCGTGGTCTCATCGAATGAAATGTCCCGAAAACTTGGGTCTAAATCAGGATGGCCGGCAAAAGGGTCACGAGGCACGGGGCGAGGCACATCGGGACGCCTTATATGAATGACAGTAGAACTCTTGGAAGGAGGAGGAGGGGGGCAGGGCTCCGTGCTCTCCTCCGTAGTATCACGAGGAGGCTGAGTAGGGGGAGGCAGAGTAGGAAGCTGCGAAGCAGAAGAAGACTCAAATAAGGAACGGCTCCGCTTCCTTTTCTGAATACCCTCTTCGATGACCCCAAGAAGAGGGCGGTAACTGACTACATCCCCAGTGCGATCAGTAGAAGGTTTCGCGGAAGCTCTCCTCGACTTAAATTGTTCAAGGCGGTGTCGAACATCCGACGTTTTACCCGCCTGGCCTGCCCCTGGAATAAAGAACAACTGTTACGAACATACAATAATCCGCAATTCAAAGAATGTGCTAAGTTAAAAAGAAAGAAAAGTGAGGAAACACATCTATTATACAAACCCGGCGAAGGAGTGGGATACTGCAATAAGTCCTGGATCTCATTCCAGGACGGAAGTGAACCGTAAAAAATTTCTAAGTCCCTATCGAAAATGGAATCGGCAGAAGACAAAAGTTCACCTTGCATCGCCGGAGTCACCCTAGCTGAAGCCACAGCTTTGCCGGTTTCCTTTGCCTTCTCCGTTTCCTTCTCCTTTCCCTTCTCCGTTTCCGACTTTCCCTCCGACTCCCCGAAGGCTCGACGGAGAGCCTCATCCAGTTCGAGGTCTTGTTCAGAGGTTAGAGCAGCAACACCACTACCACCGTGACCGTCGCCATCTCCTCCACCCTCCGACCCTTCTCCAACTTCGCCTCCTTCCTCCTCTTCTACACCTTCCTCCTCCGGGACAGTCGGGCAAGTACTTGGAGAAGGGCCATCGGACTTCTTCAGTTTCTTCCCCCCGACCGCAGGACGCGCTGCGAAAGGCTCCCTCTTACCGCTCTTTACCGTAGCCCCCTCCTTAGCTTTAGCAGCCCTCTCCTCAGCCGTATCCCTTTGCTTAACCACGGACTGGCACGGTAAGATCAAATTATACTCCAAGAGGGTTGCGTTCCTGATCAAGAAAGAGACCGACCGGTCCCGTGCCGGAATAGCCTTTAGTTCAGCAGCCATTCGCACTAAGGAATCGTCCTCCACGACTGCAATACCACCTGTCGCTAGCCAGAAATAGAAGCATGTCAGAAAAAAACACTACAGTCAAAACACATGAACAATATAAATGAAATCAATCTTACAGCCGGAAGTGAAAAGGCGGAAAGAAACAGCATCGTCCTTGACGAAGAACCACTCTTTCTTGAACATGGTGAACTTGGAATACAAGTCCAGGACTGGTTTGAAGGGCACGGCCGCTTCCAAGCTAATATACGGAGACCCCTTCTTATAGCCTCTCAGGTTGTACAAATATCGAATTTCTCGGTTAGAAGGAGGACGCCCGTACCTCCTCTGGAAGATAACAAAGAGGCTCACCAGGATGGCGTAAGAGTTAGGCTGAAGCTGGAAGGGAGCCACCTTCAAGTATGTGGTGAAGCTTACTATCCAAGCGTTGATAGGAGGAATGGCCCCACACATGCAATGATATCGGCTATAGGCAAAATACCCCTCGGGAGGGTTGTACGGCATGACACCGGCCTCCGGCAGTAACATAAGCGCTCTGTCAATCCCGAAGGAACGGGATATGACATCAAGTTGCTCCTCTTTCAGAGAGCTAGGATAGCAATCAGGAGGGGAGACGAGAAGCTCCTGGGGACCATACCCATCGACTAGTGACCTCGGAGCGGGTCCGTGCTGTGCTGGATCTGGCTGAGCTGGGGGCACGGCAGAAGTTTCTCCGCTATCCCTGGATTTCTTCTTGCCCGATCGAGTTTCAACTTTGCGAGACATTTATCTGCATACACAAAAGTAAAAAGCATGATGTTAGAACGACAGTATAAAAAAACAAGCATACATAAGTCCGGAGTTCCACTCAAAGTCCAGACACAATGTTCGTTCGGCACTGGAGGTTCAAGACCATTCGGCACTAGGGTCTTACGTTCATTCGGCAGTACAAGTTCATGTTCATTCGGCAATGGGATCTGACTTCCATTCGGCCATGGAATCTGAGGTTCATTCGGCAAAACAAAGCTTTCGTGTCCATTCGGCATAAGCCCATTCGGTTATAGAGTTCATTCGGTAAAAGAGTATATACCTGATTCGGCGAATATTTGATTCGGCAAAGATTTGGTTCGGTGGACTTTTGATTCGGCTTACTCTTGTTCGGTAGAGAAAAACTAAGGGGGGTGTAGCCTCTATATATAGGCGAGCTCTGGAATACCGGACGAGAACCTACTGCCGGACCAACCCCATGCCGAACGAGAACCTATCACCGGGCCAACAACAACCGGACCAACAACAACCGGACCAACTATGTACCGAATGAAACCTTCCATACCAAACCAACCTCCAAACGAATAAGAATATATGCCTACTCGAAACCGAATGAAACTGTCTCTACCATCAGAAACCAGAAACAGGGGGCATGTAGGGCGCCTCACTCAGATAAGTCCCGAACTCCAGATCTTACTAATAAAATAAAGAATATGATAACAATGGATAAGTCGTGAATCTCTCACTAACATGGGTTAATCATTTACACGTGCACGCGACCACGAACGGTCCATAGGCACGCTCTGAATGGCTATTAACCCTATCACCGTGAGAATTTACACTTTGACATCCCTTTTTAAGCTCACCGGTTAAAAGGATCCTTGATTCTGATAATTATGAAATGGCTAAGCTACTTACACATGTACGGGGTTGAGAACAATCCTTAGGCATGCTCTGAGCCGGCGATAAACCACCTTAACAAACGATCCAGGAACCCACTCGAACGTGAACCTGGCATCGATAATGCTAAGCCCCCTCGGGGCACACTTACTCACCCCGAACGGCACAATTCACTTCATCGCGAATATTTCGATCCCGAACGGTCGTTATTTGAAATCACACTAAAACTGTAAATTCCTTTGCAGGACATCAACATGATATGAACATCCAGCCCATGGCATTACAAAAACAAGCCTCCCTACAACAAGGAAACAAAGCGCGACACATGCAAGCACGTGCCCCACTTTGGGGGGCAAATGTTGGGCGAATTCTCACCCAGAGGATCTCAAGACCAAGAAGTCACAAGTTTTACCCGGGCTCGCAACCTCCACCTCGTTCAGCAAACACAAGGCTCAACGTAAGCATAGGAGCCCATCTGGCATTCTCAGTGTACAAATCCATTCGGGCATGAGTCCATTCGGCATATCCTATGTCCCATTCGGCACGACCCATTCGGCAGCCATCAACCAACTTCATCCGGTCAAGCCCCATACCGAACCAGACCCTACCGGTCCAGTCACTACCGGTCCACCAGCCTTCATGCCCCTATGCCGAACCATGCTCCTCTCACGAACTCCACCGATCCACAAGCCTTCACCGAGCCTGGTTGGTACCGAACCAACTCACCTCCAAGACCGAACCAACTCCATGTAAACCCATTACCGAATGGCACATATCCACCCATCACCGGACCACCATAGTCGGACGAGGCTACAACCGGTCCAACCTCAGCACGGCCGAACCAAGGCTTCGCCGAACCAGAAGATTGCCTGTCCAGATTGCTCCAGCCCGGGCCCACCAGCAGCTATACACTTCCAAGACCCCTGCCCCCTACCTCACTCTATAAATAGAGGGGCAGGGGTACAACAATGGCAGACAAGTTTGAGAGCTCAAGCAAGGAAGGAACTTTCAAACTACTTTCATATACTCATATACGAAGCATTGTACTTGTAATCTGAAGGAAAGAAGATAATAACATATAAAGTGGACGTAGGCACATTCTGGCCGAACCACTATAAATCCGCGTGTCTTTTACATTTCAGCCCCTACTTCTTTTATATTTATATACTCATCTAAAATCATTGAAAATCACATATAATCAACTAAATAATACGACTTGGAGGTGTTTGTCCATTTTTTGTCCAAACACTTCTGTTCTGCTCTTTGGGCTTTGTCTCCTTCGAAATGTGTCAATCCTTTAAGCCTTGTATGTAGTTGCTATTTGATTTGCTGCTTCTCGAGTTTGGATATCTTAGTCCATCATTTGATATGCCGCTTCTCGGGCTCGGGCGTCTTTTTCTGTTGTTTGATATGTCGCTTCTTGGACTTGGACGTCTTAGTCCGTTGTTTGATATGCCGCTTCTCGGGCTTGAACATCTTATTCCATTGTTGTTTGGTGCACTCGGTTAGCTTATCTACAAGCAGGACCCAAGGAATTACCCAACCTCCCTCCATAAGGCACCTTCACTTGGCCATAGCATGGCACAACCAAGGGCTTGTCGAAGCTTTAACCTGGCCATGGTACGGTGTGGATAAAGTCTTACTCTAACCTCCAACCAGGAGGCGCCTTGACCTGTTAATTACATGGCACAGCGAAAGGCTTGTCGATGCTTTAACCTGGCCATAGTGTGGCATGGATAAAGGCTTGCTCTAACCTCCCTCGAGGATGCACCTTGATCTGGCCATAGCAAAGCATGGCCAAGGGCTTGTCGATGCTTTATCCGAGACATAGTGTGGCATTGATAAAGGTTTACTCTGACCTCCCTCTAAGAAGCGCTTTGACCTGGCTAACTCGGCGCGGACAAAACCTTTATCCTTTTAAGGTAATGTCCAAGTGCGAGGAGAATTCTACTCCCAACTCTGTAGACTTTTCTTTTTGAGGAAGTGGAGTTCTATTCATTTTTATTTTGTAAGAAAATATGGTCGATGGTGTTCCGCATTCCATATTCTAGGAATCATATTGTCGTCCGGTCGACATAACTTGAAAGCTCCAGGTGGAATTACTTTACATACAATTAGGGACTTTCCCAGTTTGATCCTAGTGATCCAACGGCAAGATTTCTTATGTTTTCCATTACCCTTAGGAGTACTAAGTCTCCTTATAGAAATGATCTTGTTTTTACTTTAGAACCGTAGTATTTTTAAATTCTTCTCTGATATTCTATAGTTCGGATAGCTCTTTATCTCTTGATTCATGTATTAAGTATAACGGTTCTTTCTTTAATTCTTGATTTAAGTCAAAAGCATATGCAATTCTTCGATGTAAGGGTATCTCAATTTCAATTGGCAATATTACTTTAGACCCATATGTTAAAGAGTAAGGGTTATGTCACATTGCAATTTTAGTAGATGATCGATAAGCCCAAAGTACAAGTAGTTATTCTTCTACCTAATTCCCTTTTGTTTCATCTAATCACTTTTCCAAGATAGTCTTTACAGTCTTATTTGCAACTTCGACAGCCCCATTGGCCTTTGGATGTGCAACGGACGAGAAATTTTTTATGATCCCATTCTTATGAAAATACCGAGAAAACTCCTCACATTCAAATTGCATTCCATTATCCGATATAATCTTGTAGGGAATTCCAAACCTGGTAATAATGTTTTTAATAACAAATCTAAGCACTTTCCTAGAAGTGATTTTGGAGAGTGGTTCTACTTCTACCCACTTGGTAAAGTAGTCTATGTTGACTACATCATACTTTGCTCCCTCTTTGGAAAATTTTAATGTCCCGATTAAGTCGATTCCCCATATATCGAAGGGCCATGGACTTTAAATCTAAGTTAATTGGCTTGGTGGAAATCGAGGAATCTTTGAGTATTTTTGGCATATTTCGCAACTCCTCACATATTCAATAGCTTGACCTGCCATTCGAGGCTAATAAAAACCTTTTCTTATTATTTTCTTTGCCAACTTTACCACATTAGAGTGGTCTCCGCAAAGTCCTTCATGTGCCTCCACCAACAATTTCATTCCATCTTCCAGACTCACACATCTTAAGTAAGGTAATGCACATCCCTTATTATGTATAATTCCATCCACTATCATTAATTTTGAAGCCTATCGTTTGATTTTCCTAGCTTCCCACTTATCGGATGGCAATATCCCTTTAGAAAGATATTCGACAGTAGGCGACATCCAAATGTTATTATAATAATCATATTCCCTAGGCTAGTTGATTCTCTCATTTGGGATTTCCTTATTAATTTATTTTTCTTCCCTTTCTCGTAACATGGCTTGGGTTCTAGTTGGGAATAAAAATTCCTTTCCTTATTTGGATGTCCCCTCTTTAATAATCGGATTTGCTTAATACCCTATTGTTACGATTCGATTTTCAGAGGCTACCCTTGAACTTTCCAACTTTGATAATGACTCTACCTATGAGTCTTCTCCTTCAGAACTTGATGTATAGAAAAATCTTCTAATAAAGCAAGCATCTTCAATATCTTCTTCACACATAGAGATAGCTTGGCATCTATAATTTGATAAACTTGCTTCACCTGATTTGCCACTAGTTGTGAATCACTAAAGATTTGAATCCATGGGATTTTGAGCTCTAAAGCCAGAGTCAATCCTACCACCATTGATTCTTATTCGGCTACATTATTTGTTGCGAGAAGCCCTAACATCATTGCATAGTGCAGGCGGTGTCCATCTAGGTTGATTATGACATATCCTGCTCCAGCACCGTGCCCATTCGATGTACCGTTCACAAATAACCGCCAAATATAGGTTTTCCACCCCTTTCCTTTGACTTGTTCGAGTAGAAAGTAAGTTGGTACTCTTATTGGATGTGCTTGAAAGTATGCTCTAAATTTTCACGCCGTAAGTATAAAGCAATAGGCTAGTTTTTCTATTACCTGGTATCGAACCTCTGCATCCTTTAACTGCTTGCTCACATAATAAACTGGAAGTTGATTTCCAAAAATGAACTAATTGCACGTTCCAAGACTGCCATGTATAAGTACAAAACTTCAGCGTTCTGGGGACAAGATAGTATTAGCGGTTTGTCCAAATGATTTTTCAATTCTTAAAAAGCTTTCTTACAATCGTCTCCCCATTCAAAATTTTTCTTCTTCTTGATTATATCAAGAAAAGGAATGCACTTATTAGTCGCTTTGGAAATAAATCTGCTTAGGGTAGCTACCCTTCCAGTTAAACTCATTATATCTTTGTTATTTTTAGGCCAAGCTATGTCCTTGAAAGCCTGAATCTAGTCTGGACTAGCTTCAATCCCTTGAGCACTCACAAGATAACATAAAAACTTCCCAGAATGGACTCCGAAAGAGCATTTTTGGGGATTCATTTTCATCTGATATTTTCGTAATGCCTCAAACATTTCTTTTAGATCTTCAAGGTGACTTTAGCCTCATAAGATTTTACTAGCATGTCATCAACATATTTCGACCGATCTGTTCTTTAAACATTCTATTGACTAATCTTTGATGGGTAGCCACTACATTCTTTAATACGAAAGGCATTACTTTGTAGCAGTAGATTCCCCAATCAGTAATCAAACTTGTATATTCCTCATCTAGCTTGGACATGGGTATCTTATTTTATCCTGGGTATGCATCCGTGGGAGATAACAATCTGCGCCCACTAGTTGCATCAACCAGTTGATTTATCCGTGGAAATGGTAAATAATATTTTGGACAAGCCTTGTTTAAGTTAGTATAATCGATGCAAGTCCTCCACTTACCATTCAACTTTTCACAAATAATGGGTTTGCTAACCATTTTGGGTAGTAGATTTTATGAATAAATCCATTTTCAAGGAGTCTTTTAACCTCCTCTGTTAGAGCGTCAGACCACACTTTATCTAGTTGTCACTTTTTCTGTCTAATGGAGGTCTATTCTGGATTGATATTTAGTGTGTGGCACATAACCGACAGATCAATTCCCACCATATCTTAACGAGACTAAGCAAATACGTCTTTATTGGTTTTAAGAAATTGAATCAAGTCCTTCTTCAAGTTGCCATCCAAATCTTTTCCTACTCTGACTACTTTAATGGAATAATATGGGTCTATATATGCCTCCTCAAGGTCTACCATGGTTTTATCCTATCCACTTCCCTACGGCGATCAAATTCTGTGATGATTCTGC
The DNA here is from genome assembly GCA_030765085.1 of Allium cepa. NCBI lineage: Eukaryota > Viridiplantae > Streptophyta > Magnoliopsida > Asparagales > Amaryllidaceae > Allium > Allium cepa. The sequence goes on along the minus strand of CM060929.1, from coordinate 155,370,014 downwards.
CCTCCTCTACAGAATTATCATCGACCCTTTTCCTCTTACTACCAGGGGAAATGTACCTTTCATACATACGTTTATTAGTCTTATTAGATCTAATCTTTGCTTCGAATGTTGGATGTGAAAATCCATCATCCAATGACTGAAAAATAGTAGAAGAATCAAAGTAAGTGGAATACTCCCTTTTGTATTGGTCAAGTATACCAAAATACATTTCATGGGAGATGAATTGCTCGCCGAGGATCGTGCCCTAGCCTCTCTTGGTTTAGAATTTCACCATTATATATTTCGATGAGACAAAAGCATCTATCTCATCAAGTGCAGGTCCGCCAAAGAAAGCGTTGTAATACGATGGCTAACTAATGATCACAAAAAGATTTTAAAAAGTTCGACAACATGGCGGTACTCCCAACTGCACTAGAAATTTTACTTGTTCCACTAGGGTCGATCCCTTGTTGTTGAACCCAAAGATTGGCTAAAAGCTAGGCTCTAGCTTGTCTTTCGGGATGCCCATCTGATCCAAGGCATGTTTAAAAATAACATCGATTGCGCTGCCAATATCCAAAAGAATCTTGAACACTATAGACAGTTCAACTTGAGCTGTGATCACTCGAGTATTATTGTGTGGGTGATGGACTCTCTCCTTCAACTCTTGGGGAGTAATGAAAAGATTTGGCATAGGGATGTTGAGTAAAACCGAGGCTCTTCTTGAATGAAAAGATTAACCTTCTCTAGCCTCTTTGATGTACATGTTCTTGGCCTCCTTGCTGGTCCCCGTTGGATGTGGCCCTCCATGAATTACATTGATCCTATTTAGCGATGGACTCTAGCTCAGTTTGTCATTGAAACGACCCGCATTTTTGGATAGTTTAAACCGACGATCAAATACACACGTCGATTCCAAACCATTCAAAAGGGAAGATGGTTACTGGGGTAAATAAGAAAAGAAGAGGAAAGAGAAATAAAAGAAAGGAAACAACACAGAATCTTACGGTGGAACGATAAAATATAATAATCAAATCAACAGTTCATGAAGTTGTTTACTATACTTTGATCATTATTTATACAACATTTATCAGAGTTATACATATACAACAGAACAATTAAAATAATGCAGCAGATAGCATGATGCAAGGGTAATAATAGTAATAGTATACCAAATCTTCGTCTTCATCCTCTAGAATAGATCTTCAAAATCAGAAAAACTCAGGACTGACCCGAGCGTAATGAAAAGACAAAACACTCGAGTCAGGACTACAATATCCTTATGAAAGTTAAATCAATCGTAAATAAATATGATTGTAACGGCGTCAGAGATGCTTACGGGGTTTGACATCTCATATCCAGTGTCAACGTGCGTGCAATAACTCAAGAGATGTTACGGGATTTTCCATCTCTTAAGGATCCGTTAAACTATCTACTATGTAGTAATGTACGCTAAGTAGATAATGCCAATTAGTAATATAAAGTATCAAAATAGCATTAAGGCATTACCATAATCCCCCTTAACACATTTTTATAATGTCATAGTCTATACAGCACCGTAAGCCCCACCGTAAACTGGTGGTTACCAGAGGGTACCCCATAGGTATAACACAAAACATAACGTAGTTGTCGCGAATAGGATAATCAGATAGAAATCAAAATCATTTTTCGCATCAATATCTCATTTCGTTTTCAAAATCATTTTGAATTTCAATTTAGGTTGCAACTTCATTTAACTCAATTCGTATTTAAATTCAAGATTTAAATATAAACATTTCACCTTATTGACCAGCTTAGGATTTTAGAAAAATAGTTTTAAGTAGTTTAAAAGTAGTTTTAAATAATTAAAATAGTTAAAATACTTTAAAATCTTAAACTGGATTTGAAATAGATAAATATAGTTTAAAAAAAATTTAAATTGGGTTAAGTAGGTTTAAAATAGATTAAAATAGTTAAGTATTCAAAATGGTTTATATAACCGAGTAATTTGGAAAACAAAATAAACAGCTTCAAAATCAATCCATTTCAATTATAACTTCCAAATTCAAATCAATTCCAATTTCCATTATACTGATTCAATTTCGATTTCAATTCAATCAACGTCAATTTTTACTTCGAATTAATTCAATTTTTCATTCACCTTTAATTTATTCAATTTCAATTTATATCGATTTGGAGCTTGATTTCTCAAAATATCAATTTATAACACTTAACAAAAATTTCCAACAATATTCAAGTTTAAATCCAAATTCCAAATATGATTCAATTTCAAACTCGATTTCAAAATATCATTTTTTTATATCACTTTTATTAGTAATATTCAAAGCTCGAATTAAGGTTAAATCTTTAAACAAATCAATTTTCGACATTCAATCATATCCAATTTCAAATTTCAAAGTCTCAACTTAATTATTTAACAAAATTCCTTTAACCAAAATTTATTTCAACATTCCAAACTCAATTTTTTCGATAAATTCAATTTCTATAAATCGATTTCTATTTATAAATTTTAAATCAAAACACTTAAATAAATTTCAAATCGACGATTTCAAAAATTATTAATTTAGCCAATTCGGTGTCCGTATATAATTTTCTATCCTATGGCCAAGTAGTTATTTATTTCAATTGAATGTCAGGGATGAATATATATATATATATATCACTTAAATCAATCATAGTGGCATATGTATGCATAACAGGTTATATATAAGCAAATAAGCATCCAAACATTTAAATATCAACCAATAGCATCCATCGAAATAAATCATCCAATAGACAATACAATTCATAGCAATTTCATAGTTACCAATGTCAGGTAATTTAATCGCAATTAAATTTTAATTTCAATTTATCTGTCAATTTAATTTCAACGGTTAATGCAAATGACAATCTATATGACAATTAGATTTCATCAACAACAACAAATAAAATCATAACACTTCATAATGTCAAATTCAACTAGCATAAAGATATTTAGTACGGTGTGAGCGTTATAAAACACTCACTTTGATTTTTTTCGATTTTAAATCAAATCGAACGACGTTCGATTTAACCCAAAATTTTCTCTAGCTCCAAATGATTCCAATCTAGTTGCAATGCGTAGTGCTCGACAAAACGATTGCAACGCAATTCGTTTCGTGCAATTCCGACCTCGTATCAAAAAGTTATACGCCGTTAAGCATTATACGATTTTAATATAAATTAAATTCACAATTTTCTTTTAATATTTTATACCCACATCTACATCTGGCCGTTAGATTTAGCCTCTCCACATCAGGCCGTTTGGCCCTTCTTCTCCCCCTACGTGAAAAACACGTACTATGAAACCCAAACCGCCCCTTAAAACCCTAATATCCTCCACCACCACGTCGACTTCTGCTCCGATCAGGGACCACCGTTTCATGCGCCTCTCCATGGTATGCTCAAGGCCAGAGAGCGGCTCCACCTACTGCCACCTTCGACGAGAAAAATGCCCTACAACGCGCGACTTTTGAATGCAATTTGCCGTTGACCGGCGACGTATCTACCGATCATAGCCGTTGGATCTGTAGATCTCGTGACGCTCTACAATTCTCTAGTTGAAAGATTTTGATAAATGTCGATAGATTGGAAGATAATTGGAGGAGATTGAAGTGAATTTTCGGCCATTGGTATATTCACTGGCGGCTAGGTTTAATTTTAGTTAGGGTTTTCAAATGAATGGAAGAGGGGTCCTTTTATAGAATTTAAACGAAAATCACTATTCACTTCTAAATTTTAACTCCAAATCTCGCACGGTGACCGGCGTTTCTAGGGTTTATCCCGCGTTTCGGACACAGTGGAATAGTTTCGAAAGCGAATTCGATCATCTGTGCGAGATACGGCAATAAACGATCGATTTAAAATTAAATCGGTTAAACGAATTTCTACGCGGTTTGGCTCGCCCCGGACAAACGGTAAATCCGATTGACACGAAATTTGAAATCTTACAATAATATCATGTTACGGATCCGATGAAACTAGTTTCGTCGAAATCCGAGACCATTTGAAAAATGACTATTTTAACTCGCCAAATTAATATTAAAACAATTTCAACGCACGGTCAACCGACAACTCCGATTGCTACGAAAATTGGAATCCGATAATAATTAACTATTACGGATCCAATGGAACTGGTTTCTTCCAATTCTGAGACTGTTCGAAAATTGGCTATTTTTCAGTGGATAATTAAATATTAAAATATTCAATTTTCACAAATTTACTTTTAATTCGATTTTAAAAGTTCTATAACCTCATTCTAACTTTAATATGATAAAATAAAATTCTACAAATCATTTTTAATCATATTAAGCCCGTTATTCAATTATCCAATAAATTCCAATTTTTTTAAAATCTTATTAACTCTATTATAATCCTGATATAACTTACATTCACTTTGGAAACCAATTTGAATCATATTAAATAAAATTTTAATTATTCACTCTATTTTCATATATTAAATTTCAACATCAAATTAATCATATCAAATTCAGAATTTAATTATTCAAACATTTGTAATATTAAATTTAAACAATTTTTATTATTCTTGAATCACTATCTTTTGAGATATTTAAACGAACTTAAAAATTTAACTTTTGAAACGAATTAAAATTATAGAACAACCATTTCCATTTTACGGTTATTCAATTCCCATTATTAAATTTATTCAATAAATTCCAAATATTAAATTTAAACAATTTCGATTACCCAATAATCCATTATCTTTTGAAATATTGAAATTGAACTTATACGATTAAACTTTTAAAACCAATTCCCAATTTAGAACACTATTTTCATTTTACAATTATTCAATTATTCAATAAGTTTCAAATATCTAATTTAAACTATTTACCTGTTCAATATTCAATATTTGATTTAAATAGATTTTACTTATCAATCAATTACACTATTATATCCAATGAATTCAACATTTATTATCCTATCCAACTATTGATTGCAACGACATTCACTAAGTAGCGTTTAATTTCATTACTTGGATAATTATTGTTGCAATTCATTCCAGTTCTTATTATTCCTAACGAATTATATATTTTTTTCTAACACTAAATCACGAAATCTTATTAAATTAGCTATTTTAATTATCGAAAATTTACGGGTCGTTTCACTCTCCCCCACTCAAAACTTTTCGTCCCCGAAAAGGAAAAAGAAGGGAAAAGGAACTAATTATAGAATTCAACATTAGCTATATTTTATTCATAGTTACCAACTTATAAAACAATGAAATTTCATTTATAAAGTCATAACTACGCTTCCACTTAGTTACTCTGAACGGCTTTCTAACTTTAAAAGTCAGTTATCAAAACAAGTTATAAAATTTTTTAAAACTTGAAAATTTTTCTAATACCCAGATTTTACGGAAAATTTCGGCAGAGACTCCTTTGCGCGGCTCGATCGAAAAAAAAATATAACAGTATATATATCACAAATATACATCTCATCAAGTGATGAGACATCCCGCATGGCAAAAGTGTAAAAAATACGATATGTAATCCGAGATATGTACCTTATATATTGTTAGCGAGCATATACGGCTAATATAGCGCGAAAGTGAGCTCTAAATGCGAAGCAAGGGAAATCCGCACCTACTAAACACTCAATAACTAAGTTAGAACCATGCATATAAAGATAGATCGATATACTTAGCCTACACAACATATATATAACATATTTAGCTTCAAAACTGAGATTCCAATTTCGGGACAGCAATCAAATCCTAGTTTTAGGTCAACTAAACGATAAAATTTGGCAACAGAATTTAAACAAAAGTTGTTGCATTCATTTCAGGCTTTCCGGAATGTCCAAAATCATCGAATTTGGACCATACATTCAAAAATTATGGCCGTTTTACTTAGAGAATACGCCTCAGCCTGGGCAATGAATTGCGCAGGTCAGCGACGTTCACCCACGTTTTCGACCTTCTAAACGACATCATAACACAAAACACCTAAAACAAAAGTTTTAGATTAAGTTCTTACCTTTCCATAAAGTGCAATATCATCTAAATCCTTTAAACCATTCAAAAGATATGGAGAAAATACTAAGGGTGTATACTACTGATTTTGCTTATTTTTACACAGGACAACGAGTAACATTCAAGTTTTTAACCTAGTAGATGAAGGAATTTTCTCAAGTTATCTAAACAAAAGTTGTGCTATAATTTCTAAGCTTTTCGAAAAGTCCAAGATCGTTGAATTTTGTTCAGCCATTTAAAAGTTATGGTTGTTTTTGTTTCAGCATATATTGGACAATTTTGGATTTTTCCCAAAATTTGCTTTTATTACTTCAAAGTGCAAACCATCAAAACTTCAAATTTTCTAAAGAACAATCATAAAAACAAAGTCATTTATTTTCTTATTCATCCATGCAATAGGTTACATTCAATTTGTTTCCGATTCACATTTTAAATTCAAGTCAATTTGCTTCAATTTAAATTTAATTCAATTATATTTAATTTCACTTTGCTTCAAATTTGAATTTAATTATTTTAAAATTTTATTCTGTTTATTCAATTCCATTAACACCAATGAATTCTACTTAATCAATTTTCATCAATCTAACAACTAATGCATATCAAACGTTAACATCCATCCAAAATCTACACTAAATCAATTTACATTTCCAAGTCAAATTTTAATTTCATACACTTCCAAGTTTATTGACATTTAGTTATATTCAAATTTAATTAGTTTCCATTTACCAATTTTATATTTCATTAATTTTAAATTTTATTTATTCACTTAGATATATCATTCATTTTACAGCTTAAATTTATTTTATATTTACAACTATCAATAGATCTTCACATTTTATTATTCATTCTCACACTGGTATAACATTTCTCTACTTATCCTTATTAGCATTTTAAACCTTTTAAGTATTTGGTAAGTTATATTTATGCAAATAGAATGTAGTTAAACAACATACAACTTCCTTTCATTCAAAGTTGAATTTTCAATTAATTAATTCTTAAGTCATCACTTAAATTTCACTATAATTTAATTTCACATTTACATTCACATATAGTATTTCCATTTTATATTAATATAATTGTGAATCACCTTTAAATGTTAATTTAAATTCCAATTATTTACTAACAATTTTATTTATATTTGCAAACCATTAATTAAATGCATATTTCATTATTCAAACCTATACTTGTATATTACCCAATTAACAATTCATATAAAATTTTTGAACTTCCTAAATATTTTGGTAAGTTATATCTATGTTAAAGAATGAAATTTAATACTATGCGAGTTTTATAGTTTCAATTTTATTTTAAGTTCCTAATTTCCTAATTCTAAGGATTTCTACTTCAATTGATATTTTCACTTAGCTCTTAGGTTCATTTCTCATTTCACAATTCAGAAGTTCCTTAATGATTCAAGTCTAAATTCATTTCAATCAAATAAAAAAATCATTAATTATTAAAGGACTTCAGAATTCCAATCCCGGTTTCATTTCAAATCAAGTTTTGAAATAGTATATACTTATATAATTTATATATCAAATCATACTATAGAGAATACAAAATAAAATAAAAGTTGAATCAAAACAAGATTTAGACAAGCTATTAAGTGGTCTCCCCCACTCGGACTCTCGAAAATAAACACCGATGATGCGTGCACACATCACCGAAATCATTTTCTAGCGTCAAGAGAAGGGAATATAACACTTATCATAAAAAAAATCCTTCGAAAACAATTTCAACTCAATTGTACTATCATATAATACTCATATTATATTTTTCAAATTCTTGTAAGTCAATTTCAAACACCGGAATTTAAATTCCCAAATCCATGTTAAAATTCATTTATATTCATTATCAATTGTGTTTACAAGATTTCATTTTCCTAGATCCATTGTTATTTAATCAATTGTTGTAAATATTGAATGATTAAACAATAACAATAATAATCTAATATTATCATCTCCTAATAATCAATTCAATCAAAATGAATAAATATTCGAATAATTCTTTTATATAAAATATATTCCAAAACGATATTGTGTTGGTTTGTCCTATTCGAGTGTTTAGAAATTCCTATCGACGCCTTGGCGTCCCAAGTATCGACCAGAATTCATAAATACTCAACGGAACAAAGTTAACACAATATAAAATCATTTTATATCAAATAACAAGTAGGCTCTCTCATATACACTCAACTCATTCATATAGTTTACCGCTATTTCAATGAGTTATTCCACACTAGAGCCAAGGTTTATCGCTAAACCAAAGCTCTGATACCAACTGTAATGACCCGCTTTTTGGACAGTTTAAACCGACGATCAAATACACACGTCGATTCCAAACCATTCAAAAGGGCAGATGGTTATTGGGGTAAATAAGAAAAGAAGAGGAAAGAGAAATAAAAGAAAGGAAACAACACAGAATCCTGCAGCGAAATGATAAAATATAATAATCAAATAAACAGTTCATGAAGTTGTTTACTATACTTTGATCATTATTTATACAAAATTTATCAGAGTTATACATATACAACAGAACAATTAAAATAATGCAGCAGATAGCATGATGCAAGGGTAATAATAGTAATAGTATACCAAATCTTCGTCTTCATCCTCCAGAATAGATCTTCAAAATCTGAAAAACTCAGGACTGACCCGAGCGTAATGAAAAGACAAAACACTCGAGTCAGGACTAAAATATTCTTATGAAAGTTAAATCAATCATAAATAAATATGAATGTAACGGCGTCAGAGATGTTTACGGGGTTTGACATCTCATATCCAGTGTCAACGTGCGTGCAATGACTCAAGAGATGTTACGGGATTTTCCATCTCTTAAGAATCCGTTAAACTATCCACTATGTATTAATGTACGTTAAGTGATAATGCCTGTCAGTAATATAAAGTATCAAAATAGCGTTAAGGCGTTACCATAATCCCCCTTAACACATTTTTATAATGCCATAGTCTATACTGCACCGTAAGCCCCACCGTAAACTGGTGATTATCAGAGGGTACCCCATAGGTATAACACAAAACATAACGTAGTTGTCGCGAATAGGATAACCAGTATGACAAGGTACATGAGGCGATACCAACTAGGATACTAGTAGTTGCGTGATCCGGACTGATGTTGAGCATAGCCAGCAGCTACACAAACACCGCGAAACAACACTCCCAAATCAAGGGGTGCACTCAAATCGCATCACAAATGTAATAGAAATGGTATCGAAGAAGTGTGTCAGATTGAGGTGGCGAACCTCAATGGCCAGGCGCGGCTCCTGTTTTAGTCATGTCAGGGGTCATCCAATATCGTTCACTTTCTTCAGTCAACGCGTTCACCAGATTATCCACTTCATTCTGGATCAACACTCTGCGTATAATAGTTATTAAAGAGGTGTTCGGTATCGAAAGAGAGTATGTCCATATCCGATCCCGGTCTCTTTAATAACTACGTAATATTACACCGTTGGCTCTTTTACATTTCAAATCGATTCATAATTGATATCAAAATATCATATTCGCTTCAAAAATCAAATCCATTTCAAATATCATCGTATCTATTCAATTGTAAGGTTCCGTTTCAAATATCATTTTTCGCATCAATATCTCATTTCGTTTTCAAAATCATTTCGAATTTCAATTTAGGTTGCAACTTCATTTAACTCAATTCGTATTTAAATTCAAGATTTAAATATAAACATTTCACCTTATTGACCAGCTTAGGATTTTAGAAAAATAGTTTTAAGTAGTTTAAAAGTAGTTTTAAATAATTAAAATAGTTAAAATACTTTAAAATCTGAAAATGGATTTGAAATAGATAAATTTAGTTTTAAGTGTTGAATATACGCTTATATGATTTTTGTTTGATGATAATAAACATGTATACATTCATTTAAATGTATTTGTTAATATACTATTTTATTTTTCACAGTTTAAATATTTGCTGAATAAAATAAATAACACAGATTTTGAATTCAAATGAATATTTTATTCAAACAAATATTTATTACAATTTTGAATAGTACAATTTAAGCTCTCACTATACATATACAACTTTGATTACAATACATCACAATTTCATATTTACACAATTTCATATTTACACAATTTCATATTTACAGTTGACCTCACTACATATCACTCACACTCGTATTTATCTTCAACTTTATTCCAGTTAGAATCCAGCATCTGAGCAATCTGCAAAAATAAATTTTGACGCAGTAAAATTGAAAAAGAAATATTTTTGCAGTATAGAATATAATATGAATTTATAAAATATTATTTGTCTCAGTTATTTGGGTTGTTCGTCATCATCTATATCTGAATTCATCACACACGAACAATGTGACATGCACAGTGTATCACTGTACATGCCACAAGGCCGTGCACACCGATATACACTTGATAATGCTATTGCGACAGGTGGGCACAAGGTCAAACCCAAATATACGGACAGGTTCAACTCAGGTGCAATATATTCAAAATCCCGTCAGTAGCACAAGGTCAAACCCGAGTTTTTGAAACTGGATTCAACTCAAGTAAAATTTCAAAAATCAACAAGAAATGGCCAAGAACTCAAAAATGTCTGGACAACGTAAATGAACAGTGCAAGCATGAAGTATGCATAGCAAATAATGTACACCAGTGAACAAACCAGAAGAAAACCAGACTAGACCAACTCAGTGACAATATGTATGGGGGCACTGGATTACAGCACAACCAAACCAACATGATGACAATGCAAGCAAGAACAACAGAGTTTCAAAAATCCAATGCTCAACATCATTAATATGAACCCTAATCAACTCTACTGGACAACACAAGGAAATGAAAAGCCTCAGCAATGCTCAAGATCAACACAAGACAGAGTAAATATATATGCACAGGTACAAAGACAGTGAGCATATACATATGTATGTAAGGCAAAGGTTCAGGCCGAGACAAAAGCAAGATCAAGTGATGTAAAATGAAAATCAAAGCATGTACAAGTTGTAATATGCATATGGCCGAACTGTTATTCAACACAACAATGCAGCACAATTCAGATAACATGTCAAAGACCACAAGTAATCAAACAAGAATGCTTCAGTGTACAGTGAGCCCGAGCACAAGTGACTCATGGAAAGGAAACTGCAAAAATGTTATACACAGCAACAACCATCAAAATCAAACAAGACACAGTGCAGACTTGAATGGACGGATCAAGTGAAGAGATGCCATATGCAGTAAACAACATGAAGAACATCAATCCAACAACTCTCGTTAACAGCATCAAGTTTATATGGATATGCAATACTGCAAAATTAAATGCCATCAGATGTATAAAATCACATCGAAGACAACTACAATGCAAAATCGAGAGCTAATGAACAAGCACATGAATTCACAAATGAATTTCAAGTTGAACGAATTAAGCCCAAATATAGATGGAGATACAGGAATGTACCAAGCTAACTACACTGAAGAATGCAAATAAACTCGACCAAATACACATTACAACAGACTTAAGGCAACAAAGACTGAACAAGACAGCAGGGATGTGAATGACAAGAAACCAAAATAGTAATGTTCAGGAACGAACAAGATGAACAATTAACGAAGTCAGAGTGAAATAACCATGGGAATCAAGTCACAAAAATATACGAATGTGACAGAGTCAAGTGTCAAAAATTAAAGCCGTGGTCATCACGAAATTGAATTCAAAACCGTGTAAACCAACAAACATGAAAGATACAAATTTGACAAAGTCGGATTAATCATCAATCGTTCAAGCATCATCAAGCGGCCAGAGCAATTTATATGACAAATTCAAATATAGCTGAACGAACGAAAATTTAGGAATTCAATCCCTATATAAGGAAATCATCATCGGCAATCAGGTAATCGAGTTCAAGCATCAACTCAGTAAATCAAAAGGATAAATTACATACCGAAATCGCAAGCGTCGAACTCGATCGAGCAGTAGTGAGCAACTCAGAAAAATAGTCGATCGGCATAGAGAGGAGCTAAATCAATCATACGATCAAACTACTATCAGCTGCTTCTAATTTACAATCCTAATTTGAAAAAAGAGCGCAAGGAGCAGAAGCCCTAATTTGCACAGACGAATACAAGCCGCCATCATCTCAAAAAGGAACGAGCCGATGAGAAGATAAAGAGAAAAGAAAGCATGGGCCGGCCTTAATTTAGTTTGGGGTTTTTAAAATTTATAATAATGGTTTTATTTTAAATTAGGGTTATTTTATTTACATTGTTTTTAAATTTGTATTTTCATTTTCTTTTTAAATCGTTTTTAAATTTCTAGTCGTGTGACTAGGGGACAAGCTACGTGGCGTAGCTTGAGAATTCGCAACTCGGTGATTGAGTTGTGGCAAGTTTTTGAGCGTAGAGTTAGATTAGTCAATAGCGGGTATAGCGAGTTTACGTGTGTAAGCGAGGGACTATCTAATTTCTAGTAGAAACCTTGGGGGAAGCACGTAAGCAGGGTTTTGCCGAAGCTGGGTAAATTCTGTGTTGTTCTGTTATTTATATTCTGCGATATCTGTGCTTCTATTCTACGATCTGAATTGAAATTATTTTATAAGCTTCCGCGATTAATTTTTATAATTTACACTATCACCCTATTCAACCCCCCCCCCTCTAGGGTGAAATCGATCCTACAAGTGGTATCAGAGCTAGGAATAGAAGTCAACATTTATTTTAAAAATTGGTTTTTTTGAAAAAAATAAATTTTTGTTTTAAAATTTTGAATTTTTAAATGGCTTCTTTTAATAATGCTTTTGCAGAGGGTCAGTCGATAGTTAGACCACCAATGTTCAATGGTGAATGTGCTTTTTGGAAAAATAGGATGAAATTTTTTCTGAAAACCATTGACGCTTGGGATATTGTTAAGACAGGTTACAGAACTCCAACTATAACTGTAGATAATCAGGAAATAGAGAAACCAAAGGAACAATGGACAGAACTAGAAAATAAATTATAGAATACTAATGCCAAAGCTATGAATTCTATTATATGTTCATTAGATCAATTTGAATTTAATCGTGTCTCACATTGTCTAACTGCATAGGAAATATGGCACACATTAGAAGTGACTCACGAAGGAACATCTCAAGTCAAAGAATCCCGCCTTGCCATGCTAAGCAGCTGTTACCTAAAAGTATAACGACTTAGTGAGTTAAGGTATTGAGCGACTTAACGACACGAACAGTATAGTATGGAACAACTTAAGCGAGTTAAAAGAAGCCACGACTTAACAGTTTAAGAGGTTGGACGACTTAAGGAAGCAATGACTTAACAGTTTAAAGGGGGGACGACTTAAGGAACAAACGACTTAACAGTTTAAGAAGGTTGGACGACTTAAGGAAGCAACGACTTAACAGTTTAAGGGGGTGGACGACTTAAGGAACAAATGACTTAACAACTTAAGAAGGTTGGACGACTTAAGGAAGCAACGACTTAACAGTTTAAGGGGGTGGACGACTTAAGGAACAAACGACTTAACAGTTTAAGGGGTTGGACGACTTAATGGCTTAGGGACTTCACGACCTAAAGGGTTAAAGCGTCGGCGACCTAAAGCCTTCACGACTTACTATAAGTCACTCACGACCTTATACTTGTGATTTAACTGCTGCTTTCCATAAGACACGAGGACCGAACAGTTAGTACAAGTAGACATGTGCGAACCAGCTAGGTCGTAACTCCTGACACCTTAACCCGCTGACGACCTACAACCTATCCTAAGTCGTAACCCATGACTTACGACTTACCTTAAGCCGTAAACGACTTAAGACCCATTCAGAAAACCCTATAAATATGGCATGAATCCCAACATGGGGGGGGGGACTTTTGGCTGATTCTCTCCAAGCACCGATACTCTGCTATATTCCAAACCGACTCGACACTCAAAGCTTTCAAGACACGTAGAACGCCATGAACAACTTCAAGAAGAAATCCCATACATCCGACATGGATTTGAAGACCTTCACTTACATTGAAGTTTAAGCTACACGTTCAAAGTGTTTAGTAATTCAAAGTGTATTGTACTTAGGAAGAATTGTATCGACTTGTAACGAAATCATCAATAAAGATATTCAGAGTGGACGTAGGAAAACTATTGAGCCGAACCACTATAAAATCGCTGTTATTTACTGCTTTTTCGGTGGTTTTCTGCTTATACTCTGTTCCCGAATCATCGGGTGGTGCTTTCACAACTACACTTTACACTCCGGGGTGTTAGCGTTCAAATTTTAGCGTTAACATTTTTGGTGCTTTCACTGAGAATTGAACTCTGGCGAATTATCATCATTGCTCCACGAAAGTTTGTTGAAGTAATCTCTCTGAAGACTACAAGTTTATCTGAAATCATGGCTCCGGAGAGAAGGAGTAGATATGTTAGATCTGGAAATGTTCAAGAGGGAACCTCTGCTTCCCCAGTACCTAATCAAGACACTCCACCTGTTGGGGTTACAAAAGCGGAGTTGGATGCTGTAATCTTAGGGCTGAACCAGCAGATAAATGCCCAAAGTGCACAATTGGAGGCTTAGAATGCCCAAAATGCCCTAATTTTGAATAAGTTGAACGATTTGCTTGGGGTAAACCGTCAACCAACGAATAATGAAAGGAACTTTGCTGGCAACATTCATGATGCTGAAGAAAGAAACATTCCTGAGAGGGCTGCCAGCCCCTTCGAGCGGACATTTCCTGAAGTTGGTGGATCTAAAGCTCGAAATGATGAGGGGTATCTTTCTGAAATGGTTCGACAAATCATGAAAGAAAGCATGCAAAGGAATAAAGACGAGAAGGAATGGGGTTTCGCTCCAAGTAAAACCCCGTTTACCGAAAGGATCTTAAAAGCTGAGTTCCCTAGGAAGTTCGTCCCTCCAACTATTCCAGCTTACAAGGGAACAAGTGATCCGAACGAATTATTGTATAAGTATGATTGGCACATGACAGGTGCCAGAGCTTCTGATGAAATAAAGTGCCGATATTTTCCTGTATATTTGGAAGGTGTAGCTCTGCTTTGGTTCACCAAGCTACCAATTCGGTCTATAGATCAGTTTTCAGACCTAACCCGGAAATTCAAGGAGCAGTTCAGACTATATACTTCAAAAGCCAAAGATATCATGTCGTTATCAAGTTTAGAACAGAATCCAGGGGAAACTATCAGATCTTTCTTGAATCGCTTTAATATAGCGCTGGCCGAGGTGGACAATGCAGAACCACGGATGATCTTTACTTATCTGATGAGGGCCATCGACAAGTCGAGCGAATTTGGAAGATGGCTAAACATGAAGTAACCAAATTCCCTTGAAAAATTCTACAAGAAAGCAGATGAATTCATACGCCTGGAAAGCCGTCCTGTACCGGTAAAGGCAGTATTGGAAAAAGCTGAAGATAACGTTGCTTGTTAACGCTAAAATTTGAACGCTAACACCCCGGTGTATGAAGTGAGATTGTGAAAGCACCTCCCGATAGCTCGGGAACAGATTATAAGCAGATAATAGTGAAAAAACAGTAAACAACAGCAATTTTATAGTGGTTCGGCTTAAGAGAGAGCCTACGTCCACTTTGAGTATCTTTATTGACGATTTGATTACAAGTCAATGCAGTTACACTTTGATTACAACACACTTTGAGTTTCAAGTGACTTAGAACAAGTAACCTAAACTTCAATGTCGATCCAAATCTTTGAACACATGTTAGACATGTTTGATTTCTTCGTGAAGTTCCTTGAAGGTGTTGAAGTAGTTCAGAAGGCAGCAGAGTAACGGCGCTTGAAATGAATGAGCAAAAAGTCCCCTGAATGTTGGGGGTGGCCATGTATTTATAGGCAAATCTGGATAGAAGTTTTTCGCCCAAGTCCTGAGTCGTGACGGGCTCAGGCTAAGCCGTGGCCGAGTCAAGTTGATCCGTGGCCGGCTTATCTGATTAAGCATTTGGTCTTCTCACTAGCTCATTCTCTTGCTGGATTCTAAGCCAAGTCCTGAGTCGTTGGCGAGTCAATTCTCACTGGGACATGCATTGTAGCAACGGAATATGACTCTGTGGCTTTAAGTCGCGGACGAGTCATCCTGAGTTATGAGTCGTCAAGTCATTTCTTAGGTCGTCAATCCTCTTGAGTCGTTTCTTATGATGAGTCGTGGACCTGTTGAGTCGTTGAGGCAATACCTTTGATGAGTCGGTAATGCATTGAGTCGGTCTGTTATGTGAGCCGTTAACTAGTTAAGCCACTCTGCTCCTTCAAGTCGTTGAGACGATAGTCTTGATGAGTCGGTAACTTATTGAGCCGTCCTGCCCTGTGAACCGTTAACCCCTTGAGTCGTAACCCTTTAAGTCGCTTTGAGCTTTAGGTCATTAACTTATTGAGTCGGTGACTCGATGAGTCGTGAGGCTTCCTGAGTCGTAGATCCTTCCTGAGCCGTTAAACACCTTAAGTCGTGGCTCATCCCAGGCCTTAACTCGTTGACTCCTTTAACTCGTGGGCCCCTTAACTTGTAGGCTGGAACGGGGTTAACATTTGCCCCTCGAAGCACATGCTTAAGTCGTAAGTCGTGTGCTTCGACTTATCATAACTCGGGCGTGCCGATTCGAGTTCCAGCTCTTCCAGATATAAAACGCTTGACTCGTTCCTCCTATCTCCCACTTCTTATCAGCGATCCTCTAAACCGCATCCGCCATTAACGCATCTCCAAGTTCTCACAGGCGATTCCAACTCGACTCTCCTCTGATCATCTTTGACACCACATTACGTAAGCAATCTTGCTTCCCTTCCGATTGTCGATCATCAATAACCTATGCGCTCCGTCCTTACCTCCAATTTACTCCCTTGAGTCTTTCAAGTTTGGTCATTCTAGCCATCAATGGATGTAGGGTTGTCTGATCTGATGATTTGCGTCTTGAGGTGATTTAGTGGCGTGATAAGGCCAGGGTTGTTGATTGAGAGTTTTATTGGGTTAATGGGTTAAAAGTTGGAAGATTAACGGGTTAGGAGTGAAATGGTTTATGGGTTAAAAGTTAGAAGGTAAACTGGTTAGGAGTTAGGTGATTAGTTGGTCAGATAGAGTCGAATACTGCCTTAGGTATGACTCGGCCATTTTTGTATGATCCAGCAACCTTTGCGATTTAACCATGATTCGACCCAACATGCTCCACGACCTAAGCCTTGAGTCGTGGCCGAGATAAGACTTGGAGATTTTCTTATTACTTTGAACCAGAGCTTCTCCCTTTTTCTACGACTTACGACTTAGGGCACTGCCGACTCAAAATTTTTTAGCCGTTGACGAGTTAGGACTTGCGTGAATTCTGCTCGAACTTTGAACCATTGCATAAACTTTGAACTGTCGAATTTTATTGCATTCATTTACAGGTTATTTTGTCTTGCAGGTTAACAATCTGTTCAATACAACATTCGCAGAAAATTAGGACGAATATACTGTCATCGACCGCCCATATCAAATGGCAGATTAGTTAATAACAGATAATTAACTTAAACAAATCGTGTGAACGAAGTGCTATCGATTTCAAGTAGAATATTAAAGAAACACTGAAATAGTCAATTGAAACTGACCAGCCTGCACTAATATTATGCTTGAACTTTAAATTAACAAGTTCTGAAATTACCATAGTCGATCAATCGTCGACCAGTTTAATTCCAGTTATATTTACTTGTTATTTTCATTAGTTCTGCACAACACTTCACACTTTTAGGAAACGTGCACCTACTCATTTGAACATCCAGTTGCTTGTGTAGAATGACATCTCAACAAGAAGAACAGATGGGCCAGGCTGAAGATGTCTTCCGAGTAGCCAACCTGTTGGATAACCCTCCGGAGAGAACCGCCACAACTATGAATCAGCGGGTGTTTAACCAATTGCTCACCCAGTTTGGCATTGCCAAAGCTGATGCCTTACTGCCGGGGCCAAATGATACTGCAGATAGGCCTCCTTCTGGCTTTATTGCTGTCAATCGCCAAATGTGCTTGAGCGGTGCCATACCACCTTTTAATGACTTCCTTCAGCAGTTCCTGCTTCGATTATCTATCTCTCCATTCCAATTGCACCCCAATGGCCATGCCATTCTGATGGGGTTATGTGTGCTATTTAGTAGAGTTCTGGACCGATTACCGAGCTTTGAGGAAATCTGTTACTTCTGCTCATTCACAAAAATTAAAGATCATCCCTCTATCGTAGTTATAAGGAGTGCTCGAAACCGCAAACTCATCTTCGATCTTCCTGAAAGCGTTCATGGATTTCTAAATCAGTATTTCTTTGTTCGTTGCCCTCCACGGTTTTATGCCATCTGGAGAGTAGGAAGTAAGATTTTCCTGTTTTTATTTCTCCATTCTTGGGCTTTTCGAAATCTGAGTTGCTAAATGCTAACTTTGCTTCTTTTTTCCTGTTTTAGCACTTCCTCCTCCCTCTAGAGATCCATGCTATAAGCAAATTTTTGAGAGACTGAACGCCGTGGCGGCCGAAGAGAGGAGTATAAAGTTTTTGTTAAATGATGGGTTTTTACATCAATATGGGCTTCTTCATTCCTCTCGCTTCACTCAGCTTCGTGAAGTCCCAACTGAAATTCCCGATTCTCCGACGGAAACTCCTGATGCCCCGGTCTCTACTGAAGAGCACATGCAGGGAGGAACCTCTATAGAAACTCCACTAGTGAAGTGTTCAATTCCGAAGGATGTTGCGGGGCCGTCTGACAAGTCTGTACTTGCCCCAGTTATCGAAGAGGAAGAACCTCCACGATCTTCCGGAAGATCTGCTAACGAAGGAGTTGAGAAAGCAAGTCCCAAAAAACATGATGGTGATGATGTTTTCGAGGGGTTGAGCGATTTAATTGTGACTTCTCAAGAACTTTTCAAAGATGATGTTTCCAAAACTATCTCTTCTGTAATCGAGGCGACATCTTCTCTACAACAAACGTCAACTCCTCCTACTCAAGTTATCACTACCTCTACTCCACAGAGTGGTCTGTAACTTGATGCGTGTAGTTTACACGTTACACAACACTTAGGATTTTTCAGCACTTCTACGCATTCATCTTCTTATACTTTAAAGATTTCTAAAGCTTATTATTTTTATTCCAGATTCTCCAATGGGGCACAGCAGCTCATACTACGATGATTTCCAGCGCTACGGGAGGCGTAGCCAATATGATTATAGGCGTTTCCTCCCTTCTTACAAAGAATCTGATGAAGAGAGGGCCATCAGGAAAGCAGACGAGAGACGAGCATATGAAGAACGTCACCGAAGAGAACAAGAAAGACATGACCCTCCCCACAGAGATGATGATATTCAAAAAAGAAAGACTCACGATGAAAGAGGTAAAGGTCACATGGACGATTCTTCTAGCAAGCGGGCTAAACTTACTGAAGAAACAATGCCGACAGTTTCTCAAAATGTTCCTGCTCAATCTCCTGCCCCCGTTCGTTCCGACAATCAAACAATCATCAACCGGCCCACATACCAAGTTGGGCAAGGTCCTCCCACTCTTCAAAGTCGATTCCCTCAGTGGTCCCTGAGAGGGGTTCGATTTGATCTCGACTTGGTTCCTCTCGACAAATCGGCTATGCTGCGAAATTTTGATACTGTCAGGACCGATATTGAAAGAATGTCGAACTGGCAAAAACTTGTCGACGAGCTTCAGAGGGTTAACCGAGCCAATCTCGAGGCCATGCTCACAATGGAGAACGATAAGGCTGAGTGGCATAAGACTCTCGAACAGCATGACGTCGAAATGAGAAGTATTGCTTCCTATAATGAAAAGCTGGAAGCGGAAGTAGAAAAGCTTAAGGAAGAATTAGCTACTTCATCTACTTTCTATTCTCAAAAGGAGAGCATGCTTCAGCAACAAGTACGAGATGCGCATGCCAGTCAAAGGGCAGTCGAAGATAAGCTTACACACAAGGAGAAGGTCATAGAAGAATATCGCGCTGAAACTTTAAAGCTGCGTGAACAGACCGACTCTCAAAGCTTGGAGATAGAGATGTTAAAAGCTCGACTTGCTATGGCCGAAAAGGAGCGTGACGAGGCTGTTGCTGGTAAACTTGCGGCCGAAGAGGCCCATCAAGCAACCAAAGCTGACATTGGCTCCACATTATTTGATTTTTATCTGCACAGCATTTTGGGGCGCGGCAGCCTTGCCTTTCTAGGCCCTAAGTATGAAATTACACTAGCTGAAGTTTAGGAGGCAACACTCGATATGCTCGGTGGTAAAGGTGCTGGCTACGCTGAGTCAGCTCTTGAAGAGCATTATCTTGATGATGATGCCCGCGCCGCTCTTGCCAAGGGAAAAGAGCAACTCGCCAGAGTGCGGGCCGGAATGGCGGAAGGGGAACGTTCTGAAAAAGAAATACCACCTACCACTTCTGAACGTCCTTTAGTTTCTTCTGAAGTTGACATCACAGGTTCCAGTGCTCATTCGCTGCCTCCAACAAGAACCGGGGTAATTACCCCTACTGATGATGAGGCTTTTGAGGATATCGGGGCTCAAAATTATGAGATTGAACTAACGAAGCAAACATCTTCAGGTAATTTTGACATTGGTCCGATTCAGGTGGATCGCTTGCTTGCACCTCAAAAGTTTGATGAGCTTCTCGATTATTTCTTGAATCTCGACGAACCCATATCTCCCTTCTTTTGGGGAGATACTAATATTTTTAATTTCTCTTCTTCTGCAGTTGAAACACCAAGTGCTGTGCAGACTTCGCCTCCTCCGGTTATCCCTCCTCCGTCTCTTCAGGTGACTCCTCCTTCTGCTTCACAGCCCGGGTCACAAGAGGAGCAAATTGAGGCTCTTCATGGCTTGGATGACCCTATCTCTTCGCAAGAGCAGAAAGACGAGGGACTTGAAGGAGGCGAGATCTCTCCGGAACGGACTCCTTCTGATGACGTAGTTTTGTCCACTCTTGTTACTCCAAGGAGTGAGTCTTCTTCGAAGAGAAGAAAGAAGCACGGAACATCGAAGAGGAGGGGGAAGAAAATCATTGTTACTGAAGAGGAACCGGAAGTTGCACCGGTTGCACCTCCCTCTCCTTCTTCCCTTATGCCTATAGATAGACCTGAAAAACTAATCATTCGGCCGGGCAAAGGGTCCAAAGGTGGTAAGAAGAAGTGAAGAGTCGGGCTTCGGGCTTTTTGATTCCTTTTTTGTGTAATGGTCGGATGTTGTGCAGGCACCGGCCCCTGCTTTTTTATTTTGAAACCTGTATCTGCAATTGAATAAAATGATCCTCTATTTGTACAGACTCTTGTTTGAATTTGAGAATGCATTTATTATTCATTTTTGCACAAGTTTATTTATATGATATTGCGGTGAGCTTGTGGTATGTTGTTTGAGCGCACTTTACCGATGTAGCTATATCATTTTGTATGTAACTATACCATGTTGCCCCCATACCATAAGCTTGCTGCAATATTGTATACTTTGAGGGGACTTGCACTCTTATTTTCTGAAGAATAATTACTTCATTCTTGAAGAAAATTTTCGTAGAGTACAACTTCCTTCATATAAGTTTTTATGGTTTGTCCTTCGAAGAAATCACTTTTTTTTTCTTTTGTTTATGTACGCATTTTGCCAAGTGAATTCTTCTATGTGGTAAAGCGGGCTTCTGAAGGGTACTTTAACTCTCTTCCTTTTTTTTTTTTGAGGGAGGTTATTTTCTAGAATAGGTAAATCACTCTTCCTTTGAAAGTTAAAGTATGCCCTTGATGAGGATTTTTTTTTTTTAAAATAGAAATTTGTGCCTCTGAGGAGGGATTTTTCACGTTTCAACACTTGGAAGTTTTATTTCAATCTTGGTGAAACGTGTATCTCCAAAGAGTTGTGCCTTCGAAGAAAGCCTTTTCACATTTCAACACTTGGAAGTTTTATTTCAATCTCGGTGAAACGTGGACTTCCGGAAAGGTCTTTATTTTGTTGTGCCCCCGGGAGGGGGTTGTACCTCTGAGGAGGGATTTTTCACGTTTCAACACATGGAAGTTTTATTTCAATCTTGGTGAAACGTGTACCTCCAAAGAGTTGTGCCTTCGAAGAAAGCCTTTTCACATTTCAACACTTGGAAGTTTTATTTCAATCTCGGTGAAACGTGGACTTCCAAAAAGGTCTTTATTTTGTTTTGCATTTCAACTTTGGTGAAGTGAAATTCCGAAGAGCGGCTGTTACACTTCAACACCTGGTGAAATGTGCCTCCGAAGAGGTCTTTCTTTTTAATTGTGTCCCCGGGAGGGGGTTGTACCTCTGAGGAGGGATTTTTCACGTTTCAACATTTGGAAGTTTTATTTCAATCTTGGTGAAACGTGTACCTCCAAAGAGTTGTGCCTTCGAAGAAAGCCTTTTCACGTTTCAACACTTGGAAGTTTTATTTCAATCTCGGTGAAACGTGGACTTCCAGAAAGGTCTTTATTTTGTTTTGCATTTCAACTTTGGTGAAGTGAAATTCCGAAGAGCGGCTGTTACACTTCAACTCCTGGTGAAATGTGCCTCCGAAGAGGTCTTTATTTTGTTTGCATTTCAACTCTGGTGAAGTGAAATTCCGAAGAGCGGTCGTTACACTTCAACTCCTGGTGAAATGTGCCTCAGAGAGGGTTTTCATCGCCTGGAAGTTACTCTCTCATGGTTGGAGGGTCATGACTCCTCCAATCTTTTTTGTTGAGTAGAGAACTTTCTTTTTTGTGGCGTATGACCCATTAGAGGTCTTTATCCTCCGAAGAGTTGCGCCTCCGAAGAGGACTTGTGCTGCCGGTGATGGCTTTGGTTGTTCCCTTGTCCACTTGCTTATGCCTTTAAAAAAGATATTAAGGTATTCTGAATTGACACATTAAGTTGCGAACCCACATTCAACACCATGTTTGGGTCCTTTGGGTCAACAGGTATTGGTATTGTCGTTTCCACTGGTACCACTCTATTTTCCCCTGCACTGACTTTTCTAGGGTCCATCTCTTTCCTTGCTCCGCTGTGCTCGCCAGTGCAGGGTCCGCCCTGTAATTGCCACAAGGCTGGTTCTTTGATGCGGACTGGGGCTGCCGCATTCTTTCCCATTTCTCTTTTTCTGGTTTCTCGTAGCTCTGTCAGATAACACTCTCGCCCAGCATTTTGATCCCCTTTTATAACTCCTACTCCATTGTCTATTGGGAATTTAATAGTGAGGCACCACGGGGCAAGAAAAGCTTTGAACGCTGCCAGAGTTGGACGACCAAGGAAAGCATTGTAAGCAGAAAATTCATCGACAATCACAAAAGTTTGCTTGCGGACCATTTTTCTCTCTCCATCTCCAAGTTCCAAAAACAAATCAATGGTTCCTACCGGCTGCTTTGGCTCCCCGGTGAAGTCGGCAATTTTCTGCCATGAGGCTTGCACATCAGCCATAGGGATCTTCATTTGGTCGAATGTTTTCTTGAAGAGGATATTGCAGGATGCGCCACAATCAATGAGAACTCTTCTGACAATAGCTCGCCCGATACCAGCCGAGATGACTAAGGGATCCAAGGTAGGAGCTTCAATACCTGCGGAATCCCTAGCTTTGAACACAATATCATCATCGAAAGTTCTTTGTTGCTTCAAGGGCGTAGCACCTTCCAAAACGAATACATCTTCCTCGGTCGGTACATACTTTAAATCTCGGGTATGCCTTTCCATCTCACCCCAGCTTCTGCCCGCTGGGTGAGGTCCTCCTGTAATGACATTGATAATGGGCCTTCCAGATTCATGTCCTGCAGCCTTCTCACTCATCCTAGGCTAATGAGTAGGAGCCTGTTGCCCCTGACTAGATGAAGCAAGATTGTTGCTATTCTTTTTCGCAAATTGCTGCAGTTTGTTTTCCCTTAGCAACTCTTCAATCAGATTTTTCAACTGGCGGCATTCGTCGGTCTCGTGACCGGGTTGATTATGGAAGCGGCAGAACTTCCCACTCTGTATAGCCTTTTTCCCGGTCCTTAGAGGAGGAGGTTTAGGAAAGTCAATAGAATCTTTAGTGGCAAGGTAGATACGCTCCGGCGTATCTGATAAAGGAGTATATTCTGATGGCTTGAAGGATCGGGCTTCTTCAGATTACTCTGTTTCTTCCCATTGTTATTTTCCCTTTTTTTCCCTACAGATTCATTCTTGCGTGGAGCAACAGTGTTATCTTCAGCTTTTTCCAGCACTGCCTTTACCGGTACGGGACGGCTTTCCAAGCGCATGAATTCATCTGCTTTTTTATAGAATTTTTCAAGGGAATTTGGTTCCTTCATGTTTAGCCATTTCCCAAATTCGCTCGACTTGTCGATGGCCCTCATTAGATAGGTCAAGATCATCTGTGGTTCTGCATTGTCTACCTCGGCCAGCGCTATATTAAAGCGATTCAAGAAAGATCTGATAGTTTCACCCGAATTCTGTTCTAAACTTGACAATGACATAATATCTTTGGCTTTTGAAGCGTATAGTCTGAACTGCTCCTTGAACTTCCGGGTTAAGTCAGAAAACTGATCGATAGATCGGACTGGCAGCTTGGTGAACCAAAGCAGAGCTACGCCTTCCAGGTATATGGGAAAATATCAGCACTTTATTTCATCAGAAGCCCTGGCACCTGTCATGTGCTAATCAAACTTATACAAGAATTCGTTCGGATCACTTGTTCCTTTGTAAGATGGAATGGTTGGAGGGACAAACTTCCTTGGGAATTCAGCCTTCAAGATTTTCTCAGTAAATGGAGTTTTACTTGGGGAAAAACCCCATTCTTTTTCGTCTTCAACCCTCTGCATACTCTCTTTCATGATTTGTCGGACCATTCCAGAAAGATACTCCTCATCATGTCGAGTTCTAGATCCACCAACCTCAGGAAGTGTTTGTTCAAAGGGGCTAGCAGCCCTTTCAGGAGCATTCCTGTCTTCAGCCTCATGAATGTTGCAAGCAAAATTCCTTTCATTACCTGCCGGTTGACGGTTTGCCCTAAGCAAATCGTTCAACCTATTCAGAATTAGGGCATTCTGGGCATTCTGAGCCTCGAATTGGGCATTTTGGGCATTGATCTGTTGGTTCAGCCCTAAGATTGCAGCATCCAGCCCTGCCTTTGTAACCCCGACAGCTGGAGTGGCTTGATTTGATAAAGGGGAAGCGGAGGTTCCCTCTTGAATATTCCCAGATCTGACAGATCTACTTTTCCTTCCAGGAGCCATAATCTCGGATAGACTTCTGGTTTTCAAGGAAATTCTCTCTACAAACCTCTGTGAAGCAATGACGATAGTTCACTTGAGTTCAGTTCTCAGTGAAAGCACCAAAAATATTAACGCTAAAATTTGAACGCTAACACCCCGGTGTATGAAGTGAGATTGTGAAAGCACCACCCGATAGCTCGGGAACAGATTATAAGCAGATAATAGTGAAAAAAACAGTAAACAACAGCAATTTTATAGTGGTTCGACTTAAGAGAGCGCCTACGTCCACTTTGAATATCTTTATTGACGATTTGATTACAAGTCAATGCAGTTACACTTTGATTACAACACACTTTGAGTTTCAAGTGACTTAGAACAAGTAGCCTAAACTTCAATGTCGATCCAAATCTTTGAACACATGTTAGACATGTTTGATTTCTTCGTGAAGTTCCTTGAAGGTGTTGAAGTAGTTCAGAAGGCAGCAGAGTAACGGCGCTTGAAATGAATGAGCAAAAAGTCCCCTGAATGTTGGGGGTGGCCATGTATTTATAGGCAAATCTGGATAGAAGTTTTTCGCCCAAGTCCTGAGTCGTGACCGACTCAGGCTAAGCCGTTGCCGAGTCAAGTTGAGTCGTGGCCGGCTTATCTGATTAAGCATTTGGTCTTCTCACTAGCTCATTCTCTTGCTGGATTCTAAGCCGTCCTGAGTCGTTGGCGAGTCAATTCTCACTAGGACATGCATTGTAGCAACGGAATATGACTCAGTGGCTTTAAGTCGCGGACGAGTCATCCTGAGTTATGAGTCGTCAAGTCATTTCTTAGGTCGTCAATCCTCTTGAGTCATTTCTTATGATGAGTCGTGGACCTGTTGAGTCGCTGAGGCAATACCTTTGATGAGTCGGTAATGCATTGAGTCGGTCTGTTATGTGAGCCGTTAACTAGTTAAGCCACTCTGCTCCGTCAAGTCGTTGAGACGATAGTCTTGATGAGTCGGTAACTTATTGAGCCGTCCTGCCTTGTGAACCGTTAACCACTTGAGTCGTAACCCTTTAAGTCGCTTTGAGCTTTAGGTCATTAACTTATTGAGTCGGTGACTCGATGAGTCGTGAGGCTTCCTAAGTCATAGATCCTTCCTGAGCCGTTAAACACCTTAAGTCGTGGCTCATCCCAGGCCTTAACTCATTGACTCCTTTAACTCGTGGTCCCCTTAACTTGTAGGCTGGAACTGGGTTAACATTGCTGCTCCACGCAAGAATGAATCTGTAGGGAAAAAAAGGGAAAATAACGATGGGAAGAAACAGAAAAATCTGAAGAAGCCTCGTTCCTTCAAGTCATCGGAATATACTCCTTTATCAGATACGCCGGAGCGTATTTATCTTGCCACTAAAGACACTGCTGATTATCCTAAACCTCCCGTTCTGAGAACCGGGAAAAAAGCTGTGCAAAGTGGGAAGTTTTGCCGCTTCCATAATCAACCCGGTCATGATACCGATGAATGCCGCCAATTGAAAATTTTGATTGAAGAGTTGATAAGGGAAAACAAGCTGCAGCAATTTGTAGAAAAGAATAGCAGCAATCCTGCTTCGTCTAGTCAGGGGCAACGAGCTCCTGTTCATCAACCCAGGACAAGTGAGAAGGCTGCAGGGCATGAATCCGGAAGGCCTGTTATCAATGTCATTACGGGAGGACCTCACCCAGCAGGCAAGAGCTGGGGTGAGATGGAAAGGTACACCCGGGCTTTGAAATATGCACCAGCCGAAGAAGATGTCTTTGTTTTGGAAGATGCTACGCCCCTGAAACAAAAAAGAACTTTCAATGATGATATTGTGTTCAGAGCCAGGGATTCCACAGGTGTTGAAGCTCCTACCTTGGATCCCTTAGTCATCTCTGCTGGTATCGGGCCAGCTATTGTCAGAAGAGTTCTCATTGATTGTGGCGCATCCTGTAATATCCTCTTCAAGAAAACATTTGACCAAATGAAGATCCCTATGGCTGATGTGCAAGCCTCGTCACAAAAAATCGCTGGCTTCACCGGGGCGCCAAAGCAGCCAATAGGAACCATTGATTTGCTTGTAGAACTCGGAGTGGGAGAAAGAAAAGTAGTCCGCAAGCAAACTTTTGTGATTGTTGACGAATTTTCTGCTTATAATGCTTTCCCTGGCCGTCCAACTCTTGCAGCGTTCAAAGCTATTCTGGCCCCATGGTGCCTCACCATTAAATTCCCCACTGACAATGGAGTAGGAGTTATAAAAGGGGATCAAAATGCTGGGCGGGAGGGTTATCTGACAGAGCTGCGAGAAGCAAGAAAAAGAGAAATGGGAAAGGATGCGGCAACCCCAGTCCGCATCAAAGAACCAGCCTTGTAGCAGTTACAGGGCGGACCCTGCACTGGCGAGCACAGCGGAGCACGGAAAGAGATGGATCCTAGAAAAGCCAGTGCAGGGGAGAATAGAGTGGTACCAGTGGAAACAACAGTACCAGTACCTGTTGACCCAAAGGACCCAAACAAGGTGTTGAATGTGGGTTCACAACTTAATGTGTCAGTTCAGAATATCTTAATATCTTTTTTAAAAGCAAATTTGGATGTTTTTGCTTGGACTCATGCCGATATATGCGGAATATCCCCAGAAGTTGCAGTACACGCTCTGAATATTGATCCAAAATTTACACATGTGAAACAGAAAAGGAGAACTCAAGGTCCAAAAAGGTCAGCAGCATTAAAAGAAGAATTTGATCGGCTCATGGAGAATAACTTTATCAAAGAATCTACCTATCCGAATTGGGTTTCAAATCCAGTGCTGGTTAAGAAAGCCAACGGAAAATGGAGAGTGTGCATCGATTTTTCAGATCTAAACAAGGCCTGCCCCAAAGACTGCTTCCCGTTACTTAGGATCGATCAACTGGCAGACGGAACAGCGGGACATGAATTGTTATCTTTTATAGATGCCTACTCCGGATATAACCAGATCATGATGCATGAGCCAGATCAGGAGGACACGAGCTTGATCAGCGATGTTGGTCTTTACTGCTACAGAGTTATGCCCTTCGGGCTGAAGAATGCGGGGGCAACCTACCAAAGACTGGTTAATGCTATGTTCAAACTGCAATTGGGAAAGACTATGGAAGTCAACGTCGATGACTTGTTCGTAAAGTCTAAGAAAGCAGTGGATCACATAGAACAATTTGCAGAAATGTTCGCAGTCCTCCGGAAATACGGAATGAAGCTTAACCCTTTAAAATGTTCATTTGGGGTGGAGTCCGGAAAGTTCCTAGGTTTCATCATGAACGCTAGGGGCATTGAAGCTAGTCCAGCACAAATTCCCACCTTAAAAGAAGTCAAAGCTCCTAGAACGAAGAAGGAATTGCAAAGTCTCAACGGAAAGGTCGCCGCCTTGAGTCGGTTCATTTCCAAAGCTACTGATAAATGCATCCCATTCTTTGATGCTCTAAAGAAAGGAAAGAAAAGCTTCGATTGGACTCCCGAATGCCAAAAAGCCTTTGATGAATTGATACGCCATATGGAAATGCCTCCAATACTTTCTAGGACTGGCGATGGTGAGGATCTTCTTATATACTTGGCAGTATCATCTCATGCTTTAAGTGCAGCGCTGATACAAGAAGACAAGAGGATTCAACATCCAGTTTACTATATCAGCAAAAGACTCACTGGGGCGGAGATGAATTACTCCAAGTTGGAAAAACTCGCCTATTGCCTACTGATTGCGTCAAGGAAGTTGAGGCAATATTTCCAAGCTCATCCTATCAGAGTCCTCACTGATCAACCTTTAAAGCAAGTCCTGTTTCGCCCTAAGACTTCGGGTCGTCTTCTAAAGTGGAACATTGAACTCAGTCAATATGACATCACTTATCATCCCCGAAAAGCAATCAACGGACAAGCTTTAGCAGATTTCATCGCAGAATTCACAGATAAGGGTAAAAGTGAGGAGGAAACGATTGATGATTCCCCAATCCAATGGAAGTTATATGTTGATGGCGCGAGAAATGACTACTGTTCTGGAGCCGGAGTTGTACTTGAGACCCCTGAAGGTCGGTCATTATGCTATGCACTGAGATTGGAATTTCCTTCAACGAACAATGAAGCAGAATACGAAGCTCTTATCGCTGGCTTGAGAATTGCAAAAGAACAAAACATCCGAGCATTACAGATCTTCAGTGATTCTCAGCTTATTGTATGCCAAGTCAAAAAGGAATTCCATGAGAAAGGGGGAAATCTGCCTGCCTACTTGTTAAAGGCTTGGGAACTCCTGTGTGACTTTGATCATTACACGATATGTCATATTCCTCGAGACGAAAACACGAAAGCAGATTCTCTCGCAAAATACTCTAGCACAGGCGAAGCTCAATTTCTGGGGTTGACTCCAGTAGAAGTCCTGTCGGCTCCAAGCATTGATGAGATGGATATTGATCGGATCATGAGCATGTATCAAGAGAAAGAATCATGGATGACTCCAATAACAGAATATCTGCTCAATGGCTCTCTATCGGAAAATTCAAAAGAACGACAGAAGCTAAAGGAAAGCCTCTCGCTATATAGTCCAGGACGGCCAATTATACAGACGGGGATTCTCAATGCCGTTACTTCGATGTGTATTCAGGGAAGAGTCCAAAACAATCCTAGCTGAGGTGCATGGGGGAGAATGTGGTGATCATTTAGGTGGTCAAACTTTAGCAAAGAAGATTCTCCGATACGGATATTTTTGGCCAGAAATTAATCGAGACGCAGCAGACTATTCCCGAAAATGTGACAGATGCCAAAGATTCGCCAAAATTCCTAGAGCACCTTCCACTGAACTCACACAGATGGTCAGTCCATGGCCGTTTGCAATATGGGGGATAGACCTTGTGGGACCTTTACCAACTGCCAAATCTGGAATCAAATATGCCATTTTTGCTGTAGATTATTTTACTAAATGGGCAGAAGCTGAACCCCTGGCTACTATCACCTCTAAAAAGATGATAAGTTTTGTGACTAAAAGTATCATTTGTAGGTATGGTGTGCCTCAAAAGATAATTACAGACAATGGTACTTAGTTCGAAAGTGAAGAATTCCAAGATTTTTGCAAACGATTAAAAATCCGAAAAAGCTTTTTAGCAGTAGCTCATCCGTAGGCAAACGGGCAGGTGGAAGCAGTAAATAAAATTATCAAGTCAACCATCAAGAAGCAACTCGAAAGAGCAAAAGGTGGTTGGGTCGATAAGCTACCACTAGCACTATGGGCATACAGAACTACCCACAAAACTACGACTGGGCATACTCCGTTTTCATTGGCATACGGGTCAGAAGCAATGATTCCGGTAGAAACAGAGGTCCCTTCACATAGAAGAATCCATTTCAATCAAGCGGAGAATGAAAAACTACATCTCGAGGCACTAGATCTCCTTGATGAAAAAAGAGAAAAGGCTGAGCTCAGAATCACATCTCATCAGCAAAGGATAGCCAGACATTTCAATTCCAAAGTTCGTTAACGTAGCTTTGAGATTGGAGATCTAGTCCTAAAGAGAATTATGACGACGACAGGTGTGTTTGGGCCAAATTAGGAAGGACCATATGTCATAGGTCAGAAGCTTCTTGACGGCACATTCAAACTCACTACTGTCGAAGGAGATCAAATTCCAAGGGCTTGGAACAGCAATCACTTGCGCCCATACTTTACTTGATAGCTTTGTTGAAATATTGTAAAAAGAATTATGAATGTATGATTCCTGTAATTGAAAGCAATTGTAAAACTGATGCAAGTGAATAATGAAAGACTATAAAGTGGATGTAGGCCCAAATTCTTGGCCGAACCACTATAAATCTTGTGTTCCTTATTATTATCACATGTTTGCTTTATTTTCGATATGAAAAGTACATTAAATGTATTGCTGAAATGTCGATTTAAATTTTTGCAGGCAACGAAAATAAAACTTGCACATTACAAGACCATGTGATTCTTTTTATCATTCAACAAACAAATTCCAAGTCACAAAAGCCCCGAATTTAAATCCTAGATAAGAAGTGCTTCAATTGAACGGCTAATGATGTCGCCAAAAACGGGCTCTAGCTAATAAATTGAGAAGTTTGAAAAACATCCAATTAAGAAGCCTATGCCTGTTCTCGTGAACTGGCCTAGCAATAAAGTACACTTCGTTGGATTAAACAAACTACTTGTAAGAGAAGGGAGTGCGAGCTTGAAAAGAAAAAATAGAGAATCGCTGAAAAGGCATAAGCAAGTGGACAAGGAACAACTAAAGCCCTCTTCGGAGGCACAAGTCCTCTTCGGAGGCACAACTCTTCAGAGGATAAAGACCTCTAACGAGGCATATGCCGCAAAAAAGAAAGTTCTCTACTCAACCAAAAAAGATTGGAGGAGTCATGACCCTCCAACCATGAGAGAGTAACTTCCGGGCAATCCTCGGAGGCACATTTCACCAGGAGTTGAAGTGTGACAACCGCTCTTCGGAGTTTCACTTCACCAGAGTTGAAATGCAAAACAAAATAAAAGCCCTCTTCGGAGGCCCATTTCACCAGGAGTTGAAGTGTGACAATAGCTTTTTGGAATTTCACTTCACCAGAGTTGAAATGAAAAACAAAATAAAAGCCCTCTTCGGAGGCCCGTTTCAAAAAAAAAAAACCTCTTCCCAAAGGCACAATACGACAGAAAGACCTCTTCCCAGAGGCAGAAATAAAAAGACCTCCTCCCGAAGGCACAATCTAGCAGAAAGACCTCTTCGGAGGCACACGTTTCACCAATATTGAAATAAAACTTCCAGTCGTTGAAACGTGAAAAAGTCTTCCCCGAAGGTGCAACTTTTCAAAGAAACAAAAATCAAGAAGCCCTTTAATGTGGCAAGTAAAAAAAAATCCTCATCAAAAGCACACTTTAACTTTCAAAGCAAGAATGAATTACTTATTCTAGAAAATTCTCTTCCTCAAAAAGAAGTTGAAGTACCTTGCAAATACCCGCTTTACCACATAGAAGATTTCATTCAGTAAAATGTGTATATGCACAAAATAAAAGTGATATCTTCGAAGGATGAAGCGTAGAAACTTATTTGTGCTCTATTTTTTAATGAAATAATATTCCTCCAAATGTGGAATAATTATTCTCTGAAAAATAAAAGCACAAGTTCCTCATAAAATAAAATATTACAATGGGCTTATGGTATAGGGGCAGCATGGTATAACTACATCGGTAAAATTGCGCTTGAACAATATATACCACAAGCTCACTGCAATATCGTACAAAGAAACTTTTACAAAAATGAATAATAAATGCATTCTCAGATACAGACAGAAGTTTGTACAAAGAAAAAGAATCATTTTATTCAACACTGTTAGAATTTTATATAGGTACAGGTTCCAAAGTAAAAAGCAAAAGAAAAGCTGGGGGCCGGTACCCGCACAATCCCCGACCAATACATCCAAAAAACTGGAATCTTCATTTCTTCTTGCCACCCTTGGACCCTTTACCCGGCCGGATGGTTAGCTTCTCGGGTCGATCTATAGGCATGAGGGAAGAAGGAGAGGGAGGTACAACTGGTTCAACTTACGGTTCCTCTTCAGTAGCAGTAATACTCTTCCTCCTCCTCTTTGATGTTTCGTGCTTCTTTCTCCTCTTTGAAGAAGATTCACATCCTGGAGTAACAAGTTTAGACAAAATTATGTCATCAGAAGGAGTCCGCTCCGGGGATATCTCACCTCCCTCAAATCCTTCTTCCTTTTGCTCTTGTGAAGCAGCTGGGTCATCCAAGCCCCGAAGGGCACCAATTATTTCTTCCTGTTATCCCGGGTGAGGAGTAGGAGTGATTGGGGAAGGCAGAGGAACAGTAGCTGGAGGTGAAGAAGTTTGAATGACGCTCTGCGCTTTCTCTACAAAGGAAAAGTCAAAAATGTCAGTAATTCCCATAAAAAGAGGAGACAATGGCTCGTCGAGATTCAAGAAGTAGTCAAAAAGCTCATCAAGCTCGTAAGAAACAGATGAGCAGTCTACTTGGGCATGATTGTCAGTAGGGTTACCTGCAGAAGTCGGTTCCCTGACGTCAACTTCGTAAGCCTGTGCCTCAGCACTCTCGCCGCCTTCATCTCCACCTTGTATGCTTGTGATCTCGGTGGTAACTTTAGTAGGAGATGGGGAATGAGAACTAGAACCAATAATGTCAATTTCGGCTGAAGGAGAAGGTTGAATTGGAGCAGTTGAGATGATTTTTCCTGAATATTCTCCTGCCGCTGTTTCGGCCCTTAATTTTGCAAGCTGTTCTCTCCCCCTGGCGCGGCACGAGCATCATCGTCAAGATAATGCTCCTAAAGAGCTGACTCAGCATAGCCAGCGTCGTTACCACCGAGCATATCGAGTGCGGCCTCCCAAACTTCGGCCAGAGTAATTTCATACTTGGGGCCTAGAAAGGCGAGGCTACCGCGCCCCAAGATGCTATGCAGGTAGAAATCAAATAACGTTGAGCTGATGTTGGTCCTCGTCGCCTCGTGAGATTCTTCAGCTGCAATTTTGCCGGCAACGGCCTCATCACGCTCCATTTCAGCTTTAGAAAGTTGAAGCATAAGCATTTGAATCTCCGCCTCTTGGGAGCTGTTTTTCTTACGAAGCTCCTCAATATCAGCAACATAGCCCTCACTAATTCTTTTTTGCACTTCAAGCCTGTCTTCGGCATCTCTTTGGCTGGAATGAGCGTCTCTCACTTGTTTTAGGAGCACTTCTTCTTTTTGAGAATAGGAAGTAGAGGAAGCAGCAAGCTCTTGTTTCAGTTCTTCAACTTTTGCTTCAAGCTCTTCATTGTAAGAAGCAATGCTCCTCATCTCAGTGTCATGTTGCTCAAGAACTTTTTGCCATTCGGCTTTATCGTTTTCCATAGTGAGCATGGCCTCTATGTTCGCACGATTAACCCTTTGGAGCTCGTCAACAAGTTTTTGCCAGTTCGACATCCTCTCAATATCAAGCTTGACGGCATCGAGGTTCCGTAACATAGCAGACTTGTCAATGGGGACCAAGTCAAGGTCAAACCTTACTCCCTTCAGACACCACTGTGGAAACCGACTTTGCAAAGTGGCCGGACCTGGTCCGACTTGGAATTTGGGCCTGCTAATTATTGTTTGGATGTCTGTCTTCCCAAGAGCGGGAGAGCCGGAAGGAATGTCAAGCGAGGCAGGGGCAGTAACCTTTTCAGGAGTTGTAGAGGTGTGCTTCTCACCATGTCGGGCTCGCTTGCTCGAATCTTCAACCATACGACTTTTTCCTATGTCATCATGGGATTTTCTTTTATGGGAATCGTCGCCTCTCAGCGAAGAATCGTGGCGCTCTTCCCTCTCTCTTCTTTTATAACGCTCCTCTTGAGCCCTCTTTTCTTGAGCCTTTCGAGCGGCTCTTTCTTCATCAGATTCTTTGTAAGAGGGGAGGTAATGCCTGTAATCATATTGGCTACGCCTCCCGTAGCGCTGGAAATCATCATAGTAGGATCCGCTGCGCCCCATCGGAGGATCTGAAATAAAAAAGAGCTAAATTTTAGAATTCTTCAAAGTACGAAAAGTCAGAAGCAGAAAAGTGCTGAAAAAATTCTAAGTGTGTGTGACATGCAAACTACACGCATCAAACTACGAACCACTCTTTAATTGAGGAGTGGTTGTGGGTGTAATAGTTAGCGTCAACTCTTGAGTTGACGGAGTCTGTTGCGGGATAGAAGTCGCTTCAACTAGTGAAGAAGAAACCCCGGTAGTGATAGGATCATCTTTAAAGATCTCTTGCGAGGTGGCAAAGAGGTCGCTCAGCCCTTCGAAAGTATCGTCCCCGCTCTGCTTGGCAAGGCTAGTTTTTTCGGCCTCTTCGCCAGATTTCTGTGACAGTCGGGGAGATCCCTGGGGCTCTTCTTCCTCAATAACCGGGGCAAGTTCGACAGATGGCCCCGCAACATCAACAGAAGTGGAGCACTTCACTAGCGAAGCCTCAGGAGCAGGTCCTTTTGGTATGGATGTGTATGTAGAAACCAGGGCATCTGATGCTTTAGGTGGGGAGTCTGGAACCTCGCAGGGGTGTGTGGAGCGAGAAGGGTGAAGAAGTCCGAACTGGTGAAGGAATTCGTCGTTCAGCAAAAATTTCATATCCCGTTCTTCAACTGGTACAGCTACAAGCCCCTCCAGAGTTGGCTTGTGACTGGGATCTCTACAAGGAGGGGGAAGCGCTAAAATAAAAAAAAAGAGAAATGATGATGAAGTTAACACTTGGCAAATCGAACTTCAAAAGGCTCGGAATATAAAGGAGGTGAAGATAGATGATCTTACTTCCTTCTCTCCACACAGCATAAAACCCCGGGGGGCAACGGACATAGAAAAATTGAGTCAAAAACCCATGAGCACTGTCAGGTAGACCGATGATCAATTTGCGATTTCGAGCACTTCTCACGACAGTAATAGAGGGGTGATCTTTAGTCCTGGTGAAAGAGCATAGGAAGCAAATCTCGTCAAAGCTTGGGAATCGATCAAGCGTCCTCCTAAACAGTACACACAACCCCATTAAAATGGCATAACCATTGGGGTGTAATTGGGATGGGGCGATGGCAAATTGACGAAGAAGTTGTTGGAAAAAGTCATTGAAAGGAGGAACGCCCCCACTCAGGCATATTTGTCGATTGACCGTTACAAAGCCAGGGGGTGCAATGTCAGTAGTGTTACTTCTCTCGGGAAGAATGGCATCTGATTCAGCAATGCCAAACTGAGCGCACAATTGGCGAAAAACTCTGTACGATAAAGTAGAAGAGGCTCTTTCGGGAGGATTGGCCAGAGGAGCCGGAAATACAGTGGCCTCTCCAGTCTGAACCGTTGTATCTTCTTCCTGAGAAGTCATTCTACACAAACAACTGGATATTCAAATGTGAAGGTGCACGTTTCCTAAAAGTGTGAAGTGTCGTGTAAAACTAATAAAAATAGCAAGTAAATATAACTGGAATTAAATTAGTCGATGATTGATCGATTACAAAATTTCAGAACTTGTTAATATAAAGTTCAAGCATAATATTAGTGCAGGCTGGTCAGTTTCAATTAACTATTTCAGTGTTGCTTTAATATTTTATTTGAAATTGATGAAAGCACTTCGTTCACACAATTTATTTGAGTTAATTATTTGTTATTAACTAATCTGTCATTTGACGTGGGCAGTCGATGGCAGTATATTTGTCCCATTTTTCTGCAAGTGTTGAGTTAACAGGTTGATAGCGTTAAAGTTAGAATAATCTGTAAAGAAACGCAACAAAGTTCGAGCAGTATATTCTGGCAATTCAAATTGGAAGTACAATCAAGTTTTGTCGACATCTTGAAGTTTACAAACTTTTGTTCAAGCCATTTAGTCACAGTCTAAAAATCCTTTAAGCCCTAAGTCGTTCACAACCTAACAGAGGGATGAAATTTGCTTAGGAAACAATTCGGCAGTAAATGATTGTCCATGTGTTGAGTCGTCCACGACCTAAAGGATAAGTCGTCCACGACCTAAAGGTTAAGTCGCAAAGCTTCAAATCAAGATAGGATGAATCCGGCTAAGTCCTAAGTCGTCAGGAAATTAACACGACCTAAAAGTTGAGTCGTGTATAACCAAAGTCGGTCGATTCGAAAACAAGCTAAGTCCTAAGAATTTCAAGATATCCACTCAACCAGCTAACCCCCCTCCAACCCGATACCCGTTATCGCCTAAATAACATCAAACCATCATCCCCTCAACTAAGCCTGTTATCCATTCACCCCATCAACTCATCAAACATCGATCCAAATCATCATGAAGCCGCCATAAGTCTAGTGCGGTGCTGTAATCTTATGGATCGCGATGGCAACGTAGCTAACGGTGATTGTAATCAATCGCAACATGACTCAAAAACTAGGCAAGGCGTGCGAAGGTGATTTGGGGTCAAGGGGTAAAAGATTGGTGTTTCAGCAATAGTCATAGTTGGGTTAGGGATCAAGTTCACTTACAATGTAATGGAAAAGATGAACTGTTGATCGATTATCTTGGATTTGCCTTCGAAAACTTGAAAAGTCGCTAATGGCAGAAAAGGATATTGAAGCAGTAAAGAAGGAGGAAACGGGTTAATATGCTATATAGAGGAAGAAGAGGAAAGTGAATGGACGCACGAGTTAGCCTATCCCTTAGGTCGCTCACGACCTTGCAAAATTAATTCGAAGCACACAACCTACGACCTAGGTGTATACTTCGAGGGGCAAATGTTAACTCCGCTTTGCTAACGACCTAAGAGATAACACGAGATAACAACCTAAAAGTATAACGACTTAGCGAGTTAAGGTATTGAGCGACTTAACGACACAAACAGTATAGTATGCAACAACTTAAGCGAGTTAAATAAAGCCACGACTTAACAGTTTAAGAGATTGGACGACTTAAGGAAGCAACGACTTAACAGTTTAAGGGGGGGACGACTTAAGGAACAAACGACTTAACAGTTTAAGAAGGTTGGACGACTTAAGGAAGCAACGACTTAACAGTTTAAGGGGGTGGACGACTTAAGGAACAAACGACTTAACAACTTAAGAAGGTTGGACGACTTAAGGAAGCAACGACTTAACAGTTTAAGGGGGTGGACGACTTAAGGAACAAACGACTTAACAGTTTAAGGGGTTGGACGACTTAACGGCTTAGGGACTTCACGACCTAAAGGGTTAAAGCGCCAGCGACCTAAAGCCTTCACGACTTACTATAAGTCGCCCACGACCTTATACTTGTGATTTAACTACTGCTTTCCATAAGACACGAGGAACGAACAGTTAGTACAAGTAGACATGTGCGAACCAGCTAGGTCGTAACTCCTGACACCTTAACCCGCTGACGACCTACAACCAATCCTAAGTCGTAACCCATGACTTACGACTTACCTTAAGCCGTAAACGACTTAAGACCCATTCAGAAAACCCTATAAATACGGCATGAATCCCAACATGGGGGGGACTTTTGGCTGATTCTCTCCAAGCACTGATACTCTGCTACATTCCAAACCGACTCGACACTCAAAGCTTTCAAGACACGTAGAACGCCATGAACAACTTCAAGAAGAAATCCCATACATCCGACATGGATTTGAAGACCTTCACTTATATTGAAGTTTAAGCTACACGTTCAAAGTGTTTAGTAATTCAAAGTGTATTGTACTTGGGAAGAATTGTATCGACTTGTAACGAAATCATCAATAAAGATATTCAGAGTGGACGTAGGCAAACTATTGAGCCGAACCACTATAAAATCGTTGTTATTTACTGCTTTTTCTATGGTTTTCTGCTTATACTCTGTTCCCGAATCATCAGGTAGTGCTTTCACAACTACACTTTACACACCGGGGTGTTAGCGTTCAAATTTTAGCGTTAACAGCAGCGAATACGAGAACTTTACAATGGCGAAGGAAGAAAATGTCAAAGAGATGTATGGACGACTTTCCAATATCGTATACAAATCAAAAGCTCTCGGGAAAACATACACCGAATTGGAAATAGTCCGAAAAATCCTCAGAGTCCTTCCACGAAGCTTTGAAGCAAAAGTAACTGCCATTCAAGAGTCAAAAGATTTAAAACAACTTAAAGTTGAAGAACTCATCGGAAATCTCACCACGTATGAGCTAGAAATGAAATTCAAGGAAGAGCGTGAAGGAGATGACACTCGAAGAAAATCAATAGCTCTTAAAGGAACAACTAAAAGTGATGACGATGACGATGATGATGGTGCAGAAGAACTAGAGCTGTTAATAAGGAAATTCAAAAAATGGAATCAAAAACATGGAAATTCAGCTCGAATTCAAAAAGCAAAAAACAGAATAGCCAAAGCACTAGACTACTCAGAAAAACAAAAGATTATTTGTTATAATTGCAACAAACCCGGCCATATCAAGCCCGATTGTCCACAAATTAAATTCATCCATGGAAAGAAACAGAAAAAGAAAAGTTTTGCAGCCACTTGGGATGAAATAGATGAGAATGATCAAAGCACTGGCAGTGAAAGCGAAAAGGAAGAATTGTGTCTTCGAGGTGATACAACTGACAATGACGATGACGAGCCAAGTGAGGTATCAAAACTTACCCATTCTGAGTTGCTTATTTATTTCCATGAAGTAAATGGCTGTTTTGAACGACTTAGGGAAAAATACGCCAAACTTGAATCTCAAAAGGATACTTTGATAGAATGCAATTAACAACTTGATCAATTAGTTAAGAACTATCAACGTAGAATCCCTAAGTGTGATAAGTGTCCAACATTCGAAGAGGAAATTAAAAAATCAGAAATCAATATAAAATCACTTGAAAATTAAATTCTGATTTTAAAGGAGAATGAAAATACTAGGAGAGAGAATTCTATTAAAAGGTGCACACAATTGTTAAACGAAAATGAATCTCTCAAATCACAAGTCCAACAACTGTCTACTACTTTAGATAAATTTTCCAAAAGTGAAAAATCGTTGAATATGCTATTAGGAAAGCAAACGGTTAATTCGATTAGACAAGGACTTGGATATAATTGTTCGAAAATTGTTGAAAGCAATATTAATCAAGTTAATTCTATGTGCACATTTTGTAGAAAATATGGACACAATCACAATAATTGTTGGTATAGACCCAAACATGTGAAAACTATACAGATTTGGGTTCCAAAAGGTACAAATATAAAATCTCTCAAAGTTAAACAAATTTGGGTGCCGAAGGGAACAATTATAAATAGTTTTGGGTCTCCACAAAATTGTTTTTCCAAATTTTCTGCCACTAACAACCATGGACCTATAAAAACAAATAGATCACATAAATCTTTCATTGTGTAGGTGTGGTGGCAGGCTAAGGAACAACAATAGTGTTCTCTGGATTTTTGGCTGTTCCAGAAACACAACGGACGACGAAGCAAAGTTCCTTAGCCTAGTTCAAAGGTGACAGAATCACAATAGACAACATCGAAAAATATCGTAAAGGTAAAACAGGTAATGGTATACACGATATATTAAATGTGATAATCTGCACCATATTCTGAATTAAAATCAGCCAATATTGAGATTGATGAAAAGATGATGATTTTGTCTCTGACTTATTCAACATAGTTGGCCACTTATATTCTTATGCCAAAAACACTATAAAAATCTCTAGATTCTTTGAATTACTTCATATATATCATTTTGGATTAAAAATAGTGTTTGTTGGATAATAATACATTTGGTTATAATTCGGCTAACTCTATATTCACGGTTTTTTCGATTATTTACACGGCTTCAATTCAAATTCAAAAGAACGTCATTTAAATTGCTGTA
Organism: Allium cepa; assembly: GCA_030765085.1. Taxonomy (NCBI): domain Eukaryota; kingdom Viridiplantae; phylum Streptophyta; class Magnoliopsida; order Asparagales; family Amaryllidaceae; genus Allium; species Allium cepa. The sequence goes on along the minus strand of CM060929.1, from coordinate 155,329,601 downwards.
AAAATTGAGTTTGAAATTTTTGGTGCACACTTCATGTTTTGGTCTATAAAATTCAATTGATGATAATTTTGAGTGAAAGAGAAATTCAGATGCAGATTACACTGGTAATCTAGTTGATAGAAAAATTACCAGTGAAACGTGATTTATGAGACATTTAGTAACTGCATCGTGTTTCAAAGAAAATATTTGCATATTCTTCATTTCAAATAGTTTTCAAATAGCAGAAAATTTTCTTTTAAAACCCCCTAGAGAAAATCATTTTTGACCATAGTTTCAGATTAGTCATTTTTGAAGAATTAATTTCATAATTATTTTTGAATTTGATTTTAAATGACTATTTTGACTAATCTGACTCCCTAATGTTTATCGAAAAGAAAAATAGTGATTGAAAAAGTGATGAGTGTTAATATTGATCAAATATTATAACTCGAGATGGTATAATTAATAAATTTCTTTAGAAATTTAAACAAGAGTTATAAAACTGTTTGTTGGCGAAAATTCCATGGCCATCTCTATATCTATCATATATCTAACGACCATCACTCATCAAAATTCTATATAGTTTGTCGATATGTGGTACTTTAAACAGGAATCGTTCGTTTTTCATTTTTCACATTTTTTTTGAAAAAAAGGGGTAATAATAATAATAAATACCAAAGTATTCACTCTCATTTAAAAGTCCTCATGGTTATGCATGGGTGAATTACTTGGAATTTGTTATGTGTTTCCATGCTCATTTAAAAGTCCTCACGGTTATGCATGTATGGAACGCATATCAAAAGTTGATTTTTTAAAATAAACAAGTTGATTCTAATCCCATTTAAAAGTCCTCACGGTTATGCGTGGTTAGAAAATACTTGAATTCATTTTTTTTTCAAATAAAATTGGAATACTACTAATCTCATTTAAAAGTCCTAACGGTTATGCATGGTTAGTAGATATTCAAATTCCTTATATAAATATACCACAAATAGACACAACTGTATGGTTTTGTATGATGACATCATTTCCATCATTCTAAAAGTGTAATATGCGCCTAACAAAATATTTATGATTTTTGTTTGATTTTTTATTGAAATTTAATATTTATATTCAATTGACTTTTAATGTTGGATTAATATCGATCACTTTATCTCTATTTTCTCCAACATTATTATTCTTTTGCTGATAACAAAAGGGGGAGAGAAAAGTTAAGATTTTGTCAAATAAAATCAAGCAAAGGTCAAATAATTTTCCATTTGCATCTAGACTCATTTGCATATTTCTATTTGCATGCATATATGTAGGGGGAGTATTGTGTAGAGAGGGAGCATTTAAATAGGGGAGCAATTAGGATATATCTATGATCAAATACATTTAACATATTCAAAATCTTAAATATATGTTTGTTATCATCAAAAGGGGGAGATTGTTGAACATGCGCTTATATGATTTTTGTTTGATAATAATAAACATATATACATTCATTTAAATTTATTTGTTAATATACTATTTTATTTTTCACAGTTTAAATATTTGCTGAATAAAATAAATAACACAGATTTTGAATTCAAACGAATATTTTATTCAAACAAATATTTATTACAATTTTGAATAGTACAATTTCAAGCTCTCACTATACATATACAACTTTGATTATAATACATCACAATTTCATATTTACACAATTTTATATTTACAGTTGACCTCACTACATATCACCCACACTCGTATTTATCTTCAACTTTATTCCGGTTAGAATCCATAATCTGAGCAATCTGCAAAAATAAATTTTGACGCAGTAAAATTGAAAAAGAAATATTTTTGCAGTATAAAATAAAATATGAATTTCGAAAATATTATTTGCCTTAGTTATTTGGGTTGTTCGTCATCATCTGTATCTGAATTCATCACACACGAACAATGTGACATGCACAGTGTATCACTATACATGCCACAAGGCCGTGCACACAGATATACACTTGATAATGCTACAGGGAAAGGTGGGCACATGGTCAAACCCAAATATACGGACAGGTTCAACTCGGGTGCAATATATTCAAAATCTCGTCAGCAGCACAAGGTCAAACCCGAGTTTTTGAAACTGGATTCAACTCATGTAAAATTTCAAAAATCAACAAGAAATGGCCAAGAACTCAAAAATGTCTGGACAACATAAATGAACAGTGCAAGCATGATGTATGCACAGCAAATAATGTACACCAGTGAACAAACCAGAAGAAAACCAAACAAGACCAACTCGGTGACAATATGTATGGGGCACTGGACTACAGCACAACAAACCAACATGATGACAATGCAAGCAAGAACAACAGAGTTTCAAAAATACAATGCTCAACATCATGAATATGAACCCAAATCAACTGTTAACTCCTTTGCTCTAGCGACTCAAACCAGGCTCGCGACTCACAATGATTACCGACTCAACAGCCTTAGCTTGTTGTCGACCTAAAATGAATGACGACTCAACTGATTGCCGACTCAAAGTACCTCGCGACTCAACAAGTTACCGACTCAACAATTGAGGAGTTGCACGACTTAAAGAATTTTGCGACTTACGACCTACCTTGAGTCGTCAACGACTCAAGCAAGCAAACAAAAAGCCACGTCCAGTTAACTCGTGTGCGACCCACAGCTCACGGTTTACGACTTAAGGGACTACGACCTAAAAGACCTAAAGGCAGAACGACCTAGTGACTCAAGACAAAGAAGGGCGAAAGCAACTGCATTTGAGTCGTGACCGACTTACGACCTAGTATAAGTCGAACATGACCTAAAACCACAGAGCCAAAATTTTAGTGCTGCCTCATTTTAAACTGTGACTTCTTAACTCGCGAACGAGTTAGGACTTATATCGAGATGAACGAAGAAAAGCTCAGTACCACTTCACCTACTCCACTGCCTGCTGACTCATGAACCTTGAGTCGAGCGCGACCTACGAATCTCCCTGAGTCGGTTACGACTCAGGACTTGGGTGAAAAATTCTTATCCAGATTTGCCTATAAATATGTGACGATCTCAAACATTAGGGGGACTTTTGGATCATTTTCTTCAAGGCATTGAGACTTCACTATCTTCAAAGCAATCTACACTCCATCGCTTCAAGCAGACACAAGACGCTTAGATCAACTTCGCACAGGAATTCTACACATTCCATCATGGATTCGAAGAACTCTGTCACGACGAAGTTTTCCTTAGCTACTTGTTTTCTGAATTGAATTGGATTGTAATTGAAAAAGATTGTAATAGGTTGTAATCCGATCAGCAATAAAAAGGATTGAAGTGGACGTAGGCTTGATCATAAGCCGAACCACTATAAACTCTGTGCACATTTACTGCATTTTCTGTTACTTACTGTTATTTCTTGATTCCCGTATTAAGGGTGGTGCTTTCACATCGTTTTACACACACACCGGAGTGTTAGCGTTCAAATTCTAGCGTTAACATTTTTGGTGCTTTCACTGAGAACCGAACTCAAGTGAATTATCATCATTGCTCCACGAAAGTTTGTTGAAGTAATCTCTTTAAAGACTAGAAGTTTATCTGAAATCATGGCTCCAGGGAGAAGGAGTAGATCTGTTAGATCTGGAAATGTTCAAGAGGGAACCTCCGCTTCCCCAGTACCTAATCAAGCCACTCCACCTGTTGGGGTTACAAAAGCAGAGTTGGATGCTGTAACCTTAGGGCTGAACCAGCAGATAAATGCGAAAAGTGCACAATTGGAGGCTCAGAATGCCCAAAATGCTCTAATTTTGAATAGGTTGAACAATTTGTTTGGGGCAAACCGTCAACCAACGAGTAATGAAAGGAACTTTGCTGGCAACATTCACGATGCTGAAGAAAGGAACGGTCCTGAGAGGGCTGCTAGCCCCTTTGAGCAGACACTTCCTGAAGTTGGTGGATCTAAAGCTCGAAATGATGAGGGGTATCTTTCTGAAATGGTTCGACAAATCATGAAAGAGAGCATGCAAAGGGATGAAGACGAGAAAGAATGGGGTTTCGCTCCAAGTAAAACCCCGTTTACCGAAAGGATCTTAAAGGCTGAGTTTCCGAGGAAGTTCGTCCCTCCAACCATTCCAGCTTACAAGGAGACAAGCGATCCGAACGAATTCTTGTATAAGTATGATTGGCACATGACAGGTGCCAGAGCTTCTGACGAAATAAAGTGCCGATATTTTCCTGTATATCTGGAAGGTGTAGCTCTGCTTTGGTTCACCAAGCTACCAATCCGGTCTGTAGATCAGTTTTCTGACCTAACCCGGAAATTCAAGGAGCAGTTCAGGCTATATGCTTCAAAAGCCAAAGATATCATGTCGTTGTCAAGTTTAGAACAGAATCCAGGGGAAACTATCAGATCTTTCTTGAATCGCTTTAATATAGCACTGGCCGAGGTAGACAATGCAGAACCACGGATGATCTTGACTTATCTGATGAGGGCCATTGACAAGTCGAGCAAATTTGGAAAATGGCCGCACGTGAAGGAACCAAATTCCCTTGAAAAATTCTACATGAAAGCAGATGAGTTCATACGCCTGGAAAGCCGTCCTGTACCGGTAAAGGCAGTATTGGAAAAAGCTGAAGATAACATTGCTGCTCCACGCAAGAATGAATCTATAGGACAGAAAAGGGAAAATAACGATGGAAAGAAACAGAGAAATCTAAAGAAGCCTCGTTCCTTCAAGCCATCGGAATATACTCCTTTATCAGATACGCCGTAGCGTATTTACTTTGCCACTAAAGATTCTGTTGACTATCCTAAACCTCCTGTTCTGAGAACTGGGAAAAGAGCTATACAAAGCGGGAAGTTCTGCCGCTTCCATAATCAACCCGGTCATGATACCGACGAATGCCGCCAATTGAAGAATTTGATTGAAGAGTTGATAAGGGAAAACAAGCTGCAGCAATTTGTGGAAAAGAATAGCAGCAATCCTGCTTCATCTAGTCAGGGGAAACAAGCTCCTGCTCATCAACCTAGGACAAGTGAGAAGACCGCAGGGCATGAATCCGAAAGGCTTGTTATCAATGTCATTACGGGAGGACCTCACCCAGCAGGCAGGGGCTGGGGTGAGATGGAAAGGTATACCCGGGCTTTGAAATATGTTCCGGCCGAAGAAGATGTCTTTGTTTTGGAAGACGCTACGCCCCTGAAACAACAAAGAACTTTCAATGATGATATTGTGTTCAGAGCCAGGGATTCCACAGGTGTTGAAGCTCCTACCTTGGATCCCTTAATCATCTCGGCTGGTATCGGGCCAGCTATTGTCAGAAGAGTTCTCATTGATTGTGGCGCATCCTGCAATATCCTCTTCAAGAAAACATTCGACCAAATGAAGATCCCTATGGCTGATGTGCAAGCCTCGTCGCAGGAAATCACTGGCTTCACTAGAGAGCCAAAGCAGCCGATAGGAACAGTTGATTTGCTTGTAGAACTTGGAGAGGGAGAAAGAAAAGTAGTCCGCAAGCAAACTTTTGTGATTGTCGACGAATTTTCTGCTTATAATGCTTTCCTTGGCCGTCCAACTCTTGCAGCGTTCAAAGCTGTTCTGGCCCCATGGTGCCTCACCATTAAATTCCCCACAGACAATGGAGTAGGAGTTATAAAAGGGGATCAAAATGCCAGGCGGGAGTGTTATCTGACAAAGCTGCGAGAGGCAAGAAAAAGAGAAATGGGAAAGGATGCGTCAACCCCAGTCCGCATCAAAGAACCAACCTTGTAGCAATTACAGGGCGGACCCTGCACTGGCGAGCATAGCGGGGCACGAAAAGAGGTGGATCCTAGAAAAGCCAGTGCAGGGGAGAATAGAGTGGTACCGGTGGAAACGACAGTACCGGTACCTGTTGACCCGAAGGACCCATATAAGGAGTTAAATGTGGGTTCACAACTTAATGTGTCAATTCAGAATATCTTAATATCTTTTTTGAAAGCAAATTTGGATGTTTTCGCTTGGACTCATGCCGATATGTGCGGAATATCCACAGAAGTTGCAGTACACGCTCTGAATATTGATCCAAAGTTTACGCCTGTGAAACAGAAAAGAAGAATCCAAGGTCCAGATAGGTCAGCCGCATTAAAAGAAGAAGTTGATCGGCTCATGGAGAATGACTTTATCAAAGAATCTACCTATCCGAATTGGGTTTCAAATCCAGTGCTGGTTAAGAAAGCCAACGGAAAATGGAGAGTGTGCATCGATTTTTCAGATCTAAACAAGGCCTGCCCCAAAGACTGCTTCCCATTACCTAGGATCGATCAACTGGTAGATGGAACAGCGGGATATGAATTGTTATCTTTTATGGATGCCTACTTCGGATATAATCAGATCATGATGCATGGGCCAGATCAGGAGGACACGAGCTTTATCACCGATGTTTGTCTTTACTGCTACAAAGTTATGCCCTTCGGGCTGAAGAATGCGGGGGCAACCTACCAAAGACTTGTTAATGCTATGTTCAAACCGCAATTGGGCAAGACTATGGATGTCTACGTCGACGACATGTTAGTGAAGTCTAAGAAAGCAGTGGATCACATAGAACACTTAGCAGAAATGTTCGCAGTCCTCCGGAAATACGGAATGAAGCTTAACCCTTTAAAATGTTCGTTTGGGGTGGAGTCCGGAAAGGTCTTAGGTTTCATTGTGAGCGCTAGGGGCATTGAAGCTACTCCGGCTCAAATTACCGCCATAAAAGAAGTCAAAACTCCTAGAACGAAGAAGGAATTGCAAAGTCTCAACGGAAAATTTGCCGCCTTGAGTCGGTTCATTTCCAAAGCTACTGATAAATGCATCCCATTCTTTGACGCTCTAAAGAAAGGAAAGAAAAACTTTGTTTGGACTCCCGAATGCCAAAAAGCCTTTGATGAATTGATTCGTCACATGGAAACGCCTCCAATACTTTCTAGGCCCGGCGATGGTGAGGATCTTCTTATATACTTGGCAGTATCATCTCATGCTCTAAGCGCAGCGCTGATACGAGAAGACAAGAGGATTCAACATCCGGTTTACTATATCAGCAAATGACTCACTGGGGCAGAGATGAATTACTCCAAGTTCGAAAAACTCGCCTATTGTCTACTGATTGCATAGAGGAAGTTGAGGCAATATTTCCAAGCTCATCCTACAGAGTCCTCACTGATCAACCTCTAAAGCAAGTCTTGTTTCTCCCTGAGACTTCGGGTCGTCTTCTAAAGTGGAACATTGAACTCAGTCAATATGACATCACTTATCACCCCCGAAAAGCAATCAACGGACAAGCTTTAGCGGATTTCATCGCAGAATTCACAGATAAGGGTAACGGTGAGGAAGAAACGATCGATAATTCCCCAATCCAGTGGAAGTTATATGTTGATGGCGCGAGAAATGACGACTGTTCTAGAGCCGGGGTTGTACTTGAAACCCCTGAAGGCCGGTCATTATGCTATGCGCTAAGATTGGAATTTCCTTCAACGAACAATGAAGCAGAATACGAAGCTCTTATCGCTGGCTTGAGAATTGCTAAATAACTAAACATCCGTGCATTACAGATCTTCAGTGATTCTCAGCTTATTGTATTCCAGGTCAAGAAGGAGTTTCAAGCGAAAGGGGGAAATTTGCCTGCCTACTTGTCAAAGGCCTGGGAACTCCTATGTGACTTCGATCATTGCACGATAAGCCATATTCCTCGAGAAGAAAACACGAAAGCAGATTATCTCGCAAAGTACTCTAGCACAGGTGAAGCTCAATTTCTGGGGTTAGCTCCAGTGGAAGTCCTGTCGGCTCCAAGCATTAATGAGATGGATATTGATTGGATCATGAGTGTGTCTCAAGAGCAAGAATCATGGATGACTCCAATAACAGAATATCTGCTCAATGGCTCTTTACCGGAAAATTCAAAAGAACGACATAAGCTACTAAGGAAAGCCTCTCGCTATATAGTCCAGGATGGCCGATTATACAGACAGGGATTCTCAATGCCATTACTTCGATGTGTATTCAGGGAAGTGTCCAAAACAATCCTAGCTGAGGTACATGGAGGAGAATGTGGTGATCATTTAGGTGGTCAAACTTTAGCAAAAAATGTTCTCCGATACGGATATTTTTGGCCAGAAATTAATCGAGATGCTGTAGACTATTCCCGAAAATGTGACAAGTGCCAGAGATTTGCCAAAATTCCTAGAGCACCTTCCACTGAACTCACACAGATGGTCAGTCCATGGCCATTTGCAATCTAGGGATAGACCTTATAGGACCTTTACCAACTGCCAAATCTGGAATGAAATATGCCGTTGTTGTTGTAGATTATTTTACTAAATGGGCTGAAGCTGAACCATTGTCTACTATCACCTCTAAAAAGATGATAAATTTTGTGACAAAAAGTATCATTTGCAGATATGGTGTGCCTCAAAAGATAATTACAGACAATGGTACTCAATTCGAAAGTGAAGAATTCCAAGATTTTTGCAAGCGATTCAAAATCCGAAAAGCTTCTCAGCAGTGGCTCATCCGCAGGCAAATGGGCAGGTGGAAGCAGTAAACAAAATTATCAAGTCAACCATCAAGAAGCAACTCAAAAGAGCAAAAGGTGGTTGGATCGATAAGCTACCACTAGCACCGTGGGCGTACAGAACTACCCACAAAACTGCGACTGGGCATACTCCGTTTTCATTGGCATACGGGTCAGAAGCAATGATTCTGGTAGAAACAGAGGTCCCTTCACATAGAAGAATCCATTTCAATCAAGCGGAGAATGAAAAACTATAGCTTGAGGCACTAGATCTCCTTGATGAAAAAAGAGAAGAGGCTAAGCTCAGAATTGCAGCTCATCAGCAAAAGATAGCCAGACATTTCAATTCCAAAGTTCTCCAATGCAGCTTTGAAATTGGAGATCTAGTCCTGAAGAGAATTATGACGGCAACAGGTGTGTTTGGGCCAAATTGGGAAGGACCATATGTCATAGGTCAGAAGCTTCTTGACGGCACATTCAAACTCACTACTGTCGAAGGAGATCAAATTCCAAGGGCTTGGAACAGTAATCACTTGAGTCCTTACTTTAGTTGAAAGCTTTGTTGAAATATTGTAAAAAATTTTTTTTATGAATGTATGATTCTTGTAATTGAAAGCAATTGTAAAGCCGATGCAAGTGAATAATGAAAGACTATAAAGTTGATGTAGGCCCAAATTCTTGGCCGAACCACTATAAATCTTGTGTTCCTTAGTATTATTACATGTTTGCTTTATTTTCGATATGAAAAGTACATTAAATGTATTGCTGAAATGTCAATTTAAATTTTTGCAGACAATGAAAATAAAACTTGCACGTTACAAGACCAAGTGATTCTTGTTATCATTCAACAAACAAATTTCGAGCCACAAAAGCCCAGAATTCAAATCCTAGATAGGAAGTGCTTCAATTGAACGGCCAATGATTTCGTCGAAAACGGGCCCTTGCTAATAAATTGAGATCGTTTGAACAAACAAACATCCAATTAAGAAGCTTATGCCCGTTCTCGCGAACTTGTCTAGCAATGAAGTACACTTCTTTGGATTAAACAAACTATTTGTAAGAGAAGGGAGTGTGAGCTTGAAAAGAAAAATAGAGGATCCCTGAAAAGGCATAAGCAAGTGGACAAGGAACAACTAAAGCCCTCTTCGGAGGCACAAGCCCTCTTCGGAGGCACAAGCCCTCTTCGGAGGATAAAGACCTCTAACGAGGCATATGCCGCAAAAAAGAAAGTTATCTACTCAACAAAAAAGATTGGAGGAGTCATGACCCTCCGACCATGAGAGAGTAACTTCCAGGCAATCAAAGCCCTCTTTGGAGGCACATTTCACCAAGAGTTGAAGTGTAAGAGCCCCTCTTCGGAGGCCCACTTCACCAAAGTTGAAATTCCAAACAAAATAAAGCCCTCTTCGGAGGCACATTTCACCAGGAGTTGAAGTGTAAGAGCCGCTCTTCGGAGGTTCACTTCACCAGAGTTGAAATGCAAAACAAAGCAAAGCCCTCTTCGGAGGCACATTTCACCAAGAGTTGAAGTGCAACAGCCGCTCTTCGGAGTTTCACTTCACCAAAGCTGAAATACAAAAAAAACAAAAAAAACAAAAGACCTCTTCCTAGAGGCAGAAATGAAAAGACCTCCTCCCGCAGGCACAATCAAGGAGAAAGACCTCTTCGAAGGCACACGTTTCAGAAAGATTGAAATAAAACTTCCAGGTGTTGAAACATGAAAAAGCCTTCCTCAGAGGTGCAACTTTTCGAAGAAACAAAAATCAAAAAGCCCTTTACTGTGGTATATATATATAAAAAAAAAATCCTCATCAAAGGCACACTTTAACTTTCAAAGGAAGAACGAATTACCTATTCTTCAAAATTCTCTTCCTCAAAAAGAAGTTAAAGTACCTTTCAAATACCCGCTTTACCACATAGAAGAATTCATTCAGTAAAATATGTATATGCACAAAAGAAAAAGTGATATCTTCGAAGGATGAAGCGTATAAACTTATTTGTACTCTGTTTTTTAACGAAATAATATTCCTCCAAATGTGGAACAATTATTCTTTAAAAAATAAAAGTACAAGTTCCTTATAAAATAAAATATTACAATGAGCTTATGGTATAGGGGCAACATGATATAACTACATCGGTAAAACTGCGCTCGAACAGTATGCCACAAGCTCACTGTAATATCATGCAAAGAAACTTGTATAAAAGTGAATAATAACTGCATTCTCAAATTCAAACAAGAAATTTATACAAATAAAGAATCATTTTATTTAACTATGTTACAATTTCTTACAGATACAAGTTTCGAAATAAAGAAAACGGGGGCCGGTACCCGCACAATTTCCGGTTAGTACATGCAAAAAAGGCAAAAAAAAGCGATATGAAAGCCACAGAACCAGAGCCATCATTTCTTCTTCCGTCCACCTTTTGAGCCCGCACCCGGCCGGATAACCAACTTCTTAGGCCGGCTTGTAAGAGTAGGGGATGAAGGAGAAAGGTGCTCAGTCGGACTTTCTTCCATTTTTTCTTCGCCAGTTAAGGATCCCTTCTTCTTCTTCTTGGAAACTCCCTGCTTTCCTCTCTTCTTGAAGGAAGACCCACTCCCTGGAGAAAGAAGTTTAGCTAATGGTTCATCATCGGAACCAGTTGCTTCTGGAGTCTTCTCACTCCCTTCAGTTTCTTCTCACTTGTGTTCTTGTGAAGCAATGGGATTGTCCAAGTCTTGAAGAGCTTCTGTTTGCTCCTCTTGTGATCCCGGTTGCGAGGCAGAAGGAGGAGTCGCCTGAATAGATGGAGGAGGAATAATTGGAGGTGGGGAAGTTTGAACGATGCTCGACGTTTTCTCTACAGAAGGAAAAAAGTTCAAGTCAGTAAAAAGCGGAGATAAAGGTTCGCTGAGGTTCAAGAAGTAGTCAAGAAGCTCATCAAGCTCGTAAGAAACAGATGAGCAGTCTACTTGGGCAAGATTAACAGTAGGGTTACCTGCAGAAGCCGGTTTCTTGACATCAACTTCGTAAGCCTGTGCCATGGCACTCTCGTCGCCTTCATCCCCACCTTGTATGCTTGTGATCTCGGCGGTAACTTTGGTAGGAGATAGAGAATGAGAACTGGAACTGATAGTGTCAATCTCAGCCGAAGGAGAAGGCTGAATTGGAACAATTGAGACAGTTTTTCCTGAATATTCTCCTGCCGCTGTTTCGGCCCTTAATTTTGCAAGCTGTTCTCTCCCCCTGGCGAGAGCGGCGCGAGCATCATCATCAAGATAATGCTCCTCAAGAGCTGAGTCAGCATAGACAGCGCCTTTACCGCCAAGCATATCGAGTGCGGCCTCCCAAACCTCGCCAGAGTAATTTCATATTTGGGGCCTAGAAAGGCGAGGCTACCGTGCCCCAAGATGCTATGCAGGTAGAAGTCAAATAATGTTGAGCTGATGTTGGTCCTCGTTGCCTCGTGAGATTCTTCAGCTGCAATTTTGCCGGCAATGGCCTCATCACGCTCCCTTTCAGCTTTGGAAAGTTGAAGCTTAAGCATTTGAATCTCCGCCTCGTAGGAGCTGTTTTTCTTCCGAATCTCTTCAATATCAGCAACATAGCCCTCACTAATTCTTTTTTGCACTTCAAGCCTGTCTTCGACATCTCTTCGGCTGGCATGAGCATCTCTCACTTGTTTTAGGAGCACTTCTTCTTTTTGAGAATAGGAAGTAGAGGAAGTATCAAGCTCTTGTTTCAGTTCCTCAACTTTTGCTTTAAGCTCTTCATTGTAAGAAGCGATGCTCCTCATTTCAGTATCATGTTGCTCAAGAACCTTTTGCCATTCGGCTTTATCATTTTCCATAGTGAGCATAGCCTCTATATTTGCACGATTAACCCTTTGGAGCTCGTCAACAAGTTTTTGCCAGTTCGACGTCCTCTCAATATCAAGCTTGACACCATCGAGGTTTCGTAACATGGCAGATTTGTCAATAGGGACCAAGTCAAGGTCAAACCTTACTCCCTTCAGACACCATTGTGGAAACCGACTTTGCAAAGTGGCCGGGCCCGGTCCAACTTGGAATTTGGGCCTAATAATTATTGTTTGGATTCTGTCTTCCCAAGAGCGGGAGAACCGGAAGGAATGTCAAGCGAGACGGGGATGGTAACCTTTTCAGGAGTTGTAGAGGTATGCTTCTCACCATGTCGGGCTCGCTTGCTTGAATCCTCAACCATATGACTTTTTCCTCGGTCATCGTGGGATTTTCTTTTGTGGGAATCGTCGCCTCTCTACGAAGAATCGTGACGCTCCTCCCTCTCTCTTCTTTCATAACGCTCCTCTTGAGCCCTCTTCTCTTGAGCCTTTCGGGCGGCTCTTTCTTCATCGGATTCTCTGTAGGAGGGGAGGTAGCGCCTATAATCATATTGGCTACGCCTCCCGTAGCGCTGGAAGTCATCATAGTAGGATCCGTTGCGTCCCATCAGAGGATATGAAATAAAAAGAGATAAATTTTAGAATTCTTCAAAATACAAAAAGTCAGGAGCATAAAAGTGCCGAAAGATTCTAAGTGTGTGTAATGTGCAAACTACGCGCATCGAACTACGAACCACTCTTTAATTGTGGAGTAGTTATGGGAGTAGAAGTTAACATCAACTCTTGAGTTGACGGAGTCTGTTGCAGAATAGAAGTCGCCTCGACTACTGAAGAAGAAACCCCTGTAGTGATAGGATCATCTTTAAAGATCTCTTGCGAGGTGGCGAAGAGGTCGCTCAGTCCTTCGAAAGTGTCGTCCCTGCTCTGCTTGACAGGGTTGGTTTTCTCAGCTTCTTCGTCACCAGACTTCTTTAAATATGGAGGAGATTCCCGAGGCTCTTCTTCTTCAGTAACCGGGGCAAGTTTGCCAGATGACCCCGCGACATCAACAGAAGTGGAGCACTTCACTAGAGAAGCCTCAGAAACAGGTTCTTTTGGTAAGGATGCGTCAGTAGAAATGGGGGCATCCGACGCTCTAGCAGGAGAGTCTGGGACTTCATGGGGGTGTGTAGAGCGAGAGGTATGCAAAAGCCCGTATTGGTGCAAAAATTCATCCCTCAACAAGAATTTTACACTTCTCTCTTCCGCGGCCACGGCACTCAGTCTCTCAAAAACTTGCTTATGGCCTGGATCTCTGGATAGGGAAGGAAGAGCTGAAAAAGGAAAGAGTGGAATTAATTATTAACAACACAAAATTCGAAGAGTTCGGAAATGAAAAATAGAAGCAGGTAATCTTACTTCCTACTCTCCAGATGGCATAAAACCCTGGGGGGCAGCGAACGAAGAAAAACTGATTTAAAAATCCATGAGCAATTTCGGGTAGGTCAGTCACGAGTTTGCGATTCCTAACACTCCTTACAACGACAATGGAGGGATGGTCTTTAATCTTGGTGAAAGAACATAAGTAACAAATTTCTTCAAAGCTCGGTAACCGACCCAAGGTTCTCATGAATAAAACACACAACCCCATCAGAATGGCGTAACTATTGGGGTGCAGTTGAAACGGGGAGATAGTCAATCGAAGTAGAAATTGCTGAAGGAACTCGTTGAAGGGAGGAATAGCACCAAACAAGCACATTTGGTGATTGACAGCGACAAAACCGCAGGGAGGGCTATCAGCAAAATCATTTGGCCCAGGCAATATGGCATCCGTTTCAACGATGCCAAATTGAGCGCGCAATAAGCTAAACGTCCGGTAGTTTAAGGAAGTTGAGACTCTTTCCGGTGGAGCAGTCAGTGGAGCAGCTATTGGAAGAGCCTCTCCAATCTGTTCCGTTACTTCTTCTTGATGAGAGGCCATTCTACACAAGCAACTGGATATCCAAATGTGAAGGTGCACGTTTCCTAAAAAGTATGAAGTGTTGTGCAAAACTAATAATGACAAGTAAATATAACTGAAGTTAAACTAATCGGCAATTGATTGATTACTAAATTTTAGGACTTGTTAATTTTAAAAAAGGTTCAAGTGCAGTATTGGTGCAAACCGGTCGATTTCAATTGACTATCTCAATATTGCTTTAATACTCTACTTGAATTCGTTCAATTGAAGCACTTCATTCACACAATCTATTTAAGTTAATTACCTTCTGTCAACTAATCTGTCATTTAATGTGGGCAGTCAATGGCAGTATATTCGCCTTGGTTTTCTATAGTTGTTATTTTCAGCCGGTGGTTAGCTTATAAGTTAACAAGATTTGTGGAATAATGCAACAAAGTTCAAACAATTTAAAGTTTGGGTAATTCAGAGTTTAGGCAATTCAGTCCGGTAATACAAGTTAAATAATCAAGTGGGATTATGCTTTTAAGTGACAACTCGTTCACGACCTAAGGGGTATGCGGCGAGTTGAGTTAAGTTCTGTAAGTCGTAGTGTGCATGGAGGAAAAAGCCTCAAATCAGAACAAAGCAAAATTCTCGAAGTCCTGTCTCGGCCGCGACTCAAAGCCTAGGTCTCATCTACTTGAGTCGGTCAAGGGCTAAGCCAGAAGAAGCAACTCGGTATGGAAAATAGCCAAGTACTGGGTCATCCACGACTTATGACTTGAGACGTTCACGGTCTAAAGGATAAGTTGTAGTAAGAATCTAAAGGGCTGAGTCACTCGTACGACCTAAGTCCTAAATCGTCAGGAAATTAACACGACCCAAAAATTAGGTCGTGGACGGATGAGATTGCAAGGCCTTCCTAAGTCAGTAGACCCAAAAAACCAACTGAGTAGTGAGAATTCTAGGTCATCTCCTCAACCGGTTAACTCCTTTCTAACCCATTAACCCGCTAAGGACCTCCTCGTCTCCTCCAAACTCACAGACCAGCTAATTCGGGACACTGCAATCCATTATCTTCTCCTCACATGGTCAGAAATCACCCAAAAAACCAATTCGAATCGCTTCAAGTTTGCGACAAATCTGATGCACTACTATGTTATCACGAACGATAACAACAACATGATCGATAGCAGTCGCAAATCAATCTGAAAAGTGGTTCGCGATGGAACACGGCACAAAGATGAATTGGAGTCAGAAAATGAGGAGTCCAGATTCGTGAGTCAATGGTGATCGTGGATTGAACAGAAGGTGAATTCACTTAAGCAATATAAAGGTTTAGATGAGTTGATGACTGATTTGCTTGGATTCGTCACTGGAAACTTGAAGGATTGTTAATGGTAGATCAAGTAAAACAGATAAGCAGTAAAGTGAGGAGGAAGGACCGACTCAACAGCTTATATACGAAACAGGGGGGAAGATGAAAGGGCTAACGAGTCATGAGCCTCTTTGAGTCGTTTACGACTCATGCACTGGGTCGAAGCACACGACTCACGGTTTAAGCGTGTACTTCGAGGGGCAATTGTTAACTCCTTTGCTCGAGCGACTCAAACCAGGCTCGCGACTCACAATGATTGCCGACTCAACAGCCTTAGCTTGTTGTCGACCTAAAATGATTGACGACTCAACTGATTGCCGACTCAAAGTACCTCGTGACTCAACAAGTTACCGACTCAACAATTAAGGAGTTGCACGAGTTAAAGAATTTTGCGACTTACGACCTACCTTGAGTCGTCAACGACTCAAGCAAGCAAACAAAAAGCCACGTCCAGTTAACTCGTGCGCGACTCACAGCTCACGGTTTACGACTTAAGGGACTACGACCTAAAATACCTAAAGGCAGAACGACCTAGTGACTCAAGACAAAGAAGGGCGAAAGCAACTGCATTTGAGTCGTGACCGACTTACGACCTAGTATAAGTCGAACACGACCTAAAACCACAGAGCCAAAATTTTAGTGCTGCCTCATTTTAAACTGTGACTTCTTAACTCGCGAACGAGTTAGGACTTATATCCAAATGAACGAAGAAAAGCTCAGTACCACTTCACCTACTCCACTGCCTGCTGACTCTTGAACCTTGAGTCGAGCGCGACCTACGACTCTCCCTGAGTCGGTTACGACTCAGGACTTGGGTGAAAAATTCTTATCCAAATTTGCCTATAAATACGTGACGATTTCCAACATTAGGGGAACTTTTGGATCATTTTCTTCAAGGCATTGAGACTTCACTATCTTCAAAGCAATCTACACTCCATCACTTCAAGCAGACACAAGACGCTTAGATCAACTTCGCAAGGGAATTCTACACATTCAATCATGGATTCGAAGAACTCTGTCACGACGAAGTTTTCCTTAGCTACTTGTTTTCTGAATTGAATTGGATTGTAATTGAAAAGGATTGTAATAGGTTGTAATCCGATCAGCAGTAAAAAGGATTGAAGTGGACGTAGGCTTGATCATAAGCCGAACCACTATAAACTCTGTGCACATTTACTGCACTTTCTGTTACTTACTGTTATTTCTTGATTCCCGTATTACGGGTGGTGCTTTCACATCGTTTTACACACACACCGGGGTGTTAGCGCTCAAATTCTAGCGTTAACAACAAATCTACTGGAGAACACAAGGAAATGAAAAGACTCAGCAATGCTCAAGATCAACACAAGATAGAGTAAATATATATGCACAGGTACAAAGACAGTGAGCATATACATATGTATGTAATGCAAAGGTTCAGGCCGAGACAAAGGCAAGATCAAGTGATGTAAAATGAAAATCGAAGCATGTACAAGTTGTAATATGCATATCGTCGAACTGTTATTCAACACAACAATGCAGCACAATTCAGATAGCATGTCAAAGACCACAAGTAATCAAACCAGAATGCTTCAGTGTACAGTGAGCCCGAGCACAAGTGACTCACGGAAAGGAAACTACAACAATGTTATACACAGCAACAACCATCAAAATCAAACAAGACACAGTGCAGACTTGAATGGACGGATCAAGTGAAGAGAAGCCATATGCAG
The DNA here is from genome assembly GCA_030765085.1 of Allium cepa. Taxonomy (NCBI): domain Eukaryota; kingdom Viridiplantae; phylum Streptophyta; class Magnoliopsida; order Asparagales; family Amaryllidaceae; genus Allium; species Allium cepa. The sequence continues at coordinate 155,312,278 of CM060929.1, read as the reverse complement.
TAAACAACATGAAGAACATCAATCCAACAACTCCCATTGACAACATCAAGTTTATATGGATATGCAATACTGCAAAATTAAATGCCATCAGATGTATAAAATCACATCGAAGACAACTGCAGTGCAAAATCGAGAGCTAATGAACAAGCACATGAATTCACAAATGAATTTCAAGTTGAACAAATCAAGCCCAAATATAGATGGAGCTACAGGAATGTACCAAGCTAACTACACTGAAGAATGCAAATAAACTCGACCAAGTACACATTACAACAGACTCAAGGCAACAAAGACTGAACAAGACAGCAAGGATGTGAATGACAAGAAACTAAAACAGTAATGTTCAGGAACGAACAAGATGAACAATTAACGAAGTCAGCGTGAAATAACCATGGGAATCAAGTCACAAAAATATACGAATGTGACAGAGTCAAGTGTCAAAAATTAAAGCCGTGGTCATCACGAAATTGAATTCAAAACCGAGTCAACCAAGAAACGTGAAAGATACAAATTTGACAAAGTCAGATTAATCATCAATCGTTCAAGCATCATCAAGCAGCCAGAGCAATTTATATGAAAAATTCAAATATAGCTGAACGAACGAAAATTTAGGAATACAATCCCTATATAAGGAAATCATCATCGGCAATCAGGTAATCGAGTTCAAGCATCAACTCAGTAAATCAAAAGGATAAATTACATACCGAAATCGCAAGCGTCGAACTCGATCGAGCAGCAGTGTGCAACTCAGAAAAATAGTCGATCGGCATAGAGAGGAGCTAAACAATCATACGATCGAACTACTATTAGCTGCTTCTAATTTACAACCCTGATTTGGAAAAAAGAGCGCAAGGAGCATAAGCCCTAATTTGCACAGACGAATACAAGCCGCCATCATCTCAAAAAGGAACGAGCCGATAAGAAGATAAAGAGAAAAGAAAGCATGGGCCGGCCTTTATTTAGTTTGGGGTTTTTAAAATTTATAATAAGGGTTTTATTTTAGAATTAGGGTTATTTTATTTACATTGTTTTTAAATTTGTATTTTCATTTTCTTTTTAAACCGTTTTTAAATTTCTAGACGTGTGACTAGGGGACAAGCTACGTGGCGTAGCTTGAGAATTCGCAACTCGGTGATTGAGTTGTGGCAAGGTTTTGAGCGTAGAGTTAGATTAGTCGGTAGCGGGTATAGCGAGTTTACGTGTGTAAGCGAGGGACTATCTAATTTCTAGTAGAAACCTTAGGGGTAGCACGTATGCAGGGTTTTGCCGAAGCTGGGTAAATTCTGTGTTGTTCTGTTATTTATATTCTGCGATATCTGTGCTGCTATTCTGTGATCTGAATTGAAATTATTTTACAAGCTTCCGCGATTAATTTTTATAATTTACACTATCACCCTATTCACCCCCCCCCTCTAGGGTGAAATCGATCCTACATTAAGTAGCTTAAAAGTAGTTTAAATAATTAAAATAGTTAAAATACATTAAAATCTTAAAATGGATTTGAAATGGATAAATTTAGTTTAAAAAAAATTAAATTGGGTTAAGTAGATTTAAAATAGATTAAAATAGTTAAGTATTCAAAATGGTTTATATAACCGAGTAATTTGGAAAACAAAATAAACAGCTTCAAAATCAATCCATTTCAATTATAACTTCCCAATTCAAATCCATTCCAATTTCCATGATACCGATTCAATTTCGATTTCAATTCAATCAACGTCAATTTTTACTTCGAATTAATTCAATTTTTCATTCACCTTTAATTTATTCAATTTCAATTTATATCGATTTGGAGCTTGATTTCCCAAAATATCAATTTATAACACTTAACAAAAATTTCCAACAATATTCAAGTTTAAATCCAAATTCTAAATATGATTCAATTCCAAACTCGATTTCAAAATATAATTTTTTTATATCACTTTTACTTAGTAATATTCAAAGCTCGAATTAAGGTTAAATCTTTAAACAAATCAATTTTCGACATTCAATCGTATCCAGTTTCAAATTTCAAAGTCTCAACTTGATTATTTAACAAAATTCCTTTAACCAAAATTTATTTCAACATTCCAAACTCAATTTTTTCGATAAATTCAATTTCTATAAATCGATTTCTATTTATAACTTTTAAATCAAAACATTTAAATGAATTTCAAATCGACGATTTCAAAAATTATTAATTTACCCAATTCGGTGTCCGTATATAATTTTCAATCCTATGGCCAAGTAGTTATTTATTTCAATTGAATGTCAGGGATGAATATATATATATATATATATATATATATATATATATATATATATCACTTAAATCAATCATAGTGGCATATGTATGCATAGCAGGTTATATATAAGCAAAAAAGCATCCAAACATTTAAATATCAACTAATAGCATTCATCGAAATAAATCATCCAATAGACAGTACAATTCATAGCAATTTCACAGTTACCAATGTCAGGTAATTTAATCGCAGTTAAATTTTTAATTTCAATTTATCTGTCAATTTAATTTCAACGGTTAATTCAAATGACTATCTATATGACAATTAAATTTCATCAACAACGAAAAATAAAATCATAACACTTCATTATGTCAAATTTAACTAGCATAAAGATATTTAGTACGGTGTGAGCGTTATAAAACACTCACTTTGATTTTTTTCGATTTTAAATCAAATCGAACGACGTTCGATTTAACTCAAAATTTTCTCTAGCTCCAAATGATTCCAGTCCAGTTACAATGCGTAGTGCTCGACAAAACAATTGCAACGCAATTCGTTTCATGCAATTCCGACCTCGTATCAAAAAGTTATACGCCGTTAAGCATTATACGATTTTAATATAGATTAAATTCACAATTTTCTTTTAATATTTTATACCCACGTCTACATCTGGCCGTTAGATTTAGCCTCTCCACATCAGGCCGTTCGGCCCTTCTTCTCCCCCTACGTGAAAAACACGTACTACGAAACCCAAACCGCCCCTTAAAACCCTAATAGCCTCCACCACCACGTCGACTTCTGCTCCGATCAGGGATCACCATTTCATGCGCCCCTCCATGCTATGCTCACGGCCAGAGAGCGGCTCCACCTACTGCCACCTTCGATGAGAAAAATGCCCTACAACGCACGACTTTTGAATGCAATTTGTCGTTAACCGGCGACGTATCTACCGATCATAGCCGTTGGATCTGTAGATCTCGTGACGCTCTACAATTCTCTAGTAAAGATTTTGATAAATGTCGATAGATTGGAAGGTAATTGGGGGAGATTGAAGTGAATTTTAGGCCATTGGTATATTCACTGGCCGCTAGGTTTAATTTTAGTTAGGGTTTTCAAATGAATGGAAGAGGGGTCCTTTTATAGAATTTAAACGAAAATCACTATTCACTTCTAAATTTTAACTCCAAATCTCGCGCGGTGACCAGCGTTTCTAGGGTTTATCCCACGTTCCGGACACAATGGAATAGGTTTCAAAAGCTAATTCGATCATCTGTGCGAGATACGACAATAAACGATCGATTTAAAATTAAATATGTTAAACGAATTTCTACGCGTTTTGGCTCGCCCCGGACAAACGGTATATCCGATTGACACAAAATTTGAAATCTTACAATAATATCATGTTACGGATCCGATGAAAGTGGTTTCGTCGAAATCCGAGATCGTTTGAAAAATGACTATTTTAACTCGCCAAATTAATATTAAAACAATTTCAACGCCCTACAACGGTCAACCGACAACTCCAGTTGCTACGAAAATTGAAATCCGATAATAACTAACTATTACGGATACAATGGAACTAGTTTCGTCCAATTCTGAGACTGTTCGAAAATTGGCTATTTTTCAGTCGATAATTAAATATTAAAATATTCAATTTTCACAAATTTACTTTTAATTCGATTTTAAAAGTTCTATAACCTCATTCTAACTTTAATATGATAACATAAAATTTTACAAATCATTTTTAATCATATTAAACCCGTTATTCAATTATCCAATAAATTCCAATTTTTTTAAAATTTATTAACTCTATTTATAATCCCGATATAACTTACATTCACTTTGGAAACCAATTTGAATCATATTAAATCAAATTATAATCTCTGCTTAGTGTTGGCCAAAATAGTGTAATCGATTGTTGGATCCTTGCATATACACAATTGCATAGAGAACTCATAAGAAAATTTCTTCCATAAATAGATTGTCTTTTCACGCTATTGTCGATACCATTTAGCGGTGGATCCTTGAAGTCTACCGGAAACAGTCTACATCGAATGGCTCCAGAAGCATTATACAGGTCCATTTGGCTATCAAAAGCCATCAACTGATCAAGGGCCCGTAGTTCCATGGAATTTCAGAGTTGGGATCTTTACAAAGGATGGGATGGCTGTAGACATGATTTCGTCTATGAAAGTTGCCATTCATTCGTTGTCATTTGCACCTTCATCCAAAGTCCTCTTCCCCTTAGCATTCAGCATGTCCTTAATTGCATTTTATGCTGCAATGTTCAGACGAGCTTCAGCATCGTGATAATTTTTCTGATTTGGATTATACTCCTTTGATGTTGAGCTTCAAGACTGCTTGAGTGATTTTTCCAAGACATTTCTTTGATGATCGAATTTAGTTAGAGGACGCTCTTTTTTTTTTAATATGTCAAGTCAATTTTTCTCGTCTTCATTTGTATGAGCTTTCAAATTTCTTCTGGGAGTGAGCACCTCATCTTCATTCGTTGGTTTTGTTGTCTTGGAGGATTTTTGAGACAAGATTACTTTGTTTAGCACCTGCATTTCGAACAACTGTTGTTCCAAGTGCTTTATTTTAGTAGCATCATCGTTCTGTTAAGCTGGGTTCGATGGTTGCCCTTGCATAACTCCCTTATATTGAAAGTTGTGTTACATTTTCGTCTAAGGTTATGGTGTGCATAGCCACTTCATCCATTCGACTGTGCTTTTTGGATTTCATTTTCTTACATCAAGTTAGACGATCCATAATTAATCTATTAGATAATTAAAAGGTCGGAGTTTCGAGCCATCCATCTAGCGCCAAAGATGATAATAACAAAACATGTCAACATGCCTAAAGCTATGTAATTAACAAGAAATATTGTTTACATTTCAAAAAGAAGATTATCCAAACCAATCACTCCACTCGAAACCACTTTTCGATTGAGTTGATTTGGATAAATGGCTTTTGGGGGTTGGTCTTATGAGAATATTAATGGCGGTTAATAGATCCAATCATTTGAAAGAATCTCTTTCGAAATCTCTTTTCCGAGCGAGTCAAACGTGATTTGTTAACGTTGAAAAGTGTACGCTAACACCCTGGTGTAAGTAGTAATCAAGTGAAAGCACCACCCTTTAGTACGGAAACTTAAAATAAGGAGAAAATAGGAGGAAATAATAAAGAGACAACGGTTTTTACAGTGGTTCGGCGCAAAGTCAAGCCTATGTCCACCTATTCTTTTCTATCACCGATTTCATTACAATTTTTACAATCATCCTTCATATTCAACACCAATACAACAAACAGTTGGAACTTTGATGATGAATTGCTTTCTGGATTCATGTTGAATGTATTTGATCGCTTCTCTCGGCTCTTTGAAGTGTTGTTGAAGTCATGAGAGCAGCAGAGTCTCCGATCTTCAAAGTCCAGAAAAGTGCCGGGAAAAAAGTCCCCCTTTCAGTGTGGAATAGCTGGGGTATTTATATGAGAACGTTAGGTCGTAAGATCGTTAGGTCGTTAGGTCTTAGGTCGTTAGGTTTTAGGTCGTTAGATCTTAGGTCGTTAGGTCTTAGGTCTTAGGTCTTAGGTCTTAGGTCATTAGGTCTTAGGTCGTTAGGTCTTAGGTTTTAGGACGTTAGGTCTTAGGTCTTAGGTATTAGGTCATTAGGTCTCAGGTCGTTAGATCTTAGGTCGTTAGGACTTAGGTTTTAGGTCGTTAGGTCTTAGGTCTTAGGTCGTTAGGTCTTAGGTCTTAGGTAGTTATGTCTTAGGTCGTTAGGTCTTAGGTCGTTAGGTCTTAGGTTTTAGGTCGTTAGGTCTTAGGTCTTAGGTCTTAGGTGGTTAGGTCTTAGGTCGTTAGGTCTTAGGTTTTAGGTCGTTAGGTCTGTGAATGGCTATGGAACTTGGAGCTATCAGGATGGTTGAGTCACCGTTCAGAAAAAAGGTGGAATAACACTTTCCCTTCAAAACATGCCTTGCGATAGGAAGGTTTTTTTTGTAATGGTATAAGCTGGATGTTCACATCCTGTTGACGACAAAGCCGGATGTTCATATCCTGTTGATGACCTGCAAAGAGATTGATAGTTTTATATGACCTCAAATGACGACCGTTCGGGATCAAGCCATTTGAGGTGAAATGCGACCGTTCGCGATCAAATGCCTTACCTCGAATGACGGCCGTTCGGGATCGAGCCATTTGAGGCAAAGTGTGACCGTTCGCGATCAAGAGCCTGACCTCAAATGACGACCATTCAGGATCTAGTCATTTGAGGTGAAGTGCGACCGTTTGCGATCATATGCTTAACCACAAATGACGACCGTTCGGGATCGTGTCATTTGAGGTGAAGTGTGACCATTCATGGTGAAGTGCTTCACCTCAAATGATGACCGTTCGGGATCGAGTCATTTGAGGTGAAGTGTGACCGTTCGTGGTCAGGGTACCCTTCGAGGCGAATTGTGACCGTTCGAGGTAGGGTGCCGTTCGAGGCGAATTGTGACCGTTCGAGGTGGGGTGCCTGTTCGAGGCGAGTTGTGACCGTTCGAGGTCGGGTGCCTGTTCGAGGCGAGTAAGTGTTCCCGGGGGGCTTTGTATTATCGATGCCTCACGTTCGAGTTAGTTCTTGGAGCGTTTGTATGCTTGTTCGAGGCGAATAAGTGTGCCCGGGAGGGCTTAGTATTATGGATGCCAGGTTCACATTCGGGTGAGTTCCTGGATCGTTTGCCAAGGTGAGTTACTGTCATTCCAGAGCATGCTTTAGGACCGTTCGCGACCCCATACATGTGTAAGTAGCTTAGCCATCTCAGAGCATGCCTAAGGACCGTTCGTGACCCCGTACATGTGTAAGAAGCTTAGCCATCTCAAAGAATGCCTAAGGACCGTTCGTGAACCCGTACATGTGTAAGAAGCTTAACCATCTCAGAGAATGCCTAAGGACCGTTCGTGATCCCGTACATGTGTAAGAAGCTTAGCCATCTCAGAGCATGCCTAAGGACCGTTCGTGACCCCATACATGTCTAAGTGACTTAGCCTTTTTAGATTTATCAAAATTCAATATTCATCCAACTGAAGAGTTTTAAGACAAAAAATTGCCTGACAAAGTCAAATCCAAACATCAGAAGTAAAACACAAAAGCAGGGTAGTTATGTCCGAGTGCAAACACCTACATCGATACGATTTATAGTTGTATCAGAGCATGCCTTGCGATCGTTCGCGGTCCCATACATGTGTGAACAACCTAGTTGTGTCGATATAGAATTTTCCACTCATTCGTCATAATCGCAATTATTTGATAATACGCTGACGCCTGGATCCTGGGCCGTCTTTAGTTGGTGCAGGTGGTGGTCGTTCTTGTTCCACCGTTGCGATCCTCCTTTTCACATATTGTGATAGCAAACCATCCCGGATGTGCCCCTCAACTTCGTCTTTCAAGTGTCTGCATTCATTTGTGTTATGACCATTCAACTCATGGAATGAGCAATACTTGTCCGACTTTCTCTCGTTGTTAGTTGGATCTATCCTTATCGGCTTTCGATAAGGAACCTGTCACTTGGTGTCTTGGTAGACCCGCTCCAAAGTCTCATTCAACTACGTATATGAGATGAATCTTGGTTCCCTTCGTGGTCGTACTGATCTATCGTTGTTATCCTTGGCCTTTCGTTTACCTTTGCTAGATTCTACACCCTTCTCAGGAGGATTTCCACCTTTGATTAGATAAATGTCGATTCCTTCTCCTTCTTCTCTTTCGGCTTTTGCATCCTCTGACCGTAAGAATCCTTCAGCCTCATGATAGAATTCCCCTAGATCCATGGAGGGATCTCTTGTCAAAGAGTTCTTGAATTATGTACTATCAGTTATGCCCCACACAGCTGCCATCAAGACCATGGATGGATCTGGTCATCCACCGATGCTGCGGCTGCATTGAACTGTGTCAAAAAACTTCTCAAAGATTCCCCAGCTTTCTGTTTCAATGCTGCCAAGCTCATCACATTTTTGGGTCTCGAAATGTGTACCCTGAATTGCCTCATAAACCTTTCAGTCAAATCACTCCACGTTCCGATAGATCCACTCTCCAGCTGTCTAAACCAAAGTGCCGCAATATCTGTCAAGTACAATGGAAAGCACTGGGCCATAACTTCCTTTGATGCCCCCACCACATCCATATGCCTCTTATACTTTGTCAGATGAACTATAGGGTCTGTCCTTCCATTATACACATCCAACAATGGTAGCATAAAGTCCAGTGGGTTCTTAGCTCGCCTGATTGTTGTGGTAAAAGGACTCCTATTCACATCCTCCAAATCCTTGTTTACCAAGCTACCTCTCATAGCTCTTTTGTCCATTTCTACCAATATGTCCATGTCTCCTAGTTGTAGTCCTCGTCCATTGCCTTCGGCCTGCCTCTCGAGTTCACGAGGGAATTCTGGAATCTGTTCTCCTGGTTGAGCTCCTATTCCTCTGTTAATGCCATGTTGCTCGAATCCACCAGATGTTTTTCTCGGTATTGGGTCAGTGTGCTCTAGATGAGTGCCCCCTAGCTCTGGTGCCACCTCAGATAGTCTTGCTCTGTTCTGAACTCCAGTCGCTCCTTGATTTTGCGCTCCAAGTTGCCCAATCTGCTGAAACAAATTCTGGATCAACTCCACTTGCCTTTTCATCATTGTTTCCATCTCATCCTTGGTGATGAAGACTGAAGTTTGGCTCTCTTCTGAGAAAGCCCCATGACTCCCTTCGTGCTGACTTCTTTCTGGTCTCTGTTTTCTACTTGTTTTCCTTCCTGAAGCCATAATCTCGGATAGACTTCTGGTTCTTAAAGAGAGTCTCTCAACAAATCTTTACGAAGCAAAGATGAAAGCGCTCCTGATTTCAATTCTTAGCGAAAGCACCAAAAATGTTAACGTTGGAAAGTGTACGCTAACACTCCGGTGTAAGTAGAAATCAAGTGAAAGCACCACCCGTTAGTACGGGAACTGAAAATAAGGAGAAAATAGCAGGAAATAATAAAGAGACAACGGTTTTTATATTGGTTCGGCTCAAAGTCAAGCCTACGTCAACTTAATCTTTTCTATCACCGATTTCTTTACAAGTTTTACAATCATCCTTCATATTCAACACCAATACAACAAACAATTAGAACTTTGATGATGAATTGCTTTCTGGATTCATGTTGAATGCATTTGATCGCTTCTCTTGGCTCTTTGAAGTGTTGTTGGTAGTTGAAGCGTTGTTGAAGTTGTGAGAGCAGCAGAGTCTCCGAGCTTCAAAGTATAGGAAAGTCTGGGGAAAAAAGTCCCCCTTTCTGTGTGGAATAGCTGGGGTATTTATAGAAGAACGTTAGGTCGTTAGATCGTTAGGTCGTTAGGTCTTAGGTCTTAGGTTGTTAGGTTTTAGATCCTTTGGTCTTAGGTCTTAGGTCGTTAGGTCTCAGGTCTTAAGTTTAGGTCTTAGGTCGTTAGGTCTTAGGTTTTAGGTCATTAGGTCTTAGGTCTTTAGGTCATTAGGTCTTAGGTCGTTAGGTCTTAGATTTTAGGTCGTTAGGTCTTAGGTCTTAGGTCTTAGGTTGTTAGGTCTTAGGTTATAGGTCTTAGGTCGTTAGGTCTTAGGTCGTTAGGTCTTAGGTCATCAGGTCTTAGGTTTTAGGTCGTTAGATCTTACGTCTTAGGTCTTAGGTCGTTAGGTCTTAGGTCGTTAGGTCTTAGGTTTTAGGTCGTTAGGTCTGTGATGGCTATGCTGCTCGGAGTTATCAGGATGGTTGAGTCACCATTCAGAAAAAAGGAGGAATAACATGATTGTTTCCACCTAACATTCAATACCTTCGACTGTGTCGTAAGGGCCATTTTGCCTTTAAGGAGAAGTGACTTCTTTCGACATCATTGATTGAACTCCTTCGAAAGGAGTTGTATGCATCGTTGTGTGTGTATAACTTTCGAAGGGATTCATCCATATAATATTACTTGTCACTGCACATCATATCCCTTTTGAAACGCCCCTTTCGTCTAAGTCGAAAGGGGTTTAGCTCTTTTTAATTCGATCTAAAGTGCAATATCCAAGCTCTATGTCATATGTGCCATGGGATATCATCTTGGGTAACATAAGTTCTATGAACTTATTAAGATCGGAACACCATCATCATCTTTGTTTATCTTTAAATATCATTAAACATGATGATGATGATGTGATTTGCATACATATTATCCAAAATTTACCCCATGGCATCGTATAATACAAAAAGGAATTAAGAAGATAAGCTAGCAATATGTGCAATGGATCATTAGACAAGCTAAAGATCAAAATGATCTCCCTCGTGAACAAAATCTATATTAACTTATGTGCTTCCTCTTTGAACATTAATCAAAATTTAGCAAAAAGTAAGAAAGCTTCTCCCTAAATTGATTTAGGGTTACAAAGATGTATTTTTGCTAAGAAGTAAGAGAATGTTTTAGGATTCCCAAAAATTCAACCCCCAAAATCGGACCCCTAGGGTCGTATATATAGATGTAGATTGGCCTCCTTTCGCGCTCATCCTTCTGATTCAGTCGAAAGGACTTCCTCCAATCTTCGCATGAATCCCTTTTACATGTCGAAAGGTCTTTTTTAACTTCCTACGTGCGTGCTTTCGATGTTTTCAAAAGACTTTCCTTTCGAGCATTCCTCGTTCATCCTTGCACCTCATATCTTTTTATTCCTAAATCTTCCAACCAAGTCGAAAGAGTATCCTTGACTACCTATCGCTGCCGTTAGGGTCTGTGCCTCTTTTTCTTTGCTTTTTAATGGACTTCTTTTGACTTGGTCAAAAGGAAGATAGAAACGATCTTCACTTTGTGTTGCTATACTATTGCAAGTGAGAAAGGAGTTTAGCCTTCACATTTCTTCGAAAGGGATAGAGCGCGACATTTGAGTTTTAACAAAAAAGACCTTTAGCCTTCTGGGTGGATTTTCATCATGTTTCGAAAGTTTCCAACCATTTCGAAAGGCTTGTCCTTGCTTTCGAAAAGTGTATCGGAATAAATTCTTCGAGTGGTAAATTGACAAAGTCGAAACCTTCTATTTTGAGGGAATTGGTTCACATGTGCATGTCATTCGTTCAATACCTTCAAAAGGTGTTTAGAAATCATTCCTGGTTTTCTTATATACGCGAACCCATTCATGTCGAAAGGTCTTAGTAAGGTGGAAGGATAACTTTGCCTTCTTCTTTCTTCTTTTTGAAAGCTTTTGTCCAATTTTTCATTTGTAATGACATCTGGTGCTTGCGACTCCTTCGAAAGCCATTTCAATACCTTCGAAACAGTCTCCTTGGAACCTTGGCAAAACCAATGCCTTTAATTGTAGTAGAGATTTGCACTTTTATAAGCCTTCTTTCATACTTTTTTCTTAAGTGGTTTTTATGGTTAACACAAGTGATAAATAATTATCAATACAAAATGTCATAAAACATTAACTCCCAAAACATTGAGCTCTGAATAAATATCTGATATAACAGTCTCATATACAAAAACTTGCTTGTCATGTACTACTAAAATATCAAGTATATGTATCTCAGAATATTGATGCCATGCTTCAAATATGCTCAAGCTGCGCATCCTGATCGCGTATCAATAAAAGCTCCAGACTCTCTAACTACTCAATCGAGTGCTTGAGAGTTGTCATGACTTGAGAAAACAAAGAAAAAACACAGGTCATACATAAAACATGGTGTAAGGGGAACTATCTCAAAATAATGTATACCAAAACTATATACAAATAAACAAAAACAACTGAATCACAACCGGCCCTTTCCACAAATGTGGCACAGGGGCAATCCGGACTGTCCATAAACAAGTATAGTAAACCCACCAAAAGATGACTTGTATAATCAACGAATATAATGTGCTTGAACCCGCTCTTCTCCTATAATCAACGAGTCGATACAACTTGTATAATGTGTCTGAAACGTAAATACCATACTATGATAAATGTAACTCAGCATACAAAAGTATGGTGATCATAATATAAGTCTATCACTAAGTACAAAATAATAGTAAATGCAATATTAACAGCAACAACCAACTAATAACAGGCACAACATAACAATTGTAGATAACTAAGGAATAGAAATCAATATCTGTTATTACTGATGGGTGGAGTCAATTGTGGATACCCATCGCGGTCCAACAATTCGATATAAATAGAGCCAGTACATTAACTTATTCAGACATTTGTCCTGATCCAATAATAGTAAATAGTGTCAGTACACCAACGTACCTAGACATCTATCTCAATCTTATAATAAATAGAGTCGGCACATTAATGTATCTAGAGATTTATCTCAATCTTATAACAGGTAGAGTCAGCACACAAACGTACCAGTACGTCTACCACGATTGCATAATAAATAGAGCTTAACGTACCCAAGTGTCTATTAGGATCCAATAATAAATACAGTCAGCACACTAATTTACCCAGCCATCCACCCGGAGATCTATCTCGATCTAAAAATAATTAGAGTCGGCATACTAACATAACCAAACATCTACCATGATCCTATACTAAATAGAGCCAACACACTAATGTACTCGGACATCTATCAAGAACCAATAATAGGCATGACTACAATATATGGCTCGTACGATGTATGATCACTAATGTAAAATCAATATTGTGCAGAGTCACTAATATAAAATTGATATAATTTACCTAACTATACATACATTAGGGTGAACCCACGAAGTTAGGAATTTACTCCATTCGATCGTACACGCTTGTCAGACGTGATCGTGCGAATAATCGGCTTATCCACTACACCAATCAGCCCATTTTGTCACAATTTTCTGCTTCTAAATTGTAACAGTATTAACCGTTACAAATGTCTCACAATTATTTCTGTTGTAAAAGTTTGTCACGGTTATTACCGTGACTATATCTAGTAAATTCGTGAATAATTAAAAGTACCACGGATATAATTGTAATTTTACCTTCTACGGTTGCTTATCCTATTTCTCACGCATAAATTTCGTCGTTTCCGTATATTTGCTCCTTTGTTGGGTTATTGCCCTTGCGATTTGTTCTACCACCGCCTCCGCCATTCTGTTACCGTCTTCATCATTTATTCTCCACCAATTTGATGATGATAAAGGAAGATTAGGGCCTGTGTTCTATTTCGACGCTCAATTGGAAAAGCAAGTTTGGTATGTATCATGATTTTCCAATTTTGTTGTATTTCGAAATTTACTTCCCATATCATGCTTTCACTTGGTTAAAAATTGGTCCTACTGATTGATGTTGATGATGAATTATTTTTTGGTCTATGTTTTCTCATGCACTTTTTTAGTTCAACCATACTTTGAGATAAATAGATTGTCTTTTTGAATTGTTTTTTATTTTTGAAATTTAACATCTAGACGGAATCTTTGGTTTCTCCTAATATTTTGTTGTGAAATCTGGGATTGGAATAAGTATTTTGTTATCATAAATTTCAGCCTGACCAAACATAAGACTAAATTGAGGTTTTAGTTGGCACTCGAATCAAAGTTGATAGACCAAAATGTAATTAAAGATATTATATTTGAAACAAGATTAAAATCATTGTTAAACAAGTGAATTTGTTGAATTTTACAGTAGTATGGGGTAAATTGGGCAACAATACTTTCACAAAACTAATGAATTCAAAGTTTGTCTATAACTGTATTTCAATACGATTTTACTATTTGTTTCAATTTTTTAACTCATAATGGAAGATGACCACTATTATTTCTACGATACATCTTAAACTGATGAAATGTCAGTTTCATGAGAACATCTACTAATGGTCTGCGTAAATTTCTGTTCACTTGTCCGAAGCTAACAACGGTTGATTTTCATTATTGTGAGGATCGCTTATGCAGTCCGAAACTGAAAGAAAAAGTAATTAACATTTTAAGTTTGTACATTTTGTTGATTAAAAGCTAAGGTTATACTTCACTTTAAGTTATGAATATGGATAAGGAGGCAAGATAGTATTGTTCTTGGTATGTACTTGGGAACAGTTGCTTTATGCATGTGCAAATTGGGTGAATGGAGTACTCTATGTTGATTTTCATTTCTCTACTTCTTGAATCTTGCATTAGAAGGTCTGCATCCCTTCTATTTCTTCTGTAATTAACTTAATATTGAATCCACTGAAGCTAGGCACTATTCAAGAAACAAAAGTTTAGACAATATAGTTATGATTACAGAGATAATAACACAATGAGTGAACTTTTAATTAGTTGTCTTTTTTGTATATTTTAACATTTAATTTTTTTCAGAATGTTAGAAGTTGCAATTTAAAGTAACTATTGTAACTTACTTGAAAAGTTCAGTTTCTAAGCATGTAAACTTATATATACTAAGAAAGAAAACTATTAATTATATCAGTTTCAAGAACATTCAGTTTTTATTATGTTCTAATTATCTAGTGTATTGTCAAATTAGGAACATCGTTGGACTTAAATATTGAAAAGATATTTATTTCCCTTAATTATATTATAACTATCTAATTACATTTCAACTAATCATAATCTCTTGTTTATTTTACTTTTTAGGAGCTAATCTAAGTGTGAGATTTCGAATCTTTTCTCTTTTCTAAAAATGATAGAATTAGAAGTCTATTTCTTTTCTTCTTCTCTTTCTTTGTGTATGATTTATTCTTTATTTGTTTAGTGATTTTCTTTTGTTCTGTTTTTAATTTGCAAGTAATAATATTATTTTAAAAGTAGTGTCGGGATATATATATGGGAAGTGCTATGATATTGTAGAACCTAAAAAAGGAATAGCTGAGTAAGACTATGAAAATTACTAGGAAGACCAAATGGTATGTATTAATTTACTATCACTGCCTTCTTATCAATCTTACGTCTATCTTGGGCAAGTTCAAGGAAATTTGACAATTTTATAGCAGTTTCAACCCTATAGTTATGCTGACAGCTTAATAGTGGCTAAAACTTTGAGAATCAACAGCACAAAAAATTTAGCACGCAATGCAAATTATATTAGTAAAATCGTCTTCAAGTTATAAGAGCTAAAAAAAATATTATACCAAAATATGATCCTTATTCATTTACGATTTGGTCCTTGATTAAATAGAAAGTAGAAACTTAAGCATTAGCCTATTTTGAGATTCCAAAATGTCACACTCCTTTAGTTAGTTTCTAATTTACTCATTTGATTTTACAATTCTTTTTGGCCAGTTATGGTGAGCAGCTGTCATGGCTATTGTTAACCCCGCCTCGGCCATGACTCGACGACTCAAGAAAGATACCGACCTAACTGCATAAAACAGGAATGCCGACCTAAGACTTGATGGATACCGACCTAAGATAGCTACCGACCTAACATGGGTATCGGCCTAATGCCTTAAAGGTTGCCGACTTAACAAGGATACCGACTTAAGATTTGAGGGGATACCAACTCAAGGCTTAGGTAGGTTACCGATCTAACATGGATGCTGGCCTAAGGTAAATGCCGATCTAACTATCCAAGGAGGTTGCCGCCCTAACTGCTCAGGACAGGGACAAAATCACGAACTATACTTGAGTCGCGACCGACTTACGGCCTATGTTAGGTCGTTCACGACCCAAGCAAAGGAAGGCAAGTCCGATGCAGCTACTTAGCATGCGGCCTCTTAAATCGTACACGGTTCATGACTTATGATATATCCAGAGTTCAGCAAGGATGCCTTTCCGAAGTCTCGACCCAGCATTTAGGTCGCAGCCGAGCCACGACTTAGTTTAAGTCGTCCGCGACCCAACTTAGGACGGTTATGATTTAGGACTTGATAATGTTTACTGCCCAGAATTCTCTATAAATACATTGCCATCTCCAACTTTCAAGGGACTTTTGGACAATCTCTTCAAGCATCGATACTCTGCCGGTTTCTAAACCAACTCCATACTTGAAGTTTCGAAGAACACTACAAGCTACTTTGAAAGACTTTCACACATCCGACATGAATTCGAAGATTTTCATCTACATCAAAGCTTAAGCTACTTGCTCAAAGTGTTTTGTAACTAGAGAGATTTGTACTTGAAGAGCATTGTATTGTTTTGTAACAAGATCAGTAATAAAGATACCTAAGTGGACGTAGGCTACTCCTTAAGCCGAACCACTATAAAATCGCTGTCTCTTACTGTATTTTCTGTTATCTTAGCTGATATTCTGTTCCCGAACCATCGGGTGGTGCTTTCACACTCACATTTCACGCACCGGGGTGTTAGCATTCGATTTTTAGCGTTAACATTTTTGGTGCTTTCACTGAGAATTGAACTCAGGATACTTCCATCATTGCTCTGCAAAAGTTCATGGAAAGGATTTGTTTTAAAACCAGAAGTTCATTGGAAATAATGGCTCCTGGGAGAAAACAAAGTTCTGTAAGATCCGACAATGTTCAAGAGAATACTGCTACCTCTCCTCCTTCAAGTCAAGCAGCTCCAACTGTTGGAGTTACGCGAGCAGAGTTAGACGCCGTAGTTTTGGGGTTGAATCAACAATTGAATGCTCAAAATGCACAGTTCGAAGCCCAGAATGCCCTGATCTTAAGTAAGTTGAATGATCTACTTGGGGCAAACCGTCAACCGGGTAATAATGATGGAAACCCTACTGTGGGAGTTCAAGATGTTGAAGGGAATATTTCTCAAAGAGCCGCGGACCTTGTGGAAAGGACACTTCCCCAAGCTGGAAGATCAGGGCCGCAATCGACCCTCCGTTAACGATTTTCAAGACAGAATTCAGAGAGAGTGGCTGATGTTTGTCCTCCGGAGCCTCTAAATGATGAAGAGTATTTTTCGGGTATGGTTCGTCAAATCATGAAGGAAAATATGCGAAGAGATGAAGATGAGAAGGAGTGGGGTTTTCCTCCAAGCAAAACTCCATTTACTGAAAAGATCTTGAAGGCAGAGTTCCCGAGGAAATTCGTTCCCCCTACTATTCCGGCTTATAAGGGGATGGGTGATCCTAATGAGTTTCTATATAAGTACGACTGGCATATGACAGGTGCCAGAGCGTCTGATGAAATCAAATATCGATATTTCCCGGTATATCTGGAAGGTGTGGCTCTATTGGGGTTTACAAAGCTGCCGGTCAGATCCATTGATCAGTTCTCCGATTTGACCAGGAAATTCAAGGAGCAGTTTCGATTGTATGCTTCAAAAGCAAAGGATATAATGCCGCTGTCAAGTATAGAGCAAAATCCAGGAGAGTCCATCAGATCATTTTTGAATCGTTTTAACATAGCATTGGCTGAGGTAGATAATGCTGAGCCACGCATGGTCCCAACATACTTGATGAGGGCGATTGACAAATCGAGTGAATTTGGAAAATGGTTGAAAATGAAAGAACCAAACTCACTTGACAAATTCTACAAGAAAGCGGATGAATTCATGCGCTTGGAGAGCCTCCAAACACCGGCTAAGGTGGTTTTTGTTTTTGTTTTAGAAAGTGATGCGCCTTTAAAGCAACAAAAGACTTCCACAAATGATATTGTATTCAGTGCCAGAGATTCTTTGGGTATCGGGCTCCTACCATAGATCCTTTGGTCATATCCGCCGGTATTGGGCCGGCTACTGTGAGAAGAGTTCTAGTTGATTGTAGAGCTTCATGCAACATCCTCTTCAAGAAGACCTTTGATCAAATGAAAATTCCAATGGCTGACGTTCAAGCTTCATCACTTAAGATTGCTTGGTTTGCTGGAGAAACCAAACAGCCGATTGGGACCATAGATTTGTTTGTAGAACTTGGAAAAGGACTGAGGAAGGTGGCTCGAAAGCAAACCTTTATAATTGTTGAAGAATTCTCTGCCTACAATGCCTTTTTAGGCCGACCAACTCTTGCTGCATTCAAAGCTGTTCTTGCTCCATGGTGTCTGACTATAAAATTCCCCATGGATAATGGAGTTGGCGTGATTAAAGGAGACCAAGATGTGGGGAGAGAATGTTATCTTACAGAGTTGCGTGAACCAAGGAAAGAGAGATAGGAAAAGGTGCGGCGGCTCCAGCCCGCATCAAATAACCAACCTTGTAGCAATTACAGGGTGGACCCTGCACTGGTGAATGTAGTGGCGCACGAAGAGAGATTGATCCAAGGAAAGCCAGTGCTGGGGAGAAAAGGATAGTACCGGTAGAGGTAACGGTGCCGGTACCCGTTGACCCAAAGGACCCAAACAAAGTGCTGAATGTGGGTTCACAACTCAACACAACAGTTCAGAATGTTCTGATTTCATTTTTGAAGGCAAATTTGGATGTATTCGCTTGTACTCATGCTGACATGTGTGGAATATCTCCAGAGATTGCGGTACACACTCTGAACATTGATCCAAGGTTTGCACCCGTGAAACAGAAGAGAAGAACTCAGAGTCCTGAGAGGACAGTAGCGTTGAAGGAAGAAGTGGATCGGCTCATGGAGAACGGTTTCGTCAGAGAATCTACTTATCCAAATTGGGTATCAGATCCAGTGCTGGTTAAAAAAGCTAACGGGAAATGGAGAGTATGCATTGACTTTTTGGATTTGAACAAAGCCTGTCCCAAAGACTGTTTCCCGCTGCCCAGGATCGATCTGTTGGTGGATAGGACAGCGGGGCATGAATTGTTATCTTTTATGGATGCATACTCCGGGTATAACCAGATTATGATGCATGAGCCAGATCAAGAGGACACAAGCTTCAACACAGATGTTGGACTCTACTGCTACAAGGTCATGCCTTTCGGACTCAAGAATGCAGGGGCAACTTACCAAAGGCTTGTTAATGCCATGTTTAAATAGCAGATTGGCAAGACAATGGAAGTTTATGTTGATGATATGCTAGTGAAGTCTAAGAAAGCAATGGACCACATGGATCACTTGGCAGAGATGTTCGCAGTACTCCGAAAATACAGAATTAAGCTTAATCCCTTGAAATGTTCATTTGGAGTGGAGTCCGGAAAGTTTTTGGGTTTCATTGTGAGCGCTAGGGGCATTGAAGCTAATCCTGCTTAGATCACTGCCCTAAGCGAGGTCAAAGCTCCTAGAACGAAGGAGTTGCAAAGTCTCAATGGAAAGGTTGTTGCCTTGAGTCGGTTCATTTCAAAAGCCACTGACAAATGCATTCCATTCTTTGATGCTCTGAAGAAAGGAAGAAAAAACTTTGAGTGGACTCCTGAATGTCAGAAAGCATTTGATGAGTTGGTTCGTCATATGGAAGTGCCTCCGATACTTCAAAGCCTGACAATGGTGAAGATCTCTTCATATATTTGGCAATTTCATCTCATGCTCTCAGTGCAGTGTTGGTACGGGAAGACGCAAGGATTCAACGCCCAGTCTATTATATCAGCAAAAGATTCACTGGGGCAGAGATGAACTATTCAAGTTTGGAAAAGCTCGCCTATTGTTTGTTGATCGCACCAAGAAAATTGAGGCCGTATTTCCAAGCTCATCCCATCAAAGTCCTCACTGATCAACCTCTAAAGCAAGTCCTATTCCGTCCTGAGACTTCGGGCCGTCATTTGAAATGGAATATTGAACTCAGCCAATATGGCATCACTTATCATCCGCGGAAAGCAATCAATGGACAAGCTTTAGAAGATTTCATCACAGAATGTACGGGTAAAGGTGATAGCAAGGAAGAAGCCACTGATAACATCCCAATCCGATGGAAATTGTATGTCGATGGCGCAAGGAATGATTATTGTTCTGGAGCAGGAGTTGTCCTTTGTTAACGCTAAAATTTAAACGCTAACACCCCGGTGTATGAGTTGCAGTTGTGAAAGCACCACCCGACGACTCGGGAACAGATTACAAGCAGATAATAACAGAAAAGCGGTAAACAACAACAATTTTATAGTGGTTCGGCTTAAGGGTATAGCCTACGTACACTTTAAGTACTTTTATTAATGATCTCGTTACAAGCTGAAACAATTCTTCCCAAATACAATACACTTTGAATTACAAGAGACTTAGAACAAGTAGCTTAAACTTTGATGAAGATGAGAGTTTTCGAATCCATGTTGGATGTATGTCATCTCTTCTTGAAGTTGTTTGTAGCGTTCTTAATGTCTTGAGAGCTTCAAGTGTTGGATTGGATTGGTTTGGAATGCAGCAGAGTAATGACGTTTGAAGAAAATGAGCCAAAAGTCCATTTCTGGTTGGAGCTAGGATCGTATTTATAGGCATTTCTCGGAGTTAGGTCATGACTCGTACATGACTCATGATGAGCCATAACCCGTTCACGACTCATAGTAGGTTGTGGCCGACCTACTGGATTAGCTCACTGCTTGGTCCAAAGCTAGGCTTCCATTTAGATGAATAACACAAGTCCTGAGCCGTTCACGAGTTAACCAGTGCAACCTTCCTTGATGTTAGTATGAGTCGTATGTCGTATCTCATTATAAGTCGTAAACGACTTACCTTTTGAGTCGTAAACTTCTTTAAGTCGTGCCACCCTTAACTAGTAAGATTGTGCAGACCTTAGGTCGTTAGGCCGTAATGTTCTTAGGTTGTGAAGGCCTTAATTCATAGATCCTTATCTCGTAGACTCCTTAACTCGTAGAGGCCTTAAGTCGTAGATCCTTATCTCGTAGACTCCTTAACTCGTAGAGGCCTTAAGTCGTAGATCCTTATCTCGTAGACTCCTTAACTCGTAGAGGAAACTGGGTTAACACTTGCCCCTCGAAGCACATGCCTTAAGTCGTAAGTCGTGTGCTTCGACTCATCATAACCCGGGTGTGCCGATTCGAGTTCCACTTCCCTGAGGTATAAAATGCTTTGGTCGTTCCTCCTATTTCCTTCTTCTCATTACTTACCCCTGAGCTATTTCTGCCATTAACACGTCCTCGAGCTTTCGGAAACAAATTCAACCAGTTCACCCTACCGTTGATACAGTCCCTATAATCCTCATCATCGCATTGCGTAAGTAAATCCGCCGTTCATTTGATTCCGCGATAGCCATTAACTTGCGAATCTGGACTCCTCATTGACAACTTTAATCTAGTTCCTTATACCACGCTTCATCACGATTGTTGCCACGATAGATTGCTGGTGAGCTCGAGGAAGTTTGATTAGGTTTTGGATAATTCGCGAGGAGAAGATAATTAGGCTGTTAGGGGTTTGGAGAAGACGAGATAATAGTTAGTGGGTTCACCGGTTTAGGGGTGAGACGGTTTATGGGTTTAGGAGTGGAGATAAGGTTATTCGACTAGTTGAGGCATGAGTTTTAGGTCGTAACTGAGTTAAGACTTAGAAGAATTCGTATCTTTCTGACTTGAAGTCTTGTTTCTCTTTTATGACTCACGATTCAAAGGACTACTGACTCAAGGCATCAACGACTCAAAAGTGAAGCGACATATCCTGTCTCTCCTCATAATCCTTTAGGTCGTGGACGAGTCAACCAGAGAACCAACGAATTAACTTATCCCGAAGGAAAAATTCTTAACTCGTAGACGAGTCAGCACTTAAGTTGTTGCCGAGTTAGCACTTGAGTCGTTTACGACTTAGTTCTTGAGTCGTCTACGGCTCAGTACTTGCATTTTTTTTTTTAAAACTCTTCTTAGACCTTGAAATGTTGCATGGATTTTGAACTGTTGAACTTTGCTGCATTCTTTTACAGATTACTGTAACTTGTGGGTTAACAATCTGTTTAATATGATATTTACAGAAAATTGGGACGAATATACTGCCATCGACTGCCCACATCAAATGACAGATTAGTTAATAACAGATAATTAACTTAAATAAATTGTGTGAACGAAGTGCTATCGATTTCAAGTAGAATATTAAAGCAACACTAAAATAGTCAATTGAAACTGACCAGCCTGCACTAATATTATGCTTGAACTTTAAATTAACAAGTTTTGAAATTACCGTAGTCGATCAATCGTCGACCAGTTTAATTCCAGTTATATTTACTTGTTATTTTTATCAGTTTTGCACGACACTTCACACTTTTAGGAAACGTGCACCTTCATATTTGAATATCCAGTTGCTTGTGTAGAATGACTTCTCAGGAAGAAGATGCAACAGTTCAGACGGGAGAGGCAACTGTTCTTCCAGCTCCACTAGTTAATCCTCCCGAAAGAGTTCCTACTACACTATCATACAAAGCTTTTCGCCAGCTGTGTGCTCAGTTTGGCATTGCTGAATCAGATGCCATTCTTCCTGAGAGAAGTAACACTGCTGACATAGCACCTTCTGGCTTTGTGACAGTTAACCGACAAATGTGCCTAAGTGGGGGCGTTCCTCCTTTCAATGACTTTTTCCAACAACTTCTTCATCAATTGGCCATTGCTCCATCCCAACTACACCCCAATGGCTACGCCATTCTAATGGGGTTGTGTGTGCTATTTAGGAGAACACTTGATCGACTTCCGAGCTTTGATGAAATTTGTTACTTATGCTACTTTACCCGGACCAAAGATCATCCTTCTATTACTGTTGTGAGAAGCGCCCGAAACCGCAAATTAATTGTTGGCCTTCCTGACACTGCTCACGGGTTTCTAACCCAGTTCTTCTTCGTTCGTTGCCCCCCGGGGTTTTATGCTCTGTGGAGGGAAGGAAGTAAGATCACCCATCCTTGCTTCGTTTGTTATCTGGCCTTTGTGAGACTGACCTGCTAAGTGTTAACTCTGCTTCTTTTTATTTTCAGCGCTGCCTCCTCCCTCTAGGAATCCCAGTCACAAGTCGACTTTTGAGAGGCTTAAGGCCGTGCCGGTTGAGGAGAGAGATATTCAATTTCTGTTGAAAGATGAATTTTTGCATCAGTACGGACTTTTGCATACTTCTCGTTCTACGCGTCCTCATGAAATTCCAGACTCCCCAGCTAGAGTGTTGGATGCCTCAGTTTCTACTAGCACATCCATATCTAAAGGGCCTACTCCTGAGGCTTCGCTAGTGAAGTGTTCCACTTCTGTTGATGCTGCGGGGCCATCTGACAAACTTGCCCCGGTTATCGAGGAAGAAGAGCCTCAGGGATCTTCCCATCATTCACAAGAATCTGGTGAAAAAGCTGAGAAATCCAGTCCTGTTAAGCAGAGCAGGGATGATACTTTCGAAGGACCGAGCGACCTTTTTGCTACTTCACAAGAGATCTTTAAAGAAGATCCTATCACTGCCGGGGTTTCTTCTTCAGTAGTTGAAGCTACTTCTACTTTGCAACAGTCGCCGTCGACTCAAGAGTTGACGCTATCTATTACACCCACAACTACTCCCCAATTAAAGAGTGGTTCGTAGATTGATGCGCGTAGTTTGCACATCACACACACTTAGAATTTCTGGCACTTTTTATGCTCTCTCTTTTTTTACGTTTGAAGGATTCTCAAGTTTTATTTCTTTTTTTTTTAAATTTTAGGTTTACCAATGAGGCGAGGCAGCTCGTACTATGATGACTTTCAGCGATATGGGAAACGCAGCCAGTATGGCTATCAATCCTATCCTCCTGTTCATAGAGAGACTGATGAAGAAAGGGCAGCCCGGAAGGCTCGGGAAAGACGTGATTATGAAGAACGCTTTGGAAGACTAGATAGTCGACATGATTCCTCCCACAGAGAGAGTGACTCCCTTAAACGCAAATCTCATGATGATAGAGGGAAGAGTCACACAACTGATGACTCGAGCAAACGAGCCAAAGTTATTGAGGAGCCAATGCCTGCGCCTTCAGAGAAGATTACTGCTCCTACTTCTTCTCAATCTCCTGCCCCTTCCCCTACTGATATCCAAGCAATCATCAATAGGCCATCTTACCAAGTCGGACCAGGTCCAGCCACTCTTCAACGCCGATTTCCTAATTGGTGTTTAAAAGGAGTTCGCTTTGACCTCGATCTGGTTCCCATAGATAAACGTGCTATGTTACGGAACCTTGATGCAGTCAGAACCGATATTGAGAGGATGTCATCTTGGCAGAAACTCGTTGATGAGCTCCAAAGGGTGAATAGGGCCAATCTCGAAGCTATGCTTACCATGGAGAACGACAAAACTGAATGGCAAAAGATCCTTAAACAGCTTGATGCAGAAATGAGGAGTATTGCCGATTATAATGAGAAACTTGAGGCAGAAGTTGGGAAACTTAAAGAGGAGCTTGCTACTTCTTCCACTTCTTATTCTCAAAGGGAGAGTGTGCTTCTTCAACAGGTGCGGGATGCTCATGCCGCGCAAAGGGATGCTGAGGCCAAGGCTGATAAGTTGGAGCAGATTATAGAGGGCAACCGTACTGATATTACTCAGTTACGAGGACAAACTGGCCTTCAGGCTGCAGAGATTGAAAAATTGAAAGCCCAGTTATCCAAAGTCGAGAGAGAGCGGGATGAGGCTGTTGCGGGTAGAATAATAGCTGAAGAGGCCCATGAAGTTACCAAAGCCGATATTGGCTCGACACTATTTAATTTCTACTTGCAATGTATATTAGGGCGTGGCAGTCTTGCATTCCTGGGCCCCAAGTATGAGATTACCCTGGCCGAAGTGTGGGAGGCCGCACTAGATATGTTTAAAGGGGTCGGGTACACTGAAGAGGAGTTGGAGGTGCACTACTTAGACTTTGAGGCTCGCGCAGCCCTTGCCAGAGGGAAGGAGCAACTCGCCAGATCGCGGGTTGAAATAGTGGGAGAAGAGCATCAAGAAAAAGAAACAAATTTGACTGTTCCTATCCCTCCTTCAACTTCGGCCGATGCTGGCATTATTGGCTCTAGCTCTTATGTACCGATCCCTGCTCAAACTGATACCAGGGCCAAAATTACTCAAGTCACAGATGAATCGCAAGAGAGTGCTGAAGCCCCGGACTATGAAATTGATGTAATAAAGACAACTTCTGCAGGTAATCCCACTGTAAATTTCGCTTAAGTGGATTGCTCATTTATTTCACATGGGTTTAATGAGCTCCTTAACTATTTTCTCAACCTTGATGAGCCTTCATCTCCTCTCTTTACTGACTTTAACCTCTTTTCTTCTACAGAGAAAGTATCAAGCACCGCCCAGATTTCTCCTCCTCCGGTTATCCCTCCTCCGTCTCTCCAGGTGGCTCCTCCTTCTGCTTCTCAGCCTGGGTCGCAAGAGGAACAAATAGAAGCCCTTCACGGTTTAGATGATCCCATCGCTTCGCAAGAGCATAGAGACAAGGGACTTGAGGGAGGTGGGATATCTCTGGAGCGGACCCCTTCTGACGACATAACTTTGTCTAAACTTGCCACTCCGGGAAGTGAGTCTTCCTCAAAGAGGAGGAAAAAACACGGAACGTCAAAGAGGAGGGGGAAGATAATCACTGTTACTGAAGGGGAGCCAAAAGTTGGACCAGCTGCGCCTACCCCTCCTTCTTCCCTTGTGCCAACTGACCGGCCTGAAAAGCTAATCATTCGGCCGGGTAAAGGGTCCAAAGGTAGTAAAAAGAAGTGAACATTTTAGCTTTTTGCCTTTTGTATGTACTGGTCGAGAATTGTGCGGGTACCGGCCCCCGCTTTTCTTTATTTTGAAACCTGTACCTGCATTTCAATTGAATAAAATGATCCTTTGTTTGTACAGACTTCTGTTTGAATGCATTTATTATTCATTTTTGTACAAGTTTATTTATATGATATTGCAGCGGGCTTATGGTATGTTGTTTGAGTATTATTTTACTGATGCAGCTATACCATTATACCATGTTGCCCCCATACCTTAAGCTTGCTGCAATATTTTATACTTCGAGGGGACTTGCACTCTTATTTGCTAAAGAATAATTATTTTATTCTTTTTAAAGAAAATTTTTGTAGAGTTCAACTCCCTTCGTATAAGTTTCTACGCTTTGCCGTTCGAAGAAATCACTTTTTTCTTTTACTTATGTGCATATTTTACCAAGTGAATTCTTCTATGTGGTAAAGCGGACCTCTGAAGGCACTTTAACTTCCCTTTTTTTTTATATATATATACAAAGTTGTACCTCTGAGGAGGGATTTTTCACGTTTCAACACTTGGAAGTTTTATTTCAATCTCGGTGAAACGTGTACCTCCAAAGAGTTGTGCCTTTGAAGAAAGCCTTTTCACGTTTCAACACTTGGAAGTTTTATTTCAATCTTGGTGAAACGTGGGCTTCCAAAGAGGTCTTTCTTCTTGATTGTGCCCCTGAAGAGGCCTTTCCTTTGAATTGTGTCCCCGGGAGGGGGTTGTACCTCTAAGGAGGGATTTTTCACGTTTCAACACCTGAAAGTTTTATTTCAATCTTAGTGAAACGTGTACCTCCAAAGAGTTGTGCCTTCGAAGAGAGCCTTTTCACGTTTCAACACTTGGAAGTTTTATTTCAATCTCGGTGAAACGTGGGCTTTCAGGAAGGTCTTTATTTTGTCTCTGCATTTCAACTTTGGTGAAGTGAAATTCCGAAGAACGGTTGTTACACTTCAACTCCTGGCGAAATGTGCCTCCGAAGAGGGCTTTTATTTTGTTTACATTTCAACTCTGGTGAAGTGAAATCTCGAAGAGCGGTCATAACACTTCAACTCCTGATGAAATGGGCCTCCGAAGAGGGCTTTTATTTTGTTTGCATTTCAACTCTGGTGAAGTGAAATCTCGAAGAGCGGTCATAACACTTCAACTCCTGGTGAAATGTGCCTCAGAGAGGGTTTTCATCGCCTGGAAGTTACTCTCTCATGGTTGGAGGGTCATGACTCCTCCAAACTTTTTTGTTGAGTAGAGAACTTTCTTTTTTGTGGCGTATGACCCATTAGAGGTCTTTATCCTCCGAAGAGTTGTGTCTCCGAAGAGGACTTGTGCTGCCTATGATGGCTTTGGTTGTTCCTCTGTTCACTTGCTTATGCCTTTTCAATGATCCTCTGCCTCCTTTTTTTTTTTTTTAAGTAACTTGTTTAATCCAAGGAAGTGCGCTTCATTGTCAGGCAATTTCGTGAGAACGAGCACTAGCTTCTTAATTGGACGTTTGTTTGTTCAAACGATCTCAATTTATTAGCAAAGACCCGTTTCTGTCGAAATCATAGGCTGTTCAATTGAAGTACTTCCTATCTAGGATTTGAATTCGGGGCTTTTGTGACTTGAAATTTGGCGAGAATCACTCGGTCTTCTTATGTGCAAGTTTCACTTCCACTGTCTGCAAAAATTTAAATCGACATTTCAGCAATACATTCTATGTACTTTTCATATCGAAAACAAAGAAAACATGTAATAATAATAAGGAACACAAGATTTATAGTGGTTCGGCTAGGAAATTGGGCCTACATCCACTTTATATTCTTTCATTATTTACTTGCATCAGTTTTACAATTGCTTTCAATTACAAGAATCATACATTCATAATTCTTTTTACAATATTTCAACAAAATTTTCAAGTAAAGTATGGACGCAAATCGTTGCTGTTCCATGCCCTTGGAATTTGATCTCCATCAACAGTGGTGAGTTTGAATGTGCCGTCAAGAAGCTTCTGACCTATTACATACGGTCCTTCCCAATTTGGCCCAAACACACCTGTCGCTGTCATAATTCTCTTCAGGACTAGGTCTCCAATCTCAAAGCTGCGTTGGCGAACTTTGGAATTAAAATGTCTGGCTATTCTTTGCTGATGAGCTGCAATTCTGAGATTAGCCTCATCTCTTTTTTCATCAAGGAAGTCTAGCGCTTCAAGCTGTAGCCTTTCGTTCTCTGCTTGGTTGAAATGGATCCTTCTGTGTGAAGGAACCTCTGTTTCTACCGGGATCATTGCTTCCGACCCGTATGCTAATGAGAAAGGAGGGTGTCCAGTCGCAGTTTTGTGAGTGGTTCTGTATGCCCATAGTGCAAGTGGTAGCTTATCGACCCAACCACCTTTTGCTCTTTCAAGTTGCTTTTTGATGGTTGATTTGATGATCTTGTTTACTGCTTCCACTTGCCCGTTTGCCTGCGGATGAGCAACTGCTGAAAAGCTTTTCTGGATTTTGAATCGCCTGCAAAAATCTTGGAATTCCTTGCTATCAAACTGAGTACCATTGTCTGTGATTATTTTCTGAGGAACACCATACCTGCAAATGATATTCTTGGTCACGAAACTTATCATCTTCTTAGAGGTGATAGTAGCCAATGGTTCAGCTTCAGCCCATTTAGTAAAATAATCAACTGCAACAATAGCATATTTAATCCCTGATTTAGCAGTCGGTAGCGGCCCAATGAGATCCATTCCCCAAATTGAAAATGGCCATGGGCTGACCATTTGTGTGAGTTCAGTTGAAGGCGCTCTAGGAATTTTGGCAAATCTTTGGCATTTGTCACACTTTCGGGAATAGCTTGCTGCATCATGATTAATTTCTGGCCAAAAATATCCGTATCGGAGAATTTTCTTTGCTAATGTTTGACCACCTGAATGATCACCACATTCTCCTCCATGTACCTCAGCTAGGATTGTTTTGGACTCTTCCCTGGATACACATCGAAGCAATGGCATTGAGAATCCCCGTCTGTATAATCGGCCATCCTGAATTACATAGCGAGAGGCTTTCCTTAGTAGCTTCCGTCTCTCTATCGAATTTTCTGGCAGAGAACCTCTGAGTAGGTAGTCCAGTATTGGAGTCATCCATGACTCTTGTTCTTGAGACATGCTCATGATCCAATCAACGTCCATCTCATCAATGCTAGGAGTCGACAGGACCTCCACTGGAGTTAGCCCCAGAAATTGAGCTTCGCCTGTGCTCGAATACTTCGCGAGAGAATCTGCTTTCATGTTTTCTTCTCGAGGAATGTGGCTTATCATGTAATGATCGAAATCACCCAGGAGTTCCCAAGCCTTTGACAAGTAGGCGGGCAGATTCCCCCCTTTTGCTTGGAATTCCTTTTTGACTTGGCATACAATAAGCTGAGAATCACTGAATATCTGTAGCGCTCGGATGTTTAATTCTTTAGCAATCCTTAAGCCAGCGATAAGGGCTTCGTATTCTGCCTCATTGTTTGTTGAAGGAAATTCCAATCTTAGTGCATAGCATAATGATCGACCTTCAGGAGTCTCAAGTACAACTCCGGCTCCA
The DNA here is from genome assembly GCA_030765085.1 of Allium cepa. NCBI lineage: Eukaryota > Viridiplantae > Streptophyta > Magnoliopsida > Asparagales > Amaryllidaceae > Allium > Allium cepa. The sequence goes on along the minus strand of CM060929.1, from coordinate 155,283,140 downwards.
GAACAGTAGTCGTTTCTCGCACCATCGACATATAACTTCCACTGGATTGGGGAATTGTCGACCATTTCTTCCTCACTGTTACCCTTATCTGTAAATTCTGCAATGAAATCCGCTAAAGCTTGTCCATTGATTTCTTTCCGGGGATGATAAGTGATGTCATACTGACTGAGTTCAAAATTCCACTTTAGAAGACGACCCGAAGTTTCAAGGCGGAACAGGACTTGCTTTAAAGGTTGATCAGTGAGGACTCTGATAGGATGAGCTTGAAAATATTGCCTCAATTTCCTAGATGCAATTAGTAAGCAATAGGCGAGTTTTTCCAACTTAGAGTAATTCATCTCTGCCCCAGTGAGTCTTTTGCTGATATAGTAAACTGGATGTTGAATCCTTTTGTCTTCCCGTATCAGCGCTGCACTTAAAGCGTGAGATGATACTGCCAAATATATAATAAGATCCTCGCCATCGCCGGGCCTAGAAAGTATTGGAGGCGTCTCCATATGGCGAATCAATTCATCAAAGGCTTTTTGGCACTCGGGAGTCCAATCGAAGTTTTTCTTTCCTTTCTTTAGGGCGTCAAAGAATGGGATGCATTTATCTGTGGCTTTGGAAATGAACCGACTCAAGGCGGCAACTTTTCCATTGAGACTTTGCAATTCCTTCTTTGTTCTAGGAGCTTTGACTTCTTTCAAGGCAGTAATTTGAGCTGGACTAGCCTCAATGCCCCTAGCGCTGACGATAAACCCTAAGAACTTTCTGGACTCGACCCCAAACGTGCATTTCAGAGGGTTAAGCTTCATTCTGTATTTCCGGAGGACTGCGAACATTTCTGCCAAGTGTTCAATGTGATCCGCTGCTTTCTTAGACTTTACTAACATGTCGTCGACGTAGACTTCCATAGTTTTGCCCAATTGCGGTTTGAACATAGCATTAACGAGTCTTTGGTAGGTTGCCCCTGCATTCTTCAATCCGAAGGGCATAACTCTGTAGCAATAAAGACCAACATCGGTGATAAAGCTCGTGTCCTCCTGATCCGGTTCATGCATCATGATCTGGTTATATCCGGAGTAGGCATCCATGAAAGATAACAATTCATGCCCCGCTGTTCCATCTACCAGTTGATCGATCCTGGGTAAGGGAAAGCAATCTTTGGGGCAGGCCTTGTTCAGATCTGAAAAATCGATGCACACTCTCCATTTTCCATTAGCTTTCTTAACCAGCACAGGATTTGAAATCCAATTCGGATATGTAGATTCTTTGATGAATTTATTTTCCATGAGTCGATCAATTTCCTCTTTTAATGCTGCTGACCTTTCTGGACCTTGGGTTCTTCTTTTCTGCTTTACTGGTGTAAACTTTGGGTCAATATTCAGAGCATGTACTGCAACTTCTGGAGATATTCCACACATATCAGCATGAGTCCAAGCGAAGACATCCAGATTTGCTTTCAGGAAAGATATCAAGATATTCTGAATTGACACATTAAGCTGTGAACCCACATTCAACACCTTATTCGGGTCCTTCGGGTCAACAGGTACCGGTACTGTCGTTTCAACCGGCACTACTCTATTCTCCCCTTCACTGGCTTTTCTGGGATCCATCTCTTTCCGTGCCCCGCTATGCTCGCCAGTGCAGGGTCCGCCCCGTAATTGCTACAAGGCTGGCTCTTTGATGCGGACCGGGGCGGCCGCATCCTTTCCCATTTCCCTTTTTCTTGACTCTCGCAACTCTGTCAAATAGCACTCTCGCGCAGCATTTTGATCCCCTTTTATAACTCCTACTCCATTGTCTGTAGGGAATTTAATAGTGAGGCACCATGGGGCTAAGATAGCTTTGAACGCTGCGAGGGTTGGACGGCCAAGGAAAGCATTATAAGCAGAAAATTCATAGACAATCACAAATGTTTGCTTGCGGACTACTTTCCTTTCTCCTTCCCCAAGTTCTACAAGCAGATCGATGGTTCCTATTGGTTGCTTTGGCTCCCCAGTGAAGCCAGTGATCTTCTGCGATGAGGCTTGTACATCGACCATAGGGATTTTCATTTGGTCGAATGTCTTCTTGAAGAGGATATTACATGATGCTCCGCAGTCAATGAGAACTCTTCTGACAATGGCCGGCCCGATACCAGCTGAGATGACCAAGGGATCTAGGGTAGGAGCTTCGATACCTGTGGAATCTCTGGCTCTGAAAATAATATCATCACTGAAAGTTTTCTGTTGTTTCAGGGGCGTAGTGTCTTCTAAACCAAAGACGTCTTCTTCGGTTGGAACATATTTCAAAGCCCTGGTATATCTCTCCATCTCACCCCAGCTCTTGCCAGCTGGGTGAGGTCCTCCTGTAATGACATTGATAATGGGCCTTCCAGATTCATGCCCCGTAGCTTTCTCACCTATCCTAGGCTGATGAACAGGAGCCTGTTGCCCCTGACTTGACGATGCAGGATTGTTGCTATTCTTTTTCACGAATTGCTGCAGCTTGTTTTCTCTTAGCAATTCTTCGATCAGATTTTTCAACTGGCGGCATTCATCGGTCTCATGACCGGGTTGATTATAGAAGCGGCAGAACTTCCCACTTTGTATAGCCTTTTTTCCGGTCCTCAAAGGGATAGGTTTAGGGAGGTCAACAGAATCTTTAATGGCAAGGTAGATATGCTCCGGCGTATCTGATAAAGGAGTATACTCTGATGGCTTGAAGGATCGGGGCTTCTTCAGATTACTCTGTTTCTTCCCATTGTTATTTTCCCTTTTTTGCCCTACAGATTCATTCTTGCGTGGAGCAACAGTGTTATCATCAGTTTTTCCGACACTGCCTTCACTGGCACAGGACGGCTTTCCAGGCGTATGAATTCATCTGCCTATTTGTAGAACTTTTCGAGGGAGGTTGGCTCCTTCATGTTTAGCCATTTCCCAAATTCGCTCGACTTATCAACAGCCCTCATCAGATAAGTCAATATCATTCGCGGTTCGGCATTGTCCACCTCTGCCAGCGCTATATTAAAGCGGTTCAAGAAAGATCTGATAGATTCACCGGGATTCTGTTCTATACTTGACAATGACATGATGTCCTTGGCCTTTGAAGAATATAGTCTGAACTGCTCCTTTAATTTTCGGGTCAAGTCTGAAAACTGATCAATAGATCGGACTGGCAACTTGGTGAACCACAGTAGAGCCACACCCTCAAGGTACACGGGGAAATATCGGCACTTTATCTCGTCAGAGGCTCTGGCACCTGTCATGTGCCAATCATATTTATACAAGAATTCGTTCGGATCACTTGTCCCTTTGTAAGCTGGGATAGTTGGAGGGACAAACTTCCTTGGAAATTCCGCCTTTAAGATTTTCTCAGTAAATGGAGTTTTACTTGGGGCGAAACCCCATTCTTTCTCATCTTCAACCCTTTGCATACTTTCTTTCATGATTTGCCGGACCATTCCAGAAAGATACTCCTCATCATGTCGAGTTCCAGATCCACCAACTTCAGGAAGCGTTTGCTCAAAGGGACTGGAAGCCCTTTCTGGAGCATTCCTTTCATTAGCAGCCGGTTGATTGTTTGCCCCGAGCAAATCATTCAACTTATTCAGAATTAGAGCATTTTGGGCACTCTGAGCCTCTAATTGTGCATTCTGGGCGTTTATCTGCTGGTTCAGCCCTAATATTACAGCATCCAACTCCGCTTTCGTAACCCCAGCAGACGTAGTGGGTTGATTAGGTACAGGAGAAGCGGAGGTTCCCTCTTGAATATTCCTAGATCTGACAGATCTACTCTTCCTTCCAGGAGCCATTATCTCGGATAAACTTCTGGTTTTTAGGGAAATTCTCTCTACAAACCTCTGTGAAGCAATGATGATAACTTGCCTGAGTTCGAGTTCTCAGTGAAAGCACCAAAAATGTTAACGCTAAAATTTGAACGCTAACACCCCGGTGTATGAGTTGCAGTTGTGAAAGCACCACCCGACGACTCGGGAACAGATTACAAGCAGATAATAACAGAAAAGCGGTAAACAACAACAATTTTATAGTGGTTCGGCTTAAGGGTATAGCCTACGTCCACTTTAAGTACTTTTATTAATGATCTCGTTACAAGCTGATACAATTCTTCCCAAATACAATACACTTTGAATTACAAGAGACTTAGAACAAGTAGCTTAAACTTTGATGAAGATGAGAGTTTTCGAATCCATGTTGGATGTATGTCATCTCTTCTTGAAGTTGTTTGTAGCATTCTTAATGTCTTGAGAGCTTCAAGTGTTGGATTGGATTGGATTGGTTTGGAATGCAGCAGAGTAATGACGTTTGAAGAAAATGAGCCAAAAGTCCATTTCTGGTTGGAGCTAGGATCGTATTTATAGGCATTTCTCGGAATTAGGTCATGACTCGTACATGACTCATGATGAGCCATAACCCGTTCACGACTCATAGTAGGTTGTGGCCGACCTACTGGATTAGCTCACTGCTTGGTCCAAAGCTAGGCTTCCATTTAGATGAATAACACAAGTCCTGAGCCGTTCACGAGTTAACCAGTGCAATCTTCCTTGATGTTAGTATGAGTCGTATGTCGTATCTCATTATAAGTCGTAAACGACTTACCTTTTGAGTCGTAAACTTCTTTAAGTCGTGCCACCCTTAACTAGTAAGATTGTGCAGACCTTAGGTCGTTAGGCCGTAATGTTCTTAGGTTGTGAAGGCCTTAAGTCGTAGATCCTTATCTCGTAGACTCCTTAACTCGTAAAGGCCTTAACTCGTAGATCCTTATCTCGTAGACTCCTTAACTCGTAGAGGCCTTAAGTCGTAGATCCTTATCTCGTAGACTCCTTAACTCGTAGAGGAAACTGGGTTAACATCCTTGAAACCCCAGAAGGGCGATCGCTATGTTATGCACTGAGACTAGAATTTCCTTCAACAAAAAATGAAGCAGAATATGAAGCTCTCATCGCTGGTTTAAGGATCGCCAATGAACTAAACATCGAAGCATTGCAGATCTTTAATGATTCTCAGCTTATTGTCTGCCAAGTCAAGAAGGAATTTCAAGCTAAAGGAGGGAATTTACCCGCCTATTTATCAAAACCCTGGGAGCTTCTTCAAGATTTTGACCGTTATTCAATAAACCATATACCCGGAGAAGAGAACATGAAGGCGGATTCTCTCGCAAAGTATTCAAGTAGTGGTGAAGCTCAACTATTGGGATTAATTCCCCTCGAAGTCTTGTCAGCTCCAAGCACAGATGAAATGGATGTTGATTGGATTATGAATGTATCCCAAGAGCAAGAATCATGGATGACTCCGATATTTGAATATTTGCTCAATGGTTGTTTGCCAGAAAGTTCAAAAGAACGATAGAAGCTGGTAAGGAAAGCCTCCAGATATATACTTCAAGATGGTCATTTGTACAGACGAGGATTTTCAATGCCACTACTCCGCTGTGTAACTAAAGAAGAAGCCAAGACAATTCTGACTGAAGTACACGGAGGGGAATGTGGGGATCATACAGGTGGTCAAACTTTAGCAAAGAAAATCCTCCGTTATGGATACTTTTAGCCAGAAATTAATCAAGGTGCTGCCGACTATTCCCGAAAGTGTGATAAATGCCAAAGATTTGCCAAAATTCCTAGAGCACCTTCCACTGAACTAACACAAATGGTCAGTCCATGGCCGTTGCCATCTGGGGAATAGATCTCATTGGGCCTTTGCCGACTGCCAGATCGGGAATTAAATATGCTATCGTTGCTGTTGATTATTTCACTAAATGGGCTGAAGCTGAACCATTGGCTACTATCACCTCTAAGAAAATGATAAGTGTTGTGACTAAAAATATCATTTGCAGGTATGGTGTGCCTCATAAGATAATCACAGACAATGGTACCCAGTTTGAAAGTGAGGAGTTCCAAGATTTCTGCAAACGATTCAAGATCCGAAAAAGCTTCTCAGCAGTGGCTCATCCACAGGAAAACGGGCAAGTGGAAGCGGTAAACAAAATCATCAAATCAACCATCAAAAAGCAGCTGGAAAAAGCAAAAGGTGGTTGGGCCGATAAGTTACCGCTTGCACTATGGGCATACAAAACCACCCACAAAACTGCAACTGGGCATACTCCATTTTCATTGGCATACGGATCAGAAGCGATGATTCCAGTGGAAACAGAAGTCCCCTCACACAGAAGGATCCATTTTGATCAAGATGAGAATGAAAAATTGCAATTGGAAGCAATTGACCTCCTTGATGAAAGAAGAGAAGAGGCTAGGCTTAGAATTCCAGCTCATCAGCAAAGAATAGCTAGGCACTTCGATTCCAAAGTTCGTCAGCGCAGCTTTGAAGTTGGGGACCAACTCCTGAAGAGAATTATGACAGCCACTGGTGTGTTTGGGCCAAACTGGGAGGGGCCGTATGTTGTAGGCACGAAACTTTTTAATGGAACATTCAAACTTACAACTGTCGAAGGAGAACCAATTCCAAGAGCTTGGAACAGCAATCATTTGCGTCCATATTTTACTTAAAAGCTTTGCTGAAATGTTGTAAAAGAATTACGAATATATGATTCTTGTATTGAAAGCAATTGTAAAGCAAGTGAATAATGAAAAGCTATAAAGTGGATGTAGGCCCAGCTTTTGGCCGAACCACTATAAATCTCGTGTTTTCTACTACTATAAATTGCTTTTTTTTATTTCGACATATAAAATACGTTAATTGTGCTACTAAAAAGTCGTTTTAATAATGCAGGCCATAAAAATAAAGCTTACCCTTCGCAAGACCAAGCGATCTCCGACATCACCCAGTAAGAAAACGCTAAACCATTCAAAATTTCCATACTCAAATCCTACGAAAGAAGTGCTTCGAACAAAAGTTAGCGATGTGGATGGAAGTGGACCATTTCTAACTAATTGCGAATGTTTGTACAAACGAGCATCCAGTTAAATAGCCTGTGTCTACCACCACCAACTTGCATAACTATGAAGTATATTTCTTTGGATAAGGAAAATTATTGGCAACTAAAAAGGGATGATACTTGCAAAAGATAACGGGGATCGCCGACATGAATAGATGGCAAAGAGACATGGACGAGCAAGCATCAAACAACAAAACACCTCTTCGGAGGCACAAGCCCTCTTCAAAGGCACAACTCTTCGGAGGATAAAGACCTCGAGCGGGCCTCGCCAAAAAAAGAGAGTTCTTTCTTATCATAAAGTTGTGGACTGATCGGTGATACACTCCCGTGAATCCATCAAACTAGGAGAAAGAAACTCCAAACTTCCAGGCAAAAGCCCAACTCAGAGGCACACGTTTCACCGAGATTGAAATAAAACTTCTAAGTGTTGAAACGTGAAAAGCCCTCTTCGGAGGCCCATTTCACCACAGTTGAAATGCTAAAAGACCTCGAGCGGGCTTCGCTATAAAAAGAGAGTTCTTTCTCGACATAAAGTTGTGGACTGATCGGTGATACACTCCCGTGAATCCATCCAACTAAGAGAAAGAAACTCCAAACTTCCAGGCAAAAGCCCTACTCAGAGGCACACTTTTCACCGTGATCTAAAATAAAACTTCACACGAGTCGAAATGTGAAAAGCCCTCTTCGGAGGACCGCTTCCCAGCGAACAGGGAAAAAATAAAAGCCTCTCCCAAGAGGCAGAAACAAAAAGACCTCTTCCCAGAGGCACAATCAAACAAAAAGACCTCTTCTCAGAGGCACAATCAAACAAAAAGACCTCTTCCCAGAGGCGCAATCAAACAGAAAGACCTATTCGGAGGCACACGTTTCACCGAGATTGAAATAAAACTTCCAAGTGTTGAAACGTGGAAAGCCCTCTTCGGAGGCACAACTCTTTGGAGGCACACGTTTCACCAAGATTGAAATAAAACTTCCAAGTGTTAAAACGTGAAAAAACCCTCCTCATAGGTACAACTTTTCAAAGGAGCATTTCATCAGAAATGCAAAACAAAGATAAAAAAACCTCCACTGAGGCGCAATATAAAAAAAAGCCCTCTTTAAAGGCATACTTTAGCTTTCAAAGGAAGATTAGTTCACCTATTCTTGAAAATACTCTTCCTCAAAAAGAAGTTAAAGTGCCCTTCAGAGGCCCGCTTTACCACATAGGAGAATTTACTTTGTAAAAATGTGTGTATGCACAAAAGAAAAAGTGATATCTTCGAAGGTTGAAGCGTAGAAACTCATATGGAGCGAGTTGTACTCCATTTTGAGCAGAATAATATTCCTCCAACTATGGAATAATTATTCTCTAGAAAATAAGAGTACAAGCCCCTTCAACGTTGAAAATATTGCAATGAGCTTATGGTATAGGGGCATCATGGTATAGCTACATTGGTAAAAAATTACGCTCGAACAACATACCACAAGCTCACTGCAATATCATATAAAAAACTTGTACAAAAACGATTAGTAAATGCATTCTCAAATATAGACAGAAGTTTGTACAAACAAAAAGAATCATTTTATTCAATACTGTCAAAATTTTGTACAGGTACAGGTTTCAAAATAAAAAGAAAAAGAAAAGCGGAGGCCGTTACCCGCACAATCACCGGCCAGTACATGCAAAAAGCAAAGAGTAAAAATAAATCGAAGTAGGGCCCCTTACTTCTTCTTGCCACCAACCTTAGAGCCTTCAGCTGACCTAATAGGCAGTTTTCAGGACGGCTTGGGAGAGTTGGGGAAAAAGGAGAGAGGGTTACTACCGAATCAACTTTCTCTTCCTCTTCAGAAACAGGAATGTTTTTCCTTTTCTTGGAAGTGGCACGCTTCCTCCTCCTCCTTGAAGAAGACTCACTTCCCGGGGTAACAAGAGCAGACAGTTTTACGTCATCAGAAATAGTATGCTCCGGGGATTTGTCGCCTCCTTCAACTCCTTCGTCCTTCTGCTCATGTAAAGTGATTGGATCATCTAAGCCTTGAAGGGCTCCTATCAATTCTTCCTGTGATCCCGGTTGGGAAATATGAGTGTTTTGAGGGAATGGAGGAGGGACAGCTGGAGGAGGAGAAGTCTGTGTGGCACTTGGCGTTTTTGCTACAGAAGAAGAAAAGCCAAAAATATTAGTATCTCCCGTGAAGAAAGGAGATAGCGGCTCATTGAGATTTAAGAAATAATCAAAAAGTTCGTCAAACTCATGAGGAGCAAACAAACAGTCCACTTGGGCAAGATTAACGGTAGAGTTACCTGGAGAAGTCAGCTTCCTAAAGTCAACCTCATAAGCCTGTGCTTCGGCGCTCTCTTCGCCTTCATCTCCACCCTACGTGCTTGTGATCTCAGTTGCAACTTTAACCGGGGATGGAGAATGAGAACCAGAGCCTGTGATGTCAACATCGGCCGAAACCGAAGGAGGGATGGGGGCAGTTAATGGTGCTTCTTTCACAAAGTGCTGCTTCCCTACCTCAGCTCGTGCTTTGGCAAGCTGCTCTATTTCCCGGGCTAGGGCAGCTCTGGCGTCATCATCTAGAAAGTGTTCTGCAAGAGATGCTTCAGCCTAGCCGGCGCCTGTACCTCCAAGCATGCCAAGAATTGACTCCCAAACCTCGGCCAGGGTAATCTCATACTTCGGTCCTAAGAATGAAAGGCTCCCGCGCCCCATAACGCTATGTACGTAGAAGTCAGATAAAGTGGAGCAGATATTGGCTTTAGTCGCCTCATGCGACTGTTCAGCGGCCTGCCTTCCAGCGATAGCTTCATCGCGTTCCTTCTTGGCCTTTAATAATTGGGCCTTTAGCCTCATAATCTCCAAATCCTGGGAGTTGACCTTCTCTCTTAACTCTGCAACGTCGGCACGATAGCTTTCAGTTGTTTTCTGCTCAGCCTCAAGTTGCCACTCGGCATGTCGCTGAGCAGCGTGAGCATCGCGAACTTGCTTTTGAAGTACTTCTTCTTTTTGGGTATATGAGGTAGAATAAGTAGCAAGCTCTTGCTTAAGTTTTTCAACTTCCGCTTCAAGCTTCTCGTTGTAATCAGCGATGTTCATCATTTCGGTATCGTGCTGGCTTAAAATTTTCTGCCACTCGGCCTTATCATTTTCCATGGTTAGCATAGCCTCTATATTCACGCGGTTGACCCTCTGAAGCTCATCAACAAGCTTTTGCCACCCTGACATCCGCTCGATATCAAGCCTAACAGCATCAAGATTTTGCAGCATTGCTTGTTTGTCAATAGGGACCAAGTCAAGATCGAACCGCACTCCCTTCAAGCACCAGTGCGGAAACCGGCTTTGCCGAGTGGTCGGGCCTGGTCCAATTTGGAATTTAGGCCTGTTGACTATTGTCTGAATGTCTGTCTTCCCGGGAGCAGGAGAGCCAGAAGGGATGTCAAGTGAGACGGGGGCAATGGCCTATTTAGGGGTTGTAGATGCATGCTTCTCACCGTGTCGGGCACGCTTGCTTGGGTCCTCAACTATGTGACTTTTTCCCCGGCCATCATGCGACTTTCTTTTGTGAGAGTCGTCACCTCTCTGGGAAGAATCATCGTGCTCCTCCCTTTGTTTTCTCCCATAACGCTCTTCTTGAGCCCTCCTCTCCTGAGCCTTTCGAGCGGCTCTCTCTTCGTCAGTTTCTCTGTGAACGGGAAGGTAGCGCCTATAGTCATATTGACTACGCCTCCCGTAGCGCTGAAAGTCGTCATAGTAAGAGCCGCTGCGTCCCATTAGAGAATCTGAAATTTAAAAAAAAAAAGACAAGTCTTAAAAGTCTTCAGAGAAAAGAAGCGTAACTTTAGAATCTTCAAAGTACAAAGAGTTAGGTTCATGAAAGTGCCGAAAAATCCTATGTGTGTGTGGTGTGCAAACTACACGCATCGGGCTACAAACCGCTCTTCGGCACAGGGTGGTAGTGACTTGAGTGGTAGGCGTCAAAGTTTGTTGAAAAATTAATGTCGCCTCGACAACAGGAGAAGAAGCTTTAGGGACATCATCTTTAAAAAGTTCCTGTGAAGTTATGATCAGGTCGCTTAGCCCCTCAAAAGTATCATCACCGCCAAGTTCGGCGGGAGTTTCTTTTTCGGCTTCCAGACCAGCCGCATCTTCAGAGCAACGAAGAGATTCTTCCTCTTCAATAACTGGGGCAAGTGCCAATTTGCTGGATGGCCCCGCAACATCGACAGTAGTAGAGCACTTCACCAGAGAAGCCTCGGAGGCAGATTCTTTTGGTATGGGTTCATCAGTGGCAACTGGGGCATCTAATGCTTTAGATGGGGAGTCTGGAACCTCATGGGGGTGTGTAGAGCGAGAAGCGTGTAAAAGTCCATACTGATGCAAAAATTCATCCCTCAACAAAAACTTTATACTTCTCTCTTTAGCAGTCACAGCACTTAATCTTTCAAAAATTTGCTTATGGCTTGGATCACTAGAGGGGAGAGGAAGTGCTGAAAAGAGCAAAGAATGAAATTAGCAATTGGTAATTCGGATCACGAAAAAGTTTGAAAATGGATAAAATAAAAACAGGTAATCTTACTTCCTACTCTCCAGATGGCATAAAACCCTTGGGGGCAGCGAGCAAAGAAAAACTGGTTCAAAAATCCATGAACACTTTCGATAAGATCAGAAATAAGCTTGCGGTTTCTAGCACTTCTCACAATAATAAGGGAAGGATGGTCTTTACTCTTTGCAAACGAGCATAAGTAGCGAATTTCTTCAAAACTTGGCAAGCGATCATGAGTTCTCCTAAACAAAACACACAACCCCATCAAGATGGCGTAGCCATTAGGATGAAGTTGGAACGGAGAGATTGTCAACCGAAGGATAAGGGTTCGAAGGAAGTCGTTAAAGGGAGGAATCGCCCCGCTTAGGCACATTTGACGATTGACTGCGACAAAACCGTGGGGAGGAATGTCGGCAGTATCATTTGGCCCGGGAAGTAGGGCATCATTTTCAGCAAAACCAAATTGAGTACGTAGCTGAATAAACGCTCTCGGAGTTAGGATAGTCAAAGTTCTCTCTAGAGGGTTCTCTATGGGAACAGTTGCCTAAAAGGTCTCTCCCGCTTGAGTTACCACTTCTTCTTCTTGGAGGGAAGTCATTCTACAAAATAAATGGATATTCAAACATGAAGGTGCACGTTTCCTAAAATGTGTGAAGTGTTGTGTAAAATCAACAAAGCAATAAGCGAATATAACTGGAATAAAAACTAGCAAGCATTTTTCAGTTATAAAGTCCAGGGTTTGTTGTTTTAAATATGAAAGTGAAATGTAGATGCAAACAAATTAGTTTAAGATAGCGATGCCTTGCATTGATATTTCACTTTAGTTGATTGGTTCACAGCATTTCATACAGTTTGTTTAAGTTGATTACTCTATGTCGACTAATCTGTCATTTGATGTGGGCAGTCAATGGCAGTATATTCGCCTTGGTTTTCTGTGATTATTGTTTTCAGCAGTTTGTTAGCCTATAAGTTAACATGATCTGTGAAATAAGGCAAAAAGTTAAAACAATCTAGGATTTAAGCAATTCATTCCAGCAGATCAACTTAAGTATTCAAGTTGGGATTATGCTTTTGAGTGAGAATTCAAGTTGAGCATCCAAGTGTTAACTCGGCTGCGACCCAAGGAATCTCTCGTGGGTTAGGAATAAGTCTCTGGTTCCTTAAATTGTTGGTCTTTTAAGTCGTAGGAGGTTTCGGTTCAAAGTGGTGTGAGTTTCCCCAAGTTCTAACTCGGCAACGATTTAAGGCTCTGGTTACATTAAATTAGGTCGGTAAGTTTCCCTAAGTCTCAGCTCGGCCGCGACTTAAGGTTTGGGTCGCATCGAATCAGATCGGCCAAAAGTTAGGTCACCCAAAGTTGTTGAGTCGCGTCCAAACCAATATCTCACTCCACCCAACCCGTTAACCCAATAGCCACTTCCTCAACAAAAAAGAAAAAACCCTCATTTCATTCATGCTATTTCATCCCATCGGATCATCCATTAAACCAGTTCAAAACCCCCACGAATTCAACACCTCACAATCCTAACATAAATCAAATTTGATTAGCCCGAAGCAGTAACCCATCGGCATCATTTCATTAACCATTTGAATCCGAATTGAGCCACCTCGGGATCATTAACTATCGGTATGATAAGATTCGTGATGAAGTATTGCGTGAGGAGGTGGGTGAAGTTTGAATGGGATTCATGAATCAATGACAGTAGGGGATCGAGAAGGAAGCAGGTTTACTTACGTAATGATTATCGGTGATTGATGGAGCGAAATCGCCTTTGAGAGCTCAGGGAAATGTTAATGGAAGAATTGAATGAAGAGGAAGGAGAAGATGTATGACTTATACCTTGAAATGGAGGAACCTGAAGCGGCGCAAATGGTCTAACTTTTAATTCGCGTACGACCTGCCGACCAAGAGGGGGACGGGTTAAATCATATCGAAGCACACGACCTAACTTTTAGGCATGTACTTTGAGGGGCAAATGTTAACCCCGCCTCGGCCATGACTCAACGACTCAAGAAAGATACCGACCTAACTGCATAAAATAGGAATGCCGACCTACGACTTAAAGGATACCGACCTAAGATAGCTACCGACCTAACATGGGTACCGGCCTAATGCCTTAAAGGTTGTCGACTTAACAAGGATACCGACTTAAGATTTGAGGGGATACAGACTCAAGGCTTAGGTAGGTTACCGATCTAACATGGATGCTGGCCTAAGATAAATGCCGATCTAACTATCCAAGGAGGTTGCCGCCCTAACTGCTCAGGACAGGGAAAAAATCACGAACTACACTTGAGTCGCGACCGACTTACGGCCTATGCTAGGTCATTCACGACCCAGGAAAAGGAAGGCAAGTCCGATGCAGCTACTTAGCACGAGGCCTCTTAACTCGTACATGGTTCATGACTTATGATATATCCAGAGTTCAGCAAGGATGCCTTTCCGAAGTCTCGACCCAGCATTTAGGTCGCAGCCGACCCACGACTTAGTTTAAGTCGTCCGCGACCCAACTTAGACCGGTTACGATTTAGGACTTGTTAATGTTTCCTGCCCAGAATTCTCTATAAATACATTGCCATCCCCAACTTTCAAGGGACTTTTGGACAATCTCTTCAAGCGCCGATACTCTGTCAGTTTCTAAACCAACTCCATACTTGAAGTTTCGATGAACACTACAAGCTACTTTGAAAGACTTTCACACATCCGACATGGATTCGAAGATTTTCATCTACATCAAAGCTTAAGCTACTTGCTCAAAGTGTTTTGTAACTAGAGAGATTTGTACTTGAAGAGCATTGTATTGTTTTGTAACAAGGTCAGTAATAAAGATACCTAAAGTGGACGTAGGCTACTCCTTAAGCCGAACCACTATAAAATCGCTGTCTCTTACTGTATTTTCCGTTATCTTAGCTGATATTCTATTCCCGAACCATCGGGTGGTGCTTTCACACTCATTTCACACACCGGGGTGTTAGCGTTCGATTTTTAGCGTTAACATCTATGTGGTAAATATTATATCAATGTTCGACTATTTTCTTTTAAATAGTATAACTTTTACAATTGATAGTCTCTTAGGTTAAAAATTAAGGTCTGTACAATTGATAGTCTATCAAGTTAAAATATAAAAATGACAGGCCACAACTATAAAACATAATTTTGATGATCACGAATATAAAAGCACAGCACAGACGAAGAGGCTATTTTTTATTTATTTTCTGTCTTCAATAAACATGTCCACTTGCATCATGAATAATTCATATCTTAATGTGATGTACGCTGGTTATTTTTGTCCAAATGGTCTGGAGATCTTTCTGTAAATAACTTATAAATAAAATAAATTTTGTGTATAGTAAGAGAATAATTTTACATTTTTTGAATATGTTAATCGACATACATTTTTATATCGGGACGATTGCATGTTGGTTAAAACCCTTGAATGTAACATGACTGTACAAAGAAAACTGAAACCATGAAGTTAAAAAATATAAATTTAATCACTCATACATTTTTATATTTATAAGAATTGCTATTTATTAAGATTTTTTGCTCTGAACTGCGTATAAAATTAGGGATGGCAATGGGGCGGGTCTAAGGTCCAAACCCAGTCGACCCGCCCCAGTTTTGGCCCATCCAGACCCGCCCCATTGGGTCATTCGGGCGGGTAGACCCGTGACCCGTTCTTGAGTACTCCGGGTCTAGGGTCGGATCAGGGCTTGACTGACCCGCCCCAACCCGACCCACACTATTAACATCTCATGAAACTGCTTTATTGCTATAATGATTTATTAATTTTCTTAGATATAAGTGATTCTAGCATGGATATTAAAATGTTCCAATAAATAATCTATAGAAAAAATTAGAGTATTAAGTTGTGTCATTGATAATTATACAATAATGTTAACCCCGTTTTGCCAACGAGTTAAGGCCTGGACCGGCTCATCAGATAAGGTTTTCATCGACTCAGTGGATCTACGACTCAAGGTACTTCAAGACTCAACTGATTGCCGACTCAACGAATTGAGGAGATGCACGAGTTAAAGAATTGAACGGTTTACGACTTAAGGAGGTGAACGGTTTACGGCTTAAGGATAGAACGACTTAATGAGTTGATAGACTAAGCGACTCACAACTCAGAGAAATCTGCGACTTAAGGCCTCTACGACTTAAGATATGTCATGTCTCAGGGGAGGTACACGAGTTAAGGTGTCTACGAGCTAAAGAGCCTACGAGTTAAAAGCTTACGAGTTAAGGAGCTAACGACCTAACAGGATTAATACCTAAGCGACTTAGGGAATGTCACGACTTAAGAAAGTCCACGACTTAAAGACGTTACGACCTAAGACGTAGAGAGCAAGTTCAATACCATGCCGTAATAAGATGACTCGTTGACGACTTACGACCTAGTTTAAGTCGTACACGACCTAAAACTACAGAGCCAAGATTTTAGTGCTGCCTCACTTTAAACCGTGACCTCTTAACTCGCGAACGGGTTAGGACTTATATCCAGATGAACGAAGAGAAGCTCAGAACCACTACACTTGCTCCATTGCTTGCCGACTCTTGAACCTTGAGTCGAGTGTGACTTACGACTCTCCATGAGTCGTACACGACTCATGACTTGCGAAAAACCTCTGCCTAGAATTCTCTATAAATAGAGGGCTAACTCCAACATAGAGTGGACTTTTCGATCATTCTCTTCATGACATCAAGGCTCTACTATCTTCAAGACAATCTAAACTCCATCACTTCAAACTCACGCAAGATTTTTAGACCAAACTTCACACAAAGATTCGACATAACCAATCATGGATTCAAAGAACTCTGTGGCATTGAAGTTCTTCCTAGCTACTTGACTTTTTGAATTGAGTTGGATTGTAATTGAAAGAGATTGTAATAAGTTGTAATTCAGTCAGCAATAAAAAGGATTGAAGTGGACGTAGGCATGATCATAAGCCAAACCACTATAAAACTGCTGTTGTTTACTGCATTTTCTGTTACTTACTGTTATCTCTTGATTCCCGTATTCACGGGTGGTGCTTTCCCAACTACACTTTACACACCGGGGTGTTAGCGTTCAAATTTTGGCGTTAACATTTTTGGTGCTTTCACTGAGAATTGAACTCAGGCGAATTATCATCATTGCTCCACGAAAGTTTGTTGAAGTAATCTCTCTGAAGACTAGAAGTTTATCTGAAATCATGGCTCCGGGGAGAAAGAGTAGATCTGTTAGATCTGGAAATGTTCAAGAGGGAACCTCCGCTTCCCCAGACCTAATCAAGCCACTCCACCTATTGGAGTTACAAAAGCGGAGTTGGATGCTGTAATCTTAGGGCTGAACCAGCAGATAAATGCCCAAAGTGCACAATTGGAGGCTCAGAATGCCCAAAATGCCCTAATTTTGAATAAGTTGAACGATTTGCTTGGGGCAAACCATCAACCAACAGGTAATGAAAGGAACTTTGCTGGCAACGTTCATGACGCTGAAGAAAGGAACGTTCCTGAGAGGGCTGCCACCCCCCTTGAGCAGACACTTCCTGAAGTTGGTGGATCTAAAGCTCGACATGATGAGAGGTATCTTTCTGAAATGGTTCGACAAATCATGAAAGAGAGAATGCAAAGGGATGAAGACGAGAGAGAATGGGGTTTCGCTCCAAGTAAAACCCCGTTTACCGAAAGGATTTTAAAGGCAGAGTTTCCCAGGAAAATTGTACCTCCTACCATCCCAGCCTATCGAGGGACAAGTGACCCAAACCAATTTCTATACAGATACGATTGGCATATGACTGGGGCAAGAGCATCGGATGAGATTAAATGCCGATATTTTCCAGTATATTTAGAAGGGGTGGCTTTGCTTTGGTTAACCAAGCTACCGGTTCGATCCATATACCAATTCTCCGATTTAACCCGAAAATTTAAAGAACAATTCAGGTTGTATGCGTCAAAGGAAAAAGATATAATGTCACTGTCCAGTATAGAACAATCGCCTGGAGAGCCTATCAAGTCTCTTTTGAACCGTTTCAATACAGCTTTAGCCGAGGTAGACAACGCGGAGCCCCGGATGATCCTCACATACTTAATGCGGGCCATCGACAAGTCAAGTGAATTCGGGATGTGGCTTAAAATGAAGGAACCAAACTCACTCGAAAAGTTTTATAAAAAGGCCGACGAATTCATACGCCTAGAAAATCTCTCGGTGTCAGAAAAAGCAGTGGTGGCCGAAATTAAGAATAACGATGTCTTCTCTAACAAGAGAGGATTTGGGAACCAGAAAAGGGAAAGTGATGAAGGAAAGAAGCAGGGAAACAAGAAGAAACCTCGACGTTTTAATCCTTCAGATTACGCCCCCTTAACTGATACACCAGAAAGAATCTTCTTGGCAACAAAGGATGTTATCAAGTACCCTAAACCACCTGAGATGGGAAGAGGGGCGGTGCAAAATGGGAAATTCTGTCGATTTCACAACCAACCTGGTCACGATACTGATCAATGTCGCCGGTTAAGAAGTGTGATTAAAGAATTGCTAAAACAGAATAAACTTCAACAATATGTGAAGAAAGACAAAATTGACCCAACCTCGTCCGCTCAGGGGCAACAGTGTCCTCCTTACCGACCCGTTTCAAGCAACAGAACTACGGAGCAAGAATCCGAGAAGCTGGTCATTGACTGACACGTGAATCGCAAAATCATGGGATTACATTCATTTACACCCATATTTTACTTAATAGTGTTGCTTAACTTCGTAAAATGATGATGAATGAATAATTCTTGTGTTGTTAACCACTGTAAATGTGATGTGAATCAGTAATGAGCAATTATAAATCTTGTATTCTTTGATGCCGTTAAAACGCCTGTATCATTTCAATATGCAAATATTACTAAAAATCTCAATTTAGTATTGCAGGTTATCGAAATAAAGCTTGTTCATCCAACACATCACGAAGCAAAGCGATTCCTACAAATCATAGAGTAAATGAATGGCAGGTCAAAAATGTTCCGAATTCAAGTATTTCGAAAGAAGTGCAATTTGCAAACGATTGAGGACTCCACCAAAGAGGGCAATTTGCTAACCAACCATGATCATTTGTGTAAACGAACATCTGGTGGAGCAGCTTGCATCTGCCCCATGGATCCATTCAGCAATAAGGCACATTTCTTTAGCAAAAACAAACGAAAAAACGTGACATGTACTAAATAATTGTGAGGAATTGCTAAGAAGCGCAGGGTATAAAGACACAAGCGCAAACGCTACTCTTCAGAGTCCAATGCTACTCTTCAGAGTCCAACGCTACTCTTCAGAGTCCAAATGCTTCTCTTCGGAGACCCAATGCCACTCTTTAGAGTTCAAACTACTCTTCAGAGTCCAATGCTACTCTTCAGAGACCAAATGCTTCTCTTCGGAGACCCAATGCCACTCTTTAGAGTTCAAGCTACTCTTCAGAGTCCAACGCTATTCTTCAGAGTCCAAATGCTTCTCTTCGGAGACCCAATGCCACTCTTTAGAGTTCAAACTACTCTTCAGAGTCCAATGCTACTCTTCAGAGTCCAAATGCTTCTCTTCGGAGACCCAATGCCACTCTTTAGAGTTCAAACTACTCTTCAGAGTCCAACTCTACTCTTCAGAGTCCAATGCTACTCTTTAGAGTCCAAATCAAAGACCTCGAGCGGGCCTAACTAGAAAAAGAGAGATCTTTCTCCATACAAAGTTGCGGAATGATCGGTCGATACACTCCCGTGAATCCGTCCAACCGAGAGAAAGAAACCCCAAACTTCCAGGCAAAAGCCCTACTCAGAGGCACACGTTTCACCGAGATTGAAATAAAACTTCCAAGTGTTGAAACGTGAAGATGCCCTCATCAAAGGCACACTCCGACTTTTAAAGGGAGAATAATTCACCTATTCTGGAAAATACTCTTCCTTAAAAAAGAAATTAAAGTACCCTTCAGAGGCCCTCTTTACCACATAGAAGAATTCACTTGATAAAATGTGTATTTGCACAAAAGAAAAAGTGGTATCTTCGAAGGTTGAAGCGTAAAAACTTGTATGGAGGGAGTTGTACTTTTTTAACGAAATAATATTCCTCGAAGTATGGAATAATTATTCTCTAGAAAATAAAAGTACAAGACCCCTCAAAATATAAAATATTGCAACAGGCTTATGGTATAGGGGCAACATGGTATAACTACATTAGTGAAATTACGCTCAAAACAATATACCACAAGCTCACTACAATATCATATAAATAAACTTGTACAAAAATGAATAATAAATGCATTCTCAAATTCAAACAAGAGTTTGTACAAATAAAGGATCATTTTATTCAATTGTATTACAGATACAAGTTTCAAAATAAAGAAAGTGGGGGCCGATACCCGCACAATCCCCGACCAGTACATCCAAAACACGACAAAGCTAAAAACTGGAATCTTCATTTCTTCTTGCCACCTTTGGACCCTTTACCCGGCCGGATGGGTAGCTTTTCGGGTCGATCTACAGGCATGAGGGAAGAAGGAGAGGGAGGTACAACTGGTTCAACTTCCGGTTCCTCTTCAGTAGCAATAATGCTCTTCCTCCTCCTCTTTGATGTTCCGTGCTTCTTTCTCCTCTTTGAAGAAGATTCACTTCCTGGAGTAACAAGTTTAGACAAAATTATGTCATCAGAAGGAGTCCGCTCCGGGGATATCTCACCTCCCTCAAGTCCTTCGTCCTTTTGCTCTTGTGAAGCAGCTGGGCCATCCAAGCCTCGGAGGGCACCTATTATTTCTTCCTGTGATCCCGGATGAGGAGTAGGAGTGATTGGGGAAGGCAGAGGAACGGTAGCTGGAGGTGAAGAAGTTTGAATGACGCTCGGCGCTTTCTCTACAAGGGAAAAGTCAAAAATGTCAGTAATTCCCACAAAAAGAGGAGACAATGGCGCGTCGAGATTCAAGAAGTAGTCAAAAGCTCATCAAGCTCATAAGAAACAGATGAGTAGTCTACTTGAGCAAGATTAACAGTAGGGTTACCTGCAGAAGTCGGTTCCCTGACGTCAACTTCGTAAGCCTGTGCCTCGGCACTCTCGCCGCCTTCATCTCCACCTTGTATGCTTGTGATCTCGGTGGTAACTTTAGTATGAAAAGGGGAGTGGGTACTGGAACCGATGATATCAATTTCAACTGAAGGAGAAGGTTGAATAGGAGCAGTTGAGATAACTTTTCCTCCTGCCGCTGTTTCGGCCCTTAATTTTGCAAGCTATTCTCTTCCCCTGGCGAGAGCGATACGAGCATCATCATCAAGATAATGCTCCTCAAGAGCTGACTCAGCATAGCCAGCGCCATTACCACCAAGCATATCGAGTGCGGCCTCCCAAACTTCAGCCAGAGTAATTTCATACTTGGGGCCTAGAAAGGCGAGGCTACCGCGCCCCAAGACGCTATGCAGGTAGAAATCAAATAATGTTGAGCTGATGTTGGTCCTCGTTGCCTCGTGAGATTCTTCAGCTGCAATTTTGCCGGCAACGGCCTCATCACGCTCCATTTCAGCTTTAGAAAGTTGAAGCTTAAGCATTTGGATCTCCGTCTCCTGGGAGCTGTTTTTCTTCCGAAGCTCTTCAATATCGGCAACATAGCCCTCACTAATTCTTTTCTGCACTTCAAGCCTGTCTTCGACATCCCTTTGGCTGGCATGAGCATCTCTCACTTGTTTTAGGAGCACTTCTTCTTTTTGAGAATAGGAAGTAGAGGAAGCAGCAAGCTCTTGTTTCAGTTCTTCAATTTTTGCTTCAAGCTCTTCATTGTAAGAAGCAATGCTCCTCATCTCAGTGCCATGTTGCTCAAGAACCTTTTGCCATTCGGCTTTATCATTTTCCATAGTGAGCATGGCCTCTATGTTTGCACGATTAACCCTTTGGAGCTCGTCAACAAGTTTTTGCCAGTTCGAAATCCTCTCAATATCAAGCTTGACGGCATCGAGGTTTCGTAACATAGCGGACTTGTCAATGGGGACCAAGTCAAGGTCAAACCTTACTCCCTTCAGACACCACTGTGGAAACTGACTTTGCAAAGTGGCCGGACCTGGTCCGACTTGCAATTTGGGCTTGCTAATTATTGTTTGGATGTCTGTCTTCCCGAGAGCGGGAGAGCCGGAAGGAATGTCAAGCGAGGCAGGGGCAGTAACCTTTTCAGGAGTTGTAGAGGAGTGCTTCTCACCATGTCGGGCTCGCTTGCTCGAATCTTCAACCATATGACTTTTTCCTCTGTCATCATGGGATTTTCTTTTATGGGAATCGTCGCCTCTCTGCGAAGAATCGTGGCGCTCCTCCCTCTCTCTTCTTTCATAATGCTCCTCTTGAGCCCTCTTCTCTTTCGCCTTTCGAGCGGCTCTTTCTTCATCAGATTCTCTGTAAGAGGGGAGGTAACGCCTGTAATCATATTGGCTACGCCTCCCGTAGCGCTGGAAATCATCATAGTAGGATCCGCTGCGCCCCATCGGAGGAACTGAAATGAAAAAGAGCTAAATTTTAGAATTCTTCAAAGTACAAAAAGTCTGAAGCATAAAAGTGCCGAAAAAATTATAAGTGTGTGTGATGTGCAAACTACGCGCATCAAACTACGAACCACTCTTTAATTGAGGAGTAGTTGTGGGTGTAATAGTTAGCGTCAACTCTTGAGTTGACGGAGTCTGTTGCAGGATAGAAGTCGCTTCGACTATTGAAGAGGAAACCCCGGTAGTGATAGGATCATCTTTAAGGATCTCTTGCGAGGTGGCAAAGAGGTCGCTCAGCCCTTCGAATGTATCGTCCCTGCTCTGCTTGACAAGGCAAGTTTTCTCGGCTTCTTCGCCAGATTTCTGTGAACGTCGGGGAGATCCCTGAGGCTCTTCTTCCTCAGTAACCGGGGCAAGTTCGCCAGATGGCCCCGCAATATCAACAGAGGTGGAACACTTCACTAGCGAAGCCTCGGGAGCAGGTCCTTTTGGTATAGATGAATCAGTAGAAGCTGGGGCATCCGACGCTCTAGCTGGGGAGTCTGGGATTTCATGAGGATGAGTAGAACGAGAAGTATGCAAAAGTCCATACTGATGCAAAAACTCATCTTTCAACAGAAATTGAATGTCTCTCTCCTCAACTGGCACGGCCTTGAGCCTTTCGAAAGTTGGCTTATGACTGGGATCCCTAGAAGGACGGGGGAGCGCTGAAAATAAAAAAAGAAGAAGTGGAATTAACACTTAACAATTCAGTCTCACAAAAGTCGGATAACAAACATAGTAAGAATGGTTAATCTTACTTCCTTCCCTCCATACAGCGTAAAACCCCGGGGGACAGCGGACATAGATAAATTGAGTCAAAAACCCATGAGCGCTGTCAGGGAGACCGATGATCAGTTTACGATTTCGAGCACTTCTCACGTCAGTAATAGAGGGGTTATCTTTAGTCCTGGTGAAAGAGCATAGGAAGCAAATCTCGTCAAAGCTTGGGAATCGATCAAGCGTCCTCCTAAACAGTACACACAACCCCATTAAAATGGCAGAACCATTGGGATGTAATTGGGATAGGGCGACGGCCAATTGACGAAGAAGTTGTTGGAAAAAGTCATTGAAAGGAGGAACGGCCCCACTCAGGCACATTTGTCGATTGACCGTTACAAAGCCAGGAGGTGCTATGTCAGTAGTGTTCTTCTCCCGGGAAGAATGGCATCTGATGCAGCAATGCCAAACTGAGCGCACAATTGGCGAAAAACTCTGTACGATAAAGTAGAAGAGGCTCTTTCGGGAGGATTGACCAGAGGAGCCGGAATTACAGTTGCCTCTCCAGTCTGAACCGTTGTATCTTCTTCCTGAGAAGTCATTCTACACAAGCAACTGGATATTCAAATGTGAAGGTGCACGTTTCCTAAAAGTGTGAAGTGTCATGCAAAACTAATAAAAATAGCAAGTAAATATAACTGGAACTAAACTAGCCGATGATTAATCGGCTACAAAATTTCAGAACTTGTTAATATAAAGTTCAATCATAATATTAGTGCAGGCTGTTCAGTTTCAACTGACTATTTCAGTGCTGCTTTAATATTTTACTTGAAATTGATGAAAGCATTTCATTCACACAATTTATTTGAGTTAATTATCTGTTATTAACTAATATGTCATTTGATGTGGGCAATCGATGGCAGTATATTCGTCCCACTATTCCGTAAATGTTGAACTAGACAGGTTATTAGCATTAAAGTTAATGAGATCTGTAAATAAGTGCAACAAGTTCAGAAATGTTATTTCGGCAGTTCAAGTTGAGAGTACAATTCAACAATGTCACGTTCAATCAAGATGAAAGGTATTCAAGTCCTTAGATCGCAGGAACGACTTAAGCTAGCACGGGGATTATTTAGGTCGTCCAGACCAAGTCAAACGACTTAACATAAGTTGAACTTCTTAAATCGCATTGTTCAAGGCCACACAGTCAAAAATTATCCAAGTCTTAACTCGGCCGCGACCTAAAACCTCAAAAATTATCCAAGTCTTAACTCGGCCGCGACCTAAAATCTCTGCCGTAGAAAGTTAGGTCGTTAAGTCGCTCTGCTTTAAGCTTTATGTTATTCAGGCAAGATAGATCGCAAGCGAGTTAGGTCGTGAGCAAGCTAGGTCGCAAGTAAGTTGGGTCGCGTGTTTTATGATCAAGCCGATAAACCTAAGGACGGCCGAAGCTCCTCAACCAATTATTTCTTAACCCCCTTTGCTCCTCCCCACTCAGCAAATGACCTAACGAGCAAACCCGTTAACCCAAAAACATACTATCATTTCTACGACAAAATCCAACTTCCCACCACCAAATCACCCAAAATCGACTCAAACCACCTCAGATTCGTCATGGATCCAGTATGCTGCTACGATAATGTTGCAACCGAAGGCGGACGAGGATCGGTTGTGACATGATTCATGGCGAAGCGTGGTGTACAATGCTGGATTACAGACGGCAAGTGGGGAATTTGCGATTTGATGATGAACATGGTTAAAAAATTTGATGGAATTTACTTACGCAATATAATGGTAGAGATGATTGATGATCGAATGATGAGAGTTTTCTTCAAGAAGCTCAGAAACTTGTTAATGGCGGAAGTATGCAACTGAAGAGATAAAGTAATGAGAAGAAACGACCTAAGCCATTTATACCTCGGGGTAGTGGAAGATGAGTCGGCACGTGCGAGTCAAGATGAGTCGAAGTACACGACCTACGACTTAGGCGCGTACTTCGAGGGGAAAATGTTAACCCCGTTTTGCCAACGAGTTAAGGCCTAGACCGGCTCATCAGATAAGGTTTTCAGCGACTCAGTGGATCTACGACTCAAGGTACTTCAAGACTCAACTGATTGCCGACTCAACGAATTGAGGAGATGCACGAGTTAAAGAATTGAACGGTTTACGACATAAGGAGGTGAACGGTTTACGGCTTAAGGATAGAACGACTTAATGAGTTGATAGACTAAGCGACTCACAACTTAGAGAAATCTACGACTTAAGGCCTCTGCGACTTAAGATATGTCATGTCTCAGGGGAGGTACACGAGTTAAGGAGTCTACGAGCTAAAGAGCCTATGAGTTAAAAGCTTACGAGTTAAGGAGCTAACGACCTAATAGGATTAAGACCTAAGCGACTTAGGGAATGTCACGACTTAAGAAAGTCCACGACTTAAAGACGTTACGACCTAAGACTTAGAGAGCAAGTTCAATACCATGCCGTAATAAGATGACTCATTGACGACTTGCGACCTAGTTTAAGTCGTACACGACCTAAAACTACAGAGCCAAGATTTTAGTGCTGCCTCACTTTAAACCGTGACCTCTTAACTCGCGAACGGGTTAGGACTTATATCCAGATGAACGAAGAGAAGCTCAGAACCACTACACTTGCTCCACTGCCAGCCGACTCTTGAACCTTGAGTCGAGTGCGACTTACGACTCTCCATGAGTCGTACACGACTCATGACTTGCGAAAAACCTCTGCCTAGAATTCTCTATAAATAGAGGGCTAACTCCAACATAGGGCGGACTTTTGGATCATTCTCTTCATGACATCAAGGCTCTACTATCTTCAATACAATATAAACTCCATCACTTCAAACTCACGTAGGATTTTTAGACCGAACTTCACACAAAGATTCGACATATCCAATCATGGATTCAAAGAACTATGTGTCATTGAAGTTCTTCCTAGCTACTTGTCTTTTTGAATTGAGTTGGATTGTAATTGAAAGAGATTGTAATAAGTTGTAATTCAGTCAGCAATAAAAAGGATTGAAGTGGACGTTGGCTTGATCATAAGCCGAACCACTATAAAACTGCTGTTGTTTACTGCATTTTCTGTTACTTACTGCGTTAACGTGAAAATTTGAACGCTAACACCCCAGTGTATGAAGTGAGATTGTGAAAGCACCACCCGATGGCTCGGGAACAGATTATAGGCAGATAATAGTGAAAAAGCAGTAAACAACAGCAATTTTATAGTGGTTCGGCTTAAGAGAGAGAGCCTACGTCCACTTTGAATATCTTTATTGACGATTTGATTACAAGTCAATGCAGTTACACTTTGATTACAATAAACTTTGAGTTCCAAGTGACTTAGAACAAGTAGCCTAAACTTCAATGTCGATCCAAATCTTTGAACACATGTTAGACATGTTTGATTTCTTCGTGAAGTTCCTTGAAGGTGTTGAAGTGGTTCAGAACGCAGCAGAGTAACAGCGCTTGAAATGAATTAGCCAAAAGCCCCCTTTCTGTTAGAGTTATGGGCGTATTTATAGGCATCGTCGGAGTTAGGTCGTAACTCGTATACGACTCACGATGAGTCGTAACTCGTGTACGACTCACGATGAGTCGTAACTCGTGTACGACTCACGATGAGTCGTAACTCGTGTACGACTCACGATGAGTCGTAACTCGTGTACGACTCATGGTAGGTCGCGGCTGATTTACAGGGTTCATGGCTTGGCCCAGAGTTATGCACCCATCTGAATGAATGATACAAGTTCTAAGTCGTTCACGAGTTAACGAAATGCAGTTTCCTTTATGCTTGCATAAGTCGTACACGACTCATCATAGGTCGTAAGTCGTCAGCGATTCTTCTTACTACAGCGTGGTGTTGAACTTGTCTCCAAGTCTTAGGTCGTGAACAACTTATCTTTTGAGCCGTAGACTTCCTGTCGCGCCATCTTCTAACTCGTAAGATTGTTATCTCGTAGACTCTTTAACTCGTAGTGGCCTTAACTCATAGATCCTTAATTCGTAGGTCGTTCAGCCCTTGAATTGTTAGGTCATGAAGACCTTGAGTCGCACAGTTCTTGAGTCGTTGATCCACTGAGTCGGCCTGTCTCATGAACCGTTAACCCTCTTGAGTCGTTCCATTCCTCTAAGTCGCCTTGAACCTTAACTCGTTAAGTCGTGGCACTTCTTAGGTTGTCCAATCCTTGAGTCGTTAAGCTTATTGAGTCGTTAACCTTATTAAGTCGGCAACCTTATTAAGTCGGTAACCTTATTAAGTCGGTAAGTCGTGCCACTTGTTAGCTCGTTAACCCACTTCATCAGTTAGGTCGTTGACTTCGAGTTGAAGATAGGTCGCTCCATTCTCTAAGTCGTATACCGTTTTGGACGGGGCGCTGCCCCGCACCCCGCCGGGGGCGCTGCCCCCTGGACCCCTGCGACCTGACCGGGCAGGTCGATCACAGTAGCGGTGGCGTTGCCCCCGCACCTTGGGGGGTTGGCACCCCTCCTGGACCCCCCTCCGTAGGGGATCTTATCTGAAAAGCCATTCAACAGAACTTGCTTTGTTGGGATGCTGAGTTGACTATTCTTCGAGACGAACTGTCATTGGTTTCTCGGTCAATTTTTGATATCATGGCCTTGCTGAAAAAGTGGAGTTAACACTTGCCCCTCGAAGTATACGCCTAGGGACTAGGTCGTGTGCTTCGATTCTTCTGAACTCGTGCTTTACTGAGCTGCTGAGCTTGTACTTAGGCAACTTTGCTTTGTTTTGACCTGATGCCTTTTAAATTTGGCCAATGCGATTCAATGGAACTTTGACCTGAACTTGTTGCATTTCTTTACAAATTATTTTAACAACCTGTTAAACGCAACATTTGCAGAAAAATAGGGCGAATATACTCATCACCGATTGCCCATATCGAGTGATGGATTAGATCAAAGAACTGGTATTTTACGATAAGCAAATTAGCATGGTCTTGATGAAGTGTTGTGAATCAACTGTCTCGAATGAAGTATCAACCCAAAGTTTACACACTTATAACTGCTATCTGCATTGACACCGCACTTACTTTCAAATAACAATCCTCAAATTCTTCTGAATTAACATATGCCAACCAGTATTATTTCAAGTATTGCTTTATTTACTTGTTATTTTAGTAGCTTTGCACAACACTTCACACGCTTTTAGAAAACGTGCACGTTTACTTTTGAATATTCAGTTCTTCATATAGAATGTCTTTTCGATAAGAAGAGTAGTGGGGCAAACTGGATCTTTCCATTTCTGGGATTTTCAAAATTCGAGTTGTCCGATACTAATTTCATTCTTTACTTTTGCAGCACTTCCTTCCTCTTTTCGAATATTCCCTTCACAAATCAATTTTTAAAAGACTAAGTGCTGTGACGGTTAAGGAGAGGAGCGTTAAATTTTTTGCTGAAAGATGAATTTTTGCACTAATTCGGATTTTTGCACTCTTTTTGGTCGACTCAGCTTCACGATGCCCCTGGTTTTCAAGCAGAAACTTCAGATGCCCCAGCTTTCGCAAAGGAACTTGCATCAATGGAACCTATTGAGGAAACCTTATTGGTGTAATGTTTTACTCCATTTGACGGTGTGGGGTCATCCTTCTTGTTTTGCATTTTGAAACCTGCACGTGCATAACAAATTTTATAGAAACTTTTGTCTGTATTTGAGAATGTATTTATTCCTCATTTTCATACAAGTTTCTTTATTCTATTTGCATGATATTGCAGTGAGCTTGTGGTACGTTGCTTGGGTTCTGCTTTTATTAATGTAGCAATATTATATTGCCCCCATACCACAACTCATTGTAATATTCTCCATTTTGAGGAGATTTTGGAGAACAACTCTTCTGTTTTTAGAAGACTTGTACTCTTACTTTAGAGAATAACTCTTCCATTTTGAGAAGGCATGCACTCTTTCTTTAGAGAATAATTTTCCATTTTTGAGGAAATATTATTCTTGCTTTAGCAGAGTGCGCCTTGTGTTGGAGAAGCCTTTCTTTTTTTTTCTCTTTTTTTTATCTTTACTTTATTTTTTATTTTTATTTTTTTTGTTGCGCCTCGTTGGAGGGCTTTGATTTGACATTTCAACTCTGGAGAAGTGGGCCTCCGTAGAGATTGCACTTCAGCTCTGGTGAAATGTGCCCTCGAAGAGGTCTTTATTTGGCATTTCAGCTCTGGAGAAGTGGGCTTCCGAAGAGTTTGCACTTCAGCTCTGGTGAAATGTGCCCCCGAAGAGGTCTTTATTTGGCATTTCAGCTCTGGAGAAGTGGGCCTCCGAAGAGTTTGCACTTCAGCTCTGGTGAAATGTGCCCCCGAAGAGGTCATTATTTGGCATTTCAGCTCTGGAGAAGTGGGCCTCCGAAGAGTTTGCACTTCAGCTCTGGTGAAATGTGCCCCCGAAGAGGTCTTTATTTGGCATTTTAGCTCTGGAGAAGTGGGGCTCCGAACAGTTTGCACTTCAGCTCTGGTGAAATGTGCCCCCAAAGAGGTCTTTATTTGGCATTTTAGCTCTGGAGAAGTGGGCCTCTGAAGAGTTTGCACTTCAGCTCTGGTGAAATGTGCCCCCGAAGAGGTCTTTATTTGGCATTTCAGCTCTGGAGAAGTGGGCCTCCGAAGAGTTTTCACTTCAGCTCCGGTGAAATGTGCCCCCGAAGAGGTCTTTATTTGGCATTTCAGCTCTGGAGAAGTGGGCCTCCGAAGAGTTTGCACTTCAGCTCTGGTGAAATGTGCCCCCGAAGAGGTCTTTATTTGGCATTTTAGCTCTGGAGAAGTGGGGCTCCGAACAGTTTGCACTTCAGCTCTGGTGAAATGTGCCCCCAAAGAGGTCTTTATTTGGCATTTTAGCTCTGGAGAAGTGGGCCTCTGAAGAGTTTGCACTTCAGCTCTGGTGAAATGTGCCCCCGAAGAGGTCTTTATTTGGCATTTCAGCTCTGGAGAAGTGGGCCTCCGAAGAGTTTTCACTTCAGCCCTGGTGAAATGTGCCCCCGAAGAGGTCTTTATTTGGCATTTCAGCTCTGGAGAAGTGGGCCTCCGAAGAGTTTGCACTTCAGCTCCGGTGAAATGTGCCCCCGAAGAGGTCTTTATTTGGCATTTCAGCTCTGGAGAAGTGGGCCTCTGAAGAGTTTGCACTTCAGCTCTGGTGAAATGTGCCCCCGAAGAGGTCTTTATTTGGCATTTCAGCTCTGGAGAAGTGGGCCTCCGAAGAGTTTGCACTTCAGCTCCGGTGAAATGTGCCCCCGAAGAGGTCTTTATTTGGCATTTCAGCTCTGGAGAAGTGGGCCTCCGAAGAGTTTGCACTTCAGCTCCTGTGAAATGTGCCCCCGAAGAGGTCTTTATTTGGCATTTCAGCTCTGGAGAAGTGGGCCTCCGAAGAGTTTGCACTTCAGCTCGGGTGAAATGTGCCCCCGAAGAGGTCTTTATTTGGCATTTCAGCTCTGGAGAAGTGGGCCTCCGAAGAGTTTGCACTTCAGCTCCGGTGAAATGTGCCCCCGAAGAGGTCTTTATTTGGCATTTCAGCTCTGGAGAAGTGGGCCTCGGAAGAGTTTGCACTTCAGCTCTGGTGAAATGTGCCCCCGAAGAGGTCTTTATTTGGCATTTCAGCTCTGGAGAAGTGGGCCTCCGAAGAGTTTTCACTTCAGCTCCGGTGAAATGTGCCCCCGAAGAGGTCTTTATTTGGCATTTCAGCTCTGGAGAAGTGGGCCTCCGAAGAGTTGGCACTTCAGCTCCGGTGAAATGTGCCCCCGAAGAGGTCTTTATTTGGCATTTCAGCTCTGGAGAAGTGGGCCTCCGAAGAGTTTGCACTTCAGCTCCGGTGAAATGTGCCCCCGAAGAGGTCTTTATTTGGCATTTCAGCCTGCTCGCCCATGTCTTTTCACCATTTGATCCTCAGCGATTCCCCATTATCATTTCCAAACCCACATTTCCTTCTTTTGGAAGTAGTTTATTTTATCCAAAGAAGTGCACTTCATTGTTAAGTGAGCTCGCATGGGCGGCCACAAGCTACTTAATCGAATGTTCGTTTGCACAAATGATCTCAATTAGTTTGCAAGGGCCCACCTCCGGTTGAATCACTCACTATTTGTTTGAAGCACTTCTTATGTAGGATTTGGGTCTGAAATTTTTGTGGCCTGATATTCGCCTGTTGAGCGATTTGTAGGAATCGCTTGGCTTTGTGATGTGTTGACTAGGTGAGCTTTGCTTTGATTGCCTACAACATTAAATATGCATTTTAGCAATATATTTTAAGATATTTGCATATCGAAATGAAACAAGCCTTTTATCGTAATAGAAAGCTCAAGATTTATAATTCCTATTATTTATTTGCACTGTTTTTACAACGGCATTTTATACAGGAATCATAAATCCAGTATTATTCTATGAAGTTTAAGCAAAAGCCATTAAGTGAAATATGGCCATTAGGCACCATCTTCCAGAACAAGGACATTCTCTCCCTCCGGGGCTTGTCTCAAAGCACGAGCATATCATTCCATCTCGTCCCAACTTCTGTCCGCTGGGTGAGGGCCCCCTGTGATAGCATTAATGAAAAGCCTCTCAGATCCCTGCGTTGCAGTTCTTTCA
This sequence comes from Allium cepa, assembly GCA_030765085.1. Lineage (NCBI taxonomy): Eukaryota > Viridiplantae > Streptophyta > Magnoliopsida > Asparagales > Amaryllidaceae > Allium > Allium cepa. The sequence goes on along the minus strand of CM060929.1, from coordinate 155,251,916 downwards.
TTTGGGCCGTAATGATGAGTGAGAAGTATTTGCCCCTGAGTGGATGAGGATGGATCATTCCTGTTTCTCCGGACATATTGCTGAAGTTTATTCTCTTTCAACAGCTTCTCAATCAGATCCTTCAAATGGCGACACTCGTCAGTGTCATGGCCAGGTTGATTGTGGAATTTACAGAATCTTTCACTTTCCGTGGCATTTTTCCTTAGTCTCAACTTTTGTGGTTTAGGATATTCAACAATATCCTTTGTTGCCAAGAAAATGTTCTCTGGAGTATCAGTTAAGGGAGTATAATTCGACGGTTCAAAGTGGCGGTTTTTCTTTGGATTTCCCTGCCTTTTCTCATCATCATTCTTCCTTTTCTGTCCTCCAGATTCTCCTTTATTAGAAGCAACATTGACATTCTGAATTTCGGTCACGACTGCTTTTGCTGGCATAGGAAAGCTTTCCAAGCGCATAAACTCGTCGGCCTTCTTATAGAATTTCTCAAGTGAGTTTGGCTCCTTCATTTTTAGCCATTTGCCAAATTCACTCGATTTATCGATAGCCCGCATCAGATAAGTCAAAACCATCCATGGCTCTGCGTTATCAACCTCGGCCAAGGCTATATTGAAGCGGTTTAGGAACGATCTGATAGACTCCCCGGGATTTTGTTCTAGACTAGAGAGTGACATTATATCCTTGGCCATTGTAGCATATAGCCTGAACTGATCTTTGAACTTTCGTGTTAAGTCGGAAAATTGATCCATAGATCTAACTGGCAGCTTTGTGAACCAAAGTAAGGCCACTCCCTCTAAGTATACCGGAAAGTATCGGCACTTGATTTCATCTGTTGCTCTTGCCCCGGTCATATGCCAATCGTACTTGTACAGGAACTGATTAGGGTCACTTGTGCCTCGATAAGCCGGGATAGTAGGAGGTACAAATTTCCTTGGAAACTCTGCCTTCAAGATCTTTTCGGTGAACGGTGTCTTACTTGGAGCAAACCCCCAATCATTTTCATCCTCTTGCCTCTGCATGCTCTCTTTCATAATTGAGCGAATCATCCCTGATAGGTACTCCTTATCGTTCAGAGGCTTTGCCGGGCATAAGTCAGCTGCTCTTTGAGGGATACTTTTCTCTTGGGAATCATGGGCATCATCTGCAAAGGTCTCTTCATTATTTTCTGCTTGACGGTTGCCTCCAAGTAAAGCATTCATTCTTTCCAGCATTAGAGCGTTCTGGGCTTCCATTTGCTGATATAACCCAGAAACTGCAGCATCAAACACATCTTGTGTAATTCCCACACTCGGAGCTGCTTCATTTGGAGCTGCTTCATTTGGAGCTGCTTCATTTGGAGCAAGAGAGCTGCTTCATTTGGAGCTGTCTTCTAGTAGCCATTATCTCGGATAAACTTCTGGTCTTTAGAGAGATTCTTTCAACAAACTTTCGCGAAGCAATGGTGAAAGTATTCCTGAGTTCAATTCTCAGTGAAAGCACCAAAAATGTTAACGTGAAAATTTGAACGCTAACACCCCGGTGTATGAAGTGAGATTGTGAAAGCACCACCCGATGGCTCGGGAACAGATTATAGGCAGATAATAGTGAAAAAGCAGTAAACAACAGCAATTTTATAGTGGTTCGGCTTAAGAGAGAGAGCCTACATCCACTTTGAATATCTTTATTGACGATTTGATTACAAGTCAATGCAGTTACACTTTGATTACAACACACTTTGAGTTTCAAGTGACTTAGAACAAGTAGCCTAAACTTCAATGTCGATCCAAATCTTTGAACACATGTTAGACATGTTTGATTTCTTCGTGAAGTTCCTTGAAGGTGTTGAAGTGGTTCAGAACGCAGCAGAGTAACAGCACTTGAAATGAATGAGCCAAAAGTCCCCTTTCTGTTGGAGTTATGGGCGTATTTATAGGCATCTTCGGAGTTAGGTCGTAACTCGTATATGACTCACGATGAGTCGTAACTCGTGTACGACTCACGATGAGTCGTAACTCGTGTACGACTCATGATGAGTCCTAACTCGTATACGACTCATGGTAGGTCGCGGCTGATTTACAGGGTTCATGGCTTGGCCCAGAGTTATGCACCCATCTGAATGAATGATACAAGTTCTAAGTCGTTCACGAGTTAACCAAATGCAGTTTCCTTTATGCTAGCATGAGTCGTACACGACTCATCATAGGTCGTAAGTCGTCAGCGATTCTTCTTACTACAGCGTGGTGTTGAACTTGTCTCCAAGTCTTAGGTCGTGAACAACTTATCTTTTGAGCCGCAGACTTCCTGTCGCGCCATCTTCTAACTCGTAAGATTGTTATCTCGTAGACTCTTTAACTCGTAGTGGCCTTAACTCGTAGATCCTTAACTCGTAGGTCGTTCAGCCCTTGAATTGTTAGGTCATGAAGACCTTGAGTCGCACAGTTCTTGAGTCGTTGATCCACTGAGTCGGCCTGTCTCATGAACCGTTAACCCTCTTGAGTCGTTCCATTCCTCTAAGTCGCCTTGAACCTTAACTCGTTAAGTCGTGGCACTTCTTAGGTCGTCCAATCCTTGAGTCATTAAGCTTATTGAGTCGTTAACCTTATTAAGTCGGCAACCTTATTAAGTCGGTAACCTTATTAAGGCGGTAAGTCGTTCCACTTGTTAGCTCGTTAACCCGCTTCATCAGTTAGCTCGTTGACTTCGAGTAGAAGATAGGTCGCTCCATTCTCTAAGTCGTATACCGTTTTGGACGGGGCGCTGCCCCGCACCCCGCCGGGGGCACTGCCCCCTGGACCCCTGCGACCTGACCGGGCAAGTCGATCACAGTAGCGGTGGCGTTGCCCCCGCACCCCCACCTTGGGGGGTTGGCACCCCCCCTGGACCCCCCTCCGTAGGGGATCTTATCTGAAAAGGCATTCAACAGAACTTGCTTTGTTGGGATGCTGAGTTGACTATTCTTCGAGACGAACTGTCATTGGTTTCTCGGTCAATTTTTGATATCACGGCCTTGCTGAAAAAGTGGAGTTAACATACTGTTATCTCTTGATTCCCGTATTCACGGGAGGTGCTTTCACAACTACACTTTACACACCGGGGTGTTAGCGTTCAAATTTTGGCGTTAACAAATAAAATATGTATATATTTTCTAAATTGTTATTGTACACATCATTTTTACTTACTTCTCTTGGACACGTTTTTATTTGTATTTCATGTACTATTTGGTGATAACAAGTATACAAAATTAATATATATACGTTGGTACACAATTTTGAATCAATACATGAGACTCAGCGGGCCTTGGGGCGGGTCATGTCTACCCTGACCTGTATGAGTCCCGGGTACGGGGCAAAATTCCAAACTCGCACCGGGTCTACGGGGCGGGTCTATGGGGCGGGTCTGGGGCGAGGACTAAAAAATCCGGGATGGTATAGGGCACTAAAAACACGCCCCAACCTAACCCATTGCCATTCCTATGTAAAATCTTGATGTACTTTTGGCTTTTTGCTCCGAACTATTTTGGCTGATGAATTATGCATGGTCATCTATAGTTCGACTGGAAAAGTAATCAAGATAACTTGGCCTCGATATAGGGTAAGTAGCAAAAACTTGCAATCATCAAACCAAACCTTTGTTTAATTTTCAACATTGCATAAAAAAGTTAACTATCGAATCTCTGACTAAAACTCCATCCACTGATTTGTTATTTACTCTGGATTTTTGAATTTATTTATTAATTATCCTACATATTTCCTTTTAATGTCGTCAGTAACATTATTGGTTTTTTATTTTTATTGATTATTGTGGCGATCAGGTTGATAGTGCCAATGAGAATGGAATCTCTTTAGATGTTTTATGAGTTTTCAAAGATCTTTATCTTATCAGAATTGCGTACATAAACTCTGACAAGAATGCTTTGTGTATGCTATTATTTCCTAATGTTTTATCATGTTATAGCATAAATTATCAACCCTTTACTTTCGGTCTATCTTTTGTACAAATATGTCCTACTCAGTCTAATTAAAAACTTTAGAAATTTTAGAACGCACTCATCTGTAATTTTATTATTAGACCAAATTCAAAAACCAGACCCAATTTCATATTTCAGCTTGAATTATCTTATCTTATATCAAAAGGAAAAAAGTATAGCCTTTGAACAAAAAAAATATGACATGAAATAAGAATATTTTGGTGCTTATATATATATATAGTTTGCGTGATGGGTGTGTGTTATTATTTCTCTTTGAGAAATGCTAATTTCAGTTTCAGTTTCAATTATATATTTGACCTTTGTTATGTAATTTTACATCTTTACAAAATTATGAGTTGTGTAGGCATTGATAGAAGCAGCCGAAGAAAGACAAAAATTGGAAGCTGGTGTTAGTTGCGTAGATGGAATAAGAAGTTTAGAAGATTTTGAAAAAGATCCCGTTGTCGAAGCTTTTCGGGATGATAAAAAGATACTATATATTTTTTTGTATCGATTGTTTGTAGCTGTAATAAAATATTGGTGCTATATAGTTTGTTTGATATTGTTTTAGTTATCACGATTATAAGTGTTAGAATATAAACTTTCATAATGGTTATAACTGTGATATAATTTGCATTTGTCATGGTTATAAGTGTTAGAGTTTCCTTTTTGGTAATGGTTATAAATGTAGAAACTATTGTTCTGTCATGGTTATAAGTGTGATACTATCTAAATTTCCCACGGTTATAAGCGTTAGTAATAACCATTTTATCATGATTATAACCGTGAGTAAATACTGTTCTGTCACCATTTCAAGTGTGATACTATCTAAATCTGTTACGATTATAAGCGTGAGAAATTACTATTTTATCACGGTTATAACCGTGAGAAAAAGTGTGACTGAATTTGCCTACGGTACCTATTTTCATTGTTATAACCGTAACAAATTAGTTTTGTCACGCTTATAACCGTGAGGAAACTGCCTTTCTGGTGTTGTGACTGACCCGGTGCATGGTAGTTATTGATTCCAAAGGATTCACATAACATTCACATTTGAATCAGGAGCTTTGCCTTAAGTCCTACTTCCTTTAGTAGCCTATAGCGTTCCCAAAGTCGTACCAGAACACCATGAAGAGCCGCGTTCGAACAGGGTATAAATTCCCGAAGTTTTTTACTGTCCAAGAGTTCAGTCGACTAAGGGTTTCATTTAGTCTATTGAACCCAATCGACTAAACCCAATATCAACCAGTCGATTATTTTGGATTCCAATCTCTGGTTTGGTTTCCACTCCAGTTCAGTTATTTGAATTAATATCAAATCGATTGAAGATTGCCAGGTTCTGTAAATGAACCAGGGGAGGGAATAAACCTCCAGAACAGAAGTTGATTTTTGTGCTTTTTCTTCCTATGCTTCGCTCGTTGAGCCTCCTTTCTTTCAGAGCCTGCCTCCGTACAATCGGACATCTACCAAGGTTCATTTGTTAACGTTTTGGAAGTGAATTTCATAAGTTTCGAAAACCAATTTCAACACAAAAATCCACTCTTTGCACGAGTAGAGTTCAACGGATGATTATAGCGACCCGGCTTCCTCTAACACGCCAAGACGACAAACCTGGCATCCTTGTCTTGTGCATAGCTTAAACGTGTATTGTTACACTCATTTATGCATGCTAATGCACACACGCTCGTTCAAATGCACAACTTCTCAGGTCACATTCCGGACTTCAGGAAGGTGATTGCTCGACATAGTATACTCTCATGCAACTTAATGCATATGATGGTCACTATGGCTATGTGAAATGCCTACAATGAACTTGTATTCGGTAATATTTCTAGATAATCAAACAATTTCACACACACCCAAATATATATATATATACATAAATTACCAAACTTATAACAATTCTAATTACAATTTATAGAACACTTTGATTTCTATGTATATACAAATACACATATACGTATACTTGCCATGGGCCTAAGCTTACTTATTACCAAGCCCAATTCATCTGTTTTCATGTAAACACTATTTATCCTGAAATTCATTGACTCTATACATAGACAAGATTATACTCATTTTACTCATGTCAGAAAAGCGAATTCAACTACAGGTATATCGAGTCCTAATTCAATCGTTTGTAAAAGTCAAGTGAAAAAAACGTTCCATTGCCTAACGATTAAATATTCAAATTAATCTTTTAAATGTTCGATCGTTAAAATTAAGGGTGGTTACATTAAGTCAAAGGTAGAGGTCGATGTTACCATTTCAAACAATGCTAGTAAGGGCACTTTCTATCTTGCGGTTGATTCCAAGGGAGAGGCAGAGTTAGCATTCATTGGATGAGTTGTGTTGGAATCTATAGAGAGATTCATGAATTGCTTGAGATGTAGGAATCCATAGAGATATTCAGATCTGTTTGAGTGGTGAACACTCGTGTGAGATATGCCAAACGTGACTTCACCATCTGAAATGACAGAAAAAAGAGTAGGCCTCATAGCCAAGGGGTTTAGGAAACCCATAAGGTATACCAACTCCATATCAAGAGATGTTTATCGATGTTGCTAGCAGGAGTTTTTGATAATCATTTTCACTTGTTCGGGCATGGACTAGTAATGTTTTTCCATATTAGTATATTTTATCTAGAGACATACGATGCACAAAAGGTAGTTTCTGACCCTTGTTGAGAGGTCTGCTTTAGTTTACTGAGGGTGCCTCCAATGGAAATCCATATGCAAATATACCTTAGAAGTTTTAGTTGTACTTTTAATATTGTTGTGTTATAAGATGCAACAGAACGACTATTTTTAATTTATATTCTACACCCTAGACATTTATATCACCTTGCATACTTATTAGATAGGTTTGCCTCTTTTGAGGGGATAACCATTATAGTGATTCAAATGGCCTCAAAAATATTGTTATATGTTGGCCACATGATTCTTGAGTTTCTTATACCAGACTTATGTCCAACTCAGGGTTTTATCTTCCCCTTGATTCTTTGAGTGCTCCCTCAAGTAGTTTTGAGAAAGGCAGTGTTATCCGTCTTTGTAAAACTAAGTAGCTTTCAAAAGAATTTGAATATAAGGACAAAAATGAAACGATTCATGCACTTTGGAGCATGCTTGGAAGGAAAATAGGAATGGACTCAAGAAATTGGAGCAAAATAGGAGCTAAGGATAGAACTTGGTACCAAGCCATTATATTTGGTACCAGCCACATTTTTGGCGCGTTGTAGGGCCTCCAAGATATAGATTGGGGAACCATGACTTGAGTGATTCCAGTGAAGTCTACTTCTAAAGGAATAAGTGAACAACTTCAACGAAGTTTAAAATAAAGCAAACAAGTACAAGTGGTGTTAGAACCTCTCAAAAACAACACGATCTCTAAGGAAAAGTACTTGGAACATAATGGATTAGAGATAAAAGAAAAAAGAAAGAAGGAGTGATTCCCCATCCAAAAAGACCATGATGGCACCGAGTTGTTTTTATAGCTTTGGGGACTCCATCTTCCCTTTCTGCTTTTTCTGATCCAAAGTAAGACTTGGTATGTTAATATATAGCAACTATGATATATCGTTTCCCTATAAATACAACACCTATGACATTTGGAAAAGGGCTTTTTGGCACTTTGCTTCCTTCATCTTCTATCTCTCCTCAACCATAGTCACTAGGAAACTATACTTAGCTATTCTAAGTTGTTAGGTCTGCCAAAACCCTTGTATTAATGAATGCAAATATACAAACAATAAAAAAAAAATGGACGTAGGTCATAGATTTTCCAAACCACTATAAAAATTCAAATTTTCTCTCTGTTTGTTTAAAATTTCTTGTTATATCTCCCTTTATTTCAGATTGCTTTAGGAGTTGTGCCATTTTTAGGCTCTACATATTGATTCTTTCGTTGACAAAGGAGATTCTTGGGCGTAGATCTAGCTTTCTATTTTGGATTGGAGCGTTAAGGGGTTAGATCAAGATGATTTCTGCTAAAGAAGTTGAATGATTTTCATATAAGAATCGATGGAACTTAGGAGATCTAGAAGATCATCTAAAGAAGTAGTTGGTGTAGATGATGGAGTTTCCCGTCATATGGAAGTTAGCAACCAGTAGGAGTTGCAAGGACCATCAGATCCTTAAGAGATTATTACTAGAGTGTAGCTTAACAAGATGATGTAGGAGTCGAATCATAAGATGGCTGATAGTCCGTGTTAGTATCATTCTGGACAACGACTCAAACACTCGAAGGAAACTAGCGATCTAGCGTGATACAACGACCTAACGACCTAATGAGATAAGCTATCTAACGACCTAAGCATATAGCGACCTAAAGACTTAACGATCTAAAGACTCTAGAGATTCTAAGGGTTAAAGATCTGCGAGTTAACGACCTAGTAACTCAATGAAGGCAACGACCTACCAAGCTAAAGGAAGAACGACCTAGCGACCTAAATATATCAACGACCTAGTAACCTAAAGACATCAGCGAGCTAGCGACCTAAAGCATGAAGCGAGTTAGCGAGCTAATGAGTTAGCGATTTAACAAGTCGGCGACCTAAAAGACCCCTAATGACCTAATAACCTAACGACCTAACGGGTTAAGACAGTGTGAGGTCGCATGCATGCTACTCCTTCATTAGGTCGCTCACGATCTAAATGGACCAAGGTAACTTCATAAGCCGCAACTTCTTATGCCGTTTCTCTCCTAGGTCGCTACGACCTACCAACTTGTTCAAGTAATGAAGTGCAAGCCTGTTAAGTTGTAGCCCACGCTCCTTAGGTCGCTCACGACTCACGACCTAACCCCTAGGTTGCCCACGACCTGTAACATAGCTAACCACACCCCTAGGTCGCTCACGACCTACGACCTACCCCTAGGTCGCTCACGACCTATGACTTACTCTAGAAATCTCCTATAAATATCATGCCTGCACCACCGAAGAGGAGACCTTTTGGGGGCTCATTTCTGGAATGCCTATACTCTGCTGATTTCTCGACTCATCCGACACTTCAAACATCAAAGATACCTCAGTGAACTTCAAGAAGAAATCTAACACATTCAACATGGATTCAAAGAGTTCTTCTATATCGGAGTTCTAGTCGTTTGTCTTAGTAGTGTTGTAATCAAAGATTGTTGTAAAGTTGTAATCGATTCAGCAATAAAGAAGATTAAAGTGGACGTAGGCTTAACTTGAAGTCGAACCACTATAAAAATGTTGTCTCTTTACTGTTTTTTCTGTAATTCCTGCTTGTTTCTAATTCCCGTATTGACGGGTGGTGCTTTCACTTTTTCTCTACTTACACCGGGGTGTTAGCGTTCAATTTTAGCATTAACATTTTTGGTGCTTTCACTGAGAACGTCGAACTCAGGTATTTTCGTCATTGCTTCGCAAAAGTTTTTTGAAAGAATCTCTCTTAAAACCAGAAGTCTATCAGAGATAATGGATCCACGAAGAAAGCGCAGATCTACTAGACCCGGTGATGTCCATGAAAATACTGCCACTCCTCGTTCGTTAAGTCAAGCAGCACCAAGTGATGGAATTACACGGGAAGAGTTGGATGTTGCAGTACCTGGGTTATACCAGTAGATGGAAGCCCAGAATGCTTTAATGCTTGATAGGTTGAATGCTTTGCTCGGAGCTAACCGTCAGCCAGTGAATAATGAAGAAAACATTGCTGATGATGTTCATAATCCGGAAGAGATGAATATTCCTCAAAGAGCAGCTAGCCCGCCAAAGAATCACCTCCCTAAGCTGGAGGATTCAGACCGCAACCAACTTTCCGCAAACGTTTGTCCAGGCAAACCTTCAAGAAAATGGCTGAAGTCTGTCCCACAGAGCCTTTAAACGATGAGGAATACCTTCCGGGCATGGTTCGACAGATTATGAAAGAAAGTATGAAAAGGGAAGAAGATGAAAAAGAATGGGGATTCGCTTCGAGCAAAACTCCGTTCATTGAAAGGATTCTAAAGGCTGAATTTCCAAAGAAGTTTGTTCCTCCCACCATTCCGGCTTATCGGGGAATAAGTGACCCTAACCAATTTTTATACAAATACGACTGGCATATGACTGGTGTCATGGCTTCGGATGAGATCAAGTGCAAGTATTTTCCGGTGTATTTGGAAGGAGTGGCTCTGCTTTGGTTCATGAAGCTGCCAGTTCGTTCGGTGGATCAATTCTCTGACCTCACTCGAAAATTCAAAGACCAGTTCATGCTATATGCTTCGAAGGCCAAGGATACAATGTCACTCTCCAACCTTGAAAAAAATCCTGGAGAGCCACTCAGATCTTTCTTAAACCGTTTCAACATAGCCTTGGTTGAGGTGGATAATGCCAAGCCTAGAATGATCCTGACTTACTTGGTGCGAGCCATTGACAAATCTAGTGAAATTGGCAAGTGGTTAAAAATTAAAGAGCCAAATTCACTTTAGAAGTTTTATAGAAAGGCTGACGAATTTATGCACTTGGAAAGCCTTCCTTTGCCAGCAAAGGCAGTCGTGGCTGAAGTTAAGAATAACAACGTTGCTTATAATAAAAGAGAATTTGGAGGACAAAAGAGGGAGAATGACGATGGGAAAAAGCAGAGAGACTTGAAGAAAGCTCGCCGCTTTAGACCTTCAGACTTTACTCCCTTAACTAATACTCCAGAGAACATCTTTTTAGCAACGAAGGATGTCATTGAATATCCGAAACCATCTGAGTTGAAGATTGGGAGAAATGTTATGCATAATGGGAGATTTTTACAGTTCCACAATCAACCTGGCCATGACACTAATGAATGTCGCCATCTAAAGAATTTGATTGAAGAACTGTTGAAACGGAATAAACATCAACAATATGTGAAGAGAGACGGAAATGATCAGACTTCATCTATACAGGGGCAACAGAATCCAGCTCGTCAATCCGGCTCAGATAAAAGAACTGCAGCGCAGAGACCCAAGAGGCCAATCATTAATGTTGTCACAAGAGGCCCTCACCTAATGGGCAGAAGTTGGGATGAGATGGAAAGATATGCTCGTGCTTTGAGATAAGCCCCAGGAGAAGATGTTCCTGTTCTGAAAAGTGCTGCCATCAAGTCCCCTCACACCGGAGATTCAATTCCCAAAGCCTGGAACAGCAATCGCTTGCATCCATATTTTACTTAAAGGCTTTCTTACAAATTTGTAAAATAATGATGGATCTATCATTCTTGTATTAAAAGCCATTGTAAAATCAGTGCAAATGAATAATAGGAACTATAAATCTTATGTTCACTACTATTACATGCCTGTTTTATATCAATATGTAAAAACCTTAAATGTATTGCTAAAATGTCAATTTGATATTGCGGGCCATTAAAACAAAGCTTACCTATTCAACACATCACAAGGCTCAGCGATTCCTACAAATCAAATGTCAAGCTACAAAAAACTTGCAAATGAAAAAGACATGTGCTTGAAACAACAACGTGGAATCGCTGAGGTGAAGATCGTGAAAAGACATGGGCAAGCAAACAAAAATAAAGCCCTCTTCGAAGGCACACTTCCCAAGTTTGAAGTGCAAAATGAAGCCCTCTTCGAAGGCACACTTCCCAAGTTTGAAGTGCAAAATGAAGCCCTCTTCGGAGGCACACTTCCCAAGTTTGAAGTGCAAAATGAAGCCCTCTTCGGAGGCACACTTCCCATGTTTGAAGTTCAAAATGAAGCCCTCTTCGGAGGCACACTTCCCAAGTTTGAAGTGCAAAATGAAGCCCTCTTTGGAGGCACACTTCCCAAGTTTGAATTGCAAAATAAAGCCCTCTCTGGAGGCACACATTTCATAGAGATTTGAAGTAAAACTTCACAAGAGTTGAAATGTGAAAAGCCCTCTTCGGAGACCCATTTCACCAGAGTTGAAATGTCAAAAACCCCCCTTCGGAGGCCCACTACCCCGCATAAAAAGAAAGAAAGGGAAAAGCCCTCTTTGGATGCGTACTTCTACTTTCAAGAAAAGATCAATCTCTCCACAATGAGAATATTTTTCTCCGAAAATTGAAGTACCAAATCAAAGCCTTCTTTTGAAGCCCACTTCACCGCACAGGAGAATTCACTACTTTTCTTTTAAAAAAAGAAAACAGAAAAAGAGTGATCATCTCCAAAAGTTGAAGTGTATATAAAAAAAAGAAGACTTCTCCAATACAAGGCATCTTCTACTGAATCAGATAAATATTTCCTTAAAATGGAAAAATTATTCTCTAAAGTAGGAATACGAGCCTTCTCAAAAATGGAAAAGTTGTTCTCCAAAGAAAGAGTACAAGTCTTCTCGGAACAGAAGAGTTGTTCTCCAAAATCTTTCCAATGTGAATGTGATTGCAATAAACCGTGGTATGGGGAAAATATAATATAGTTATAAAAATAAAAGCAATGCTCAAGCAACATACCACAGGCTTACTGCAACATCGCACAAAGAAAATAAAGAAACTTGTATGAAAAAAAAGAATAAATGCATTCTCAAATACAGACAGAAGTTTGTACAAGTAAAAGAAACATTTTATTCCATACTATGAAAATTTTATACATGTGCAGGTTTTAAAACAAAAAGAAGGCGGGGACCTGTACCCGCACAATCTTCGGTCAACACAAGCCTTTGTACATACAAGCAAAAAAGCAAAAAAAGCAAGATGAAAAGCATAAGACCAAACCCATCACTTCTTCTTCCTGCCACCTTCGGATCCCTCACCTGGCCGGATGGTTAACTTTTGGGTCGGCTTGTAAGAGTAGGGGAGGAAGGAGAAAGGGGTGAAATGGGACCTTCTTATGCTTTTCCTTCGCTGGCAGAAACTTTCCTCTTTTTCTTTGAGATTACATGCTTACCCTTCTTCCTTGAAGAAGACTCACTGCCCGGAGTGAAAAGTGCAGACAACTTTATGTCATCAGAAATAGTTTGCTCCGAAGTTCTTTCGCCTTCTTCAGGTTCCTCGACCTTCTGTTCTTGTGAAGCGACCGGGTCATCCAAGCCTTGAAGAGCTTCTATCTGCTCCTCCTGTGCCCCGGTTGCGAAACGGAAGGAGGAGTAATCTGAAGAGGCGGAGAGGGGACAAGTGGAGGAGGGGAAGTCCGAACAACACTTGGCGCTTTCACTATAGCAGAAGACAAGTTAAAGTCAGTATCTCTCGTAAAGAGAGGAGAAAATGGCGCGTCAAGATTTAATTAATAATAAAAAAATTCATCAAGCTCATGTGAAGTAAACAAGCAGCCCACTTGAGCAAGGTCAGTATTGAGGTTACCTAGAGAAGTAGGCTTTACAATGTCAACTTCAAAGTCCTGTGCTTCAATGTTTTCTTGAGTCTCATCTCCAGTGCGAGCGATTGCACTTTCAATGACAGCTTTAGCAAGAGGTTGAGAATGTGAACTGGAGCCAACAATATCGATGTCGGCCGAAACCGAAGAACTGGATCGGTTGAGGTTGCCTTCCCTAAATGTTCACCTTCCGCCATTCCGGCTCGCTGTTTAGCAAGTTGCTCCTTTCCCCTGGCAAGAGCAGCACGTGCATCATCATCCAAATAGTTTGCCTCGAGATCTACTTCAGCATAGCCAACACCTCCAAGCATATCAACTGCGGCCTCTCATACTTCTGCCAAAATGATTTCGTACTACGAACCCAAAAACGAAAGGCTACCGCGGCCCACAACACTATGAATGTAAAACTCAAATAAGGTAGAGATGATGTTGCCTTTGGTCGCTTCATGAGATTCTTCAGCTTCTGCTTTGCCGGCGACAGCTTCATCGCGCTCTTTTTCAACTTCAGAAAGTCGAGCTTTTAGCATTTCAATTTACAAGTTCTAGGAGTTGGTTTTTTCTCGCAACTAAGCAATGTCAGTTCGGTAGCTTTCTACAACTTTCTATTGTGCTTCAAATTTAGCTTCAGCGTCTCTTTGCCCGGTGTGAGCATCTCTCACCTGTTTTTGAAATACTTATTCTCTTTGAGAATAGGAAGTGGAAGAGGTGGCAAGATCTTCTTTAAGTTTTTCAACTTCCGCCTCAAGTTTCTCATTGTAAGCGGCAATGCTCTTCATCTCTGCATCATGCCGATCGAGTGTTTTCTGCCACTCGGATTTATCATTTTCCATAGTCAGCATGGCTTCGAGATTTGCACGATTTACTCTTTGAAGCTCGTCAACAAGTTTTTGCCAACCAGACATTCTCTCGATATCGAGTTTGACGGCATCAAGATTTCGCAACATAGCTTACTTGTCAATTGGGACCAAGTCAAGATCCAAACGCACTCCTTTTAAGCACCAGTGCGGAAACCAGCTTTGAAGAGTAGCCGGATCCTGTCCAACTTGATACGGGGGCCTACTGATGATTGTTTGAATATCAGCTCTTTGAAGGGCAAGAGAGCTGGAGGGGATTTCCAAAGAGATGGGAGCAGCAGGCTTTTCAGAAATTTCAGATGACGCCTTTTTGCCAAGTTTTGCCCGTTTACTCGGATCTTCAGCGATAAGACTTTGTCATCATGAGATTTTCGTTTGTGAGAATCATCCTCTCTCTGGGAAGAATCATGTTGTTCGTCTCTTCTCCCGTAGCGTTCTTCGTAAGCACGCCTCTCACGAGCTTTTCTCGCGGCTCTTTCTTCATCGGTCTCCCAGCAGGCAGGAAGATACCTCTTGGGGTCATAGGAGCCGCGTCTCCCATAACGCTGGAAATCATCATAGTAAGAGCCGCTACGTCCCATTGGAGAGCCTGAAAATGAAGAAAAGACAAGTTCAGAAATCTTCAAAGCAAGGAAGTTGAATGCATATAAGTGCCAAAAAGTACTAAGTGTGTGTAACGTCCAAACTACGCGCGTCAAACTACGAACCACTCCTCGGTTGGGGGGTGATGACGGATTTTACAGCAAGTGTCAACTCTTACGCTGATGGAGTTTGTTGCAAGACAGATGTCGCTTCAACTACTGGAGAAATAACTTTAGTAGTAATGGTATCGTCTTTAAAGAGCTCCTATGAAGTAATCATCAAATCGCTCAATCCCTTAAAGATGTCGTCAACATCGTGCCCAGTGGGACCCATCCCCCCAGCTCCTTCATCAGCGCTCTTCCCGGATTGATGAGGAGGTTCCTCTTCCTCAATGACCGAGGCAAGTGCAAATTTATCGGATGACCAAGCAACGTCAATAGAAGCAGAACACTTCACCAGTGAAGCCTCAGCAGTAGGTTCTTTCGGTATAAGTTCTTCGGCGGACACTGGGGCATCTAGTGTCTCTGCTGGAGAATCGGGGACTTCATGAGGCTGAGTAGAACGGGAAGAATGCAGAAGTCCGAATTGGTGAAGAAACTCGCCTTTCAGCAAAAAAAATAATACTTCTTTCCTCAACCGCCACGGCACTTAATCTTTCAAAAGTCGGCTTATGGTTGGGATCTTTAGAGGGAGGAGGAAGTTTTGTAAAAGTAAAGAATGAAGTTACCACCTAGCAACTCGGACTTTGAAAAGCTTAAATGGAAAGAGCGGGCATAAGAAATCTTACTTCATACTCTCCAGATGGCATAAAATCCTAGAGGGCGACGAACGAAGAAGAATTGATTTAAGAACCCATGGGCGCTTTCCGGAAGATTGACGATAAATCTACAGTTCCTGGCGCTTCTCACGAGTGTGATAGAGGGATGATCTTTGTTTTTTGCAAATGTGCACAAGAAGCAAATCTCCTCAAAGCTCAGAAGACGATCAAGTGTCCTCCTGAATAATACACACAGTATCATTAGGATGGCATAGCCGTTGGGATGCAATTGCAAGGGATAGATGGTTAATCGGAGAAGGAGTTGTTGAAGAAAATCATTAAAAGGTGGAATAGCTCCACTCAAGCACATCTGGCGATTGACAGCGATAAAACCGAGAGGTGGCCTGTCAGTAGTATCATTTGGCCTAGGAAGTAAAGCATCTGCTTCAGAAATACCAAACTGAATCCGTAGTTGGTTGAACGTCCGTTAATTCAGGGTAGTTGAAGTCCTTTCCGGGAGATCATTCAGTGGATCCGCTATCGGGAAGACCTCTCCAGCTTGTCCTACAACTTCTTCTTGTTGAGAATACATTCTACACAAGGACCTGGATATTCAAATATGAAGGTGAGCGTTTCCTAAATGTGTGAAGTGTTTTGCAAAACTAATAAAACGACAAGAAAATGTAACTGAAATTAAACTAATAGCATTTGTCGATTATAAAGTTTCAGGGCTTGTTGCTTTAAGTCCGAATACAAGTGCAGTGTTGATGCAAACAAATCAGCTTTAATTGATTAATATTGCTTTGCTTTAATACTTCACTTGAATTTGTTGATTCACAACATTTCATATAATTTATTTAAGTTGATTATCCTTTATCGACTAATCTGTCATTTGAGGTGGGCGATCAATGGAAGTATATTCGTCCCATTTTTCTTCAAAAGTTGTGTTTAACAGGTTATTAACATTAAAGATAATACAATCTGTAAATGGGTACAACGAGTTCAAACAGTTCATTCTAGCTGTTCAAGTTGAGAATTCAATTCAACGATGTCATGTTCATTCAAATTTAAAAATGTTCAAGTCCTTAAGTCGCAGGAATGACTCAAGTTAGCTCGGGGATTATTTTGATCGTCCAGATCAAATCCAACAACCTAACATAAGTCAAACTCTCTTAAGTCGCATTATTCGAGCCAAGGAGTTCAAGGCAGCGCAGAACAGGCTAAGTACTAGGTCGCTTGAATGTATACGCGACCTACAAGTTGTATCGCAAGAAGTTAGCTCGTTCGAGAAGTTAGGTTATTCAGCCTCCCTTAGGTCGCAAGAATTCTTAAATCGGTCGGTTTGTTAGGTTGGACAAGTTTGTTAGTTCGCTAAGGTTTTTATGTCTCTCAGATTCCCTAGATCGCATCTGATGTAACTCAACAATCTCGAGCTATCTCTTGTCAAAATCGCTGTGCCCTACTTTCCTTAACCCACTAACTCATCTCCACTCAATAGCTTTCTTTCTCATTAACCCATGATCCGATAGCCCGTTATCACCTATACAATGAAATCCATTATCTCTCCATACCACCAAGTCACCCAAAACTGATTCAAGTCATCACAGATCCATCATACTGTCGTGCTCTCGTGAATCGCAGCAACAAAATTGCTAATGGCGATCGAAAATCGATCGCGACATGGCTCGAAAGTGAAACATGACATACAGAGTTGGACTGAGGTCAGAAAATGGAATTCGCAATTTGATGATGAGCATAGTTGGATAAAGATCGAATTCACTTACGCAATACAATGGTAAAGATGAATAGATGACTTGTTAGATTGAATTCGCCCTTGGAAGCTTGAAGGTTCGTTAATGGCAGAGCAGGTTGTCAAAGAAGTTAAGTAAGGAAGAAGAAGCGAGCTAACGGCTTATATAGGGGAGAGAGAGGAAGACGTATCGGCACGCGAGCTAGCGAGCCAGCTGAGTCCCTCAGGACCTAGAGCAATTAGATCGAAGCGAACGGCCTACGACATAGGCATATGCTTCGAGGGGCAAGTGTTAGTATCATTCTGGACAGTGACTCAAACACTCGAAGGAAACTAGCGATCTAGCATGATACAGCGACCTAATGACCTAATGAGATAAGCAATCTAACACCTAAGCATATAGCGACCTAACGACTTAACGATCTAAAGACTCTAGAGATTCTACGGGTTAAAGATCTGCGAGCTAACGACCTAGTGATTCCATGAAGGCAACGACCTACCAAGCTAAAGGAAGAACGACCTAGCCACCTAAAGATATCAAAGACCTAGCAACCTAAAGATATCAGCGAGCTAGCGACCTAAGAATGAAGCGAGTCAGCGAGCTAATGAGTTAGTGACTTAACAAGTCGGCGAACTAAAAGACCCCTAACGACCTAATAACCTAATGACCTAACGGGTTAAGACAGTGTGAGGCCGCATGCATGCTACTCCTTCATTAGGTCGCTCACGATCTAAATGGACCGAGGTAACTCCATAAGCCGCAACTTCTTATGCCGCTTCTCTCCTAGGTCGCTACGACCTACCAACTTGTTCAAGTAACCAAGTGCAAGCCTGTTAAACCGTAGCCCATGCTCCTTAGGTCACTCACGACTCACGACCTAACCCCTAGGTCACCCACGACCTGTAACATAGCTAACCACACCTCTAGGCCGCTCAAGACCTACGACTTACCCCTAGGTCGCTCACGACCTACGACTTACTCCAGAAAACTCCTATAAATACCATGCCTACACCACTGAAGAAGGGACCTTTTGGGGGCTCATTTCTGGAACGCCTATACTCTGCTGATTTCTCGACTCTTCCGACACTTCAAACATCAAAGATACCTCAGTGAACTTCAAGAAGAAATCTAACACATTCGACATGGATTCAAAGAGTTCTTCTACATCGGAGTTCTAGTTATTTGTCTTAGTAGTGTTGTAATCGAAGATTGTTGTAAAGTTGCAATCGATTCAGCAATAAAGAAGATTAAAGTGGACGTTGGCTTAACTTGAAGCTGAACCACTATAAAACTGTTGTCTCTTTACTATTTTTTCTGTAATTCCTGCTTGTTTCTAATTCCCGTCTTGACGGGTGGTGCTTTCACTTTTTCTCTACTTACACCGGGGTGTTAGCGTTCAATTTTAGTGTTAACAGTCAGAAGGCTCTACTAAAAAGTATAGATGCTAGCAAAACTTTGATGGGCTGGTAGTCATAGAGAACCAAAAGAAGTAAAAGGGAGATGTCACCTGTTAGATCTGAAGAAGCGAACTCGTACATTTCTACTAGAACATAAGAGAGGGAAAACAAAAGCAGAAGGAAGAGACTACTAGGGTAGTAGGGGGAGTTGCTGAAGGAAGCAAGTGGGCTTCCTTTAAGGAGATTCCACTCCATATTGACCATGATTAGGTCGGCACCGAGAAGAATCTTGGACCCCTAGGGTGCCAGCTGGTGAGGTTGTTTATTTTCCTTATTAGGAGGATGATTTATGGCACTATAGTGATGATTATGAGCTGCATGTTGGCGTTCGGTATGTCGATATGCAGACAACCGCTATGGAGCCGATCAGGCATCACAAATGATTTGAAGGAGTGGTTCTCCTTTGAGAACCTAGACATCGACAAGCAAACCAAGACCAATTGCAGAGTCAAAAACTCGGCATAGCTCTTGATAGTCGACCTTCAGAGTTCTGGGCCAATGAGGAGTAAATAAAAGATATGGTTAAGTGGTCGGTAGAGGAGAATAAATGGAGGGAAAATGAGGAATAGGGTTCCAGGCCTAGCAGAACTCCATTCATGGCAAATATTCTAAGGGAGGAGTATCCTATGAAGTTTATGATGCGAAAAATGCCATCGTAAAATGAGAAAACTAATCCTTAGCAGCATGTATTTAAATATGAATGTCACATTGATGGTGACATGGCAACGGATGCAATTCGGTATAGGTGCTTTTTCTTTTTTTCGAAGGTGTTGTGTCGATGTGGTTTACTCGGCTCATGCCAAAATCCATATCTACGTTTGATAAGTTGGCAAAAAATTTCTGGAGCATTTCAAGCTCCAAACTGCTTGGCCTTAGGACGTGATGTCTTTACCGAGCCTTCCTTGAGGACATAAGGAATCATTAAAGAGGTCCATGAGCAGGTTTAATATTATAGTAACAGAAGTTAATAACCCAAAAGAAGATTTGGTTTTCATGGCATTGGTCTGGAGTATACATATAGATAGGGACTTTGAAAAATGGCTAAAGATGAAGCAGCCGACGACTATGGAGAAATTTCACTAGTAGGCCAATCATTTCTTATGATTGGAAGAAGCAAGTCAAGTTGTACGAAAAATTGATGGTGAACAGTCGAAGGACGTAATGCAAAGTTGTTGAGACTTGGTTTTGATTCATGACACGAAGCTATTACTATGACAAACAGATTTGACGACTGCTGCAACAAAAAGAGAATATATACTATATGGAGACAAGACATCAAAATCGATGCATCAATTATATTATCTTGTTTTTGAGTCCTAGGTTAATTTAGTTAAAATCTCTCCTCGATTAACGTATATACTAGCTTATATATAGTCTTAATGATTTATACATATAAGCATAGCAAATATATATATATATATATATATATATATATATATAATCAAAGTTTTTTGTTTAAAATCATACATTATATATATGTAACTTGTGAAAACTATGCAAATTGCACAAAAATCACTAGGTCAGTCGATTAACCTGGTAGGTTAGTTGACTGACCTGTAAATTTCTGTGCAACTTGCATAGGTGCATAAATAAACAAATAATACGTTCAAATATCCAATCGACTGACCAGAGGCTCAGTTAACAGAATTTCTACAACATCTATTTTTTGAAAAGACATGACTATTTGTGAAGAGTTACGAACCTCTACGAAAAGATTTGGATGCAACACTTCAATCAAAACTCTTCATCAATAGTCAATGTTTTTTAGCATCTATAAATACATACTCTAACTTGATTCCAAACTACCGAATTTTCTTATCTAACTCTCTTGAATCTATCAGCAACTATACTTTCAATTATTCTGCATTAAAGCAATATTATACCTTTCTATTCTTTATACTCGAGGAGAAGAATACAGGAGGAGTATACAGCAAGTGACAAATCCGTGTTATTATAACACACAAAGTCAAAACAATCTTTTGTATTTTTTGAAGTCCTGTTCTGCTGCTTAGGCGTATGAAGTCCTCTTCGGCTACTGAGGCGAAATCATGTTTCGTTGCTCAGGTCCTTGTTCGGCTGCTCATGGGTTATATAGATCGGTTCCTTCGGGTTAAGTGGGATTATTATTTTAGTGAAATTCTAGAAGGAATCTGGGACTGGACGTAGGATGGAACTCTGAACTCGCATAAAAATATCTGCTTTAATTTTTATTATACTGCTTTTATATTTCGCACTATTTACTATATAGCTATCATCACTACACTCTGTATTATCGTATATCTATATTACATGATCAATAGCATACTTTCAAAAGTAACGTTGTGATTAAACTAGTGAGATGCGGTAATGTGGTGGTAGACGTTGGAAATTCTAATAATTAGAAGAAGAGAAATCAAGGCTCCAGAGGCAGGCGGAATGAAGCCAAAAAGCAACCGAGGAATAAGAGGTCTGATGAATGTATGCCACTAAACGATACGCTAGAGAATATATACCTTGCTACACAATGAATGAAAAGGTAGAAAAGGCCACCTCGGAGGGATGCGACCAAGGAGGAGTGGTGCTCAACCAAGTACCGTCGTTTCCATGAAGTTTGTGGACACAACACGAATGAGTGGCGGTATTTAAGTGATTTTATCGAGGAATTCATGAGGAAGAAGAAGCTACAAAAATATGTGAGAAACCACCAGATGACAGATAGAATACTAGAGCCTAAGGGCCGTAGACCTAAGAAAATCAACCTAGACCTAGGAGTGAGGGGCCCGGGCTAAAAGTTGGAAGAATAGTTATAAATACTATAACAGGAGGACCTCATCTAGCAGAGAAAAGCTGGAGGGAGATCAAGCAGTACGCAAGCTCATTCAAGCACATACTATAGTGGAGTTTCTATGGCATAGAGTATAGAACACCAACTAAGAAACAAAAGATTGTAATAGATGAAATTATGTTCGAGAATAGGGATTAGATTGAGTCAAAGAGCCAACGTTTGAACCCATGGTGATTACGACTATTATTGGCCCGGCTATGGTACATCGGGTCTTGGTGGACAATGGAAATCTATAAACATGTTGTTCAAAATAATAATTGACCAAATGAAGATTGGTATGAAGGATGTCAGGCCTTGTAAGTCTGGGATTCTGGGGTTTACAAGTGATATGAAACGGCCAATTGGGACAATTGATATGTCCATGGAATTAGGAGATAGAGACCGAAAGGTGGTGCATATCCAAAAGTTTGTTATAACAGACAAATGTTTGGTGTACAACTAATTGGCCCTGGCTAATTTTAGAATAGTACTAGCTCCTTGGTGCGTGATGATGAAGTTCCCAATGGAGAATGTGGTTGTATCAGTAAGAGGAAGCCGTAGCGTTGGTAGGGAATGTTACGTCACTGAGCTTAGGGAGGCAAAGCGATGGGAAAGCACCAAGAATGTAGAGAGGACTTTTAGCATTAAGAACTCAGAAGCATAGCAATTAAATCCCATGCCCTCGCTTAAGAATCATAGTAAGTTCAATAAGTCTATGGATACTGGGAAGAAGTCAGAGAAGTGTGGGCAGCACCAGCTTAACTGACGGTCAATATTTCAGTTGATATGGATGATCCTCCTCGGACTCTTTAAATTGGAGCACAGCTCAGTATTAGACTGAGGAAGAATATTTTAATTTCCTTCGAGGGAATTTTGACATATTTTCTTGGATGCATTTGGATATGTGCGGGATATCGCCGGAGGTAGCGTGTCACGTAGTGAATGTAGATCCAAGTTTTCCACCGATGAAGTACAAAAGACATAGTTTTGATCTGGAGCGATCTGCTACTTTAAAGGAGGAAGTGAATAAGCTAATGGCGAATGGCTTTATCCACAATGGTTTATAACAGGAATTGGCATCAAACACCCTGTTGGTCAAGAAATCAAGTGGAAAGTGATGGACATGTACTAACAATTCTGAATGGAATAAAGAATGTTCGAAGGATTTCTTACCCTTTCAAAGGATTGATCAATTGGTAGATTGGACTACGGGTACTGCGTTGCTCTCATTTATAGATGCTTGTTTATGCGATAACAATATACTTATGCATAAATTAGATCAGGAGCAAACAAGCTTTATAATGGGTTTGAGACTGCACTATTTTTGAGAAATCTCGTTCGGTTTAAAAAATGCAGGAGCTATGTATCAGTGGTTGGTGAATTTTATATTTAGAAAAGAAATCGGACGAACAATGGAAGTATACGTAGATGATATGCTTGTGAAGTAACGACTATCAAGGAATCACATGGTTGACCTTTCTAAGATGTTCGAGGTATTATAGAAGTACGGAATGAAGTTGAACTATCTGAAATGATCATTTGGGGTTGCATCGGGGAAATATCTTGGATTTATCATGAATTCAAAGGGAAATGAAGCTAAATCGAAGCAGATTAATGCTTTAAGGAACATGAGAGCTCGGAATATGAAGTACGAGTTGCCGAGCATAAATGGAAAGGTTGTCGCTTTGAGTCGGTTTATCTTAAGAGCAATGGAAGCATACCGTTCTTGGATGCCCTTCAAAAGTGTAAGAAGAATTTTGAATGGAATGAGGATTGTTAGAAATTGATCGAGTTGCTTACGCATATGGAAACACCACATGTTCTATCCAAACCATTGGACGGAGAAGGCTTGTTCGTTTATTTGGTGGTATCTTCTCATGCACTATGTGTAGCATTGGTACATGATAAGGCAAGGGTTCAAAGGCTAGTATATTATATCAGCAAGTGTTTTACTCGAGCTGAAAATAATTACACAAATTTAGAGAACTTTCCTATTGCTTGTTGATTACATTGAGGAAGCTACAACCATATTTTTACACTCATCCAATCAAAGTGCTAATGGATTGGCCCTTGAAACAGGTGTTGTATCGAACCGAAACATTGGGGAGGTTGCTGAAATGGAATATTAAATTGAGTCGGTATGATATTACTTACCATTTAAGGAGAGGAATAAATAGGTAGGCGTTGTTTATCATTGAGTTTAATACCATGATGGTAAAGATGACGACGATGAGGTCATACTTTCTCATTGGAAATTATTTATATATGGAGCATCAAATGAACATAGTTCAGGTGGAGTTAGTGCTTATAACTCTAAAAGGACGATCAATCTGTTACGCATTTAGATTGGGATTTCCTACAACTATTAACAAGGCTGTGTAAATGGCGTTGATAGCGGGTTTGAGGATAGCAATGGAACTGGGAATAAGGATGCTACAGATATTTTGCAATTCCCAGTTGGTGGTTTGTCAAGTGAGGAAGGAATATCAGGCTAAGGGTGCGAGACTTTCTTCCTACGTTACAAAGGTACTGGAACTATTGGATGATAGAGAGAATTATACAATCGCGCACATCCCCATAGAAGAGAATGCAAAAGCTGACTTTTTAGCCAAGCTGGCGAGCTCTAGGAAGGCACATGCAATGGGTTTGGTTCTAGTGGATGTATTGATGGCTCTAAGTATTAACTAGATGTTACATTAAAAAATCCACCTTACAAATAGGTCGAAAGGTCCTTAAACAAAGACCAAAAGAGAATAGCACGGACCAAACCTTTTGAAGGAATCGAAGGGGTGCTGCCATCAAAATTTAGAAACCTCAAAACCTTTCGAAGGTGTCGGAGGGTCCCTTCTTTCAATATTTAGAAGGTTTCAACCTTTCTAAGAAGATGAAAAAATCGAAAGCTCCCTTCCGCCTTCATTTACAACCTTTCAAAGAAGACCTTTCTACATCTTTCGAAGAGAAAGGAAATAGCTACTTGCATATGTGCCAAACATTTTGACACCAAAGGTTTTGCCTTTGTTTGAACTACTCGAATTCAAAGCATTGAACAGTACAACCTCTTCGGAAGCTATAGTAAGCCTTTTGAATCGGTCAAAACCAACATGGTCCAAGAGGGTTCTTCATCGTGTCAAAACAAGAGCATGAGCTACTCAACAATGTCGCGGCCAATGAAAATTGAATCTCTTTGGAACCAATGTGATCAACCTACCGACCATGTCGAACGCTCCAGACTTACCTCCACTAACAACAACGAGGCGAAGATCCACCCAGGATACCTTTCGACAATGTCGAAAGGTGCTATGAAGAAAGCAACACTAAGAAATCAGCAAAGGAGAAAGAATGATAAGAAACCCTTCGACAACAATGAAAGGAGGCATGGATTTTGACCAGATCGAAAGGTTAAAAGAGAATGAAGGAATTGCTAGAGCATGACAAGAAAAACAAGGACACATTTTGACGATGTGGAAAGGAGGCACGGCTTCCGACAAGGTCGAAAGGTTCATAACAACATATGAAAGGAAAACCTTTCGTCAAGGTCGAAAGGTTCAAATAGCACAAGAAAGGCAAACTTTCTACAAGGTCGAAAAGTTCAAACAACATATAAAAGGCAAACCGTTCTACAAGGTCGAAAGGTTCATAACAGCATATAAAAAGGGGAATTTTCGACCCGGTCAAAAGCAAGGGCGCGAAAGGGGGTTGCCTGCATCTATAAATAAGACCTAAGGGTCACGTTAAGTGATCTAATTTATCTCATTCTAAACTTGTATCCTCTTTAAAAAAATCATTGTAAGCTTAATTGGGTGATCATTTAGGAATTTAATGAAATAAAATTTCTTTAGATGGAAAGAGGGAAGTCATGAGAATTGTTGATCCCTTTACTGTTTACTAAATCTTTTGTTAGATTAACTTTTACATTTAAGGTTTAACCCCATCGAAAGGTACCTATCAACAAAGTGGACACCTCCTCAGGTTCTAATGACTTTTGTAACCTTTTGAGGTCATTAACCCTGTAATCTAAAGCTCTCGACTAGGTCGAAACCTCTTCTCTGAGCCCCAAAACCTGGACTTACAGATTTAATCCAAAGGAAGTCATTCCCATTGCTTTAGATAAG